>CM054123.1:91393608-92746429 GCA_028751855.1 Ambrosia trifida | reverse complement strand
ATTCCAAGGATGAGAAGCTTCTTGTTTATGAGTACATGATAACCGGCAGCTTATCTGCGCTTTTGCACGGTAATGAAAGATCCATGAGTCTTTTTTTGTTATTGGGGGGGGGGGGGGGGTGGAACGATCGGGTTGGGTAACAGATGATTTTGTTGTGTCCTGTCAGGTTAGGCCCGACAGGGGCGGATCTAGGGGGTTCCCAGGAACCCCCTCAGTTTGAAAAAAAATGAAAAATTTAGTGGAAAATTTTGAAAAATTAGTGAAAATCAGTGAAAATAAGTGAAAATCTACGAAAGGAACCCCCTGGAAATCCGTCCTGGATACGCCACTGAGGCCCGAACCGTCCAAAAAAAATTAACAACCTAATAGCTTGAATAAAATAGATTTGTAGGTTGTGTGCATTAAAAATACATTTTTGGCAACACGTTTAGAGATATGACCGGTTTCAACAAAAAGGCACGGGTTGGGTTGACCTGAAACACTTTTTTGACATAATAACCGTTATATAACACATGTGTTTTCGACAGGAAATAGAGGCATAGGAAGAACGCCGTTAGATTGGGAAACAAGAGTCAAGATATCACTTGGAGCCGCAAAAGGGTTATCGCATATCCATTCAGAAGGCGGTTCAAAATTCACCCATGGCAACATTAAATCATCAAACATTCTTCTGTCTGCAGACTTCAACGGCTGCATATCCGATCTAGGCTTAGCTCCTTTAATGAGCTTTTCTCCTGGAAAATCTCGTTACATTGGCTACTACGCGCCAGAAGTGTATGAAACTCAAAAGTTCACTCAAAGCTCAGACGTCTACAGCTTTGGCGTCCTGCTTCTCGAGCTTTTGACAGGTAAATCTCCTCTACCGTCTTCAGGCCATGATGAGGTAGTTGACCTGCCAAGGTGGGTGCGGTCAGTGGTTCGCGAAGAATGGACTGCTGAGGTGTTTGATGAAGAACTAATGAAGCACCCACACGTCGAAGAAGAGATGGTGCAAATGCTTCAAATTGGGCTCGCTTGTGTCACACGGGGACCTGATATGAGACCGTCGATGGATGAAGTTGTTAAAATGATTGGCGATTTGCGCTCATCGGATTCGGAGCATAGGGATTCTTCTGAAGATAATAGGTCTAAAGGATCTAATGCACAAACACCAACTCCATGAACAAATGATCTATAGAGTTGTAGTTGATGAAATCAAGTGGTTATGTTATTGTTAGAATGTTAGTTATGTTGGTTTTGTTATTTGGGTTGTATAATATTCCTATTTATATGTTACTTTCTTCCTTTAAATTATTGAGTAACTTTTTATTTGGTTTATGAATTGGGAGTTTTGATTTTGAAAGTAAAAATGAAAATGCTTTATTCTAAAAAGTATAAAAACTTTAGAATCTGTTTTATTTTAAAGTAGAAAAACATTTTCTGAGTTTTTTGATATACATTGCGTATTGACTTAAAAATAGGGGTGTAAATGATGCACAACAGCTCAAGAGTTACTCAATATACATTGTTCGTTTTGTTATCGAGCACAAGCTCGAGCTTTTCATATAAAGACCGTTTAAGCTCGCGAATCTAAACGAGCCCAAACAAATTTTATATTATTATTATTTTATATATAGTATAACATTGGCGAGTCGAGCTCGAGCCGAGCTTTACTTCATTTAAGCTATCAAAGCGAGCTTGAGTCGAGCTTTTAGCTCCTTTAAATTGTTCTATAATTATTTCGAGCCGAACTCGAGCCCTTGAGTTTTACTTTCGAGCCGAGTTCGAGCTTAAAGTATTACTTCATAAAAGCATGACGAGCCGAGCTAGAGCCCAGTCAGGCTCGGGCCCGGGTCGGCTCGTTTACACCCCTAGCTACAATAAGTTAAAAACAATAATAAAAAACAAAAAAAATTCTGGCCCATGCAGGTCTCGAACCTGCGACCTTCGCGTTATTAGCACGACGCTCTAACCAACTGAGCTAATAGGCCGGTTGTTTGTATTGTAGCATCTTTCCAGTTTTAATATTTTTTATTGTTGAAACTCACGGAAATTGAAGTAGTCAAAGTTTAACAAAACATATTACTAACTTGGACAACGTACAACTCAGTACTAACGTGATACCTATAGATGTGTGCAATCATGTTTTATAATATTGTTTCATACAAGCATGTGCACAATGTGACATATAAAAAGGTTTTAAGTTTTAACTTATGCGAATCGATTTTATTTCATACGTACATGATACAACACAATAACACATGATACGGAAATATCAAATCATAACCGCATTAGATCTTCTAGGTACAAGAATGACTCGTAGATAAATAAGCGTTAACTAATATGCCACATAGTACAATTGGATTAGAGAAATTTGGACTATGGTCACTTTCAATAGTGTATACACTTGAAGGTGGCCATTGCGTGATCATCCTGTCTTGTCGATCAGGTTTCACAACTCTATCATATAGCGTCTTGATGTATACGTGTGGCACCTTTTCGACAGCCTCAGTTCCTTCTTTGAACACGGCACTTTGAAACGCATAAAGCGGTGTTGGTCTATGCAACATTGAAGCCAACGTAACATCCTAACAAAATCATTAAAATGTAAATAGTTTTATTTATTTTGAGAGTGTAAATTAATTGATGTAAACGTTAATATATATACCTCTAGTGGGCTCATATTATAGATTAGTTTTTGCTCTAGTTCTTTTTTGATGATTGCACTAGTGGGAGGTTGATCAAGGCCTAATCCGAATTCGAGATCATAAACATCTCCAATCTCGGATACATCGGGTGCGCCCTATTAAATTAGCGAGAGACATACGATCAATCGATGATCACTACATCAAATAACTCTTACAAAACTTACTTACATCTTTAACATCTTGCTCAGTCGAAAAACCATGTTTTAGCATGGTGGCGGCCACATAAATCGCGAGGGCTATCTTATTTGGAAACTTGTGACTTGCATCCGTCACGCTTAGACCTCCAGCACTATGCCCGACCAAAACTACATGTTCATGGTCGGGCAACGATGACAAGAAGTCAATAAGTGGCTTGTTGTAATCATCGAACGAGAGGATCTTGTTGGGATCAGAGAGGTCGATTCCTGCGCCTTTGAGGTCTATACACGTAACGGTGTAGCCGGAGTTGTTCATTAGACATTTAATCTTGTACCAACACCAGCTTCCATGACCTGCACCATGGATGAACACAAAGTGTGGCTTCTTCAACTCTCTTTCTTCCATCCTATTTTCATTTGCTCTAATCTTTTTGGTTTGTTTTATAGATATATATGGCCCAAGTGTACCACATTCAATGTTACCATAGCATCATTATTAAAAACATCTTTTTTTATTATGTATACCAACTTTTTGTTACATTAATCTTTAATTGTAAATGAAATTTTAGTGGATGGGTATTGTAGGTATGGTAAAATAGTCTTGATATACATGATTTGATATATGAGCATAAAGTCATAAATCATTTACTTTTTGTCCATGTTGAATATGCTTCCAAGAGTTTGATAGGTACATAGGATCTTATCTTCTTCTAAAAATAATAACTTATTGAACGATATTAACATATAAATTATTGAAGTAAATTAATGATGAGGAGAGACGGAGAGGCCTTCTCCTCTCCGTCCCCTAAACATCTATAAACGGCCTTCATGAGAGAACGGAGAGAAAAAAATGTGAGGTGGATCCATTTTTAAAGCGTCCGTTAGAGATGCTCTTAGATAAAGGTTGATGAGATAGCCTTGAACTAGGCCAACGTCTAGCTAGGCATATTAAGTTAGTTGATGACCGGATGTCTTGAGACCATAGTTATCAAAGGCTCTAGGCACACTCAAAGTGCATAGCCTCACCTGGGGCCTAGGCGTGAGGCGCAAAAAAACGAGGACCTGAGATAAAAAAAAAACGAACAAAGAAAATAAAGTAAAAATATATTAAAATAATACTAGTTTTAATCTGGTTAGTACCAAATGTTTTAAAATAATGATGTATTAGGGCATAGAAGTAGTTTTCCTTAGATAAAAGTAGAAATCTGGCTGGAATCTAGCCATAATTTAACGAATTTGGCTGGAAACTCTCCGGAATTAGGGAATCTAGTTGAAATCTGCGCCTAGACAATTATCTGGAGAATTAAAGCGCAATTTCCTCGACTCAAAGCGCAAATGCATCGCCTCGCCTAAAAAAATAGGCCTAGACGCAAGAGCGATGACGTTTAACAACTATGCTTGAGACACCAACATGGACTAGTAGTATGTGAATTGTAGAGTATGATTATAAGTTTAAACAATAATAGGAAATTAATAATTATTGTGTTTGTGAAAGAAATTATTTGTCAATCTCCAATCTTAATTTACTAATATGTTTCCAAATGGTGCGACCCACCTGTGAAAGCTAATATATGTCTTAGTTGTTAGGATTAGGTTAGAAATTTGCACCTTTAAATACGTGTGAAGTTTCAGACCACACACTTTTGTTGTAACGATAATTAATGAAAGCTTTATAATGGGTCAACTGAAGCTTGTAACATTTAGGAATATACTGAAGTTGTTTGATGAAAAGAATGATTTTAACAGCTAAATTATATTAAACATTTATTTACAATTAATATTTGTATAGATGTTCCCAGATTAAGATGTGGCCATAACACAAAAACAGATGGACGACATACGACGTGTTAGTAGGCGAGAAATTTATGCTGTAACAATTACCATTTCAGGTGAATAGTAGTACTTTCACCTGATTGGTCCATGTTTTCATCATAACATGCATAACGCATGTACTGGTGTGATCCATACGATGGAATATATACAAACACCATTCATCGTTTCTACTATTATTTTTTTAGATCAATGGGTTCCCAAGAACCTGACCCACACAAGGTGGGTCCGCTCCTGTGTCAATGGATGACGTTGTTAAAATGATTGTTGATTTACGATCATCGGATTCTGAGCATCGGGATTCCTATGGAGATAATAGGTCTAAAGGATCTAATGCACAAACTACAACTCCATGAACAAATGATCTGAAGTTGTATTTGATGAAATCAAATGGTTGTGTTATTGTTAGAGTTTTTAGTTTTGTTGGTTTTGTTATTTGGGTTGTATAATATTCCTCTATCTATCTATTACTCTTCCTTTAACTTATTGTGTATATGAATTAGGAGTTTTGATTTTTAAGGTAAAAATGTAAATGTTTTATTCAAAAGAATAAAACTTTCAAATTGTATCGTTTTAAAGTAACAAAACAAATTTTTAGTGATATTTAATCTTTTAGTTATTGACCAAAAAAGTAAAACAATTGTTCGCACTGTTGGTTGAAAATAAAAACTTTAAAAAAAGCTGTTTTGGCCCATGCAGGTCTCGAACCTGCGACCTTCGCGTTATTAGCACGACGCTCTAACCAACTGAGCTAATAGGCCGATTGATTTTTAATAATCTGTTTGCTATTTTATTCCAAATACATAATAGAATATATCTTATTAATGTTTTTATTTTTTAAGCAATGAATTCTTGTAAAAGTAATATGTTTATATGTTATCATGTTGAAAAGAGTTGACTTCAATATTAAATTACCTCCTTTAATCTTTTCACTTCACCTGGTCAAATCTTAATAAAACATATAAGTATACCAACTTGCACAACGTACAACTTAGGTCTAACATGTTACCTTTATATGTGTACAAGCATGTTTTATAATATTGTTTCAAACAAGTGAACAGCCATGTGCACAATGTGACATGTAAGAAGATTTTATTGCATCAAGACGTGATACGAGAATTTCATATCATAACCGCATCAGATCTTCTAGGTAAGAGTATGGCTCACAGATACATAAGCGTTAACTAACATGCCACATAGTACAAACGGGCTAGAGAAATTCGGACTATGGTCACTTTCTATAACATATACATTTGAAGGTGGCCATTTCGCGATCATCTTATCTTGTTGCTCGGGTTTCAAAACTCGATCGTACATCGTCTTGATGTATACGCGTGGCACCTTTTCGACACCCTCCGTTCCTTCTTTGAACTCGGCTCTTTGAAATGCATAAAACGGTGCCGGTCTTAGCAACATCGAAGCCAACGTAACATCCTAACAAATACACATAAAAAATGCATATAATCTTATTCATTTATATATAAAACATAAATATAATTATTGAAATGTAAACATATATACCTCAAGAGGGCTCATATTATATAAAAGTTTTTGCTCTAATTCTTTTTTGACCATTGCACTTGTTGGAGGCTGATCAGGGCCTAACCCGAATTCGAAATCATAAACATCTCCAAACTCAGATACATCAGGGATGCCCTAGCAAATTTACGAGACATGTAATGTAATCGATTAATACATAGTAATAAATTATTGCAATAACAAAAGTAGCAAATCTAAATCGTTAAACTGTGACAAACAGTGGCGTATCCAGAACGGATTTCCAGGGGGATCCTTTCGTAGATTTTCACTAATTTTTTGAAATTTTCCACTAAATTTTTATTTTTTTCCAAACCGAAGGGGTTCCTGGGAACCCCCTAAAAGCCCCTAGATCCGCCCCTGGTGACAAACGGCTTATATAAAAATAACTTACATCTTTAACATCTTGCTCAGTCAAAAAACCATGTTTTAGCATAGCGGCAGCGACATAAATCGCGAGGGCTATCTTATTTGGAAACTTGTGACTTGCATCCGTCACACTAAGACCTCCAGCACTATGCCCGATCAAGACAACTTGTTCATGGTCAGGCAATGATGACAAGAAGTCGATAAGCGGCTTGTTGTACTCATCGAACGAGAGGATCTTGCTAGGATCAGAGCGGTCGATTCCTGCGCCTTTGAGGTCTATACATGTAACAGTGTAGCCCGAATTATACATAAGGCTTTTGATCTTGTACCAACACCAGCTTCCATGGCCTGCACCATGGATGAACACAAAGTGTGGCTTCTTCAACTCTAGATCTCCCATTCTATATTCACTTTATTTCTTACGTCTTTTTGGAATCTTGAGTATATATATTGATATATGTGGCCCAAGTGTACCAATGTACCACCATACATGTTACCATTGCACTATTATCAAAAACATTTTTATATGTTAAAAAAACAACTAGTATCACTCATCTGAGAAGGTGGGTAAGTAAGGTTAAATACACGTGTTTGCTCAGGTTATAATCATTTGCTCACGCCAGTGACTTAATCTGGACCCTAGGAGATGAGAAGAGAAAGTGTCTTGTGTGTGTTGAAAGTAAAGAACATAAAGATGTAAGTGGTTCGGTCTCGATCGACCTACGTCCACTATGAAAGAGATATCTTTATAAATCAGAGATTACAAGTGTTCAAAGACTCCCTCTCTAGCTTTGTGCTATTTTTTGCATGTAATCATCGATCCCTACAAATGAAGAAGTGACCTCCTATTTATAGGGAGAGCATGGGCTGGCTGAGGCAACCCATGATGGAAGTGATGATCCTAGGCTCAAGTCCCAGGCCCAAGATGTCTTCGGCCCATGAGCTAGTGGGTAGCTTGTGGTAATTAATGCTGATGTGAGATAAAGCACCTTTTGCTGAGCTAGCGGTACACGTGGCGCTACGTGATTGGGCGCAAGCGACGCTTCTCTCTGACACAGCATGGTTGACCATCTGGAGGTGTCTGAAGTGACGTCTGACAGCAGGTGGACATGTCTGCACAGTACCTCTGACGTGCACTGTTCATAGCAGCATGGTGGAAGCATGGAAGCAGTCATATCACTGTTCAGTGTTAGGGGTTGTTGGACCACCCCTGACACATGTTGTCCTCTGATTGGCACAGAGGATGTTCAGCACCTGACCGGATCTTCTTCATTCTTGATCTTCCGTACAACCTCGTACTAAAGGTTGATGTTATCAACATATTCGGCGCGTGGGCTTACGAGCGAAGATCCCTTTGAGCTGACGACGTCACTTAAATAATGTGATCATGCGCCTGATGTTATTGTCACGCGCAGGGTTTCTTCACGGGCGCCAAGGAGTTGACGCCCCTATTGATCTTAAGTCCTTTCCTGCAGATTGGAGCTCCGCTAGGTTCTTGCCTATAGTGTAATTTATGAGATAGGGTTGCTACCCATCCACATCAGGATTAGACACCCTATCTCTTCATATGTTTACCAACTTTATGTTAGAATCAATATTTGTGTATGAAGTTATAGTGGATGGGTTTTTTGACTTTTTGTATGTGTGGTAAAATTCTAAAATATTCTTTGTATCTATTTCTAAACATTTTTTTTAATTTAAAAAAAAATATTTGTGCATATATATTGAATTGAGATAGAGACGTATGGCACTCTTCCTACAATAATATTAGTGTATTAAACGATTATGAAATAATTTATTTATGTGGAGGAAAGAGAAAAGATAGATATCCGTTCCATGAACGCGAACAAACTGTCTTTTTAAGAGGGACAGATGACTTGGATCCGTTAGGCTACTAGGTGAGCAGACACCAAAAATGTCATGTCTCAGTGCCACGTAGGCTGCCACAACACTAAAGTGGTGTCTCAACATTTTTGAGACATGGGTGGGGTGTGCAGACATGCAAAACCCATGTCTCAAGCATTTAATATTTTTTTTTGTTTTATAATATTAAATGTAATTAGTTTAATAAAAGTAATAAATAAAAAAAATAATGTTCAAATAAATACTAAATTATATAAAAATAGTGGGAGTTTATAAAATAAAGGGATTGAATAAGTTGGAGTGGATAAAAATGTGGCTTTTGGATAATATTTAAAGTGGGAAAATACCTTTTAAAAAAAATAGCCGTTCAAAAAATCCGTTGTGCAACGGTAAAAAAAAAAAAAAAAAAAAAAAAACAAGAAATTCCACTATTGGCTCGTCCCTTTCGTCCTTTGGAGAACGGGGGAGACGGGGGAGAGGGAGACGGGGCACAACGGGGCGGTGTAGCGAGGGAGACGGGGCAAAAAAAGGGGGACGGGGGGGGTGGTGATGTCTGCTCACCGGTAAGCCTTATAGAGAATGGTTGGTGAGGTAGTCGTGATCAGGACCACCGTTGGGGTCCAAAACCTATGTGGTTTTTAGATTAAACACTTAGATCTTCAAATGCGTATGGAGTTTCGGACCAAACATTACGTCATACCTTTGTGGCATTGTTACAACAATAATGAAAGTTCAAATCAAACAAACTGAAGTTTGTTACAATTAGGAATATTTTGAAGTTGTTTCATTAAAAAACATGATTTTAACATTGAATAATTAAAATCAGAAAGGTGTGACAGGGCAGCTTGTTGTCCATCTACCTGTTTTAATATAATTTAACAGTCATTGTATGAACACGGTAGCTAAGTTATACTAAAAATAAGCTCAAATTAAGATGTGGCCCATAAGTCCATAACACGTAAACAGATGGACCACACCATGTACATGTGGGGGTATACTAGAGGTGAGCAAAAAAACCGGTTTGGGAACCGGAACCACACGAACCGAACCGAACCGGTTCGTCCAAAAACCGGTTCCTACACGAACCGGTCCGGTTTCTACAAGAACCGGCGGTTCTAGGATCGGTTCCCCATCCCCACTAGAAAAACCGAACCGAACCGGTTTTAACTCAAACCGGTTTGGGAACCAGTTCCCAAAAACCGGTTTGGAACCGGTACGAAAAACCGGTATTTTTTAATAAAAAAACTGAATTTTATGTTTAAAAAAATTATATATAATAAAATTATACAAAAAAGCTTCCACACATACAAATATATACCCATACACCTTAAAAAAAATTATAAAAATCAATAAAAGTTGAACTTTATGTAAAAGGTTACAGCCGCACTTATACACTTGTGTTACGGACAAAGTTCCGACATAATGGACAACTATCTAAAGATGTCCGAGCGAACGGCTAGGGAAAGTCTTCACCGTCGTTGAACTACATTTAAAAAGATATTTGAGAAAACCTACATTTAGTGACGTACAACAACTTTTGGAGTTTCACGAAGAAAAACAAGTTTTTTCCCAGGATGCTCGGGAGTTTAGATTGTATGAAATGGGAGTGGGAACCTTGTCCAACAAAGTGGCAAGGCCAACACTCGAGCGGATATCATAAAAAGCCGTGTATGATGTTTGAAGCGGTTGCATCACAAGATCTTTGGATTTGGCATGCATTTTTTGGTGTGCCCGGTTCGTTGAACGATATAAATATTCTTAATCAATCCTCAATTTTCAACGATCTTGTAAATGATGTTACACCAAAATAAACTTTTTTTGTAAACGGGGTAGAATACAAGTACGGGTATCTTTTAATAGATGGAATTTACCCTGAGTGGGCCGTGTTCGTAAAATCTTTTACACGGAGGACTACGTTAGACGATAAGAGAAAAAAGTTTAACAAAGCTCAAATGGCTGTACTGAAAGACATTGAGCGAGCTTTTGGTGTCTTGCAAAAAGATGACGCATTTTGGCTATCCCATGTTGAATGTGGGAAAAAGCCCAAATACGAAATGTGATGTACGCATGCATTATTTTACATAACATGATTTTGGAAGACGAAAGACGTGCAATATGCGAGTACTTTGGTGAGAAAACGCAACCAAGTCAAAGAAACATTACTAATGAAGAAAGAAGCTTAAACAACTTTGAAATCAAGAATAGCCAAACACATCACAACCTTCGAGCGGATTTGGTTGATCATATTTGGAGTATACCAAGAAATTACGAATCCGACAATAATGAGTAACGATAATTAAAAACATACTCGGTTCATGTATTTTTTTTCGTTTATGTAAATTTTTGTAGAAGCTTCCTTATTCTCCTTAGTGATTTCCTCACCAACATAGGGTATGTTTGGCAAGGAGCTTTTAAGAGCTTTTAGAAGCTTCAAGCTTCAAGCTTTTAAGAAAAAGCTCCTACTTAATAAAAAGCCTTGTTTGGTTGAAGGGGCTGGAAGCTTTTAGGTTAGAGAAAAAGCTCTACAGTGAAAAGCTACTAGTAGTAGCTTTTAAGAAAAAGCTCTACTAGCTACAAGCTTTTAGTTAGTAAATGACACAAATACCCATTCTATTTTAAAAATAAAATAAAAACCTTCTTTACAATCTTTTAATTATGACCATTTTGGTCATTTTATACATTTTTATTAAAAGCTCCAGCTACTCTACCAAACACCAAAATATATTTAAAAAGCTTCCAGCTACCAGCTTACAGCTACCAGCTTGCAGCTTCCAGCTACCAGCCTCCAGCTATCAGCCTCCAGCTAATTTTGCCAAACATACCCATAAACATAGTTGTGGAGGCTAATGTGTAGGGGCTTCCTCCTTCCCCTTAGCCTTTTCCTCATTCCCTTAGTCGTTTCCTCCTAGTATTAGTATTAGCCTTTTTTTTCTTTAAATCTTAGTCGTTTAAGTGGTGAAGCCCCTACATATTAGCCTTCAAAATGTTTATTTTGGTGATTAAACTTGGTCAATGTTTATTACGGTGATTTTCTCTTACTAGTTATTAGAGTAATTAAAAACGAATCAAATAAATAAAAGCAGAGATAAATTCATATTATTTACTTTACTTAACTTTTAGTAAACATTTCATGGCCAATTAAATGAATATGTTCGTGTTCGTTTATGTTCTCCTTATTCGTTAACATCCTTAACAGTTATGAACATTTACGAACACTATTCATAATGAATGAACAAATGAAGTTTTGTATTAAAAAAATATAAAACAACACAGTGTGTGCTAAACGTTTTTATTAATATTAGAACGAAGCTATATAAATGAACATGAAAGGGCGTTGACAAACATAATGAATGTGTGTTTATGTTCGTTTATTTAAATAAACGAACTTTACATGAAACGTACGGTTCACTGAATGTTCAGTTCATTTACAAACCTAACCAGCATATAAGTCTTTTAGCATGCATGAATCATGATTCTTTTTCACAGTTACATGCATAGTGGGAGGTCAGGTTGAGTATACATGGGAATAGGATAGTGGTCTACTGGTCCAATTGCGACCTTGGTTGTATGGGCGTGGATTTTAGTGTCTTCCAGGAACCACTATGGGGATGTGGTTCATCCACCTTCGTTTGTCTCACCGACATGACTCAAAACTGATTATTCCTATTTCAATTTGTATATCACAACACGAGAGGTGCACCAAGGCTAAATGGCTAGCTAATTATGGATTGAGTCTAGTCCGGTCATGTCTAGGACCGGTAAAACATGTCATATCGTGTTTAACTACTCAAAGACAACATAATTAACACAATTATCAAACAAGAATACAAGTTGTTTAACTATTTTATATCTCATGCCTATAACACATTTGTATCTTTTATGAACCATGAAAGAGTAATGATGGAGCATAGCCTCCCAATTTTAATTATTTTTAAAAGGTATAAAATTACATAGTTTACTTTTTATTAAATAAATTTCATCGTGTCTTAAACAATGTGGGAATTGTAAGCCTTGGTCATGTCCAATTTCCATGTTAAAAAAATGTTTACCATATTTTGTGAGAAGCGGTGGCGAAGCTTGAGAATTTGGTTCGGAGGGTCGGAAGTCACCGGTAACTGGACGGGGCCTATTTTTTTTGCGCTATGGTTCGGGTGATATGTTTGGGTTGGGGATTCGATTCGGGTCGAGTTAAACATTAAATACAATAAATATCAAAGTTCTAAGCATTGTTTAACAAACAATTGAACAAAGACACTAAAACATTAAAAAGAAGACAATGGGTTGGTACCTGGATGAAGAATTGTAGTTCAGCCCATCGACTTTTAAAATTTTTTAATTCTTCAATTATGTATAGAGGTGCAAACAAACCGAGTTAAGCCCGAGCTCGACCAGGCTTGAGCTTGAAAAACTTATGAGAGCTCGGCCTTGAGCTCGGCTCGGTTGAAGCTTTGTTTTCAAAGCTCGAGCTCGGTTCATTACAAATTTCTTAAGCTCGAGCTTGACTCGTTTACTATCTATTAGTTAATATTTTAAATAAAACTAATATAAATAATAGACACAGAGCTCAATAAATGAAGTTCAGCTCTGCTCATTTAATAACAAGTTTAAATGAGGGGTAAATATTATTAAATATTAATAAACCTAATTTTACACTAAGGCTCGATAAGGCTCGACGAGCCTGACGAGCTTCACATGCTAGGCTGAGCTCGGGCTCGATTAGTAAACGAGCTTTGTTTTAAGCTCAAGCTCAGCTCGGGCTTGACTCGTTTCGAGCTTTTTACCAAGCCGAGCTCGAGTAGCTAAGAGATAACAACTTCACCGCTTGCTCATTGAATCTACTATGCATAATCCAGCTCATGTAGTTGCTGGGCTTAGGACTTTAGGATTTGAGCTTTACATTTACTTTGTTTTGGGTTAAAAGTTTGGTTTATATAATTTCTTTTTTTAAACGGGGGGGTCGAAACCGTATATACTAAAAAAAATTCCATACGGAGACTATATACTCGAAACTTCTGAGCAAAAATTCGGGTGGGTGGGTGGGTGGGGGGAGGGGGCGGCCCGACCCCTTTAATTCTGCGCCACTGGTGAGCAGTGTGAGAACAATTAATAATTTATATGTAAACATCATTTTTTTGGACTTAGTCATGATTTTTTTTTATTGTTTAAGCTAAAATAACACCAAACATAATAATTAATAACACAAAGTAATTTATTTTAGGCTTAAAATTTAAAACACCATGCTAAGAACATGTGTTTTAAAATCCAATGCTATAATACATTGCATTGTGTTTTAAATGTTGTGTTTAGTGTTTTTTCTAGAAAGTATGAGGGTCTTTTTTTTTAAGTTAGAAAGTTAGAAGGTATGATGTTACTTTTATCAATTTAGCAAGTTGTTTTATGTTAAGTTTCAAAGTTGAGGGAGAAGTTTTGTAATGTCACCTATCTTTGAAATTAAGGTTATATAAATTAATTTCCACTCCTTTTGTTTTTGGATTTTAATATTGAACAATGAGCTTGAAAGGACAATGACAATCTCATATGACATTGAGTATGGAACTTTTTCTCCTTTTTCCTCTTGTCCACATCAGCGTCACGTTATTTCACCCTTTCCCCTCCCTCAAACCAGGGAAATTGTTCCCCCTTCTTCCTCATTCCCTTTTCCTTTTTATAATACTTAAAAAAAGACAATATATATATATATATATATATAATATAATATTAAAAGTTGATCGGGGAGAACGGTGGTAATCCACCGATTGCGCCGAAGCTTGAGCGGGGGGGGGGGGGGGGGGGGGTTCCCCGACGGTGATGCCGTCCACCTCACCGATAGCCTTCACCGATCCATACCCAAAAGGCTAACTACACTACTACAATATATACATTCAAATAAAAACTCAATCCTTTTTAAACAATCTTGATGATCGGGTAATCCAACAGGCGTTACAAAACTCAATGTTTTAAAAACTGGTTTTTTAATTATATCGGATTGTACCGGGCAGTTCAACCAGGTTGATTAGTTAGCTATATAATTTCATAAATTACAACACTAACACAAAAATAATCTAAAAATACATAATTACATACTAAAATATTATAAAAAAGTTAATCAATAATTAAAAAATAATCTAAAGTTTTAAATTTTTTAAAGGTCGTTCCTTAATAAAAAAAATAATCTAACAATAACAAAAAAACTAACCTATGCCGGTACCGGTATAGCGGTTAAAACTGGTAGACCGACTTTTACCGGCGGTATAAAATCGATACCGTTTCCCATATTTATCGGAGTGTTTCGTAACAGATTTACATCCGAAAACGGTAATACCGGTATAACTGGACGGTATTTACCGATTTTTAAAATATTGACAAAACTACAAACATAATTAATTTAGATTCATTCACCTACTTTATTTACAAAATTATTCGTAAATATTTTATCATTGAATAATTATCACAAAATAGGAAAAATAATAAATCTTAATATTTAAATAATTCTTCCCGCTTTACAGTTTCCAAAATTTTGAATAAAACGCATTGAGCGTCCCAAATCACATGTGGGCCTTCCAATTATTGCTGTTTATTAGCTGTAAAACAATAAAATACCTAAAACACCCTCATCGTTCGTCCTTCCCTCCTTCAAAATTTAAATAAACAAAGGGTATTTTAGTCACTTTAATTTCAAACGGCCGAAAGGCGGGTAACATCGGGTCCCTAAAATCCGTATTTATCTCGGTGTTCGGATCCCCCACTCACCCGTTTCTACTTGTCTCTATATTATCATCATTTCTATGTTAAACCTAACCTAACGAAGCAGCTTTTTGTTATTTGTAGTTTCTGATTATTATTATTATTATTATTATTATTATTAATCAGTCAGTAGATTGAATCAGTGTTTTGTTTTCGTGAAAGGTTAGTCAATTCTCTCTTTAATTTTTGGTTTTATGTGATTATTAATCGGTCAGTAGATTGAAATAGTGCTTCTATGACTGTTTTTTTTAATGTTTTGCTTATTAGTTAAGATTAGTAATGATTTGATGAATTGGTATATGTTAGTTATGATTGTCATGATTTTGATGAATTGATATCTATTAGTTACGATTACTACCGATTTGATAAATTAATGTATGTTATTACTTACATTTAGTACAGATTTGATGAATTGATGTATATCAGTCACTATTAATAGTGATTTGATAAATTGATGTATATTAGTTAAAATTAGTACGGATTTGATGAATTGATGTATATTTAGTTACGATTGATACCTAGTTGATGAATTGATGTATAAAATTAGTACAGATTTGATGAATTGATGTATATTAATATATGTTACGAGTAGTACATGTTTGATGATTTGATGTATATCAGTTACGATTAGCACTGATTTGATCAGTGTTGTGAAAGGCGAATTAGGCGGCTGCCTAGTCGCTAGTCGGGCATGGAAATCGGAATAAGGACCTAGTCGGAATCCTAGGCGTTTTGGGCATTAGGCGGTCCTAGGCGGTGGTTTTTTATTTTTTTTTTAAATTTCACAAATTTCTAATTATTTATTAGTATTATGTGTATATATTTAAATATTTCTAAGTATTATGTGTATATATCTTAACATATTTACAAAAAACACCTAAATTTGAGTGTGTGTGTATAAAAATTACGTATAAAAAATACCAAAACGCCTAATTCCGCCTAGTCCCGACCATAGTTGTTAATAGCGACCATAGCGCCCGCTATAGCGAATAGCATAGCGTAGCGCTCATGTGTCGCTATATGGTTGATTGCGACAAATAGCGAGATTTTTCTATTTTTAGTAATTTTTTTTCTTTTTTTAGAAAAGTATACATATAAAACATCTCTAAAAAGTTCTTATAGTGTATCGCTAAACATGAAATAGCGCCCGCTATTTCATCGCTATCGCTATGTAGCGTATCGGTAGCTTGTCGCTATTGTCCGCTATTTGCTATTAACAACTATGGTCCCGACTAGTCCCTAGGCTAGAACTCACCGCCTGCCTAGCGCCTTCTACAACCTTGGATTTGATGAATTGATTTATATTAGTTACGATTATTACAAATTTGATGAGTTGGTGTATTTTAGTTATGATTGGTATTAGTTCGATAGTTGATATATTAGTTATATGATTAGTACGGATTAGTACATGTGTTGGCTATAGTTTTGTTGATTCTGTGTTACGGTGATCACAGCGTTGTAGTCTTTTTAAAGGTAAAGGTTCTGATTCCGAATCTATCATGCTTGCAGTTAACAACAAATGTTAGGGTAAGATGCAAACATAAGTTTCCTCATGTTATTCGCATGATGTTTCTTTATTCTTGCGAACCTAAATGACATGCTATAGTGCTAATATGCTGAAAGTGTATTTAAATGATAGAGTGAATGTATGTAACTTTGTAAATGTCTTTATAATATTTGCCAGATTATATATTTTTAGTACACAAACACATGAAGATACCTTAATATTTGCTGGTTGTTGCTATTAATCTTATTGTATGATATATGTTGCAGGGCAGTTAGTCTCTTTATATGGAGGGTATTGAATCAAAAGCACTATTTCCAGGGGAGGACAGTCAGATTAGTCCAGGGATTTCTATATCCCTCGTAGAAAATGTCGAAGGTGAGGGTGTATACATATCACAGAGCATAACATGTGTGGTTTAGCCATTTTTCATAAACTTTTGAGTTTGAAATAAATAAGTTAGCTGTTTGCTTACATGTCATACTTTGTTCATTTATGGCTTGCGCTAATTCTATACTCTAACCGAGCTTGAAAATTTATGAAAACCAGGGTTCCAGCAATGTGCCAAAGAAATCCTTAAGCTGATAGACCAAGATGGAAATTTCTCTGAGACGACAGCTGAGACTTATGATGACAAGAAGTCTAAGTTGTCAACACATATAGGCGAGTTATTGCGCATGCATGGGGCGTTGATTGATCAACATGCTCATTTGATTGGAGAATTCAGCAAGAACCCTTCATCCCTGATCAAAAAGCAGCATCTTGATGCAGCTGATTCAAGCTCTCCTCAAGTTACTCAAATGTTTACACCTGATCAAATGAGCAACATACAAAAGTTTAGGACGCCCATCGGTTTTGATGTTTTGAGCTCGTGTGGTGGTGGATCTTACGCTTCTAGAAGAGAAGGCTCCGAGTCTTCCTTCTCACCATCTTCAGATTCTGATTCAGAATCTTTCATGTCTATCAACAAGCTTCTGATTTCACCACTCAATGGCGATGATGCATTGAAGGTCAAAGAAAGCAAGCTCCGTGATGAATTACTTCAAAAGATTTCCAATCTGGAAGAAGAGGCGGTTACCTTGAACACGAAGATTCAAAGTTTAGCCGATGAAAACACTAATTTGAAACAAGAGCTCCAAGAGAAAGAATTAGATATTAAAACTCAAAACGCCCATCTTGAAACCGAAAAAATGAAGGGGATTGAGCTAGAGAAGCAAGTGGCTGACCTTAAACTTGTAATCTCTAACTCTAATCTTCAAACTAAAACAATGGGAGAGGAGTTAGAGGCATCCCGAGATAAACTATCGGCAGCAGAAGATGAAATCTCTAAACTGATGCATGAGTTGTCTAGCAAAATTTCAAAACTTGGATCAACTCAGCAAGACATGGCCTTGTTAGAAAAACAGCTTGATTGTGAGAAAGAAAATAATTTAGGATTGCAAGAAGAAGTATCCGCGTGTGTAGCTGATATTTCAGTGCGTGATGATCAAATCACAGAACTAAATACTAAGATTAATCAGTCAACTTATGAAATTTCACTACTGAAAAGCACACATAAGGCAAAAGAGGACTACTGGAATGCTGATATTGAAAGGTTGCGAATGGAACTAAGGGAAAAATGTATATCAGTTGATGATCTGAATAAAAGTTTGGATTATTTGAAGCTAAAGAAAGATGAAGTCACTGCTCAGCTTGATACACTTCGAGCCGAGAAATGTTGTCAGGACAATTTAGTACGAGAACTGGAGACCGCCTTGAATTCACTACAACATGAGAACGAGAGGGTGCTATTGTCATCTGATAACGCACAAAAGGTTACAAATGAACTAAAACTGAAAGTGATGGAATTGGAAAGAGAGGTCGACGTGCAGAAGGAAGTTATGTCAGATAGAGCAGAAGAGAAAAGGGAAGCTATAAGGCAACTATCGTTTTCACTGGAACATTACATGTCTGGATACAAACAACTTCGTCAAGCATTTGTTGTCGGAAACAAAAGGCATGCCTTTTTTACCTTTTAAATTTGCATAATGTTGTTACTATTCTATGAATTTTCAAACAATAATTTTATTTATTGTTGTTAGTCGAAAAACAATTATATCGGGTCATTCTGTTTAAGATCTTTGGTTCTTTCTTGTGCTTGGAAGCGCTTTGGGAGTGTTATGTTGACATGGGTTAGGGCTTTGTTTTGTGAATATGTTATTTCAACTATATTTGTTATTTTTATGCATAATATTTTATTATCTTGTTAGAAGAACTTATACAAAGGTTAGCTATCTCTTTTGAGTTAAAGTTTGGATATTAACAGCCTCTTCTGGTTTAGTTACATTGCAGTCCAGATACCCATCGGTTCTATGTTTAGTGATACTTTTTCCTACGACGACCCATTTCAACCCGAATCCATTTCGCCCTTTTGGTCAGAACCTGTTTTGATCCCAACCAAGTTGGAAAATGTTGAAAGTTGAAACGACCCACCTTGCATGACCTGTTACCCCCGCCAGCCTGATTTGTTAGGTTTAACAAAAACCGAAGATGGGAAACAAACTGAAACATGAAGAACCAACTTTTTGGTCAAATTATGGTGCAAAAGTGTGTTTTTGTATTCTGTATAATTGAAAATAACCATACTTCATTAGTGCATTTGGATCTACTTTGTAAACTCATTTTGTAGTTAGAAATTAAAGAGATGCAATAATGTCCGATGGGTTAATCATTTACGGTTTGGCGCAAAAACCAGTTTATGCGCCTCAATTACATGCAGCCCAAATAGAAATACACCAGAATTCTATTTCTCAAACTTCGCCCAATCGAGAATACAATGCCACTTATTCCTGTGTTTACATTTTTTATAGTTATGTCAATATAAAACATGATAACAAATCACACAAAACATACAATGCAAGTCCAAATTCTGATCAGAACATAACCAATCCGTTGGCAAACAACCAATCTGTAACTTTAAGTTTTAACACCTTCCTCGACCCAAGCAACTTTGCCAAGCATTTTATTCAAAGTATCACTGAGTTACTGGTAATGTTATTTTTTTTCCATCTTAACACTACTAATACCTATCACCCATCCCACATCCTTAATTTACCTCAAGTTTGACTTTCTGAGTCAACATTGGTATTTGTACCTTATAAGTTAGAACCTCATACTCATCAGTCATTCATTCATTCATTCATTCTTTTCATACTAGGTAAATCAGTGAGATATATACTTGAATAGGAAACATGGCAAAAACAAACATAATCTCAAAATGCATAACCTTTTATTTTTAAAGTGAAAGTTTTACATAATTTATTCAGTGTTGAATGTTGAGCATTAAGAAACAAGTATTCCTCAAACATGAAATATCTCAGCTTCTGCCATCTTTTCTTTCTCCACTTGTTAGCTTTTGAACGATAGTTTGCAAACGAGAATCTTTTCCTGCATCTGGGATCCGGAGTAGTAAATTCTCAAAAGTAGCATAATCATGCATAAAACCTCGGTTGATCATTTCTTCAAGAAATATCTCAGATTCTTCACACTCGTTTTTCTTCAATAACTCTTGAACGATAACATTGTATGTGAAGCTATTTGGCGTACAACCATTCTCTTCCATCTTTCTAAGCAATTCTTTACATTTATCCAATAACACTTCTTGGCAATATACACGCATCATCACATTGTACGTCCTAACATTTGGTTTCAATCCTTTTAATAGAAGTTCACCAAACAGATCCATAGCCAAGTTCAGCTTCTCACATTTGCTACAACCATCAATCAATATAGTATACAACCCTACATCCTTCATCAACTCAATGCTTTCCAAATAACAGAAGAGAGCCAATGCATCAGAACTCTGGGAATTATTGCACAATCCTTGGAGCCACTGCCAGATACCGTAATTCAATCCAGTTGGAGTCAGACCCCTGGCTCGCATCTCCTTGAAGAGTTCTCTAGCCGCTACAGAATTCCCTGATTCAAACGAACCTTGTAACATGCTACTGTAAGTGATAGCATTAGGGATCAAACCCTTATCTTGTATTTCTTGAAAGAGACGCTTAGCCTTATCAATTTGCTTCTTCTTACAATATTTATTTATCATGCTGCTATATGTGATGATGCCGGGGACAAGATCCCTCTCCAACATGCCTTCAAGAACTTTCTCCGCTTCATCCATTTCACCACGTAAACAGTAACCATCAATTAGTGCACTATAAGTGATTACATCTGGATTTAGACCTCTTTGTACCATTGCTTGTACAGCAAGCTCTGCATCCTTTACACACCCTTGCTTGCAAAACGAATTTACCAATATATTATAGGTAACCACTGTTGGAGATACTCCTTCCTCCTCCATATCTCTCAACATTTTTGCAGCTTCTGTCTCTCGACCAATGTTACATAGACCCTGAATCAAAGAGTTGTAAGTAAAAACGTCTGCATGGGCACCCACTTCAGTCATCTTGGCAAACAACTCTAATGCATTATCAACCATTCGATCTTTGCAGAGGCTATCAATGACTATATTGTACTGCTCTACACATGGTTTACAAGAGCCTAATTCCATGAACCTGAGCAGTTCAAGGGCCTTGGTAGTGTGACCTACTTTACAGAGCCCATTAATAACGGTTCCATACATAACTTTATCAGGCTCACAAATTTTATCTCGAAGAAGATTCTCAAACAAGTCAGCAGCTTCATAAACCCGATCAGCAAGAAAAAGCCCATTTATGAGAGTGCAATAGGTGGCCTTATCGGGCGGATAACCATGCTTGAAGATGGTTGGTAGAGAACTAACAGAGACGTTCATTAGGTAAAGATTAGGAATACTGTCAGGTTTTGTATCCATCAAGTTTATATGTTTGTAAACTAAAAGGGCAGTGGCAGTGGAATAATGTTTGATCTTTACAATAATAGTGATGAGGTTATTAAGTTGAACGACGTTAGGAGGCGGCTGTCTTTGAAGCATTTGATCAAACAGTTGGAGGGCTTTCTTGGAATATCTGAAATGCAGCATTCTTTGATTGAGCGGAGCGGTTGAAGCAGTCGAGTAACAATAACGAAGTGGAAGTCTTGTCCAGTTCATGGAGCTTACTTTCGATGTCGAAATCAATCAGGCAAAAGGTGATGGACAGTGTAGAAAGATAGTATTTTGCTGAATCAATAATACACGGTAGAGACAGCTAATATATCTATAAATATGGAAACAGAATTAATACAAAATATACACAATTTAAATCACCATAAACAATTATTGACTGTAATCTCCTCTATCATCTCCCCATTTGACCAGCATCATTACCAAACAAAGTTATATTAATTCTGACATAATAATAAGATCAAATAAGATCAAGGGTGTTATATTTGAAAATGTGCTTAGATAAGAGGGCTTTTTTTTTTTTTTTTGAACGGCCAGCTAAGCATGACGCCCCGGCTACCCGGGGTCACATGCCCCACGTGCAAAGGCACCACATACGCTCGTACAGACGAAGAGTTGTGTAGCCCGAGCCCACCGAAAAGTCCCCAATTCCGGGGGAACCCGCCTGCCAGAAGGCTCACAGCGGTGAAACCCTGGCGAGATCAGATAAGAGGGCTTTTCTAGAAAACTATTATGAAAAATAAGATAACACACACTACAAGTATTTTTACGCCCCACTTACGGTGTGCGCATATAATGTATATATGTGTGGCTTTGGGGGGCAAAAGTAAAGTTGCACTAATTTTAACGTTATTTTACTAATTTCGTGAAAATAACGTTAAAAACGACGGACGGTTAATCATGCATCATGTGGTGGCGTGGATAGCCAAAAGACAAAGGGGTACATGCACCGATCGGGTTTGTCCCGATTGCTAAGTGTTCTGTGCCTTATGTCCAAGGCTTGATACCAAACCACATCGAGCCGAGGGTCTCACTGGAAGCAACCTCTCTATTCTTAGGGGTAGAGGTAAGGCTGTCTACATCTTACCCTCCTCAGACCCTACTTTAGCTTTGCTATAGGTGGGATTAACTGAGTATGATGATGATGATGATGATGACAATACAAGTATTTGTTGTTTTCTACAATTTTCCTGATCCTATTTTGTCTAAAAGGTTTTAATCTACATGTTTTTCCTCAAAGTTTCTGTGAGTTTTCCTGGTAATTAAATTTCAAAAAGATATTGAGTTATTATCTAGTCATTACCTATGGCTGGCTATACATTCATTACAGAATGTAGAAATCAAAGTGTCAATAAAAATCAACTAAATAAATTAACAAAAACAGAAGAATCATGAACAAGTAGTAAATTGACAATTCAAAATTTTACAGACAAATTAACATATTGCAATAATAATCAACTAAGAAATTAAAGTACCCATTTTTAAAGAAAACATTAAAAGTTTAAAACAACAAACAAACAAACAAAACTAACCTTAGAAATTAGGAAGGCTCCAGCTATTCACACCCCCCACCTTCTATTTCAACCACCCAGAAGCGTCTCGCTTTGGCCAAAGCGAGTACTTCGGGTCAAACCAAAGGAGGGCATACGAGGTGGCAGAATATACACCCTTCAACAACATTGCAACACTCAATGCCACACCCATCGGTTTGTAGTGGTGGACATCTTTCACTATTGAAGATGCTCTCAGATCAAATTCCTTCATCCAGGACTCTAAAATCAACTTTCAGACTTCTGTTACTCTATGGTTATTTATTTTTGTGTAATTAAGAATAGCCCAAAGGCAAGCCTCAATTCCTGTTAAATTGTAGAAAACCAAATATAACGAAAAGTATTTAATAACATGTAAAACATATACAGCAGAAAATTAGCTTAATAGCAATCAAAAGAAACAAACATTTTCCTTTATTGGCAGCCATATTGACAGCTCAAACCATGACAGTACACTGTTGTATCAGATGGTCATCTTGGTGATTGCATAATAGTATAATACAATGAGCATTTATCCAGAAAATATGAGATGTTATATTAGGTGTTCTCACAAACTAGATTTTGACAGGTTCAGGAAATGAACTGAGATGTTAGATTAGGTGCTCTGACATCTTTTCTTTCTACACTTGTTAGCTTTAGAACAACAGTTCGCAAACGAGAATCTTTTCCTACGTTTGGGATCCGTACTAGTAAATTCTCAAAAGTAGCATGATCAGGCATAAAACCTCGGTTGATCATTTCTTCAAGATATATCTCAGCCTCTACACACTCGTTTTTCTTCAGTAACTCTCGAGCAATAACATTGTATGTGAAGCTATCAGGCATACAACCATTCTCTTCCATCTTTCTAAGCAATTCTTTAACTTTACCCAATAACCCTTCTTGGCAATATACACGCATCATCACATTATAGGTCCAAACATTTGGTTTCAATCCTTTCAATAGAAGTTCATCAAACAGATCCATAGCCAAGTTAGGCTTCCCACATTTGCTACAACCATCAATCAATATAGTATACAAATGTAAATCTTTTATCAATTCTTCGCTTCTTAGCGCTCGGAAGAAAGCCAATGCATCAGTACACTCGGAGTTGTTGCACATTCCATGGAACAAGATACGATAGGTGCATATATCAAGAGTCTGGCCCTTTGTTTGCATCTCGTTGAAGAGTTCTCTAGCGGCTGCAGGATTCCTGGATTGAAACAACCCTTGTAACATGGTATTGTAGGTGACAACATTAGGAATCAAACCCTTCTCTTGGATTTCTTGAAAGAGATGTCTGGCCTTATCAATTTGCTTCTTCTTGCAGTATCCATTTATCATGCTGCTATATGTGATGATGTTAGGCACAAGATCCCTCTTAATCATGTCATCGAGAACTTTCTCAGCTTCATCCATTTCACCACGTAAACAGTATCCATCAATTAGTGCACTGTAAGTGATTACATCTGGATTTAGACCTCTTCGTACCATTGCTTGTACAGCAAGCTCTGCATCCTTTACAGACCCTTGTTTGCAAAAGGAATTTACCAAGATATTAAAGGTAACCACTGTTGGTGATAGTCCCTCCTCCTCCATGTCTCTCAACATTTTTGCAGCTTTGGTCTCTCGACCAAAGTTACATAGACCCTGAATCAACGAGTTGTAAGTGATAACGTCCGCACGGACACCTTTTTCAGCCATTTGGGTAAACAATTCTAATGCATTATCAACCATTCGATCTTTGCAGAGGCTATCAATGACTGCACTGTACTGCTCTACACATGGTTTACAAGAGCCTGATTCCATGAACCTGAGCAATTCAAGGGCCTTGGTAGTGTGACCGACTTTACAAAGCCCGTTTATAACTGTTCCATACATAACTTGATCAGGCTTACAAACTTTGTTTATAAGCAGTTTCTTGAAAAACTCGACAGCTTCAAAAACCCGATCAGCAAGAACAAGGCCATGAATGAGAGTGTTATAGGTGGTCAAATCAGGTGGATGACCTTGCTTGAAGATGGTGGCTAGTAAGGAAAAAGCGTAAGGAACTTGATTAAGGCGGCAAAGACAGTTCATAGAGATGGTCATTGCATAAAGATCAGTAGGAATACCCAACAAGTATAATTGTTTGTAAAGTGAAAGGGCAGTGGAATATTGTTTCATCTTTACAATAACAGTAATGAGCTGATTAAATTGACTGATTTTAGGAGGAGGCTGTCTCTGAAGCATTTCATCAAACAGTTGGAGGGCATCATCAACCTTGGAAGAAGAAAAAGCATTTTTAAGCTGAAGAATTCTTCGATTGAAATGAGAGGTTGAAGCGGAAGCAGTAGAGTAATAATAAGGAAGTGGAATTCTTGTGCACTTCACCGACCTTACTTTCAACATATTAAAATTAATAATCAGGAAGTGGAATAAAAAACCTAGCTACCATACACCAATGGTGATGAAATAAGGGGATAAACACTCCCTCTCACAATTAAACCACTAAATAAATACCCTCCAAAAAAACTTAAGGCTATGGGGTGTGGTCATCCTTTCCCCTTCATTCCCCCTTGTCCATGTAAGCGCCACGTCATTTCCTCCTTCCCCTCCCCCAAACAAGGGAAATGGTTCCCCCTTCCCCATTCCCTTTTTTATTAATTTCATTTTTATTTATTTTATAAACTAGTTTTTATCCCGGGAGCGTCCCGGGTTGAAATATCTAAAATATGACATAATAAAATATATTATTATTATTATTATTATTTATTTTAAACAAATCTCTGCCATAAGTTATGATATTCAAATATAAAAAAACGAATCTCTGCGCCGGGGTATAAATCTAGTGCCATTACAAATGAATTCGGAAGTTTGTAATCAATCATTCTAAAAGAACTAACATGAAATAAAAAAAAAGTTAATTATTGAAATATCGAACGCATTAGTCTAAGGGTTATGTGATGCTTTAAAAAATTCATGGGTATATGATCGGGTATATAGTTCGGGTATTTGGGTATGTTGTTTCGGGTAATCGGGTCGGGTATCACCTAATCCCAGACCCGACCCAAACCCACAATTTTTTTTAAACTAATCCTAAACCCGACACAATACCTGTCGGGTTACAAAAAATAGTCATTTTTTCTCCGTTTTTTATATAGCACTATGGTACTCGTTGGAAAGATAATAAAACGCTTGTTAATTTGATGTAATTTTTTTCTTTAGAAAATCTCGTATATAAAAGATATTAACGTTTAAAAGTTATGGGAGGAAAAATGAGAGAGAAAATAATAAAGGTTTAATATTTAGATATAGTAGATTAACTATTTAATAGATCAGATTAAAGATTATAATATATGGGTTGGGTTATTCTACAAAGGCTACAAAAAATGAGAAGGGTGAGAAGGATACAAAAAACACAATAGAACATCAAATATGACACAATGAGCCACAAAATATAACACAGTGCCAAAAAATATAACACAATGCTAAAGAAAAAAGACACAATGAATTGAAAAAATGACACAACGATGAAAATAAGAAAAAGACACAATGGTACATAAAAAACACAATGATATAACGCGTATTCTAAAAACTACAAGCTAAAACCCCAAAAAAACGAAGACCTAAAAACTAACGACGTAGGGTTCGATAAGACGATTCCAATGCCGCTTGAATGAGTTC
Source organism: Ambrosia trifida (assembly GCA_028751855.1). Taxonomy (NCBI): domain Eukaryota; kingdom Viridiplantae; phylum Streptophyta; class Magnoliopsida; order Asterales; family Asteraceae; genus Ambrosia; species Ambrosia trifida. Next base: position 92,719,700 of record CM054123.1, on the reverse strand, counting down.
AATCGGAGTCCGTTTGATACCCTTCCTACGACTTCCTATTTTTGTTTCACTGTGTATTTGATCCTAACCCTATAATATATTATGTTAAATCATATTTATTCCTTTTTTTTAATTAGTTTACACTTGCCACATCACATCCTATGTGGCATCTCTCAAAGGAGAGATTGCATAAGATTATGACATGTAGGATTAATCCTTTTGCAATATATATATATATAGATTAGATTTTCATTAAAATATTTTTTTCATTAAACATAAAATAAATTACATAGAAATTTAAAAAATAAAACGAAAATACAATAAAAACCCGGAAATAAATAAAAAAAACTATCAATTAAACGCTCCTCCAAACGCTCCTCCCAGCCATTTTTTGGCGATTTTGTCTTTTATTTTCGCCGCCACCGCACGTTCCGTTTCATCAAGGCTATCGAGAGGTTCTCTCATCAAGGCGAATTCGGTTGTTTCCTGTCTCGACATTTCCATTTTGAGGCGGTCCCTTTCCAACTCTATCCTCGCCAAGTCTCTCGCCGCGGCGTCTTCTTTCTCCTTCCTTTCCATCTCTAGCCTCGCCAAATCCCTCGCCGCCGCTTCTTCCTTCTCCTTCTTTCTTTCCAAGTACCTCTCCGTTTGCTCTTGTTTAAATTCGTTAAAGTTTTTTAGCAACTCTTCAATTTTTTCCACCGCCTTGTCTCTCGATTCGTGGCCGGTATCAACACCCTTGCCTTTTGAGGCCGCCGCTTTCTTGGCGCGGTCCCTACCAATCGGCCTCTCACTCTCACTTGGTGGAGCCTCGTCTTCAAACTCCGGGTCGTCGTTTATGTTGATAGTACAACGAGCATCCGACCCACCACCACTATAACTCCCCGTTGCGCTCGTTTTAGACCTCTTCGCTTGTTCCACCTCATTAGGCACCGGTTTGAACTTTTCACACTTCGCCAAAATCTCATACGCTTTCATGTACCCAAACGCCCCGTGCTTTTTGGTGTATGCTTCAAGAGCAACCTTCAACACATTCTCATCGCTTTGCCCGGACGTACGATTATTCCAAGCTCTTTGATAAAAACCCCCAAAAGCTTGACATTTTGTCATCAAGTCCCGACACTTGGTACTCACGGAGTGAACCCGACGGTATTCTTCACGTTGTAACAACTTGAAAAATTCCTTAACAACTTGGTTCCAAAACCCGTCTCTTTTTCGATTTGTTGCTACAATTATATATAAAAAAAAGTTAGTTTTGTGTAAAATATTAAAACCGAAATTTAAAAAAAAAAAATATATACATATATATAGGTAAAGGTTTGGGTACAAAGGGTGATTTTTATGAGATGACCTTTAGATCTATAGATGGATGGTTGAGATTGGTTGATGGCAAAAGTGTAATAAGGGTTATAAACTTAATTGATTAATTAGTCCTAGTGAGGGTATTATAGTACCTTTATTGTTATCATAGTTAATGTGTTTGCTTAAAAGATGGAAACAACTTTATATCCTTAAATCTAGTTCACCTCTCTCTCTCTCCCACTCCCTCTCCCTCTAACTGAAAACAATTTGTATCGATTCTTTTTTTTTTTCCTGTTATAATAAATGAATGTTTTCATATAATTACAAAATCCATGTAGAACCAGGAACTAGCTTTACGATGACATGGGATACATGATTTATTATCATCATCATGTTTTAAAACCCCTTTTCAAAATAGCAAGATGGTGGTGTTTTATGTTCCTTTTTTTTAATATGTTTATGTTTTGGTGTTTTATATTCAACGGATTATAACCGGATGATGTCGGAAGGGAGCGTGGTTTAATAAAAGGTTCTGGTGGATAAGAACGTGATGCAACTCTCAATATAGTGTTTTATTGTAAATATATTCTATGTTGCTTTGTTTTATTAGCATCCTTTTGTGTTTTATATTCTTTATGTATTAGTCAGGTTTCAAACATGGTGTTTTATTTGTTTCCTATTTGTGATATGTTTTATGTTTGTAATATTCGGGTTGTTTATAAGTTCTTTGATTTTCGATTGGTTGGGATGTTGTGTTTTATCATGATCATCATGTTGTGTTTTATACGCATAGGTTGTATGCTAGTGTGTTTTAGATTTCTTTGTTGTTTTAATAATAATAAACATGATTTTATACATATAACACAATGTATTGAAGAGGAGAGATAATCTTTTATAAATAATGGAAATGTAATTAAATGCATATCAATTTCTAAAAATAATTAAATGAACAAATTATAATTAGAGGCTAAGTAGACTAATCTACCCTTATTGCATGATAATTAATATTGCCACTTGTCAAGTTTTCATGGCTTCTTACCCTTCTCACAAAAAACACCCTTTGTATCATAACCTCACCCCATATATATATATATATATATATATATATATATATATATATATATATATATATATATATATATAGGGTGGGGTTCATGTAGAAAGTGGTGTTTTTCTAAGAAGTGTAGGAAGTGTTTTAGGCCCTTGGATTAGATTATTGATGGCCTAGATTAAATGAGTGGCATGATTGTAATTAGTGTTTTATAATTATTGTGATATTAATAATTACAGGGGTATAATAGTAATCTACTCGTGTTTTAAAAGAAAAAAAAAGAAAATCGTTTCTAAATAACTTCATTCATGCAACCTTCCTCATTTACAAACACCTTCTCTCCAATTTATTAAAGGAAACTAACTAAAACACCGATAATAATGATTTACTACAATCAATCATCATCACTTTACAATAATCAACGCCAATGATGGATCAATTCAACTTTGTAGTGTTTTTGTATGAATATACAACGACCAAATGATGTTATATCATCTATTTTTTGTGTAAGGTTTACATACTAGTGTTTATTTCTTCGCATGGTGTTTTATCAAATGTTTATTTGTTCGTATAGTGTTTTACTGGTGCTTATTTCTTCGCATAGTGTTTTATCACAACTAACAGTGTCTTATCATTTTTAATGGTTGTTAGTTGATTTATTTCTTCGCATCGTGTTTTGTCAGTGATTATTTCTTTGCAAGGTGTTTTATAGGTGTTTATTTCTTCGCATCGTGTTTTATCAAATGCTCATTTCTTCGTATAGTGTTTTACCAGTTTTTGTTTCTTCGCATAGTGTTTTACCGGTTTTTATTTCTTCGTATAGTGATTTATCACAACTAACCCACTATAACAAACATAATCATGAAATAAGGACGAGAAACTTACCATTTACACAATCAATAATAGAATTTGACATCATGTGCTATTTAGATAAAACACGCGAGTATTAAATTACGATCTGGACGTGATTATATTTAGAGAATTATGATAAAGGAATGAAAAATATTTGAAGATAGCAGGCAATATGAACATATACGTAACTTATTTGAAATCCCATAATCTTAGGAGAAAATATTAACTAACCATTAATATCTAACTAATACTATAATAATTGTTTTTTATTTAAGAATATAACACAATTTGTTAATTACCAATATAACCTTTTCTATTAATCTTATTTATGTCACTTGTCATTATTCTATGGCTTCTTACACTTCTTAGACAAATCACACTTTCTACACAAGTCTTAACCTATATATATACGAATCGTAAAAAAAATATAAAATTTACCTAGTATTGGGTCCGTAGAAGCGATAACCCAAGCTTGTGCTAGCGCCTTCAACTCGATGGGATTCCAAGGAATGGAATCGGCCTTGGTACTAGGACCGTCATCTTTGGCCCGTTTTTTCCCCTTTTTGACGGTTTTTTTGCTTGGGGCCGGTTGGGTTTCGGGTTGGGTTTCGGGTATGTGATCATCGTGCGAGGCCAAAGAAACAAAATCGTGCTCGTGTTGTGTTTGTGTTTCGGGTATTGGTTGACATTGAGGTGGTTGCATTTGAGGTGGATGCATTTGCCATGGTTGTTGTTGAAATTGCCATGGATTCAAAGGGGCGTTAAACGCGCCAAAAGATAGTGGTTGAGTCGCGGGAGTACCGGGTGTGTTAGGAAATCCGAACGGGGGTTGGTTTGAGGGGTTACCGGGTGTGTTAGGGAAGAAAGGACGCCTTGGATCCATGAAGATTTTTATAAAATCTTTTATAAAAGAGTAGAAGTGTATAAAAATGGTGGAGTAGTGTATAAAAATTGTGGGGTAGTGTGGGGTAAAATGTGGGGTTTAAAAGGTATTTAAATAGGAGTTAAAATATATTTTTTTTTTTTAAACATCAAACGGTCAAATTGAGGTGGGGCAACGGTACAATTTTTAAATGTTGCATTGGAATTTGGGACGGCACAATCGGTGAAATGTTGCCGTTTTTGCCGAAGCCTAATCGGGGGGGGGGGGGGTGTTCCCCATCGGCAAAGAGAGCCAGGTCACCCACCGATCCCCTTCCCCGTTCCCACACCCCAAAGCCTAATAATTAATTATTTATAACCGTGTTTAAATTATAACTTATGAGACTTTCAATCAACATTTTGTTGTTCATGCTGACATAAAAAAAAATCTGATTTTCTTATCAATATTTGAAATATTTGTATTAGTTGTTACTTTTAAAATACATTTTAATTAAAATATTATTTATATTAATTCTATGATACATCTTTATTTTTACCTAACTAGTTGCTTTAATCGTCGCGCGTTGCGGCAGCATTATACGCGACATGATAAATTATAGACCATAATTAACCAATTTGTTTCCAAACTAAATTTACGTTGAAACATAAAGCAACGCAAAACATACATAAAAACTTGTAAAACATATGCGATGGTGTCGTACACGATGTGATAAAGTATAGGAATACATGTTTCATAAGACCATGCGTAATGGGCATTACAGGGGCATGGATAAGTATGATAATACCCCAAACACTGTCCCCTTAGGCATTATATGGGCATAAAAAGAGATGGACATTTCTAATATAATGTCCAAATAAGATAAAAAATATGAAAAATAACTAAAAATGACATTAACTAGCTTTAACCATTACATATTTTTTTGAAGGGCCTATGATAATAATGTAGCAGAAAATGTCCCTTAAAGAGCATCAATCATTACTTATGGTCTAACCTTAATGTAAGAATCACAAACAATTGAAGTTATATTGATTTATAAATTAGTTTTTTTTTTATAAAAGTGTTGACATAAAGGTGCATTTGCTAAACCATTACGTAACTACACCTTGATCAAGGCCATTTGCATTTTCAAGACCTAAAATTAACACTCAAGACTCATAATTAATACTCAGCCTGAGTACTCAGCAGACAAAAAAAAAAAGTATCAATTTGGTTCTTTATAATTTTTTAGTTTTAAAAAAATATCAAAACATCCCAATTTTACCCATCACATGCCAAACGTTTTTGTCTAGTTATTTAACTTTCAATACATATATTTAGGAAATATAAAAGAGATTGTCAATTGAGATACAAAAAGTTAAATTGAAAAATGATGCAGATGAAAATATTTATAGACACGACACTATCCCTTTCTTTTCTACCTACAATTTTATCCAATTCCAAAAGCAGTAACAATGCCATCAGGCTGCTCGAAGTGGGGGCGGAGAAGGGGCGGGAAGGGGGAACACCACCGCCAGGGTGGCGTGGAGGGGGGCAGGAAGGAGGGGGTGGGGAAGGGGAGACTGGCGTGGGGCTTGGGATGATGGTGAGGTGGCACCTTTTGATAGGAGGAGGGTTTGAATTATTAGTTTATGTATAAAAAAATAATAAATGAATCATATACACTACTTTGGCCGGTTGGTTTAAAAAAAACAAATTAAATAAATTAAAAAATTTAAAAAAAAACATTACATAATTAAATTAGTTAAATAACCATTACATAATTACTTAAACAACCATTACATAATCCTAATTACTAAATTACTTATTTAAACACTAGATAATTTCTAAATTACTTATTTAATCTTAATTTTCTCAACTATTGAGAGTAATTGTCCCAGTCCTCCAGTGTGTAGTACGTGGGGGACACGGAACGAGAACTATCGCGACATCGCATCTCGCATCCTCGCGGATCCAGCAGTACTCACGAGGAGGGGAAGGTTGGCTCCAGAGTAGTTCCTCCTCCTCAGCTTCCCTGAGGGCTTCCAAGTCCTCCTCAGATGGCTCCCCTCGTTGACCGGGGGGGGGGGGGGGGGAGGGGGTAGTCTGGTGGGGTGGGGGTAGTGTGGTGGTAGGGGGTGGGTGCCGACAACATTAGTCGGTCCACTTCTCTAACAGCCATGGCATAATTCATGGCCCAGACCAATTCCTCATCCGTGAAGTCATCATCGGCTTCAGGAGGAGGAGGAGGAAAGATTGGTTGTGCAGCAGCAGGAGGAGGAGTGAAGGTTGGTGATGCAGCAGCAGGAGGAGGAGGAGGAGGATATAACCAATGTTGTGGAGGAGGAGGAGAGGAGGAGAATGGTAGTCTCCAGGGTCGGCCCTGGCCCCGGCTCCGGCTAGAGTACTGCCGGAGATTAGACGGTCCGGCAGCTCCTGGTGCAAAACCGCCACCCATATTATTCATTACTTTGAGGAGGAGGAATAGGTGTGACTGAGAATTGGGCTAAGTGTTGTATTTATAGGGTTACAAATATGACCGTTTGGGGGAAAAGTTTGAAATTCAAACTTTGAAATTTAAACGTTTGGGGGGGGGGGGGGGGGGTGGTGAATTTGAAATTCAAACTGTTTAGAACAGTAACCGTTTGAATTTCAAATTTTGAATATAATTGTTTTTTTATTTTTTAATATTAAATTTTTTTATTATTTTATTAATTTAATAAATTTTCAGTAAAAATTATTATTATTATTATTATTATGTTTATTAATATATTAAAGTTTTTTATAAAAAAGAAAAAGAAATGCCACATGTCATTTCCCCCTCCCCACAATCCCCCCATGGGTCCCACAAGTGCCACATGGCGCTTCACCCCCCTCCCCCCCCACCACTCCGAGTAGTCTTAGAGGATTTACATCCCCTTAACCAAATCTCCTCCATCAAATTACACTAAAAATCATTACTTTACCTCTAAATCTTCTCTCTCCTAATTAAAATAATAATATTTTTTTTCATACTTTTATCATTCTATTTTCTTTCTGCTCACCCACAACAACTTACAAAAATATTAAAATATATATATAGGTGAAAAGTAGTTTTTCATATATAGGGTAAACAGTGATTTCTCTAAATATTTTCTCTCTCCTCCACTCACAACCACTTGCACCCACCCCATATAATTTGAGGGAACCCCTTACATAATTTCGTTCCCGGGTTGTGAATGCTCTTAAACCTTCACCACCATACCTAGCCGGCACCACCACGTAATCGTGTTGTCACTGTTTGTCTTTTCCTCCACAAAACAGACCCAGCACCGCAACACAGCCACGTAGCCACCACCACTACAACCATCAAGCAACTAAAATCTTGCGACGCTGTTGGACAGACACCTCTTGCGGAGTAACACAACCGCCTAGCCACCGCAACTAAAATTTAAACGTTTGGGGGGTGGGGGGAATTTGAAATTCAAACTGTTTGGAATAGTAACCGTTTGAATTTCAAATTTTGAATATAATTTTTTTTATTATTTTTTAATATTAATTATTTTTTATTATTTTATTAATTTAATAAATTTTCAGTTTAAATTATTATTATTATGTTTATTAATATATTAAAGTTTTTTATAAAAAAGAAAAAACAAATGCCACATGTCACTTTCCCCCTCCCTCCCACTCCCCACAATCCCCCCCCCCCATGGGTCCCACATGTGGTCATGGAGCAGGGAATAATGACATCTGATTGGCTGCACGTCCCTTTCTTCGTCGGGTCACAGCTGGCATGTACGAAGTTTACGTGCGTAGGCTTCTGGAAAGTTTAGTCAGCGCTATTGCTGACGTGTGTTGAGATGTGGGGCCGTGCGCACGCACAGATACATATCTCTTCAATGAGTATTTCGTTAACTTTACTTGCACATTAATTCACTATTCATGGAGTTAAGAAACTAATATATAGGATAACTAGTTTAAGTACCCGTGTGTTACACGGGTTGCACAATGTCAATTACATAATTCATAAGTTCTAAATAATATTTGGAAATGAGTAAAAACAAAAATGTCATCTCTACATGTCTAGAAAACATCAACAGATTAGCTAATCAGCTTACGTATTGTATAAACTCGGGTTTTCTTGTTAGCTATCTTGTATCCACATCATTCTGTGGTGTATACAATGTAAAGTTTCCTTAGGAAATCTGGGTTTACCAGAAAATTAATAAAAAAAATGACAAAAAATAGAACAATAAGTTCCGATACTACACATGTTGAACATTGTATACGATATAATTCATAAATCTTTAAAAGATAATACGTGTATTAACTACCACCATAAAAAATCTAGGTTTGATTTTAGTTAAAAACACAAATGGTTCTCACGGTTCTTCAATCTTTATTGTGGGTTTAGACCCGAAACTAAAACGGAACCATGAAGTAGAGTTTAATGATATTACTCATGATGGGTTTTTACACAAGATAGTTAACCAATACAGTTACAAAAATGTATAAACATTCTATCCCAAACTCATGAATAAGACTTCCAACAACGTTAACAAAGGTTTTAAGGTATACAAAAGACCCATCATTTGAAAATTTTGTGTTTAATCCTTGTCCCTGCAATACTTCATCATGAACGACCTTCAAGTTTCAATCTCTTTACCTAAAATATTAAAAAAAAAAAAAAAAGTTTCAATCTCTTTACCTAAAATATTAAAAAAGTTTCAATCTCTCCACCTAAAATATTAAAAAAAAACTCTTATTAGTAAAGGCCAAGCGAATAGGAAACAATAAATCCAAGCTAAAATGAATCTACAATCAAACAACATGCACGAAAAGTTCCACCTAGCTTATGTTACGTCGGGCAGCGTATCATATGCCGACCTCCTTTGAAACCAGCGTATATAGTGATTGGTGATGAATCAGTAGATTCGCATATAGTACCTTATTCAACGTATTATTATTATCAACAGGTTTAACTTGCCATTTTCCTTTTTCTAAGCAACCGTGTTCATTCCAATGTTCCATCATGCATACAAACCTGTCATAACATTAAAAATACATTCGATCACATTAAAAATGGGTCATCCTTCAAATGATACCTTCAAGTTTAAGTCACGAAAAACAAATATTATAACTTCCATTTTATTTCCATCAGGTCACAATCTTATAACTACAAGAACACATAATTTTGATCACAATCATATAATTATATTCACTGCTTACCATTACGTCCCAACTATGTAATTACTACATGTTACATCTAACTCACATACTATATATGTATTTTAAGGCTATAATAAAAATTCATCACACCTGGTAACTTTGCTTGTAATAACATTAATAAGATAGAAAGAAAGACATACTTATATAGTTTCTAATTTGTTTGTGTATCACTCACAGCCAAAGTTTAAGATATGCCCAGCCTTCAAAGTTCAAATTATAATCAATCAAAGTCTATTATAAATATCCCGGTTTGTAATCCACTGGTGTCGTCCACCAGTGTTAACAACCGCCATCATCAGCCCATGAGTTGTTGGAAACCGAAGACGTTTTTTTTCTTCTTAAATTTGCATGATGCCACACTTCGAGAGTTCGAGCCGAAAGTACTTAATTTATGAATTTCTTGAAAGTGAAAAAACTAAATAGTTATAATCTAAGGGCAATCTATAGATTAAAGAAAAAATACAATCATTTTACTTTCTAAAAGGATTGTTTGACTTTGTCATGGTCTTGGTAGCAAGTCAAAGATTATTTCAAATAGTCATGGTTGACCAAGTCCTTGGTCTTGCTTATTTTACAAGAAAAAAAAAATTTGTTCACCATTTGAGGAACACACCATATATATGATCTTAGTCACATTTTTAGGCTTTATCTTTTTCTCCAAGAACTTCGGCTACAATAATCTTTGATTCGCCTTTGACTTTTCTGAGTCAACATTGGTCTTTGGAGCTTATAAGTTGGAACCTATTTTGAGCACCAGATCAAATTCTATGTTTTTATGACATACATGAATCTGTGGATGCATTTTTTTATACTGTATTAGACAGTTAGCTAAACATGGCAAAAAATGCCTAATCTCAAAAGGCATAACATTTTGAACTGTGAAAGTTACATAATTTCAGTGTCCGCCAAACCACTTAATGGGTCAACATTATGACAAACCATCTATGACACAATGACTCAAACTTTAGATCAAATTCCTGCATACAAGACCCTGAAATCTACCTTTACCCAATAACCCTTCTTGGCAATATGCACGTGGGTACTTCTAGGGTTCATTATATGGTATCTGTTTTTCCATCTTAACAATACTTATCACCCATCCCACATCCTTAATTGACCTAAACTTTGACTTTCTTAGTCAACATTGGTTTTCGGAACTCTCAAATTCTATAACCTTATCTTTCACTTAGATAGTTATGTGCTTTAACCCTATTTTTATTATTAGCATTTTGAGTGTATGTTTTATGACATGCACAAATCTATGGGTGCATTTTTCATACTAGTCATATTGATGAGTTACCTAACTGGACACATAGCAAAAAATAACCTAACTTCAATGTCCGCCAAAACCTCTTAATCAAACTTTAATCAAATTCCTTCATCCACGATTCTGAAATCAACTTTCTTTTGTTTTTCTAGGATTATTTATTTTTATATAATTTTGTTTACCACTAACAAAACCGCATAAGAAAGTTCTCAGTTTCTATTTAGTAGAAAACTAAATAATAACGAAAAGAATTTACTAATACGTAAAATACATTCAGCAGAAAATTAACTTACAGTCATAAGATCAGCTCCAATCCAGACACAGTACGCTGTTGCATCATATGGTCGTCTTGGTGATTACAATATTAATGTACAGTTGTATCAACCATCTAGATGTCTTTAGGCTCTACAATCAATATGATTTCAATTTTTGAACACTGCCACATATTATCCAGATTAATATGAGATTTTGAATAATAGTTCAATGTCAAGGTACCTCCCTCCATTCATTCTGATAAAACTACAGGATACCATATTTAAAAGGTCGTGTTTTGTCCAACGTAAACAAGCAAGAAAGCAACAACTATAAGCATACAACCAAACTGGATTTTGACAGGTTCAGGAAATGAACGGAGATGTTAGATTAGGTGCTCTGACATCTTTTCTTTCTACACTTGTTAACTTTAGAACAACAGTTCGCAAACGAGAATCTTTTCCTACGTTTGGGATCCACACTAGTAAATTCTCAAAAGTAGCATGATCAGGCATAAAACCTCGGTTGATCATTTCTTCAAGATATATCTCAGCTTCTCCACACTCGTTTTTCTTCAACAACTCTCGAACAATAATATTGTATGTGAAGCTATTTGGCAAACAACCATTCTCTTCCATCTTTCTTAGCAATTCTTTAACTTTAACAAATAAACCTTCTTGGCAATATACACGTATCATCACACTGTATGTCCTCATACTTGGTTTCAATCCCTTCAATTGAAGTTCATCAAAGAGATCCATAGCCAAGTTAGGCTTCCCACATTTGTTACAGCCATCAATCAATATAGTATACAAATGTAAATCTTTTATCAATTCTTCGCTTCTTAGCGATCGGAAGAATGCCAATGCATCAGTACACTCGGAGTTGTTGCACATTCCATGGAGCAAGATACGATAGGTGCATATATCAAGAGTCTGGCCCTTTGTTTGCATCTCGTTGCAGAGTTCTCCAGCGGCTGCAGGATTCCTGGATTGAAACAACCCTTGTAACATGGTATTGTATGTAATAACATCAGGAATTAAACCCTTCTCCCGGATTTCTTGAAAGAGATGTCTGGCCTTATCAATTTGCTTCTTCTTGCAGTATCCATTTATCATGCTGTTATAGGTTACGATATTGGGCACAATATCCTTCTCCATCATGCCATCGAGAACTTTCTCCGCTACATCTATTTCACCACGTAAACAGTATCCATCAATTAGTGCACTATAGGTGACTACATTTGGATGTAATCCTCTTCGTACCATTGCTTGTACAGCAAGCTCTGCATCTTTTACGCATCCATTCTTGCAGAGAGAATCCACCAGGATAGTATAGGTAACCACTGTTGGAGATACTCCTTTCTCCTCCATATCTATCAACATTTTTGCAGCTTCTGTCTCTCGACCAAAGTTACATAGACCCTGAATCAAAGAGGTGTAAGTGATAACATCTGCAAGGACACCCTTTTCAGTCATGTGCGTAAATAATTCTAATGCATTATCAACCATTCGATCTTTGCAGAGGCTATCAATGACTATATTGTAATGTTCTACACATGGTTTACAAGAGCCTGGTTCCATGAACCTGAGCACTTCAAGGGCCTTGGTAGTGTGACCTACTTTACAAAGCCCATTTATAACAGTTCCATACATAATCTCATTAGGCTCACAAACTTTGTCTATAAGCAGTTTCTTGAATAACTCAACAGCTTCAAAGACGCGATCAGCAAGAACAAGCCCATGAATGAGAGTAGTATAGGTGGCTAAATTGGGTGGATGACCTTGCTTGAAGATGGTGGCTAGTAAGGCAAAACCATAGGGAACTTGATTAAGGCGACAGTGACAGTTAATAGAGATGTTGATTGTATAGATATTAGGAGGAATACCCATCAACTTCATTTGCTTAATGAGCATAAGAGCAGTGGAATAATGTTTCATCTTTACAACAACAGAAATCAATTGAGTAAAATGGATGATGGAAGAAGCATTTTTAAGCTGAAGAATTCTTCGATTGAAATGAGAGGTTGAAGCGGAAGCAGTAGAGTAATAATAAGGAAGTGGAATTCTTGTGCACTTCATCGACCTTACTTTCAACATATTAAAATTAATAATAATAATAATAATAATAATAATAATAATAATAATAATAATAATAATAATAATAATAATAATAATAATAATAATAATAATAATAATAATAATAATAATCAGGTAGTAGTGGAGAGGAAACAAGAGACAGTTTTTTTATAAACTGTTGATTGTCCGATCAAAACCCAGCAGTACGCCGGCAGGAGCTGAGTAAATCGGAATTCAGCTGCGTTGGTGAAAACGGCTGAATAACAAGAGAGGAGACAGTTCAACCCTGTGATTCGATGGCTAAGTGGTTACGATTACTGTGTTTGAGGAGGAAGACAGTAAAAGAGGGTTGTTTTTTTTTTTAAACACATTCAACATCTCTGTATTGCCAGATGAACCAGAAACCAACACTGATAGTGAAAAAGAACAACATGGCAATGGCCTTGTTGTATTAAACGATACCCGAAAATTTAATTTTGCAGGTTGGCAATTTAAAATCGGTGAACGAGATGTGGGACGCCATAAAGGCCCGACACCTTGGAGTTGATCAGGTACGAAAAGCGAGGCTTCAGACTCTTATGACGGATTGAGGCAATGAAGATGAAGGATTCGAGTACGATTGATGAATTTTCAAGCAAGTTAACAAGAATCTCTTCTAGAGCGGCGTCTCTCAGATCCGGAATTGAGGAAGCGCGGCTTGTGAAAAAGTTTCTCAGTGGATTACCAAAACGGTTCATTCACATGGTAGCCTCAATTGAGCAACTACTAGATTTGAAGTCCGTGACATTCGATGATGTTGTTGGTCGGATGAAAGCGTATGAAGAACGTATAAGGGATGAAGAATTACAAACGGATAATCAAGGTGCCTTATGAAAACACAAGTTTTTTTTTTTTTTTTCTAAATTTCGTCGAGTAAAAACTATTCAATACTTCTTTTTTTGGTTGTTGACGAACATATAACATATTTTAGGCTATTGATAAAAATACAACATTTTTAGCAGATACAATTAAATCTACATATTTGTTTATAACATTTGTATCTAAGTGTCAGAACATACAAATCATTGATACGTTTGTTACCTTGAAGAAGTCCTATGTTAGAACAAACATTAGATTACCCAAGGGTCATGTCTCATACGAGCAATGGCAAATATCTGCACCAATATGAGTAAATACTTGTTAGTCCGTTGTGACGCACGATCGACCAGGCGCGAGCCACCAACGCGACTATCAAGTAACCCCGTCACTTGACCCCGTTGTGGCTGGGGGTGAGCACCGGCGCGAGCAAATGTTACTTTCTTCCGTTAACCCACGCGACCACCATCGCTTGTGCTCGCGCCGGGGCCGTTCGCGTAAGGTTGTTGTGGCTGGGGGTGAGCACCGGCGCTGAAACCTCGTTCGCGTCGTGCTGCTCGCGCGTCCACAATGGACGGCCAAGAAAGGGTCTAAAAGCAACATGTTTTGAGTTTCCATGTGCAAAGAAAGTATAATCCTAACCATCGGTTAGTGATTTCATCACTATCTCAGGGATTTTCATTTTTGCTGCAGAAAGTATATTTCTAAACATATTTAATAAAACAATAAGAGTAATCAGCTGATTAAATTGGATGATGGAAGGAGGAGGTTGTCTTTGAAGCATTTCGTCAAACAGTTAGAGGGCATCATTGACCTTGGGAGCATTTTTGAGTTGCAGAATTCTTTGATGGAAATGATAACAGTTGCGGCGTAATTCTCGACCTGTTTGTTACCCAAAACAGTGTTGTCTCCTTAACTTCTTCGATCACTTTGCGAGTGGAGTTATCCTTTGGTTGAATATTGTGTCATTTCGACTAAACCATAGCCTCCACAATGTTCCATATATTATCGGTTTTACCAATTTCTTCTTGACCGAATCAGAGTACATATGGTAATGAACCGAAAAATTATAGGCGGTGTTGTTCAAGAAAAAGGTAGCAATCAACCTCACCGAAATACTAGTATTCAAGCTAGATTATGATAAATTGTTTGCAAACTAAGTAAAAATAATATATACATATTAATTAAACACCTCTAGGCTTCAAAATTTTGAATTCAGAGTACCTTTATTTATATTATAAAGAAAAGCAGAAGCAGTTCCTAGCAGCAGCAGCAGCATCAACCATACATGAACTTTTATCTCAAGTTTCAAGTTGCAAGGTTTAATTGCGGGTTCGAGGTCTGCAGTCATCTTCTACAAGATCAAGTTAGGTCCCAATCTCAGTATGCAGTTTTATCGTCTTACTGCTTCATGTTGTTCCAATGCTTACAGTTCATTTCAAGTTGGTATCCTCCCATCCTTTCTTTCTACACTAGTTAGTTTTTGAAGGATCGTTCGCATACGAGATTCTTTTCCTACATTTGGAATCAGGTGTAGCACCATCGTAAAAGTAGTAGCATCAGGCAAGAAACCTCGTTTAATCATTTCATCCAGAAAATATTCTGCCTCTTGACACTCTTTTTTCCTCAACAATTCTTGAACAATGAGATTGTACGTGACGCTATCTGGCAAACAACCATTCCCTTCCATCTTTCTAAGCAGTTCTTTACCTTTAACCAACAACCCTTCTTGGTAATATACACGGATCATCACATTATACGTCCAAACATTCAGTTTCAATCCTTTCAATAAAAGCTCATCAGAGAGATCCATAGCCAAGTTAGGCTTCTCACATTTGCTAAAACCATCAATCAATATATTGTACGACACTACATCATTTAAACATTCTGTATTCCCCAGTGAACGAAAAAGAAGCAATGCATCAGAGCACTGACCATTATCACACATTCCACGGAACAAGATACGATAAGTGCATATATCAGGTGCCAAGCCCTTTGCTTGCATCTTGTTAAAGAGTTCACTAGCCGCTGCAGGATTCCTTGATTGAAACAAACCTTGTATCATGATACTGTAAGTGATAACATCGGGAATCAAACCTTTGTCTTGGATTTCTTGAAAGAGATGCCGCGCTTTATCAATTTTCTTCTTCTTGAAGTATCCATTTATCAGGCTGTTATAGGTTATGATATCAGGCACAAGATTCGTCTCCACCATGCCATCGAGAACTCTCTTTGCTTCATCTACTTCACCACGTAAACAATATCCATCGATTAGTGCATTATAAGTTATTATGTCTGGATGTAGTCCTCTTCGCATCATCGTTTCTACAACGAGCTCCGCATCTTTTACAGACCCTTGCTTGCAAAAGGAATTTACCAATATAGTAAAGGTATCCACTCCCGGAGATAGTCCTTCCTCCTCCATATCTCTCAACATTTTTGCAGCTTCTGTCTCTCGACCAAAGTTACATAGACCGTGAATCAAAGTGTTGTAAGTGATAACGTCCGCACGGACACCTTTTTCAGTCATTTGGGTAAACAGTTGTAATGCATTATCAACCATTCGATCTTTGCAGAGGCCATCAATGACTGTATTGTAATGTTCTACACATGGTTTACAAGAGCCTGATTCCATGAACCTGAGCAATTCAAGGGCCTTGGTAGTGTGACCTACTTTACAGAGTCCATTAATAACGCTTCCATACATAACTTGATCAGGCTCAACAACTTTGTCTTTGAGAAGTTTCTTGAAAAACTCAACAGCATCAAAGACCCGATCAGCAAGAACAAGCCCATGAATGAGAGTGTTATACGTGGTGAAATCAGGAGGATGACCTTGCTTGAAGATGGTGGCTAGTAAGGCAAAAGCGTAAGCAACTTGATTCAACCGACAATAACAGTTAATAGAGATGTTGATTGTATAGATATTAGGAGGAATACCCATCAAGTATATTTGATTAATAAGTGAAAGGGCAGTGGAATAATGTTTCATCTTTACAATGGGAGAGATGAGCTGATTAAATTGGATGATGGAAGGAGGAGGTTGTCTTTGAAGCATTTCATCAAACAGTTGGAGGGCATCATCGATTTTGGGAGCATGTTTGAGAGAGAGGAGTCTTTGATTGAAATGAGAGATTGAAGGTGAAGAAGCAGTGGAGTAGTAATAACGAACGGGAAATCTTGTGCAGTTCATCGACCTTACAAAAACCTACCTTCCGTATACAATGGTGATGAAAGACGAGGATAAAAAAAAAAAAAAAAAAAAAAAAAAAACTGAATAACTAACTAATTACAACTATGGATGTAGGCAGGCCGATGTTCTCCATGTGAGACCTGGGTTCGATCCCAATTAATACCACTTTGGTGGGATATGGCAATGATGAGGAAAGTTTGGCCTTCCTGGTGAAGGGAGCTTGAACCTGAGTAGACCCAGTTTTCATTCGACCGTTATTCCAGCGGGCGATAGTAAAATTAAGCTCGTGTGGAGGCGGTACAGTTTTCGGGTGGAAGCCGTTAACAACCCACATAGCCTCTAGCGTGGACCCGGTTAAGACAACATAGACTGGGGGTGTGGAGGGTCAGGGCTTGTTGTGTGGGTATTGCTACTTCCGAGTAAAAGAAAGTCATCTTCAAAAAAAAAAAAATGCTTGTAGGACTTTTTTTCTAAGAGTGAGGGAAGTGAGGCGGGGGTTTGGGTGTGGGAACTCAACCCACACCATGAACATCACCCCTTATGCTAGATGAAGGCCAGTGTGGCCTCAATGGCTAGAGAACTGAGCCTGGCGTGGGGGTTGAAGTGGAGAGAGGTGGAGTCCAATGATTGGTTGGTTTTTTTCAAAAAAAAAAATTAACATATGATTGGTTTTTTTTCAACTCATGCATTAAACCTAAGCCTCTCAAATACCCTACCTTTTGAAGATTGAGTTGAGAGCCCACTAGTGTTACATGTCAACCAAAGCTCCCAACCCAAGCCCCTCCGCTCATTTTTTTTTCCGCTTATCAACATGGGTATAAGTTGTTCTCTCCATCGCATCATATGTTTCTTATGGGACTTTCAATCAAAATTTTGTTATTCATTCTTACATAAAAAAATATTTGTATTTGTTATTACTTTTTAACGGACCTTTTAATTAAAATAATAATATTTATAGTGATTCTATTATATATCTTTACTAGATTATATCCCGGGAGCTTTCCGTGATAGACAAATATAAAAAAAGTGGCAAAATGTGTGTAACGATTTAGCATTATCGTAGCACAACATAATACTAATCCTGCCTAGCTAGTCTTCCCTCACCTACTTCACTTGTCCTTCGCTTGTTTAGACTCACACAAAAAGTGGTCAGACTTATTTCGAATGGCTAGATCAAGTGATCAAAAACATCACATCTTTACTACATATTTCTCATAAGACTTTCATGACCCATCATTTGTTAAATTGTTTTAGTAGGGAAAGAAGAAAAAGAAGCAAACTAGTAAAGAGAATAGGAAAGTTATAAGACTTCTCATCAGAACATTGCATAATGATATGGGTCCGACTGGGCTAAATGACTAGGCTAAAGCTTTGGTAGGTATGGCCCATTGGGCTATATCCAGCCCACAACCCTTTTTCCTTTGTAAAGAAAACTCAAATCATTTGATAAGGGATCTTCTTTCTTACTTTCCTCTCATGTAGCTTCTCTTTGTATACATACTAGTATTTTGCCCCGCGCGCTGCGGCGGAAATACGACTTGGTTGACATTATGAAATTTCTGAAGTTTTCACCCTCATATGTTTTAACCTGGTTATCAAGGAATCTGCTTCAGCGGTTCTTGGGTTTATATATACATAGGCGGCAGGGGTGGATGACAATTGTGTCTGAGCTGTTATAATGTTTACAAATGTGTGTAAGAGTATAACATTTAAGATGATAAATTGATACTAATGATGGAATTTGGTTATCACTAACCTAGAAATGATACCACTTTCATAGATGTTGCGGCAATAACTGATGGATACTGGGATTTTTCTATTGCAGCCCTGTCGAACTTGTCAACTGATGTTATAACTTCTTTCCATAGTGATATGACCATGCTTCTATCACTGAGACATAGTATTTAGGGATGTTATGTAGTGTAGTAATCTATAGGTTATATATATTTATGTAAATACTACTTATTAACCTATATATTTATGTAAATACTACTTATAACCAGAATGTCCAAGCTTAAAAGATTTCATTTAATCAAAGCAGTAACCAATTTCTTAAATTGTAATACTATCACTATTGTTAGTTCAGATATATTTGTTTTCGTAATAGTTAATGATACATAGTAAAAAAGTAATAGGAAGTATTGTTAAGTATTTTATTTATTTTTTATGTATTAGTTAGGAAATGTATTTTACCTGGTGTCTCGTATTGTTAGGTTCACAAATGGCTCGTTTTCTTTTGTTGTATTGTCGACTATGTCCTCCAATAGTCCAATGTAATCTGCGTGGAATAACAATGTTAAGTTTTGTAAAAAGAAAAGAATATATTTTAGTGACATAGTATTGTTAATTACCAGCAAAAATTTCCTTTTGATTACGGAGTGGTTCAAGTTATTCACGGCTATATAAGTTGAAGTATTGTCGTGGCAAAGTATTGGTGTCAGCTATAGAAGTAATAGATGTTGCCTGACCAATTAGTAAGTTCACTGGGTGATTCATGGCATTAACATACTCTTCAGGCGGAGCACAAACATAATTTTTTATCCGGTAACACATCATGATGTTGAATGTTGGTTCTACATGCTTTTGATTTTGCGTGCAACAGCTTGAATTCCATCACCCTGCGATTAAAAGAGAATGTTTATAATTAAGTATTAAAGTATGAACAAAGAAAGTATGAATGTCTTAGAATATTACATGTGCGTCTACAAAAACATAGCAGGTAACATATGGTTTATAACGTGGGTTCCACTTCCTTATAACGCGAACTTCTATTGGTATATCGCCCGGAGCGCCCAATTCGATGGAAGCAACTCTCTTAACTTGCATTGTTTCTGACCTGTTAATTAAATATCATGTGTTAGAACATATGTTGATGGTAGCATATCAATATAGAAAGTAAAGGTACTGGTGTAGTTGCTGTAACACTTATCCTATAGTTCATTATAATTTTATTTACCTTAAAAGCTAAATTAGACATTTCTACTGCAACACTAATAACAACAACAATAATAATAATAATCCTAACCTTCTTCACTCACAAATTCAAAGCTCCTTTGTTATTTGTTACTACACTCTGTTTTTTATACACAATCAAATCATTCCAATAAAGACTTGCATAATATTATTTAATATATTCAATTAATAAAGGACATATTGCACCTCTTTGTTACTCTAATCTTTGATCATCATTTGTTATATTTCTATTATTATTTCTTTACCTTGAGATGATATGATAAGATATTGAAGTGGGTTTATCATTTATGTCAGTTATTATTTCTTTGTCTTTGTGTAAAGACTAAAACCTATACTAATATTTCACTACCCAAACCCCAACACCGAGTTCTCTTTCCAGATCCAACAACAGCCCCACCATCATTTGCATCGCCGACCACCATCACCAGCCTAGGGTTCTCCGACCAAAGTTCTCAGACATCAGGTTCGTTTTTAGGCGACTACATCACGTCCACAACTTTGTTCTCTCCCCAAATCGAAACTCTCCTCTGCTTCCATTGGTAAGGTACTATTTATTTCATTCGTTTTAATAATTTACATTATTTTTTTTTTCTACTTTTGTAAACAAAGTTATAGCAATCTTAGGAAAATCGAGACAACCAAAACAAAGCACAACAGCAAATGGGGAATCAAACAGAGAAAACGAAATCGAAAGAGGAAAACGTACCTGGCGTGGCTTCTATCCCATGATCTCGAACTAAACAATCTCAGGCAAAGATAAACGAACGGAGATGTAGTCGGCTTGTGATGATCTTCAAGTGAGGGTTGTTGATGGCGTGATTCACTGATAGGTACAAATGTAAAGTGATGGAAGAATCGTGAAACTTATTGTGAGCAGTGCAATTAGATAAAAGAGAATGAAAATCCAGATGGCTATATTGTGACCACATGTTTGATTTAAGGCCATAAGTACCTCAGAGAAACAAAGTTAATAATATAATAAGATGTGGACAAAATGTTAAGGAGAGAATGCATCAAACACTTGTACCACAATGTACAAAAAAACATGCATAAAAGCTTTGGTAAATGTATATATATATAACTAGTATGAATGCCCGCGCGTTGCAGCGGGTGTCCCAACTAATATCAGTTATGATGTATATCGTACCGTAGATGCATACTTTGGTGTCGGTAATGGTGATTATGATAGCATGATATTGATTTAAACTCTCTTGAATCTACAAAAGCAAATATGCAGTCAATCAAAATAAGTTAACAAGATGACACGCTTGATTATCGATTTTAGTGTTATCGATGATAAAATGTTAGATGTTGGTAACAAGTTTGAGACGATCGAAGAAGAGGATGATATGGTTGATATAGTAAGTGAAGAACATGAGGAGACGATATCCTCTCACAATCATCATATCTGTTGTCGAGAAGAAAGAATTTCCCAAATTACCCCCATTAGCGTCTTAGCGTATAAAAATGAAGAACACATGATTGTAAGCCCTAACACTAACACTAACTGGACAACATTCCCTGTAGAGGATCAACTCCAAGGAGCTGCAAAACATCAAGACATAGATCATGTCATCAACTAAATTAGAACACAAGCTTCCTGTTTATGTTCAAACACACCAAGCATTAGTTAATACTCCATCTATAACAAAAATGTTGCAACCATTAGTGAAGGCAAAATTCTATAGTAATTTCTTTTTTTACAAATTGATTATGATATTAACTTTTAAATGGGAAAACTATGTAATATATAATGTAACGCTTGTTAATACCACTTTAATAACACCCGAGCAATATATGTGCACATAAGCAAATTTGTTCGGCCGTAATTTCCTTAATGCATATAATTACTATTGTATATATGTTTATCTATCCTAAAGTTTTTGTTGACTTGAATCCATACCTTTGGGTACCGAAAAATACTGGTACCGTACCGATCAAAAGTCGGTATCAATGTTTTACCGATTTTATCTTCAAATATCATATCGTACCAGTACCAAACATCCATCTAAATGCAACAAAACATACAGAATGACACAATGTGTTTAAAGGGCTAGAAGACATAATTAAACGGTAGCCTACTAAGTTATATATACATGAAAACGCAAGAAAATTAGTTGCAAAATGTAAGTAGGCTACTTTCGTTAATAGTATTCAAAATGCCAATTTCCAAAAGGTTGCGCTAACTATTGCACTTGAAACTAAACGGCTATTTCAAGTTAAAATTCAGTTAAAACAAAGTAATCTATCTCCAGCAGCAAAACATTTTGTGTCAATCATTCCAAGCTCCAGGCCCATATAGCATGCAACTTCCCATCACATAAAACCATATTGTATTAACAATATAAGGACATACTGAAAATAGAGACTCTGCTATTTATCTAACCGAAAGTACATGTTTGAGTCCCAACATAATGAGACACCCAAAAGGAACACAAACACATTTCCAATATGTAAATTCACATTTTTCTTGCCTCCCACGTCTGTTATGTTTCTTCTCTAATCCTTCTTCAAGCCGAATTGTGTTAGTATCTATGCTGTAAAAAGCACATAAGGCACAACAAGTGGGTGGCGACTTGTGCGGCGCGCTTTTAGGCGTTGAGGCGTAACCAATATTTTAGAGTGGCAACTATTATTAAAATACAGGGAGAACATCAAAATTGTGAGGCGCGCTTTTAGGCGCTGAGGCCCAACCAATATTTTAGAGTGGCAACTATAATTAAATACAGGGAGAACATCAAAATCCAATAACCATCCAAATCAAAGTAAAGCATACCTTTTTAGCTAATATGATTCTTGTAATAAGGCCTAAGAGATCTAATTTTCATGGGTAAGGCTATTGTTAAGCATATACAATAACACACAAAACCAAACAAAAATCTTAGCAAAGCATTTTAATTCCACGGTAACAATTTTAACAAGATGATAATTAATAACCTGGTTTAACGATGATATTTGAGGATTAAGAGTCACGACAACTGAAGCAGCCCGTTAAGGAATGTGTGATGTATCTATGTAAGCTTCTGAATTTATGGGAATGTCTGGGAGAAACATCCTCTAACATGTTCCTTCTCAGTTCTTCGGCTTTCATATGTGCAGCTCTATGTTTTTTCAATATTTTATCCATAGAAGCTGCCCTCTTTTTCTCCAGTTTCATCTGATCATTACAAAAAAACAATTACTCGACCCCATAACCACAATACCCTGGCTTCCAAATTCCAATATTGGTTACAGATATCAGAAAAAAGATGATACATCCAATGAAAGAAAGCACAGAACATCGTGTACAATTAATAAATGCACCTTAAACATTAGAGTAAATAAAATACATTTGAGATAAAATGGACGTACAGACATTATAGGAAGTAAAAGGCATGTCCCATCTTCCATTTTCAGTACAATTGCAGGATGTGGAGCATAATCAGGCAAATGGCTACCTTGAGGATTGTTATGAGTACATTTTAAATGCTTTCCATCCCTCATTTCAATTATAAAACCATCCGGGCCACTCTTTACCTCAACTAACATACAAAAGAAAAGAAGAAATAAACAACAAAAACATCATATTTTACCAATAAAGTAACTTCAGTAAGTGGTAAAACTATTTGCGTTACTAACAATCGTACCGGCTTCAACCACGCTGGAATTGACATAATCTGAATCATTTTCATTGAAGCTTTCCGCCATGCTACCATTGCCATTTGAAGACGAACTGAAACTACAAGTCACAATTTTGACCCACATTGCATGCGCACATGAACCCTCGGTCAGTTAATATCTTTAAATCCCCAAAGTCAACTTCTTTGAATCTTGGTCTTCATTAAAATCCCTCAATTGCAGGAACTGCATGAACCACACTTTGTTTCCCACAAACAGACGGGCAAACAACTCGACCTTGCAAAGTACTCATTTCCCTGTTATGGTAAACAACAGACACACATAAACGCGTAGTCACGCATCTAACCAAGAAAATCAAGACTAAATTCTTGAAATCTAGACTTTAATATTTCATTATATAACCAATCACACTTTCCATCAAATGCAATCATTAAAACAATTATTACATGAGGTTGACAACAAACATGATCCAACAATCAATGCATTGTTTCACTTTATTACAATTATCATGATATATCCATATGCTAGTTCAAATTCCAATTTTTTTTATTTATTATTTTTACAGGTGACTAAATCAATAAAATCATATGGGTCAATAGGAAACACATTAGGGGCCTTAAGATCTGCATTTACACATGATAACATAAAAAAAAAAACATTTGTTATCAGAGAAAGAAACTATAAGTTTATAAAATATATATAAAAAGCGTTTTTTTTTTTTTTTTTTTTTTTTTTTTTTGCAAAATTTTAGAGTTACATAACCACAAAAATCAATTCACAATAAAAATACAATCTTTATCTTCAGATCAAAATAAGCTAACACAAGAAACAATCATGAAACAATCTGAACAAAATATCATAATCATCAACATCATATATGCATAGATACATCAATTAACAGAATAATAACAGCTTAAGGGATTTCAATTACTTACCAGCGGATAAGTTGAAGTAATTAAGCACCAACTTTAAAAGGATATTGGATCAATAATTGGAATTATTATTATTATTATTATTATTATGAAACTGGAAATAATAATAATAATAATAATAATAATAATAATAATAATAATAATAATAATAATAATAATAATTTGGATAAAAAGAATGGAAATAAGAGATTCTTTTTTCTGACGATAGAGAAGCGGCAGCAGTGCAACTTCTCTGCTCGTGGCCTTTCACAGAAACAACCGTAATCCATACCCAACAATCTATTTCGATGATGATGACCATTGGTGTGGAGAGATGAAAATTTGGGGGAAATAATCTAGACACCAGTCGTTTCTTGTAGGTGGTAAAAGGAACAAGATGGGGATAAGAAGAGCAACGAAGATGCAGGGGTCTTAATTTGAAGAGAAGGTAAATTAACAGACTTTTTGTAACAAAGAATTCAATCCATAAACGTTACTGGTCGATTAGGTTCTTCTAAGGGCAATGCGGGAAATCAAGGGTAGTAGTGTAAATTTGTTTTGGTATTGTAAATAAGGGGTGGGTGAAATGTCAATATTACCCTTCTAAGTGTCTTAATTGTCCCTAATATCCCTATAATACCCTTATGAAATAAGCTTTATTCTCTTATACTTGTTGCTTTAAAAATTGTACTCATGTCAAAATTCCAATATGGTACATCACTCCTCCTTTATAATGTATTATAGATAAGTAGATCGCATATCATATATGTGGTTATTGGTAGTATGGACCTTCTAATGAGTCTATCTACATGTTGCGGTTCATATTTGGGCACAAGGGATGCTCGGAATGGTAGACAAGGTGCAACTCAAAAACAATGTCCGGCTCATGTTTTTTTAATAGAAAAAAGTGCATGTTTGGATACAACACAACTTCGCCAAACATGTGTTGTTGGAAACCAAAGACATGTTTTTTTTCTCTTAACATAATGCCACACTTCGAGCCTAAAGTGTACTCTAAGACACATTAATCCAAGAACGGGAGACCCACTTGAAGTCGCTACAATATGAGCATATGAGGTAGCTTCTTCTCTAGATTCTAGAACATTACATGCCTAGATACAATGAAGTAAGCTAATCACGGTTGCCAATAGGGCAAGCTGTTTTGACTGCTTATGTTGACCGAATGCACAATGGGTCAACACATGGTTATTAGTTGTTTTCAGTTTGTTTACATATAAAACAACATTGGTAACACTTGGTTGATTTACATGATTTTGTTACATTTATATGATTTATACAACATATGATGATGCATTCTAATTCTGGATGTACGTTTCTTTAAAGGCAAAATCGCTTAGATGTCCAATTTGGTCAAGACATGTTAACCTCATGTTTGTTTAAACTTTTTAGCATTCACTTAATTTATGAATTTCTTGAGTGAAAAAACTAAATAGTTTTAATCTATAGGCAATCTAGATTAAAAAAAATAATACAATGATTTTACTTTCTAAAAGGGTTGTTTGACTTTGTCCTGGTCTTGGTATAAAGTCAAAGGTTATTTCAAATAGTCATGGTTGACTAAGTCTCTGGTCTTGCTTGTTTTCCAAGAAATAAAAAAAAAATTGCTAACCATTTGAGGAACACACCACATATATGATTTTAGTCACATTTTTTTTTCTTTTTCTCCAAGCAATTGGGCTACAATAATCGTTAACTTTCGTGGAAAATGCTATTGACACATTAGACATTTGTTGAGCCCTATCTAGAAGATTCCATATCTCTACTTCCGTAGTCGTATTTATCAACTAGCACGAATTGAGTTCTTTACATCGTAACACACATTTTATCACTTCATATTAAATTTGTTTATTCTGAGAAACTCCCGAAATATGACCTAGTTTTATATATAAGTACATATATTTTTTATTTATTCTGATTATTTTGCGTTTTTTAGTTTTCCGCATAACTTAATTACTTGAATCAACCTGAATTAGAATTGTTTTTTGTAATTCACCTTTTTAAAACAAAATTCAAATATAATTTCTATTAACACCCATAATTTATTATAATTGTTAAAGAATGATTCAAACTGTTACCATGCACGTGCATGCATGGAATGCTGGCTTCAAATTAGTTAAAGTTTGTCCTGGTTTTCTGCAAAGTCTTTTGAATAAGTTAACGTTTGAAAGTTGTTAGTAGGGTCCTAGTTTTATGTGTTACCGTTTGTTTCTTTCCTATAAATAGTTTAGTTCAGTTCATTTGATGTATGCACTTTTTACAATTCAATCAATAAAGAAGCCAAGCAGTTTAAGTATTCTTGTGTGTTTGTGTTTTGAGTGAATACCATCTGATCCAACAGTGGTATCAGAGCCCCGTTGTGCTTCTTTATAATCTGAGTGTGTGAGGTCATCTTCTTAACCATTCATGGCAGAACAAGTGAATGCTCTACCCATGGCTCCTAGTCCAATCCCTATCTTCAAGGGGGAGGGCTATGAGTTCTGGAGCATTAGAATAAAAACTATTCTAAGATCTCGTGATCTATGGGAAATGGTTGAGAGTGGAGTGAGTGAGGTAGATGCTGATACAGCAAGATTGAGGGCCAATAAGAAGAAAGATGCTCATGCTATGGCCGTTATTCAGCAAGCAGTTCATGATCAGTTGTTCTCCAGGATCTCTGCAGCCTCTTCGGCTAAAGAGACTTGGGAAATACTAAAGTTAGAATTTCAAGGTGATTCTCAGGTGAAAGCAGTCAAGTTGCAAGGGCTTAGAAGAGATTTCGAAAATCTCTGTATGAAAGAGACTGAGTCAATAGGTGATTATTTCTCCAGGGTTATGGGGATTGTTAGTCAGCAAAGGTCATATGGTGAGATCATTGCTGACAAAACTGTGGTAGAAAAGATCCTCAGGAGTTTGACCCCCAAGTTTGATTATGTTGTGCCTTCCATTGAAGTTTCCTATGATCTATCCACTCTCACACCTGTGAGGTTGATGGGATCTTTGCAGTCACAGGAGGAAAGAATCAACAGCAGGAGTCAAGATAAAGTGGAGAGAACAGATGAACAAGCCTTGCAAGTTTTTCAAGATGTGAACAGGAGCTCTCCGAATTATTCTAGAGGAAGAGGGAGAGGATTTTCAAGAGGAAGAGGTAGAGGCAGGTCAAGTGATAGAAGAGGGCCTCAATGTTACAATTGTCATAGATTTGGTCATGTGAAAAGAGATTGCTGGTACAGTGAAGATGGTCATGCTAATGTTGCTGAAAATGAAGTTCAAGAAGATGGAAATATTGGAGAGGAACAACACTTGTTCATGGCATATGTTCCTGATGATGAATATGCTCTTATGGCTGATGATCATTCTTATGGTAATACTAACTCCTCTTCCAGTTGTCTATGGTTCCTGGATTCTGGTTGTTCAAACCATATGACAGGAACCAAATCCAGTTTTGTTGATTTAGATGAAACATTTAAACTAAATGTTAAGTTGGGTGATAAGAAAAACTTAGCAGTGGAAGGAAAAGGAACTGTTAAAATAGAGCTTAGAAATGGAACTCACAAGTTATTAAGTGATGTGTACTATGCACCTCATTTAGAATATAACCTGTTGAGTGTTGGTCAGCTCATGAGGAAGGGATATTCACTGTTATTTGATGATGGTAAGTGTGTTATCACTAACAAGGCAACAGGTGTGATCTTGATGTCTATCATGGTGGCAAAGAACAATATGTTTTTGATGGATGCTAGTCATGCAGAATCTTCACATAATTCTGCTCCTACTCAAATCAGTGATGAGGAATCAAGATTGTGGCATCTGAGGTATGGTCATTACAATCTTAGTGCTTTACAGACTTTATTTGATAAAAAGATGGTTCTTGGCTTACCCAAGTTGAAAGCAGTTGAAGGTTGTTCTGGTTGTATGTTTGGAAAACAAGCCAAAGCACCCTTTAATTCAACTCTGTGGAAAGCTAAGAAGAAGCTTGAACTTGTGTATGCTGATGTGTGTGGACCTATGCAAGTTCCAAGCATGGGTGGAAGTTATTACTATCTGTTATTTGTTGATGACTACACCAGAATGTGTTGGGTGTACTTTATAAAAGAAAAGTCAGAAGCATTTCAAAAATTCAAAATCTTTAAAGCTTTGGTAGAAAAAGATTCTGAATGTCAAATAAAAACTTTAAAGACTGATAGAGGTGGTGAGTTTTGCTCTAATGAATTCAACAGATTTTGTGAAGCAAATGGCATTGTCCATGAACTTACTCCTCCCTATACACCACAACACAATGGTGTTGTAGAGAGGAAAAATAGAACTGTCATGGGCTTGGCAAGAAGCATGATCAAAGAAAAACAGATGCCTAATTACTTCTGGGCTGAGGGAGTTGCTACAGCAGTATACTTGATCAATCTTGTGGGCACCAAATCTCTTAAAGACAAGACTCCTCATGAGGCTTGGTATAATGAAAAACCCAGGGTTGATCATCTCAAGGTTTTTGGGAGTCTTGCTTATGGTATTACACCAAATCAAGGTCGAAGGAAGCTTGATGATAGGACAGAAGCTGCTGTCTTTATTGGGTATATTGGTGAAACTGATGGTTACAGGCTCTATAATCCAAAAAGTAAAAGGGTGTATACCAGGAGAGATGTAAAGATTCATGAGCAGACAAAATGGGATTGGGGTGAGAAACTGGATAAGAAAAGCTACACTGCTGCCTTTATTGACCCATTTCCTGAAATAGAGTATGGTGGAAATGCTGATGAAAATAATGATGGGTCTGCACCCTCATCACCTTTTGCTGGCAACAACAATGACAGTTCAAGCAATGAAACAGTGGGGACCAGTGGGACCAGTGGTGAAGCATCTTCAAGTCAAAGCTCTTCTCCATCTCCAAGACTAAAGTCTCTCAATGAAGTGTATCAGTCTGCTAAAGAGGTACAAGTTGATTATGACACTCATACTTTAATTCATGACTTGTCTTCTTGTCAGTTTGCTCTCAACATCAGTGATCCCATGAATTACCAAGAAGCTGTCAAAAGGTCAGAATGGAGAGATGCCATGGTAGAAGAAATACAGGCTATAGAAAAGAACAAAACATGGGAGTTGGTGAAGCTGCCAGCAGGAAAGAATTTGGTTGGTTTAAAGTGGATCTTCAAGACAAAAGTGGGGCAGAAGGGGGAGATCCTAAGATATAAAGCCAGGCTAGTTGTGAAGGGGTACTCTCAACAACAAGGGATTGATTATCAAGAAACATTTGCCCCAGTAGCAAGATTCGAGACAATCAGAATAGTGATCTCAGTTGCAGCTCAATTAGGTTGGCAATTGCATCAGCTAGATGTAAAATCTGCCTTCCTGAATGGTGAATTGACAGAAGAGATTTTTGTTCAACAGCCTGAAGGTTTTGAAGTAAGAGGGTCAGAAGACAAGGTGTATAAACTGAAGAAGGCCTTGTATGGGCTCAAGCAGGCCCCTAGAGCCTGGTACGCAAAGATTGACAGTCATTTTCTAAAGCATGGTTACAAAAGGAGTCATAGTGAGCCTACTTTGTATGTTAAAAGAGAAGAGTCAAATCATATCATCTATGTATGCATATATGTAGATGACATAATTTGTACTTCTTCTTCTTCTAAGCTCATCACTGATTTCAAAAAGAAAATGAAGAAGGAGTTTGAAATGTCTGATATGGGATTGTTAAAATATTTTCTGGGGTTGGAAGTTAACCAAACCAGCAGAGGTATATTTCTCTCACAAGAGAAATATGCTAAGTCCTTACTTGCTAAGTTTGGTATGCTTGGTTGCAAAGCTGAGAAGGTTCCTATGCAAGTGAATGAGAAGTTTAGAGCTGATGACCAAGAAGAAAGAGCAAATGCAGTGGCATATAGGAGCTTAGTAGGTGGGTTAATTTACTTGACTCACTCAAGACCTGATCTAGCTTACTCAGTTGGTATTGTGTCAAGGTTCATGCAAGATCCTTCTAAAGTGCATTGGGGTGCTGCAAGAAAAATTCTAAGGTATGTGGCAGGAACATTGAATTATGGTATATGGTATGAGAAAGGAACAGAAGTTAGACTGGTGGGATATTCTGATAGTGATTGGGCAAGTAGCATTGATGATAGAAAAAGTATTACAGCTCATGTTTTTAGCCTTGGAAGTGGATCAGTAACTTGGAGTTCTAAGAAGCAGACTGTTGTGGCTTTGTCAAGCACAGAAGCAGAATACATCTCTGCTACATCAGCTACTTGTCAAGGTATTTGGTTGAGAAGGATTCTGGAAGAATTAGAGCTGCCACAAGATCAGGCAACCGTGTTGTTTTGTGACAATCAATCAGCTATCAAGTTAAGTAAGAATCCTATTCTGAATAATAATTCCAAGCATATTGAACTTAAACATCATTTTGTTAGAGAGAAGGTTGCTAATGGTGAAGTTGTTTTGGAGTTCTGCACAACTGATGAGCAACGTGCAGACATATTAACTAAGGCCTTGGCATGTGAGAAGTTTGTATGGATGAGGAATGAGCTTGGTGTTAGGGAGTTTGAATCAAGGGGGAGTGTTAAAGAATGATTCAAACTGTTACCATGCACGTGCATGCATGGAATGCTGGCTTCAAATTAGTTAAAGTTTGTCCTGGTTTTATGCAAAGTCTTTTGAATAAGTTAACGTTTGAAAGTTGTTAGTAGGGTCCTAGTTTTATGTGTTACCGTTTGTTTCTTTCCTATAAATAGTTTAGTTCAGTTCATTTGATGTATGCACTTTTTACAATTCAATCAATAAAGAAGCCAAGCAGTTTAAGTATTCTTGTGTGTTTGTGTTTTGAGTGAATACCATCTGATCCAACAATAATAACACGTTTGCACGTGTACCGGCCTTAGTTATTAATCTTTCGATATCATGATTATCAGAAAAGAAAAATAATAAATCGCACCATTTGTTGACTATTGGACACAAAACAATTATTATACACTCCTTAACTACTTTTGCATGTATATGTATGCTATAATAGATAAATAACATATTATAAAACCCAGGCTTTTCTTCTGGCTATTAATTAACGATTTATTTATTTATCTAATCGAAGAAGTAAAGGGTAGGAATGAGCGAATGCTGGTTCGGTTCGGTTTGATGAAACTTGATCGTCATTATATGTTAAAATTAAACTACTATATCGTATGAATATTGAGACTTAGGTTAGATTATAGCCTAGTGGTAGAGAGGAAATCATCTCTTGAATGAGGTTGGGAGTTCAACTCCAATGGTGTGCAAAAAAGGTTTAAAGACAGGGTGTAAGAAATTAGCCGTTAAAAAAAATATCGTACGAATATTATATGTTAAAATTAATACACTTTTTTATATACTTGGGAAAATGAAGTTTAAAGCCCACATTCGCTTTAGGTGAGGATTTTTGCAAGTGGTGTTTGATGGAACTTGATCGTCATTTTCTTAATGGCATCAATTTTGGGATATTTATAAAGTTTATATATACCATAAGTTTATATACTTGTTATCTTTGTATGTCATTGTTGTCTTAAAATTTCAAATTCTTATAATATTTTATAAAATTAGTGAAAACATGTTATTAAATATGTTTTATAGTAACGTATGATCATCGAATTCATAAAACAACCATGTATTTTTTTTTAGCGTACATATAATACATCTCGCGATTGATGAGAACCAATGTTAAATGTCTGCTCTTCGCGGCGAGTTTGAAACATAATTATCATGGGGTGTAAAAATTTGTAACGATCAGTTTTGACGACTTTAAATTAACCTCGCGGAAATAGTACAGCAAAAATGAACTTAAAAATAAAAGAAGTAAATTAAAAAGTAAAAGAAGGGAAAAATAAAATAAGAAAATAAGAAAGGAAATTATAGGATAAAGTGGGAGGGTCACGAGACAACTACTCGAACTCACATCTCTCAAAAACAAGCGAACCACCAAATCACCCACAATCTTTTCAACTCCGATACACACACAAAAGACAATATGGAAATGCGGGTAAAACTTATGTGGTCGCTGATATGGTACACATAAAACATAAGGAAAACAAACGGCTATCTCCCTGATAAAGAAAGTATAACTATCAAGGATCAAGTTATCCTATACAGTGTAAAAAAAATTGATCAGGGTGAGAATGATACAAAAAACACAATGGATCACGAAATATAACACAAAGAGTCACAAAGTATAACACCATGACAATAAATATAACACAATGCCGATGAAAAAAGACACAATTAATCGCAAAAATGACACAATGACGAAAATAATGAAAATAATGAAAAAACACAATGCAACATAAAAGACACAATGATATAACACAAATTCCAAAAATTACAAGCTAAAAGTACAAAAAATCGAAAACCTAAAAACTAAGATCATATGGTTCGATAAGACGGTCCCAATGCCGCGTGAATGAGTTCAATCAAACTCCGTTACGACTTCCTATTTTTCTTTCACTATGTATTGATTATAACCCTAACTATCAATACTTAATTAACCAATGAACAAGTAGATTGTTGGTTATTGAAAAATTCTTGAAAGATCATAAAAATGTATACTTGTGAAATATGAATACTTTTACCTGAAAGTCCGACAGAAAGTTTTATAGTCAAAACTCAAGAAAATAGTGAACCACCCAAGGCACGTTATGTAAACACAAGTTTTTCTAGATTTCTTCGAGAAAAAAAAACTATTAAATACTTGTTATTTTGTTGTTGTTGTTGTTGACGACAATATAACATTTTTGTTTATATGCTAAAGCTTGTGCAGAGAACCAACATGTCTTTATCCCTTTGGCTTTTGATAGCTTTGGCTCCCTAGCGCCAGAAGCTGTTCGTTTCTTGACCAGGGTCCAACGGGTCGTCCACAGCAATAGTTCATCTCCAGAGGGGCAAGGATTTGTCTTTGGTAGACTAGGGTTCGCAATTCAGAAAGGGGTGGCGGCGCAGCTTGTTGCCCGTCTACCTTCTATTGTGATGTAAGTTTCGTATTTTATTTTAATGAAAAGGAAATTCTCGGAAAAATATTATATGAGGAAAAAAAAAGTATCAAAGTTAAAAAAAAAAAAAAAAATACAGATTGTGTATCATCATGGGTTCTTTAAACTCTATATTTTAAATTATTTGTGTCTTGAATGTTGCTATAAGTATATGTATAACAAAATTACAAAAAGGAGTTATATGCTAAGGGACATATATACCGTATACTAATATGTGTATGAAAATATTTCTGTGTTTTTTTTTTATTAAAACAATATAAAACTCTATATTTAAAATTCTTAGTGCGTTGAAAAAATAAACATAAGTCTGTGTTTGAAAAAAAGAAAAGAGAAAAGAACGTAGCATGTGAAAGGAAAGCATTTGACTTATTGTCTTGGGTGTCACGTGTTCTAGATGTCTTTATGACGTCATCATAACATAAGCAAGCTGTCATGCATCCTGCCACGTGGCATGATGTCATATGGATCCGCCAAGTCAGCATGTGGCCCACATGTTTTAGTTGTGGTTCGAAGTTGCATTCACTCCTTTTGGTGTTAATGTAGCCGCAACTCTAGTGGTTGATGGTTCGGCACTTGGCCGGCTTGGGCGGGCCACCAACTTAATTCTCCACACACATGTTTAAATTTTTTAAAATTCTAAGAAATTTTTTGATAGTTTTTTTTTAAACGGCCAACAAATCAATCTCAAGCACTTAGGGTCGAACCATGCCTCGATTTGGTGGTGCATTCTTAGCTGGCTTAAAATCCCTTGGCCGTTGGGCTCGTTTTCCTTTGCCAAGTGGATAGAAGAGTTAAAGAAAGCCCCGGGTTGCAAGAAGTGGAAGAAGTTGGTTTACATGGTTATGCTTGCGACCGTGTGCAGGATATGGTTAGCTAGGAATGTGAAGGTTTTTGAAGAAATTCATCCTGGTCGCTTCTATAGTCGACATCATCAGATAAGAGTCCTTCCTTTGGATTTCCCATAGAGCTAAGTTTCCTCATGTTTCTTGGGCCGACTGGGCCGAGTTTAATGTTGTTTGTCTGTTGTAGTAGTTTGGTTTCTGTTTGGGGATTTTTTGTATTCTTGGAGTTTTTTCAGCTGCTTGTTGGCTCTTTATATATAGCTATAAAGTGATTGTCGTTCAAAAAAAAAAAAAAAACAAATCAATCCCAAGCACTCTCGAAGTAACCACTGGACAAAGGAGTACTCCGAGAGTAAACCGGGTCCACCAGTAATTTCAAACGAGTTCCCGATGAAAACCCGCCATCCGAAGGCCCACTGCGGTAAAACCCGACCCACCAGCAGCATTTTGATGCCGGTAGGACTCGAACTCCCCACTCCCTAACCAATTGATTGATGAGCACTAAAATGAATATGAAAATAATTAGTTTTCTTTGGAAACAATTTTTTACATCTAAATTTCATGTACCACTAGATCACTAGGTAATAGATGTGAAAATTATTAGTCGAAGGAAAATGTTTGTGTTGTTCATGGACACTATTGCAAAATCGTGTCCCCGTTGTGACCAACCTTGCTTTGAAGGGTATCAAAGGGAATTCTACGACGTTTTGGTTCTGCAAGCTTCACTTATTATTATGTCTGGCTTGTGTTAATTGGTTTGGTTTGTTTGACGGCGTTGTTTGTGCTACTCATATTTTAGTCGAGTAGCTCTTTTTAGCTGGGTTGTACATGTTTTGTCCATCAAGCACCCATTGCATGCGAAAAAATGTTTAGAAAAAAGATATATAGCAATCAATCTATAATGGTTGTGGTGAATGTTAACAAATTGACCCGTCGACCTTTAACAACAAACTTTAGAGTTAGAGTTAATGGCCAAAATCGTTCCTGAGGTTTGGCCAGTTTTGCTATATCAGTCTAAAATCGAAACTTTTTACATCTGGTCCTTCTGTTTTACATTTTGTTGTCAAATTCGTCATTGACACTAAACCCAGTTAACTATTGTCGTTAACTCTGGGTATTTTTGTTTTTTAGTGGCCCTCTTTTTACATCTGCGTATTTTTGTCTTCTGATGGTATGAATAACTCTGTTTAAACTGAGTTTTAAAAAGGGGCAGCCAAAAAGACAAAAATACCCCCATAGTTGTTGGTGGAGAAAATTTTCAGGATGATTTTACCCTACATTCCTAATGTACCATCCTCAGGATGCTGAAGGACTCAACTAATTTCAGGATGTAACAGTATTTCAGCATGTGCACATCCTGAGAATGAACTAACGAATTAGTTTTCTTATATGTGATTGCAGGTACAATTAAGTTATAATATGGATTCCTATATGCTTTCCAACGTCTATATTATAACTCTCAGTCAAAGAAGTCGATAATCAAAGAGTATCTAATGCAAGCCATAGTCCAAGAACGAAGATGAAGTCAAAGTTGTAACCGATACACATTAAATATCGGCGAAAGATAAGGAAACAACTGGAACAATGATTAGCCAAGGAGAAACCGTTGCTACAACGTCTACTTGAGATGAAACAACCACAAAGGTCATAAGAAGACTTTAAAGAACTTAACTACTTAGCGGATATCGTGGGATTCTTTGTTTACTTCATAAACTATATAAATGGGGGTATTGGTCGAGTATAGGACACATTGCTTACACTATTGTTACACACATACACTTAGTTGATTGAAAACACTCACACAATCATTGTAATCTTAGTACACTCGTCTATTTGTTCATCCAAAGTTGTACCTTTTTACCAAAATTAATATTAACAAACAAGGCAGGGGCATAGTCTCCTCCCGAGGTTTTATGTCAGCGATCTACAACTGATTAAGGGCTTTCCTCGTAGATCGAGTGTTGTTCTTTGTGTTTTATTACTTTATTTGTTCATTATAAACAATTCCATCCCATGGATATAACTATCCATCCCGAAACAAACCTAAGCCATTCTGAGCATAGTTGTTATATATTTACTTTCTTTAGCATCCTGACACATCATTTTCAGAATATAACTGAGTCTTTAATATATTTCACACATTTAGCACTCTACCTCACAATTACTAATTTGGAATACAAAATTATTTCTACTAGGTAATTTTTGACCAAAACAATAG
Source organism: Ambrosia trifida (assembly GCA_028751855.1). Taxonomy (NCBI): domain Eukaryota; kingdom Viridiplantae; phylum Streptophyta; class Magnoliopsida; order Asterales; family Asteraceae; genus Ambrosia; species Ambrosia trifida. The sequence continues at coordinate 92,683,252 of CM054123.1, read as the reverse complement.
TTAACGACAATAGTTAAATGGGTTTAGTGTCAAGGACGAATTTTGCAACAAAATGTAAAATAGAAGAACCCAGATATAAATTTTTTTGATTTTGGATTGATGTAGCAAAACTGGCCGAACCTCAAGGACGATTTTGACCATTAACTCACAAACTTTATTTAGCATCAATTTCTATTTAAATCGATCAGTAGAGGTATTTGTCACAAATGTCTCGATCACTAAGTTGGAAGTGGTTATCAAATAATATCTCCAAAATTGTAAGATCATTAACACAAATAAGCTTCTTAATAATTTTTAATTTGATGTTCATAAATCATAACCTTACATTTTCTATTGCATTATTGGATTTCCGATTTTGATATTGGCATTTAAATATGTAAAAAATGAAAAGATAGCACTTGAGAGAATGCATTACTGAGTTAATCTATACATAAGGTGATACTTAAGGTTTTGGTTCATCATATCGGTCAAGATTTAGATTGATATGAAAGCGAAACAAAGACAAATATATATATTTGGTTATGCTAGTTCTGCAATTCTTGTTCTTTTTTAAATATATCCATTTGAAATCATTTCCAAGCAATATCCAACCATATAATTTATAAAAAAAAAAGGAAGGACAAATTCTCCAGCCATATAATTTGGAAGTAACATCTTAGAAAATACTAAAAGTTGACCGTTTGAATGTCAAATGTTTTTAAATATTTTAGTTATAAATTATGATCACTTGTGAATAAAATACTGAGTTAACTTCCCAAACGGTTAAGTTTTTTTTATGATAGATTGATAGTGTATAATTTGTATGTTTTAAGACTCCAAAAATATTAGAAGGCTTTTTCTAAGGCTCCGTCTATTCCCACCCCTCACCTTCTATTTCCACCCCCCTCAAAGCGCCTCGCTTAGGCCTAAGCGAGGCGCTTTGAATTCAATCAGAGGAGGTCAGTACGAGGGGGCAGAAAAAGCTGATTTTGTATGTTTTAAGACTCCAATCATCGTTGGTAGCTATAGGTAAGAACATTGTGGATGAGGATTGTTTATCTATCTTCCCATTGATTTCAAAGGATATTCATGTGAGAATGATTTCGTTACTGTAATGATCAGGTTGTCTTCATCGTTGACCGCTATCTCTCGGATAACAACTGAAAAGTAATTACAAGAAGATGATCAAGGATGCTACAACATAACTTGCACCGGCTTGAGATATGAGTTTAATTAGCTTAAATCTCTCTGATCCATGATATGAGAGCAATAATCCATCGAGAACTAGAGAAACAGAGAATAAGAGAAGAGATAATAACATATGAGCTACAATGACGTCGTGTTTTGGAAGCTACAACATAACTTGCACCGGCTACTTTTCAGTTGTTATCAGACGACTACTTTGATCAAGATGACATACACCTAATTTACACATATCCTTTGATGATGTCAAGTTTAAGTCATTGACAATGTTGAGGGTTATTACTTTGTTTTTTAATTTTTTTTTAACTTTTTATAATTATTAAATTAAAAAAAAAAACAACTCAAAACATCAAAAAACTACCAAAATAAATTACCCCCTTCAAGCGCCTCGCTTAGGCCTAAGCGAGGAGCTTGAAGGAGGTTTAAATAGAAGCTGGGGGGTTTAAATATCACCACCCTTTTCTAATGAAACATTCTACAAACCAACCTCTCTTTTTCTTGCATATTTTATAAAAGTTATGCAATATCGTTAACTTTCGCTAGCTTTAATTTATTATGTATATATATATAAGGAACTAAATTTTTTTTTATAAAGAATAAATTTTTTGAACACTTTTTTAATTTCATCAAACGTGTTTAGTTATCATTTTTTTTCATAACAAGTAAATTATATTCAGTGAGCTTTCACTCTACAGTAGACTTAATATGTTGTTGATATTTATTATGTGTGAGATCTCATTGAATGTATCTTGTATGTGAGTTGATTTTGCAATTGAGTCTGCCAACTTATTAATTAGCCTCATTAATCTTTTATATGACTTTTAATAGTGTATTCTACTTGCCAATCCCTTATATTGGAGTGGCACCCTCCTTGATTTCCTTATAGGAGGTAAGGAGTTCGAGTCCTATCGGCACCATAATGCTGCTGGTGGTCCGGGTTTTACCGCGGTGGGCCTTCGAACGACTGGTTTTCCTCGGAAATTGGTGTGAAATTACTGGTGGACCCGGACTACTCTCGGAGTACTCCTTTATCTAGTGGATACTTCAAGAGTGCTCAGGATTAATTTGTTGGTTGTTAAAAAAAATAGTGTATTCTACTTAACTTTTTTAGGGTCAAGTGGTGTTCCTAGTTTCTTACTCTACTTTACAATAAATATTATAAACTACTTTTTTTCCTCGCGTTGAACCGGGACCTTCCCTCTATAAAACATTATACATGTGCATTTACTAAGTGGGCTAGCCCCCGGATGTCTTGTATTTTACTTTTTTTTTTTTATCGGCGAACAACTGTGTGGCAACCACCCTTGCGGGGCGCCGTGCCCAAGAATCGACTACCTTGTATTTTACTTACTTTATTGAATTATGGTGATAACTGTTGTATATGCAATGATATGTAATAGCGTATGAATATGATATCATATTTTATATAGGCTCCGTCTATTTCCACCCCCTCCTTCTATTTTCACCCCCCCCCAAAGCGTCTCGCTTAGGCCTAAGCGAGGCGCTTGGGAGCTGAATTCGAGGAGGTTAGTACGAGGGGCAGAAAAAGCTGATTTTTAGGCCTAAGCATCTCGCTTAGGCCTAAGCGAGGCGCTTAGGATCAATTTTTTTTTTTTTTTTTTTTTGGTCTTTTTAGTTAGTTTTTTGTTTTTTTTAATATAATTATTATAAAAAATGTTTTTATAATAATGACTTGCATGAAAAGTAAGTGTGAAGATCAAGATCAAGAAGAACAGTACGGTCAAACTCCGGGGGTTGTGTTGTATGTATAAAATAGTGAATAATTGTAGTGTGTTCGGTGAATTTTGACTTGCTTGCATAGGAATCTTGACTGCTACAACATAACTTGCACCGGCTTGAGATATGAGTTTAATTAGCTTAAATATCTCTGATCCATGATATGAGAGCAATATAAAAAAATGTTTTTTTGACTTGATTTGCTTGCATGAAAAGGCAACATGGAATGAGATGATCTCGATTTTCGTACAAAGTAAAAGTCAGTTGTTATCGGAGAGATAGCTGTCAACGATCAAGGCAACATACTTGAAATCAATGGGAAGGTTAACAATTCCTGCTCATCTTGATGATATCTTCATCAATCTCCTTGATCTACGCATAAGTGTTAAAAGTATCAAGACTATGAAAATAGTAAAACAACTTTTCAGTTGTTATCAGACGAGGACTTGCCTGTGTTGCCGCATTTAATGAAATTTAACGCGCATACCGCATTCATTGTTATAGAGAGAGATGATATGAGAGCAATATAAAAAAATGTTTTTTTGACTTGACTTGCTTGCATGAAAAGTAATGATCATGAACATTCCAAATAACCGTCCAATTTCAGCTAAGGAGGTATATGTACAATGATGTGGTTTCTTTTAGATAAGGAGGTATATGTACAACGATGAAGACAACCTGAAAGTGGATACCATGGATCAGAGAGATTCAAGCTAATTAAACTCATATCTCAAGCTAATTAAACGAAGCGAAACGGGGAGATATAATTTTCTTGGCTTGGAAACAACTTAAAAGAACCAAAAATGAATTAAAATTATTTTTTGGTGATTAACAGTCCAAATAACTGTAGCATCCTTGATCATCTTCTTGTAATTACTTTCTATTGTTTCGGGTTCCCTTCCATCGATGACAATTATCTCTCTGAGATGATAGCTTCTCTTCAGATTCTGATTGCACCGGTAGAATTGGAATTGGAATTGGAATTAATGAGACAACTTTTCAGTTGTTATCCGAGAGATAGCGGTCAACGATGAAGACAATCTGAAAGTGGATACCATGGATCAGAGAGATTCAAGCTAATTAAACTCATATCTCAAGCCGGTGCAAGAGGGTCACTATTCATATATAAAGAACATTAATTTATTCTGTTTCATCTTTGTTATTTTGATAATTATCGTATTTGCAACTTAGTTCCTTTGATTCATCATTGTTGTACAAAGTTGGATGTCCACACGCCTCGCTTTGGTCAAAGCGAGGCGTTTGCCTGCCTCGCTTTGGCCAAAGCTAGGCACAAACAGCCTAGCTTTGGCCAAAGCGAGGCAAGCAAACGCCTCGCTTTCACCAAAGCGAGGCGTTTGGACTTTTTTTTAAAAAAAATTGAATTTCTTTTAATTCTTTAAAATTATCTGTTAATCACCAAAAAATAATTTTAATTCATTTTTGGTTCTTTTAAGTTGTTTCCAAGCCAAGAAAATTATATCTCCCCGTTTCTCTTCGTTTATTGCTCGTTTTGGTTTTCCCGTACGAACATCCAGCTTTGTACAACTTTGATGAATCATTGTACGTGGTCCTCCGAGTAAACCTAACTCGCAACAATTGTTTTTAATTCATTTTTAAGTGTTTTTAATTACTTTTCGAGAAATGATAATTTTCAGATATTACAGATCAAGGTGTTACCAAGCATGTCAAGAAATGATAATTTTCAAATATTGTAGATCAAGGTATTACCAAGCATGTCAAGAAATGATAATTTTCAAATATTGCAGATCAAGGAAAGAATGAAAATACGTGATGCACATACCGTGAGTGTAGTCCATTGATGTATTAATATATTATTAATCGCAAGTTTCAATACTAGATAATGCACGTAACTCCCTAGGAGTCTTGAAGACGAAATGAATTTTACAAGATACTTGAAACAAGGTATGGATACCATGGATCAGAGAGATTCAAGCTAATTAAACTCATATCTCAAGCCGGTTGATATAGAGTATATCAGAGAAAGATTTAGTTGAAAGTGGATATAACTGGACAGTGAGATTGATAACTTCTCTATGGAAGTTGCTACAATAGGAGTCTTGAAGACGAAATGAATTTTACAAGATACTTGAAACAAGGTATGGATATGGAGAATAAATATTTGACTATACGTGGTTGATGATGTCAAGTTTAAGTCGTTGATTCATTTGGAAATCGAAAACGCCTATCGTCACTCTGTATAGAGAAGAAAAACAACAACCGAATATTTAGTTCTCTCCGAACTTCAGCTTCCAAAATACGACGTCGTTGTAGCTCATATGTTATTATCTCTTCTCTTATTCTCTGTTTCTCTAGTTCTCGATGGATTATTGCTCTCATATCGACTCTCACAATTATTCACAATTTTATACATACAACACACCTTCATCGTTGACCGTAGTGTTCTTCTTGATCTTTTTATGTATGAATAGTGACCCTCTGGCAAACCTACCTCTGTTTTGAATTTGTTGCTTCCATAGAGAAGTTATCAATCTCACTGTAATGATCAGGAACATTCCAAATAACTGTATAATTTCGTTCAAGATTCCTATGCAAGCAAGTCAAATTCAGTTGTTAGACCAACTTGAGATATGAGTTTGATTAGCTTGAATCTCTTTGATCCATGATATCCAGTCTTCAAGGTGGACTTAAGCACCTGAACGGGAAGTTGAAATTTTGAATGATGTTCGTCGACTGCACCGAACACACTACAATTATTCACAATTTTATACATACAACACACCTTCATCGTTGACCGTACTGTTCTTCTTGATCTTGATCTTCACACTTGCTTTTGACAAAGGTCTGGCTGACCTGAAGTTCCTTTGCAACCAGGTAAAAAGGAACTAAGTTGCAGATATAAAAATCCATCACATCACGATTATACTCTTTATGTATGAATAGTGACCCTCTAAGTGTGGTATGCTCAAAGATTTAAGTTAAAAATATTTTGTAAGGATTTATTTATAGATTAATGAAACAACTTTTCAGTTGTTATCCGAGAGATAGCGGTCAACGATGAAGACAGCCTGAAAGTGGATACCATGGATCAGAGAGATTCAAGCTAATTAAACTCATATCTCAAGCCGGTGCAAGTTATGTTGTAGCATCTTTGATCATCTTCTTGTAATTACTTGACAGATATCTCTCTGAGATGATAGCTTCTCTTCAGATTCTGAAAGTGGATACCATGGATCAGAGAGATTCAAGCTAATTAAACTAATAGGTAAGAACATTGTGGATGAGGATTGTTTATCTTCCCATTGATTTCAAGTATGTTGCCAAATAACTGTTCAATTTCAGCTTTTGTTTAACTATTTTAGCAACTTCCATAAAGAAGTTATCAATCTCACTTCTCACTGTCCATGTTTACCTTCAACGTCCAACGGTAATGAGTAACCTAGTAACCTCTACAATGATGTGATTTGTTTTTAAATAAGGAGGTATATGTACAATGAACTTTTTACGCTAAATAATGGCAGGTTTGCCAGAGGGTCACTATTCATACACACAACTTTTTGCTCTAGTGGTGTGCTCTACCTTTTTGACAAACACCTGGCAAACCTGTCCAGTTATCAATTTCATTGGCAATCATCCGGTGCAAGTTATGTTGAAGCTCATATGTTATTATCTCTTCTCTTATTCTCTCATATCATGGATCAGAGAGATTTAAGCTAATTAAACTCATATCCATGGGAAGGTAAACATATATAACATTCTCTTCTTCTTCCCTTACAAATCACTTTGCCATTAATACAAAATCACATTTGTGCATGACATTACATTCTGCATGTGTCATTTCATAACTTGCACCGGCTTGAGATATAGAGAGCAAACCGACGATCATTCAAAATTTAAAGTTACCGCTAACCTCTGCTGCGCCATCATCGTTGACAGATATCTCTCTGAGATGATAGCTTCTCTTCAGATTCTGATTGCACCGGTGGAATTGGAATTGGAATTGGAATTAATGAGACAACTTTTCAGTTGTTATCCGAGAGATAGCGGTCAACGATGAAGACAACCTGAAAACAACCGGATACCATGGATCAGAGAGATTCAAGCTAACTAAACTCATATCTCAAGCCGGTGCAAGTTATGTTGTAGCATCTTTGATCATCTTCTTTGTAATTACTTTTTATTGTTTCGGGTTCCCTTCCATCGTTTGACAGATATCTCTCTGAGATGATAAAGGTAGATCATGGAAAGTTGAACTCAATAAAACAAAGATGAAACCGATTAATGTTCTTTATATATGAATAGTGACCCTCTTGCAATATTTGTAATTACTTTCTATTGTTTAGCGCCGATCCGATTGTTAAAAGTATCAAGACTATGAAATTAGTAAAACAACTGAATTTTACTTGCTTGCATGAAAAGTTCAATTTCAGTTCAAACTTTTCAAACACCTGCAACATCTCAAGAGTCGAAGTCCTCTGAAAAAGACATCGTACAATGAACTTTTCATGCAAGCAAGTAAAATTCAGTTAGTATTAATGGCAAGATATGTGGCTTTAGTCCTTTACGCAGGATATTCATGTGAGAATGATTTCGTTACAACATAACTTGCACCGGCTTGAGATATGAGTTTAATTAGCTTGAATCTCTCTGATCCATGGTATCCACTTTCAGGTTGTCTTCATCGTTGACCGCTATCTCTCGGATAACAACTGAAAAGTAATTACAAGAAGATGATGTCAAGTTTAAGTCATTGACATTTAATTTTTTTTAACTTTTTATAATTATTAAATTAAAAAAAAAACAACTCAAAACACCAAAAAACTACCAAAATAAATTACCCCCCCAGAAGCGCCTCGCTTAGGCCTAAGCGAGGCGCTTCTGGGGGGTTTAAATAGAAGCTGGGGGGTTTAAATATCACCACCCTTTATATACGATATAATCAACCGAGTCCGACAATAATCCCTTCATATATTTATAAAAGTCTGTAATTACATATTCTTATGTTACTATACTTGTCCATATATGATGAGTTGACATGTGGATTTTTCTAGATAAAAAAGTGTCACAACAATTCTTGGTTTGTACCATTCGTTAGAACATGTATTATTTTCGTAATTATCCATTTATCGCTAAATTAAATTTTATAAAATGTATAAAAGAAAGAAACTCAAGGAGGGAGAACGAAGGTTGTGTTTGATGATTGATCATTTATGTGGATATTAAAAAGCTACGTGGCATGATATTAATGGCTGTGGACTTCCGTGGTCATTAGGAATCAGGACTATACAGGTCTACCCCACCGTACAGCTGGAAGTCAATGCGATTGACTTTGACTTTTGTTATAACGTGTTAGTGTATTACAATTTTTCAGCTTAAGCTTAGCTTAAAAAACGAATCATGAAATTTCAGGACAGAAAACATATTAATTTTACCTAAATAATAATGATGAATCATATAAAATTAATAACTATTTAACTAAGAATAGGTCTAATAGCATGAAAACTACAAAGTTACTCAAATAGTAAAAGATATTAGGGTCAAGTTGTCGTCCCTAGTAATGTTATAAAACCGGTTTATATCGGCTGGTACAACAGGTAGAATTGTATCATCGGTGGACAAGCGCCCCATCCCTTCACGTTCTCACTTGAGTGGAGTGGTGTTTTCGTGTGGGGAAATGGCCATATCAGCCTCTCCTTATCGTTCGCTAAAGCACACCACCGATTCTTGTGGAGCTTCAAAATTATCGTTTGATGTATCAAACTTACTATACAATGCAATTGGTCTCTTATTTTCCAAAAATAATAACGTTGTTCGTCTTAACCATCATCGTAGGTTAGCACATGACCATCGCTCTATCAACTCTTCTGGTAATATCATTATCAATCACCACTACACCATAGACGCGTTGCAATTACCCCAAATTCCACACAAAGAAGATGAATATCGTTAGGGATAAATGTTTTCGTAATCAAACCCTTCATCAAATTAGATTCTAATTTCTTTTAAAAATTAATCTAATCGACAAGTCTTATCAGTTCAATGTTAGATAAGAACCAATCTCATTACACATGGTCTCATGTACGAAGCTTTCAATTGATAATTTTATTTTAGAATTAAAATGTTAATAGTAATAGAAAAACAAAACAAATGCTATTATTTACCTACATAACCAAACTAATCCATTAACAATTTTTTAACAACTTTGTATACCTAAACCACTTGAGCTTGCGCTTACAAGGATTTGAGCTCACGCTATTTTTGTGTATGTATGTCCATGGGAAGGGGTGAGGGCGTACCACCAGGTAATGGATCTCCGTTAACAATCATACTATTGATTGTTATGTATTTAGTATAGGACACTCTGATCGAACATAGCAAGTGTGATAAAAACAGTACACTTAATAAATTATATTCGATTTAATGACTTTTTGGTCAAAACCGAAAACCCGAATAAAATTAAAGTTGGCAAAATCGATCCGAAAATCGTATTCGAATTCAGTTTTGGTTTCGAACTGGAAATCCATCATCATCATCATACTCAGTTAATCCCACATATAGAAAAGCTAAGGTAGGATCTAATGAGGGTAAGATATAGACAGCGTTACCTGTACCCCTAAGAATAGAGAGGCTGCTTTCAGTGAGACCACCGGCTCGATGTGGTTTGGTATCAAGCCTTGGACATACGGCACAAAACACTTAGCAATCGGGACAAACCTGATCGGTGCATGTGCCCCTTTGTCTTTTGGCTATCAACGCCACCACATGATGCATGATTAACCGTCCGTCGTTTTTAATGTTATTTTCACGAATTGGAAATCCAATTTTAACAAAAACGATTAAAAAAATCAAAATGTAATTTGGGTTCTTCGCTCTTGATTTGGGTAAAATGTCTTTGGGTTTTTAGTTCTACTTTTTTTTAAAAGGCGTAGTTTAATGGTGAAATCCTAGTCCTAACAATCTTCGGGTCACAAGTTCGAGTCATCCCACACGCCGGGCCCTCTCAAGTCTCAACCATAAACTTGGAATCCGGTTCGTTTTTTTTTGAATGGCCAACAAAATTCGCCAAGAGCTCCCTTCGAAGTCCCTACTCGGCAAAATTCAGGACTCCTTCCACCCTGGAATAGCCAGAAGTGTAAGAGAATTTCTGGTTTCACCAAGTTCACCAGTTTCGTGGAAAACATGACTATCCATCCGCTCAAAAGCAAGACAATGGAATAATCAGTAAAACCCGGTGCTCTCAAGAATCAACCCCATGACCTTTCAGCCATGAGTCTTCTATCACTAAGCCTCCATAACACTCCACCATAAGATGGGTGGTAATCCGTTTCGGTTTTAAACGGTTTTGTATCAACTTAGTCTTTTGGAGTTGGTTGGTTTAAAATCTATATTTAACATATTTAACACAATTAGGTAGTAATAAAATTAGACCATATTATATATCATGTTATAACATAAAATTGTGTTATTAAATTGATTTTCAAGATTTTATATGATTTTGTTTGGTATTGAGTTTAGTAGCTTTAAATGATATCACCGCCGACTTCATCCTCTCTCCCATAATAATTCCTAGAGAGAGAGAGAGAGAGAATTACATAAAATTCAGCAGTCCATCAGAAGACTTATCAGAAGCTTTCATACACCATTTCTTCTTCATTACCCTTCTTCTTCTTCTTTTCCTAGAGAGAGAATTGCAACAGATCTCTGGCCATGGAGTTCATGTAATTAACAACATTTAATCAACAAAATTCAGGTTCTTACTATTTTATTTCTACTCAATTCTTGTTGTAACTATATGTTTATAAACAATATTTTTATTTATTTATTTTATTTTTTGAAAGAACAAGAAAATATTTTTCAGATTTTTTTATGTCAAATTCTTCTCCAAACCTTTTATAGTATATACTTTTATTGATACCCAGTTCTTGATTTGACTGTCTTTTGGATCTTTTAGCAAAAGGGGTAATAATATCTGATCCAAATTCCAGAAATGGTTTTTCTTCTTATAATTAAAATCATAGTTTCAAGATTTTTTTACTCTTTATGGAGGGGTAGACTTTGATCTCTTTTTTAAGGGTTTTTTTTTTTTTTTTTTTTTTTTTTGCATGAAAAAAAAATAAAACTTTTTAGTGTGTTAAATTGAAAAGTGACTATTATTTTCATCATGAACCTAATTATTATTGGTTTATTATTTTTTATCAAGATCTTGATAAATTTTCATGATCATCACTGTTTATCCCAGAAAAAGTCAAACTTGATTGACAACCATTTAATTTTTACTTGTCAAGGATTTTCTTTTTCTTTATTTTTTTTTAGTTTTTTTTTTACTTAAAAGAATTGTTTCATTCATAACCACTAAAAGAGAGGCATTTATTCCATTCCATTTGAGGTTAAAGTTAAAGCCACCTTATTTGACAATCAAAAGTCAAACACTGTCTCTTTAGTATTTATTTAGTATTTATTAATCTAAGTGACTTAACTCTAATTTGCTTAGTGTGATTCAATACTAGTTGTTCAAATAATTGCAGGATTTCATAAGTGACTGAAAACATTTCATAATTATGACTGGCAACATGAACAACAGACCGCGGCTCGTTCGATGCCCAAGATGCCTAAATGTTCTGCCCGAGCCAGCCGATGTCGCGGTTTACAAATGTGGAGGCTGCAATGCAACACTTCAAGGTTGTTAGCACTTAGCATATAACTAACTAACTAATTAACTACTTGTGTTTTGTTTTTCTTGAAACATTTTGTTTGCTTTCTGTTTTAATTTTTAATTCTAATATTATATCATAATAATATGTTAATAATACAGCAAAGAAAAGGAATAAGAGTACAGTTGACACCACATCACACAGACTGGACAATGATTCATCAGGCAAACAACAAGTGGGTCAAGATTTTGGTGATCAAATCCGAGAAGCGGCCAGCAGCAGCAGCAGCTCGAATCAACACTTGCCGCTTAATTCTACTGATGAAACAGATCAAAATAGTGATCATGATGCAGCTAAAACAGCCACAAACGGTTCGGTTGACGCCTCATCAGGTAAACAGAAACAGAAACAAAAGCAAATTTCCAGTGATCATGAAGCCAGCAGCAGCAGCAGCAACGGCTTAAACCAACGGCTGCTGATTAATCCAACGGATGAAGAACATCGAACCATTCATAACGATCCGCGTAGCTCGACTGAGTTATCTGGCCACGAGGATCCCGAGTCATCGCCTGAAGCCACAGGACATAACAGAATTGATCAACAACAAGACCAAAACCAAAACCAAAACCTTGATCATTCCACATCCAAACCGAAAACCGAGCAGCTTTCGAATCAAAACAATGATCATCACAATCCTAATAACTCATCAGAGCTTTCATATCAAGAGTCAAATGATGATCTGGATCAAGTATTCTTAAGCTGCAGACACGAGGCTGAATTCGAAGAGAGCGGTAGCGAATTCGAAGAAGTTAGGGTTTCTAATGGTGGATTGAAATCAAGCTTTAAAAGTTTAATTGCTGAGAAATTGCTTGATACCAGACAGAAAAAACCGATGTATCTTGATGAAGACGACGTCGTATCGGAGGACGGAACTGCAGATCTGCATCAACGGCGGAGATTCGATCGTATCAGCACGAAAACGTCGAATTACTACGGTTATGAAGGCAGTGAGTCCTCTTTTGATGGAAACCATAACCAAAACCCTAGAAAACATCGAATCGGTTTAACTGAAGATGGATATGTCGATCGAATCAATAACCGATTAGGTAAACACAAGCACCGATCGATGGAGATTCATCGGAACCCTCAATTGGTGAGAATGGAGTTGTTGGAGAAGGTTCGAGAACTTCAGGATCAGCTCGACAGAACGAGTGTGTCGAATCCGGTGAGATACGGCTCGCGAATGGCGTTTTCCGGTGAAACAACCGCCGTGAACCGGCGGTTAGATGGTGGCGCGTGCCACCGTTGCTGTCCTCATCCACAAGACCGTGCTTTCTCAGCCCAGCTTCCTCGACAGGCCCAACACGTTTGCTGTAATGGGCCTCGTTACGAGCCCAATACTTACTACAGTCCACGTGTTTCAGGGCTGTCAACCCCTGTACATACCCACCCAGAGTCTGAATTCTCTGCACCGGATGGTGGTTACGGTTACAGTTATGGTTACAAATACCGAAATGAAGTCACTAAAGCGTGTCGTTCGCCGATGAAGAAACGTTATGTCCGACCGATCGCAAACGGGTCACCGTGGATCAGTTGTTACCGGTGTTATACGCTTCTTGAGCTGCCACAAAGTTTTCTTGTTTTGAACAGAAGATACCATAGTTTAAAATGTGGTGCTTGTATGAAGGTACTAAGCTTTACGTTGTCGGACGGGACGCATATTAGCCGATACTATCCGGAGGAAATGATCGCTGCTCCACCGAGTAGCGAGGTGGAAGACTATAATGAACTCTACAGGTCACGAGCCGGGCCTGTTTCGTGTTCAGATCGTTCATTTCAAAAGAGTTACTCGACGGAGACAGATAGAAATGGTTTTTGGGAGTTTAGTGAGGAGAGAAGAAAGGCTACCATGTCGAGAGACCCATCGGGTTCAAGCCAGCCGTCCTCTTCGAAGGTTTCGGGTAGGAGAAAGACGAACTCGGAAATCGAGGTTGAGCGCAGGCCCAATGGTTCTCCGTTGCATCGGCTCATGGGATACGCGACTCCGAGTAAGGTGATAAGGGGTTCGGAATGAAGGGTAATTTAGAAAAGAAGTTATGTTATGTTATAGTGTGTATAGTTATATCCATTTGTTTCATATGATTTTGTTGGTAAGCATGGTTGATTATTAGATTAATATATAGAATTGTGTATATTTTGACTGTTGAGGTAGAAGATAAATGTTGCTTATCTAGTGTGATTTCATGCATAGACTCACTATTGTTATTTTGTTACACTTCATTGACATCTTTAAAAAGATCAAAGTACATTGCCAAGTTGGATACACAAACATTGTTGTAAACTTCTTAACAATGTAGCAATACTAGTCATTGATATACCTGGCAAAATGTACGGGTCGGGTCAGACATGGTAACTTGTCACGATAGGTTCAGGTTACAACAATCGCTTCTAAAATATGGTATGACTCCCCCCTGTAACGCCCCATGTTTAAGCAAGTCTATGTGCCAAACACTATGCACTGGTTCATGATTATCGGTTACCATACTTCTAAAAATTAAAGTTTTATCTAAAAGAAAACAAGAATAACGAACTTAGTAACATACATTCTTTAAGAATCTTCTGCATCAGAATCTGACTCTGAAGCTGACTGCAACTCTGTGCATATTCTTCTGTTTGTGTTGGCCACCAATGGAGGCAACCCATCATCATCATCATCGTCGTCTTCTTCACAAGAATCCAACTCGTCGTTTTCCTGTGTGGTTGAAGGCTTTCTCTGAGAGTTTTCAGTAGAACTATCAACCGTAACTGATTTAAAGACTTCTGGCCTACATTCACGAGCAGAGCTAAGAGTCAAAACTTTGACACTAGCCTTTAGAAGCATTTAGTGGTCATTGACACCGAAGCTTCAAAGTTGTAATTTAAAAAGTAAAACTGTTAACAAAAGACATGTTTCTGTATATATTTTCAGTAGCTGTTATATGTTGCTTATGTTTTTTCAAATACCGTTCTTGACCATAGGATCGTATGATCCAGATCTCAGAAACTAACCATTCTGGAGATTTCTGTAACACTCTAACTTGCTCATGGAAAAGAACTTGCAGAACAACACAGGCCACTTTTCTTCCAGACCCAATAGCTTCCTCTCTTCGGCCATCATCAACGACAACAAAACTACCTGCAACACAGTTAATAAGATATAAGTTATAACAGTTTATTTTATCTCAAAGTAACGACAACCACAATCAGTTACGTTTCATGTGTAAATATGGGTAGAATAACATGTGTTGAGGCTTGGTTTTAAAAAAAGCAAGAAGCGCGCACCAAGGTGACATGGTCTAAAACTGAGGCGCAAAAGTTGCGTGCTGTTCGTACGTGAGGCCCAAAGTGATTATATAATTTATTTTTTATATATCTCATATGTTTTTAGCATCGCTATAAATAAGCTTTATATACGTTTCAACATATAAACTAGTAAGCTACCTAAATGTACAACCTAAAATGTCTGCTACACATCATCCTGCTGCACCAAAAAGGCCATGTACAAGAGGCGCGCGCCTCATGCCAAATTGTTGCTAAAACGCGTCACCTGCGCCTCATGTAAAACACTCGCCTAATGTCACCTGATTACCTGAAGGGCAGCCCCTTGCGCATGAGGTTGCCAAGCGTGCCTCAAGCGCCGTTTTCTAAACAAGCTTCAAGGTCATGTTTTTCCTTCAAGAAGAAAACTTATACAACACATGATATCACTATCATATGAACAATTAACTAGAAACACCAAAAAACGCCACACCTCGTTTTATCCACATGCTTTTCCGAAACTTAGCTGGGAAAATCGCCAACGTTGTTTCTCCTTTGGCATCAACAACCTGAAGTTACAACAAAAATCAAACGATCACCAACCATAACCAACGAATATGCGATAAACAAGCATTGTTATACCTCAATCATATTCGAGCCTCGCAGAGAAACAACTCGCATAACGCTTTGGCCCGGTTGAAGAGTTAATGTCTCGTCGTTAACCGCCCTCTTCAGATTCTTCCTACCACCTTTTGCAGCCATTTTAAATTTTACCTCACTCAAAGCATATAAAGCTCTGTACACACTTAAACAAGCTTCCTATCTTCTAGAACCTTCTTGGCTCAAAGATCATATAAAGCTTCCTATGTTGGGTCACTCTACCACATTAATGTAAGCAAATTAGTAACTTTAAGCATTAATATTTTTTTTTATTGTAGACAATTTTTTTAAATTAATGATTATACTAAACATTTTCAGAAACAAATAATTTGATTACATAATTCATCATCAATATTATGGTAAATCTTTCATTCAAAAACGTACCTGAGATTGAGGCCGTCGAGGGGAAGCTGCCGGCAACCATAGGTTTTTTAGTTGAATTTTAATCTATCTCCAATTTTTAATACGGGTAATTTGTATTTTGAACCGTCACGTGTTGAGGCGACGTCAAAACTTAAAATAACTTGAATATTACTGTCAAATACTTAACGTGGTTTATTTACGAATAAAATTTATGTCAAAACGTAGACTAACTGGAAATGCACATAACAATAATCACGAAAACGTATTATATTTGACTTGACTCGTTACCGAGAAACAGTTATGTTGAAATGTAAACCAACTTGATTAATATCGAAACGTATTTAAAAATAAGCAAGTAACAATATTTATGTCAAAACGTACTCTATGTAACTTATTTCCAAACAATATTTATGTAAAAACGTAGAAGAACCGTAAAGAAAAATAAGCATGTAAAACTTGAGGGGGGTCAAAGTGACATTTTACAATTTTTTTTAGAAAAAAATGAGTGGGTACAAGTGCTAATCCTGAAAGTTGAGGGTTAAGGTAGACAACAAGAAAAAAAACCTCGTAGATAAAAATAAACAAATCGCTAAGGACATACTACATGCCGATAAAAAAACCAAGTCATGACGCTTTATTCAAAAGTCACAGAAATGTTATTAGTTCAATTAGTTACAATATTGACACTCATTATAACTTATAACCATAAAAAGAATACTTGCAACGAGTTTTGAACGTAAACAAAATACTTCCGAACGTAAACAAAATAACCTGCTTATGACTATACATATGGAATTAAAAAAAAAAAGCTTAGAGAAAACTAAAAAATATTTAAAAGGAAAAAAAACACTAAAATTTCAGGGTTTAAATAGTAATTAAAAAAAAGCGTAAGAGCAAATAATGAAAACTGGAAAAAAAAAAAGAACAAGAAAAAAGAAAACCTTGTCTAATTTGAGAGATCAAACATGTAATTACCAAATTAATGAGCCCTATGATACATTTTACTGTTCTCAGATTGCAGTCAGAGGTTTGAACACATTACACATATTAACGCCGGTAAATTTTCTGTCCCTTTCCTCTGACTTACTTGAAATTCAAAGTAAAGTGTTTTGTGTGATGAACTGCACAATGTTTCGCCTTCGTTATTACTCTACTTATCATTTCCATCAAAGAATTTTGCATCTACAAAATGCTCCCAATGTCGATGATGCCCTCCAACTGTTTGATGAAATGCTTCAAAGACAGCCTCCTCCTTCCATCATCCAATTTAATCAGCTCATCACTCCAATTGTAAAGATGAAACATTATTCCACTGCCCTTTCACTTTATAAACAAATAAAGTTGATGGGTATTCCTACTGATCTTTATACAATGAACATCTCTATTAACTGTCATTGCCGGTTGAATCAAGTTGCTTACGGTTTTGCCTTACTAGCCACCATCTTCAAGCAGGGTCATCCACCCAATTTGCCCACCTATAACACTCTCATAAATGGGCTTGTTATTGCTGATCGGGTCTTTGAAGCTGTTGAGTTATTCAAGAAACTGCTTATAGACAAAGTTTGTGAGCCTAATCAAGTTATGTATGGAACCGTTATAAACGGGCTTTGTAAAGTTGGTCACACTACCAAAGCCCTTGAATTGCTCAAGTTCATGGAATCAGGCTCTTGTAAACCCCTGGTACTACATTACAATACAGTCATTGATAGCCTCTGCAAAGATCGAATGGTTGATAATGCATTACAAGTGTTTACCCAGATGGCTGAAAAAGGTGTCCGTCCAGACGTTATCACTTACAACTCTCTTATTCAGGGTCTATGTAACTTTGGTCGAGAGGCAGAAGCTACAAACATGTTGAGAGATATGGAGAGGGAGGGAGTATATCCAGGAGTGCGTACATTTACTATCTTGGTGAATTTTTTTTGCAACCAAGGCTCAGTAAAAGATGCGGAGCTCGTTGTAGAAACAATGATACAAAGAGGACTACATCCAGATGTAATAACTTATAATGCACTAATTGATGGATATTGTTTACGTGGTGAAGTACATGAAGCACAGAGAGTTTTCGATGGCATGGTGGAGACGAATCTTGTGCCTGATATCATATCCTATAACAGCCTGATAAATGGATACTTCAAGAAGAAGAAATTTGACAAAGCGCGACATCTCTTTCAAGAAATCGAAGACAAAGGTTTGATTCCTGATGTTATCACTTACAATATCATGATACAAGGTTTGTTTCAATCAAGGAATCCTGCAGCAGCTAGTGAACTTTTTAACAAGATGCAAGCAAAGGGCTTGGCACCTGATATATGCACTTATCGTATCTTGTTCCGTGGAATGTGTGATAATGGTCAGTGCTCTGATGCATTGGTTCTTTTTCGTTCACTGGGGAACACAGAATGTTTAAATGATGTAGTGTCGTATAATATATTGATTGATGGTTTTAGCAAATGTGAGAAGCCTAACTTGGCTATGGATCTCTCTGATGAGCTTTTATTGAAAGGATTGAAACTGAATGTTTGGACGTATAATGTTATGATACGTGTATATTACCAAGAAGGGTTGTTGGTTAAAGGTAAAGAATTGCTTAGAAAGATGGAAGGGAATGGTTGTTTGCCAGATAGCGTCACGTACAATCTCATTGTTCAAGAATTGTTGAGGAAAAAAGAGTGTCAAGAGGCAGAATATTTTCTGGATGAAATGATTAAACGAGGTTTCTTGCCTGATGCTACTACTTTTACGATGGTGCTACACCTGATTCCAAATGTAGGAAAAGAATCTCGTATGCGAACGATCCTTCAAAAACTAACTAGTGTAGAAAGAAAAGATGGGAGGATACCAACTTGAAATGAACTGTAAGCATTTGATCTTGTAGAAGATGACCGCAATTAAACCTTGCATTGCAAAAACTAGAAAGAAAAAGAAAAGAAATGAAAGGAACTGCAACTTGAAACTTGAGATAGAAGTTCATGTATGGTTAATGATGTTTCTAGGAAATTTTTCTGGTTTCCTTTATAAGATAAATAAAGATATTCTTAATTCAAAATTTTGAAGCCTAGGTGTTTAATATGTATATTTCATTTTTACTTGGTTTGCAAACAATTGCTAATAATCTAGCTTGAATGCTAGTATTTCGGTGAGGTTTTCATGTTGCAGGTCATGTGTCGAAAACGGATTGAATGCTAATCATGTGATTACAGTCATGATTAGAATTTGATGGCTTTCTTTTTTGAACAACACCACCTATAATTTTTCTAGGATAATGTATTCCTCGGGGCAAGACGACACACCTCTTATCACTAGGACCTAATCGCCGATAGTCTTATACATAAGGTATCGTTCGGTTCATTACGGTGTCGGTATGGTACCATCACTCAATATAACAACTGAAAGATAAAACCCAACACAATATCTGAGTTCATTACCATATGGACTTTATGTTTCTGATTGTTTGACTAATTTACAGCCTGGGGATCACTTTGTGATGCAGTGGAGGAAATTTAAAATATATCCCTATGGTGGGTGTTCTTTAATTGTTTAGAGATCTAATTTGTTGAGATTTATGCTTTTTTTGTGAATTATATGCTTGTATTGTGTGCTTAATTGGTTGCAAATACTTGATTTATCTCAGGTTGGTGGTATGCTGTTGTTGGCCAATTGGAATCATGTGATGGAAACAAGCTATATTGCCAATGTCATCATAGTGGTGAGTAGTCCAAAGTTTTCTTCAAATAAATTTGTTAAAATCATATAAATTTATAAAACTCTTCATCATATTGTGTACATAAGTCACCTATTGGCACCTTTTAGCTGTTTTCTATGCGACTCCGAGTAAGGTGATAAGGGGTTAGGAATGAAGGGTAATTTTGAAAAGAAGTTATGTTATGTTATAGTGTGTATAGTTGTATCCATTTGTTTCATATGATTTTGTTGGTAAGCATGGTTGATTATTAATTAATATATAGAACTTTGTATATTTTTATTGTCGGGGTAGAAGAGAAATGATGCTTATCGTAGTGTTATTTGAGCATACATGTAATCAGCCTATTAAGGACCATATCCAAACTTTTGGTAAACCACATGGACCATCCGTGTCGTTTACTTAAAAGAGAACGAATTAGATAGTCCATATGGTTTGCATTTTGTAACACATTTAGTCTCTAGCTTTCTCCAAAAGCACATGGGTGATTGATCATGATTGTTTCTTTTAAGTTTTAAGTGATACAAAATGGTTGTTTTGTACTTGAAAATGTGTTGCGTTTTTTTTACATAGAACCTGCTACTGTAAAAGTCACAAGGCGATACCAACACCTCGCTATCAAAGTTTAAAAGATAAAAAAGCTATTAATGCTGGATTCGAACTTGAGCCCAGAACTTAAAGTACCAAAATCTTTATGGGGACATTTTCTTTTATCTTCTTGGTTAAGCTATAAAAGGAAAAAATAAATACTTTGACACTCTTTATAGTCACTAAAGAGGTTGGGATGTATGAGTGGTGAGTCAAAAAGAAAGGTCAACTTCAGGCTATAGAGTTCTTTGTGTTTGATCTGAAGCATATGGGCAAAATTTGTTGGACGTAATTCCCGTCCTCGAGCGTATGTGGCGGGTTGGCCGATCTCGAGTTATATTTGATTTATAATAGATAGGTTAGATAAATACGTGGGTTTATTATATTATTATTTAGTTAGGAAGTTGAGCCCTACTTTAATTGTAACCAAGAAATGTCCTATGTAATTTGAACAAAGTTGTTACTGAGGTTAAGAGAAGAGTTATTAGTTTTGAGTTATTTTATGATTAATTAGATTGAGAATTATTCAATTTTAGTACTTTTCTTCAACTTTTCTTTCATTTGATTATCAATTGGGACTTGAAAATTAGTATGAAACAACAAGGAGATTGGATGTTAAAAGTCAAAAAGATTTATTGGAAATCAATACAAAGTTCACTAGCATGGTCAAAAAGTCAAAGACCAAAGGTCAAAGGTTGGATATTAAAAGTCAACAGGAGATAGGATCACAGCTTGAGAGGATAATGTAAACAAGAAACTCAGAGGAACTAGTTGGATCAAAAAGTCAACGTTGACCTTGTAAATATAGCGTTGAATTTGACCAACAAGTCAAATATGGAAGAATCAAGCTACACTTGAAGACTCAAGTCCAGTTGTATGCGTATAGTGTATGTTTGATTTGATGTAAGTTCTTGTGACATTGTAGTTTTTGGTTTGCTATTCCCGCCTTGGTGATAGCTTGCCTTTGGTTTTGAGGTTTTAATAAAAGTTAATTTAAAAAAAAAAAAACTTGTATTTTCAAACATCTTAATTATTTTGGTTTGGATTCTATTTTTAGTTGAGTCATTTGTCGGCCCAATGATAAGAATTTGTTTGGTTGGGTTTTATTTATTGGCTGTATGATTCATCACACAATCACATCATCATGTCTAGTCCTAAAATAGTAGTCATCGGCCATGTTTTGAATCCCACTTTATTGGTTACAAACTCATTTTAAACCGTTCTTTTAAAATCCGGGCCAAAACCAGTCCGTTTTTTATAATGTGCTCTTAAACCGGTTCAGCACAAACCAGTTCAGGTTAATAACTGGTCTTAGGGTTGAAAGTTCCAAGTTATAACGTTTGGGTGAACCGTGGGTCCCCACGGGACTCTAACCTAGTATTATATGAACAAATGTAAAGCCATAAAATCGTCTTCATTGGTATGTAGTCTTTATCCATTTTAGAATGATCTGCACAAGAATACGCCTTTCTTCCTCTACTGTTTCACCCCATCTTTCCAATCAAAGATTTTCATCTCTCAAACATGGTTCTGGATTCACTAAGCTCGATGATGCCCTCCAACTGTTTGACGAAATGCTTCAAAGACAACCTACTCCTTCTATCGTCCAATTTAATCAGCTCATCTCTCCCATTGTAAAGATGAAACATTATTCCACTGCCCTTTCACTTTACAAACAATTATACTTTATGGGTATGTCTCCTAATATCTATACAATGAATATCTCTATTAACTGTCACTGCCGCCTTAATCAAGTTCCTTATGCTTTTTCCTTACTAGCCACCATCTTCAAACAAGGTTATCCACCCAGTCTGACCACCTATAATACTCTCATAAATGGGCTTGTTCTGGCTGATCGGGTTTTTGAAGCTGTTGAGTTATTCAAGAAACTGCTTATAGACAAAGTTTGTGAGCCTGATCATGTTATGTATGGAACCGTTATTAATGGGCTCTGTAAAGTAGGTCACACTACCAAGGCCCTTGAATTGCTCATGTTTATGGAAGCAGGCTCTTGTAAACCCCTGGTACATCATTACAGTACAGTCATTGATAGCCTCTGCAAAGATCGAATGGTTGATAATGCATTACAACTGTTTACCCAAATGACTGAAAAAGGTGTCCGTGCGGACGTTATCACTTACAACACTTTGATTCACGGTCTATGTAACTTTGGTCGAGAGACAGAAGCTGCAAAAATGTTGAGAGATATGGAGGAGGAAGGACTATCTCCGGGAGTGGATACCTTTACTATATTGGTAAATTCCTTTTGCAAGCAAGGGTCCGTAAAAGATGCAGAGCTTGCAATACAAGCAATGGTACAAAGAGGACTACATCCAAATTTAATAACTTATAATGCATTAATTGATGGATACTGTTTACGTGGTGAAATGCATGAAGCTGAGAAAGTTCTTGATGGCATGGTTAAGAGGGATCTTGTGCCTAACATCATCACATATAGCAGCATGATAAATGGATATTGTAAGAAGAAGAAAATTGACAAGGCTATGAATCTCTTTCAAGAAATCCAAGACAAAGGTTTGATTCCTAATATTATCACTTACAATATCATGATACAAGGTTTGTTTCAATCAAGGAATCCTGCAGCAGCTAGTGAACTCTTTAACAAGATGCAAGCAAAGGGCTTGGCACCTGATATATGCACTTATCGTATTTTGTTCCGTGGAATGTGTGATAATGGTCAGTGCTCTGATGCATTGGTTCTTTTTCGCTCACTGGGGAACACAGAATGTTTAAATGATGTAGTGTCGTATAATATATTGATCGATGGTTTTAGCAAGTGTGAGAAGCCTAACTTGGCTTTGGATCTCTCTGATGAGCTTTTATTGAAAGGATTGAAACTGAATGTTTGGACGTATAATGTGATGATCCGTGTATATTACCAAGAAGGGTTGTTGGTTAAAGGTAAAGAATTGCTTAGGAAGATGGAAGGGAATGGTTGTTTGCCAGATAGCGTCACGTACAATCTCATTGTTCAAGAATTGTTGAGGAAAAAAGAGTGTCAAGAGGCAGAATATTTTCTGGATGAAATGATTAAACGAGGTTTCTTGCCTGATGCCACTACTTTTACGATGGTGCTACACCTGATTCCAAATGTGGGAAAAGAATCTCGTATGCGAACGATCCTTCAAAAACTAACTAGTGTAGAAAGAAAGGATGGGAGGATACCAACTTGAAATGAACTGTGAGCATTTGAACTACACAAAGTAGTAAGACTATAAAACTGCATGCTGAGATTGGGACCTAACTTGATCACTTGATCTTGTAGAAGATGACTGTAGACCTCGAACCCGCAATTAAACCTTGCATTGCAAAAACTAGAAAGAAAAAGAAAAGAAATGAAAGGAACTGCAACTGGAAACTTGAGATAGAAGTTCATGTATGGTTGATGCTGCTGCTAGGAACTTCTTTTGCTTTTCTTTATAATATAAATAAAGATACTCTGAATTAATATGTATATATTATTTTTACTTAGTTTGCAAACAATTGCTAATAATCTAGCTTGAATGCTAGTATTTCGGTGAGGTTTTCATGTTGGAGGTCATGTGTCGAAAACGTATTGAATACTAATCATGTGTCGAAAATGTATTGAATACTAATCATGTGACTACAGTCATGATTAGAATTTGATTGCTTTCTTTTTTTGAACACCACCTATAATTTTTCTAGGATAATGTATTCCTCGGGGTAAGACGACACACCTCTTATCACTAGGACCTAACCTCCCTGATAGTCTTATACATATGGTATGGTTCGGTTCATTACGGTGTTGGTATGGTACCAACACTCAATATAACAACTGAAACATAAAACCCTACACAATGTCTGAGTTCGTTACCATATGGACTTTATGTTTTTGATTGTTTGACTAATTTACAGCCTGGGGATCACTTTGTGATGCTGCAGTGGAGGAAATTTAAAATATATCTCTGTGGTGGGTGTTCTTTAATTGTTTAGAGATCTAATTTGTTGAGATTTATGCTTTTTTTTTTGTGAATTATATGCTTGTATTGTGTGCTTAATTGGTTGCAAATACTTGATTTATCTCAGGTTGGTGGTATGCTGTTGTTGGCCACTTGGAATCATGTGATGGAAACAAGCTATATTGCCAATGTCATCATAGTGGTGAGTAGTCCAAAGTTTTCTTCAAATGAATTTGTTAAAATCATATAAATTTATAAAACTCTTCATCATATTGTGTACATAAGTCACCTATTGGCACCTTTTAGCTGTTTTCTATGCGACTCCGAGTAAGGTGATAAGGGGTTAGGAATGAAGGGTAATTTGAAAAGAAGTTATGTTATGTTATAGTGTGTATAGTTATATCCATTTGTTTCATATGATTTTGTTGGTAAGCATGGTTGATTATTAGATTAATATATAGAACTTTGTATATTTTGATTGTTGGGGTAGAAGAGAAATTAATGATGCTTATCGTAGTGTTATTTGAGCATACATGTAATCAGCCTATTAAGGACCATATCCAAACTTTTAGTAAACCACATGGACCATCCGTGTAGTTTTCTTAAAAGAGAACGAGTTAGATAGTCCGTATGGTTTGCACTTTGTAACACATTTAGTCTAGCTTTTTCCAAAAGCACATGGGTGATTGATCATGATTATTTCTTTTAAGTTTTAAGTGATACAAAATGGTTGTTTTGTACTTGAAAATATGTTGCATTTTTTTAAAATAGAACCTGCTACTGTAAAAGTCACGAGGCGATACCAACACCTCGCTGTCAGGTTGGTGCCTTGGTGGTCATAAAAAGAGTTTAAAGACAAAATAGCTGTTAATGCTAGATTCGAACTTGAGGCCAGAACTTAAAGTACCAAAATCTTTATGGGGACATTTCTTTTATCTTCTTGGTTAAGCTATTATTAACTAAAAAATCAGGTAATACTTATAAATTTTTTTAATATTACATTTTCATTTTATTCCATGAACAAAAAATCAGGAAATAATAAATATTTTGACATTCTTTATAGTCACTAAAGACGTTGGGATGTATGAGTGGTGAGTCAAAAAGAAAAGGTCAACTTCAGACTATAGAGTTCTTTGCATCGGCAGAACTAGGAATTTTTTTCACTGGGTTCCTTTTTTAGGTGTTTCAATTTCATATGACCAAAAAAAAAAAAAAAAAATTCGGGTCGGTTTGTCGGTTCGGGTCGGTTTGACGGTTCGGGTCGGGTAATACGGTACAATAATGTAAACACACAACGGCATTAGAAATTTAATTTGACGGTTCGGGTCGGGTAATAGAAACAATTTTTAGATTGCAAGTTAGTGGTAGATAAATAGTTTCAATTGTTTGATTTGTGAAATGCAAGTTAACAAAGTCATCTATGTAAACGACAGTAAACATTCAAGATAACTTACACAATAGTTGTAATTTACAAAGTTCAAAAATCATAGTTACATCTTTTCTGTGTGATTCACACCATTTCGTAGCAAGGTTTGGTATAATTTGGTGTTTATTTATGTGTGAATAGTAATACAACGGAATTCGGTGTGATACAGTAGAAATCTGAAAGACCAAAATATATCAATTGATGTTACCTATAATCAACATTTCGTCGCAACACGCGAGTTGACGTTAACTCGTTTATAAACAAATAAGAACATACCCGCTTAAAAAACTCATTTCTTGAAAATCCAAATAGTTCAATTCCTAAAGTAAAAACAATTTGAACTTAGGAGATTCTTCCAGACAATAAAGTGGCATTAAAGGGATTCAACAGAGAAAAGTTAAGAACACTTCAAAAACATAAGATTAAATAATATTACTTCAGTTCATAACATAATAATAAGCCGAAATCTAAGTGTAGAACATTCTCCCAAATTAATTGTCACCATTTTCCCTATTTAACAACCCGTGTGATTAGTAAACTGCAATAATTAGCATCAGACGGCAATTAGCAAAACTAAGCACATTATAAAGAAGTTATAGGGGTGGGCTGCAGTGTTTCTGTGTTTGTTTGGAGCAGATGTGTTTGGAGAGGAGGTTGCAATGTAGTGCTTGTTTGGGTTAGGTTTTGAATAAAAAAAATTAGAAACAAAACATAGAAAACTGCACTAAACAAGTATTGAACCGGGACTCTGTTGGGTGTTAAGGAGGGTGTCAACCACTAGAGCACTCTCAATTTTTAGTAATGTGTTCCTTTATTTTTTTCTTATGGGTTCCTTTCCGGTTTTTTATATACAATAACACTATAATTTACAAACCGATTGGGTTTTTGGGAACCCGGCGAACAAGCCTGAATCCGCCCCTGGTTCTTTGTGTTTGATATGAAGCATATGGGCAAAATTTGTTGGACGTAATTCCAGTAATTTATGAGGCGGGTTGGGCCGATCTCGAGTTATATTTAATTTATAATAGATAGGTTAGATAACATGTGGGTTTATTATATTATTATTTAGTTAGGAAGTTGAGCCCTACTTTAATTGTAACCAAGAAATGTCCTTTGTATCTTGAACAAAGTTGTGACTATGGTTAAGAGAACAGCTATTAGTTTTGAGTTATTTTATGATAATAAGATTGAGAGTTATTCAATTTTAGTTATTTTCTTCAACTTTTCTTTCATTTGATTATCGATTTGGGACTTGAAAATTAGTATGAAACAACGAGGTTGGATGTTTCGGCTTTGAAGGAAGAATTGTATGCGGCTAGGTGCATTCCACGTCCTCGTGTCATAGAGTGGAATTCATGGGTGCCGAAAAAAGTGGGCATCCTAATCTGGAAAGCGGCGAAAGGAAGACTACCTACAAAGGAAGCGCTTAAGCGGAGGAATATTAATATCGGGTCAAACTCGTGCTCGTTATGTGGTGATCATCCGGAATCTAGTGAACATCTTTTTGTGTCGTGTAGCTTCGCACAATCAGTTTGGCAACAGATTTCCCAATGGTGCAACATCGGTCAGATTATATTGTTCGACTTCAGGGACGTGCTGCAAATTCATTCATACACAGGAGGCTCAAGAAAGGATCGGAAGCTACTACAAGCAATCTGTTACATTACGGTTTGGTGTATATGGAATGTGCGGAACGAACTTATTTTTCGTCAGCAGCAAAGTTCCATTCGAAAGATCATAGGGGATATAAAGTCGTTAAGTTTCCTATGGGTTAAAGCACGGGCGAAAACGATAAAATTAGAGTGGGACAACTGGGGTGGTTTATTTCTTTCAAATGTGTAGTTTTTAGATGTTTTGTTTCGTTTTTATTTGCTGTTTTGGTGTAATGGGTGTACTTGGCTAGTTTCCCGCTAGCGTTGGGTGATAAATAAAGTTTGTTGGCCGTTTAAAAAAAATACAAAGTTCACTATGCTCAAAAAGTCAAAGACCAAAGGTCAAAGGTTTGATGTTAAAAGTCAACAGTATATAGGATCACAGCTGGAAAGATAATGTAAACAAGAAACTCAGAGGAACTAGTTGGATCAAAAAGTCAACGTTGACCTTGTAAATATAGCGTTGAATTTAACCAACAAGTCAAATATGGAAGAAACAAGCTACACATGAAGACTCAAGTCCTGTTATATATATGTGTAGTGTTAATTTAGTATTCACTTTTATTTTCAAACATCTTAATTGTTTTGGTTTGGATTCTATTTTTAATTGAGTCATTTGTCGGCCCAATGATAAGAATTTATTTGGCTGGGTTTTATTTATTGGCTGTATGATTTAATACTCACACAATCACATAATCATGTCTAGGGTCTAAAATAGTAGTCATCGGACCATGTTTAGAATCCCACTTTATTGGTTACAAACTCATTTTAAACTGTTGTTTTAAAATCCGGGGTGGGCCAAAACTGGTCCGTTTTTTATAACGTGCTCTTAAACCGGTTCAGCACAAACTAGTTCAGGTTAATAACTGGTCTTAGGGTTGAAAATTCCAAGTTATAGCGTTTGGACCGGTTTTTATCAGTTTTTTAGGCTAGCTCAATATGGTTCGTGTTGGAACCGATTGTTAACAACAAAAAAAAATAAAATAAAATTTCAAGCCTGTATCAAACCGTCGGATTGGGTGGCCCCAAACCAGTTTGCGCCAAAGTGTTTTATATGGGGTTGGAGGGCCCAGACCATTTTTTGTACACATCTTTTAGAGACCTGCGAGTGCTTCTTTACCGGGTTAGAGCAAGTATCCCGATCCAACCTTTGGACCTAATATATATATATATATATATATATATATATATATATATATATATATATATATATATATATATATATATATATATATATATATTTTTGGAAATTAAACTTCATTAGAAACAGCGGCCACTCCAAGCCGGAGCGCAACCGCAAAAACTACATCACATCAATGTTAAATTTACACCATGATTTCCAATCTACGTTACCTTCCTTAAACCTACTTTTGAACCAAAGAAAACCAATACTCTTGATGTCCGCCACCACTTGAGTAACCTTCACTTCAACATTGCGAAAAATGTGATCATTACGAGCCTTCCATAGCCTCCAACAAGCCATCACGAAAATCCCATACACAATAATCTTTTTCTTCTTGGCCATAGTATCTTGATTCAGCCAGTGTTGTATATCCGCAATCGAAAACCAAAAAACAGTGGGAACCTTGCACCAAGCCGTAATGCCGCTCCACACTCCTGACGCGAAGCTACACCCGGTGAAAACATGATCAGTAGACTCTTCCACATCTTTGCAAAAGACGCATAACCCATCTCCAAAATTCATATTCCGTCGTCTAAGAGCCGCCATGGTAGGAATTCGATCCATATTAGCTCGCCATATAAACAAGTTCACCTTAGACGGGAGCCACTTGCACCACTTAAACTCGTTAACCACATTGGAATTCAGCGATCCCCTTAACCATTGTCGAGCCTCTTTAACTGAGTATTCCCGCGCAGCACCTTCAATCCAGCACCAATCGTCCCTGTTATCTAGGAGCTGAACCGCCGAAATAAGTCTATAACACTCCACCAGCTCGATCATAGCCGTCTCCGAATCTGGATAACCACTCCAATTCCACATAACATTCCTGTTGCCCTCCACGAACCTGATACGGTCTGCCACATAACACCATTTCTGCCTTTCTAGCCGAAACAAGTTAGGAAATCTAACTTTTAACGGCTCTGGACTAATCCAAGGATCCACCCAAAACCGGATACTTCTACCATCCCCAAGAACGCCACGAATCAAGTTAGCGAAACACACATCTTGCACTTTAGTTTTCATACCTATCCGCACCATCTTTGTCCACGTGCTATGAATCTGCCCATTAGCCGGGTATACTTCCCAACGTCTATTAGCCCCGTGAATTGCAACAATAACCCTTCGCCACAAGGCTTCCCCCTCCACCCGGAATCGCCATAACCATTTAAGAAGAATAGCAACATTACTTTGTTCGAGAGAATTAATGCCCAACCCATCCTCATTTATCGGCTTTGTCACATGATCCCACGCCACCCAATGAACTTTATGAACCTCCTCACTACCTCCCCAAAGAAAACGCTTTATTTTAGATTCCAAAACTTTGATCACCCCCACTGGAGCTTTATAAAGTGAGAAATAATACATAGGAAGACTTTGGAGCACGGATTTAATTAAGACAACCCGACCACCCATCGACAGAATATTAGCCTTCCATTTAGACAGACGAGAATCAAAAATCTTCACAATCGGCTCCCAATTGCCTATCCGGTTCATATTCGCCCCCACTAAGATCCCCAAATAAGTAAACGGCAACTCACCAGACTTACATCCCATGGAATTAGCCCCTGCCATCACCTCCTCACCTCGCAGACCAACTCCAAAAATCGTAGACTTAGTAATATTGAATCTAAGCCCTGAACACATATGAAAAATCCTTAGAAGCCTTCGCAGACATCTAAAGTTGACCCGCGACCACTCTCCCATCACCATAGCATCATCCGCGTACAATAAATGAGTCACCTCTGGCCCGTTATTAGGAAGACGAACCCCATTAAAAGCTCCAAGCCGAGTCGCTCTTCTCAGCAGACTAGAGAAAGCTTCCATAACTATAACAAATAAGAACGGCGAAATCGGATCTCCTTGTCTAAGCCCCTTCTCACAATTGAACTCAAACGTAGGAGAACCATTAACCAGGACCGCTGACCGAGTAGACATGAGGACCCCTTTAATCCATTTGCACCACAATTCAGGAAAATTAAGCTGACGCATAATCGATATCAAAAACTCCCAATTCACGTTATCATACGCCTTCTCAAAATCAATCTTGAAGAAAAATAATTTTTTTCCCAACCTTCTTAGCCCAAGCCAGAATCTCATTAAGAATTAAAGGGCCATCAAGAATATACCTACCCGAAAGAAACGCCGATTGGGTCTCATTCGTAATCTCACCCATAACCAGTCTAAGCCGATTGGCCAAGACTTTAGAAATCACTTTACTCACCACCCCAATAAGATTAATCGGACGATATTCACTAAGATCAACAGGATCGCTAACCTTAGGAATCAAAGTGATGAACGAAGAGCCAACACCTTTATTAATTCTCCCCGAATGAAAAAATTCATCAAATTTTTTTACGAAATCACCTGATAAGACGGACCAAAACTTTTTAATAAAGCGAAATGTAAACCCATCCGGTCCCGGGCTTTTGTCACCCCCACAATCGAAGACAGCCACCTTAATCTCCTCTACCGTGAAATTACTAACCAAACCCGTTGCCATAGAATCATTAAGTTTCTTCAGGTCATAACAATTCAGATGCGGCCGAACCTTCTCCTCCTCCTTAAACTTCCTTTTGTAAAAACCAAGAACCTCTTTTTTAATCAACGAAGGTTTAGTTTCCCAAGACCCATTGACCATCAGTCCCGGAATATTATTTGCCACCCGACGCTTATTAACCATCCCATGAAAAAAACTAGAATTCTCGTCACCGTCTTTGGCCCAACGAACTTTAGCCTTTTGACGAATGTCTTTCAACTTGAGATCTTTTAAAACACGAATCCTAGCCTTAGCTTCCTCGTACACCCAAACCTCCACCTCGGTTAAATCCCTTTCCTCGACTGCACAATCAAGATCAAATAACTCCTTGAGCAAATTCTCCTCCTCTTCTACTTCTTTAACATCAACGTCTTTCTTCCAGTCGATGATTGCTTTCTTCACTGCACGAAGTTTATTCATCATATTCACATCCGCATCGCCGTTATTCACAAAAACCTCCAATGCTTTATTTACGGCTTCATCAAAACCTTCTCTGGACATATAAGAATTAAACAGTTTAAAAGGTTTAGAACCAAAATTTTTGTACGTCACCTTCAAGATCAACGGGCTATGATCCGAACCATCCCTCCCAAGAGCCCGATACTCCGCATTGGGCCATTCATTGAGAAAACTCCAAGACACGAATATCCGATCAATCCTACTACACTTGTTCCCTGTGACAAATGTGAATTTACGACCACATAACCCATACTCCTGAAGCATACATCTATCGATGAAATCATTAAATTCATTTGCCATAGCCACGTTAAAATACGAATTCTGCCGTTCACCTCTCTCCCTAACACAATTAAAATCACCCCCTACAATCCACAACCCGTCTTCTCTACGAATAACCTGTTCCAGCTCGTTCCATAAGTCTCTCTTTTCAGTCGCTTTTTGAGGAGCATATACATTCAAAACATTCAACACTTTATCACTCCCTTTTACCACCCCCCGCAGTAACAAGAATCTCCTATGTTTCACCACCGAAGACAAGCCAAATAGCTTCGAGTCCCATATCGTAACAATACCCCCCGACCTCCCAACAGCATCCACATGTTCACTCGCAAAAACCCCACCACCCCAAAACCGACCAAGATCAATACCTTCTAAAGAAGCAAATTGTGACTCTTGCATCATTACCATCCCCACCTCATTTGTTGTACGTAACTTTCTCACCCAATCACTTTTTTTATCACAACCCAGCCCTCTAATATTGATGGAAAGCACATTCATTGATCCACCACTTGAAAACCTTCTTCGCTAACCTTCTTTATAAGAGTGTCCCTAAATTCTGCCATATTGTCCGCTCCCAACACCTTAGCGAACTCAATAGTTTCCCCCACTTCTGCTTCCACTCCCGAGTTAACATTCAAAGACTCCCGAGTCGCTACCACATTCGCAAAACTGTTCTCCTGATCCCCACTTCCTACTTCCGGCTCAGTGTACAAAGACTCCCGAGTCGCTACCACTTGTTCCTCCTCTTCTATATCGTTAACAGGTGCTTCTGTCCTATTATCATCCTTTGAGGAAAAACTCTCATCCTCTTCCAAATCATATAAACATTCAGGACTCCATTCCCCCATATCCTCCTCTACCACCACCTCAAAATTCATGTCTCTCCACTTAATATTCACAATTTTAGCAATCCTATTAACCAATTTGACCAGAACCCCAACACACCCATAAGATAAATCCCTACCACCTTCAAGAAATTCTGTAGATTGTATAACCGTACCAAGTTTTTCCGCAACACTATCAAAAACAACTGTGTTGTAACACCCCAACCGATGGCGGAATCATCGAGGTGCCACGTAGTGACGATTGTTCAAAAGCTCATGGTACTAAAATGTAAATATTTATTGAATAATCTAAATTGTCTTACATGGAAATGGAAAATACATTGTCTAAATGAAATGTAAATATTGAAATAACTGAATTAAAATAAAGCACTAAATGTTCCTTGATAAAGCACTAGATCAAACTGCACCTGAAACATGTACAAAATAGATTTGGTCAACATATGAAATGTTGGTGAGCATTCCTAGTTTTGATATATATAGTAGGTTAAAAATTATACAATTCAAGTGCAAGCTACAGTGCAATTATGTAAACTATGTATCATACAAATGAGCGAAATCAACCCTGTGACTGTATAATGTACTGTATGAACTGTAGTGTACTTATCCAATAAATGGATAAAAGCTTAACACTGGCCACGGATTCTCCGATGAAAAAGGGGGAGAATCAATCTAGGCGGGTTGTCAATCCAAATAGCGTTATCCAATGTTAAGGTCGGCTTGTACCATGTTAATGATTTCACTAAGTACAAATGTAATCCACATGTATTGTCTAAGCATAAAGCACGTTGTAAGCAATGCACATAGTACTAGAATTGTATTGTAAAAATATAAACTTGTATTTGAAATTGTAATAGTGTACATGTAACACCCCAAAAATGAATAAAAGCAAAAAGGGGATAGGAATACTCACAGTTCACGTAATAACTTGAAATTGAACTTGGACAACGAAATATGTGTTGGAAATTATCTCAACGTATCAACCTAAAGAATTTGATAATGTGTAAGGTAAATAACTCTAGGATACATGTATTTCTAGGGCTTTGAATTTGGGGATAAACGTTTATTTGATTAATAAACAAATTGTTTATTAAAATATGAGAAATTTACTAAATAAATAAATAAAAGTCTTTTTGTAAAATTTTAAGTTAAATATAGTCACAACATAAGATTTTTATTAGGAAAATAATTTTTATAAAATTATTTTCTTGAAAATAGAATATTTACTTTAATTATTTCGAATTGTCAAAATATGACTTAAATATCTAAAAAATATTAAAATCCAATAATTTCTGAATTAAAAAAATGTATTTCAGTTCTAGATAGTTAGAAATAATTTGTATAAAATTTTGGTGCAAAAATATTGAAAAATGAATTTATTATGAATTATTTATGATTAAAAATAACAAAAATTAATTAAAAATATGAAATGCACGGTTTTTCTGAATTAAAAATATTTTCTGGAATGTTTAAGAATATACAAGTTTAGGATAATTTTTGTGAGATTTAATAAAATCGTTTAGATATTTTTATGGAATTTTATAAATATAATAGAATAAAATTGATTTAATTATTATATATATTAAATAAATTAATCTTTGAAAACTAAAAATTGTAAGTTAGGCTTTTTCATTAGATTATCTTAAAGTAATTTTTGTAGAATTATTAAAAGGGTTTTAGTATTTTAAAACGAATTTATAAAAATATAAGCAATATATATATAATTAATCTTAATTGTTTTTGATTAAAACAAAACAAAAAAAAAAGAGTTGGCATGGCAGGGATTGAACCCGCGTGGCTTTTGTTGAGGGGCAACAGTCTATCCAGCTGCTCTGTATTACATTTGTGTTTATAATTGATTTCAAAATATATGTAAACAAAGCATAAATAAGTCATCTTCCCCAATTATATCATAAGAAGCCCTAGATTATCTAATTAAACGAATCGACGATCAATAACCCCTGTAATGTTGGGGTTATTACTCGTCTATGGCCGATTAGTAAAACCCACAAAGAAAAACGCACTTACAATGACAATATCGGGTATAATACTTCGGTCAACCGAAAAGTAAAAAGAACGACTCTAAAGCTTCGAATACAAATTGTTTACAGAAATTGAAGGTAGAGGGAGGATAATTGGCGAGTTGTGATGGGATTGAGGTGTTCAATTTATAGGATAAAGGTCCGGTTGTTGATTTGGTAATCGTTTGACTCGTTTAATACTTTTGACGCGATATTTGTATAAGATTGGAATGTTTTTGACCGGGTTGCCATGTATCATACGCGAAATGTGCTGTTTATACCATAATACAAGTCAATTGCCATGTTTAAGCTTGGTAAATTTTGAAGGAAAGCTGGTTGATTGTTTCCAAAAAAAAAAAAAAATGATTTAATGCTGCTGCTCGTAATCAGCCAAGGAGGAAGAAGAAAGGGGCGCGAAAACGGGCTTAAGTATCAGACCACCCGTAGTGGGGCGTGGTTTTTCCATTTTTTTCGAAAATAGCGCCCCGCACACCATTACATGCGGGCGCTATTTTGCTTTTTGAAGGGAGGGCTTGATTTTTATAGCGCTTGATCAATTTTGTGAGGCCCAATCAGAACAATCCACGTGGCGATGGCAGGCTTCTTTTTCGAACGGTCAAAAAATGGACCGTTGTCCATTTAATTTTTGAACGGTAAATTTTTTTAAAAGGTGTTTATATATACCAAACCATTTTATACAAACACACATACAAACATTACTTTCAAACTAAAAACCACACACAAACTAAAACGCCAAAGATGTTTCCATATGGTTCACCGTTCGGGGTCCCGGGTCGACCGGGTGCTAGGCCAAACACTACGAGGCCAAACACAACTACTCCGCTGCCACCCAATTGGGGCGAGTTTGACGCGAGTACAATGCAATACGCGCAACTTCTGGGCATGCCCGGTCAATTTTATCCGGGCCCAAACATGCCCGCTCAATTTTTTGGTCCACCAAACTATATCCAACCTTCACAAGAGGAGCCCGAATCGGTACCAGAAACTCAAGACGAACCCGAGGGTTCTGGGCGCGGGCGCGGGAGACGCTCGCATAAAAAGAAAGACCCGAACGCTCCTCGTCAAAAAAAGCAACAGGAGCGTTGGGAAAGAGATGAGGAGTACAAGTTAGCGCGAGCCTGGCTCGACATATCCGAGGACCCGGAAGTTGGTTAGTATTTTTTTTTTGTGTTTACATTTATATATATATATTTTTTTGTGTTTACATTTATATATATACTTTTTAAATCGTGTGTTATTTTTTTTTTGCAGCAAACTATCAAAATACCCCGGTTTTTTGGCAACGGATTCGAGAACTGTTTTTTGAGGCGGTGGGTAGAGGGGAGCATCGAGACAACGACTCGATATCTGGAAAGTGGTCGGACATTAATAACAAATGTCACGGGTTTGCCGAGGTCTACCAACGCTGCAAGGACAACAGGGCCAGCGGGGAAGGTGATGACGGTGTGTTGGCCAGGGCGTTGGACGAGATGAGAGAGACCCACAGGCCGTTCCCGTATTTGAGGATATGGGAGATGTTGAGACATAGTCCTAAGTGGGTTGATGTCCCGCCTATGGGGTCGGGCAGTGGGCGCAAGATTAGGAGAGGAAGAGGATCAGGAAGAGGTGGACCGTCAAAAAGAAGCAAAACCACCTCCACGTCGCGAGATCCGGATACACCGACATCCGATGCTCGCTTTGTGAGTTTAGATGATCCTGTTGACTTGGAGGAGGAGGAGGAGTTTGATATTCCAAGACCACCCGGTAGACGATCAAAAAAGGGTGGCAAGGCGGAGTCGTCGTCTTCGACAGGAGGTGGTTTTGATGAAATGAATCGACGACTACAGGATCTTCAAGACCTCGGCCAAAGACGTCTACAAACTATGGACCAGAGAGTGGCCCAGAATAAGAGGTTCGTCGACATTCAAGAGGCGAGGCAAAGGGAAAAGGACATCGAGTTTTTGTCCAAACCGATCGACCACCTCGAGGGAGAAGCCCTACTCCTCGCAATGCATCACAGACAACAAATCATTGCGAAATATAACCTGCAGTAGTTTATTTAAGTTGTTTGTTTTTTTTTAATTTGGTATTGTAGTTTATTTAACTTGTTTGTTTTTTTTAAATTAATTAATATTAGTTGTGTGTTTTTATTATTATTTGTAATTTTTTTATATTTATTTGCATTTTATTTTAATTATTTTGAATTAAAAGATTAAAAAATAAAATAAAAAAATCAACCAATCACAATCAGGGGCTTTATAAATAAAGCCCCACCACTACACCCCTTTTTCAGTTTCTCTCTCCACGCTGACTCAGCAGCCACGTGGACCAATCAGGAAGGGGGTTTTATAAATAAAGACCCCCACTACACATGGTCTTATTAGGGTTGGGTTTGTTTCAGAAACGAAGTGTAGATCAGGTGGTTTGGACGTGGTGTGTGTGACAGCTTCTGCCCGGGTTCGAGTCCCGGCAGAATCATTTTTTTTTCTTTTTTTAAACAGATAAGGGAAGGGGAGGGAGTTGGTTTGGGCTGCTGTGTTGGGCCAGACTAATGGACAAGGGGATGGGAGTATTGGGCCGAAATGGATAAAAGGGATATAGATTTGGGTTGTGTTGGGTTTGGACTAGGCTATTATTATTATTATTATTATTATTATTATTATTATTATTATTATTATTATTATTATTATAAAAATAAAAAATAAAAAGTGACGGATGTCACATGTGTGAGCTAGGTGTAGAGGCAAACCGTAAATCTTCAACCAAGCGATCCGTTCGAAGTCTATAATCTGCCCATTCCATGCTTCAACACACTCGAAATACTCCGTCCAATCCTCCTTACCTGCTAAGAACAATGACCGTTCGATCCCACCCCGAAATACTAACATCACATTGAATCCTCCAATATAATTGATCTCTATATCCAAATCAGAAATTTCTTTCAGGATCTTCTTCAAATCTGTCAACACATTGAACTTCTTAACTCTAGCCACAACCCCTTTTTCAAATAAATCACTGATCGCAACGACACTATCCTCCACCACCACTTCAGGCACATCGTGGGTCCTTTCCTTGTTCAGAAGAGTATCCACAAACGACCTATTCCCAACCTTAGGGTTCACAGTAGCGTTCTCCTTCGCCGGTTCACCCTCATCCCTAACCGGAGACATGTTAATGTCATTCTGATCTTGACTATCTTGGGCCACCGGTTTCCACTGTTTTTCATCACTCCTCATCACCCTTTCACCATCAACAAACCTCGCCAATACGATGAACAACTTATAGCTTCCTATCCACACATCTTTCAAACTCTTTTCCAATTCTAGCGGATCCTTGACATTACGAAACGTAACAAACCCAAACCTTTTACCCAACCTATCCAGTTTACGAGCAATATACGTACCATTAATATCTCCATAACCTTTAAGCACACCAATGAGATCAGCAGACGAGCACCCGTTAGGCAGATTAGAGACGAAGTATTTCATTCCTAACGTCGGAAACGGATGAGACTGCTTGTTTCCTTGTCTTCTACCCTTCCTAGCCGGCGCATCATACCATTGATTGACCTTGTAACGATCCCGTGCCGCCATGCAGATGAAAAATCCAGTTCGCCGCCTTTCACCTTCCTATTTTTTCGGAGCTAGGGTTTTTGTTAGAGCAATTAACAAAAGCTTATTGGAGAAAAATATATAGAAAGTTAGGTCTATCCTTAGAAACTGTTTAAGTTAATATTAATGTCGACTAACGATAGGAAGTTTTTATAATTATAAAAATACAAACAGAAGTAATTATAGATTCATAAAAAGATATTTAAATAATAAAAACATGATTAACTTATTAAGATACATGGAAACCTTCACCATGAATTGGTCGAGCATTTATGGACTAGATGTTCCAATGAACTTGTACTATTAGTTTTAGTTTTACTTTTTTATAGTTTGTATTCTTGTTAACATTAATCTAACATTTTTTATTAATTTTATTTTTGTATTAATATTACAAATTATACAAGTTTAGAAAGCCTAAAAAATAAAAATAAAATAAAAAAATCTGGATAAAGTCACTGCTCATCTTGAGCCACAACATGATCAAGTGAGTGAGCTGCAGCTTTATTAGGGTGTCATGTCAGAGCCTACTTGGTATAATATTAGAGGATCAAGTTGTGACTCAAGGTGAGCCATAACACATCGTCTTACAAATTTAAGACCGTGGATTTAAATCATTGCAAGTGTAAGGTAAAAGATGTTAAAAAAAGAGTGTCGTTAAAAAAAATCGTGAATGACAATTGACAAACACCATGACACTTCGTATGAAAAATGACTTAGATCATATATAACGGTCGGTTAAATTTGTGG
This sequence comes from Ambrosia trifida, assembly GCA_028751855.1. Classification (NCBI taxonomy): domain Eukaryota; kingdom Viridiplantae; phylum Streptophyta; class Magnoliopsida; order Asterales; family Asteraceae; genus Ambrosia; species Ambrosia trifida. The sequence goes on along the minus strand of CM054123.1, from coordinate 92,644,395 downwards.
GTGAAAGGGGCATTAAAGGGACATTTTATGACATGTGGGGTCAACTTGGTGGGTGAAAGGGACATTAAAAGGGCAAGGGGTGTAATGGCGGGTGAAATTTGGTGTGGGCATTTTTTGACATGTGGCATGTGGGTCACATGCCATTTTATATTATTTTTTTTAATTTTTAAATAAACAAACTATTATTTAATTTAAATATTTAACTAGATAAACATAAAAAAAAATACATTAATTCACTAAATTAAAAAAATGCAGAAAATAAAAAAAAAGCGATCATCCTAAAAAACTAAAAATTAATATTATATTTTGCCATGATTTGTTGCTTGCGAAGGTTAAATAAAATTAGCGCCTCCGGTGTGAGTTCCTCAGACGACCTGTTGAGGAACTCGATGTCCTTCTCCAATTGACGCGCCTCTGGAATCTCGACGAACTTCTTGTTTTCGACGGCCCTCTCCTGCATGGTCTCCAACCGCTTTGTTCCAAGGTCTTGTAAACTTTCAAGACGCCGATTCATCACCTCAAACTCGTCTTTCAGGTCGACACCCATCGAAGACGACTCCCCACGTCCACCCTTTCACACGCTTCTTCTTCCTGGTGGTTGAGGCAACTCTTCTTCTTCATCACCTTCTTCATTTAAACCCACGGTCCAAGCATCCGAATTGGGCGTGTCTGGATCCATCGTAGAAGATGTTTTTCGACCGTTTGGATTTGCGCCTACCCCTCGTCATGCTTGGTACGTTTGCCCATTTAGGGCTTCCCTTTAGAAGCTCCCAACACCTCATGTACGGGAATGACCCACGATCGGCGTTGTACTCCTCCAACGCTCTCGTCAAAATATCAACATCGCCACGACCGCTACTCCAATTATCATACAAACGTTGATAATATTCTTGAAACCCATGGCATTTTTTATTGATGTCCGTCCACTTTCCCAAAATCGAGTCTTTATCCCGATATTCTCCTCTACCCATCGCGTTGAAAAACGTCTCGCGAATTCTTATCCAAAAGAGAGGTAAATTTTGGTAGTTCGCTACAAAAAAAATATAACATATATTAGTATACAAGTTACGGTATTTAAAAAAAATTAAAAAGTTACGAATTTTTAAAAAAATACAAAGTTACGGTTTAAAAAAAAAAACATACCAACTTCGGGATCCTCCGAAATGCTAACCACGCTCGGGCAAGCGCGAGCTCCTCGTCTTTGGTCCATGGTTGATACGTCTTTCTTGTTTTCGGTTTTGCCGGCGCTCCCTTATTTTATGCGACCGTTTTTTTGGTTGGGAGCTCTCGGGTGGTTGCGTCTCCGGTGCTTGCTCCTCGTCTTGTTGAGACCCCGAGATACCCCCAACGCTAATATTCATATTAGCGTATCCCGTAGGACCTTGGAAGAATTGTTGGGGCATGTTTAGTAAACACCGGTTGTCTTCACCCTTTCCAAAAGAGAAGTTGTTTAACACAGACATGAGCTGACCCATTAGGCAGTGTCTTCTTGTAGCCTTGTATTGAACCAGGGAATGCTTATACATTGAAAGCGTAGGATGAAATGCTTACGAAATCTACTTCGTTATTACTCCTCTGCTTCTTCACCTTCAACCTCTCATTTCAATCAAAGACTCCGTTCTCTAAAAAATGCTCCCAGGATCGATGATGCCCTCCAACTGTTTGATGAAATGCTTCAAAGACAACCTCCTCCTTCCATCATTCAGTTTAATCAGCTCATCTCTTCCATTGTAAAGTTGGAACAATATTCCACTGCCCTTTCACTTTACAAACAATTATACTTGTTGGGTATTCCTACTGATCTTTATGCAATTACCATCTCTATGAACTGTCATTGCCGCCTTAATCAAGTTCCTTATGCTTTTGCCTTACTAGCAGCTATTTTCAAGCAAGGTCATCCACCCACTTTGGCCACCTATAACACTCTCATTCATGGCCTTGTTCTTGCTGATCGGGTCTTTGAAGCTGTTGAGCTATTCAAGAAACTGCTTATAGACAAAGTTTGTGAGCCTAATGAGATTATGTATGGAACTGTTATCAATGGGCTTTGTAAAGTAGGTCACACTACCAAGGCCCTTGAATTGCTCAGGTTCATGGAAGCAGGCTCATGTAAACCCCTGGTACATCATTACAGTACAGTCATTGATAGCCTCTGCAAAGATCGAATGCTTGATAATGCATTACAACTGTTTACCCAAATGACTGAAAAAGGTGTCCGTGCGGACGTTATCACTTACAACACTTTGATTCACGGTCTATGTAACTTTGGTCGAGAGACAGAAGCTGCAAAAATGTTGAGAGATATGGAGGAGGAAGGACTATCTCCGGGAGTGGATACCTTTACTATATTGGTAAATTCCTTTTGCAAGCAAGGGTCTGTAAAAGATGCAGAGCTTGCTGTGCGAGCAATGGTACAAAGAGGATTACATCCAAATTTAATAACTTACAGTGCACTGATTGATGGATACTGTTTACGTGGTGAAATGAATGAAGCTGAGAAAGTTCTTGATGGCATGGTTAAGAGGGATCTTGTGCCTAACATCATCACATATAACAGCTTGATAAATGGATACTGTAAGAAGAAGAAAATCGACAAGGCTATGAATCTTTTTCAAGAAATTCAAAACAAAGGTTTGATTCCTGATGTTTTTACTTACAGTAGCATGTTACAAGGTTTGTTTCAATCTGGGAATCCTGCAGCCGCTAGAGAACTCTTCAAGGAGATGCAAGCCAAGGGTCTGACTCCAAATGTATTTACTTACGGTATCTTGCTCCAAGGAATGTGCAATAATTCCCAGAGTTCTGATGCATTGGCTCTCTTCCGTTCATTGGAAAGCAATGAAATGATGAGTGATCCAGGTTTGTATAATATATTGATTGATGGTTGTAGCAAATGTGGGAAGCCTGACTTGGCTATGGATCTATTTGATGAACTTCAATTGAAGGGATTGAAACCAAATATGAGGACATACAGTGTGATGATACGTGTATATTGCCAAGAAGGATTATTTGTTAAAGGTAAAGAATTGCTTAGAAAGATGGAAGAGAACGGTTGTTTGCCAAATAGTTTCACATACAATGTTATTGTTCGAGAGTTATTGAAGAAAAACGAATGTGGAGAGGCTGAGATATTTCTTGAAGAAATGATCAACCGAGGTTTTATGCCTGATCATGCTACTTTTGAGAATTTACTACCCCGGATCCCAAATGTTGGAAAAGAATCTCGTTTGAGAACTATCATTCAAAAGCTAATTTAGCATCTCTGTTTGTTTCCTGAACTTGTCAATATACAGTTTGCCTATGGTTGTTGCTTTCTTGCTTGGTTAAGATGCTTAAAACATAACTATCAAATTTTTTTGCTTGATTGATGTTTTTTTTAGAAGTATAATGACATATATCTGCATAGTTAAGATGTTTGCTTGTTATTAATTTCTTTGTTAACGATTTTAGGAAATCACATGTGCAATCATATCCGTATCAGTAAAAAGTAAAAATTCCCTAAGAATTCCCAACCAACACATGCAGTTCAGATTCTAGCATATACAGATCTAAAATTCATAAGATTTTAATAGTTTATAATAATGAATAGTAAAGATTGTTGGTTTTTTTTTTTTTACTCTAATTAAACTGTTCTAGTTACAAAATAGTATTTTATTAAATATGTTTAGAGTTACAATTTCTGCAGCAAATATGAAAATCTCCTGAGATAGAAAGCTATGCACATAATCACTAACCAGCAAACGTGCCTGAGGCGGCGCCTCATGGGGTTATTTTGTGTGTGCGCCTTGAAGGGACGAGGCGCTAAGAAAACTTTCGCCTCAGGTGCTGAAGTTCAGTTGGAAAAAGTTCTTAACCAAGCTGAAATTTTACATTATATCATTTTCTATTGCTGGTCCTGCTGCTAATCTGATACATTCTGACAATTTCTATGCATCTGGAAGGTATAGCACTTGTTCATGCTGTTGATTCCACTGAGGATGATTGTGCTGATGGTTCTGCGAAAACCTCACTGAATTATCTTGTTCGGAGTATTATCTTTGATACTGTACTTGTTATGCTTTAGTCACTCTATTGCCACTAGCTATTGTTTTCTCGCAGGTAGGGCAATGAAGTAGAAGTCTTACAAGATTATTATGCATAGGTAAACTCTTTAATTTGTCCTTTTTTTCTTTATTTTCCAAAGTTGTTTTTTTTGTGTGTGTGTGCAAGGTTTTGAAACCCGGGCCGGCTGGTCCGACCGGGAAACGGGCCCCCGGCCGGTCCGGGTCGCTATATCGGACCGCTGTTGACCCGGCCGGTTAATGACTATATTCAGTGTTTTTTAGGCAACAATATGTTTGTTTGAGTGGATGAATTCTCTTCGACTTGCTGTTATTTGATGGATTTGCAAAGCTACGTTTAATTAAAATGCTGTCATTTTATAGAATTGCACAGCTAATTTTGAAATTCCGATTGAAATGTTCTTAGTTGATTTTGATTTTTCAGGTAAATTGCAATGGATGAATTCTCTTCGACCTACTGTGAAGCGTTGGAACTTTAGTAAAGAAGAAGAAGAAGATCTTTATCTGCAAATATCATAAAGAAATGAGAAACAGGTATGTGTGATCCTAATGTGTTTCCCCTCTTTAGAATATTATTTGAATTGAGAGAAATTTGATCATAATATAGATTCACATCTTCCAATTATGTAAACCAATAGTTATGCTTGTGGAGATTTGTTTGATGGATTGATTGGATTCTCAGCCATTGGTGCAAAAATACTAGGTAAAGAAATATGTTAAATATAAAAAGTTTTATCATGATAGTTGCAAGTTGTTGTCCAACTTAGATATGAATGCAATATGTTTGATTAGATGTCAGTTAAAAAATATGACAAAGTTTCATGATGCTCCAGTAGGTTTGAATTTTTTATTTGTGAGACAATATAGTACAAAGTAGATTTCACACAAGGAACTTGAACGCTTTAATCGATTTAGCGGTTAAATTGTCTTTTTTCGGATTTCATGTTTTAGTTTGGGTTTCGTCGTGCTCTAATTTTTTATCTGATCAGTCTATCATTTGTTCATCTTTAAGACTGGGCCGATTTATTTCCAATGTGTTTGACCTGCAGAGCCACCTTCTGATATGGATTTAGTATGAGCCAATTAGCCACTCATTAGTGTTTTTACAATGACTTTGAATTTTAAATGTTGATTAGTATTTTGTTTTCTTTAGGGATAAGGGGTTTTGTTTTTTACCGGTTCCATATTAAATGTTGAATTAGTATTGAAAATATTCATGATCATAGAGACATGAAATGAGTCATAACATGGCATGAAAGGGGTTGCTGGCATGAAAAGCTATGGTTTCTGTATAGTGCTGATGTGAATGATATTGATGATGTGGATATTATTGTTGATCATGGTTAAGGTTCATCTGATGTTAGTACTATTTTATCCTATTTAACCCATTTCATTGTTAGCTAAGCTTATTTAAGTGGTGTATTTAAAAGAAAGGAGGTTGAACTTGCTACTTATTCATAGTTTTCCTTAACTCAATGCACCAGGCGAAACAATTAAAGGAAGGACGTTGAAATACCTAAAGGATTTGCGCCGCATTCCCGCCGCAACGCTCGGGCTGTGATACCACTAGTTCTTTTAATATTCCTTATTTTATGGTTTTTAAGATACATATTCGTATGAAATATGATACTCTATGAGTCTTTTATAAAAATTGTTTTTTTGACAATGACATATAGATATTATATTCCTTACACATAAATGACTATCTCGAGACCTTGGCTTTGTTTCTTGACTCAAACTGCATATGAATATTAACAGTTGGCAAGAAAATACTTTTTTTTTCCTTGTGGAACGACATACCTACTAGTAGGGATATGGTAAGTAAGCGGTTGCACGTTGAAGCGTGGGGCTCACAGACTCGTGCAACACCTACTAGGTAGTAGGGCTATTCAAATCGCTCGTCGTTCGTTCGGAAAATGCTCGCTCGATCTTCCGCTCGGTTGTATATGAGCCGATCGGCTCGGTTCGGTTCGGTTTGTGTAAATGAGCCAAGCACGAGCAAAGGTACGCTCGGCTCGGTTCGGCTCGAATAAATTTTTATTTATTTATTAATATTAATAATAAATACGCACACAATTTACTGATAAATTTATGGCTTTATATACAAGACTAGCTGATTATCCCGGGAGGGTCCCGGGGTTGAAAAATCTAATTTTACGTGATAACGTATTGCAAATGGCTCAAGTTAACTGACCACAAAATCTCTCAATCATTGTATGTTCATAGTATTCTAATCAGTAATAACTCATATTCTCCACAAAATCTAATTTTACGTGATAACATGAACACTTTGTGTGTTTTTTTCTTGTATGAACGAAACCCCACAAAAAATAGTCGATTTTTTCTCCGTTTTTTATATAGCACTATGGTACTCGTTGGAAAGATAATAAAACGCTCGTTAATTTGATGTAATTTTTATCTTTAAAAAATCCCGTATATAAAAGATATTAACGCTTAAAAATTATGGGAGGAAATATGAGAGATAAAATTTTAAATTTATTTTTAAATTCTTTTTTACTAAAATAACTCAATTTAATTAAAAAAGAAAACAATTCAAAAACACCAAAAACTCTCCATTATGATGTCACGTGTCACTCTCAAGGGAAGGTTGAGGCCTCCATTGCACGCCACGTCAGCATATACGTTTTCTTTTATATATATATAGATAGATTCTATTGGATTTGACTCATTATATGCAAATAAAATATAACTAGTCCACTTAACTCAATAAAAAAATTAACACTAGATTTAATAGAAAAACAATAAGTCATGAGGTGACAGTCTTTTCTTTATGTTATTAGTCATCCATCGCTAATTGTCGCTTGATATCACACCTACGTCACATGCAACAACTGTTCTCTGACGTATGCTCATCACCTAACCAGCCTCAATCTAAGCCTCATCCTTGGACACTGGGATCTCAATATTAGTGTTATCATCGGAGATTTCGACCTTAGTTGTCACCCGACAGTGAAAACATCAAAGGAAACATCCCAATTTTATGATTGTCCATATTATTCTCCGCTCGATTCTCGCTCGTCGCTCGCTCGGAAAATTTGCACTCGAAGAATGCTCGTTTGGTTTTCAGCTCGATTGTAAACGAGCCGCTTCGCTCGGTTCGGTTTGTAAACGAGCCAAGCACAAGCAAAGCTCCGCTTGGATCGGCTTGGCTCGTGAACAGCCCTGCTAGGTAGGTACTGCAACGCCCCGAGTGAAAACATGTCACCCGAATGCCAAATCCAGTAAAAGCTCTGTTGCTCGGATTCGAAATGGTGACCTCAAAAGGCCTAATTGTTATCTTCATTGCAAGATACACTAGAGCACAAGGCTCTAGATAAGATATATATTTTTTTAATTTCCTTAATTTTCTGGTTTTTCAGATGAAATTCAAAACATAATTATATATATTTGCTCTATTAATATATTTGTGATAAAACCGGTAATTTACACTTTAACAAATTATTCTTTGTAGAATGTTTGTGACGAAAATTAAAATATTAAGATATTCTATGTACATACACATACAAATTACTTGTATAGTAACAAATCTTAATTGGTTGTTAAAGGAGGTGGAACCTATTAAAGGTTGCCATGTGTATTCCATTAGCTTGGAGGGGCCATTTCTAGAGCTCCAGCTCAATATTAGAAAAAACTGAGGTTTTCTGGCCGTCGTGTGATGGGGATGATTTGGCCAGGTCTGTTTCCTAGTGACATTGGCAGACCGGAGTGGGGGGTCAAACTGCTCGGTGGGGCAGTCAGCCGCGACGCCGGTTTCATAAGTGATCTATCTGCTGAAAGGGCGGCGCGATCTGTTGACCTTATGTGGCTCCTCCCTAGATTGTGGGATCCCCAAAGCGAGCTTCTATTGCTTAGATTATGTATGGGTGTGGCCAAGTTGCTCTCCGGTTTGCGTACTTGCCAGCCCCCTTTGTGGAAAATGTTGTTTCCTGTTTCGACAAAGGCTTTCGGGAGGCCATAGTAGACATTGTTGTCTGTGGGGGGGGGGGGGGGGGGGTTAGGGGACCTCCAGTGGCGGGTTGCGACTTTGCCGCTTCGACTTGATGGGTTAGGCCTCTCCTCAACCCGGGACGTGGCTGCCTATGCTTTTGTGGCTTCCAGATCCTAGTCCTAGGGGCTACAAGACCACATATTACGTAACAGTGGGGTTGCTCACGTTGACACGGATTATTCTGGTACTATTGACCTTTTACAACGATCCCTTCCTGACTTTGATATTGGCGGTTTCTTTAATAAGGACACCGCCCCCAAGAAGCCACATAAAACTCTGGCGAAGGCTCTCTTTATAGCCGAATCGCACAAAGTTTGGAGGATGATTTCCGTCTGTCCGTCCGTTAGAAGGCCATCTTGGAATGCCTGCAAAAGCCACACGCCCAGGACTTCCTTACTGTGTTACCTATCGAAGACTCTGGGCAACGAATGTCGGCAGTAGAGTACAGGGCAATCCTTAAATACCGGCTGATGATACCCATTTTCCCCGATGATGAAAATTGCCCGATTTGCCGCAAAGCATGCCTTGATAAGTATGGGGAACATGCGTTACATTGTAAGGAATTGTCAGGGTTTAAATATTGGCACGATTTTTGTCCGGGGTGCATTGGCATACATCCTTAGAAGAGCGGGGATCTCCGCAAGAAAAGAGGCGTTAGTTAATTTTCTTACTAACCCCGCGAAGGGGAGGTCCACCTTGCGCCCAGCAGACGTCTTAGTTGTTGGTTGGGTGGGAAACATGCGTGTGTTGATCTTACCGGGGTGTCCCCCCTAGTTGGGCTTCGGGATAGTGGGTTTGTGGCCGGGCAAGTGGTCATGAGAGCTGAATCCAAGAAAGTGGAAAAGCACGCTAAAGCATGCGAGGATAATCAGCATGTTTTCGTTACGTTGGCCTTCGACACGTTCGGTTCCTTGGCACTGGAGGCGTTGCGGTTTTTGGCTCGGGTTCAACGAGTAGTGCACAACAACTTTTCCATCCCCTAAGGGCGGGAGTTTGTTTTTAGCAGATTGAGATTTTCTATTCAGAAATGGGTGACGACGCAACTTGTTGCCCGCCTACCTAGCATCCTTATGTAATTTATCCTTTATGATATGTATAAAAAAAATTTAAACCAAAAAAAAAAAAAATTTATCATACTCTACTCTATGTATATAAAAAAACAAACATAGAATACTGATAAAACATAAAGTAGCCCAATTGATTACGATCTTCATTTTAGCTGGTTACAATCTTTATTTTAGCATTGGATATCCCCATTTCGATTATTGGCAGCCCTTTTCTGGTAATTCTATTTCTACACCATTTCATGTTTAGTAAATGTTTATATTTAATTAATATTATGTCTCTGTATGTAGTCAATAATAATCCCCCAATTCTTCTCTCCCACAAACATATTATATGAACAAATGTAAAGCCATAAAATCGTCTTCATTGGTATGTAGTCTTTATCCATTTTAGAATGATCTGCACAAGAATACGCCTTTCTTCCTCTACTGTTTCACCCCATCTTTCCAATCAAAGATTTTCATCTCTCAAACATGGTTCTGGATTCACTAAGCTCGATGATGCCCTCCAACTGTTTGACGAAATGCTTCAAAGACAACCTCCTCCTTCTATCGTCCAATTTAATCAGCTCATCTCTCCCATTGTAAAGATGAAACATTATTCCACTGCTCTTTCACTTTACAAACAACTATACTTTATGGGTATTCTTCCTAATATCTATACAATGAATATCTCTATTAACTGTCACTGCCGCCTTAATCAAGTTCCTTATGCTTTTTCCTTACTAGCCACCATCTTCAAGCAAGGTTATCCACCCAGTCTGACCACCTATAATACTCTCATAAATGGGCTTGTTCTGGCTGATCGGGTTTTTGAAGCTGTTGAGTTATTCAAGAAACTGCTTATAGACAAAGTTTGTGAGCCTGATCATGTTATGTATGGAACCGTTATTAATGGGCTCTGTAAAGTAGGTCACACTACCAAGGCCCTTGAATTGCTCAGGTTTATGGAAGCAGGCTCTTGTAAACCTGGTGTACAGCATTACAATACAGTCATTGATAGCCTCTGCAAAGATCGAATGGTTGATAATGCATTACAACTGTTTACCCTAATGACTGAAAAAGGTGTCCGTGCAGACGTTATCACTTACAACACTTTGATTCATGGTCTATGTAACTTTGGTCGAGAGACAGAAGCTGCAAGAATGTTGAGAGATATGGAGGAGGAAGGACTATCTCCGGGAGTGGATACCTTTAATATATTGGTAAATTCCTTTTGCAAGCAAGGGTCTGTAAAAGATGCAGAGCTTGCTGTACAAGCAATGGTACGCAGAGGACTACGTCCAGATGTAATAACTTACAGTGCATTAATTGATGGATACTGTTTACGTGGTGAAATGGATGAAGCTGAGAAAGTTCTTGATGGCATGGTTAAGAGGGATCTTTTGCCTGACATCATCACATATAGCAGCATGATAAATGGATACTGTAAGAAGAAGAAAATCGACAAGGCTACGAATCTTTTTCAAGAAATTCAAAACAAAGGTTTGATTCCTGATGTTTTTACTTATAGTAGCATGTTACAAGGTTTGTTTCAATCTGGGAATCCTGCAGCCGCTAGAGAACTCTTCAATGAGATGCAATCCAAGGGTCTGACTCCAAATGTATTTACTTACGGTATCTTGCTCCAAGGAATGTGCAATAATTCCCAGAGTTCTGATGCATTGGCTCTCTTCCATTCTTTGGAAAGCAATGAAATGATGAGTGATCCAGGTTTGTATAATATATTGATTGATGGTTGTAGCAAATGTGGGAAGCCTGACTTGGCTATGGATCTATTTGATAAACTTCAATTGAAGGGATTGAAACCAAATATGAGGACATACAGTGTGATGATACGTATATTTTGCCAAGAAGGATTATTAGTTAAAGGTAAAGAATTGCTAAGAAAGATGGAAGAGAATGGTTGTTTGCCAAATAGTTTCACATACAATGTTATTGTTCGAGAGTTATTGAAGAAAAACGAGTGTGGAGAGGCTGAGATATTTCTTGAAGAAATGATCAACCGAGGTTTTATGCCTGATCATGCTACTTTTGAGAATTTACTACCCCGGATCCCAAATGTTGGAAAAGAATCTCGTTTGAGAACTATCATTCAAAAGCTAACATGTGTAGACAAAAAAGATGGCAGAATACCTAATTTAGCATCTCTGTTTGTTTCCTGAACCTGTCAATATACAGTTTGCCTATGGTTGTTGCTTTCTTGCTTGTTTAAGTTGCTTAGAAATAACTAACAAAATTTTTTGCTTGATTGATGTTTTTTAGAAGTATAATGACATATACCTGCATAGTTAAGATGTTTGCTTGTTATTAATTTCTTTTTTTTTTTTTGGTTAGAAGATATCGATATTAATAACAAGGAAAATTACATCAAGATAACGGGCAGGCGAGCAACAGTTAATTTCTTTGTTAACGATTTTAGGAAATCACGTGTTGCAATCATATCCCTATCAGTAAAAAGTGAAAACCCTAAGAATTCCTAACCAATACCTGCAGTTCACATTCTAGAATATACAGATCTTAAATTCATAAGATTCTAATAGTTTATAATAATGAATGGTAAAGATTGTTGCTTTTTTTTTTACTCTAATTTAACTGTTCTAGTTACAAAATAATATTTTATTAAATATGTTTAGAATTATACTTTCTGCAGCAAATATGAAAATCCCCTGAGAGAAAGCTATGCACATAATGACTAACCAACACAGTTTTAAAAAACGGGGGAGGCACTGAGCAAGCGTGCCTGACGCGGCGCCTCATGGGGTTATTTTGTGTGTGCGCCTCGAAGGGCCGATGCACTAAGAAAACTTGCGCCTCAAGTGCGCCTCATGGGGTTGTGTATGTTTTTGTTGTTTTAGACTTTCTATGTCATTTATTTTATTTTTGATGTGTGTGTGTGTTTTTTTTTGTCATTTATTTTATTTTTGATGTTTTAGACTTTGTCAATTATTTAATTTTTCATAAGATATATAATTATGCAGGTGTTTTTTTTTTTTTTTTTTGCGTATGCTGCTTTAGATTTGCAGCATCTGTTGGGAGGCTAGTAGGCGATAACGAGAGATGTTTGGATGGTAAAGCATAGCATGATGGAAGTATCGAAATTGTCTAAAGTCAAAGGCAAAGTGGAATTAATTTTGAGGAGAAATGGAGATCTGGACGCCTGAAGTGTGCCCGAGATTATAGTCGAAGATAATAAAGTGTTTATCCTCTAATAGATCTAGATCAAAGCGAAACCGGTTATTGGTTTTTGATAGGATTTTGATCGGAAGATGGTATCTTTGTACGTGCGTTGTTCTTTACTCCCGGTTTTCTAACCTCTGGTTAGGAAACTTTTGTACTCGCTAATGTTTGGCTTTTTCGTGTAGAATAAAATTGTCCCCTTCTCTTTAAAATTTTTTTTTTACTCATATTGGTGCATTCATGACCAATGGCAAATGTAATCTATATTAGTTCTTGTGTTTCTCAGAAGATATTTGGCACTGCTCGTATGAGACATGACCGTTGGGTATTCTAATGTTTGTTTTAACATTGGAATGGTTTTGATGTACATAAACCACTTTTGGTCAGAGTGAGTTGCAGTGTAATTAGGCTAAGGGGTGTGGGTCGGGGAAATGCATCGGGGAGCTGATGTGGCACCCCTCCCCCTTCGGGAACACCGCGCCCCCCGTTCTAATTTCGGTGAGGAAGGGGAAATTTCCCCGTCTGCCCCGATCTCAATATATTATTATTATATTATAAAGTGAGTAGAAAGTGGAGGGAAAGAGGGAAGGGGGAAGGGGAACACCACCCCCCTTGATGGGGGAAGAAATGGGGGAAGGTGATGTGGCATCGGTGAGCCCCATACCACACCCCTTAGCCTTACAATGGTCTTGCATAAATGTGACTTTTGAGGAGAATAACTAGATAATACACAAGTAAGCAGTGGCGCAGGTTAGATGGGGCGAGGAGGGGCAGCCGAGGCCCCCCCCCCCCCCCGAATTTTCGCTCAGAAGTTCCGATTATACAGTGTTCGTATAAAAATTTTTTAGGTATATACGGTTTCGATCCCCCCGTTTTTTTTTTTTTTTTTTTTTTTTTTTTTTTTTTTTTTGAAAAAAAAATAGGTATATTATATAAATCAAAACTAAGGATACAAGGTTCCCAAAAAATCGGTTGTTTTACCGAGTTTATTGTTTTTCTTTGTTTTTTTTTCTTTTGGGCATATTTTAAGAGGTAAAACTCAAGTGTTTGATATAGCTCATTTATTTTTTTTAGGAAAACTAATTTAAAAGCCCACTTATATGATGGGGAAGAACAAAACCATAACATCTTTTTTCAAAAAAGCGAATAGGGAACAATTAGAGTGAATAGATAATGAAAATATAAGTAAACGTCAAATGGCTTCAACAAGCGAACCGATTAATGAACCAATTAATGAAGCGGATCAAAACAATCAACAAGGGCATGATATTCCTCAAAATCCACAAGCAAATATGAATGAAGTGTATTTAATGTTTGACTCGACCCGAATCAAATCACCGACCCGAATATATAATCCAACCAGAACATATAATAGAAAAAAAATTTAGGTCCCGTCCCGTGACTGGTGATTTCCGACCCCCGACCAATTTCCCAAGCTTCGCCACTTCAAGTAAGGTCTCAATATATCTTGGAAAGAGAGACATGAACGAAAGGTGTAGTTTCTCATATTTAGGGACTAAAACACGCAAATAATAACATACCACATGGACCGGTTTTAGTTGACGTGTTATGACCAGAACATTTTTAATTAGCCCGTTATGACCCGAACCTGTTTTGACCCGCCACACTACTAGGCCCAGGCTGGCTGTTGTGTCTAGCTTACTTACCAATTACTGGATTTGCAACTTACGTCTCCCATCCTACTCTTTCAAGTCACTTTTTTTTAAGCTAGGTTAATCTTTGAAGGATAAAAATGATTACAACTATCACATATTTTGATGGTTGTACGTCATTTCCTATCGCATATTTTGACTGTGATGTATTAATGGTGAAACCATTTTGCAAAAGTTAGTAAAATGGTGTAATTCCCAATAAATAGTTATGAAAATGACAAAATGGGTAAACCACATATACTAACTGTATAATTAATTCTTAAATTTAAAATTAAATACGTGTATATTTTTTCTTACTACTCATCTTGATAGTTGTAGAATTAGTATTAAATGTCATTAACTAATTCTTTACGTTCACAGCTCGGCAGATTAGGGCACGAGTCTTCCTGCATAAGTATTGTTTGAGGTTGTGAACCAGCTTAGGTCTGATGTACACATTCTTTATTTTTTGTAAAAGAGCGTTTTCACGCTTTATGCTCACTACTATAAAAGAAAAGAAAGTAGCGTGTTCAATCCGTATATATTACAATTTCATCTACTCAAGTTTCAATTTTACAATCGAACTAAAAACTCAGAGGATTCTACTCTACAAAGACATAAGAATTCTAAGACTAATGACATACTCCTAAAAGTTATTTTTATCAGGGCTTCAAGATGTCAATTTAAGTTCGGTTTATATTCTCTTTAGAATAACAAACCGAATCCAGTATTTAATGTTTGATGTAGGTTCGAGTCCAAAATGAACAAATATATATAATTCGTGGTAATGATATAGAATTATCAGTAGATTAGATTAATATTAAAAAAAATATTACCGTTAAAAAAACAAATATGTAAACTGACCAAAATACCCTTAAGTTAACTAACTTTTTTAGATAGAGTTACGGGTTGAATGAAAATGACCTAAAATTAGAAACCTCAGGACTACAGAGAAGAAAAAAAAAACTATTTAAATTAACGTGGCATTTCTACCCAAACTATAGGACCAAAATGGCAATTTATTCATTAAAAGAATTGGAAAGTAAGAGTTAAGAGTTATATATACAAACAATATTTAGGGGGGGGACGGGGCGCCTACCGAAATGTCCACGGGTATCAATCACCAGCACGGTATCACCGCCGCCATACACGCTGGTGGTGGTCCCGTGGACCGTTTTGCTGGTTATGGTTACCGTGCTGGTACCGGTTGGTTTGTTGGTTTTTATAAAATGCAAGATTTTCAATTTACCCCGTGTGTTTTAGTGTTATTTAATTTTACCGTTTGTTTCGTATGTTTACCATTTAAATAAATCAAAAACATAAATAAGGGACATTTGATTAAGCATAAAAAAATTAAAATTACATAAACCAAATAAAAATAAACTTAAGGTTGGCGCAACAAGCGCCATGCCTCAACATTGTCGAATTGTTGGCCGTAAAGAGCCTCATACTCATAGCTTGTGAAGCTGATAGCCAACTCGTCATCGAGGTCCGAATCGTCCCTCATCGTTTGCTCGTAGAGGGTGGTCCGCCTCGCACACTTGATAATGAGATCCTCCAACTTGACTTGGAGGTCTCGGATGGTCTTGATGGTGTTGGTGCCCACGTGTTGGATGAAGTCGCTAAACACGTGAGCCCAAAACACATCCGGGGGGTAGTCTTCGCCTTCGTCCCCCCGTAGTTCTTGAATTTCGGGGTCGTTTGTGGCGTCCTTGTGGCAAACCACAAGGGCCATTTCTTCCTCTTCGGTCCACAGATTCATTTTTTGTGTGTTTGGTCTTTTTAAACCGTGGTAAGTTGTGGTTTTTAACCCCACGGTTTGATCACTTTATATACCACGACGGTGACACTGTTAAATTTAATTCACTGATCGTTTAGTTGAGTCAATTCAAACTAGTCGACGGTTTCCAAGATAAAAAAATTAAATTTGGCTGACCATTTGGTGAGACGGTTGAAATAGTAGAAATAATTGTAAAAAACCGTGTAAAAATGTAAAAAAATAAAAAGTTTGGGTATTTAAATGGAAATAAATAAAAGAATCAGTGGAGTGCTGCCTACAAAAACGTGTTTCAGTGAACTAAATCAGTGAAGTGATGTGGCAAAGCATGATTGGTTAAAATCAGTTAAGTGAAAAAAATATTCATTGAGCACCCCTTTCACCCTTATAAAGAATATGTTTAGGGGTGCAAACAAGCTGAGTCGCTCGCGAGCTACTCGAACTCGGCTTGGTAAAAAGCTCGAACCGAGCCGAGTCTTATCGAGCTCGACCCGAGCTTGAGCCTAAAACAAAGCTCGTTTATTTATCGAGCCCGAGCTCGAGCCTATGTATAATATTAATTTTTTTTAATATTTAATCATATTTACCCCTCGTTTAAAGTTGTTAAGTTAACGAGCCCGAGCTCGAGCTTCACTTATCGAGCTCACGAGCTTAAACGAATTATTATTTATATTATTTTTATTTAATAAATTAACTAATAGATAACAAACAAGCCGAGCTCGAGCTTGAGAAATTACTAATGAACCGAGCTCGAGCTTTGAAAACAAAGCTCGAATCGAGTCGAGCTCAAGCCCGAGCTCTTATAAGTTAATCGAGCTCGAGCCTGGTCGAGCTCGGGCTCGGCTCGTTTGTACCCTTAGATATGTTACAACATTGATGAAATATTTTTATCTTCATTTATTAACTTCCTGCTGGGTTGCTTAACTTTGTCAGAGATAGAGAGGGAATGCTCATTCATAACATAATATTGAAAGTATGAACTGCAGAATACTTCGACTTCGTTGTTTTTACTCCACCTCCCCTTTCAATCAAAGAATTCTTCAGCTCAAAAATGCCCCCAAGATCGATGATGCCCTCCAACTGTTTGATGAAATGCTTCAAAGACAGCCTCCTCCTAACATCATCCAATTTACTCAATTGATTTCTGTTATTGTAAACATGAAACATTATTCCACTGCCCTTTCACTTTACAAACAATTATACTTGTTGGGTATTCCTACTGATCTTTATGCAATTACCATCTCTATGAACTGTCATTGCCGCCTTAATCAAGTTCCTTACGCTTTTTCCTTACTAGCCACCATCTTCAAGCAAGGTCATCCACCCACTTTGGCCACCTATAACACTCTCATTCATGGCCTTGTTCTTGCTGATCGGGTCTTTGATGCTGTTGAGTTATTCAAGAAACTGCTTATAGACAAAGTTTGTGAGCCTGATCAGTTTATGTATGGAATCATTATTAATGGACTCTGTAAAGTAGGTCACACTACCAAGGCCCTTGAATTGCTTAGGTTTACGGAAGCAGGCTCATGTAAACCCCTGGTACATCATTACAGTACAGTCATTGATAGCCTCTGCAAAGATAGAATGGTTGATAATGCATTACAACTGTTTACCCAAATGACTGAAAAGGGTGTCCGTGCTAACGTTATCACTTACAACTCTCTGATTCAGGGTCTATGCACTGATTGATGGATACTGTTTACGTGGTGAAATGGATGAAGCTGAGAAAGTTCTTGATGGCATGGTTAAGAGGGATCTTGTGCCTGACATCATCACATATAGCAGCATGATAAATGGATATGGTAAGAAGAAGCAAATTGATAAGGCCAGACATCTCTTTCAAGAAATTCAAAACAAAGGTTTGGTTCCTAATGTTATTACTTACAATAGCTTGTTACAAGGTTTGTTTCAATCAGGGCATCCTGCAACGGCTATAGAACTTTTTAACAAGATGCAAGCAAAGGGCCTGGCTCCCGATATATGCACCTATCGTATTTTGTTGCATGGAATGTGCAAAAACTCCCAGTGTTCTGATGCTATGGCTCTCTTTCGATCTCTGTAAAGCAAAGAATTGACGGAAGATGTAGGGTTGTATAATATATTGATTGATGGTTTTAGCAAATGTGGGAAGCCTAACTTGGCCATGGATCTGTTTGATGAACTCTGTTTAAAAGGATTGAAACCGGATGTCAAGACATATACAGTGATGATAAGTGTGCTTTCCCAACAAGGCTTTTTTGGTAAAGCAAAAGACTTGCTTAGAAAGATGGAGTCGAATGGTTGTTTGCCAGATAGTGTGACGTACAATGTGATTGTTCAGGAATTCTTTAAGCAAAAAGCATTCCAAGAAGCAGAGATTCTTCTCGAGGAGATGATTAGCCGAGGTTTCTCGCCTGATTCCACCACTTTTTCAATGTTGCTTGACCTTATCCCGAGCATAGGACAAGATTCTCCTATGCCAACCATCATTCAGAAGCTTACAAGCAGTCAATGAAGGAATGGTAAGAGCGTTTGATTCAATATTATAATTGATTATTTGCTATTAAATATTCGAAGTTATAAACAGATAAATAAATTTTATTGATTTGTAAAATCTGTACTTAGAGCCAGTGCTTAATGTTTTACAAAATTTTAGACTAACTGATGGATGGTATGAATCAGTGTTACAATTTGACTTGACCTGAATGTTATAGGTGGCGGTTCCTTAACAGAATTTCAATGATTGTCACAGTTTACGCACGTTAAACCAACCGGTCTTCATCTATCTGAAGTTCACCCTAACTTATCTGTGTGATGTGTTATTTCAAAAACGCTTAGAGATGTTAGCTGCAATAACATCAACCTGTTAGTTATCCGAGTTGGTTTATGATATGAAATGGAACCTGATCAATTAGATGGAATGTTACTTGAGAGATAACAAGAGGCTGAAAGAAATATGCAGGAAGGAAGAAAGAAAGGGCTCTTTTTATTAGTTATTTTGGAAGAAAAAAAAAGAGTCAATTCTACAAGTAAGAAAGTCAACATTGGTCAACGGATTGGTTCTGATCAGAAGTTGGACTTGCATTTTATGCTGTGTGATTTTTAATCATGTCTTGTATAGTTTTTACTTTTTACTATAGAAATCGTATACATACACTTCATCAGGTAATCACATCAAAACTCCTACCGCCATCGGATGACAACCACCACTATGCGTCACACCTTGTCGGTTTAACCAACGCAACCTTTTGACACCATAGTAGGAACCGCCACCGCGATTATTTGAGCGAAGCCATCAGCCGTTGGGAGTGGCAACGGCCAATACCATATAGTTGGGAATAATAAAATCCAATAACCCTTTTTAACCGATAAATAACTATTTGCAACTTCAAATCATTCCTATTCATGGGATGCAGGAGGTGGAGAAATATGTTACAACAAAGGAGACATGATTTTGGCTTTTGTAGCAATACTTGTGTTATTTTGGATTCATGATTTTCAACCATATTTGAATTAATTATTGATGTTATTCTTTGTTCATAAGGCTAGTTTACGTAGAAATTGAGCGCACTATTATTGTACTAGTGGTTTGGCCCGCATGATGCGACATGTTTTATCGATGTTTTTTAGCACAATCTAACCCGATATACATTAAACACTACTTACATTTGATCGTTTAATTGGTGGATGATTCAATGGCGTTTGATTGTTTAGGCGATTCATAGTTTAGGCGATTTATTGTTTAGGCGTTTTACTCTTTAGGCGATTTATTGTTTAGGCGTTTTATTGTTTAGGCGATTCATAGTTTGGGCGATTTATTGTTTAGGCGATTCATAATTTAGGCGTTTTATTGTTTAGGCATTTTATTGTTTAGGCGACTTTGATAATCTTCTTTCTCCCAACATAATTCTGGAGCCACAAGGGTTGGTGATGCACTCCAACTGTTTGATCAAATGCCTTAAACTCTTAAAGACAACCTCCTCCTTCCATCGTCAAATTTACTAAGCTCATTGCTGGTATTGTAAAGATGAAACAATATTCCACTGCTCTTACATCAGGTCTGGAACCTCTTGTAATAGCCTATAGTGCACTACTTTTGCGATGGCGCTACGCCTGATTCCTAGTGTAGGACAAGATTCTCGTATGCGAACTATCATTCAAAAGCTAACAAGTGTTGATTTAAAGTAGAAGAGTTTCTATATTATAATGATAACATATTCCTACATAACTAGAAAGAAACATACCAAACGGCATAAATAGAATCAATGTCGACGAAGCATGTATAATCTAAACGCTTCCAATACGGAAAGTTGTCGCAGTAAACAAACATCTACATCTCCCTATGACCGACAAGGCGACAAACAAATGTTTCTGAAAAAAAAAAAAAAAAAAAAAAAAAAAAAAAAAAAAAAAAAAAAAAAAAAAAACTATAACAGTTGGAATGTTGATTTCACCTGAATTTTACAGGCGGCGGGTCTTTAACAGAACTTCCAATGATTATCACAGTTTACACACGTTACAAACGTGGTCATAGGTTCATCTGCACTCCGAGTCTGCAGCTGATAGTAAGTGCACTGCCTTTTCCCACATCGACCACACTTAAACTGATCTGTCGTAGCCTTTGGTGGGCCACCACGTTCGCAATCAAATAAAGCCTTCTCCTTGATTTTCACATTCTCCATCTGTCTTTCGGTGCTCGCCATCTCTTCAGGTGTCAACTCCAGAATCCTTTCTGGCTTCACATGCCCAAGCAACACTTTCCTTCTGAAATCCGGGTTTTTCGGATCCTTGATATTGAACATTATCGATCTGTATTTGAACTTCTGTGCACCGTTGGATCTCCCCCACTTTTCAAACATTGCAGACTCCACTGAAACAGCAACACGGTACGGGTCAGAAGCATCCACTTCATCCCTTAATTCATCCTCAATCTCTCCAGGAACTTTGCATAAAGCCTCTGAAAGAAGTTCACGAATCTTGTCTCTTAACGCATCCTTACAATAAACAAGGGAACTCAGTTTTGGTGGCCCTGCATTATTTGCTGTGGGTTTATTTGTTCGGTTATTTTCTTCTTTGGTAACCCGCTCGACTTTAATATCCTCTCGCTTTTCGACTTTAATATCTTCTCGCTTTTCGACTTTAACAACGTTAACAATTTTGTCTGAAGATGATGACGTATCATGCTTTTCAACCTTGACGGAGTTGACTCTCTGGACTTTCTTATCGGATGTATCCGCTCCATGCTCGGATTTAAAAGATCCTTTGGTATCCAAGCTCCCATTTTTTTTATTCTTTAATGTTTCTTCAACTATAATATTTTTCCAAATTTCGACTAGCTCAGAAGCCAAGGACTGGATCTTCTTTCTAGGGTGTTTTGTTAGTTGACGAAGCCGCTTCCCCACCTGAAATGACAGTAGTCGTGTCGTTTTTCAAAATGTAAGAAAACAGTAACAACCAAAGGAACACTGCGTGTCGTCATTTATTTGAAAAGAAACAGATGAATTGATAAACTAAGCAGCATGGAACCTAAACTTCACACTATTCACCTCACGCTTTTAAGTGTAAACCTGAAGCAACATTATCTGAACCTAACACGTCATGTTAATGCTTAGAAAACCTCTCTTGTCAAGGCTCAACCGGGTGCACGCCTAGGCCACTTTCAAGCCCATCTCAGCCTTCTCGCTTCGCTTCAAAATCCCCACTTCCGGGCCCTCAGGCGCAAATTTCAGGCCAAGTTCTGACCAAAAATCGTCCGAACAGATCTGAAACAATTATACCAGTCCTAAACTAGCCCTAAACAAGCTTAAAACTTGTCTAAGACCCCAAAAATAGTATTTTTACACTATGGCACTATGCATCTCGCTTGTAAAAGGCCTTGTTTTTTCTAAACTCTTGCGCTGAGGCCTTTCATTGCTATCTATAAGTAGAATGTCGCTATCGCCCACTATTTGCTATTGACAACTACGGGCTTGACCTCGAATCTTTTTGGGGAAGACGATCAACTCATCAACCTTCAAACTAAAACCTTAATTTTTTTTAACAATAAATTCCATTTCTTCATTTCATGACCATCAAATTACATTAAAAAAACAGACGGGCAACAAGCTGCGCCGCCACACCTTTCTAAATCGCAAACCTTAACTAATTCAATAATCCATTTTCAATTGTTTAAATTTGTACTCTTTCAATTTCAAATCTCCTATAACATTCCATTTAATCAATTGACCACATGCCTTAACATTTAACAGTTAAAACAATTTCAGTACATCAATTGTCAATTACAATTAACATAAATCCAACTAACTATCAAGACCCTATCTTTCCCCAAATGCAACCATAATTCACCCAAAAAACCACAAAAACAATCACACATAAACATACCCATAACATCATATTATAATTTTATAACCCACAAAATTAAAAAATAATAATAATAAAAACATACTTGAGTGGAAACAAGAACTTGATAATTAACAGGAAACTTCTTTAACGCTTTTAAGGCATCAATACACCGATCTTCTTCCGGCAAACATTCTGTTTGAGTGCCGTCAACGGCGGCGGCGTCCGCCGCCTTCTTTGCCGCCTCGAATAGCTGTTTTAGTTCTGTTTCCATATTGTGGGGTCGCTTCAACAACAATGTTAAGTATCTGTGAACACCATAGGTTGTGTTGGGTCGAGAGTTTTAATGTGGTCTGCATATTGCATAGATAGGGTGAAGAGATCATGGCCGTTGATCTATCGGTGTGGAAAAGTGATCGTGTGTTTAGCAAGAGCAATGCGTTGGGGTTTTGACTTTATGACAAGCAGGTTTGTTCAAATTGTTTGCCGCTTGTTTGGAAAATGCTCAAAAAATGATCGCTCGATTGTATATGAGTTGATCAGCTCGGTTCGGTTTGTAAATGAGCTAAGCACAAGCAAAGGTACGCTCGGTTTGTTCGGCTCGAATAAATTTTTATTTACTTAATAATAAATATACACGCAATTTAGAGATAAATTTATGGCTTTATATATAACATTCTATTGGATTTGATTCAGTATATGCAAACAATAAGTCATGAGGTGACAACCTTGACTTCTTTATGTTATTAGTCGTACATCGCTAATTGTCGTTTGATATCACACCTACGTCACAATGCAACAACTGTTCTCTGACGTATGCCCATCACCTCACTAGCCTCATCCTTGTACACTAGGATCTCAATATTAGTGTTATCATCGGACATTTCGACCTTAGTTGTCACCCGACAATGAAAACATCGAAGGAAACATCCCAATTAATGATCATCCATATTACTCTCCGCTCGATTCTCGCTTGGCGCTCGCTCAGAAAATTTGCGCTCGAAGAATGATTGTTCGGTTTTCGGCTCGATTGTAAACGAGCCGCTCCGCTCAGATCGGCTCGGCTCGTGAACAGCCCTAATGACAAGAGGGAAAGTTGAACAATTTTTACATTTGTGGTTGTAACACCCCAACCGATGGCGGAATCATCGAGGTGTCACGTAGTGACGATTGTTCAAAAGCACATGGTACTAAAATGTAAATATTATTGAATAAGCCAAAATTGTCTTACATGGAAATGGAAAATACAAAGTCTAAATGAAATGTAAATATTGAAATAACTGATTAAAATAAAGCACTAAAAGTCTCTTGCTAAAGCACTAGATCAAACTGCACCTGAAACATGTACAAAAATAGGTTTGGTCAACATATGAAATGTTGGTGAGCATTCCTAGTTTTAATATATATAGTAAGTTGAAAAGATATACAATTCAAGTGCAGGCTACAGTGCAAATATGTAAACTATGTATCATACAAATGAGCGAAATCAACCCTGTGACTGTATAATGTACAAAATGAACGGCGGTGTACTCATCCAATAAATGGATAATAACTTAACAATGGCCACGGATTCTCCGATGAAAAAGGGGGAGAATCAATCTAGGCGGGTTGTCAATCCAAATAGCGCTATCCAATGTTAAGGTCGGCTTGTACCATGTTAATGATTTCACTAAGTACAAATGTATTCCACATGTATTGTCTAAGCATAAAGCACGTTGTAAGCAATGCACATAGTACTAGAATTGTATTGTGAAAATGTAAACTTGTATTTGAAATTTGTAATAGTGTACATGTAACACCCCAAAAATAAATAAAAGTAAAAAGGGGATAGGAAGTACTCACTGTTCACGTAATAGCTTGAAATTCAACTGAACAACGAAATTTGAGTTGGAATTATCCCAAAGAATTAACCTAAAGAATTTGATAATGTGTAAGGGAAATAATTATAGGATACATGTATTTCTAGGGTTTCGAATTGGGGATAAGTATTTGTTTGATTAATAATCAAATTGTTTATTAAATATAAGAAATTTAATAAATAAATAAACAAAAGTCTTTTTGTAAATTTTTAAGTTAATGATGGTCACAATATAAAGTTTTAAGTATGAAAATAATTTTTATAAAATTATTTTCTTGAAAATGGAATATTTAATCTATTTATTTCAAATTGTCAAAATATAACTTTAATATTAAAAAAATATTAAAATTAAAGGATTTTTGAATTAAAAATTGTATTTCAGTTCTAAATAAATAGAAATAATTTATATAAAATTTTGGTGCAAAAATATTGAAAAATGAATTTATTATGATTTATTTATGATTAAAACTAACAAAAATTAATTAAAAATATAAAATGAACGGTTTTTCTGAAATAAAAATTATTTCTGAAATTTTTATTGCTATACAAGTTTAGAATAATTTTTGTGGGATTTAATAAAATCGTTTAGATATTTTTATTGAATTTTACAATTATAAATGAATAAACTTGTAATATTTATAATATATATTAAATAAATTATTTTTGAAAAACTAAAAATTGTACAATGAACTTTACCATTAGAAGATCATACAGTAATTTTTGTAGAATTTAAAAACCACTTTTAGTATTTAAAAACTATTTTGAAAGATTAATATATTACATATATATATATATATATATATAAAAGGGAAAAAAATGTTTGTTGGTTATGGGAGTCGAACACGGGCCTCTGGCCGGTTCGAGTTTTATCACAAGTGTGGCCACCAACTGAGCCACACCCTGAGAACGAGTTAAACTGGATTTATATTACTTATATAGGTTAATTGTGTTAATGGATACATGGTTTAATTGAAGAAAAATTAAAAGCCATTTGTGGGAATCGAACCTTGGCCAAAGGCCAGTTCTGATTCTTAACAGAAGGGGGTAAACCAACTGATCTAGATCAGTTGGTTGTACATTTTGCGTTTCAAAATAATTATATACATTGTCTGCGATTCATGTTCTTCCCCAATTTCACCCAAATCGAGCCCTAATAATCCAATCACTACAATTAGTGATCAATAGCCCCTGGATTCTTGGGGCTATTGTTTGTCATGTGCCGAAGAGTAAAACCCAACAAAAAAAAGAGAACTTACAAGAATCGTAAACGTGTATAAAGCTCGGTCAACTGAAAAAGTCAAAACTCGACTCAAAGCTTCGAATGAAGGATTGTTAACAGAAATTGAAGATAGAGAGGAGGTTTTCGGCGAGTGTAGAGGCAATGGGGAGGTCCAATTTATAGTGAGAAGCCCGGATTGTTGATTTGGTAAGTATTGACTCGGCTTTGAATGTGATGATGCGTCGTGTGTGTATAATTGGCATGATTTGATGATGATTGACCGAGTAATTATACGCGTAATGGTCAAAGGTATCAATAACATTCCATAACAGGATCAAATAACGCGTTTGGATGATTGATGATGATGATCGATGTGTGCAGTTGACTTTTCTAGTCAAACTGCTCGATTTTACATATGATATAAAATAAATTCGTGTGGGTTTAGAAACAGAAAGATGTGTAGCTCAGTTGGTTTGTGTGTGGTGTGTAGTGAACCGGCTATGGGCTTGGGTTCAAATCCCGGCCCAAGCCTTTTATTTTTAGACAATATTTCATCTATTTTTATATTATTATTAACATATATTATGATTATATAAACCCGAATGTGTCACAGAATATTTTTTGAACGTTCGAAAATGATGAAAATGCAACGTCGTATTAATTGGAGTTTTAACGTACATAGAATGTTAAATTAAATAAGAAAAAGTGACGGATGTCACAGTGGTGTTTTTAGTTTTTGGGATGAGCTCGGTATCCATTCGTATCAAACCGATTTCGATACTGAAAATATTGATACTGATTTTCTCTAAAATTTGATACCAATGCTGAAAATACAAATACAGAACTGAAAATACCAAAAAATAAACCGGTGTCAGTATTTTCGATAATTAATACCGAAATATTCATCCCTAGTTTTAACCTAGTCCGCTTTAACCCTTGTTCGGCTATATTGTGGCACAGGTTTGGTTCATCTTAACCTAGTCCGATAATTAATACCGAAATATTCATCCCTAGTTTTAACCTAGTCCGCTTTAACCCTTGTTCGGCTATATTGTGGCACAGGTTTGGTTCATCTTAAGTCTGCAGGACCGAGCCTTCAACGGACTTCTTGTGTGGGTTCTCCGTTCTCTCTCTCCATCGGTGTAACATGTAGAGTTTGGAGTTTTACACGTTGCATTGTGTGAAATATCTTATGTAATATAATTTATTTTATAGTTCAACTAAAATGCTAAATGGTTTATATTGTGATGCTACTCAACTTAGAAGTTATGATACGGAAAATAACAATGTACACATTACACACGATGTGTTAAGTTCCCTTCTAAATATAATGGTAATAAAATCATATAAAATGTGATTTTTTTTTTCCTCGTAAAATTTGGTAGTATTTTATGAGTTTTCCCCAAAGATAAAAAATATGGATTAGGGAAGAAGACTTCATCGGTTGAACACACATAAAGCCCATATGTTAGTAGAGATAAGGCCCGAATAAGCCCATTTGGTAGCATCCCTGGTCAGTAGCTAAACGACCCATCTTTTTATATCATCTGTCCATTTGTGTATTGAACATTATTATCAAATTCTTATCTATAATCTATAATCTATAATCTATAATCTATAATACATTATAAAGGAGGAGTGATGTACCATATTGGAATTTTAACATGAGTACAACTTTTAAAGCATTAAGTATAAGAAAATAAAGCTTATTTCATAAGGGTATTATAGGGATATTGGGGACAATTAAGACACTTTGAAGGGTAATATAGACATTTCATCATCCTTCTCCTTTACAATATCAAAACAAATTGACAATTCTACCCTTTGATTCCCTTAATGCCCTCCATCCGTTCACATACAATGCCTCTTCAGTTTCATAAGAATCTCCCTTTCATACCCCATTCAATGAGTCTTATTACTATTTTATGAATGATTGAATGAAACCTATTCAATGAATCGTCTTCCGTTATTATCCTTCATCCCTTCATACAAGTTTAGTGCGTTTAGTGATTCCTCTTCAGGTCAGAGTTTTTTTCTTTTTTCTTGTTGATTGTGGTTATGAGCTTAAAATTTGTACGATTTGAATTCGAGTTTTTGTTGGTTTACCATTTGATTGATCAAGTTGATTTACAGATTGCATGTACTTAAAGGGTAGATTCTGATTGAAGCAATATCTAAGTCTGATTAAAGATTTCTTAAAGGTTTGATTCATTAGTTTGATTTACCATTTGAAGTAGATTCTGATTGAAGGGTAGATTTCATGTCTGATTAAAGATTTCTTAAAGGTTTGATTCATTCGATTGATATTTTATATCGCATCCGTAGGATTCTCCGCCTAAATGACCTTGAACTGGATCATTTATCATTAGTTGTTGTCAAATGGTGAACTGAGTTTTTTTTTCATTAAAACAGGAATTTGACGTATGTATAGTTTAGCGATTGACTTCCTTTTGAAATATGGAGTTGGAGGTCAGTTGTTTCGCTCACGGTTTTCATAAATAGTTGATGCTATTTACTTTATGCTATACAACCTTTACTGCGTTCTGTGCTCATGACTTTTACCTTACTTTGCAGAAAAACCAAACATGAAGGATGGAAAGGGGGGAAGTTAAATTTACAGACGGGTCCCTTCATAATCAAGTAAGTCAGGCCGTGAATTTAGTTTTGGATTGTAGTCCTCAATTGCATACAGTTTCCCAGGGAAAAAAATCTTCAAACGGGAGAGCTTTAGTATTTGTTACATAACTAGATTGTTAGCCCCACGCGTTGCAGCGTGGTTTCAAAGTCATCTTAACAAAAGGGCTGCCATGTGGTATTTTGTTTTAATCAACTGAATGACTCCAGACCAGTGAGCCATCATGCTTGAACATATCAGTCTGTCTTCAGCCTCTTTTCTCTCCATTCCTAATTATGAGATGCCACACATCATCTATGTGCCCAAATCCTACTGTTGTGCTTACGTATTCTTTCATGTCATCAAACAAATACTTGTTTAGAGTATTAATTGGTCATCAGTCTTACAGCCTCTCTTTATTTGCACATTAATACAACTTTACCTGTAATTTATACAACTCTCATGTTTTCATAAGTAATTTCCAATAGTCCCAAGATTTTATACATACATAGAACACATAAATGATTAGTTTAAGATTCTTGAATTACACATAAATCATCTTGCGTATGGTTACTAAGTTGATCAAGTCACACACGCATCTCACAAATCATATCACAATTGTTACCAGCAAGAGTTCTGATCATATCACAAACTTGTATATGCTTTATACTTTATAATTTATCATTTATTATAATAATTTTTATTTATTTTATATCCGGTTTTTAAATCCAATCGGACCAGTTGAACCGGTCCTACCAGTGAACCAGTAGTGTTGCCGGTTCGATGTCCGATGTTGAATACATTAATGTAATGGTTGATGTGTACTAAAACCATGATGGTCAACAATGGAGGAGGTGGACCGAGTTGTGTTATGGTTGAGGATGGTGGCGAGGCCAGTTATGGACAAAGGTCAGCCACCGGACAGTGGTGGTGATATTTGGAGAGAAGTCTATACTTGTTCCTTCTGTTCACCTTGGTCGACGCCAGTCAGAACTCTTGCTGGTAACATAGTTAAATGTGATATGATTTGTGATATGCGTGTGTCACTCGATCAACTTATTAGGCACCGACCCAATAAATCACGCATCTCAAATAACTCATCCAACGGCAGTAACTTTTGTCGCCACTTAGGGTTCTACAATCGAGCCAAAAAAGTATGACTGTATTCGTCACGCCATAAGTTTATAGTGGTTTAAAGTCTTTAAAGAGCATGGCTGCAAGGCATGCTGCAGGTTATAATCTGCCAATCGCCATCCTAGATGCGCCACTGTCTCAACATTCAAAAAGTCATTAGTTCATCTTAGAAGCAATTGATGGAGTCATAAGTAAGGTGAAAACAAAGAATTTTTTATTTGTTACTATATAACACAACATCAAATGGTTCTAATGTGGCCCTATATACAAAATGGTTCTCAAGTACATATCAATTAAACCCTGAAGTAGTTTGAGAATACCGACATACGACTCCAGATTTCACCAGAATATCTAAAGATATGAAATTACAAAACTACCCCTAACTATTCATAAGCAACCTTAAATGTTATATATATAACTATATCCATTGATTTATCCACATCAATGGGTTTTGAGTTTCTGGTTAACCAACAGGAAAGTGAGTTTTTTTAATGTTAGTGTTTCTACTTGTTGTTAGTGCTTATGTTCCTTTTTGGATTCAGGCTAATCTGCACATTTTTTTCAATAGTTATTATTGTCAATGCCTTTCTTACATTAGTAACTTTAACACAGGCTTAGCCTTGTTATTTAAATTTAGGCACTTGAAAAAGGTCATGTGATATTCATCGTTTGCTTAACCTGTATATACGGTCTTCTCAAAACCAAGTTTATTTTATTTTAATCACTAAATGTTCATAATTATTTCATAACACCAACTATTTTCTTGGTGTAGGGTCATTCAAAAATGTATATGTTGTATACTATATATTAAGCAATCTAAGCCCTTTAGTATCCGCGATGCTAATATTTCTGAACTTTACAGGGGGTTGTCGTTGATGAAGTGAATATTTTTTCTTAAGGATAAAGGATTAAAGATCCATTTACTTTTTGTTGTTAAGTTGGTGGTGTAGATCAACCTGCAAGAGTAAGTTCCCTTTGTTCATTTACTTTATGCAAACTCTTGATGATGAAATGATGATGATTATTGAAGTTAGTCAAGTTACCGTTTGAATGTCACTGAAATATGTGAATTTTAAAATCATTTTTGTGCATTATTCAAATGTCAATTTCTTGTAGGGCAAAATATTAAAGATATATATAAACAGAAGAAGCTCTTTACTATAGAGAATGTATAGCAGTGGCGGATATAGAAATGTTTTGCAGTAGTAACGTTTTTCATTTTTTTTCATTTTAGTAGCAACGTTTTCCAAATTTTGTAAAAAAAAAACAAATTTTCCACTAATTATCCACTACGCGCGCGAAGTTGAGCCGCAACGGACGCGACACCTGCTTCTTCATTAGGTCCGCCCCTGATGTATAGAAGCTATTTTTCATGAGCTGGCGTTTTTTCATTTCTATACATTTTGATTCAAATTTAGGTTTCATCATATGGTTTGATTTAGTATTTGCATCATCATGGTCATGAAGATTAACACCCATGGTATCGCGGAAAGGTTTGAACTTTAACCAACCATGATTTCCAATTTGCATTTCATCATATAAAATGTTAAATTTCTCAAATAGGTGTAACAGGAATGGAATTATCAGTTTTAGTGATTAGTTAATAGCAGGGACGATTACACCATATAATTCCACGGTATTATTGTTCTTGTATTCTAATGGTCTTGCAAACCATAATATATACCATAATCAAAGCATACAGTTTAAACAACATGAAAGCAAGTAGCAAATATACAAAAACCTATAGATAAATTGCATTACCTCGTATATAGTAGCTAATGTATCAAACAACCTATAGATAAATTTATCAAACAGCCTATAGCTAATTTATGTTTTTTTTTTCTCCAAATGGATAAAAAGTGTTTGCCTCGTTCAGTAGCGTTTTCATAATATTTTGTGTTAAAGGCATGTCAGGTTACAGTAGGCTCTCTCCAAAAGAGCCTAGGTGATTCTTGGTTTTATTTCAACTCTTTTGTTTATTCAATTAGTCTTCGTGAATTGATATATTAGTTGTATTAACAAATTGGTTTTAAAAATAAATTACGTGAAACTTTTTTTTGCAATGGTATCCGCGGCAACGCGCGGGCACTCCCACTAGTACATTATAAAGGAGGAGTGATGTATCATATTGGAATTTTGACATGAGTACAATTTTTAAAGCAACAAGTATAAAAAAATAAAGCTTTTTTCATAAGGGTATAATAGGGATAATGATGACAATTAAGACACTTTGAAGGGTAATCTAGAGATTTCACCCAACTCCTCCTTTGCAATATGAAAAAAGTGTTCCATTGCTGCCCTTATCTGTACTGTGGTACATCACCTCTTGAAAGATCGATCGATTAATAACCTACAAATTTCTTTAATTCACCATAACTCAATCTGCTTCATTTGCTTCTTCACTCAACCACCGTCCCTTCAGTTACCACTCAATCCAACTAAACCATGCAATATCATGGGTCAAACAGTTTTCTTCATCTTTTCATTCTTTCTGTTCTTAGTGTCCAATCAAATGATTCGGGTGCAAATGATTTCTTTTAGTATTCACAGCCGGGTCTTGAATTTGCAAAGGATTTGATGATAAACAATGCGGTTTCATCTTTGATTCCGCTTCAAATCCCCGAATTGAACAGAAGGTTCACATCCCAGTTGTGGGATTCGTTTGTATGTTTCTATCGGATATTGTTATTTATGAAGTTAATGTTTCTTATTGGGTTCTTAAACTTCAGGAGATTGGTGTTACTATAGTTTCTTCTGGTGCTAATGGGTTGAGGTTTGATTGGAGTTATGATTATAGCACTTGGTTGTTTGCTTCTGGTGTGGAGAATGCTAACGCGAGATGATAGAATGCTTTCTTCATGCTGTCACGGCAAAAAAAAAAAAAGAGGTATTGTCTATGTATTTAATTTTTCTCCAATTTCCTTTAGGTAATTCATCTAAAAACAACAAAAAACGCAATCTTGTATCTAGCAGGTAATCGTTATTTGTTATTACTCTTTTTAGTTATGATATATACATAAAAGATGTGGCGATTGGTAGCGAGATAAGAAGCGTTGTGTTAGTTAGATGTCGATTTTATCTACTTTTATGCGAGATAAGAAGCGTTGTGTTAGTTAGACGTCGATTTTACGTACTTTTATTTTTGGAATAGTTGTTTAGATTCATTACACATATTCCTGATCACTTGTAGAAAATAAAGTTTATATATCCCTATTTACATGAAACGAAGGGTTTTACATCATTCACTATGGGCAAAATTTATCAGTCTTGAATGTGGAAAGTAGGCGAATAGGTTCATGCATGTCTGACACATGGTAGATTTCGGACCATTATACCCTTTCATAGCTGGCCGATATGAGCCTTTAGCCTTGTCTCATAAGTTGTTAAATTGAGTGTTCCACCTACATAGAGTTTCTTTTAATTTTTTTACATCAAAATAGTTGAATTTTAAGTTAATATGCATAGTGCATGCCTATATATCCTGGCACAGACATAGATACTGCCGTACATCGTAAATGATCACAACCTTCATTACCATTGACGAAACGGTAATGCTGACTAACTCTTACAGAGAATTACATTACTACGAATCACAGACTTTGAATTTTGGGTTAGGTTCTGCGACACTAGGATTAGAATTTAGGGAATAAAATGATAAACATTGTTGGTTGGTGATCCATTATCTTACCATATTCAGCCCATTTGACCCATATTTAGCTAGAACCTCAAATTTTCAGTTGTACTTTTTACTGAATCGGATTTGGGTACTTGATTGACCAATTGTGATAGTAGATTCCAGTTGTTGAATGATACCAATTTTCATTACTGAAAAAGCCATGTCATGTGGAAATACATTTTCTTATGTTTATTTAATAAAATTTAATATATACAAAATTTCAATGTTTTTAAGATATTTAGTTCATGTAGTAAATTTCTGAGTTCATCAAATAAGGCAAATATAACACCAAATAGCCAACGGCAAGATATACTCTAGATAGCCACTTTTGGTTCTGAATTGCTTCTTTGCTGTTAATACAGGGCCATGGGAATAAAGGTGGTGGTGCAATCGAAAGTGCTTCAGCCTTGGCTGCCTTGAACTCAACTTTTAACAAATATGGTGGTGCAAAAAAAAGGTACAAGTGGCGATTTACAGAGAACAACTGCAGTTGTTGCATTCTCCAGGGTTTTACTGATGCCAAAATCGATGAACCCTCTCCTGGCATGGAAAAATGCCAAAAAGAGCCAGCTGGTTAAGCAAATAGATGCAGTCAGAGCTTTTAATCTGTGGTGAGATCATAAAGGGGATATTATCATCATTCTTGTAGAACATCCCGGGGGTACTCTTCATCATTAACCATCAGTTGTTGACTTGTCTCGTCTTATGCAGCGTCTTCTTCTCTGCCATTCAGCTTTTTCTGAACACGATTTCTAAAGATTGATGATAGAAATAGCATCCCAAGTGTTGTTGCAGATATTTTTTTACTTGGACTAAACGGAAAGTTGATATCAGAAGACACTTCTTGTTTATGTCATGTGGTACGCTTGTTTTCCAGTAAAGGTATTATTATGTATTAAATGGCAATACAGTTAATTATGGGTGTGTTTTATGCTCTTAAGGAGGTTGTTCCTGGCTTCAGCCATCTGATGTACGTACTTAAGTCAAAGTTGGTCACTGCATTCACGCCTCAGTACACGATTGCTGCTATGTCGTAAGCATGAGCAGCCTCTTCTTGGGTTCTTGTAATTAAAACGGTATTTGGTAAGTGAACTTATTAATATTTTTGCACTTTCTATGTGAGGTAGGATTATGTGTGCGTGGCTTAGCCGGTCTAAAAAAAAATTATGACACGGTTACAAAAAGTCGCGCCCAAGGTGTGAGGCTGGAACACATGCTAGGGGCTTGAGGCAGCGCCTCATGTACCTCTGGGTCAAAATTAAAATAAGGTTTGTAGGATGTTGATATGTAAAAACAACCAAAGGGTTGAAGAAATTGTGAAAGTTTACTTAGTAAAAGATTTGTGGATGCGTAAAATAGATGAATTTTATTTATTTATTTTTTAACAGTATTTATTGGTTTAGTAAAAAGCACAGTTTATCAGAAGGAGAGGTCAAGTTTTTACTCATTTTCCGATTTACCGATAAATCGGTCGATTTAAGTTAGGTTTTAACTAAAACGTAAACGGGTCAAATGAGTTGCTTAAACATATTTAAACATATAAGAAGCCACTAAAGCACTTCATTACAAAATTAGGTTATTTCTACAGTAATATAGTTTTTTTAATCTCTACTACCACTAATATTATGTCATAGAGTAAGATTATTTCTAACCCACTGTTTTCCACTAATTAGTAGTTTGATCTAAAATTCCTAGAATTTTATTGTTTGACAAGCATCATGCTGAATTGCTGATCGTTTTTCCCTATGCTCACAGTTTGCAGGAAGCACAAAAGAGGATGACGATTGAAAAACTGCCTAATATCTTGGTCATACATTTAAAGCGTTTCAAGTAATGGAACAACTGGGTAGGTACAAAAAACTATCATATTGTGTGGTATTACCTCTGGAGCTAAAGCTGCCGAACACCATGACAGACGTCGACCGTTAGTATTCTCTATTTGCGGTGGTGTTTCATGTCGGCAGTGGGCCCAACCATGGCCGTTATGCCAGTCTGGTGAAAAGCCACAACCACATGGCTATTTTATGATGACGAGAACGTGGAAATGATTGAAGAATCAGCTATTCAAACTGCCTTCGGTTCTGCTCAGGAATATGCCAGTAACACTGATCACGGCTACATTCTCTTCTATGACAGCCTCGCTAACAACTCGAGCTGATAACGGGTATGTTTATTATGATACAACTCTATTGTTTAATTGTTCTATATTCTGTCCTTAATAGAACTAGATCAGAAAAACTAAAAACTATAATCATATTCATGTGGGTTAGATGTACAGTTGATTGATACTCTGCCATTTTCAAAGTACTTGTAATGCAATGGCTGCTATGATAGTTTTTGTTAATGTTTGGGGTGATTTAAATTTATGGAATAATAATGAAGGAAATTAGGTGGGTTACCATAGATTTATTGGTTTATAAAGTGTGTTAGGAGTTAGGACCGTTGACTACACTATTACAATGGTTAAGATTTAGACAGCGGTAAGGTTTTTATCAACAAATTGTATTTAATTAGTGTTTATCAAAAGTCAATGAGGAACTTGTTGTAGATTAGTACGTAAGGGAAGCTGAATGTATATAGTTAGGAAACAGGCATACCCTTCATAAAAAGGGCATACATGTTGAAATGGAACATCTTGATGAACAACCTTCCTTTAGCTTACATGAGATAGTTAAGGCTACAAATAATTTCAGCCTTAACAATAAGACTGGGCAAGGCAACTTTGGTGTTGTTTACAAGGTAACTTAGAGATACCTTTTTTACCTTTAAGTGAATTAGTTGCGTTAACAAATTAGTATTAAAATAAAATTACGTTAAACAAGCCACGCAACGAGCGTAAAAAACATAAGTACCCGCAACAACGTGCGGGCATTCCCACTAGTACATTATAAAGGAGGAGTGATGTACCATATTGGAATTTTAACATGAGTACAACTTTTAAAGCATTAAGTATAAGAAAATAAAGCTTATTTCATAAGGGTATTATAGGGATATTGGGGACAATTAAGACACTTTGAAGGGTAATATAGACATTTCATCATCCTTCTCCTTTACAATATCAAAACAAATTGACAATTCTACCCTTTGATTCCCTTAATGCCCTCCATCCGTTCACATACAATGCCTCTTCAGTTTCATAAGAATCTCCCTTTCATACCCCATTCAATGAGTCTTATTACTATTTTATGAATGATTGAATGAAACCTATTCAATGAATCGTCTTCCGTTATTATCCTTCATCCCTTCATACAAGTTTAGTGCGTTTAGTGATTCCTCTTCAGGTCAGAGTTTTTTTCTTTTTTCTTGTTGATTGTGGTTATGAGCTTAAAATTTGTACGATTTGAATTCGAGTTTTTGTTGGTTTACCATTTGATTGATCAAGTTGATTTACAGATTGCATGTACTTAAAGGGTAGATTCTGATTGAAGCAATATCTAAGTCTGATTAAAGATTTCTTAAAGGTTTGATTCATTAGTTTGATTTACCATTTGAAGTAGATTCTGATTGAAGGGTAGATTTCATGTCTGATTAAAGATTTCTTAAAGGTTTGATTCATTCGATTGATATTTTATATCGCATCCGTAGGATTCTCCGCCTAAATGACCTTGAACTGGATCATTTATCATTAGTTGTTGTCAAATGGTGAACTGAGTTTTTTTTTCATTAAAACAGGAATTTGACGTATGTATAGTTTAGCGATTGACTTCCTTTTGAAATATGGAGTTGGAGGTCAGTTGTTTCGCTCACGGTTTTCATAAATAGTTGATGCTATTTACTTTATGCTATACAACCTTTACTGCGTTCTGTGCTCATGACTTTTACCTTACTTTGCAGAAAAACCAAACATGAAGGATGGAAAGGGGGGAAGTTAAATTTACAGACGGGTCCCTTCATAATCAAGTAAGTCAGGCCGTGAATTTAGTTTTGGATTGTAGTCCTCAATTGCATACAGTTTCCCAGGGAAAAAAATCTTCAAACGGGAGAGCTTTAGTATTTGTTACATAACTAGATTGTTAGCCCCACGCGTTGCAGCGTGGTTTCAAAGTCATCTTAACAAAAGGGCTGCCATGTGGTATTTTGTTTTAATCAACTGAATGACTCCAGACCAGTGAGCCATCATGCTTGAACATATCAGTCTGTCTTCAGCCTCTTTTCTCTCCATTCCTAATTATGAGATGCCACACATCATCTATGTGCCCAAATCCTACTGTTGTGCTTACGTATTCTTTCATGTCATCAAACAAATACTTGTTTAGAGTATTAATTGGTCATCAGTCTTACAGCCTCTCTTTATTTGCACATTAATACAACTTTACCTGTAATTTATACAACTCTCATGTTTTCATAAGTAATTTCCAATAGTCCCAAGATTTTATACATACATAGAACACATAAATGATTAGTTTAAGATTCTTGAATTACACATAAATCATCTTGCGTATGGTTACTAAGTTGATCAAGTCACACACGCATCTCACAAATCATATCACAATTGTTACCAGCAAGAGTTCTGATCATATCACAAACTTGTATATGCTTTATACTTTATAATTTATCATTTATTATAATAATTTTTATTTATTTTATATCCGGTTTTTAAATCCAATCGGACCAGTTGAACCGGTCCTACCAGTGAACCAGTAGTGTTGCCGGTTCGATGTCCGATGTTGAATACATTAATGTAATGGTTGATGTGTACTAAAACCATGATGGTCAACAATGGAGGAGGTGGACCGAGTTGTGTTATGGTTGAGGATGGTGGCGAGGCCAGTTATGGACAAAGGTCAGCCACCGGACAGTGGTGGTGATATTTGGAGAGAAGTCTATACTTGTTCCTTCTGTTCACCTTGGTCGACGCCAGTCAGAACTCTTGCTGGTAACATAGTTAAATGTGATATGATTTGTGATATGCGTGTGTCACTCGATCAACTTATTAGGCACCGACCCAATAAATCACGCATCTCAAATAACTCATCCAACGGCAGTAACTTTTGTCGCCACTTAGGGTTCTACAATCGAGCCAAAAAAGTATGACTGTATTCGTCACGCCATAAGTTTATAGTGGTTTAAAGTCTTTAAAGAGCATGGCTGCAAGGCATGCTGCAGGTTATAATCTGCCAATCGCCATCCTAGATGCGCCACTGTCTCAACATTCAAAAAGTCATTAGTTCATCTTAGAAGCAATTGATGGAGTCATAAGTAAGGTGAAAACAAAGAATTTTTTATTTGTTACTATATAACACAACATCAAATGGTTCTAATGTGGCCCTATATACAAAATGGTTCTCAAGTACATATCAATTAAACCCTGAAGTAGTTTGAGAATACCGACATACGACTCCAGATTTCACCAGAATATCTAAAGATATGAAATTACAAAACTACCCCTAACTATTCATAAGCAACCTTAAATGTTATATATATAACTATATCCATTGATTTATCCACATCAATGGGTTTTGAGTTTCTGGTTAACCAACAGGAAAGTGAGTTTTTTTAATGTTAGTGTTTCTACTTGTTGTTAGTGCTTATGTTCCTTTTTGGATTCAGGCTAATCTGCACATTTTTTTCAATAGTTATTATTGTCAATGCCTTTCTTACATTAGTAACTTTAACACAGGCTTAGCCTTGTTATTTAAATTTAGGCACTTGAAAAAGGTCATGTGATATTCATCGTTTGCTTAACCTGTATATACGGTCTTCTCAAAACCAAGTTTATTTTATTTTAATCACTAAATGTTCATAATTATTTCATAACACCAACTATTTTCTTGGTGTAGGGTCATTCAAAAATGTATATGTTGTATACTATATATTAAGCAATCTAAGCCCTTTAGTATCCGCGATGCTAATATTTCTGAACTTTACAGGGGGTTGTCGTTGATGAAGTGAATATTTTTTCTTAAGGATAAAGGATTAAAGATCCATTTACTTTTTGTTGTTAAGTTGGTGGTGTAGATCAACCTGCAAGAGTAAGTTCCCTTTGTTCATTTACTTTATGCAAACTCTTGATGATGAAATGATGATGATTATTGAAGTTAGTCAAGTTACCGTTTGAATGTCACTGAAATATGTGAATTTTAAAATCATTTTTGTGCATTATTCAAATGTCAATTTCTTGTAGGGCAAAATATTAAAGATATATATAAACAGAAGAAGCTCTTTACTATAGAGAATGTATAGCAGTGGCGGATATAGAAATGTTTTGCAGTAGTAACGTTTTTCATTTTTTTTCATTTTAGTAGCAACGTTTTCCAAATTTTGTAAAAAAAAAACAAATTTTCCACTAATTATCCACTACGCGCGCGAAGTTGAGCCGCAACGGACGCGACACCTGCTTCTTCATTAGGTCCGCCCCTGATGTATAGAAGCTATTTTTCATGAGCTGGCGTTTTTTCATTTCTATACATTTTGATTCAAATTTAGGTTTCATCATATGGTTTGATTTAGTATTTGCATCATCATGGTCATGAAGATTAACACCCATGGTATCGCGGAAAGGTTTGAACTTTAACCAACCATGATTTCCAATTTGCATTTCATCATATAAAATGTTAAATTTCTCAAATAGGTGTAACAGGAATGGAATTATCAGTTTTAGTGATTAGTTAATAGCAGGGACGATTACACCATATAATTCCACGGTATTATTGTTCTTGTATTCTAATGGTCTTGCAAACCATAATATATACCATAATCAAAGCATACAGTTTAAACAACATGAAAGCAAGTAGCAAATATACAAAAACCTATAGATAAATTGCATTACCTCGTATATAGTAGCTAATGTATCAAACAACCTATAGATAAATTTATCAAACAGCCTATAGCTAATTTATGTTTTTTTTTTCTCCAAATGGATAAAAAGTGTTTGCCTCGTTCAGTAGCGTTTTCATAATATTTTGTGTTAAAGGCATGTCAGGTTACAGTAGGCTCTCTCCAAAAGAGCCTAGGTGATTCTTGGTTTTATTTCAACTCTTTTGTTTATTCAATTAGTCTTCGTGAATTGATATATTAGTTGTATTAACAAATTGGTTTTAAAAATAAATTACGTGAAACTTTTTTTTGCAATGGTATCCGCGGCAACGCGCGGGCACTCCCACTAGTACATTATAAAGGAGGAGTGATGTATCATATTGGAATTTTGACATGAGTACAATTTTTAAAGCAACAAGTATAAAAAAATAAAGCTTTTTTCATAAGGGTATAATAGGGATAATGATGACAATTAAGACACTTTGAAGGGTAATCTAGAGATTTCACCCAACTCCTCCTTTGCAATATGAAAAAAGTGTTCCATTGCTGCCCTTATCTGTACTGTGGTACATCACCTCTTGAAAGATCGATCGATTAATAACCTACAAATTTCTTTAATTCACCATAACTCAATCTGCTTCATTTGCTTCTTCACTCAACCACCGTCCCTTCAGTTACCACTCAATCCAACTAAACCATGCAATATCATGGGTCAAACAGTTTTCTTCATCTTTTCATTCTTTCTGTTCTTAGTGTCCAATCAAATGATTCGGGTGCAAATGATTTCTTTTAGTATTCACAGCCGGGTCTTGAATTTGCAAAGGATTTGATGATAAACAATGCGGTTTCATCTTTGATTCCGCTTCAAATCCCCGAATTGAACAGAAGGTTCACATCCCAGTTGTGGGATTCGTTTGTATGTTTCTATCGGATATTGTTATTTATGAAGTTAATGTTTCTTATTGGGTTCTTAAACTTCAGGAGATTGGTGTTACTATAGTTTCTTCTGGTGCTAATGGGTTGAGGTTTGATTGGAGTTATGATTATAGCACTTGGTTGTTTGCTTCTGGTGTGGAGAATGCTAACGCGAGATGATAGAATGCTTTCTTCATGCTGTCACGGCAAAAAAAAAAAAAGAGGTATTGTCTATGTATTTAATTTTTCTCCAATTTCCTTTAGGTAATTCATCTAAAAACAACAAAAAACGCAATCTTGTATCTAGCAGGTAATCGTTATTTGTTATTACTCTTTTTAGTTATGATATATACATAAAAGATGTGGCGATTGGTAGCGAGATAAGAAGCGTTGTGTTAGTTAGATGTCGATTTTATCTACTTTTATGCGAGATAAGAAGCGTTGTGTTAGTTAGACGTCGATTTTACGTACTTTTATTTTTGGAATAGTTGTTTAGATTCATTACACATATTCCTGATCACTTGTAGAAAATAAAGTTTATATATCCCTATTTACATGAAACGAAGGGTTTTACATCATTCACTATGGGCAAAATTTATCAGTCTTGAATGTGGAAAGTAGGCGAATAGGTTCATGCATGTCTGACACATGGTAGATTTCGGACCATTATACCCTTTCATAGCTGGCCGATATGAGCCTTTAGCCTTGTCTCATAAGTTGTTAAATTGAGTGTTCCACCTACATAGAGTTTCTTTTAATTTTTTTACATCAAAATAGTTGAATTTTAAGTTAATATGCATAGTGCATGCCTATATATCCTGGCACAGACATAGATACTGCCGTACATCGTAAATGATCACAACCTTCATTACCATTGACGAAACGGTAATGCTGACTAACTCTTACAGAGAATTACATTACTACGAATCACAGACTTTGAATTTTGGGTTAGGTTCTGCGACACTAGGATTAGAATTTAGGGAATAAAATGATAAACATTGTTGGTTGGTGATCCATTATCTTACCATATTCAGCCCATTTGACCCATATTTAGCTAGAACCTCAAATTTTCAGTTGTACTTTTTACTGAATCGGATTTGGGTACTTGATTGACCAATTGTGATAGTAGATTCCAGTTGTTGAATGATACCAATTTTCATTACTGAAAAAGCCATGTCATGTGGAAATACATTTTCTTATGTTTATTTAATAAAATTTAATATATACAAAATTTCAATGTTTTTAAGATATTTAGTTCATGTAGTAAATTTCTGAGTTCATCAAATAAGGCAAATATAACACCAAATAGCCAACGGCAAGATATACTCTAGATAGCCACTTTTGGTTCTGAATTGCTTCTTTGCTGTTAATACAGGGCCATGGGAATAAAGGTGGTGGTGCAATCGAAAGTGCTTCAGCCTTGGCTGCCTTGAACTCAACTTTTAACAAATATGGTGGTGCAAAAAAAAGGTACAAGTGGCGATTTACAGAGAACAACTGCAGTTGTTGCATTCTCCAGGGTTTTACTGATGCCAAAATCGATGAACCCTCTCCTGGCATGGAAAAATGCCAAAAAGAGCCAGCTGGTTAAGCAAATAGATGCAGTCAGAGCTTTTAATCTGTGGTGAGATCATAAAGGGGATATTATCATCATTCTTGTAGAACATCCCGGGGGTACTCTTCATCATTAACCATCAGTTGTTGACTTGTCTCGTCTTATGCAGCGTCTTCTTCTCTGCCATTCAGCTTTTTCTGAACACGATTTCTAAAGATTGATGATAGAAATAGCATCCCAAGTGTTGTTGCAGATATTTTTTTACTTGGACTAAACGGAAAGTTGATATCAGAAGACACTTCTTGTTTATGTCATGTGGTACGCTTGTTTTCCAGTAAAGGTATTATTATGTATTAAATGGCAATACAGTTAATTATGGGTGTGTTTTATGCTCTTAAGGAGGTTGTTCCTGGCTTCAGCCATCTGATGTACGTACTTAAGTCAAAGTTGGTCACTGCATTCACGCCTCAGTACACGATTGCTGCTATGTCGTAAGCATGAGCAGCCTCTTCTTGGGTTCTTGTAATTAAAACGGTATTTGGTAAGTGAACTTATTAATATTTTTGCACTTTCTATGTGAGGTAGGATTATGTGTGCGTGGCTTAGCCGGTCTAAAAAAAAATTATGACACGGTTACAAAAAGTCGCGCCCAAGGTGTGAGGCTGGAACACATGCTAGGGGCTTGAGGCAGCGCCTCATGTACCTCTGGGTCAAAATTAAAATAAGGTTTGTAGGATGTTGATATGTAAAAACAACCAAAGGGTTGAAGAAATTGTGAAAGTTTACTTAGTAAAAGATTTGTGGATGCGTAAAATAGATGAATTTTATTTATTTATTTTTTAACAGTATTTATTGGTTTAGTAAAAAGCACAGTTTATCAGAAGGAGAGGTCAAGTTTTTACTCATTTTCCGATTTACCGATAAATCGGTCGATTTAAGTTAGGTTTTAACTAAAACGTAAACGGGTCAAATGAGTTGCTTAAACATATTTAAACATATAAGAAGCCACTAAAGCACTTCATTACAAAATTAGGTTATTTCTACAGTAATATAGTTTTTTTAATCTCTACTACCACTAATATTATGTCATAGAGTAAGATTATTTCTAACCCACTGTTTTCCACTAATTAGTAGTTTGATCTAAAATTCCTAGAATTTTATTGTTTGACAAGCATCATGCTGAATTGCTGATCGTTTTTCCCTATGCTCACAGTTTGCAGGAAGCACAAAAGAGGATGACGATTGAAAAACTGCCTAATATCTTGGTCATACATTTAAAGCGTTTCAAGTAATGGAACAACTGGGTAGGTACAAAAAACTATCATATTGTGTGGTATTACCTCTGGAGCTAAAGCTGCCGAACACCATGACAGACGTCGACCGTTAGTATTCTCTATTTGCGGTGGTGTTTCATGTCGGCAGTGGGCCCAACCATGGCCGTTATGCCAGTCTGGTGAAAAGCCACAACCACATGGCTATTTTATGATGACGAGAACGTGGAAATGATTGAAGAATCAGCTATTCAAACTGCCTTCGGTTCTGCTCAGGAATATGCCAGTAACACTGATCACGGCTACATTCTCTTCTATGACAGCCTCGCTAACAACTCGAGCTGATAACGGGTATGTTTATTATGATACAACTCTATTGTTTAATTGTTCTATATTCTGTCCTTAATAGAACTAGATCAGAAAAACTAAAAACTATAATCATATTCATGTGGGTTAGATGTACAGTTGATTGATACTCTGCCATTTTCAAAGTACTTGTAATGCAATGGCTGCTATGATAGTTTTTGTTAATGTTTGGGGTGATTTAAATTTATGGAATAATAATGAAGGAAATTAGGTGGGTTACCATAGATTTATTGGTTTATAAAGTGTGTTAGGAGTTAGGACCGTTGACTACACTATTACAATGGTTAAGATTTAGACAGCGGTAAGGTTTTTATCAACAAATTGTATTTAATTAGTGTTTATCAAAAGTCAATGAGGAACTTGTTGTAGATTAGTACGTAAGGGAAGCTGAATGTATATAGTTAGGAAACAGGCATACCCTTCATAAAAAGGGCATACATGTTGAAATGGAACATCTTGATGAACAACCTTCCTTTAGCTTACATGAGATAGTTAAGGCTACAAATAATTTCAGCCTTAACAATAAGACTGGGCAAGGCAACTTTGGTGTTGTTTACAAGGTAACTTAGAGATACC
This sequence comes from Ambrosia trifida, assembly GCA_028751855.1. Taxonomy (NCBI): domain Eukaryota; kingdom Viridiplantae; phylum Streptophyta; class Magnoliopsida; order Asterales; family Asteraceae; genus Ambrosia; species Ambrosia trifida. The sequence continues at coordinate 92,600,391 of CM054123.1, read as the reverse complement.
TTTTTTACCTTTAAGTGAATTAGTTGCGTTAACAAATTAGTATTAAAATAAAATTACGTTAAACAAGCCACGCAACGAGCGTAAAAAACATAAGTACCCGCAACAACGTGCGGGCATTCCCACTAGTCTTTTTAGTTAGCCGGTCTAAAAACAAAAGAATTTTAAGAGGCCATTTAAAGTTTAATCATGAAAAAAAAGTGTAAGAAAAGTTACTATAAGACCACGGTGATATTAGTTTTAATTCAAATAAAAAGCCACTAATTAAATAAAAAGTAGCCTAAGAGCATCTCCAACGCTGTAACAAGTCCAAAACCTATATTTGCATCACGTTACCTGTTCCAAGCTTTAACCTTAAAAACTTATTTTTTCCTTCAATTCTACATCAAGTCCAAAATCCACTTTAGCATCCACCTAGTCACTTAGTATTCATTTTCTACCAAATGGCCTTTGGTCTGGCGGTATCAAGGTGTTGGATAAGACTTTACCTTTTCAAACGGTGAGGGATCAAATCCCGTGAGTGACAAAATAATTAGTTGTTCAAAAAAAAAAACTTAGTATTCATTTTCTTAATTTATATATAATATATTTATTTCATATAACTTATTTTGTATATTTATATTATATTATAATTCAATCATATTAGATAAATTAAGTTAAAATCGGATAATAAAAAAATGAAAAATCGATTGAATAAAATAAATTCCAACAGCTTCTTTTCCAACAATTATTTTTTTCCGTAGCTATAAATTCAGTTCGTCTTCCAACGTGCATTTTCACTTCTCTGTTCATATTTAACTAGGGCTGCAAATGAACTGAACTTTCAGCGAACAATTCATGAACCGTTCGGCGGGAAGTTCGTTTGTGTTCGTTCGTTTAATAAATGAACGAACACGAACAAAAATTTTTGTTCGTTTAGTTAAATGAACGAACACGAACAGAGGCCGCGTTCGTTCGTTTATGTTCGTGAACGTTCGGTAATGTGTTCGTTTGTGTTCAATAGTTTAATAGGGTTTTTAATTTTTATAATTTTTTATATTCTTTTATTTTTATTTATTTTACCCTAATAAATAAATAAACAAATAATTTATGTAGGTAAATATATGACTATATGAGATCAATAACTCCTACTTTTATTCTTCACGCTCACTCCTAAGTATATGTTTCGTTCTTATTGAAAGTTAAAATAGATTTGTTTACGTTTGTTTCCGTTTATGAACACTTTTTTGTGTCTGTTTGTGTTCATAAACACTTGTTTGTGTTCATTAACGTTCGTGTGCGTTCGTGAACAAACTTAGCAAACGAACACAAGCGAACATGAACACGAGTATTCTCTTAACAAACGAACACGGACAAAAAATCCCGTTCGGTAAATGTTCATGAACTATTCGTGAACACACAATTTCCTTAATGAACGAACACGAACAAGGCATTGTTCGTGTTCGTTCGGTTCGTTTGCAGCCCTACATTTAACATTTCACCCCAAAAATCATATTAATTTAGAAATATGGGTGGCGGTCATCCAAGTCCGATCGAACCATCAGGGACCTTCAAACCTTCGACAATCAGCCCATAGACGCTCAAACACTCAACCTTCGAACCCTCCACATTCAAAACCTCAAGTGGCAAACACTTTAATATAGAAGCCCACTGTTTAAAATAGCCTACCAATTTGACTATTGAAGAGTTGAACTAGGCATATGATTGCATCTTTAGTCAACTATGATTTGCTACAATAAGAATTGGGGAGGGGGATCGTTCTCAAGTGGCAAAAGCTGCTACAGTATGACGAACCCCCTTTTCTTATTTTTTTTTTTTTTTCAATATACAACATTCTTAAGCTTTTAAAATTAAATCAATATAAGGTTTTTATGTAAACTGAGTTTAAAAGGCAATGGGGCCCAAGAATTAGATCGAGTCTTAGTTTCGTGTCTATCTAAATGAGAATAAACAAGGATCGAAAACAAGTTGCAAATATTGTGTTGTCTGCTACACTACATTACTAATCGACCATCATTGTACTACATGTTATGTCCTTGTCTACAGCAAACACCCCTAAAAAAAGGTAAACATTTTATGATTTTGCTTACTAAAAAATAAAAATATCACAATGTATATCTTTACCCATTTTTGGATCTATCACCTCTCTAAGCAACTAATCGTTATCATAGTTTTTAAAGCTTTTAAAATATATTGTAGTGAATAAAAATGGTTTCAATGCAAATATTGCTCTTGTATGTATGCTGGTTGCAACTTGCAAGGGTGGTATAGTGTTTTTCATTAAGGTTTAGCTAACACAAGGAATTAAGTCGTATCCTAAATCTCAAATATGTTTTAACTTTTATTTATCTTTTGAAATCTTTACACGCCGCATCTCACCTTCTTATGAAGTTATGACTTAATAAACTTACTTTTTTTTTTTAACGGTAAATTTTTACTCTTTGTGAGACTTGAACCCATGACCTCTCCCTTAGGTGTTCCTAGAAGCTTTGCTTCTACCATTGGGCCACCAACCCCAATGGCAACTTAATAAACTTACTTATCTTGTTAAATAGTCAAACTTGATTTTAACTAATCGTACTACGATTTATTGGCCGAAAACAATTAATACTAATGGTTTGACTAGTGGCATTCCTAACTTTTACTTGTAAAAGGTAATCTCTATCTAAAGAACCTCTAATAAACAACTAACTTATTTTTATCCCAACCGTAACATTGTACATTGTTTTGAAATGACATGAATGAAAAATATGACAGACCTAAAAACTTCTCTGGTAGATTAAGAGGGTGTTTGGGATTGCGTTTTGAATCTGGTTTTTAGATTATTGCGTTTTGAAAACGCAGATAATCATTTTTTAGTGTTTGGATTGCGTTTTGAAAACGCAGATAATCAGTTTTTAGGCTATCAAAACGCAATAATCTATAAGCAGCTCCACCCCTACTTTTTCAAAACGCATAATCTGTTTTGAATAATCAATCCCAAACACCCCCTAAGATTGTCTTGATAACGAAAGAGAAAGTAAGAAGTACTGTTAGTCAAAATATCAGAACTCAGGTCTCAGGAGAGATTATTATATGCCAGTTAGTTATAGTTAGATTAATGTTAAAACCCAATTTTGCTTTAGAATATTTTATAAAGATAATAATGGAATTATAGTTCTTGGGGAATAAGTAAGTATACCGTATGGCGTATACGGTGAGTAGTGAGTACTAATTTTATACTTAACTTCTGATTTTTTTAGTTGTCAAAAAATGTTATTTAATTAAATATATGGCTAAGGTTAATATATCGTTACTCTATATTAAAAAGGGACAAGACTGAATAACCACTTTTAACTATTCACAGAGTTTTGAAAGCTCAAGTAGCTCTATCCATCAATATAATGTACAAAAGTGCAACTGATAGAAAAGAAAAAAAAAAAATTTATTTTTATATATCGGCAGCATCAAGTTTAAATGCAAGCCTGAAAGTCTGAAACATATTTTATTGCATAGATAATCTGGATATTATTAAATTATTAACCTAGAAAAATATATTATTGCGTAGGGAGTTTAAAATAAGCAGCGTAATATAATAATACAACTGTTTTAATATAAAAATCTGTGAACGAGAATATTATCCTATATGTTAATTTATTTTACTAGTTAACAAATAAACAAACATCTACAAACTAAATACATAAACACATGGATAACATATAGTGGACTTCCTGAAATCTAATTTGGTAACAAAAAACAAACGTTAAATTAGGATGCATGGCATCATTTTTGTAAAATTAATATTGCATTTCATTTTTTTTTTGCACATATCATCGAGTACATATATAGTCGTATAGATGTTTCTATGTAGCATAACTTGATGTGACAATAATAAGGACAGATTAACTTTATATGAGGCATTTTGTGAAGGGTTGTTCATTATATATTTTTAAGTAAATCATAACTACTTTATAAAACTATCTTACATGAAAGTGTGTGACCTTGTTATATCACTTAAAAAGTGAGATCACATTTTTTTTTTATAAAGAAAGAAGATTATAATAAGCCATATAAAAAAGACATAATCACAGTGCCATCTCCAAGCCTTTAAAAAAATTGAGACTACACGTGCGTCACACAAATTTAGACCCAAAATTTTGGTTAAGAGATACATTTTTATATATAAGGGTAGATAGCGTGATTGGTGAGACAATCACACCATTACATGCAATAATATTGTGTCACCTTAAAACATTCGTAGCCTGTCCACCGGATCCTATCTATCAAATTACACTAAATATCACTACTTCACCCCTATATCTACACTATCCTAATTAAAATAATAATATTTTTTCATACTTTTATCACTATATTTTATGTCTCCTCACTCACAACCACTTACAAAAATATTAAAATATATATAGGAGTACACATTAGTTTTTCAAATATAGAGGTGAGGAGTGTTTTCACCAAATATTTTCTCTCTCTTCCACTCACAACCACTTACACCCACCTCATATAATTTGAGAGAACCCCTAACATAATTTGGTGGACGGATGCTCTTATTTCCATCACATTCATCACTAACCACATGGGATGGAATGATACTATCACACTCATTTTTTTTAAATAAAATAAAAACATTATATTTAACTAAAATAAAAAAAATTACTAGAAAATATAAAATAAATAAAATAAAAATGAAATAAGAAAATTTAGTGAGTGGTGGGTACGGGTCCTCGAACATGATATCTAAACTACCGACGCGTTCTGTTTGATCGTGTCGAAGTTGAAGGTGGATTTCTTCATTCCTCAACTCCAAAAGAATATTATCATTAACGTTTGCGGTGTTGGAGGATCCATAACGTAATCCGGAGATATTGCGCACCCTTCTTCCTTCAAGTTCATATTATGCAATATGATACACACGTACACAACACTCCTTATTTTCATCCGACGAGTCGGAAGAACTAGATGAGTCGAGTGGATACGAAGGGCCTTGCATTTTTTGGGTTGTTTGATTGTTGAAGATATTGTTTGATTGTTTGCGGTATTAATTTTGGTTGAAAAAATGAGGATATATAGAGGTTTTACTTATTATTTTTTTTAAAACGGCTAGCTAACGGTCATCAGACCGTTGCCAACGTTCCAAATTGGTTGTGATGACCATCACAGTTTGATTTCATCACAGGCTTGATCTTCAACGGGGTGCAGTGTTCATGACCATTACGACCATCACAGGGTGACCATCACAAATCACCCCACCCACCCTAATAACAACAATTTACTATCTTTTAAATTTTATTGTTGGCTTCCATTATTAGGATTTTGGCTCATTTATATATAAAGTAATGTCTGTGCCCTCCACTTTGCTGGAGTGGTCAAGGGAGGATAGTTCACGAAGACCGTATAGGTCACGAGTTCGATTCTGAGTTAACTCGGGTTTTAGTCCCGTCGTATATTACGTCAGAAAGGTTTCTCTTGTGACGGTATAACATCTGTCAAGTAGCAGATGACGGTATAGCTTTTCGAGGAAACGTCATTAGCCGACCTCTAAAGCCAACGTAGGCCTAATTAAGACAACGTAGTCTGACCAGAGCGGGGCGAGGACCCCTGTTTAGAGGGCGTGGGGATCTTATACTCAAATTTTGAAACTGGTCGTTCAAATATATATATATATAGGGGATGGATAATACGGAAACCCTAAATATTGAGAAAACTCTAGAAAACCCTCAAAAAAACTACTTCCCGAGCTTTTTTTTTTTTTTTTTTTAAATTAGGGCATGTAATATACATGTTTTTTAGTGTTTTGAGCCAAAAAAATCAAAAAAGTGCCGAAGGGTTTTTTTTTTTTAAAAAAAAATAAGTTTTGCATCATAACATATGTTACCAGTGCAAAAATAAGCTAACATATGTTATGATGCAAAACTTATTTTTTTTAAAAAAAAAAAAAACCCTTCGGCGCTTTTTTAATTTTTTTTGGCTCAAAACACTTAAAAACATGTATATTACATGCCCTAATTTTTTTTTAAAAAAAAAAAGCTCGGGAAGTAGGTTTTTTTGAGGGTTTTCTAGAGTTTTCTCAAAATTTAGGGTTTTCTCCCTATACTTAGCCTATATATATATATGGTCAAGATCCTGTACAAAGAATGTTTTTTATAAGAAGGCTAAGAAGGAATTATGACCATTAGAAGAGTTTAATCTAGGGTATAGATTAATTGAGTGACAATCTTGTAATTAGTGTTATAATTTTATTAATTGATTAGACTATTTAGTGGTAGGATAGTAAAATACACACTCAAATTATATTAGGCTTTATTATCAGCCATCAATATTTTTTCATTCTCTTATATTCATTTCTTTTTTACTTTCTTTCTCTCTCCCTTATTAAAACCTGCAATAACTTCTCTCTCTCTCTCTCTCATAAAAAACATACAATCATCAAGAATATGCTCATCAAACTTCAAATCATATGAGGAAAACCAAATAAATATTGGGTTTATGTAACACCCCAACCGATGGCGGAATCATCGAGGTGTCACGTAGTAGCGATTGTTCAATAGCACATGGACTAAATTGTAAATATTAATAGCAAATAACTTCCATTGTTTCAAAACGAATACAAATAGTCTTAATAGAAATTTCAAACATAAATTATAAATGTCCGACTTTTATTTAAGCACTAGGTCCAGCCTAAGCGTGAAAGCATGTAAGATCAAACGTCACCTGAAACATGTACAAAACAATTTTGTCAACACATATAATGTATTGGTGAGTACACCCGTTCGATATATATAGTATAGAAATAAAATGTTTCGCAATTCATGTGTTGTATACCGTTTGCAAATATGTAATTAAGTAGTATCAGTCAAAACCAAACCTGAGAATAATGACTAACACATGACTAACAAACTGAATAATGAATTAACATGACAATGACCAAGATCCTCTCAAGAGAGTCTCAAGGGGGTATACCATAGTACTATTCACTGAAATGCTAGGCCGCCCAGCGGTTAATGATTAAGCATAATACACACCAAATCACATAAGGCAAACACACATGAGAATTTCATTAAGTATAAGAAATAAAACTTTATTTATAGGTACATGAATCATCCCGAAAATAGTAAAACAGTAAGAAAAGGGAAAGATATACTCACAGTTCGCTAAATATAAATTCCGAGAAAGTTCGTCGTAAAGGCTTAAGAATTCCGAAGAATTCAACCTATTTATAAAAATACTAAATGAGGAAAATAACTAAAAAATCTAAGACGACGAATCATCTAAGGCATTAGGGCTTGTTAGACTCGTATTAGGGTAGATGAAATTGTTAGTAATAATTTGAACGACCGTTTTTGAAATAAATATATTTACAACGAATTTAGTAAATGACTAAAACTCTTATGTTTTTCACATATAGGTATAAATTCCATTTTATAGAAAAAAATAGCCTTGAAATAGAGTTAACGATTTATATTTAATTAACTATTTATTATTGAATCTAATTTAAATACAAATAGCAATAATACAAGATATGATCCCAAAATGATATTATTATGAGAAATAATTATTTTATGATGTGGAATTCTAAAATAATATTTCCATAATTTATTTGCATTTAAAACATTTTTAATGAATTTAAATGATGTTTTAATGATTAAAATTAGTAAAAATAACAAAAATAATCATTTTATAAGAAATTATATTTTATTACAGTTTATTATTCATAGAAATAAATCTCCAGAAAATTTGAGGTTAAAATCTCTTAAAATGAATTTTTAATTGATTAATTATGATTAAAACGATTAAATTCAATAAAAATATAAAATTTAGACATTTTCCGGAAAATAAAAGTGTGGAAATCTCATTTTAGATGTCAAGATGTCATGTCTAAATTTTCATGATTTTTGGATAAATAATGGATTTATTACAAATATTCAAAGTTTATATGTAATATATATGTATAATTAAGGAAAAGAAATATAAACCAAAAAAGAAATGGGGGTCCAAGGGGGTCGAACCCGGATCTCCATTGAGTAACCCAGCAACTTTAACCACTAGTCCATCTATACCATTTGTTAACATATCTGAAGGTGATTTATATTTATATTATTACCCAAACATGTCTTCTTCCCCAATTTATCTAACCATAAACCCTAACCCTAACACAAGATCAATAACACCCAATTCGATTGTATGAATAATCTGTAATAAGGGGGTTTTAACCCATAATGCTCGACTAAGACAAAGCAAACAAGATTAGACACTTACAACCCGTTTTCGGCTCACAATTGAAGCTTCTTGTTCTCGCAAAAAAACGCAATACAGGGGGCTTTCTGGACGTGTTTAGTGGGATTTTTTTTGTGGGTTTTGTTGTGTGATGGTGCAGAGATAAAGTGGTGAGATCAATTATATATATAGGCTAGGAAAAATAAGCGTTTCACTTGGATTAAAAGATTCCGATCGGTTTCAGGTTTGAGGTCATTAAAGACACCTTAAAACCTTGTTGAAACGCGTAATAATTAGCCAAATGACTCGTATGTGATGGGGAGAGACCTTTGGAATGATAACAATGCTGAAACGGACGAAAACGAACGGTTTCGTGGCCTTGCCGGAACTAAATTCCGGCGGCCGGAATCTTGTGTTGGCCGGTTTAGCGAACAGCAGCAGTAGAAGATGTTTTTTTTTTCTTTTAAAACTTTCAAGGCTTGGCAATTATGGCCCCCCACATTTACCTTAGTTAGTTTCAAAGTTTTTCTAGTTAGTTTTCCTTTAATAACAACTAACTAAGTTAACTTATCACACTTAAAACTTTTATAAACTTGAATTTTTTTTTTTACAATATATATTTTTCGAATAATGTTGCAACATACGCGTTAAATTAAATCGAGATCGAGATCCAAAATACATGCAAATAATATAACTTAAATTTCGCACATTTATTAAATTTGAAAACGACAACGATTACAAGAAATGTTCGAAGGACTAAAATTGTAAACTAGATAAAGCCGAGGGTGACGAATGTCACAGTTTAACTTTCAAATTAATCACGACTTCAAAGAAACTAGGTTGAAGTCATGGTGTTTTATCTGGAATGATTGCATTACGATTCAGTGTGTTTATCTTCATCAGCGTGTTTTATCTTCATCAGTGTGTTTTTATTAATTAGTGTGTTTATCTTCGGCAATGTGTTTTATCTTCATCTAAAAATGATCCTGGTCAACATTTTGGTTTAACATACAAACGATGGTTTATAAAGGTGTTTTTTTGTGTCAATTGTACATTCTAGTGTGTTTTCTAATCATGGGATACTGATTGTGTATGAAAAAGTGTTTTGTATTCATCGTTTATTTTAGTTGTTAGTAAAGATGTGTTTTATTTTGAATGTTCTTACAAATAAGGAACTTAAATATAAAACAAAATGTGTTTTATATTTGTTGCTTAACACGAATATAAAAAACAATGAGTTTTCGAAAGTGACATAATTTCATTTATGAAATATAACACCCTCACCTTAAAACAACATTGTATGACGTTTGAACATAAAACACCAATAATTATCAGATCAAGATTTGTGATTGTTTATGTGCTAAGAATGGTTGATTGACAAAAATATAATCATTGATGATGGTTAATCAATTTCTTGGAAAACCTTCGAAAAAATAATAATTGCATCATATATTCCATATTTGACTAATGATACAATTACACTAATACCCTCATCATTGATTTTAATTAGTGACACGTGTCACTCTCTTATTCCTTCTTACACTTTTCACATTTTTAGTCTTTTGTACAGGAACCTAAACATATATATATATATATATATATATATATATATATATATATAAAAGTAGTGTTAATTTTTTTACTTTTAAATCTATAAGAAAATATGTCTCTTATTTCTTTTTCTAATTCTTTCTTTATTTTCTAACGTGTCACAAAATTTTCATCTAAAATTGACCGAAACATAACAATTTCAATGTACGTTTTTTTCAATATTACATAAATTTAAACTGCTTGGATGGTTCATGTGGTTTGCATAAATTTAAACTTTGGTCCACAACTTTTCAAAATTAGATCTATGGTGGCAGAAATTTGGATTTTATTGCATTGGTGATCCCTAACCTGAATGGACGTAAAGTTTTTCGGTTAGATTCATGTGAAATAACTAAATTACCCCTTAAGAAACTAAAAAAAAACCCACTTGTGAACACCATTAAACGCCACCAAATCTGACAATCACGGCATGTAACCGCCACAAAACCCCACCAAATCGACATCCACCGCACCACCCCCACCACCGGCAGCATCGTCTTAGGGTTATCCACAGATCTAGCACTGGTGATAGAGTTTCCAAGAACAACAACTTCGGTTAACATGTATAGCGGTGGAGGATGGTAGTGCAACGAAGGATTTCCATATCTAACGATTGATGGTGTGTAGAGGTGGGGGATGGTGGTGTGGTGGAGAAAGATGATCGGTGGTGTGGAAGCTAGGATAGGTGGTGGTTTTTAGGTTGTGTTCAAATGGTGAGGGTTGTATGGAAGTAAGTGGTGGACTGGTGGTGGTAGGTTGTGTGTGTGTTTCTTTCTCACACAATGAGGATGTAGAGGGAAAAAGAGAATTGTTGAACCATAGATAAAGAGAAGGACAACTACTTATGGTAGTTTAGTCATTTTACAAACTTAACTAAAAAATTTAACAACGTTAGTTAACAAGAACCATAGCCTATAGGAGTTATAAAGTGTCAACAATGGGGACCATTGACGAAAACCGAAGGCATGTGTGAAATTTGTGCAAACCACATGAACCATCCGAGCACTTTATTCTTTATAGTCCAGGTTATAAAGATTAACACTTTCAATAACACATATTCACAATCATAGGCGGAGGTATTATATTCGGGACGTAGTCCCGGGACAACAGTCTCTTTTCAGTTGTATATATAAATGTATATATAGTTTTCCGAGTGACATCAATGTTTTTTTTTATGGTGACTACATTAGACCCAACTCAATTCCAGTTAAATGAGCTCAACTCTAATTTTTAAGTAGATAAAAATATAACCTTTTACAAGGCCACTCCACTATTTAGTCCATTATGGGGGAAGGGGCGCTTAAAGAATTCACTTTTCACTTAACTGATTTCAACCAATCATGCACTGCCACATCACTTAACTGATAACTTTTTTGGAGACAACACTCCACTGATTCTTTTATTTATTTTTATTTAAATTCAAATCTTAATCTTTTTTTTTTTAATTCACACGGTTTTACCACCAAACGGTCAGCTTTCTCATAAACCATCCTACAAACACGGTCAAAAATAATTATGTGCATTAAAATCGGTTTCATCTAACCGTCAAAAATATTGAATTTCATATGCAATACGGTTGAGATTTTTTTGTATATAAACCATTATACCATGGTGGTGAAAACACAGTTCAACATCAACAAAACCCACACCTTCAAAATGACTCGCTGGACCGAAAATGAAGAAATGGCTCTAGTCGTGTGCGTTAAAGACGCACAAAACGACCAATCCTTGCAACGCCAACCCCGTAGGGGCTCATGGGACTCATAAGACCATCGAATATATATTATGTGTTTTTTTATTTTTAATTACGATGTTTTTTTATTATTGTATAATATTTTTATTATATGATTAACCTTATCTGACCCGAACCGTCAAACCGATCCACCCGAAAATATTTATGTCCAGTTCTACAAAATTAAAATGTCTAAAATAGTGACATCATTGGAAAAAATTTCTGGATCCGCCACTGTTCACAATCGATGATTTGAACATAAAACCAACTAATTATGTATTCAGGATAAATATCAAGTTAATATTTGTTTAGGAACTTGTAAATGTAAAGAAATAAAACCATCTTCAATTCGTCATGATTGTGATCACATGATAAGAGTTACTAACTAGTCAACATTCTAAGAACAAGATTATTGATTCTTTCCAAATTATATATTCGGTCAAAGATTAGTATATAACTAAAGTGGGAACAAATATAATGGAACAAGAAAGGGACATGTATCGTTGACTAGAATGTGGTTTGGATTGTTCAAACTTCAAACAGATTTTAGACTATCTAGAATTTGGTTTATATTGTTAGACGAGGGTTTGGACTGGACTAGCCTTTGTTCGACGAGGGCTCGGTCAATTCAATTATGGTTCGGTTGAGTCATGATCAAGGTTTGGACAGTCCTAGCATTTATCGTTCCTTTATTTCTGTAATGTTTCAATCACGGTCAAGGTTTGTTTCAATATATCAATGGTGTATTTAATTTATGGCATATTTTTTTGCTTTCACACATATAAAGATGGTTCCTTTGGATGAAGGCTGTACATTGTAGTTTTATATTTTTATTCTGGATTTTATTATGCATTATTGCAATGTGTATTTTAATGTTAGGATAGAGGGAGTGGGGCGGGAAGAATGGCGTGAGTGGCCTCCACTGGCGGAAACACCGCCCTTAGGGGTGTGGAGGGCTGGGCGGGAAGGGGGAGCGGGGAGAAGAAGTTTGGCGTGGGGGGAGGGGGGAAGCCACGTGTCGAAATGCGATCGGCCGATTTTTTTTTTAACTTTAACACAATATAATATTATTCCTTTCACCCCCATGGGTCCCATAAGTGACACATGACGCTTCACCCCCGCCCTCCACTCCACGCCCCTCCCCTCCCCTCCACGCCCCTCCCCTCCTTCCTCAAAACCATAGTCTTACTCAAAACCATAGCATTAAATTATAGTCTTACTCAAAACCATAGCATTTTTTTCATTTGAGTTCACATATATTTTCCTTTATCTAGTAATTTGAAGTAAAAAAAAAAAAAAAAACCCTTCAATTTCGTCTGCTTATACGAGTTTTATGTATCTTATTTAATTGTCATGTATGTACATGTACCAACTTGATCATTAATTCAGTTGCAGTTACTGCTTCGAAAAAAAGGCACTTTCTAACACCAAAACTAAGGTAAAACTAAGGGGGATGGGGCGCCTACCGAATTGCCTGCGGGTACCAACTATTAGCACGGTAACACCGTCGCCACCCACGCTGGTAGTGGTTTCGTGAACCGTTTTGCTGATTCTGTTTACCGTGTTGGTACCGGTTGTTGTTGTTTTTTTTTTTGACTTTTATATATACATTTTTTTGTGTATTTAACCGTTTGTTTTTTTTTATTATTTTCATCGTTTGTTTTATAAATATCTTTATCTTTTTTAAACCGCTTGTTTAAAATTTACTTAAATAATAAGAACATTAAAGATAAATACACATAAAAAACTAAAATTCATAACTATTAAACATAAAAAACTAAAAATAAAATACATTAAAAGAAATAAAAAAACCTAGGGTTGGCGCAACAGTTGCCATGCCTCGACATGGTCAAAGCTGGTGTCATATCGAGCCGCATAGTCCATATGCGTGAGCTCGATAGCCAACTCCGGGTCAATGCCCGGCTCCTCCCTCAACGTGTTCTAGTACATGCTGGTCCACCGATCACACTTATTGGTGAGATCGGTCCACTTCCGCTCGAGGCTGACGGTTGTCCGATCATTGGTGCCGACAGGGCGGCTGAAATCGGTCCGTACACGTTCCCAAAAAACCTGCGAACGACGTTGTTGAAGTGTCGGGTAGTTCAAGGCGTCTTGGTAACATATCACCAATGCAATCTCTTGTTCGGAGGTCCAACGAGTCATCTTCGTGTGTGTTTCTTTGTATCTACGGTGGTAAATGTGTGTTTTAACCCCACGGTGTGCTATGTTTATATATAAAAACTTCAAACGGTTTGGTGGAATGGTATCAATGCCATTGAATTCGATTGAACGGTTTCCATACTGAATTCTGACCGTGAGGTTGTGGGACGGTTGAAATAGTTTTGGTAATTAATTTTAGCCTTTAAACCGTGTGAAATAATAATAATAATAATAATAATAATAATAATAATAATAATAATAATAATAATAAAAGGTTTAATGAAATTATACAAAATAAATAAAAGAATTAGTGGAGTGCTGCCTACAAAAAGGTGTTTCAGTGAAGTAAATTAGTGAAGTGATGTGGCAAAGCATAATTGGTTAAAATCAGTGAAAGAATTTTTTTTTACTACAAGCACCCCTTTCACCCTAACTATGCTACTCTAGTATTAAGATCATGTTAGTCTTACCATTTGTTTAATAAATCATCATCATCATACTCAGTTAATCCCACTAATAGCAAAAGCTAAGGTAGGGTCTGAGAATGGTAAGATGTAGACAGCCTTACCTCTACCTCGTGGGAATAGAGAGGCTGCTTCTAGTGAGACCTCCGGCTCGATAGTGGTTTTGTATCATGCCTTGGACATAAGGCACATAATGCTTAGCAATCGGGACAAACCCGATTTGTACATTTACCCCCTTGTCTTTTGGATATCAACGCCACCACATGATGCATGATTAACCGTCCGTCATTTTTAACGCTGTTTTTCACGAAATTAGTAAAATAACGTTAAAATTAGTGCAACTTTACTTTTGCCCCCGAGGGCCACACATATATACATTATATACGCACAGCCATAAGCAAGGCATATTTGTTTAATAAATACACTAGGTTATAGACCTATTAACTTATATAAAAACTGCTAATGATGAAAGCCAAAACTTATGGATTCATCCCATTCAAGTACTTGAAAAATAATGAAGATAGATCAATCTAATAACTTCAACATTCCTCTCTTAAAAGCTTCAACAAACAACATTTATAATTGTTGGTTTCTAGAACTATTGGATTCAAGAACAAAGAGTTGGACTTAAACAACTGGCTTGACAAGTCAATAGTGAGACTTGCAAAACAGCTGGTTTGAGAAGGCAAAAGAACTAAAAAGAAGATATGCTAGTCAAATGTAACACCCCAACCGATGGCGGAAACATCGAGGTGTCACGTAGTCACGATTGCTCAATAGCTCATGGTACTTAAAGTGTAAATTTGAATACATTGAATTGAATAGTTTATTACATTGAAAGAAATTACAATATACAAAATTCTAAAGTGACAACTAAAACTGAAATACAATAACCCAACATCTAAGTAAAAATTCCAAAAGCTTAAAAGTCATCTCATAGATAACCTGAAACATGTACGAAAATATTTTGGTCAATACAAAATGTATTGGTGAGCATACCCTGTTGAATACATATAGTAGAAAAGTGTTTCGGAATTCACGTGTTGTATACTGTTTGCAATTATGTAATAAGTAATATCCGTTCAAAATAAACCCTATGTAAAGAAAGGAAATATATATAGTATGTGCTAGTAGTAATGAAATACATAGCAATGACAAGGACTCTCAACAGAGTCACAAGGGTATATACCATAATACTATTCATTGAAATGCTAGGCCCTCAAAGGTTAATGATTTTGACAAGTCATAGACACACAAATTAACATAAGCAAACACACATGAGAATTGCTATTTTAGTAAAAGGAAATAGAAACTTGATATAAGTACATGAGTAGCCCCAAAAGTAAAATGAAAAGGGGGAAAGATATACTCACAGTTTGCGAAAGCACTCAAAATCCAACTTAAGCGGTCGTGAGCTAAGTAATGGGAATTCCGAGGAATTCAACCTATAGTGTATAAGAATACTAATAAGGAAGTGTCTAAAAATCTAAGGTAACTAGGGTCTAAGGCATTAGGGTTTGTTAAGTCGATTTGGGAATTAGAGTTTTTATGATAAATCGCGTTGTATAATAACATACCAAAGTTCGTAAATACGGTTTAGGTAATATATTTATTACCAATTGAATATTTAGATAAAACTTATGTTTGAATAATTAAGACAAAATAATGTAGTTAATTACTTTAGCTAATTATTGTAAATAAATACAATAATCATAAATATTTAAATAAATAGTTATGAGTTATACAATGATCCAACAAATAATAACTACGACTTTCAAAACATGAGTATATTTCTATTTTATAGGAAATTTACTTATAAAATAAATGTTTAAATAGTATAATTAAATAAATGATTAATTATGTCTATTTAAACGTAAATAAGACTAAAATACAAGACACGATATAAAAAAATCATTTTTAATGATTCTAATCTCAAACTTTTTGGGAAATTCAGGTGAGAGCAATTCCAGGATGGGTGACCTCCTGGGAAGTCTCCATCAGGGCACCCAAAAACAAATCCGTGAGCTCTGGATGGGCAACCCATCGGGGCAAAGCGAACAATATTGGTGGTGAGAGAGGCGGGGTGTTACATCAAACAACTGGTCTTGAAGAGCTCGTTTACAACAGCTTTTTGTCAAATCCAAGAGTTCTTCTTTAGTTTTATTTTCTAGTTGTTTTGTAAATAATTGTCCAGCAGTTTCACAACAGCTACAGTTACATTGTTATCAATTTCTCAAGGGCTACAATTACGTTGTTATCAAGTTGTCAAGGGTTTCTTTCATTGTGATTTGAAACTCACTAAACACATAATTGAGATCACTAGCATCTAACACGAGAGAGAATGCGCGTGCAACAGGTGAGTGGGGTGTTTGTAATCAGACGGTACCTTGAAATCCAATATATAAATCTGTGTTGACATCACTCTATATATCTCTGTGTTTCTATACCTGTTAAATTTATATTATTGAACTTAATTGATCATCAAACTCAAGTATTATATCAAAAAACATATGACATCTTAAATATTGTTGAGGAAAAACCAATACCCTTGAATCCACATCTTTATATATTCATACAAACTAGAGTCATAGTTACTCGCGCATTGTCGCGAGACACGGATTAAACTTCGTACATATCAAAACAGAAATGCTAATTACCAAACAAATGCTTTGCTGCTAATGAGATTTCGTTATCAATAGATTTTAGACTGTCATGTTGACGAAACTATAAAAACGAATACGATATCAGTACTATTATCAAGACAATACTAGTTGGGTTCTCAATGATAAAAAAATACCACTACCAAATGTACAGGTTCGGTACAAATACCAGATACCAAATTCTTATATCTAAAACGGGAATAAACCAGTATCCGATCCCAAATAAAAAGGGATTTTAAAGAAAAAGAATTAAAAAATAGTGCGCGGTAGAAAATTAGGGGTGGTGCATATTAGCAAACAAACTGATGCACGTTAACAAAATAGGAAAGACACATGTTAGCGAACTGTGACGGTGCATGTTAACAAAATGTTTCTACTCTAATATGATATATAATATAATTATAATAAAGTGTTCTAATATAAACAAAAAATATAATAAAATAATAAATCAAATAAAATAATATATATAAATTACTCATGAAGTGTCATACAATTAATTAATATTTAACTAGTATAAAGCCCTCGCGTTGCGGCGGGGGCATAAAATCGTGCCAAGAAATATTAATGTCACACCATCGTTAATGATCACAAACATAGGAAAAGCTTGTAACAAAAAAAAAAAAGAAATATAAAATGAATAAGAAAAAAGCAATCGACTCAGACAGAAGCAAGAATTTTTCCCGTTATAAAGCTTTTTTTCGTCTCGGTATGGTTTTATTTGTCTCGTAATGTTTGGAAGTTTTAGCGGTCCATTTCAAATTAATAAACACCTTTTTTTTCATAAAAAAAAACTACACGCTCGGTCATTGCTGCATCAGGTTGCTTGTTTCAAGCCATCATAGCTACGACGCCAAGAGTACAATATTATTACAGACAATTTATAAATCTCAAATCAGTTTCAAGGCTTTAAATTAACACCAAATCAGTTTACACAATAAAGTTCAAATGGGTTTTGCTTATTCAGGAATCATTGTGTATGGGTTTGATGTTAAGCAGATTGAGAAATTATGGGGAAAGGGTAAGTTTGGGTATGAGGTGGTTGAACCAACAGGCCGATCGGGAGGTTTATTAACGGTTTGGGATTCTAGTGTGTTTTCCATGTGCTTCGTAGTAGAGAACATGATTTTTTTTTTGTGGATTACTGGTTCGTTGAAAGGTAGTGGGGAGTTAGTAAATGTGTTGAATATTTATGCTCCTCAAAAGATGCAAGAAAAGAGAAGTTTGTGGTGTGCGTTGAGAGACGTTGTGGATGTGTTGAATAGTTTAATGCGGGGGCAACAAAGGATTTTAATGATTTTATTTTTGAGAGCTGTCTTGTGGAATTTGGTTTGAAAGGAGGAAAATTGAGTATATTTAATCGATTTTTGGTGTGTAACAATTTTCTTAATAAATGGCCTACTACTATTTATAGAATTCTTCCAAGGGGGGTCGAATCATAACCCTGTGTTGTTGAAGACTTTTACATGTATTTATGGTCCAAAGCCGTTTTGATTTTTCAATTCATGGATGGATCATGAGGATTTTGAAAGCATTGTATTCAAGACCATAAATGAGTTCTCGTTCCTTGGACCACCGGATATTGGGTTGATGCTCAAGTTTATGTGCTTAAGGAGGGCTATATCTGATTGGCTAATTGAGAAGGGAGATAAAGAGAAGGAAGAAGAGAATCTTATTAAAGAGGAATTGGTTAACTTAGAAAATGAGTTGGAGGTGAGGGATCTGTTAGAGGCGAAATTGTGGATGTGGGAAGAGGGTAAGAGGAGGATTGCTCAGTTTGAAGGTTTTCGATTGCGGGATTTGAAACAACGCGCTAGGAATCGATGGGCAAAGGAAGGAGATGTCAATACTAAGTTTTTTCATGGGATAATAAATAGTAGACGGACATCTAATTGTATACCGGGGATATATATAGATGGGGTTTGGAAGAATAAACCGGTGGATGTGAAAAAAGGTGGTCTTTTGTTTCTTCAAATCTAAGTTTAAAGAGGAAATGCCTCTTCGACCGAAGCTTTCTTGTTGCGGATTGAAGAGGCGCTCAGAGCTGGATAGTCAGGAGCTTATTAAGGAGTTTATAGAGGAAGAAATAAAAAAAATGATATATTCGAATGTGGTGATGATATGGCTCTAGGCCCTAATGCGTTTAATTTTAAATTTATTAAACGTTAATGGAGTTGTTTTGTAGGTGATTTTCAAAAAATTATGCAGACATTCTTTGATGAAGGGGTTATACACAAAGGAGTGGGGTCTTCATTTATTACACTTGTACCAAAAGTGAAAGACCCTTTCTGCGCTTGGCGATTACAGACCGATTAATCTTATTGGGGAGATTAGTAAAGCTATCTCAAAGATTCTGGCTTTGAGGTTAAAGCCGGTTCTGGGGATCAGTCCTGGTTTTCATTTTTATTTGGGAGATTTACATTAGTGGTCTGCTGCATCTGAATGAGCTGTTATCATAGGTGCAGAACGTTGGCAAGGAGTGTTTTCTGTTTAAGATTGATTTTGCCAAAGCATATGACAACGTGAGTTGGAGTTTTCTTTGGGATATCATGTCGTAGATAGGGTTTCCTTTGCTGTGGTGTAAATGGATTTGTGGTATTCTTGAGTCTGCGAGATCGTCTGTTCTGGTGATCATAGGGCCCCAACTTTTGATTTTGGAGGTATAAGACAAGGAGATCCTAGTTCTCCTTTTCTGTTAATTAGGGTGATGGAGGCTTTATCGGATTTTTTTAGAAGAGCAATGCAGATTGGTGCTTTTGATGGTATACATCTTCCTAATAATGGCCCGTGTGTGTCTCATTTTCTATTTGCCAAAGATGTGATGATATTTGGGGACTGGTCGGTTTCTAATCTCCCAAACTTGAAAAGAATATTAAGGGTCTTTTATATTTGTTCCGGCTTCAAGATAAATCTGAATAAGTCGACTATGATGGGCGTTGTTGTCGAATGGCAAGAGGTGAAAAGTATGGCCGAGGTTATGGGGTTTCAAGCGAGTTCCATACCATTTACGTACTTGGGTATTTGGGTGAAAGAGAACATGAATAAAGTTCCTAACTGGGAGTCGGTTATGTAGGTGATTTGGTCGCGGATTTCTAAGTGGAAGGCGAGTGCATTATCCATAGGGGGAAGGGTTGTTTTAATCAAATCAGTTCTAGAAGCTTTGGAAAATTATTATTTTTCGTTATATAAGGCGCACATGAAGGTATTGAAGAATATAGAGTCGCTTATAAATAATATTTTTTTGGGAGGCTTTGAAGAAGTTAGAAAACTTCATTGGGTGGCGTGGGATAGGATTACATGCACAAAGAAGGAAGGTGGGTTGGGTTTGTTGAGGTTGTTTGACTGTAATCGAGCTCTAATTTCCAAACAAACATCCATGGGGTTAAAACTCACACTTTTACCACGGTTTAAACAAACAAACAAACACCCATACAAAGATGACTCGCTGAAATGAGGAAGAAGAGATGGCGTTGGTGGTGTGCCACACTTTAGGTTTTTTATTTCTTTTAATGTATTATTTTTTTATGTTAAATATTAATGAATTTCACCTTTTTATGTTCTTCTTTATGCTTTTTTATTTAATTAGGTTTTAATTTATTTTTGTGATTTAATTTAATTAAAACAATATTATAAAACGGTTAAAATTATTATTTTAAATCCAAATAAAAAAACCACTTTACCTGCCTGTCAAAAAGAACCAAGAAACGGTTCACGGGGCCCTTACCAGCACTGGTAGCGGTGGTGTTACCGTGCTGGTAAGGGGGTACCCGTGACCATGCCTGGCGGCGCCCCACCCCCTTATTTAACACTATATAAATATACATACACATATAGGGGAAGGATAAAACCTCAAAATTTTGAGAAAACCCTATGTAATAAGCTTTTTTTTTTATCTAAAAATTTTATGGCATATGTAATATACATGTTTTTAAGAGTTTTGGGCAATAAAAACGCCTAGTGGATTATTTTTAAATAAGTTTCGTTGTGTAACGTAGTGGATTTAAAAATAAATAAATAAATAAGTTTCGTTGTCTTGGTCTAGTGGTATGGTTCCCCCCTTAAAAATGTAAGGTTGTGAGTTCAAATCCTTACAAATGCAAGATGATGTGAAATAAAGGTGTAATAAAAATTTGCCGTTAAAAAAAACATATGTCACACAACGAAACTTATTTATTTATTTTTTTAAAATCCTCTAGGAGCCCTTTTTGGCTCAAAACTCTTAACACAATCGTATAAATGACACAATGATTAAAATAAAAAAGACATAATTTAACATAAAAGACACAATGATATAACACAAATTTTAAAAAAATACAAGCTAAAAATCCTTAAATCAAAAACCTAAAAACTAAGACCGCAAGGCTCGATATAAGGTTCCAATGTTGCTTGAATGAGTTTAGTTGGATTGTGTCTTTTATGTGACATTGTCTTTTTTTTCGTGATTGTGTCATTTTTGCGATTCATTGTGTCTTTTTCCTCGACATTGTGTTATATTCGGTGATGGTGTTTTTAATATCCTTCTCACTGTTCTCATTTATTTTACATTTTGCAGGATAACTTGACCCTAATGGGGGACGGGGCGCTCCACTAGGTTTTTTTCAACTTCACTGATTTTCTACCAATCATGCACTGTCACATTACTTCACTGATTCACTTCACTGAAACAGTTTTTTGGAGGCAGCACTCAACTGGAAATAAAATAGAGAAAAAGACAAAAGGGGGAGAGAGAAACTCACGGAACCACTACCAGCATAAATGATGACGGCGATACTGTACTAATAATAATGTACCCATAACTAATTCTGGTGACGGCCCATCCCTGATAAACTTAACAATAATGAACCAAAGGCATGGATATTTTGTTATTTAGTGACTTTTCATGATGATGATATATTCTTAATTTGCATGGTTGGTGACTTGGTGGACCATGCAATTTAATTTAACATCCTCACCTTTTCTATATCGATCAAAATCACCTCTAAGTTTATAACTTGACCAGGTGGGCTATGCAATTTAGTTTGACACCCTAAACTTTTTTATATTGACATAAATCACCCTTAAGTATCTAACTTGACAACCATGCAATTTCATTTTGCACCCCTTAACTTTTCAACATTGACAAAAATCACCTCCAAGTTTATAACTTGGCAAAAATAACACTCATACTTTATAGTTTCTCTTCCGCCCGCAAATTTTTGACATGTAACACATTATGCCCCCAAACTGTTGCTATACTGTCAAAGGTAACGCTCTAACTTTGTAAATGTCACTTTAACCCACTCAGATTTTTAAGGTTCGACCTTACCCTATAACTAATTTCTTAATATTTTTATGGACGTGTCTGTATAAATTCGAGTTTGTCTACGCTTTAACTTATTTTTCGTTTGAAAACGAGTCGAGTCAATTACAAAATGTTACGTTTTGTCATAAATTTTGTTCGGAAAAACAAATCGGGTCAAATGTAATACGTTTTGATTCGACGGTATAAATATGAGTTACCAAACATTTCGACGTAAATTTAGTTCGGAAACAAGTCTAGTTGATTGTAGTCTATACGTTATGATTTCGCGTACAATGACACCGCAACGCGCGGCAGGTAAAAAAAACTAGTTATTATCATTTTGTAACCTTTTTGTTTTTATTTTCTACCTTTCGTTACACATGCATGCATGGAGGATGGAGCTTCCAATGATTAATTTCTCGGAAAATAACAATGTATGAATTGTAGGACAAAATCCAACCGCCAGAATAAGAAGAAAATTGAATAAAGCCAAATTATACGGTCACGCTTAACTCACCAACCCCATAACAAACGGAGAGCCGTGACCAACAATAACAAAGAATTTAACTTATCTTTTAACCTTTCTCTAAACTCATTATGTTTAATATTTTACGAAGCCAATATTTGTAAGTCTCTTTCAAACTAATCTGATACTTCCATTGTAAAAC
The DNA here is from genome assembly GCA_028751855.1 of Ambrosia trifida. NCBI lineage: Eukaryota > Viridiplantae > Streptophyta > Magnoliopsida > Asterales > Asteraceae > Ambrosia > Ambrosia trifida. The sequence goes on along the minus strand of CM054123.1, from coordinate 92,577,634 downwards.
TCTAGCTAATATCACAAAATATATATTTTCATATAAAAAAATCATTTGGTATGCTATTGTCTCATTGATGGGTAACACGTCTCTTAGTTGTTGCCTTAAGAACAACCGAAGAATCAAGCTCGATATAACGGTTTCGACAACACCAAGTAAACAAATCATTTTAACATGTTTAGACTGTCATCGTGAACATAACAAGGTCGGACCCCAGCTCTATGATCATAGAGATATCATTGAACAAGTTAGTGAAGTGAGAAAATGGCAATTAAGTGACCGGACCAAACCTTAAACTTGATTTTCTTTCCTTTTGTATTTATTTGATACTCCATCCGTCCCTATTTAAATGTCCATTTTACATTTTTTGTTGTCCCAAATTAAATGTCAATTTCTAAAAATAAAAATACAATTTCTAGTTTCTTTCATAAAAGACAAAATAGAATTAAAGATTTAAGAATATTATTGTCATTTTACCACATACAAACAAAAGATTTCTTAATATGTGTGTTTGTGAGTCTAAGACATTTAAATTGGGACGATAGAGTATATATATTTTTTCTCTTTGTATCACACCTTTTTAATCGGATCTTTAAAAAAATAAAAAATCGAAAGATTCCATAAACATCGTATCATATACCCTTAAATATTACTACATTAGAGCATTCACGGTAGTTTTCCCATCCCCCATTTACTCACAACCAATCACAACCACATATTACATTAAAAATCATTACAGTTTCTCTCTCCTTCACTCACAACCACTTTCAACAAATATTAAAAAATAAATACAGTTTTCCTGTTTTCCCTAAAAGATTCCTAAAGAACCCAAAATTTACCAATAAATAGTAGATTTCCCATTTTATTCACTTATAACCACTTTCAACCCCATAAAAAATTATAGGGTTTTGCCTCACCAAAAAATGAGGACACTACTTTAAATGCTCTTATATAAATATACTTTTAAAGCCGCATTAATTTCAAATAATGAATTAAGACTTGAATGAATTAACTTTTCTATATCTAGAATCGTGGCTCATTGAGACCCATACATTGTAAAATAGTGCTTACTCGATTTTTAATTGTTCAATTAGGTGACGACAACAAGTGATATTTATTCGAAATTTTCACGTTATAATTATTTTCTATCTAGAACATAGGATAGAGCTATCAGCAATAATATAATAATAAAAAAGTTATAAAGCATCCACAAAGTTGTTTTGAAACGAAAAACAAATATTAAAAAGAACTTTAAAACTAAATTATTATTATTAATTATATAACAACAAAAATCCACACCCTGCGTTCCAAGTGAAAGGGTCTGATTAGCTCCTTCAAAAAGTAACATTTTCACGCTGTAAAATTTTTCATGCCAAAACCAAAAAAGAACAAAAACGCCCCGGGCGGTGTGGGGCATTTTCTGGTCGCTTTTTGCCCCCCCTCCCCTCCACGCCCAAATCGGTTGCCATTACACATGGTTTAAGAGGTGCTTGGGATTGCTTTTTAAAAACTGATTATGCGTTTTGCTGTAGTAGGGATAGAGCTGCTTTTAGATTATTGCGTTTTGTAGCTTAAAAATTCATTTCAAAACTCAACCCAAAAACTAAAAACTGATTATTTGCGTTTTCAAAACGCAATAAGATAAAAATATATTTAAAACTCAACCTCAAACACCCTCTAAATAGCATTTTAGATTGCGAGTGCAAATCACTTTAGTAAAAAGATATGATGTTATATATGGACAAGTAAAAGAAGCACCGTTCTTGCTTTCTTGCCTCCTTACATTTTACTTTACACCTGTTGTCATGGTTGATAAAGTCGTTAAGCGGTGTCAATTCAGTTGACAAGGTGTTGCGAGAATTTAACCATTTTGAAGAGTACTCGGAGGTGACTCATCAAGTATTCGGCCTAGACGGGAAGTACTTAGGGATTACTCGTTGAGTAATCGACGCCTATATGAAATTTTTACAACCATGCATGTTATCATCGAGTACTCGGCCTAGACGGGAAGTACTCGGGCATGAAAATCATCAGAGCCGGTCCTGAGATTTTAAGTGTTTCGGCCGAGTCGAAAAAATGGCCCTTAGTCCAACGAATTATACAATGTAATTTGTTTTATACGACGATGAACGCTATAGACATACACATAGCACAATATAGTAATAGCATGACAAACTGTAATAGTTAATCTCCTGAAACTCTCCTAGCATTCTTGACAACAAATTATTTGGTCAGCTCTTCGCAATTTATACTCTCTTTCTTGGTTTAAAAACGCGCGAGGCGCTCCGAGGCGTTTTGGGTCCAAAATCCGAAGCGCGGGGCTTAAAGCGCGAGGCGAGAGCTTCACGTATAGCATTAAAAAAATTATAAAAAAATATTTATATATGTCAATATGACATTTTCTACATGTTAATCAATCATGAGCACAAAAGCATGATTATAAAACACACTTGAACACTTAAAAAGCATATTCAAAACATAAAAACGACGAGGCACTACTGTAGCGGGCCAAATAAAGCACTTTAAAAGGTTTTTTTGGCTGAGGCGCTACTGTAGCGCTACTGTAGCGCGCGCCTCAAGCGCCCGAGGCGGCGCTTCATGTAGTTCAGCGCTTTTTGGCAAAAAAAAACGTTTTTCTTGGAGCCTCGCGCCTCAAACGCTTAAAGCGCGCCTGAGGCACGCTTTTTTAAACCAAGCTCTCTTTATTTTTAAAGAGGGCCCCGATAAGTTTTCATTTTCATATGAACACAAACCAGAGAAATTCCCCATGCTACAGGGCCGGAATTCGGTCCCTATCTGTTCGTTTGGTAATGGTGTAAATACAGTATCGACACTCGGTATAACAACCGAAAGAGAAAAAAATAAGGTCGTGACATGGCCAAAACGATTTACACATAAGGCACATTACATATAGCAAGGTTCAATTTGCGTTCCACCGTAATAGAAACGCATGTTAAAATTATTCAATTATATTGAAATGTCATGCAATATTAAAAACATTTATTCGCTCTTTAAATTTGAATAAAAACTATATGAAAATGTAAACCAAAAAAATCTTCTTGATTCCAAAGAAATTATAATTTTAAACCGCTTATTTGATGGATTTGGTTCATAAATCTTGTGTGTAATTATTTACTAAATTTTGTTGAAGAATTGAAAATGCCTACATTTGCTAAACAATAGCATTTCAGCCATTGATTTTATTTTTAAATCAAAGTCAAATATTTAGATGTTTTTTTTAAATAGATCTGGTTGTAAATAAAACAACACACTAATGGGAGAAAACCACATAAAAGTTGAATTAAAAGGAGTTCTTGACGAATTGACGAATGAAGATCTAAAAATGAGATAAAGACTAAAAAGAAACAAATAAATAAGACAATTTACTTTATGTTTCTTTATTGTGTTGCACGTGATAAAATAAGGGAAGATGGAGATTTTGGGGTTGCCTAAGATTCGAACAAGGGGTGGTAACTATATGGATAAGCCCGTAATCCATCTGAGTTGCGTTAACTTTTGTAAATTGTTTCCCTCACAAACACTTATAACTGATATAATATTAATATTTTTGGCCCCTTAATTAACGGGGCCTTGGCCCGGGGTGCAGCTCGCCCACCCTCAAGGCCGGCCCTGAAAACCATCTATCTCCCGAATCTCCCCCTCCACATGTTTGTCTCTGCCCATATCAAAATCACCCACCACCATTTCAATATATATCTTTTAAAAATGAAGTTTGTTGTACTATTTATTGTAATATTTTACTTTGATTTTTCTAACATGAGATTATATTAAAAACATATTAAGACATCATAAGTAAATGAGAAAAAAATAAATAATTGAAAAAGAAGTATCCATTAATTAAAAGAGAAATATGCAAATTATGACTCAATGTCAATATTTACTTAAGTAGAAACATAAAAAAATATATGGTTTAATATTATTATTTAATAAGAGAGTAAAAAAAGAAAGATTATAACTTAAAATTATTATTTAATAGAAAATAGTGTTAAAATAAATAAGAATGGAGAGGCACAATGAAGTAACACATGTCATAATTGATTTTTGTTTATATATAGTAAGATAAAGATAAAATAATAAACATGAATAAAAAATTAATATAAAAACTAGTGTAAAATATAAATGTTGAAAAATGATTTTGATACTAATATTTGACATTTTATAAAATTATTTATTATAATAATAAGGATTAATTTTAATATTATTAAATATTAATAAGATTATTAGAAATTGTAGGCGTAAATGCACATGACATTAATTAGGATCCTTTATTAGAAAAATGGTGTTCATTAATAAAAGATGTGTTTATCTAAACAATGTTATAAAGTATGGGATGAGAAATTTAAGTAATTACAACTTTTAATTGTCTTTTAATCACCATCCAAGTATCTTCTCTTTATTTTTCTACCCCCTCATCAATACCGGTATAATCTATATTATCTTATTAAGGAGAAATGGTGTACAACATGGTAATTTGCATTTCTATACAACTTAACAAGCAACATGTACAACATATTTAAGCAAAAAATTAAGGGTATTATTTGGCATAGTTGTGACAATTAAGAAACTTAGGAGGGTAGATTAGTAAATTTAACATAATCCAATACCTCACATCCTAAAATCTTATCCTAATTATGCCCTTATGTCAAACTTTTAAAACACAAAATACAACCTAACCTATGATGCATCTTAAATGTGAGACCTTTCAACCCCTCATCTATATTATTATATATACTTCATTATAATTAATTTCTTGAATGCTAATAGTCTTTTAATAACCCCAAACAAAATCTAAGAGCTAATTTCATGCTTTGAAACATTGTTTTGTCCAAAAAAATTTATGTCTTCATTAGATGAGAAGAGAAAAAAATCAATGAGAAGTTAAGACGCTTGCAAGATATGGTTCCCGGATGCTACAAGGTATAAAGATATGAGTTAATCTTTATATACATATATACATTTTTTTCTACTTGTTCATATGTTCTTTGACAATTACAAAAATTTATCTTCATAATATATCATTGTTTTACTTCATTTAAATTTAGTTATTTTCTATAGACAATGGGAATGCAGTGATGTTGGATGTAATAATCAACTATGTTGGATCGTTGCAGAATCAAATTGAGGTAATTGAATTGTGTAACTAACAATTAAAACAATAAACAAACAATATTCATAATTATTGATGAGAAAATATTTTTCAAAATTAATTAGTACAATTTTTTCTCTTCTTTGTGCATTTTTAGTTTCTCTCCATGAAGCTTTCAAAAGCCAGCATGTTCTATGACCTATTGATCTCAACTCTACTGAATTGGATGATATGGCCCCTATAAAGATGACAGATGGCTAAACTATCCTTGTTAAGAAGTTGTGTATTTTGAATCATATATATTGTTAACTAAATAAAACAGACAAAGTTATAAATATAACATTCTAGATTTGCTAATACGTTTCTAATATATTATAAATATTACTTCCACTTACTGCATGGGATGAAAATTGATGTTGCATGGAACAAATGGACATGAAGGACATATGATAGAGAGGATGGTTGGAGAAGGGTATGGAGACTTTCCTCAATTTCAATCAACATGGTCTCCTTGAACGCCATGAAATAGTTAACTCTATAAATCTATATATGCATGCTCAAATATAACTTTATACGTAAACTATATTTGTTCTAAGACTTTTAAGGTATTTGTTGATCTATTTAATGTTCTTGTTAAACGTTGTATGAAGTGTGGTTCACAATATTATTTTGCTTTCGGCAATTGTATATTGTTTAAGTTCTAATTCTAATTAATAAAATAAATTAAACATTATCATAAAGAGAAAACAAAAACTTAACTATATGTTAATTACTTATGTTATTTGTGTTAAGAAATAAGAAATTGAAAAGCCATAAATCCATGCTCACACTAATGAATCAACCCGAATCTTTATTTTCTATACTATATTATAAAGCATCAGTGAAGGATATCCACAAAATTTAAGTAAATACAACCTTTATTGCTTATAGTACAATGCTTATTAAAGTCATTTAGAGGGTAAAATTGTCTTTCTAAATTGTTGAAGAAATTAATTTAAACATATTTATAAAATTGATGAGGAAATTAACAATAATGTGGTGAATCTTTACATTCATAACCTCCATGTCTTTACTATGTTTGTATCAATGTTATAGTCTTATAAATAGTGGTCATGTCTTTGGTATATAAATAATGTGGTGACTCTTCACATACATAACTTACATATCTTTCAATGTTTATAATAAATAAATTGCATCATAATTATGTATTTATATCTTCTGTTTAAATTTATGTGGTTGCAGGATGGTATGATGTGACATTTCTGCACACAAATGAATATGTAGGCTTGAAGTTTGCCAACATACCTAACCCATGACACGTTTCAACCCATTAAAGTGAGCGATATATGTCGGCTTGACGTTTATACAAGCAAATATGGTAGAGATACTTCATGAGCAACGTCATCATCTTCCTCGATGGTTTTTTTGTTTTCTCTGCTACTATAAGCTTCTAGGAATATAATTTAAGTTTATGATCTCACGAAGTCACCAATTGTTTACATATACAAAAGAAGACAAGTTCTTATCAGTCGATTTGGTAGTTTTAACTATATTGATTACTAATTTGTTTGGTCCAATATATTTGTTACGGAGCTTATCAAACTAACATAAAACGAGAGTATCTATGCAAATCATTGACTCCGCTGCATCTCGCGGGTGCCCTAAAATAATAGAAATATGTTGTACACTACAAACTGCATTTTAGAAATTACATCACTTCCACTACAATCTTATGATCATTAAGAGATACAACGCCACTTCACTACGCTAAGCACCACTCTACGATGGCATACTTATCTGCCTTCGAGATACATAAAAGGGTCCCACCGAAGGACGTGGGCCAATCTGAGGGTGTTGCAACGAATAGTACGGCCTATTGTGATGTACCCATTTAAAATATTTAGAAGATATACTTATAAGTTTCAGTTTTTAATAACATGTATTTTATACATTGCTGTTTTCTACTTCATCATAATGAATAACCAACAAACACGATGCACGAGGGGTAAAACAAATGCACCCGCCGCAACGTGCGGGCATTTCTACTAGTTCTTTTAATTTCATTTTGAACTTGATGTTTAATTATGGTATTTAAGGTATTTATAATGACATAATTTTGGTATTTAATTTTGGAAAACGATATTGAGATATTGAAACCTATTAAAGATTCAACAAATCATTGCTGTTTATGGGTAGATTGATGATCTTGAAGTTCAAGAAGCCAAGTTCTGTGATGTCTGTGTTCAAATAGAAGAATCTCTATTTCTTCAATTTAATCTGAGATTTATTTGTTGATGATTAATAGGTTTGGTTTATGTTTGTTGACATTAGGTTTATGGAGGAAGACAGTGAAGAAGTTTGGTTTTCCAGAATTGAAGGGAGGTAATGTTCCTCACCCCCTCTTTCTCTCTTCTCAAAGAAATACGCATCTGTTCAGGATATTGGGTATCCTAATAGGGATTTTATTTTTTAATATGATGTTTATGTTTCTCAATTTTGGATCCAGGTTCATGAAAGATATTGGATTGGGTATTTTGAGTGATATGCTTGACATTCAGAAGAAAGCTTGCTAGAAATTATTAAAGCAACAGGTGTTTGATTAATTGTTAATTCCATTTGTGTTCTTGATTATATGTGTAGCATTTGAGCTTGTAATCATATATGATATGTTGGTGGGTTTGGATGACATTTATATCTAAATCTTGGTGTGTCCAGCAAAATTGAATAGATTATTCCATGGGTTGAATAATCAAAGTTTTGTCTTTTTGAATCGGATACTTTTTTAAACTATTATGACGTTAATATTGTTTATTTTATCGGATTGTTTTGAATATGTTATAACCTTAATACTCATTGAATGGAATATGTATATTGTTTATGCTATTCATGTTGCAAAAATTTAGTCATTTGTAACTGTGATGTAGGGAATTTATAAATGAATTACCTTTTGGAAGTCAACACACCAGGTATAAATTTCAGTTCTTGTATTCAAAACATTTCGCCTTTACTATTAGCGGCCAAAGCTTTACTATTTTCGAATTAGATGTCTTTATCCTCGTCTACACACTTCGAGAAGCATGTTCTATTTTGATCAAATCTTCAACAACAAGGTAAAACCCGATAATCTCAGTTCATTCCGTTTTGACACTTGTACCTTTCCAACAAGCTTATAGTTTTTTATTATTGTCTTAGGCCTACTTTTGATTTTAGGGCTCTTGCTTTTGCTGTGTTGTCAAAATTGATTTATGATTTCATCATTATTTAGGTCAATAATTTAATTTTAGATGCAAGTAACTTTTTTGCCGGATCTCATGACATAGGAAGATTTTGTTAGTCATATTGTGACATGATTCTTACCAATCTTTATTGGACCAAATAACGAGTGTTTATCATCTTTGTAGTTGAGAAACATAGAGTGGTTATCTTTATGATTTGTTATAGTGTTTTTCATAATTATAGGGAATCAAAATGTATGCTATTATTGTTTATTTTTGGTTGATAGTCCAAATATATAAATTTTGAACAAATTTGGATTATTATTATTATTATTATTATTATTGTATTTTGCTATTTGGGTATTTTGTTCAGAGTTTGTTCGTGAAAGATGCTTGGATTAGTTTTGGATGAGATTTATGAAGATAAGGTGATTGATGAGATGCCGGAGAATGGAAACTTCCCGAAAACAAATGATAATTTGGATTCGGGCAAGTCTCCGGATAATGTGGCTACTGGGAATAGTGTCAATGTAGTAAACGATCCTTCTATCGATCAGCTTTACGATAATGTGTGTGAGATGCAGAAATCTGATCAATCGGCACCTCGACTTAGCTATGGGTCGGATGGTGAAGAGTCAAGAATTAATTCAGAGTTGAGGCATTTGGTTGGAGGTGAGATGAAAGAAGTGGAAATTATCTAACAACATGACATAATTTTTTGTCGTCTTCTCAACCAAGTTTAGTAGTTTGTTACCTAAATTAATAGTTTATTTATATTTATTTTCTACAAGTCCAAGAACCATCTTAAAAATAAAATCTATTAACAATATATTTACTAGATCTAGCACACCTTTAAAATCAAATACTACACAATATACCATGTGAGGATCGATAAACTAACAGTAACGAGTATCGTGCTACAAATTGTCTCCCCGCAGCAACGCACGGGTTCCCCACTATTATAATATAAAATGCAAATAGAGTACTTTTTATAACATAAAAAGTACAACGAATGTGAGTAGCGCATGGACATCATTTCAAACTAATACCAACATTGGTACCTGTATTGGTTCTATCAAAACCGACACTGACATTCATTATTGTGGTTTTCGGCTAATGTGATAAATCGAAATGACTCCGATCTAACAACACAGATACCCATATCTATATTATTGTAAACATCATATTTGTTTCACTGTATATTATCGATGTAACATAGTTTGTTTCTTTTAAAACATCATTTTTATTAAAGTTCTAAATATATTGTTATGAAATGTTTATTTTTATCTACATTTTGACGTAAATTTTATTTAAAATCTAGCCAGCGTAGCGCACAGACATAACGTCTCGATGTAAAATTTATTAAAACCGACCCGACCCAACGTATGGACATAACTCACTTGTTTTATTTATTTACCTTTCAATTTATTTTTACATTTTAAGAAACGACATAAGTAATGGGCAAGTAGCCCATGACATTATAACCTAGTGGCATTTTAAGGGCGAGATAAGGCATAGGAACTAATTGGTTATGGGTTTGATTCTCACAAAGGGGTTTTATCAGATTTATTAGGTTTTATCCTGAATTAATGGATTAGTGTTTAGTAGAGATGAATTTGAATGAATAATTCCTCTAATAACACGATAACAATTTAGTAATTCGTAAGTAATCCAAATTTATGCTAATGATCTCCAGCCCAACTGGTTTGAGGTAGGAAGGTTTACTTCCTTAGAGGGTTTCTGCTCAGGTTTGCTCTCAGGTTCGAATCTCACGCTTCACTGAAAAAATAACCGCTTGGGTTTGAAAGGAAAAACCCGTACGGTGCTATGAGATTCGATCCTAAACAGTGATCGTTTTGCAACACGAAATTTACCGCTGAAACACACTATTTTAAAAAAAATAATAATCCAATTTTATCGTTAAAAAAGTCATGAATAAGTAAGGACAAATCAAAGGGGAAACAACGGTAGATAGAAACTTGAATACAAGTTAAATGAATGGTCCAATTAGCCTATCAATGCATCATCTGTGCTGATTGGTACCAAAAAGCAAAACTTCATCTTATCCGACACGTATTTCTTAATATCTCCAAAATTGCCACCACCCCGAAACCCAAATCCAAACGTGGGCCGGACCTTTTTCGGTAACCCATCCGTACAACTCCCACTTATTTGTGTTAAATAAATGAGTTAATTGCTAATTTAGTCCCTGAGGTTTGTCAAAAATTGTCACTTTCATCAAAATCTTTTTTTTTTTTTTTGCCAATTTAGTCCGTGTGGTTTCATTTTTTTGTCATTTTAGTCTCTATGGACTAACAAGATTTGGATGAAAGTGACAATTTTCAACAAACCTCAGGGACTAAAATGACAAAAAAATGAAACCACAAGGACTAAATTGGTCAAAAAAAATAGATTTGGATGAAAGTGACAATTTTTGACAAACCTCAGAGACTAAATTGGCAATTAACTCTAAATAAATAAATAAATAGGGTGAAGTTATCAGAATATATGAGAAATGTGAGGAAAATATAAAAAACACAATATGTAACGAAATATGATATAATAAACTATAAAATATAAAAAATATCGAAAAATATAACAAAATCCTAAAAAAAAGATACAATGCTACATTAAAGACACAATGATATAACGTAAATTTTAAAAACTATAAGCTAAAAGTCAAAAAATACGAAAACCTAAAAACTAAGTTCGTAGGGTTCGATGAGACGATTCTAATACCGCTTAAATGAGTTCAATCAGAGTCCGTTTGATTTTTCATTTTTCTTTCGCTCTATCTATTTGATCGTAACCCTAAAAATGTATGATGTCACAATGACGTCTAACACCAACGTCACACTATTATTTTCTAGATTTTCTTCCTTTTCACCTTTAATTGTAGCTTCCTGGATGTGAATTAGATCCTTCCTTGTTCCTTCCTGTTTTCACCTCACTTTCTCTCTCTAACTTATATTCATATATGTATATAATATATATATATATATATATATATATATATATATATATATATATATAGCCTCTATATATCACTCTAGCTCTACTTTGCACTCAAACCCTATAATCATCATACATCATACATTCACCCAATATAGTTGTGTGAGTTTATGTTACTAGATATGGAATCAAACAAGGACAGGTTGATTGAAACCCTAATTAGAGGAAGAGATTCTGCACAGAAGTTGCAGACCGTTCTCCGGCCTAGAGTGAACGTTGATGGGTCGGTTCCTGTTAAGGATCTACTGACTGAGATACTTGAATCTTTCTCCGGTGGTCTTTCGATGTTGAATTCTTCTGATTCCGGTGAGATTTCTAGGGTTCCGGCTTTTCAGATACCAGATGTTTGCACCGGAAAGAAACCGGGTCCGGTTGTTAAGGAACGAAGAGGTTGTTACAAGAGAAGGTAACTTATTTTTTTAACGACTAACTCACACAGTATCTAAAATGTTTACTATAAGACTAGAACCCTTGATCAGTTAATTTTTTTTAAACGGCTAATTACATCATCACCTAATATTCCCCTAATATTCACCATCGACCAGTAAATTAGTTGAGTGAGTTGAGAAGTAACATATTTTCAATCCATGTTTGAATTTTAAATGTTTTTATTAGATTTAACATAAGATCTAAGATATTAGGAATAATGTCCATAAGTAACTACATAGGGAAAAGAACATGTGTGTTACTTTAAATGTTATGTGAAGTACAATTGATGTGGTATATGGTACAACTTGTTGATGTATCTTTTTTCTCCTTTGATCAAATTTTTTGTAGGAGGACCATTGATTCTAGGGTCGAAATGAGTAGTACAATGGAAGATGGTTATGCATGGAGAAAGTATGGACAAAAAGAGATCCTCAACTCCAAATTCCCAAGGTAGTTTGCTCAATCCTTTCCCTAATTTTTTCTACTAATTTGTAAAAAAAAAAACGAAATTGAATTTATCAGAAACCGTATTCGGGCTAATGACATATGATACAAGTAATATTTAAAATCTTGCTCGATTACCGTCATTAGCCCGAATCTAGAATTTTGTTTTGTCTAGTTACACCATTTACTTTTTTTTTTTTGTGCGTGTAAAGAAGTTATATGTATTTACCAAATGATAATTATTTATTATGTGTTACAGGTGCTACTTTAGGTGCACCCACAAACATTTTCATGGGTGCAAAGCAGTGAAACAGGTTCAGAAACTAGAAGGTGAATCAAACATGTTTCACATCACATATTTTGGCCAACACACTTGTCCTCAATCAGATTCTCTTTCACACAAACATGAAGTTGTCCTAGATTTTGAAGATACAAAAAACCATAACCTTTTCCCAAACAGTCCCTCAACTATTACAAATATCCACATTGATCCTTATGTAAAACAAGAGGTTGACTCCAAGACTCATAGTACTGATGTGTCCGACAACATATCATCAGGCAATGATGACCAATCATCCTCAGCTTTGAGGTGGAATGAGGTGTTGGGGGCTGATTTGGGATCATTCATGAGGTTTGACCATGAAGATTCTAGTGCATCCACTATGTCACATGGCTATGTGGATATGGATCTTCTCAATAATGGTGATTTTCTGAGTGATCTTTATTCAATTTAATGAAGTGTTTTCATGAGGCCCATTATCATAAAAAGCCAGTTCTAAGTTTGATTATCTTGGTTCCAAGAAAAGTTACATGATTAACCGAACTTCGTTTTGGAGTAATCAACACTAGTAAAGAGATAAGAGACATGACCATATAATGATCTTCAATTCGAACCCTTGTCTTGAAGCCATCGTCATAAATCTAAAGTTTTGTAATTACATGTTGTAATTACTGCTTTGATTTATGTTTTCTAGCTACTCGTTTATTCACCCTAGCTACTTAGGTTATTCGAGTTATCAGGTCCTCATCACTTTTCTAGAAGTCATCATCCTAAATCTTGTAAATACATGTTGTGATTATCGTTTCCTTTAGTTTTATTTTGTAAGATGTATTGTTCGTTGTCTTGTGACTTCAAGAATAGGCATTGGTAGAGGTGTACAGCACCAAATGCACAATGTACAATGTAATATATATCATCCTTTGTTTTCAAATTATGTAACATGTATTTTTAATGTTAAGGTGTTTACAATGCCGACACTCAATCCTCTATAATATATTTTATGCTTGATGATACCGTTTTTTATTCAGTTTGTGTAAATAAAAGCAAAAGTTGGGACCATACATATCATGTAGCAAACAATTGTATAATTAAGGAGGTCAAGTAATATTGTTTACTTGAACTAATTAATTTTTTCCACGTGGACATTGGAGAAATTAACATTGAAATTGTAGTTCTTCGAGTTCATGAAAAAGATAAGGGTCATAGGTTTAAAACAATGAATGTGCAATGAATTTGGTTATTAAACTAATGCTAACTAATGCTAATGCTAATTTACAAACCCCAATCAACAATGTGAGTATATGGTGGTTTTAAAAGTAAATATGTTAAAACCTGTTATTTAAAGTATTTTGTTAATCTAATTGAATAATTCGAAAATATTTTGTATATATTATTCATATACAATTGGCGTGTTGTGATATCAACTTGTGTGAGTGGTGATTTGAATATGTCTATTATTATTATGTTAAAGGCTCCGGATATTTGCACAAGTAGCAATTTTATTCAGACAACCCTATACGGTCTGTAGAGCCCTCTACGGCTTGTAGAGGGCTGTACAAACCTAATTTTTGTTATTGTGTAAATAACATACCTCTATGTGAAATTAATAGAAGTACGTATACTACTTTGTTGAATTTGCAGATGCATAGTACTTAGCTAGTTCGAAAATTCCTTTTAAATCGAATATTGATGAACAACTTTCAACCCATAAGTTTAAGTAATTATAGATCATGATATGTATTAAACTAGCTCGTTTCATGTTTTCATTGCAACTACCAACTTTTCAAAGCTTTATTGTTGTTAATTTTCAATCAAATTATAAAGCCTGTTTATGAAAATTTAAGTGACATCCAAAATATTTAACAAGGCAAATATAATTATGTCTGTCTTAGAACCCTAGAGCTAGCCTCTCTACTTCTAATCTCGACTTTTGTCAATCAAGACCTTAAAGCACGCTACGAAACAAATGACTGATGGAACAATCCGTCCGGATACTCAGTCAGAAATCAGTACTGCATGAATAATACGTAGGATTTATTATGAAGTTTATTGTCGACAGTGGCGAAGCTTGACCCGAAGGTTCGGGGGGTCGGAAGTCACTAGTTTCGGGAGGTCGAAAACCAGTTTCGGGGGGTCGAAACCCTATATTTTCAAAATTTTCTATACGAATACTATATAATCGGAACTTATGCGCGAAAATCCATGGGGGTCGGCCGCCCCTCCCCGCCCCTACTATGCTGCGCCACTGATTGTCGAGGGATCACCGAAAGAATATTCAGTGAAGGGTGTGATAAAAACATCACCACCCCATGTGCCCTATATGCTATATGTGGCGGTGTTCACATTCCATCACATTTGATCACTAATTTTTTTTTTAAAATAAACTAAAAACATTATATTTTTTATTAATAAAAAATATTTAAATATTTAAAAAATTTATTTAAATATTTAAAAATAATAATTTAAATATTTAAAAAAATATTTAAATATTTAAAAAAAATATTTAAATACTTAAATAGGGCTTTAGAGTATACTATGGCTGAGTTGGGAATGGGGCAGCTACGGTTGGTGGAGAACCAACCGAACCCGAACCTTATCCCCAACCCAAACCCTCCTGCTCGGGAGCCCACTGAGGAGGAGTACGAATGTGACATCCGTCACCCTCGTCTTTCATCTAATTGACAATAATAGCCCTTCAAAAATTTCCATTATAGTCCCTGTAAATTTCGTCGTTTTCAAATTTAATTTAGAGCGAACTAAAAATTTATCATTTAAACTTATTATGGATCGGGTATAAGTTTTGATCAAATACGAGTCTTGAAACGTCATCCGGAATGGAAACTATAAAAATTCCAAGTTTTAATAAAATTTTAGAAACTCTTTGGTTAAACTAACTTAACTTGGTTAAGTTAGTATTAGCAAATTATAATAAAAATTAACAAGGTTTAACATAGAGGGACCAAATCTGCCAAAGGTCCAAACTTTAAAAAAAAAACAACAATCTGGTCACCTCCTTCCCCCATACCCGTTTTTTTTCCGGTCAGCCGGAATCCGACCGGCAAGTGTTTCCGGCGATCTCAAACCCTTCCCTTTAATCACTTTTAATTATTTTAAATGTTGCATTTCAGTTTCTGCATAATATTAGAACAGTTATGTTGCTTTTAAATTGATTTTATCACGATTAAATTCGAGTTTAAATCCGACATTAGTATGTAACCGTCGGAATTCATAAACGGATTCAAACGTCATCATTAACCGATTAACACTATAAATATATCATTGTAATTCATTCCAAACCCTTGGCACGACATAAACCCACCTTAAACACATCATAATCGCGTTCGAATCAAGTCTAATCGGCCCTTCAAGTGTTGACGTATTCCTCTTCTTTTTTCGACTTGATTGATAAATGTAAGTTCACTTTATTAATGTCGTTTTCTTTCTTAATCTTCACGCTTTGAAAGCCCTCTATCACAGTGCTGTCATCGTGTCTAAATCATGTTATTAGATTTTGGCTAGGGTTAGGGTTCTTGCTTGTAGAATTTGGGGAAGATGATGAGTATGAATATTATGTTAAATATTATTCGTTTCCAAATAAATCAACAAATCTGATTGCTGGCTCAATGGTAAGGACTCCCACCTTCTAAAACATAGGTCACGGGTTCGAACCTCATGCCCATTGCTTTTCCTCCTTCTTTTTATTTCCCTTTATTTCCAGATTTTTTGATATATTATAATAAAATATAAACACATAAATCTTAAAATATTTATAGAAAATTCATTTTTACTCCAAAAATCATGAAAATTTAGGTGTAGCTTCTTGATACCTCATAGAAAATTGTCATATTTTTAGTTTTCTGAAAAATATCTATTTTCATGATTTTATTAATTTAAAGTGTTTTAATCATAATTAATTGATAAAAAATTCATTTTTAATGATTTTTATCTCAAAATTTTTGATAAATTATTTCTAATCATCATGAACTTAATTAAAAATTATTGGTTCAGAAAACCTTTATTTTTATTGATTTTCCTATTTTTAATCATTTAAACATGATTTAATCGCATTAAATCAGTTTTAAATATAAATAAGTTTATAAAAATTATGGGAAAATTATTGTTGTTAGTTTACATCAGAAAGTGTCCAATTTCTACAAAAATAGCATTTTTGGATCATGTCTTGTATTATTAGTATTATTTATCAATTACGGCATAATTACACATTTATTTATACTATTACAACACCTATTTTATAAATACTTTTCTTATAAAATAGAAATATTTCTTATGTTGGAAAGTCGTAATTATTATTTGTCGGGTCATCGTGTAACTCATAATTATTTATTTCAATATTTATGAAAATCGTAATTATTTACAATAATTAGTTAAAGTAATTAACTAAATGATTTTGCCTTAATTATTCAAATATATTTACATCTAAATATTCAAATGGTAATAATTATATTACTACCTAAACCACATTTACAATCTTTCATATATTATTTGTGATATATAACTTTTACGTTAACGCAACTTATCATTAAAACTCTAATTCCCCAAATCGACTTAGCAAACCCTAATGCCTTAGACCCTAGATACCTTAGACTTTTTAGACAATTCCTTATTAGTATTCTTACACATTATAGGTTGAATTCCTCGGAATTCCTATTACTTAGCTCACGACCGCTTAAGTGGATTTTGATCGCTTTCGCAAACTGTGAGTATATCTTTCCCCTTTTTACTGTTTTACTATTTTGGGGTGACTCATGTACCTATATATATTAATCAAGTTTCAATTTCTTATACTTAATGCAATTCTCATGTGTGTTTGCTTTATGTTAATTGGTGTGTCTATGACTTGTCAAAATCATTAACCGCTGGGCGGCCTAGCTTTTCAATGAATAGTACTATGGTATACCCCCTTGAGACTCTGTTGAGAATCTTGGTCATTGTCTTGTTAATTCATTATTCAGTTGGTTAGTCATGTGTTAGTCATTATTTTCAGGTTTGGTTTTGAACGGATATTACTTATTACATAATTGCAAATGGTACCGCACATGAATTGCTAAACACTTTTCTACTATATTTATTTAGACAGGGTATGCTCACCAATACATTTTTGTATTGACCAAAATATTTTGTACATGTTTCAGGTTGTTTTGAGATGCATCCTTTAAGCTTTCGGATTTATATTTAGTTTTTGATTCATTGTTTTTAAACTTAGTTGGCAGTTAGAATCGTTGTATTTCATTTCAATGTAATAAATTATTTAATCAATGTATTCAAATTTACACTTTAGTCCATGTGCTATTGAACAATCGTCACTACGTGACACCTCGATGTTTCCGCCATCGGTTGGGGTGTTACAACGAAGCAGCTAAGACTGCTGAGGATGAGAAACGATACTACTTATCCACTCCTGAGTATTGCCGCATCCGCTGGGACGGTAGGTCCGACGGTCGTGATATCGATCATTCTATGTCCCAGCCAGAGTACACACTCGAGGACTGGGATAATTACTCTCCGTAGTGGGGGGGGGGGGGGGGGGTTAGGTTTACTTATCTATGTTTAGGATTTGTAATGTTAATTTAATAAAAGTAATTTAGGATTATGTATGTAATGTTTAATTAATTAGGTTTAATTATGTTAATGTTTTTATTTAAATGTAATGTTTTTATTTAATTTGTCAAATACATAAAAAAAACATAAATATATAAGCTACAAACATTACATTTAAAAAAAACATTAAATTAAAATAAAAACACACTACTACAAATAAAATAAAACCTTAAAAAAATAACACACCACTACAAATAAAATAAAAACTACTAAAAAAAATACAAACATTTAAAAACCTAATGAAGTTTAGGGCGTAATATTCGCCACGCCGAAAACCCCGAACTCAGCCGCGTAGTCGATTTGAGTAAAGGCAACTTGCACATCTTCGGTTTCGTTGGGGTTTTTATTCACCGTTTTTTTTAATAAATTTTTGAAGTTTTGACACTTCGATTGGAGATCCGCGTGTTTATGAGAGATTGAATCACATGAACGGTTAGTTTCCCCGACAAGTTGACTAAACTCGGATAAAACTTTTTTCCAGTTCGGATTGCTCCGTCCATGAACACGACCACGACCCGTGTTAGTTGATGTGTCATTGGGGTGTACGGTATCGTACGCGATCACTAACGCGATTTCCTCCTCTTGCGTCCATGTAACCATGATGAGGATGATGAGTTGAATTTGGTGAATTTTTTTTTTGTGTATAGAAGAAGATAGATTGGTGATTGTGGGTTTGAATGAGTAAATTTGTGAGTATGTATGTATGTATGTATATATATATATTTTTATATATATATATATATATAGGTAAAAAAAAGTTTTTTTTTTTTTTTAAAATTTGGTCAAAATGACCGTTGGCCAACCAACGGATAGCCCACAACGGTCGTGATACATATCACGATATTAATGCTCGCGGCCGTGATAGGTTTGGGAGGCCGGTGTTTCGCGGCCATCGCACCATCACGGGGTGATCTTCACAGACCACCCCGGGTACCCTTAGGGCACCTGTAGTGGAGCGTTATATGGGGAATGTTATGATTATGGCGCCTCATAACGCCCCGTACACCGCCCCCTTGGGCGTTATGGGGGAGGGGCATTATATAGATAACGGGCGTTGTCTTTGTTGAAATCAGTTATATATATATATATATATATTTAATTAATTTTCACAGCATCTTCTTCTACACTCAATCAAATAATAATACAGCTAATTAAATATTAATATTTTAATCTTCATAACGCCCCTCACCCACTACACTCTTTCTTCTCATAAAGCCCCATAACGTCCCTCTAATATTTTATTAATATTTTAATCCCGTAATGCCCTCCCACTACTCTTACCCATACTCTTAGTAATTGTTACCAAAACGGTGGTAGGACGTTGTTTCCCGAGGATGGTATCCATCGAACATGTCAGTAATCATTGGCGGATTATCAACATTTTTAGAATTTTCCCCTTCTACTTTTCTGGGGGACTGTATAGATTCAGTCGGTTATAAACCATCGACGATACTTATTTGTATAATAGTGTGATTTCCATGTATAAAATTTTGAAGACAAATATTTAAGTACTACTTTTCCTTTCACGCTTTTCACATGAAATATATAGTTATATTCAGTCCGGTTTTTATCATAGGTTCAAATCTACCAAACAAATGAAAATCCCTATTTATATAACCAAAAGGTTAATAAATCTATAACAGAAATGATATATAATATATAATGTTCAAACATGTTAATCTCTTAAACTATGTTAAAGTTGACCATCTTTGAGAGTTGTATAAGCAATTAGTAACTAACAATATTCTCGATTTGGATAAAAAAATGTTTTAAATATCTTAGTTACGCCTTTTCATTTCAATGTCATGCATATACATGTAGGCCCACGATCGACAGCACAACTGAACGGCCGGCCGGATAAAATCAAATGACATGTAGGACACTAGGACATAATCAATGCATTTACCTCTTTCAATATAGATATATTAATTAATGATATTTTTTTAACTTTTTTACAGCAAACTAAAAAACTTCTAAATTAATCGAGAGGATGCAACCATCACATCTTGTTCTCCTACTCAATTGATATTGTCACGTGTTATTATTAATTACTCGTAATTTTTAAAAACAATTGTTAAACATAATAAGTAAAAGAAATTTTATTATTCATTGATTTATTATTAAAGCTATATCTTTTTTGTTATTTGAAGTAAGTTATTTATATCAAATAATCTATTAGATATAAAATCTATCTATCTATACATATAATAAACCAAAGCCATTTTAATGACATGGCATTCAAAGAGGATATTCTCTTTATAGAGTGTGCCATGTGTCATCCCATGTGGCAAAATTAACGAGCGTTTTATTATCTTTCCAACGAGTACCATAATGCAATATAAAAAACGGAGAAAAAAAAACGACTATTTTTTGTAACCCGACAGGTATTGTGTCAGGTTTGGAATTAGTTTAAAAAAAATTGTGGGTTTGGGTCGGGCCTGGGATTAGGTGATACCTGACCCAATTACCCTTTTTTTATATTAGAATAAGATAACTTATGGCAGAGATTTGTTTAAAATAATATCTATCTATACATATAATAAACCAAAGCCATTTTAATGACATGGCATTAACAAGCGTTTTATTATCTTTCCAACGAGTACCATAATGCAATATAAAAAACGGAGAAAAAAAACGACTATTTTTTGTAACCCGACAGGTATTGTGTCAGGTTTGGAATTAGTTTAAAAAAAATTGTGGGTTTGGGTCGGGCCTGGGATTAGGTGATACCTGACCCAATTACCCTTTTTTTATATTAGAATATGATAACTTATGGCAGAGATTTGTTTAAAATAATATCTATCTATCTATCTATCTATACATATAATAAACCAGAGCCATTTTAATGACATGGCATTCAAAGAGAATATTCTCTTTATAGAGTGTGCCATGTGTCATCCCATGTGGCAAGGTCTTTATTTTAGGAAAATAATAATTTAAAATTTAAAAACAAAATGAGATTTTTTATCTCTAATGTTTCCTCCCATAACTTTTAAACGTTAATATCTTTTATACACGAAATTTTTTAAAGAAAAAAATTACACCAAATTAACGAGCGTTTTATTATCTTTCCAACGAGTACCATAATGCAATATAAAAAACGGAGAAAAAAAAACGACTATTTTTTGTAACCCGACAGGTATTGTGTCAGGTTTGGAATTAGTTTAAAAAAAAATTGTGGGTTTGGGTCGGGCCTGGGATTAGGTGATACCTGACCCAATTACCCTTTTTTTTATATTAGAATATGATAACTTATGGCAGAGATTTGTTTAAAATAATATCTATCTATACATATAATAAACCAAAGCCATTTTAATGACATGGCATTAACGAGCGTTTTATTATCTTTCCAACGAGTACCATAATGCAATATAAAAAACGGAGAAAAAAAACGACTATTTTTTGTAACCCGACAGGTATTGTGTCAGGTTTGGAATTAGTTTAAAAAAAATTGTGGGTTTGGGTCGGGCCTGGGATTAGGTGATACCTGACCCAATTACCCTTTTTTTATATTAGAATATGATAACTTATGACAGAGATTTGTTTAAAATAATATCTATCTATCTATACATATAATAAACCAGAGCCATTTTAATGACATGGCATTCAAAGAGAATATTCTC
This sequence comes from Ambrosia trifida, assembly GCA_028751855.1. NCBI lineage: Eukaryota > Viridiplantae > Streptophyta > Magnoliopsida > Asterales > Asteraceae > Ambrosia > Ambrosia trifida. Next base: position 92,555,914 of record CM054123.1, on the reverse strand, counting down.
TTTATAGAGTGTGCCATGTGTCATCCCATGTGGCAAGGTCTTTATTTTAGGAAAATAATAATTTAAAATTTAAAAACAAAATGAGATTTTTTATCTCTAATGTTTCCTCCCATAACTTTTAAACGTTAATATCTTTTATACACGAAAATTTTTAAAGAAAAAAATTACACCAAATTAACGAGCGTTTTATTATCTTTCCAACGAGTACCATAATGCAATATAAAAAACGGAGAAAAAAAAACGACTATTTTTTGTAACCCGACAGGTATTGTGTCAGGTTTGGAATTAGTTTAAAAAAATTGTGGGTTTGGGTCGGGCCTGGGATTAGGTGATACCTGACCCAATTACCCTTTTTTTTATATTAGAATATGATAACTTATGGCAGAGATTTGTTTAAAATAATATCTATCTATACATATAATAAACCAAAGCCATTTTAATGACATGGCATTAACGAGCGTTTTATTATCTTTCCAACGAGTACCATAATGCAATATAAAAAACGAAGAAAAAAAACGACTATTTTTTGTAACCCGACAGGTATTGTGTCAGGTTTGGAATTAGTTTAAAAAAAATTGTGGGTTTGGGTCGGGCCTGGGATTAGGTGATACCTGACTCAATTACCCTTTTTTTATATTAGAATATGATAACTTATGGCAGAGATTTGTTTAAAATAATATCTATCTATCTATCTATACATATAATAAACCAGAGCCATTTTAATGACATGGCATTCAAAGAGAATATTCTCTTTATAGAGTGTGCCATGTGTCATCCCATGTGGCAAGGTCTTTATTTTAGGAAAATAATAATTTAAAATTTAAAAACAAAATGAGATTTTTTATCTCTAATGTTTCCTCCCATAACTTTTAAACGTTAATATCTTTTATACACGAAATTTTTTAAAGAAAAAAATTACACCAAATTAACGAGCGTTTTATTATCTTTCCAACGAGTACCATAATGCAATATAAAAAAATGGAGAAAAAAAAAACGACTATTTTTTGTAACCCGACAGGTATTGTGTCAGGTTTGGAATTAGTTTAAAAAAAATTGTGGGTTTGGGTCGGGTCTGGGATTAGGTGATACCTGACCCAATTACCCTTTTTTATATTAAAATATGATAACTTATGGCAGAGATTTGTTTAAAATAATACTCACTCCGTCCCATTTTAAATGTCCTCCTTTCCTTTTTTGTTTGTCCCAAATTAAATGTCCCTTTCCAAAAATGGAAATGTAATTTCCAGTTTTGCCCATAAAAGACAAAACACAATCACCACTTTTGAGGATATTATTGTCATTTTACCACATACAAACAAAAAATTTCTTAAAATGTGTGTTTTTGGAAGTGGGACATTTAAAATGGGACGGAGGGAGTAATAATAATAATAATAATAATAATAATAATAATCATTAATCATATATTGGCAAGTCATTAATTATGTTGTCATATTAGATATTTTATTATGTCACATTAGATATTTCAAACCGGGACGCTCTCCAACAGGTAATTGCTATGTTTTCTTTTTCTACCATATTCTGAAATAGCTCAAATCTTATTGTATGCAGTTAAAGACCTTTAACTGAATGTATTGGTGCTAAACAATCTATGTCCTCTTGAAGTGCTTGGGATCTTAATATTCTGTTTTAGGTGTTGATGTTGTAAGGTGAAATAGATCTTTTGATATTTTTTAAAGTATCTAATATAAGTTGATATATAGATGTCATTTTTATAGTTTAGATACTTCTAATTTTATTCACTTTACTTAGATTTCTCAACCCGGGACACTCCCGGGGTATAAGCTAGTTATATATACATGAAAAACAAAGTAATAATATAGGTTGTTCAATCCAAGATAACAATGTGCTTTTATGACCAACTTGCCAACCATTTTCTATTAAAAAAAATTAATAAGAATTTATAGTTACATAAAAGACAATATATATTAATAAATCAAGATCATCTGAACTTCAAGTTTTTAGCTTGCTCTTACACGGCAGTTAGATCGGTCCCCTCAAACAACCACACTGTAGCGACTGATTGTTCGATTATCTGGCAAGAAAATACCATGTGGAGTTGGTTATATTGCAACATTCACAATCAAGTTGTGAATCACTGGACAAAATGTTTGATTCTTTGACACGGATAATATGCACACCTTCAATCAATTGCAAAAAAACAATTATTTATTTGGACAACATGCTCCACAAGTTGAAGCGTAAAGTGTGCAATCAATTTACCTTATGTTGAAGTAATTGTATAGTGTGCAATGAGCCAAGTGGCATCACAAGTGGTACCACTTCCCCTTGCAAGTGGTACCTTCGTTCTTTTGTTTACATGTGGTACTATATTTTATTTATTGTTAAATACATATATGTCTGATTCCTTGATCAGCCGATCAGAATAGCGAAAGGTTTCTTCATTTTCAATATGTTGTAAAATGTAGGAGATGAACTGCCATTGGCCTAGTAATTATTAGCACTTCTATTTATTTGAGTCTTAAGGTCTTTCATCTTTATATACTATAAAAAAACATTAAAAATTTATGAACCAAATATGATTACTAGATATATACATGGCTATATATGTATTCGGTTAATTCATTGTTATATTACTAGGTGATTGTCCGCGTCTACACGCGGTTCAACAATTAACAATTATTTGAAGTGGTAAAACCTATAAAAAATCATTAATTATAAAAATTTTAGTTTTAAAAAAAATATATTAATTACTTTGTTTTTAAATACATATTTAATATTCTTGATCGATTTTGACCAAAGTAATTAATGATTTTTTATTTTAAAAAAACTAAAAATCTTATAAATTACATGGACGTGCCATGTGGCACAATATGGAGGTGTCTAGATTGAAGGTTGAATGTGGGAGTGTCATGTGTACCTAGGGAAGTTTTGTTTATTAGATGTTAGATTTCAGTTTTCAATCCGACCAAAAAATATTTAAACCGTCATCAGTTTTCAATTTTAAACTAAGTTGTTTACTTTTTTGTTGTTTAACTGGATGGTGAGTTATACGTATGAACAAACATATATAGTTATTTGAAATTAAGAGTTAGAGGCTGTTTGGTAGCCTCTGAATGGTCATTAAGAGGCTATATCTGAATGGTTCATAGTCTCTTAATGGTTAAGATGTAATCTTAAGTATGAAAGGTAAAGAGGTAACATCTTAATTGTTGCCTCTTAACCATTCAGACTTAATGTTACCTCTTAACCATTCAGAGGTTATGGACTATTAAAAGGTAGCCTCTGAATGGTCATTAAGAGGCTACCAAACAGCCCCTTAGTTACTTTTTCGTTGTTTTGCCATGCAAGTAAGCTCAGGTAGACGCTAGCTAGCAAACGCCAAATATTACTCCTTGTAAGAGGGTGTTTGGGATTGAGTTTGGAAATGCAAAAGTGTTTATTGGCTTATGGCTTTTTGAAAAAGGAGTTTTAAAAAAAAAAGTGTTTGGATTAGCTTTTGGGATGAAAAACGTCAAAAAGTCAATATATTGTTTTTTTAAGTGTTTCGCTTAACTTATTGTGAATATTGGTTGTATGGGTGATAGATTTGTAATTTTTTTTCCAAAAGCCAAAAGCTAAAAGTCAAAAGACAGGATTTCTAACTTCTCAAAAACAGATTTTCCACCCTTAAAAGCCAAAAGTCAAAACAGAAAGTGCTTTTGAATTACACAAACATCATATATTGACTTATTGGCTTCTTGGAAAAGCCAATAAGTCAATAAGTTGTTTTGAAACTCAATCCCAAACACCCTCTAAAAGTATGTTTTTTTTTAATATCGCTTCGAAGGTTTAAGTCCCTATGCACAAATCGTGTTTTGGGCAGTATATGAAACATGGTAAAATTCAATCGAGTACAAAATGAAACCAAGTAGGACACCCTGGTCCCCGGTACGGGGGTATGGATAGGCACCCATGCTACCCGGTTCCGGTATGATACCTATAACATTTCGTATTTTTGATCATCCTTGTATTACCTTTTATCTAATAAAAATCGTTGAATATTGACGTTTTAGTACATTTTAAAAATTTCTCGTATCATTTTTGGACTTATATAAACATTTTATGCATAAAATAATATTATAGTCTTAGTGAAAAAATGCCAAAAAAAAAAAATTAATTGCATGGACCGGGACTCGAACCCGCGTCCACAACCGAGCCATGAACTAACATAAACAACCCAACCAACCGAGCCACGCCTTCTTGCGGGATTATATTCCAATCCAATGCAATAAAACACCTTCCAAAATCTCGTCAGTTGACATTTGAAAGTCAACACCCAGTCGAACATTCCCAAATCAAGATCTAATACGCTTTTGAATCTTGATTATATATGGAAATATTGTAATCGGCCCTTAGCATGTTTTACACGCCAAAAATCACCTTTAAACCATACCAATTATAGACTATTACGCGTATATTATTACAAACGAGTCAAACATTCCTAACCTACGAATCCGTGTGAATTAGTATAAATTGAACATCCCTCTACAAGCTAAACTCACCGAAATCAAATCCCCAATCCTCAATTCCTTCTGGAACTCCTTCAATTCTGCATAATTGCTTCATACTGATTCTTCTGTTGACCGCACCAAATCGTGGTCATAAACACACTATAAGTCCCCATTTATCTTATGTTTTTGTTAGTCGGCATCATAAAATCGAAAGCCCCAACGTTTCTGTGGCTATTGATTGTTATTTGAATTAATAGGATAACTAGGGTTCATTTGATCAAGATTTGGGGATGATGACATGTTATGTTGGAAGAATTATAATCAAGAAATTAGGATTATATCAAAAAGTCAAACAGAAAGTCAAACTGCAGATTAGGCGCCAAAACATGGCAGTTATGTCGGTCAGTTTTAGGACATGTCGGTTAGTTTAAGGGTAGTTATTTAACCGTCATGTATTTATGTATAAATAGCCATCTTATGTACAGAATTATTGTGTGGATAATAATATTAAGTTTGTGTGTTTCACAAACTCTCTCCCACCCTCTGTTTCCTTTGCGAGTCCCTGCACAATCTTTGTGCATACTCAATCATGTTCATCATCATCCCATAAACCAAGTACATAATATGCATAACAAGGGACAGAATTCGAACATGGTATCAGAGCGCCACGTTAAAAATCCTGGGAAGAAAGATCCTGTGAAGAAATCGAGTGATTCGATTAAGAAGAAAGTCCCCTGTTTTGCAAAGATTAATCGGTATTTCAAATAGGAGAAGGAATCGAACAGCAGTGATTGTTTGTTCAATCCAGAAACAATTCAGACTTGGGTATTATCATCCATTAATCAGAAAAAACGCAGTCAAAAAGGCCTGGACAGATTTGAAGAACAAAAACGGAGAGAAACCGTTTTTTCGGGCCAGAATTCCGGTAAGGGAGAAGACCGAGAATTCAATCAGGAACCATTTTATAACACGAGGAAAGTGTTCAGTGAAGGGTTTAAAGTGTAGAAAAAAATAAACCCGAAAAGGATTCGATTAAGGGAGAAATCGATTTAAAGGATGCAATTTTAGAAGAAGAAGATGGACTTGGGTGTTCTCCATCTTTCCCTCATCGCTTTAGGACCAGGCGGGTCAGAAGGAAGCGTTAGACGATCATGTGGATCAAAGGGGATAGTCGTGAAGGCTTTGTTTGCATCAAAAGTTAGAGTTTTCAATGGTTCAAGGCGATAATAAAAGAAGATAAGAAGGACTGCAGAATAGGATGAACACGGACAGAGTAAACAAGATCAAATTTCTTGATTAGGGGCGTGAATGTTGGAAGAATTATAATCAAGAAATTAGGATTATATCAAAAAGTCAAACAGAAAGTCAAACTGCAGATTAGGCGCCAAAACATGGCAGTTATGTCGGTCAGTTTTAGGACATGTCGGTTAGTTTAAGGGTAGTTATTTAACCGTCATGTATTTATGTATAAATAGCCATCTTATGTACAGAATTATTGTGTGGATAATAATATTAAGTTTGTGTGTTTCACAAACTCTCTCCCACCCTCTGTTTCCTTTGCGAGTCCCTGCACAATCTTTGTGCATACTCAATCATGTTCATCATCATCCCATAAACCAAGTACATAATATGCATAACAAGGGACAGAATTCGAACATGTTATTGAATCGTTTAAACATATTTCAAATACAAATTAACCACCAACTGATCCACATATCAGTTGGTATTACACTTCTGTCTTAAAACGTGGGAACCGGTCATGTGCTGGAGTTCGAACCCCGACTCCATATTCTTTTTTTAGGCAAATTATGAATTAATTCAAGTAGCCCTAAAAAGTAACTGAAACTAGATTCAATCGTTCTCAGGGTCCAGACCAGATGGTCTGGACTAGTGATTTAAACTCTTGATTCGGCCAAGGACTCGGGTTCGAGCCCTGGCACATACAATATTTTTTTAGAGCTTTTTCTTTTATAATTATACTCTTTTTCTTTTTAAAATAGTTTTTAAATACTAAAAGTGGTTTATAAATTCTATAAAAATTATTTTATGTTATTCTGATGATAAAGTTTATTATATAATTTTTATTTTTTCAAAAATCATTTATTTAATATATATAAAATATATTACAAGTTTATTCAATTATAAATTGAAAATTCTATAAAATATCTAAAAATTTTTATAAAATTCCACAAAAATTATTTTGAACTTATGAATCAATAAATATTTCAGAAATAAATTTTTATTTCAGGAAAACATTTATTCAATATTTTTAATTAATTTTTACCATTTTAATCATAAATAATTCATAATAAATTCAATTTTCACTATTTTTACATCAAAATTTTACATAAATTATTTTTGTTCATTTAGAACAGAAATATAAATTTTAAATTGAAACTTTATTAATTTTAATATTTTTAGATATTAATACTATATTTTAACAAATAAATATAAATATACTAAATATTCAATTATGAAGAAAATAATTTTATAAAAATTGTTTTCATATCTACAACATTATAACATAACCATCCTTAATTAAATTTTACAAAAACTCTTTTATTTACTTATTTTTCTAATTTCTTTTATTTATTAGATCATTAACAATATATCTAAAATAACAATTAAACAATTGCCTATCCCCAAATTAGGAACCCTAGAAATACTTGTAGACTAGAAAAACTTAGACTTATTTATTGCCTTAAACATAAGGTAATACTTGGAAACGTTTGGACCACACCTATTCCATTACAAATGACTTGATACTTTGCTAAGGTGAGTTTACATAACCCCGTTTTCTGTTTACATTTTTGAGGTGAAACATGTTTAAACATTTCATACACTAGCATTTACTCATTCTTACATTGTTGAAACTTGTTGAATCAATTTGACTGTAACAAAAAGACACAGTACAATCATTAACATTGATCAAGCCGTCTGTTTAGATTATAGCGCTATAGGTCTTACAACCCCCCCATAAAATAAATTCAGGGATGATCGATAACAGTTACACTTTTAGGAACTTGCGAGTTAGGTCTCAGTCGACACAAGGTTTGATTGTACAAAAGACGCATTGTTACATGTCGGACTCATATTCTTACATTACTCATTATAATACTTCAACTATGATTGCTATACAACATATTGTTTTCAATTATATGCAAAACCTATGTATTCTCACAAACTATTTATAGTTGACCCCTCATCTTTCCAACTCAACATGTTTTAGGTTTTACTTGCTATTGGAAGTTGTACAAGTCTTGGATCACATAGGAGCTTTGGACCTAGTTTATGTAAATCAAGTTTATGTATTATTAAATTGTATGACAAATCGTAAATTGTTTAGTAATATTCAACTTCCATTTAGTACCATGAGCTATTGAACAATCATCACTACGTGACACCTCGATGTTTCCGCCATCGGTTGGGGTGTTACAATACCACATTCGAATACGATCCACCGTATCCAAATGATCTTTTAGGCAAATGGTCATCTCTATCGACTTGACTTGTTCTTCGTATCGACTTTTGAGTCAGATTTGTTCTTCGTATTGACAATGCAGCGGTACAAGAAAAAACGGGTGGTAACTCCAAGAAATAATTTTTTTCAGAATTTCCTTTCAGTGGTTTTATCATAGCTTTAAATATGGGATATTTATTTTTATAATCTATAAAGCTTAAGGTTATTAAATACAATTATGAAAACATCACAATGTTTTCTATAATCCTGATATCTTTCTTTTCCACTTTTAAAAACATCTTGTAAGACAAATCTAAAAGCTTGTATAATTTTTTACATTATCATTTCCAAGCCCGGATTGCACAACTAGATTAATAATATGTGCAACACAATGAGTATGAAGAAATATGCTTTCACACATCGGATTATATTTTAATTTAAATTTATCAATCACCGCGGTATTGTTCGACGCATTATCGAATGATATTGTCAATATTTTATTTTGCAAATGTGTCATTATTGTATTAACTATAATTTTATATCAATTGTTTGCGGTATGTGAAGACGGAAAATTTTCAAACGCAATCGTATGGTTAATCATTTTCCACGAATTCGTCTATCCAATGAGCAGTGATACAAATGTATGATTTCGGTAAACCATGTGGAGCAGACCAGATATCGGTACTTAAGTTCACACCATATATATATATATATATATATATATATATATATATATATATATATATATATATTTAAATCATTTTTGTAAAAGAACAGTGTCAAGTATCGGTACCGATATTATCGTCGATATTGATCGATAAATCACCGATTCTCCCGATATCAACACCTTTCTTGTCAGTTCTTCCATCCGTATTTCTTCGTATTGCTACTATTAGCGTTTTAAGTCTTAATCATTTCATGCTTGCTACAATTATTAGTATTTATGCAAATTGCAAATGGTTAATTTGTTAGTGTAAATAGTTAATTTGTTAGTGTAAGAGAGTACATTGATTTGTTAGTGCTAAATTTCTATATATTTAAATTTTGCATAATAAAAAAATTACCGATATCCCACCGCGATAACCTACATCTTAAATATCAGTCTTTGATCCATATCTGATTTTTTACTACATTAACTGCACAGGTTCTTATTATCACATTACGAATCTTGCATACAACTTTGTTAGTCCTGTTGCTATCAACTGACTTTGGTTATGGTCAGAAGAGATGTAGGGTTTGGGATTTAATGATATACCCGTTTACCTAACCCAATTACCCGATAAAGTAGAGGTGATCAAATTGGTTTTTTTTGGCCAAACCGGTTTCGGTTCGGTTTCGGAGTTTTTCGGTTTCGGTTCTTAATCAGTTTTTCGCGCACTTTTTAAAATCATATAAATTACATAGAATTTAACTTTTAATAAATTTTAGGGTTTTTTAAAGAAGGAAATTGAATATTAATACAAAAAAAAAAAACAATGTTTTATTTGTGTTTATGGCCAAAAATGTATTTTTATTAAACCGGTTTTGATTCGGTTTCAGTTTTTTACCGGTTTCGGTCGGTTTTTTGCGATGCCGGTTTTGGTTCGGTTCCGGTTTGTGTACTAGTTTTTTCGTCGATTTTAGGCCGGTTTTCGGTTCGGTTTTGGATTTTTTTAGTACCGGTTTCACGCGAAACCGGTTTTGGTTCCCGAACCGGTTTTTTTGACCACCTCTACGATAAAGTATACCCGTTTACCCGATTAGATACCCGATATAATTTTTATATATCTTTTTAAATATGTAGGCATAACATATTTAATTATTCATCTTGGCATCTTGTGCTAAAAATACCAAATATTTGTGTATAGAATGTGTTATCTATGTCTTTTAATGTTTTTATATGATTTAAGTATTTTATATTTATACATTGTAATCATTTACATACACCAGTGGGGTGCCCGCGCGTTGCGGCGGGGTGACATATATTGAAGCACATAGTGTCGGAAACCTACGCAATGCAGCGGTGACGATAATGTAGTACCCGACACTCATTTTGTGCTAATTTACAACCCTCTCATGGTATATTATATTGTATTTATATTGGTAATCCAAATCAAGAGGTGTCTATATCAAAAATATACTTTGATACTAACTAACCGGTTATCAAACCCATTAACACGAAAGAGTATATACATGAAACTGAACTATTTCCTTTGAGTGGTTCTCCATGAAACCAACCATCCAAAACAACAAAGAGAACCTGATCCACTAAATCATTAACAACATTTTACGCTAGTTGCACGAACTCACAAAAATAATACATTTTTCTTATGTGGTTAAATGAAGAAACTATTTTGGCAAATTTCGTGTTAAAACCCATTTTCTGTAAACTCCATGCAATTTTCTCCATCTCTAGTTGGGTTAGTAACACCATGCTTCCAAAAGATACGTAAACAACTGACTTGGAATACTTGGTTTTAAACCATTTGGTGCAGTAATCATCAAATGGTCTCCATTGACTTGCACCACAACCTTTGTGATTCGCTTTCCTTAGGCACACTAATGTAAACATCATTACCATTTGAAATGGGTTGTTTGTATAATGATTTGAAAATGGGTTAAGTCACACATTCGTGTCCGTTTTTTATAAACATGTAGTGCATGAAATATGATTACGAAAGGTATTTGTTACAACAATAATCTTTTATTTCTTTTTAACTAAAAGGCATAGGTATTAGATATACACTTTGGACAACTTTCAACCCATTTAACAATTTTAATCTTTTTTAGGTAAATATTTCTGTCACACCAAGTGACCATTTAAGGATAAACCATAACTTAAATCAACTTACTCAAATGTATATCGTTAAAAAAACAATACTTTTTTCTTAGTTTAGATATTCATTCTTTTCACAAAACTTCAAATTTGGGGTATTTAGAAAAGCTCGGGGCAAAGAGTATTACAACTAAAGTGTAATAAGTAAAAATAACATAAACTTTCATTTGACTTGATTCATAAGGTTTTCGAAATCACGTATGAGCAAAAAATAATTAAAATTCATACCTTATTAGGATTCACAAAGTAGTCGTACAACCTATTTTCTTCCCATAAAACTGTCTTGTTCCTGGTACAGTGACCGCATAAAAAAAACTTGTAACTAACACGATTAAGGCTTTATCGTATAATAAATCAATAACAAGTGCATAAAACTTCTAAACTTCTCACTCTCACCAGAAAGTTTCGTCTTTTTGCAAGATCCGAATCCCAAACACGGCCATACATGTCATCCAGATACCCATTATAACATGGACAAGAAGAATATTCTTCATGAGAATTATGTGCAAATCCTCCCCTTCAAAACTCCAATATCCATGAACCAAGTAAAGCAATAAACCTTGATCGATGAAAACATATGTACCACTAAGTTATATGAGTGAAATTTAAATAAAACAAGAAAAAAACTATATGAATTACAATAAATTAAAGATTAAGAAAAAAACATACTTGATTGATTGATTACACTTTGTATAGAGAACAAACTTTTATTAAAGAAAAAAAACAGAGAGTAAGAATCAATGGAGTAACAAATGTTATTGCTTTACTTGGTTTATATAATGATATATTTGCTTGAGTTAAAAGCAATAATGAGTGGTTTAATTGAAATACTTGAGAGTTAGAAGCAATTAAAGGGTCTTTGGCTTTCATATGATTTGTGTAACTCTTAAAACTTTTGGATTTCTTTCTTATTCATTAATAATTAGTTAGATTTACATTAAGAGTATGTTTGGATAAACTTATTTGAGGCAAAAATGACTTTTTGTTAAAAGGACTTATTAACTTATGACTTTTTAAAAAGGAGTTTTTAAAAAAGTGTTTGGATTAGCTTATGTGGTAGGGAAAAACAATAAGTTGATAAGTTAGTTTGTAAAAAAGTGTTTGGTTTAACTTATTTAGGTAAAATGACCAAAAAGGGTATAAGGAGGGAAGGTGTAAGAATATAATAAGGGTATGTAGGTAAATAACCATCAATAAGTTATAAGGAGGTTCAAAAAGTCACTCCTCCCTTACTTTTCCAAAACAACTTATTATAGGCTTACAAAAAGTTAAAACAAAAAGTCCTTTTCCTTTTGCCAAACACTTTTTGTAACTTATTAACTTTTTGAAAAAGTTATAAGTTATAAGGAGGTGGAAATAAGGAGAGCCAAACATGCTCTAAACTCTAAAGTTTAACTCTATTACATAATCAACTTAAATATTCATGTAGAATGACAATTTTACCCTTTTACTAACTTCATTAAGTTGTTGTGCCATAAGCATAAGATGTAGTATTTACTTAAATTTTGTTGGTATCCTTCCCTCATGCTTTATAATATAGTATAAATATTTAATAATGCTAAATGTATTGGTTAGTAGTAACTCAATAGATACCCGATGAGTTTTTAGTCGAATATACCCAATGGGTGAGTTTTAAAAATTAACATGTTTACCCGAAACCCGCGGGTATACCCCATGGGTAATTAACCGATACAAACCCAATAGGTTTTGGGACGGGTTTGGGACCATTGCCGGACCCACCCGTATCTGAAAGGGGGCAACGCCCACCTTGTAAAAAAAAACCTGTAGTATATGCGTTAATCCCGTCCGCACACCATAAAAAATTTTCAATCGCACCCCTTGGACTTTTGAAACTGATTCCAGGAAAAATAAAATTATAATTTTTTGTTTAGAGTTAACCCATGTTAATAGTTAGTAGCCCAACCCATTTTACAAAATTTTGTAATAAGTTAAAATTGATCAAAAAATAAAATATAATTCTAACTTGCCGCTAATAATTCACGTCCTTTCTTCTCCTTATTACTCTGCTCCTCCCAAAACTGAATTGGATCCAACCCTTTGCTCCTCGAGTCCTCGCCTTCCCCCGCTAATATTGTGTCCTTCCGACTGAACAGGTTAATATTGTTTACAATAAAAAGGTAAACAATTAAATATTAAACTGAAACAAGTTCTTAATCTTTCTCTGTTTTGATTTCTAATTAATGAATTGTTTACTGAAGCCTTTCATTTATATAATTATATTGAAGGTTTGTTACTAGGTTGTTTTAATTTAACAGGAAATATGAGCAATATTATTATGGAATGGTTTCTTAGAATGAAAAGTGGAGAATCATCTTTGAAAATGTGACAACCTGCACCTTTCACTTTTCATAAATGTGCATAATTGGTCCCCTCAATTATTTCAAAATTTTCATTTTTAACCCTCGTATTTTAATAGGACCAAAAGTCACAACTTAATAAAATTTATAATTTTTATAAGTAAAAGTATGCACGTTTTATACTCATATCTACACCCGAGCACGTATGTTTCTGACCTTGATACTTAAAGCCCTTAATTTTCGGTCCTAAAACAACTTAGAAACAGAAGGAAACAAGTCTATAACTTAAAATTGATTAAATTAGAAAAAATATTTTTTTAGCCCTCGCGGTCCGCTGAGACAGTCAAACAGTCAAAGTCCCAGTCAAAGTCTCAGTCAAAATCCTAGTCAAAGTCTCAGTCAAAATCCTAGTCAAAGTCTTAGTCAAAGTCCTAGTCAAAGTCTCAGTCAAAGTCCTAGTCAAATAGTCAATTCATCTTAAAACATTACTTTATTGTGTTGACCAATTTTAAAGCCTAATTGAATCCAAAACTAGTATAAAAACCCACCTATGACCCATTACACTTTGCACCTCTAAATCGATTGTTTCAATTCGATTAAACTCTCCCTTATACCTTTCTTCTAGAGTATATTACTTCTACATTTGAAGCTTTGATTACAAGCTCTTGTAATTGGCGAATTAGAAGCTTGATATTTTTTCCTATTCGGTTTCTTTTCTTCTAAATTGGACTAGTTTCGTTGATAATCTTTGGATTGCTCGCATTTTCATGTTCGCTTAGTCATCTAGTCATTTGGCGAAAGTGAGTATTTCCTATCCCCTTTTTGCTTTTATTCATTTTTGGGGTGTTACATGTACACTTATACAAATTACAAATACAAGTTCACATTTTTACAATACAATTCTAGTACTATGTGCATTTGCTTACAAACGTGCTTTATGCTTAGACATTACATGTAGAATACATTTGTACTTAGTGAAATCATTAACATTGTACAAGCCGACCTTAACATTGGATAGCGCTATTGGATTGACAACCCGCCTAGGTTGATTCTCCCCCTTTTTCATCGGAGAATCCGTGGTCATTGTTAAGTTATTATCCATTTAGTGGATAAGTACACCGCCGTTCATTTAGTACATTTATACAGTCACAGGATTGATTTCGCTCATTTGTATGATACATAGTTTACATAATCGCACTGTAGCTTTGCACTTGAACTGTATACCATTTTTCCAACTTACTATATGTATTAAAACTAGGAATGCTCACCAACATTTCATATGTTGACAAAACTTATTTTGTACATGTTTCAGGTGCAGTTTGATCTTAGCATTGGATTTTAGTGTTTGCTTTTAATAATTTATTTCAAATTTCATGTTTTGTTCAGACTTATGTATTTTTTTTTTCATTTCATCCATGTAAGACAATTTAAATTATTCAATAATATATTTACATTTTAGTACCATGTGCTTTTGAACAATCGTCACTACGTGACACCTCGATGATTCCGCCATCGGTTGGGGTGTTACAGAAAACTCCTGAATTCGTTAACTTGGATACTCTTCCTATAGATCCTGTCAACGAGATGGGATTAGAAGGCCATACTTACTTTGAGGACCATATCAACCAAAATGTATAGAATTTCCACAATCAATGTTTGGTGATTAGTTAAGAAGATTTAAGAAACTTGGTATCATAAGTATAAGGGATGGTTAGAGTATAGTTTAAAATCGGCTCGTATGTTTTGCTTATGTTGCTATTTGTTTAGGGGAACCTTTGGAGATCATAGGGACACGTTTATTTCTCAACGGTTGGAAAAATATTCATGAGACCCTTAGAAAACATAAGGGTGAAGACCCGAAGAGAATAACTTTAGATTTTAGAATTTTGTTATACATATGTATTGACATTTTATATTACTTTTAGGCTTTTGGTTTCCTTTGGTTGATTATATAATGTTATGAAGAAACACGAATCCTTGATCACCGGTTAGGGTTGATCTTGGTAGTGATTCTACGAGGTAAATGATTGGTAAAATACGTATTTAGAAAAGTGTGGGTTTAAGGATAAGACTAAGGAGGTTAAGAGACTGCCGGGTAGAAGAGCCGAGCCTCTAAACGTTGGAGATAAAACAAGGGTTGGAAAAGTACGACATGCTCGTAGTCTTTTCGATGAAAGTTCTAATGGATTTCGGATGCCAATAAAAGGAGAGAGGACTCCTCATTCCATAGTACCTTGACTTCTAACGTTCTTAGCCCGTCCTCTACCATTATTGGGGCCCAGCCCAGGTAGATGTGTCTCTTGGTTTTCGGCCCAAATCCTCAAGCCCAATTTGTGCAAGTGGTTTTGTGTAAAAAAGATAAGAGAAAAGGGGGGATGTTACCGTCCTGTCAATAAAACACGTGGCGCCCATTGAGGGGATGCAGGTGGGCGGCGGACATGTAGTGTCCGCCTGTTGGTTAATCCAGGGCGGTGGGTTATCATTTCCTTATCTAGAACCTGAGACAGGTGGGGTTGATAAAGTCTCCTATCAGAGATGTCTTGGCTGGGGAGCTGTCACGTCATTGTCCTTTCAGGTGGTCAGGCTAAGCGCAGTATTTGATTGGTTGAAGACTCTGACGGGTAGCCTGTTGCGTCAGGAACAATTGTCCAGGGAAGGCCTGGTGTGTGTCTCAACGCTGACCTAAAAGGTATCTTTTAGTTGTGTATCTTGATGAAGAAGCTTCGTTATACGTCCGTTTAGGGACGCATGTTGTTCCGCTGACGTAGAACGGGCGGTAGGAAGTGCGTCCATTGTGTTGTGGACGCATGATAGTCCGCTGACGTAGAACGGGCGGGGGAACCAGTGTCATGTTACTTGGGCGCAACTTCCTGTTTGGAAAGAGTGAGTTAATTTTTGATATGGTATTGTTGGTTTTTAGATACCATATCCCTTCATGTTAGTATTATTACTTTTGGTATATTAGTCGAACCGGCCCACCATGGGCCATCTGATGGAAATTTATTTTATTGCGATAGATAAATGACCTATATAAGCTATATGATTTCGCACCCCATGAAAAGAATTCCTAGGTCCGCCACTGTTTGGGACAACCATACCTAATCGGATATGTGGTTGAGATTACCTAAACACATCCTAAACCCGACCCATTCCCATCCCTAGTTATGTGTGCTCGGGTGTGTGTGCTATCAGGATGAGTGACCTCATGGGAAGTCTCTACTTGGGCAACTAAAGACAAATCTATAAGCTCCTCGTGTCCAAACAAACAATATTGATGGTACGTGAGACGAGATGGTACATACATTATGTTTCAAACTAAAAACCTACAACATTAAATCAAGGCTAAAAAATCGCCATTAGTCATGTTTCAAAAATTGACAATTTGGAGACATTCTATCATGACACTAAGGGTGCGTTTGGTTCGAAGAATGGTTTGAATTGGAATTGGAATTTGTGAGAGAATTGGAATAGAAAGAATTGGATTTGGAATTTAAACATTTCAAAAGGAATTGGAAATTGTTGGAATTGGAATCTCAAATACTTTATTATTGTGTTTGGTTGGTTAATAAATTGGAATCTATCACACTTGCCCCCATAACCCGTATTGTTGTGATCCGTACCAGATTGAACCGTTTCGACTCGTGCCGTTTTGACTCGAACTGTTTCGATCTCAACAGTTTTAACCTGTACCCTTCCAACCGAGATTTTTTGACCTCCACTGTTTCCATGCGCACCGTTTCGACCTGAAACGATACGTGTCAAAACAATATGGGTCGAAATAGTTCGGGCCGGTACGGGTCGAAGCGGTTCGAGCCGGTAAGGGTTGAAATAGTACTGGTTGAAACAGTTCGATTCGAAATGGTACGGGCGAAACGGTTCATGTCTAAACGGTGCGCGTCAAAAATGTACGGTTTGGAAAGGTGCGGGTCGAAATGGTACGGGTCGAAACGGTATCGGTCGAAACTGGTACGGTCCAAAACGATTCGAGTCAAAACGGTACCGGTCGAAACTGGTACGGTCCAAAACAGTTCAGGTCAAAACTTTACCGGTCGAAACTGGTATAGGTCGAAATGGTATGGGTCGAAAAGGTACCGGTCGAAACTCATACCAGTCGAAACGGTACGGGTGGAAATGGTACCTGGCGAAACGCTATCGGGTCGAAACGGTACTGGTCAAAATTGGTACAGGTCGAAACAGTTTGGGTCAAAACGGTACGGTCCGAAACGGTACGATCTGAAAGCGGTATGGATCTAAAGGATTCGCGTCGAAACGGTACGGTCCAAATCGGTTCGGGTTGAAACGACGTCAACAGATTGAAGATTCCAATAAATTGACTTGAATTTCTTCTAATGTTGGAAGGATTTTGAATTCACTTAGTTAAAGGAAGTTGAGGGAATTCATACCAAATTCCAATTCTAATTCCTTTATTAACCAAACACGTCAAGATTGGAATAGAAATTCTAATTCCTACAAATTCAATGAACCAAACACCTTAAGAGTTGGAATTCATACGAAACAAATGCACCCTAAGAAAATCAACGCGATATATGTTAATTATAAGCATTTTTGAACATAAGATTTTAGGATGAAACTATATGCGCTAGTAAAAAAATAATAATTTTAATCGCCAAACCGAACCGTTTATTTAAATGGCCAAACTGGTTTTAGCCAAATCAGTTCAGGTATTTAAAACCAATATAAGGGTTAAAATCCAGGCCTGCTCAAACCAATTTTTTTAGTGGGCCCAAATCGATTCAGTTTGGAACCGGTTCTCAAGTCTCAACACAAATCTGGAACCTATGCCAAACCGCCAGGTTGGGTCGGAGACAAACTGGTTTTTTCCGAGATTGGGCCGAGTTGAAAACCGGTTCATTGGGCCGAAGCGAGTATTTCTGTACGTACATATTTTGTGACTATGTTTAGAGGTGAGCAAAAAAACCGGTTCGGGAACCGAAACCGGTCAAAACCGGTTTCACGTGAAACCGGCACTAAAAAATCTCAAACCGAATCGAACCGAAAACCGGCCTAAAACCGACAGAAAAACCGGTCAAAAGAAACCGAAACCGAACCGAAACCGGTACACAAACCGGAACCGAACCGAACCGGTATCGCTAAAAACCGGCCGAAACCGATAAAAACCCGAAACCGAACCGAAACCGGTTTAAGAAAAATACATTTTTTTGGCCATAAACACAAATAAAACTTTGTTTCTTTGTATTAATATTCAATTTCCTTCTTTAAAAAACCTAAAAGTTATTAAAAGTTCAATTTTATGTAATTTATACGATTTTAAAAAGTGCGCGAAAAAAACCGATTAAGAACCGAAACCGAAACAAACCGAAACTGAAACCGGTCTCCGAAACCCGGTCAATCGACAAAACCGGTCCAAAACCAAACCGGTTTGGAACTGAAACCGGTTCAGCTAGGAACTGGTACTGTAGCGAACCGGTTTGAAACCGAAACCGGTTCGGCTAAAAAACCGATTTGCTCACCTCTAACTATGTATGGATAACGGATGTACGTACATATTTTGTTTTAAAGCACTAAAATGCGTCAAAATTGAGCCCAATTTGGCATACGGCCCAAAGTTTGGATCAGTCTTGCAAGGTCCACGGTGACATAATATTTTTGTTAGGGGGGGGGGGGGGGGGGGGGGGGGGGGGGGGGGGGGGGGGGGGGGGATTAAGATTCTTTGCATGGGGCTGGGGCACAATTTTTTTTCCAGTGTTTAAATAAAAACCAATTTAACGCTTAAAATTTATGCCAAATAATAATCAATTTAAAAGTTATAAAATTATCTAACTATAACGCCCATAACACTATTTTTATATATGAGACCCATTTCGACTTAAAAGTTGAATCTAAAAATAATTTTGCATATCCAATTCTATAGCATAATAATACAATTAAGTGCCTTTCATTTCATTACATTAAAACGGGTTACATTTGGATAGTGGGTAGGCGGCAACAAGCTGCGCCGTTATCCCCTTTTGAATCGTAAAACCTACCTTGCTAAATACAAACCCTTGGTTCTTAGAGCTCTGCAAGTCACTGTAGACCACCTTCTGCCCTCATTCCAAAAACGCACTGTCTCAAATGCCTGGGATCCAAACGTGTCAAAAGCAAACGGCATGAACATTTATAAGCCCAGTATCCTAGCAAGAACGCTAGGATAGCTTCACGAATCGCCGATATGATATTAGGGCATGTAATTTTACTCATTCTAATGCTATGATTGGGTAGTTTTGTTGGTGGCACGATGATCGGGTGATTTCGCTGATGGCACGATGATATTAAAGTAAACCGTTAGTAAAATATAAATTTCTCTATTGACAAACAACGTCTAACGACACTTTTTTCTTTTGAAAAGCTCACATTCTCACTCTTGCAAGAAAAACAAATATACTAAGTAACCAAAACCTAGACGCTAGAGAGAAAGAGGCCGGTTGAAGAGTATCTAGGGCGAGAGTTCGGCGACCGGGTAGAAACAGTGGCGTGTGGTGTTGGTGGATTTGATCTAAGCTAGTGTTGTTTTTTTTTTTTTTTTTTTTTTTTTTTTTTAGAGAGGATGGGGCCAGGATTCGAACCTAGACTGGCTGAAGTAAAACCAAAACCAAAACCATTACCTCCACCTATGTTGTAACAAGATTTTTATTAGTAGGAAAACACCCAAAACGTAAAAGATGAACGTTGATGTTCAATATAAACAATTCGATACCTAAAACACTTAAATGAGGAAATAAAAAGCATTTCTATACACTATGGTAGCGTTTGGTATGCAGGAATGAGAGGCGGAATGGAATGGAGCATTACGATGGAATGAAAAAAAATGTGTTTGGATTTTGGTTGGTCAAGGTAATGGAATCATCCATTACCTCCTCCATTCCATTTCCTCTAAAAACCCCCATATTCATTCCATTCCACCCCTCTATTTTTTTTTCATACCATTCCCTCTGTCACCCTTCATCACCACTGACCACCACCACCCACCTCTACCACTAGCGCCCATCGCCATCCACCGACCACCGCCGCCACTCTCCGTCATCGACCACCGCCATCGCCACCCACCGACTACCGCCATCACCGACCACCACCACCGACACTCTCCGTCACCGACCATCGCCACCCACCGACCACCACCACCGCCACCACCACCGCCAACCGTCGCTGCCACCACTCCTTGTCGCGACCCGCCGCCACTGACCACCACCACCGTCACTGCTACTATAACCACCAGACGCAGCCACCGACCACCATTGTCAATGCTACTATCACCACCATACGTCGCCACCCACCACCACCGACCCCCACCACCCTTCGTCGTCACCTCCACTGACAACTGAAAACCACTACCACCATTGTCGTCGGCGCTGCCACCACCACCGACCACCACTAACCTCTACCACCACCAACCACCGTCGCTGGCACCCACTGCCAACAGCCATCACCACCACTTACCACCACTGATTTTATTCCTTTGTCTTTTCCTTCATACCAAACAGTACAAAATAATGATTCATTCCATTCTTACATGTAACCAAACAAGCCCATGGAATGGTAATCATCCATTTCATTCCCTTGTCCATTCCATTACCTTCTCCATTCCATTCCCTTATTTATTCCATTACCCATACCAAACAGACCCTATAGCTTCATATGGTATTGCATATAATTAAAGCCGGCTTAACCTTTGTGAGGCCTAAAACAAATATTAAAATAGAGTCATTTTACAAAACTACAAACATAACATAAACGTGAAGATAACAATAATTGTAAAATTGGAACTATTTGCATTATAAATACAACAAATAAGACATGCATACCATAGAGATATTAAGCTAAAGGTCTGTCATGTAGATTAACAAAAAATATGCCATATATATAAAGTTGCTTTAAGAATTTGAGGGCGTTATTAGATTAGGGGCTTAAAGCCCTAGCTTTAAAATTTACCCTTTTAAGCCTGCTCTACTGACAAATGTCATTCAAAGCAAAAACAACTTACGCTTGTTATTTTACTGACGAGAAATGTAAGCCAAGAGAAGTTCATTCCAAATATCAGGTACTCCGGGAAGGCACCAATGTGTACAATCCGAAGTACGTTGTGGGTTGTTTTTCTCTTCATCGGTCCAGGGACGATATATTTTCTTATGGATTGTAGGGTGTGCGTCTTTTCTATATTGTGTTAACTGTGTTATGTTTAAAAGTTGCACATTCAGCCCCTTGGATTTCAATTTGCTCAAAGATGCCTCCAATACTCTTAGCATTTTGGGATCTGTTCCGCTTTCCCAGAAACCTTTAACCATCACTGGCTCTTTCTCTTTGAAACAACTATTGGTATTCTTGCCTCCCCAATCTCTAGCCCTGCAGAAGTTCAATAGTTAATGAGCACAAACGACCAAATAAGGATACATTCAACAAGGGTTTTACTGTTTTGCTTGTACCTATGATGAGTTGCTGTAGGGCCCATAAAAAATGACTTGGTTTTTGTTGGATCAATATTGGAATGTGCCCATTTGGACCATGTTTTCAGGACCATCTTATATGCATGGACATTATCGATTTCATCGAACACTGGACTCGGAACATCCGTCAATGATCCAGGGCCCGTCCTGATTTTGATATATGCATGTTAGTTTGCCAAAATAATTTAGGTAATACATAAATCTTCTAGTTCTAAGATTTTTCTTCATATTCTAGGGGTCTAAACGAGCAAAGCCGCCCATGAACTACTTGAGATAGGCTGATCATTAAAATCTCGAATTGAACTGAACTTAAACAAGTAAGAGACTAAAAATAAGCATTTTAGTAAAAGAGCCTATATAGATAACTTTTATATAGTGTATTTAACATATCTTTGTACAATTTACTATTTTATATAAAGCTATGATAAAAATAACAAACAATATACACTTTGTTATATAAAAATGTTAAAACAAAAAAATTATACAAGATTTGAAAAGTAACTTTAATATATAAACAATAGTGAGATTATTTTCTTTTCATGTTTATGAGTTTATCCTATACTATATATAATATATAATTTTAGCCTGTTTAATTTTTTATTACTTTGGTTTTTCCATAATAATTAACGTCCGTTATCTTTAAAAAAACAAATCACACATTTGTGTTTGATTTTTTCCTCGACATTTTAAGTTTTGTGAAAACGGGTCGTGTTCAAAATAGTGTTTTTTGTTGTAGGCGAAAATGGGGTTGTCGTAACAGTCTCGTGACAAATGAAACTGATACCGACCGAATTAGGGATGACATCGGTACCATATTCGTACCCATATCAAAGATACAAGTATCGAATTTGAAAAAAAAGGGTACTGAATATCGTACCGAATATATTGATACAGTACGAGTACGGGTTTCGGTATGGGTATTTTGATATGGTACTCGTTTTGGTAACACATTGTTATTTTTACTTTTGAGCATTCGTACGGGTACCAAGTAGGTAAACTATTACGAGTATCAATATTATACAATATCATATTCATTAGTATATAAAATTCGGTACCCGAACCATTTTTAGCCGTGCTCGTACCATTGCCGAAAGTACCGAATACCAAAATCAATAAAATTAGGTACCAATACCTATACCGCATACCAAAACCGATAGGGGTACTGGTATGGTACTATGGTATGGGTACAGATATAGGTATTTGGAAAAAATGCTCATCCCTAGACCGAACAACCTTGATACCAACATCGCTATTACCGGAACCGGTATTGGTATATATATTAAGGTATATACGCTTTTAACCCGTTATTTTATTTAATTTGATTTTTCTATGATAATTCGTGTCCATCATCTCTCTAAAGGTTAATAATCGACTGTGTGTAATATTTCTTTAGACTACGTTCTTGTATAAAATTGTTTGTAAAAAATAGTTTTACTTAAAACCATACCATGGCGAACCAAATAAACAATGTAGGTACCAGTATCAAGAACGAAGCTATACATGGGGGGGGGGGGGGTCCCTTAAACAAAATATAGTGTATTTTTAGTTAAAAATATCAATCGCCCCCTTAAAAGTTTGCTTAGCCCCGTCCCCCTAAATTAAATCGGTGGTCCACCACTGACTGGTATTGTTATTATCAAAACCGGTACGCGTGCTGGAACCATACCAAATACTGTAATTAGCTGAAGCGATATCGACCACATACCCCTAAGTAACAAAAGTAACAAAACGAAGCGATATGGACCAAATTCCCGCCGCATCGCATAGGGAAATCATGCTTAGTAATTGATTTTAGTAAAATTGATCCGAGCTCGATCTTTAAACATAAAGCTAGAAACAAGCCAAGCTCGAGTAAACTAAACAACCTGATCTCAAGTATATGCGAGCCCAGCTTGTTTACACACTTGATTCTGAACTTACACGAGTTTTATTATAGGCAATCTCCACCAAAGATAGGTGTTAAAGACGAGTATATCTGCATCAACCCAATGCCTAGCATGTTTCTCAATAGACTTGATTCGAACAGCTCGATGGTCGAGGCGATGGTTTGATGGATCATCACCATTTGATTCAACCAACATTGGAGCCCAGTAATAGTCAATTGAAATATTGAAGTCCTGTATTGTTTTAACCACACATTACTTTCATCATTAATACAAAACCTATCATGCTCACAAAGACGTCCATTTTTTATTTTTAAATTTAGAGAAAATGTTCGGATAGTTTCTATGGTTTGTCCATATTTCACCTTTAATCCCTAATGTTTTGTAATTGTGTTCTTCTTCCTTGTGGTTTGCTCGGTTTACTAGGATAGTTCCCTGATTAGGTAGTTGTTAGTTTTTCAGATTAACTTAGTGTACAATGACTATACTATCCTTACCATTAAAAATAATAATTGAAACACTAAAAGAAATATAGTTTTATTATTTAACAATTCAAGTGGACCCCACCTTTTTATTATTTAAATATAACAAAACTTAAACCCCCACATTCCCTTATCATTTGGTTGTGGGTTGTACTCCCCGATCTTCCACCTTAGCGCCACGTTATACTCCTCATTCTCTTCCCCATTTTCCCCCATATAAGGGCGTACTCCCCCTTCACCCCCCCCCTTTAAGAGTAAAAAAGAAAACAAAGCAAAACGAGCTACGATGAGCTCAGTGAAGATTTGCCATTAGCCCCGATCCTGAATGGGGGAGGGGGTGTTCCCATCAGGGGCACCAAGCCACGTCGGACCCCGACACCCTATCCCTATCCACACCCCATAGCCTTATCTTCTTCGTATCCTTTTAACTAAAACACTAACTTTCATACCCCACACTTTAATGTTCATCTTGAAAAAAAGGATTGAAATATCGATTGCTTGCTTACCTTGGTCAGAGAACGCAAGCCCGTTTTAGAAGGTGTTGTTAGAAAAAGAAACAGGTGATTGCGCTCAGAATTTCAAAGGTATAGTTAGCGAAGAGGGCCACAGGAGGACAAGGATGATCAGTGGTGGTCACAACTAGTGTAACTAGGTTTGAATCAAAGAGGACAGTGAGGAGCCATCTGGTTTGTTTTGAGGTTGAGGTCTGTGAAGACTCATCGGAAAGCTTGCTGTAGATCACATGAGTTCATTGGTTATGGTGGCAGGTGGTAGTGATAGTGGCAGTGTGATTGTACGTGGTGGTTTAGTGGCAGTACGGTTATAGGTGGTGGTTAGAGCACCCACAATGGGTGTCTTTCGGACGGGACCAAGACAACCAGACGGTTGGTTTCAAGCCAACCCCATTGTACGAGGCATTTTGAAGGGGGTTCGGTGAAGTGTGGTCCAGTATATCGGGCGAGTCCGAACGAGTTGTTGTAGCCCCGTTTTTAACTGGGTATTGGGTTAAATATTGTGTGTTTTTTATATTTAATTGGTATTGGGTTGTGTATTGTGGGTTTTATGTATAAACTAAACATTTGTATTTTAAATATATTAATTAAAAATTAAATATTATACACACATAATTAAAAATATTACATAAACCTAAATTAAATTACACACTCATAATTAAAACATTACTTAAACATTTATTAACATAAAATATTAAACACATGAAAAGCCATAATACATGACATCCTAGTCATCTAGGTTGGTCTCTCGAGATGACACGATTTTAACAGGTACAAGTATGACCTTAACAGGTTTCGTGTCCTATACAGGTAGACACGAAATATACCTGTTAATTTTCGTGTCTAAACAGTTTAAATACTTGTTTACCTGTTTAATACCCGTTAAGACATGTTAAGGATTATTATTTTTTAAAAATATAGGTTGTGGGGGTGGAGTATTGGAGTTATACGTTTTTATAGGTGGAATTCTACCTTTTTAATGATTGATGATACCAATTGAACGTGTCGGATTTGGAAAACATGTTCGTGTATTATCATATTAACCTAGTATAAACAGGTATTATCGTGTCTTATCGTGTTAACTTGGTATAAAATGGTATTATCGTGTCTTATCGTGTAAACCAGGTATAAACAGGTTCAGGTTTAGAAAAAAGTACATGATAAGTTATCGTGTCGTGTTCGGATATACATGTTTCGTGTTCGTGTCTTAACAGGTTCGTGTCTTAACATGTCGAGTATACACGATTTGCCAGCCCTAGATTAGTACGGCTTGTGTTGGACGGATCTATGAAATAGGAGGGTTTGGAGTGAAGTTTGTTTGAGTCTTCCCAACTTGTAGTCGATCAAATTGTAGTATCACCATAGTGTAGTCATAGGCCCAGTTCAACAACTGGAGTTTAGAAGGATTGTAGTATGAAATGATTTGAAATGATGCGGTACGATGATATGGCAATTTTGAATTCCAAACCACCATCATTCACAATTGTGGAAGCTCTTGTGGTGACGTTATGGTTGAAGGTGGTGGTTTGGTGAAAGTGTTTTTGTATGTGGTGGTTTGGTGGGGCCACTAAGGGTTTCTTTTCTAATTTTTGTAGGTTGTAATCAATTATGGGACCTACTTGAGTTTAAATGATTAGTTAAACTTTTTTTAGCGTTTTAATTATTATTATTATTTTTAATTTTACATAGAATTAACTAAAAAACTAACACTTATCTAGTTGAAGACTATACGAGTAACAATCAAATAAACCACATGAAACAAAATTTTAATTTTAAAACATTAGAGACTAAATATGAAATATGGACAAACCACTAGACATTATTCTCTTTTAATTTCGTTTTGGGGAATTCTATTCACACTTGTAAACACAAACGTTGTTCATGTATAAATATCTTATATATAACAAGCCAATAGAAACTTCATGTATATATATCAGATAAATGGATGGTTACAATTTTATGTATGCATGGAAAATATAATTATTATTATTATTATTATTATTATTATTATTATTAGAGTAAACTGCTATTTTCGTCCTTGAGGTTTGGCACTTTTTGCCAGTTTCATCCAAAAGATTTTTTTTTCTCAACTGGCTCCACTAGTTTTCAAATTTTTGCTCGTTTCATCCAACTCGTAAACGACGTTAGTTGAACTCAGTTAAATAAGGGGCAGTTTTGTCATTTTATCATTTAACTTAAGGGCATTTATGTCAATTCATTAGTTTTATCAACTCCATCTATATAAAACCTAAATCAGATCAAAACCCCAAATCATCATCTTCTTCAAAATCGTCTTCCAAAAACCCTAATAAATCAAAACCCAAAATTGAACCATGGTGTTGTGAAAACAAGAATATATGACAATGAAGGATCAGAAGTGTAGAATCAGTTAATCAAAAATGAAAGAATATATGACAATGAAGAAAGTGAAGAGGGTCAATTTCAGTAACAGTAGAATCAAAATCTTATTACGCGTATAATCCTTCCACTATATCTAGATTTATAATGGATGTTGCTGGTCAATTTCAGCTACAAACATGGTCTGAATCTACCAAACAGTGGAATATCATCTGGGCTCAACCTGAAAGTCAATGTAAGGTCTATGCTTTATGTGGGGCTTTCAGTACTTGCAGGGAGATCGGATTGTCCTTGTGTAATTGCTTGACTGGTTTCCATCCTAGATCGGAGAGTAATTGGAATCAAAGTGATTTCTCTGGTGGGTGCGTAAGAAAAACCAATTTGATTTGTGGTAGAAACATGGAAAAGCTAGATTTTCTCATGGTTCAAGTCACTAGCCCGCGTCCAAGTAGTTCTGTGTCAAATAGGAGTGTTGGAGAATGTCGTACTGCTTGTTTAAACAATTGCTCTTGTAATGCATACTCTTTTATGGGTAAGAATTGTTTAGTTTGGAATGGAGAGCTCTTGGTTAGGGATATTGTGTGATGTCTTGAATATCCGTGATTAGCCGTAACAGTAGAATCAAAATCTTGATGTGTTTCGTGGTGAATTTGTGAATACAGATGATGAAGCAGAGGCATAAGATAGAGATGGAGTCAAACATAGGTGAAGAAGTTGGATGGACACAGAACCAAGAGGTTGCAAAAGAAGGTGGGGGAGGGTTTATAAAGGAGGGACAGATTAGGGGATGTTTGGATGCGGGTGTAGGAACTAGCTAGAGGGGTGTTTGGTGAGAAGTTTAATAGCAGGAATAAAAGGTGTTTGGCTACAATAAAATGACAAAACTGCCCCTTATTTAACTGAGTTCAACTAACGTCGTTTACGAGTTGGATGAAACGAGCAAAAATTTGAAAACTAGTGGAGCCAGTTGAGAAAAAAAAATCTTTTGGATGAAACTGGCAAAAAGTGCCAAACCTCAAGGACGAAAATGGCAGTTTACTCTTATTATTATTATTATTATTATTATTATTATTATTTTCACCTAAGACCTTGTGAATGGTTTTAAGTCCCTAAGGGGCATTTTCCACCATGTGGACACCACATCTGCATATACATTTTAAG
Source organism: Ambrosia trifida (assembly GCA_028751855.1). NCBI lineage: Eukaryota > Viridiplantae > Streptophyta > Magnoliopsida > Asterales > Asteraceae > Ambrosia > Ambrosia trifida. The sequence goes on along the minus strand of CM054123.1, from coordinate 92,527,991 downwards.
CAAAACAATGGGTGTGATGGTTGGCGTAGGGTGACGTTTTCTATGACTTCAAACTTATACCACACCCCATTACTGGTGGTCTTAATAAATAGATTACTTGTTTTACAACTAATTAATCACTACAGTAATTTCTTTCTTGATTTCGCTCATTTAGATGTTATTTTTGTCACTAAAATCAATAATGATATTAGAGTTGTCTTTTAGTCGCAAAAGCAACTACAAATTAGTTGCAATGGCCTTGCGACATATATCTGACATCATTTTGGCGACCACAATATATAAGGAGTTCTTTGGTAATGAAATAACTCTATACGTTTTATCTATGTGCTTGAATACGAAGATAATTTGTTAAAAGGAATTTATTGTAGTGAATGAAATGACAAGTGAGACTTACATTGGCCCTAAAGGTGTACAAGGTACGATTGAGTCCCATGCCAAACTTCTTTTTACCAGGGATTGATGTATAAATCATGCACATCATCGAGGCCCATTGGTTCCGATTTACCGAATCCCCAACGAACAATAGCCTTTTATCCTTTAGTATCTCTACAATTGCTTTCCCATCAAATCTGTTCATAAAACATTAGAAACAACAAACAATGTGAACAATTAAATATTTGTAGCATAGCACACAAATCGGTTGTTTCAAGTATGGTTGTAAACAAGCCAAGCTATTGGTAAGTTATTCGAGATCGGCTCGGAACTAGTCAAGCTTAAACGAACCTGAGCCCAACAATAATTAATATTTATAAAAATATGATAAAGATCACAAAATAATATACGTACATATATATTTACTTAATAAATAACAAATGAGTTGTGCTTGAGTTGAAAATTTGCCTACGAGTCGAACTCGAGCTCCAGCCTAATCAAGCTTGAGCTTAGCTTAGCTCGTTTACACCAATAGTTTCATGCAAAAATGTGTGTGTGTGTGTGTGTGTGAGAGAGAGAGAGAGAGAGAGAGAGAGAGAGAGAGAGAGAGAGAGAGAGAGAGAGAGAGAGAGAGACCTAGGGAAGTCACAGCCATGGGGTTGCCATCTCCATCCTTGATACTTAGAATCCTTTCTGCCATAAGTTTGGCAAGCTAAATCGCCATTCATAAATGGACACTCCTTTTCTTTATACAAAGGGTAATGACTCTTATTATCGTAAACCCATTGGCCGGACAATAAGTCGCAAGTTTCCCTTGAAGGTAGTGCAATTTTGAGACTTTTTAGATTATCAAAAGCTTGTGCACTTGTGGTAGTGTTCGTATTTGCTTTCGTCATTGCATTTGTGGTGGTGTTCGCATTTGCACTTGTGGTAGTGTTCGTATTTGCACTTGTGGTAGTGTTCGTATTTGCATTTGTATCCGTGTGTGTATTTGATTTTGTAGTTATAGTAGTAGTAGTAATAAAAGTCACCTTAACATTGCTACTAACCTTTTGTTGATTATAGTCTCTATAGAAGCTTAAAGTTGCTAATCCTCCAATGAAGAACATGATTATGCTACAATGGAACATTGTGTGCATGTCCCATACCATTGAAGAACCGGAAGATTGCTTCTTCTTCACCATCTCTCTCTCTCACACACGCGCACGCGCGCACACACAAAATGGTACAAAAAAGGATATGAGGTCGAATTGTGTGGGCATAGAACGTGCAATTTTGAGAGATACCAATAGCTTTCACTCTATTTATAGTAAAGACAGTTTTGAAATGAAGCACGTACTAGCTTAGACCACATAAACAAGAATATATTACTTTGAATGAGAAGATATATATCTACTCTAGTGAGACGTGTAGTTTCAGTAAATTAAGATGACAACATGAAAAACACGAAGCTGAAGTTATCCTTCATTAGTTCTTTCTTGCTTTGTGTTCTAGATTTTAATGTCTTTTGTCATCTATGAACAAAAATATGGGAAAATGACCAATATAGCCCGTTGACCGGGCATTTTGCACAAATAGCCCTCTCCACCGTCTTTGGAGAGACGGGACACGGCTCCCAACCAGCCTGAACCGTCTTCTAGACGGTTTGGTTTTATAGCCAATTGCAAGCCAACACGTGGCGTCTCTGATCCCGAGGCTGTACCGTCTCTCTCCAGACGGGTCAGAACCCTCTCCCAGACGGTTCACGTTTCCCAAGACGGCTGACCCTTCGGTTCAACCGTCTCCCAGACGATTCACGTCTATCAATGCCGGCTGACTCTTCGGTTCAACCGTCTCCCAGACGGGTCACATTTCCCAAGACGTCTTAACGAAATTTGTGATACAGTCTGAACCGTCTGAACCGTCTCACGAGTGTATATAAATACCCCAATTCACTTAACGAAATTTGCACCCACCCCTCTCCTCTAAGCTTTCATCTTCCATGCACCCACCCGTCTCCTCTAAGCTTTCATCTTCCAATCCAATGACGTTTTTTTACTTTCCCAGCCGAAGCCTTTTTGACTTTCCCAGCCGAAGCCTACCGGCTTCGGAAAATATGTCCCGGTTACTTGGATTGTTGTTTCATCTGCGTACGGCTACTTGGATTGTTGTTCCATCTGCGCGTGGTTTGCAACCCGTGTAATGGATCGATGATGTGGTGGTCTACATTTTAGGCAAGTTCGTTCGCTTTCCGAATTTATGTCTCGATGTTCGACGTGTGCTCACTGAGAACTATTGTTACATAAAACGAGGAAACGTTTCGGACTTGTCTGTGTAGAGCACATACACCATTCGAAACAACGTCTATGTAGACCACTGCTACTACCGCCGCTGTGGAGGACAAAACATCTAACACTAAGATGTAGTCCTCAATAGTTGGTTAGACATTACTATTACTTCAAACAAAGTTCCTAGTTCTGGAAGTAAATTTGGGAAGTTTGTTGTAATAGTGTAGTTTTTTACTTGTTGCTTCTTAGTTTTCACTTGTTGCTTCTTTATTCTCGGGAAGTTTGTTGTAATAGTGTAGTTTTTTAATTGTTGTTGTAATAGTATTTATTGTTTATTTGTGATTGTAATAGTATAGTACGTTTAATGAGATATTTACCTTAAATATAAAAACAAAAAGACAAATTAAAAATATAACCAACTATTGCATTAAAAATATAACCATTACAAATTAATAAAAATATAATTACAAATTAATTAAGACGATGTCTTATCATTTGCCAAACGGACACATGTTTAAACTCTTTACCCTCCCTGTTTTTATACTGCCTTAGACTGTGTCTAATTGCCACGTCTTCGGGAAAGTTTGAGGGTACGTCGTAAAGAGTCCGGTTGTGGTGGCCGTTGAAGATTTGACACTTTGTCGTCAAATCACTCAACTTGCGGCTTAGGGACTCGGTGGTACGTTGTGACCCTCCAACGAGCCGGTTGTATTCATTCAGTATCCAGAACCATTTGTTGTTAAGGTGTGTGCTCTCTTCAACATGTAGCCATGCCGCAATCAAGGCAATCTCTTGTTCTTCCGTCCATCTTTGAGGTGCCATTTTTCGATGATTTGGACGGTGTTGGACGGTGTTGGACGGTGGTTTGGACGGTGTTTGGACGGTGTTGGACGGTGGTGGTGGGGTGGTAGATATTGTTTGGACGGTGTTGGACGGTGGTCGTCGGGTTGTAGATAGTGTTTAGACGGAGTTGTACGGTGGTGGTTAGTGTTCAGCCGGGGTTGGATGACGGGAAATGGACGGGAGACGGGTATTTATAGGGCTGAGCCGGACAACCGAAGCGTCGCCGCTCATCGGGAACCACCGGCGTTGGTAGATGTGTACCGTCTTGAGAGACGGTTGAACCGAAGGGTCAGCCGTCTTGGGAAAGGTGACCCGTCTTTTGAGACGGTTGAGCCGAAAAGTCAGCCGGCATTGATAGACGTGAACCGTCTGGGAGACGGTTGAACCGAAGGGTCAGCCGTCTTGGGAAACGTGAACCGTCTCGGAGAGATCTCTGACCCGTCTGGAGAGAGACGGTACAGCCTCGGGATCAGAGACGCCACGTGTTGGCTTGTAATTGGCTATAAAACCAAACCGTCTAGAAGACGGTTCAGGCTGGTTGGGAGCCGTGTCCCGTCTCTTCAAAGACGGTGGAGAGGGCTATTTGTGCAAAATGCCCGGTCAACGGGCTATATTGGTCATTTTCCCCAAAAATATTATTATGATATTGGTATACTCGTATTTTATAATGCTATACACTCATGCATGCAACTAATTAATCACGCCATGATCACATATATAACTAGCTAGGAAATTTATGGTACAAAGTAATCGGCCGGCGAGGGATGTTCATATACATGTTTTCTTAATACTATATAATCATGTGATTTACAACACAAAAATGATCATACAATGCTCATGTATAATATTCCTACTAGGCCTGTAAACGAACCGAACGAACACGAACACATAATCGAACATATTTTTGTGTTCGTGTTCGTTCGTTAAGAATTTTGCCGTGTTCGTTTATGTTCGTTCATTTAAAACATAAACAAATAGTTTATGAACATAAACAAACACAAATGAACATAAACGAACATTAATGAACAAAAACACAAACACGTTTAATAATGATTCATCACAATTCAACCAAGTTTAATACATCACAATGCAATCAAAACAAAATCTAAATTAGTAGGGTTGTGGAGTGTGGAGAAGAAGAGAGTTGGGGCTGTGAAGTATGGAGAGCTGCTGATATGTTTAGAATGTTAGGGTTAGGATCAAATTTAGAACATATCAAATATATTGTATATAATATGAATTAAGGTTATTTAACCAAAGGGAAATAAATAACAAAAATAAAGTAAAGTTTAATTAAATGAACATAAACGAACAGAAATAAACGAACATAAATGAACAAACATAAACGAACGTTCATGAACATAAATAAACGAACAAAACATGCGTTCATGTTCGTTCGTTTAATTAAACGAACAAAAAATCTGTTCGTGTTCGTTCATTTATCTAAATAAACGAACTTCCCGCCGAACAGTTCATGAACACTCAGTTCGTTTACAGGCCTAATTCCTACACAAAAGTTATATAGTCACGCAACTTGTAAAAAAAAAAAAAAGATTGTGTGATCGATATTGATATGTGGTAAATGACAATGCGGCGAGTTTGGGTAATACTAACCCCATACCCGATTATAAAGCTTGTCCCATAACCGTTCCAAAATTCATACGGTATCTATGTGTAAAACCTGTCGGGTATCGGCATACCTGGGAGTTTGAGGTATACCTATTAGGATGGTTGCAAAAGTCGCGAGACGCACACTCCCAAATCAGTCGACCGGGGAGTAGCGAGTACTCGGTCTTATTAGTGGAGAGTACTTGGGGATCACTCATTAATGTTATAGACATAGAAATTATGTTTTTGTTTTTAAGTCAAACGTAGCCGAAATTGACCGTACTAAATCCGATTATAGCCAAGGTTGACCACGATTAATCGCGTCTGAGTAATTAGATGGACTTGAAGAAAACCGTCTCGGCGTTGTACCCTGTAGCGATTACTCGACGAGTTTACTCGGCTACCTAGATATTGTTTTACAACATTGCATGTTAATTTGTGCAAAATACTCCTTGGGTAGTTGCTATACTATTACTACTTACTAGAAGTACATGGTGTTTTCCGGTTAAGGATAAATTCGGGACACCATTGTAATATTGTATGAATAGCCATTCATTTTTTATCTTATTTTAAGCATACATCTCTAGAATTTTATAAGGCTGATAATGGGTAATAGTTCAATTACATCAATATTTGAAGATATTCGCTACTACTACTTCACGCATGTGGTTTTTTTCTCTACCAGACAGTTTTTCTCTAAAGAATATCTAATAAAATGGCAAGAAAAAAGATAGAGAAACATAGGTATCTTCTTTAAAATTATTTATTTGTGGCAGTTAGGAGCGTTTCTAAGCCCATATGCAATACAATATAGCTGTCAAAAAAAAAAAAAAAAAAAAAAAAGAGTTAACCTGTGTTTATTTAAGTTAGGCTAACCATATCCGCAACAATCTCGCTCAGAAAATCTCTCTTTTTATGGTTTTGGTTATCCTTCGGTAATTTGACAGTACCAAGTTATAAAAATGAATTTGGTAATCAAGTTCCTAGGCATATAGATTAGCATTATGCAAGACAATTCACAATAGGAGGCAGTTTCAACTAGGGATGAGCTCGGGACGGGATCGGTACCGAACCGATACCGATCCCGACAATACCGATACCGAAAAGTCCAAAAACCCAATACCGATCCCGATACCGAACACATATGGTACGGTACGGTATCGGTTCGGTATCGGTACGGTACCGGTATGGTATCGGTATTTTGCCTTAAAATACCGATACCGTACCGATCCCGTACCGATACCGATAATACCGAAACCGAAAATCCATAAATATGGATACCGATACCGATCCCGAAACCCCTCGGTTCGGTATCGGTTCGGTACGGTATCGGGATCGGGACGGAACAGGATCGGTATTCGGGCTTGAATGCTCATCCCTAGTTTCAACCCTTTTAAATTTTAAACATGATGACTTGTGATAGTGTTTTGTCTCAACGGGTCATATCAGTTTTTGAAGCTAGATTGGAAATGGTTCAAACAGGTTGAAAGTCTCGTAATTCTACTTTAAGTGTTATAGGATTGTTTAAGCACAAAGAGTCTAATTTGAGGTAGGTGGTTGTTAATCAAGTCTTTGATGAATATATGGATATTGAGGGGGGTTTGTTTGGTTTGCATTACTTTTGGCATTGCTTAGCCTTACTTGTTTATGATAAAGCAACATATCTTGGGTTGAAAATTCGGAATACCGCACCACACCGACCAATGGCTAAACTTGAATATCAAATAATCGACGGGGGTCATACTCAACGTTTTCATATCGGTAGGGGCTGAAATATCAAATCTGGGAGGGGGGGGGGGGGGGAGACTCAATCAATTAACGAAAATCACAAACTTCTACCACTAAGCCAACAAACAGAAGGGGCCACGGCACCCCTAGCCCTAACTAACACACCCTCTGCCAAATAACACGATGTTAATTAATAAGTGCTTATCGTTTCTACACTATCATCGCATAAACTACATTCAATGGAGGTGACACGTATATTCCTTTTTTCCAAAGCCAATGAAGAGATATGTACCCGCGCATGCGCACGGCTAGGGGTGTCAATCGTGTCGGGTTGATGAGTTGGCGGGTTTATGGGTTGCGGGTTGGCGGGTTGATGGGTTGAAATGTGCAACCCGAACCCGACCCATATTATTATTCGTGTCAAATATTTCAACCCTAACCCAACCCACATAAAATCTGGGTCAACCCGAAGACGACCCGTTTAACCCATATTTTTAAATGAGTTATACATGTTCATGAGTTATAAGCGGGTTGTTGGGTTGTAAGCGGGTTATCAATAAAATGTTTAATGGTGAGTATATAAGTGTGACAAATAAATAATATAGTGTGCCAAAAATAACACAATAATAACTAACCATGTACATAGAAATGGAAAAAGAAAAACAAAAATATAATATTTTTTTTTCTAAATACTTAAACGGGTTAACGGGTCAACCCATTTTATTTATGTGTCAACCCGAACCCGACCCATTTTTTTAAACGGGTCGTGTTATTTGACCCGAACCCAACCCGTTTTTTTAAACGGGTCGTGTTAGTTGACCCAAATCTATTTTTTATCGTGTCGGGTTCGGGTCGGTTTTCGAGTCGTGTCAATAATTGCCGCCCCTACGCACGGCCCCACATCTTTGTACACATCAGCACGTAGCGCTGACGGGCGGCGAGGTTTTACCGAGTTCTATAACACTGTCGTGCCTCGGGCAGGTGGGGCTCGGGTTTCCGCGCATCGGGAGAAGGCGGGGGCTGTTGGAGGTCGAGTAGTCGATTCTTGGGCACGTAGCCCCGCAAGGGTGGTTGCCACACAGTTGTTCGCCGATCAAATAAAAAACGTAGCGCTAACTAATCCTTCCAGAAGTTTGCGCACGTAACCTTGTACATGCCAGCTGTGACCCGACAAGGAAAGGGACGTCTAGCCAATCAGTTTGCGCACGATCGCCTGCAGGTACGAGGTACAGAAAAGGACGATTACAGGACACGTGGACCAATCAAAGGAGGATAGCGCCAACCACGTTAACGGTCTATGATCATACAATACAACTGTCATTCTCGTCTCAGCCAATCATAGGACATCTCCAAGAACTATAAATACCCCTTCTCCCCAAGGATAAGGATTCATGCACTCTCGGAGAGAAATACTTAGCGAATTTATGTGATAGTTATGAAAGATAGATTATAGTCGAAACATTATAACAATTTGTATTTGAGTATCTGTAATCGACCTAGCAATCAGTAATACAAATATCTCTTTATTGTGCTCTTATACTAAATTGTTATATTGATGTTTCTTCGCTTCCAATAGATTTTATGTCCCTAAGATCATTAGTGTAGTTTTAAATAAATATATATGAAAGTGGTAACATGAGCTTACCACAAAAACTAACTGTGTAATTAACTCTTTCATACTTGTATGTTTTAAAGGTTAAAATTCAATATTAATTTTGTCTCGTCTATTTGTCTACTTTAGTAATTTTATATGTTATTTATCATTGTGCAACACTTTTGTCTCGTCTATTTGTCTATTTTAGTAACTTTCTATGTTATTTATCATTGTGTAACTTGGTTTGATTTTGTTTGGTTTATTGACATCGGCATGGCGGCCATGGCATAACATGTATGGTTTTGTATTTCTTTCAATCAGACTAGGAGAGTTGTAGCTAGTTCCGTGTAGTTTGATCAGTTCTGTCTCTTAAAAGAACTTCAAATATTTTATATGTACGGTTTTTTAACAAAAACGTTAAATTAATAGAAATTGTAGCTTAAAAGACTTGTATATTGAAGAGGTCGAAGAAGTAGCATGAGAGAAATGAAGAAACCAGTAGCCCATCTGTTTGTCTTATGCCAAACCCAATTGCAACCGAATTCCAGCATCTCTTATAAGTTATAAGGTATGTCATCAATTATGTTTTCCATGTAAATGTCTCGGGTTGAGTAGAGTTCTGACTAATCTTGGGCTGGTCTCACAACCTTGGTCACCCGTACTAAAGGATGGTTAAAAAAAATGCAAGAATCCACTACTCATACGAGTATAAATGTATGATAGGTATGTTTTTGATGAACTATTTCTTTAAATAGAAAAATAGAAAGGTGTAGCTATTGGTCTTTGTAACATTAGTAGTGATTCTTTATTTTTACACTTCTTTTACGGTGGAGCTCCGCCTAACACCTTAGGTTGCTCGGAGTGGTGGGCGGGAAGGGGGCGGGGGGTGGGGAACACCACCGCCAGGGTGGTGTGGAGAGGGCAGGAAGGTGAGGGCGGAGGCAGAGTGCTTGGCGTGGAGCATTTTGGTGGGGTGAGGTGGCACTATTTTATGGTTAGGTATTTTTTTTTTAACTTTAACACAATATAATATTATTTCCTCTCCCCCTCTTCCCACCTTTTCCACTCCCCATAATTCCCTCCTCATGGGTCCCACAAGTGCTACATGACGCTTCATCCCCATCTTTCCCCCCTTCCACTCCGAATAGTCTTAGACCAACATATACTGATTATCCATCCCACTGGGAATCTCGAACCTATCATGATATTTCCACATGATTATTTATTTTAGCACTTAAATGATATTTCCAACCTAGACCATTGTGCACTCAAACCTTTAACTTAAAAATAAAAAATATATATAATATATTGCACGTGGCTCACAGAAGTAACAAATGGAAATTAGAATTGAAAAATAAAATAAAATAAAATATAATAAAATGTGTTGGTTATTGTTGAAATGGTACTTCCCTCCCGTCAATTTCATTAGTAACCTCTAAATGCAAAAATTTCATGCATCCTTGAACGAAAAAGACAATTTCATTCTATAAAGACAATTTCATGCATCCTTGAACGTTTGTTCATGTAGCGATTCCACATATTACCTATCCGATAATGCTTCATCAACCAATAAAAAGATGATGTATCCGACGATATTTCTGATCAGCCAGTACGTAACAAACAATTATTCCCAGCTATTGTTTGGAAAGAGAAATTGATAAATGAGTTTGAATGTTTCAATAACGATAAACTTTAAAGTTAAATCTCATTTTCATAGGTTACTTCATTATTAGTAAATTTGTTGATATTTATCCCCCCCCCCCCCCCCCCCCCCCCCCCTTTTTTTAACGAGGAGCAAAATTCAATAGTTGGCGGGCGCTTATCTAGAAAAGCTAGATATTGAGAAAAATAACATCAAAGGTACAAACTTTAATTAAACGAGCAAAATTTGAGCAACAATTAAAGTTACAAGGCCCATTACTAGCGAACGGAAATGTCTTAATAAGCTAGATCATGCTTGGTCTAGCTGCCGAACCCGAAATCCTTAATCTCAAGCTCTGATTTCATCTATCAAGATTTTTAGTTTCTTAAATTTTGCATTCAACTCACTGATTGAAACAATTTGCTCGTCAATTTTTACTTATTTCGTTATTTCATTTATAGTGTTGTAATTTTGAATCTGATAACTTTAGAATAGAGCATTGTAATTATTATTCATTAGGGAAATCATTAAATGTGTTATTTGGTAACTATTCTCTTTTTCTTTTTAGTAACTTCCGCTTTGCATCGTGATATGATTATATTGATGTATATGAAAACAAATAATATTGCATGGACGTAAACAATACAAATAAATAACACATGTTCACATATTTCAATTTATATGATTGGTTGAGGAAAAGGACTTTTATGTTGCTCGTTAACTAGATACTAGTGGGTTCCCGTGCGATGCGGCGTGAAACATAACACTTGATTTTAGGGGTGTGTACATGACAATATGGTTCAGTTCAATTTTATAACGAAAACCACGTTAATTATAATACATTGGACTCTATAACCTAGTTAGTTATAAAACATGGGATTCTAACCTAGTTAGTTATAAAAAAAAATATAACTTTAATAAGTTCATACATAAAGAGAGAGCTAACAAAAATTACATATCTAAATGTGTTTATCCCAAATAACAAAGTCTTAAAAATCATTATAATTAGTTGAATTGTTGTATTTAAAATAAAGCTACAATAAGCACATCAAGCTACAATGCTTGATATATATGATTCACCTCATAGCTATCTTGTAATAAAAATAAAAGCGCATAATACTAAATCAAGCATCTTACTTGAAACTTGATACATTTACTAACTGTACCGTTAGTTTGTTACCGAATCCCTTTTTTTCTTATAGAAAGTAAAACTTTGTGTTTTTCTATTGACCAATCATTTGTATATTTACTTTATTCATGAGTTCCAACCCTATGCAGCGACGATAAAAAATGACATTGATTCATATGCTCTTGCTGCAAATTCTTCATCATCATAATCTCCTGAAATGTTAATCATACAAAATAGCAAATTTATGGTTTATTACATGTTCTTTATATAAATCATCATCATACTCATAAAGGCTTATAAAAGTATATCCTTATCGAGGTTATTATAGCTAAGGTAAAATAAGTGTTTATCAAACTGAAGAGAAAGAAAAGTAATGTAAAAAATAAAAACCACAATACATACATATACATGTTTATAAAAGTTGAAGCTCTTACAACATCATCAAATCAGAACAAGAGTAAACAATGATGTCTTGTATGAACAAAAACAAATCATCCTTTTAAAACTAAATCAAAAAACACATACAAACATAATCAAAGTAGAGACAAAACATAAAATTAATTTATAGGAGCTTGTTGTCTCTTTAGTTTTCTCAATTAATTACTAAATCATTTAATCTTATAAGATGTTGCATCTCTTCACATTCTTCTTTTTAATTATTATCATGTTACAAGAATATGATGAGATATTACTATTATATAATTTAAAACAATTTAATTATGCTAGTATTATGCCCGCGCGCTTCGCTGCGCAAATACAATTCTAAAAAAACATGGCAGCGTATTGCATTCTAATTTGGCTAAATTTCGTAAAGCATGTCTCTTTCTCGCTCTCATTCTCATAAGAGACGGCTTTTGAAAGTAAATTTAAGATTTAACAATCAAAATTACAATTCTTGTTTTTTTACAACCCACATATGGTTTTATGTTTATTTTGTTCATACAATCATTCAAGCTTAACTTTCTTAGTATAATATAATGATTTTAGAATTTATATTTATATTATAGTCATTTGCAATTGATCTAGACGGTCACTTTGTCTTTTTAATTGAAATCATATAAGGGTGAGGAGCTTCAAAACAACTCACATGATAGTAATGAATGTAATAATTCAAATACATTAATAAGTCTCTAAATTGATTATATAGTTATAGTACAAGTGCATAATGCAATAAGGGGTATTATGGGGAAATTTACATGACATATCTATGTTAAAGCATGAGTCTCTTGATATCGCATCTTAAAATGGGTGTAAAATTACTTTTCTAGACATGTCTTCTCTTTAATAAGGTAACATAGATTTATCAATTTGTCTAACAATTCATTTATCAATTTAATGCTTATATAGAAAGACCATATTGCCCCTTACTAACTTCACAAGTTATTGTAGCACAAATATAAAATAATGTAATTACTTAAATTTTCATAATATCCTTTCTAAATCCTTTAAAATATAGTATATAGATACATAGATTTAAGATTGTAATAATATTATTATTAAAATAATCAAGTTTAATAGGTACCAATAGTCAATGTTGTTTGTAGGTAAGCTACAATGCTTGATATATATGATTCACTTCATAGTCTCATACTCAACTATCTTGTAATAAAAATAAAATCGCATAATACTAAATCAATCATCTTACTTAAAACTTGAATTGTAGGTCGTGCCCCAGTGGGTACCTCATTAAATAGCGATCCATAAGTTCTTTATCACAAAAATGTTTTCATATTTACTCAATACATTTACTAATTGTACTGTTAGTCTGTTACCAAATCTTTTTTTTTCCTTATCGAATGTAAAGCTTTTTGTTTTTTCTATTGACCAATCATTTGTAAATTACTTTATTCATGAGTTCTAACCCTAAATTATATATAAAAAAACATTATCAACATCGATTTCATTTCAAGACCCCGCTATGATATAATTATGATATAGTTAATCTAAATCTTTTATCAATTCCACGAGGTTATTATGACTAAGGTAAATAGGTGTTTGTCAAACTGAAGGGAAATGAAAGTGATGTAAAAAATACATACCACAATAGTTTTTAAAAGTTGAAGCTCCTACAAGATCATCAAATCAGAAAAAAGTAAACAAGGATGTTTTGTATGAACAAAAAAAAATCATCTTTTTAAAACCAAAATCCAAAAATACATACAAACATAACCAACCAAAGTAGAGACAAAACATACAACACTTGAGTAACCTTGCTTGCCTAAACACATTCACGTCTTTCGATGTATTCAAACGGAAAGCATCATGCTTTGTTGCTCTCTTTTTACATTCACATACAAACATAACCAAAGTAAAGACAAAACATACAACACTTGAGTAACCTTGCTTGCCTAAACACGTTCACGTCTTTCAATGTATTTAAATGGAAAGCATCATGCTTGGTTGCTCTCTTTTTACATTCACATTCTATCTAACCATTATTGTTATGAAAAAAGAAATTTCATTTATAGAAGTTTGTTGTCTTTCTAGTTTTCCTCACGTAATTAACAAATCATTTAATTATATAAGAAGTTGCATCCTTTCAATTTCTTTTTTTTTAATTGCTATCATGTTACAAGAATATGAAGCTTAAAAATTTTACTATTATATAATTCAAAGCAATTTAATTGTATTTATTAATTTATCCAACAATTCATTTATCAATTTAATACTTATGTAGAAATACCATATTGACCCTTACCAATTTCATTACTTGTTATACCATAAGCAAAAAATGTTGTAATTACTTAAATTTGGTTGGAATCATTGTCTCGTGCTTTATAATATAGTAGAGACATATTTCATATATATAATTTCACAAGCTATATATATGTTAACTCGCTAATCTACATTTGTTTTTTAACTTTTATATTTATTTATACGATACCAACTTTATAATTAAAGGAAAAGTGAATGGACAAAATCGTTCCTAAGATTTGCACACTTTTGCCGGATTCATATATCCCAAAAAGTTTTTTTGTGACATCCGTCACTTTTTCATTATATATATATATATATATTATTTTTTTATATATAATAATAATAATAATAATAATAATGATAATAATAATAATAATAATCATATTTCTTTTTTTAGACTAAACCTCTAAACCCTCACATCCTAACCCATTAAACAAACCCAATACCCATTCCCTTGTTATAAATCTGAAGCCCAAATCAGATCCACCAAAGTCAGGCCCAACAGACCTAAGCCCAGCCCATTCCTCCTTCCCCTTGTACCTGTTCAAAAAAAAAAAAAATTAATTGCTTCTGCCAGGAATCGAACCTGAGCAGAAGCTGTAGACATACACGCGCCTCCACCAACTGAGCTACACATCGTGTTTGAATTCTACCAGAACCTAATTATATTTATCCTTTTTTTTTCGCGTCCCTTTTCCTTCCTTCTTCCCTTGGCTGTTTCGAACAGCAGGTTTTTTTTTATTTATTTTTTTTTTCTTTCTTTCTTTTATTTTGACCATTCAATTTGCACTATTAACATGTAATTTAACCATGGTTGACTTGGATTCGTGATGTCCGGCCTAGAACGAGTTGATTACGCATCAATTAACCTTCAATTCTTACCTTTTTTTTGTTATAAACGCGTCAAACATTAAACGAGGTCAACGATTTACCAAGTTAACAATTCAGACTCGTTCACTATAAATTGAACATCACTACACCCTCTACACTCGCCAATAACTCTCTCTCAAACCTCAAATTCTGTTATTATCATCTTTCAAAGCATTTTTGATTCGTGTTGACTTTTCGCGTTGACCGAACGTTTGTAATCAAGATCGCGTTGTAAGTTTGTTTTTTTTTGTGGGTTTTAATGGCCGGCATCTCGTGAACAATAGCCCTAATGATTCAGGGGCTATTGAACACGAATTGAATGTGTTTAGGAATTAGGGCTCATTTGATATTGAATTGGGGAAGAACACGTTTAAAACCAAGTATATATATTAAACGAGTTCGAAATAAAACAAATAACTGGTATAGACCAGCTGGTTGCATACTGAGACAAAGGGGACGAACCGGCCACTTGGCCAAGTTCGAACCCCACCATATACAAACTTTTTTTAAACTTCCCTTTTCTTTATATATTATTGCTTTATCTTTCAAATTAATTTTTAAAATACTAAATCTATGTTATAAATTCTACAAAAATTATATTTAGTTATTCTTATGATAAAGTTCATTACCCAATTTTTAGTTTTTCAAAAATAATTTATTTAATATATATTATTAATAATACAAGTTTATTCATTTATATTTATTAAATTCTATAAAAATATCTAAACGATTTTATAAAATTTCACAAAAATTATCTTGAACTTGTATGACAATATACATTTCAGAAAATATTTTTAATTTAGAAAAATCGTTTATTTAATATTTTTAACCAATTTTTATTACTTTTAATCATAAATAATTCATAATAAATCCAATTTTCATCATTTTTGCACCAAAATTTTACACAAATTATTTTTAATCATTTAGGACAGAAATATGATTTTTAAAATAAGAATTCTTTAATTTTAGTATTTTTAAATATTAAAGTTAAATGTTGGCTATTTATAAATAAATAGATTTAAAAAAAATCTATTTTAAATGAAATAATTTTATAAAAATTATTTCTATACTTCAAACACTTTATTGTGTACATTCTAAATTCAAATTTTATTAAGAGACTTTTTATTTAATTATTTATTAAATTTCTCATAATTATTAGACAATTTGTTTATTAAACAAATAAACGTTATCCCCAATTCGAAGCCCTAGAAATACATATATCCTAGAGTATTTCCCTTACACATTATCGAATCTTTAGGTTGATCATTTGGGAGTAATCTCAATTCATATTTCGTTGTCCAAGTCCAATTTCAAGTTATTACGTGAACTGTGAGTATTCCTACCCCCTTTTTGCTTTTATACATTTTTGGGGTGTTACATGTACACTATTACAATTTTCAAATACAAGTTTACATTTTTACAATACAATTCTAGTACTATGTGCATTGCTTACAACGTGCTTTATGCTTAGACAATACATGTGGATTACATTTGTACTTAGTGAAATCATTAACATGGTACAAGCCGACCTTAACATTGGATAGCGCTATTTGGATTGACAACCCGCCTAGGTTGATTCTCCCCCTTTTTCATCGGAGAATCCGTGGCCAGTGTTAAGTTATCATCCATTTATTGGTTGAGTACACTACAGTTCATACAGTACATTATACAGTCACAGGGTTGATTTCGCTCATTTGTTTGATACATGGTTTACATATTTGCACTGTAGCTTGCACTTGAATTGTATAATTTTTTTTAACCTACTATATATATCAAATCTAGGAATGCTCACCAACATTTCATATGTTGACCAAACCTATTTTTGTACATGTTTCAGGTGCAGTTTGATCTAGTGCTTTAGCAAGAGACATATAGTGCTTTATTTAAATTCAGTTATTCCAACAGTTACATTTCATTTAAGACTTTGTATTTCCATTTCAATGTAAGACAATTTTGATTATTCAATAATATTTACATTTTAGTACCATGTGCTTTTGAACAATCGTCACTACGTGGCACCTCGATGATTCCGCCATCGGTTGGGGTGTTACAGATTGGTATCAGAGCCATGGTTATAGGGAACTAGGTTATTAGATAAAAAGGCCTAGACTATAACCGAATTTCAACTTTCATGCATTATATTTCATAAATCACCTTATCCTCATTTCCCTCTACTTTCCTCCTTCTATCTCTCTCTCCTTCTCCATTCTTCTCATCTTTCATCATGGTGCATAGAGATGGTGTCCTACAAGGGAGTGGAAAGTCTACATCATCATGGGATGGAAACAGTACCTTTCATGAAGACACTCTTAGGCATAATGCCTACTCTTATTCTTGCTCCTTCAAAGTTGTTTGAACTTTAATGAGTGTGATAAGGACACGTGCAATCTGGAAGGGTGGACGCCTGTACACTGGGTTTTCTGGCATAGGCAAGCATAGCGCATAAATCCATTTACGGACCTGTTATGCTTACCTGGGGATTCCTGGAGTGAGTGTCCACTTATAGGCTAAAGCACGTCTTCTATGATCACCATTGGGTTCAATTCCTTTGAAAAGTCAACGTTCTTGTTGGGCTTTACAGCTAGACAAGGGCACTCCAAGCATTTTATGCAAGCTTTTTCAATAATACTCTCTCGATTCATATACAATATTTTGTATTTCACGATTTTCATATATTGCTTACAAGTTCATACTTTCATAACCATCTATGGATTTCACAATCGCACTTCACCTTACCATTTTAGCCATTTTTTTAATATTCAACACCCTACCCAAATCATAATATTTCATTTCTCCACATGTTATTTATTTTAAAAATTATAACCTCATACTTTAGCACAAACTAAAGATTTCTAAAACTTGTTGTATTACCTAGTAACTTTACAAAGTACATATTTTTCTCGAACTTAAATTCAATTGATTATTTATTGACGTAACAAACGATTTTCTATCTAATGTTTTAAAATATTACAAAGACTACTTAGCTTGTACTATTTAACAACTTTTGCCTTATGTACAAAACCAATTTTGAAAATAATTTTTTTTTTTTGGAATAATATCTAGTCTTTAGAGTCACTTATTTTCAACTTGTTCAAATTTTTACAATATTTGGTATATACCACAATCATGTTTTCTTATACACTTGATTATAACTTTTGATCCAAACCTCAAAATTTACACTGCTACATAATCTCCTTACTATAAAATAAACTCTTTATCAACTATCTTCACATTCTCTCACAACCTTGATCCTGCTTCAAGATTTTTCATCATCTTCTCAAGAACTAAATTCATATCCTTCACCTTCTCACACATGAGCTAGTTACCCATGCTAATCAAACTACTAAAAACCTGATACTTGATTCTACAGGATTTTTTTTCCAAAACATCATAGTTTGTGAAACTTGATTTCCCCTTAATTTGACTATTCACTGGACATTTAATTGTTCATGATACCCGTGTTTTCATTTTCTTGATCCTATTATCATTTTGTACCCAATTTTGCCGCACTCATTAGCATACAACATCTAGAGATTTCCTTACGTATTATTGTGTATTAACACAGATTGGAAATTTATTATATTGATTACGTTTATTTTTAAGACTCTACCTTACATTTATTTGAAACGTTTGGACTTGATACTTGATCTTACAGATGCTTTTCTAAGAAAACATCATTGGTTATTACATGAAACTAGATTTTTCCCTTAATTTGACTTGAACATCTAATTATTCATGATACTCGTAAACATTTAATTATTCATGATAACACTTACATTTAATGGTTGTAGTACTTACAAACTTGCTTGCATAAACATGCCATCAATTTGCAATCTATGTGAATAATAATTGCTGCACTTAATAGAGGTCATCATGCCTTTTCAACAGTCGGGAGAGGCCCTACAACCTGCTCCACGACTGGTGAAGGCTATCGAATATACTCAACGATTGGTGGAGGTCACTATACCTTTTCAAACAGTCGGGAGAGGCCCTACAACCTACTCCACGACTGGTGGAGGCTATTGAACCTGCTCAACAAATCGGTGGGGTCATAGAAGGACGCAAAACTTTAATGTAAGGTAAATTGATGATTTCGGTCCGGAACGTAATCATGAATTTACAGGTACATTAGGGTAGTGTGAAAATTCTATTAGAGTTTTTGGGTAGACGTCCAGTACGTTTTCAACGTATCAAAGGTGTGGTGGGTTAGCTGCGGTACACCCTGTATACAAACACTAATGATGCATTGAAAGTGAGACTGGAAGTCGAACCAGGAACAAACTCTGTTTGCTTGTTAGTTCATTTGGTCTTGTTATAGTCAATCAACTCGTACATTTATTTTAGGGTTCCTAAAACTTGAAGTTAGTATATTACTAGATTCTTATTCTCCTTATTATTCGAGACGAACATAATCCAAATCCTTAACTCACACCTATCAAACCTCATATCCAAATCATTCGAACTTTCCAAACCACAGTTATCTTAATTTTTTTTACCCAAGCATCCATAACCCTATGTTTCTAATAACTTCGGGACGAAGTTTCTAAAAGTAGGGGATGCTGTGACATCCGTCACTTTTTCATTATATATATATATATATTATTTTTTTATATATAATAATAATAATAATAATAATAATGATAATAATAATAATAATAATCATATTTCTTTTTTTAGACTAAACCTCTAAACCCTCACATCCTAACCCATTAAACAAACCCAATACCCATTCCCTTGTTATAAATCTGAAGCCCAAATCAGATCCACCAAAGTCAGGCCCAACAGACCTAAGCCCAGCCCATTCCTCCTTCCCCTTGTACCTGTTCAAAAAAAAAAAAAAAAAAAAAAATTAATTGCTTCTGCCAGGAATCGAACCTGAGCAGAAGCTGTAGACATACACGCGCCTCCACCAACTGAGCTACACATCGTGTTTGAATTCTACCAGAACCTAATTATATTTATCCTTTTTTTTTCGCGTCCCTTTTCCTTCCTTCTTCCCTTGGCTGTTTCGAACAGCAGGTTTTTTTTTATTTATTTTTTTTTCTTTCTTTCTTTTATTTTGACCATTCAATTTGCACTATTAACATGTAATTTAACCATGGTTGACTTGGATTCGTGATGTCCGGCCTAGAACGAGTTGATTACGCATCAATTAACCTTCAATTCTTACCTTTTTTTTGTTATAAACGCGTCAAACATTAAACGAGGTCAACGATTTACCAAGTTAACAATTCAGACTCGTTCACTATAAATTGAACATCACTACACCCTCTACACTCGCCAATAACTCTCTCTCAAACCTCAAATTCTGTTATTATCATCTTTCAAAGCATTTTTGATTCGTGTTGACTTTTCGCGTTGACCGAACGTTTGTAATCAAGATCGCGTTGTAAGTTTGTTTTTTTTTGTGGGTTTTAATGGCCGGCATCTCGTGAACAATAGCCCTAATGATTCAGGGGCTATTGAACACGAATTGAATGTGTTTAGGAATTAGGGCTCATTTGATATTGAATTGGGGAAGAACACGTTTAAAACCAAGTATATATATTAAACGAGTTCGAAATAAAACAAATAACTGGTATAGACCAGCTGGTTGCATACTGAGACAAAGGGGACGAACCGGCCACTTGGCCAAGTTCGAACCCCACCATATACAAACTTTTTTTAAACTTCCCTTTTCTTTATATATTATTGCTTTATCTTTCAAATTAATTTTTAAAATACTAAATCTATGTTATAAATTCTACAAAAATTATATTTAGTTATTCTTATGATAAAGTTCATTACCCAATTTTTAGTTTTTCAAAAATAATTTATTTAATATATATTATTAATAATACAAGTTTATTCATTTATATTTATTAAATTCTATAAAAATATCTAAACGATTTTATAAAATTTCACAAAAATTATCTTGAACTTGTATGACAATATACATTTCAGAAAATATTTTTAATTTAGAAAAATCGTTTATTTAATATTTTTAACCAATTTTTATTACTTTTAATCATAAATAATTCATAATAAATCCAATTTTCATCATTTTTGCACCAAAATTTTACACAAATTATTTTTAATCATTTAGGACAGAAATATGATTTTTAAAATAAGAATTCTTTAATTTTAGTATTTTTAAATATTAAAGTTAAATGTTGGCTATTTATAAATAAATAGATTTAAAAAAAATCTATTTTAAATGAAATAATTTTATAAAAATTATTTCTATACTTCAAACACTTTATTGTGTACATTCTAAATTCAAATTTTATTAAGAGACTTTTTATTTAATTATTTATTAAATTTCTCATAATTATTAGACAATTTGTTTATTAAACAAATAAACGTTATCCCCAATTCGAAGCCCTAGAAATACATATATCCTAGAGTATTTCCCTTACACATTATCGAATCTTTAGGTTGATCATTTGGGAGTAATCTCAATTCATATTTCGTTGTCCAAGTCCAATTTCAAGTTATTACGTGAACTGTGAGTATTCCTACCCCCTTTTTGCTTTTATACATTTTTGGGGTGTTACATGTACACTATTACAATTTTCAAATACAAGTTTACATTTTTACAATACAATTCTAGTACTATGTGCATTGCTTACAACGTGCTTTATGCTTAGACAATACATGTGGATTACATTTGTACTTAGTGAAATCATTAACATGGTACAAGCCGACCTTAACATTGGATAGCGCTATTTGGATTGACAACCCGCCTAGGTTGATTCTCCCCCTTTTTCATCGGAGAATCCGTGGCCAGTGTTAAGTTATCATCCATTTATTG
Source organism: Ambrosia trifida (assembly GCA_028751855.1). Taxonomy (NCBI): domain Eukaryota; kingdom Viridiplantae; phylum Streptophyta; class Magnoliopsida; order Asterales; family Asteraceae; genus Ambrosia; species Ambrosia trifida. The sequence goes on along the minus strand of CM054123.1, from coordinate 92,506,448 downwards.
GTTGAGTACACTACAGTTCATACAGTACATTATACAGTCACAGGGTTGATTTCGCTCATTTGTTTGATACATGGTTTACATATTTGCACTGTAGCTTGCACTTGAATTGTATAATTTTTTTTAACCTACTATATATATCAAATCTAGGAATGCTCACCAACATTTCATATGTTGACCAAACCTATTTTTGTACATGTTTCAGGTGCAGTTTGATCTAGTGCTTTAGCAAGAGACATATAGTGCTTTATTTAAATTCAGTTATTCCAACAGTTACATTTCATTTAAGACTTTGTATTTCCATTTCAATGTAAGACAATTTTGATTATTCAATAATATTTACATTTTAGTACCATGTGCTTTTGAACAATCGTCACTACGTGGCACCTCGATGATTCCGCCATCGGTTGGGGTGTTACATTTTTTTTCTTAACTGGACCACTGAGGTTTCCCAAACGTTGTTAGATCCATCAATTTCTCTAACTCTGTTAAAAACTTAGGAGCCTACCTTTAAATCAGTCAGCATTAATGTAAGACCCTAACCCGTAAAACTGAGATTTGTCAATAAAATTTCCAAGTTTAGGCCTTAACTAAAATCACTCCCGATTAAAACTTTAGTAACTACAAAAACATAACTCAATGAATCCCACCAATTTTTGTTTTTTACATTTTATCTACTAAAAACTTGTATTACAGTTTGTGTTTTAAACGGGACGGTCTATTGCGGAAGCCTTTTAAGTGTTCGGGTGTGCTCAGTTCTCTCGTGACTTGATCCTTGCTCCAGAACATCCAACAAATGTATACCTAGCACCATTACACAAGAAATAGTTAGTGGGATTAATAATAATGCATTTAGACTGGTGGAAGTGTCGAACCACGTCAAAACGAAACGATCAAGTTTGAATGACAAAACAAAATTTTATGAGTTTACACGCGCCGTAAGCTACGGCTCTGACCGTATCTTACGGTCTGGGGCTACAACTCTGGAGCTTTTTTTTAGTTTTAGCCTTCAGTTCCTTGCTTATTCCCCCCCCCCCCCCCCCGAACTTTGGGTGTTTTTGAATCATGTTCAAGCCTCTTCTTAAAGGCATTTGGGGACTTTAATAGGACATAATGAGTTATTTGAAAACTTCTAAGCCCTCTCGGACTTAGTTTGGTTACAATCCCATGATTTAACTATGGCTTTAGACATACTTGGCGCCAAGGCGCGCATTAAGCTTAGTTAGAATTATACTTACCGAATTGGCCTTCACACTTCTTACGGGTTGTTTTCGAATTGAATTCACTTTTCCCAAAGGCTTTTATTTAACTATGGGCTTACCGGGTGGTGTTGACCCATACCTTGCATCCATTGTGATTACTTAGGCGTCGAGTGCCCAATTTCCGAGTGTTCTCCTGCATACATTCTAGATTGAACACATTAGTCTCTTGAGACTCAATGTGATACATTTACCATTGGACCCGTTAACCATGAGATTCCTAAAGCTTAGAATACCGGCTTTGAATGTCGGGTTCGAATGATGAGAAATCACCATTTTACCCATTAAGGCTAACACTATGCTATCCAAGTTTTTATCTATGGTTCAAGTGACAACAACACTTGACCCGTTTACCAAAATGTCTAACTACTTCATTCCATTGATTTCATTTATTCATTGCAATTAATACATCATTTTCCACATATCCTTACTAATTGACCCGTTTGATGGATTTCACCATTTGGTCACATCTTATTGTTTAATTTAATACTATAAATCTTATTTTGATACGAGTTCACATGAATCGACCCAATTAAGGGATTTCACCTCTTTGGGGTTTACCTTTATTACCCACATAAGATTAAAACCAATGTATACAACACTTAAGCCATATTTATAATCTAATAATGTAAGTAAAACTTACCTTGTATTCACCTCATTTCCTTGCACTTAAGGCTTGTATTCACTTGACCCGTTTGCTTGTGGATCCATCCTTCCTAAGCTTGCACCTAACTTGACAAGATCAACCTTCACTATACTCATAAGATTGATCAAGTTAGCCATCATTTCCAATAACTAACACATCTCATGAGTTTATTCACACCATTTCATCTAGGTTTGAGTTTGGGTCAGTGTGACTCCTAAAAGTCAAACTGTCCATAAGCATATTCATGTAAACTAGCTTAGGCAATGATGCACATAAGTACTAAGCTTTCATTCCCTATACCCATCTCATCCTAAACAACATTTAGTGTTAAGGAAATGGGTATCTAGACAATCACATGTGTTAAGTTTATAAAACACATTATTTTCACTGCTGCACTTTTTGTGCAGCAGCTGTTCGGGTTGCTTTTACCCCTTCTAAACCCCATAATATGATTTCGACTTTCAAATACGAAATGTGCTACGTTCAAAGAGCTTTCCAGGCATATAAAGAAGGTCTCCTAACGATTTTTCTATGATTTTATATGAATATTTAAAGATCATGTCAGAAACATATTTTGTGCAGCGATTTCCTTTTCAGTTGCTATAATTGACCATTTTGACCCATTTAAAGTCTGAATTAGTTGAACATGTTCAAAGATGGATTGTGCTTCGTTCAAAGACCTTTCCAGGCGTATAAAGAACACCTCCTAACGATTTTTCTATGATTTTATATGACTATTTATAGATTAGGACAACAACTATATTTTTAACCAAACAGCTTTGCTGTCAAAACAGAAATGTCAACTTTACATGTTGTTTTGACCCACTAAAACAAGCTTTTCAACGATATAAGGCTCGTTTTTTAACTCCTAATAACGAATGAGATATGGCCTTTACAAGATGATCACCTAGGGCTGTCAAGAGTGACGAATTTCATACAATTTTACACTATTTGACCCAATTCAAGTTCATGTAAGCATTTTATCAAACACTTCATGTGCACCATTTTTTGCAAGTGAATTCTAAGCCTTATGGACTTCTCAAACTTTACCATTTGTTTGATTAATCATCATTACAAGTTCAATTTATCAATTTGCACATCTATATGACAAGTTAACACATACTAGTACAAGGATTCTTCATATACATGTGTAGTTCAACATTTGGGTTAAAACCCACTACCTACACCCACTGGCGTAGCTTTTAAGGAGCGGGGAGGGGCGGCCGACCCCTCCGAATTTTCGCTCAGAAGTTCCGATTATATAGTATTTTATATTTTTTGTTTCAATTATAGTATTCGTATAGAAATTTTTGGGTATATAGGGTTTCGACCCCCCGGTGACTTCCGACCCCCTGAAGTCTCGGGTCAAGCTTCGCCACTGCCTACACCTACATGTATCATCCTAATCTACATGAATCATACAATACATAACTTTTTATCATGTTTTATAGTTTATTTGATGTCTACAAACATATAGAAACCCATAGCCACCATCAATTCACGTTTTTATAAATTACCCTAAAATCCTCATCTTCCTAAATCATGAGTTTTTCATGAAATCAAAGGAAATAAGTGATACCTTAGGGTTTAGGAGAGTGTAGATGGCCAAAATCTCACTCATGCACTTGATCAACATAATGATTTTGGCTTGAATTGCACTAGAAGGATGAACTAGGTGTTGTGTGTGTGTTTTAGGTGTGAGGAACACCTCCTGGACATCGATCTTCCTTTCTTTTTTTTTTAACCATAATACAACTTTGGCCACTTGACACATTTAGTCTCTCAAGTTCTAATTTCCATGTTTTATTAAATCAAATGACTAACTACGATAGTCTCTTGTATCGAGTTTTAGGCTAGTTTAAGCCCCCACTGCTTATGTGACACTGACGTGGTGCTTTAACTAATCCATGGTAGTTAAACCACACCATGTAGCTTAAGGGTGACATCTATAATACGACAAAAATAAACTGCCATTTTTCATCTTTATGGTTTGATCATTCTCTTCACTTTCGTCCAAAAAGTATATTTCTCGTGTCTGTGTCTGGGTCTTTTGGTTTCAAAATCAAAGCAATGCCTTTTCAAAACTACCATATATCTTCACAAAAAACAGCGAAATACCAACAACATTCCATCTTAGGTTGTCTTCTCCAACGAAGATCTCAATCATTAAAAATGGATTGAGTTAACGCGTTAGACTATGATGGCAAGATATTTAAAGACGAGACCCAAATGCCAAAAATAAAATTAAAAAAAAAAAACAAAATTTTCATTTTGGATAAAAGTAGTAAAAATAATCACATCACATGTAGAACATCTACAATTTACTCTATGAAGAACAAAAGTTATATCAACTTTATTAGTTTATATTTTGAAAGGCCCAAATTTGGTCATACATACTCGAATACACCACCCCCAGTCTACAAACCCGGCCCAAGATACTGAAATCTAAAATTCTATAATCTATATAGTCGTAATAAATATTTATAGACTACAACTTATGTGACTAACCATGTTGCTGGCAACTATCACTTGTTAGCCATTGTCACTTTTAACTAACTATTTTACGATCATCATTTTTAATTTGTAACTTATTTTTCTCAACCACACCTAAATTAACTGAAGCCTAACTCAATTAGTTTTTTTTTTTTTTTTTTTTTTTTGCTAACATGACATTTTTAGTGACGTGGCACCTTTTCAAGTAATGTGGCTTTTTGTAAGTGACGTGGCAGCTGCCATATCAGCAAAAACTTACTAACTTATTTTTCTTTGTCACTCCCAAACTAATTAAACCTTAACTCTGTTAGTTTTTTTTTGTTACATGACGCTTTTTAGTGATGTGGCACCTTTTCAGTGACGTGGCATTTTGTATGTGACGTGGCATTTTGTATGTGACGTGGCAGCTGTCACGTTATCAAAAACTAACTAGGTTATGATTCAGTTAGTTTAGAGGTAACAGAGGAAAATAAGTTGAAAGTTGAGAGTCGTGGTGATCAAGTGCTTAGTTAGAAGTGACAACGGTTAACATATGATAGTTGAGGTTGATTAAGTCCAATAATCCTAAATAATAACTTTATTAACTAAATAACATTTGTCGTTGCTCCACCACTAAACAACACACCTCACACTAATATAACCACATCCATGGCCTTTCTTCCTATTAGTTATGTGATCACCTTTCAAAAAATTGGTGTGAGGACTAAGTTTGTGACCTGTTTCATAAAAGGATCATTGATGTAGTTTTATGCTAAAGGATTTATGATGTGTATATCTAAGTATTCGTGCAAGTCAATTGTATCTAGGGCTGCAAACGAACTAAACTTTCAGCGAACAGTTCATGAACTGTTTGGCGGGAAGTTCGTTTGTGTTCGTTCATTTAATAAATGAACGAACACAAACAAAAAATTCCGTTCGTTTAACTAAACAAACGAACATGAACAGGGGTCGTGTTCGTTCGTTTATGTTCGTGAACGTTCAGTAACGCGCTCGTTTATGTTCGTTTGTGTTCGATAGTTTATTAAGGTTTTTAATTTTTATACTTTTTTATATTATTTTATTTTTATTTATTTTACCCAACGCGCTTCTCCATGACTTAGTATGTTCGGACAATTAGGTTATTATATTCTGCTCAGATGACGCTCCCACAACATCCTGCCCCTTAACCTGCTGTTGAGACGACCCAATGTTCTTCCCAGCACTCTCCCACTTCCTCTTGTTGTCCGTAGGGGCTTTCACAGCAGCACCCCTCGGAGGTAGAACGCCCTCAGCAACCTTCATGTTGGTCAGCTTGTGAGCTGCCCGAACAGTGGCCAACATAGTAGTGTGATCAGCAGCGGCAACAAGCCCAGCAATCTCCGGCACTAACCCAGCAACGTAGTGCTCAATCCTCCGGTACTCCGGTGTAGCCAAACCGGGACACATCACGGCTAACTCGTTGTGCCTAGCAGTAAACTCCTTGATCTCCGATCCGACCATCTTCAGATTCCAGAACTCATGCTCCAACTTCATAATCTCGTCTCTTGGGCAATACTCCGCCCTCAACATCTGAACAAACTCGGACCACGACATAGCATTGGCCTCACCTAGACCAAGGTTCGCAGTGGTGGAGTTGCACCAGGTCAACGCATGTCCATCCAGTGTAGCAGAAGCATACCTGACGCGATCAGCGTCAGGACAGTTACACATAGCGAACACCGACTCGATCTTCTCCAACCACCAGAGTAGTCCCACTGCCCCTTCAATCCCATTGAAGTAATGGGGCTTGCAGTCCATGAACTTCTTGTAGGTGCACCCAGACTGCACCTGATTAGTGTTCCCAAAAGTCTACTGAGCAGCCTGGAAAGCAGCCAACGTAACGTTCAACTGCTGCTGCAACAAGTGCTCCAACTCCGCCTGAGTCATGGTGATGTTCCCACCACCTCGTCCACCGCTATTGCGACCCCCGCCGCCACCACGGCGTCCACCAGCGCGACCAGACATGTTCTGCCAAACATGAGACGAGACACTCAATACCACTAACAGATCAAGCTACAAGTGACCAAACGAATTCAGAACATGGTTTCAGCATGACCTTTAGTCCGAACATGAAGTCCACCAAGATTTTCATGCATTTCGATTTACGATTTCGTGTGCACCCGAAATAACAAATCGCTCTACATGGTCCTCTAGGCGTGCTCCTAGCTAGAACTTCAAATCACCCGATACCCACATTCCTAAAAGAAACTGTTATCGCACGAGGATCCCAAAGTGAACAATCATTCAGGGGTGTACTATGACAAGTACTAGTGCATGATAGTGTGTGTGTAGGCAAGTATGTACATTAGAGCATAGAGGGGAGATATCCAAATCCCGAAAAATCTCAAAAGTGCGTCGAAGCCACCCCAATGTACACTACTCCCAAGTATAAGCGATAAGCCCCTTCATCTTCAAACCCGAAGAAGAAGGTAGAATTAGTGTAGAAATAGTCCAAGGATAGATAATACGATACTGTGTGATGAGGACACCGACACCCCGACAAAGTTAGTATGTTTACCAAATGACACGACTCGTAACTATGTGTGACCGTCTAACGTGCGTGATATTCGGCTATAGACTCTATATGCAGTCCTAATTAACTATAACCATTGACTCTGATACCAATCTGTCACACCCTCAAATTCCACATGCGGAGTTTTACCGCGAGGCGCGTGACACACCAGGATCCAAGTCAACGGTCACAATAAACGACATCTATATGATATGAAAACAACGTAAATTGCCATTATGTTTCTAAAATCCAACCATCGCTTGCGGAAGCGTAAAACTTTATTACAACTCAAAAGTAAAACTCAAGTCTGAAATGTTTAACAAAACATGCATATGATTCCTAGACGCCGTGAGACTCCGTGCGCCTAAACTCAATGCTGCTACCTTAGCGACCTGAGAAAACATGCCGAAAAGACGTCAACATATAATGCTGGTGAGTTCACAGGTTTTAAGTACACAAAGCGTTTCAAGCGTAAAGAGTTTCGTCAACTGTACCAAGTATGCAAACCTTTAAGTAAATAACAAACGTTTCCTTACTACTACGACTGTGTTGCCGAAACCATTACTGACAAGCGTTGCGTGTGTTGTCGCCCGTGTTTGAGTTGCCGAAAATAGAGACAATATGCACCCGCCCGGCTCCCAGCCGTCGGGTGGGGTTCGTCAAGCCCAATAGATCTATCCACATTTCCCCCGTTGTGCCCCGCACATTCATGGTTTCCCAGGGACTTAGCGTTGCGTTTCGTCGTATAGTAATTTAAAACAAGCGTTGCGTTTCAAAAGTGTTGCGTTTCATAAGCGTTGCGTTTCAAAAGTGTTGCGTTTCAAAACATAAGCATTGCGTTTCAAAAAGTGTTGCGCTTCAAAACATAAACATTGTATTTGTTAAAACGTGTGACATGCTTCTCCCCCGAGAAAAAGTGTATAAAAGAGGGGCCGTGAAACTCACCTTAGAGTGCGCCTTCAGATACTTAGAATTCCAACACGTGTATGATGACCCAACTTAGTTACAACCTATCAATGAGTTCGAATAAGTGTATTGACTACTAACCCGAAGGTTAACTAGTCCCCGATTGTCCAGATCTTGACTACGTGTGTTTAAAAGTGCGTTTAAATGTTAACCGGACATACCAGACAGACCCGACATCCCGTTGGTGACCCATTACATCAATTAGTCATGCACATAAGGTTAACACATAAGTTTCAAGCATAAAACACTTAGTTTGCATCAAAAATCGCATATACGAAGTCGTAAGGTCGAATCGGGAGTTTCCTGTGTTTGGTTCGCCCCCAAGGGCTTCTGGTTCGACCCATGGACCCTTGGTTCAACCCTCATGATGTTCATTCAACCTATTCACAAGTTCATTTGACCTAACACATGTTTATTTGACCCTAACATATGTTTATTCAACCTTAACGTATGTTAATTCGACCCTAACACGTGTTAATTCGCCCCCGGGCACCCAGATTCGACCCCAGGCACCCACATTCGACCCCCAGACACCCACATTCGACCATATGGTTCTACATTCGACCCATTAGAGCCACGTTCGACCGTTTTGATCCACGTTCGACCGTTTGAGCCACGTTCGACCCTTTTGAGCCACGTTCGACCGTTTTGAGCCACGTTCGACCGTTTGAGCCACGTTCAACCCTTTTGAGCCACGTTCGACCGTTTTGAGCCACGTTCGACCACACGAAGGGTCGAATGAGTTCCACGTTCGACCGTTTGCTGCAGAACTTCATAAAACGCACCAAAACGCATCTAAACGGTCCGAAAACATCACTAAACATCACCAATCACAGCAGTCAACTATCATTAACATATTCCTACAAAACCCTACCAATTTTATCCCAAAATACGTCCGTTTTACAAGTTACCCAAAATAGCAAATTATGGAGATGTCACATCAAACGCATGCAATCTTTACCCAATTAGGAAACTTTCTGAAATCAATCAATAATCAACTTAATATACTCAGATTATCATGAACAAGAAACCCCCAATCATATCCTTATCACTATCCTCATGAACAAGCCCTAGATCTAACCCAAAATCACCAAAATGAACAAAACATCATCAATAATCAATTGTAACCTATCTCAATCATAAATCATCATCAATAACAGTCCTAGATCATTGTTATAACATCTATACAGCAATCAATCATCAAACAATACATAACACCACATAAAACACCATTAACACATGTTAATTTGTATGAAAACTCATTGTTTATGAATAGGTTTTGTTTAGAAAGATATTAGGAAGGTTTTTATCCATGAAAACATGTTTGAATCAGATCTGGACTCTTGGGGTTTAGTGAAAACGAATTGAAATGCTTTAAAAATGATTTAGAATGAAGAACACACCTTAGATCTTTGTGTAGAAGATGTTTGTAGGTTAGATTATAGAAAACAAGGGCAAAAACTCCTTCCCCAATGATTTAAGTTGCTAGAGAGTGTTTAGAGGTGTTTAGGGTTTGTGAAATGGTGAAAAATGACAAAGTGTAGTATTTATACTAGTCCACATTCGCCCCTTTCTCAGGGTCGAATGTAACTTATCTGGTCGAATGAAATATTATTATTTTCACATTCCAGGTTCGCCCCTTCAGTAAGGGTCGAACCAAGATTATTTTCCAGGTTCGCCCCCACGCTGTGGTCGAACCTGGACCAATGTTTTTCTAGTTTTCCAATTTGTCGTGTTTAACGCATTTTAACGCATCCTAACACATGAACATGCAATCTTAATCTATGTTTAACATATATAAGCATGGATGATCATCTACACATCGTTTAAACACGTATTTGCATATAATCCACCATATAAGAATCAATCTACACATAACACTTAATTTAGTTTATGTAATTCTGATGTGCTATGTATGGTCTAAAAATATAAACTAACCTAGACACCTAGTAATATAAAACAGACTCAACTAAACTAGACCACACGACAGGCAAGTGTACCTATCAATGCAGTACAGACTAAGTAAGTCCGAGTATCGAACCCACAGGACACTAATGGAAAACAAAACTAGATTCAACTAAGACTTAACAGAATTGGTTTTAAAAGTTGATTTTTGATTTTTGTAAATAATTAATTAAAATAAAATAAATAAGTAAATAAGATAAATAGACAGCACGGATAAATGAGGAAAATATCAGGATAGGAAGGCAACTACCTAGGCCAAGAATCCTACATGCAAACTCACAACTCTCGGTAATGGAAAACTGAATGGCTTACCAAATTCTAAAGATAACTTAAGAAACCCTAAGACGTGATAGATCTCCTCCCGGTCTCACTAACACACCCTAAAGAATCCTAAAGAATAGAACACTAGCTATCTAGCTCGGATCACCTCCCGGTCTCACCTCACTAAGAATGCAAAGGTACTCTAATGACTCGATCACCTCCCGGTCTCTCTAATCACAATACACCTGAAGATGTAAAGGAGTAACTTAATTGGGTTAACTATGACTTGGAATTGCAAGAAACTTAAGACAACTAGGATAGGATCACCTCCCGGTCTCACCCAAAACCTAACACCTAAAGCTCTAGACAACCCAACATTCCATCACCTCCCGGTCTCAAGAATGGAAGAATACTTAAGTCCTCTAAATTCTCTAATCAAGTTCCTATGGCTTTTGGATCCAAAACCATAAAATAAGCTACAAGCACCTAGCAGGTAACCCTAATAATCATCCAAACATGAAAGACATTCACTAAGACGATTATGGAACTCTCAAAAATAATAAATTAGACTTAAGTACGCACACACATCATAATAAACACCAACCAAATCGTTACCAAAACATTAACCATTCAAAAATAAATCCAAAACCGAGAGCTATAAATTTAATATGCAGTCATCATACAACCTAGGTAGTGGTTCAAGATTTAGCTACTCATAGTCATGGAAAGCGATAAAAACACAGGTTCAAAATAAAAATTAATCATGGTCTCAATATTCATGAACACAAAGTAAATAAATATAAAAACTAAAATTTATTATAGTCGAACCCGTAGCTCTAGTCTTGAACCCGTGCCTCCCTGGCCTTCAATTAACCTCTAAACAATTAGAGCTGCTGTGTCGATCTGAATTACTCCTCTTGGTTTGGCGGCTGTTAGATGATGTCCTTAGAATAATGTTCTGCCCTCAATTTATAATTTGCACCCATTGCTTTCCTAACTTTATTTTGGACTTGGGCCACACATTTTATTTTTACCAGGTCTCATGACCTGTTTCCTTCTTTCCTTTCTTTATTATTTTTTTTTCTTAAAGCAATTATTATTACTATTATATGTTGGCTCATGTTCTTGACTCGAGTGTTTTTGGCCCGATCAAAATTTCTTGTTTACGCGCCAACGTCCATAAACACCTGATCTTAACTAGTTCGTGTCTCGATTAAAATTCTTTTGTTTTGAGCTCATTTTCCACGAACACCTATAAAATAACAAAAATAATAAATATATAATAAAACGACACGGAACGAATATAAACATGACCAAATAATATACAAAATACATAGGAAAAGAGATGTGTTTTGCAACACATCAAACATCCCCACACTTAAACCTTTTTCGTCCCCGAAAAAGACTGCAATGGAATCATAATCAGGACTCTCGGTTTCAAAAACTTTTAGGTTCATTAATTAAGATCTAGTCACGCATGAACCAAAACTGTCGGTATTGTTGTCCACCTAAACCCAACCACCAGCTAATCAGGCCCCAATCATGTAAAACAGTTAAGTTCATATTATTACAATTAATCTATGGGTCTCACACTCAAGATATCCAGCTTCACCTAATCCCACCTCAAGCTTTCGAAGCAAAGGTTAAACCATATAGATTACCAACCACTGCAAACTAAACTCCCTAATGTATTAGAAATTAAATTTATGATGGATGATGGATGAAGTTTATGAGCTTAGACACATTTGTTTTTTTTTTCATACCTAACCCAGAGGTTGTCTCAATCAGAGTCACCATCCCCAAGAGCGACAGCATGAGCTTCGGTATTTTTTTTTTCAACTTGACCTCAAGGGAGTTTCGATCAGAGGCTTCAGTTTTTTTTTTTTTTGGTCTAGCTCAATTGATGGACATGTGGATTTTTTTTTTTGCGGGCGCCACTTTTCACCGGATTTATTCTCATAAAAAGGATCAAGTGTGCCATTTAATTAATAATACATATGGGCTTTCAACCTACAGTGGTACCTCTAATTACTATCAGCGGTTTCAGTTCTACCGTTTCTCCTAAGATGAGAACCCACAAGATATCATGATTTATTAGGGTATATTAAGAACAATCCTGGGAACCTTTCAAAGCTAGCTGGGCCTACCGACACATCTTAAGCAAACACGCTTTCAATCTATTTATATTCTCATATATATAATATTTTGAAAACCAAAAATCCCAATTTTACTATCATTTTCCATATAAAATGCACAAAAGATCAGGGACATTTTTCAATTTTTTTTTCAATTTTTTTTTTGGATTTTTATAATTTATGAGTCAAACTACCTAAAAATAAAAACGAAGTTTCCATCCCCACACTTGAAAGACACATTGTCCTCAATGTGAGAGTAGAATAAAATAAAGCAGAAATAAAAAATACAACAAAAAGGAACAGACTCCCCTGGGTATAAGTGATGTAGCTGCAAGCGATCTGGAGTTGTCCTTCTAAACAGGCCGTATAGCATTTCATTCGCGGCCTTTGACTCAAACCTGAAAAATAAAAACTAAAAAGAAAATATAAAAACAAATGGTTGCCTCAAATGATTGTTGGGTCGTCTCCACCCGAATGGAGATTGAGTACAGGTGGCTTGATTCAAACCTGCAATAAAATATATTAGACAAACCAATGACTCAAAACTGACTCTCACCATCATCTCCACACTTGAAGGAAAGATATCCCCAAAGTGAGTTAAGAGAAAACTGACTCAAAAATAAAATAGAAAAATCTAAAAATAATGTACAGACTCAACCGACTCAATATACAAAAATGCAGGAAACTTACTTGAAAGGCAAGGTGGTGGAATGTGGTGGGTGTTGGTAAAATATGTGGTGAAATGGCGGTGAATGGTGGTGGAAGAAAACAGGGTGGAAAATATATTTTTTTCTAATCAACTCACGCAACGTGAAGGATACTGGTGATCTCAACGCGCGTCGCGAGTGAATAAAGTATAACTTTCCGGGGTAATTACTGTTCGCATAAGACGAACAGGTCAGCCCAGACTCCTCGCATTACACGAAGAACCTTTTTTCACAAAAAGTTAATCAAATTTAATGTATAGAAAAAAAAAATTCTTTTATTACCCAAACATCCACCAAAAATCCTAATCATAAAAATATATAGTTAAGTATCTGGGATCCATCCATGGTGTAATTTTTCATGCCTAAGCAAACACGAAAACCTGCAAAAAGACTCAAAAACAAAAATAATAACAAAATACAAAGAAAATTCAAACATATTACAAACTCTACAACTGGGTTTTCATGCAGTTTCAATTAGGTGGCTTATATTTTATCAGTCCCATATCCAACGCGTTTAATCCTTTTCTTTCACCGTTGTTCATATACGCGTTGAGCCACCTTTCCCTGCACTTACCTGGACCAAAACGGATGTTTAGCGTGTACTGTTGGCCCATGTAATCATTAGACTTATCCCGTGTGTGGTCTGCTACAGTCTTTCTTCCTGCCATCACTGCATATAGACACTAAAACAAACACGATCACGGGCACCAGATATATAAAGAAAACAAAAATAAAATAAAACACACAAAAAACAAAAAGACACACAAACACACGAAAAATAAATACAAGAACTGACTCAACACACAAGCACGCAAAAAGAAAATAAAAGCCTAAGACTCTCTAGACACACTAAAAACCAAAAAGACTCAAATAAGACCAATTAATCAGTGAAGTCCTAATCAAAGCTAATTTCGCAATCGCCAAGTGTCCCCGGCAACGGCGCCAAAAACTTGATGTGCTATGTATGGTCTAAAAATATAAACTAACCTAGACACCTAGTAATATAAAACAGACTCAACTAAACTAGACCACACGACAGGCAAGTGTACCTATCAATGCAGTACAGACTAAGTAAGTCCGAGTATCGAACCCACAGGACACTAATGGAAAACAAAACTAGATTCAACTAAGACTTAACAGAATTGGTTTTAAAAGTTGATTTTTGATTTTTGTAAATAATTAATTAAAATAAAATAAATAAGTAAATAAGATAAATAGACAGCACGGATAAATGAGGAAAATATCAGGATAGGAAGGCAACTACCTAGGCCAAGAATCCTACATGCAAACTCACAACTCTCGGTAATGGAAAACTGAATGGCTTACCAGATTCTAAAGATAACTTAAGAAACCCTAAGACGTGCTAGATCTCCTCCCGGTCTCACTAACACACCCTAAAGAATCCTAAAGAATAGAACACTGGCTATCTAGCTCGGATCACCTCCCGGTCTCACCTCACTAAGAATGCAAAGGTACTCTAATGACTCGATCACCTCCCGGTCTCTCTAATCACAATACACCTGAAGATGTAAAGGAGTAACTTAATTGGGTTAACTATGACTTGGAATTGCAAGAAACTTAAGACAACTAGGATAGGATCACCTCCCGGTCTCACCCAAAACCTAACACCTAAGGCTCTAGACAACCCAACATTCCATCACCTCCCGGTCTCAAGAATGGAAGAATACTTAAGTCCTCTAAATTCTCTAATCAAGTTCCTATGGCTTTTGGATCCAAAACCATAAAATAAGCTACAAGCACCTAGCAGGTAACCCTAATAATCATCCAAACATGAAAGACATTCACTAAGACGATTATGGAACTCTCAAAAATAATAAATTAGACTTAAGTACGCACACACATCATAATAAACACCAACCAAATCGTTACCAAAACATTAACCATTCAAAAATAAATCCAAAACCGAGTGCTATAAATTTAATATGCAGTCATCATACAACCTAGGTAGTGGTTCAAGATTTAGCTACTCATAGTCATGGAAAGCGATAAAAACACAGGTTCAAAATAAAAATTAATCATGGTCTCAATATTCATGAACACAAAGTAAATAAATATAAAAACTAAAATTTATTATAGTCGAACCCGTAGCTCTAGTCTTGAACCCGTGCCTCCCTGGCCTTCAATTAACCTCTAAACAATTAGAGCTGCTGTGTCGATCTCAATTACTCCTCTTGCTTTGGCGGCTGTTAGATGATGTCCTTCGAATAATGTTCTGCCCTCAATTTATAATTTGCACCCATTGCGTTCCTAACTTTATTTTGGACTTGGGCCACACATTTTATTTTTACTAGGTCTCGTGACCTGTTTCCTTCTTTCCTTTCTTTATTTTTTTTTTTTCTTATAGCAATTATTATTACTATTATATGTTGGCTCATGTTCTTGACTCGAGTGTTTTTGGCCCGATCAAAATTTCTTGTTTACGCGCCAACGTCCATAAACACCTGATCTTAACTAGTTCGTGTCTCGATTAAAATTCTTTTGTTTTGAGCTCATTTTCCACGAACACCTATAAAATAACAAAAATAATAAATATATAATAAAACGACACGGAACGAATATAAACATGACCAAATAATATACAAAATACATAGGAAAAGAGATGTGTTTTGCAACACATCAAATTCACCAACAACAGGACTCGTAACGTGTGTGTGTGTGTGTGTGTGACTAACCCAATGATCCTCCAAATCGTTGAACCCTGGACAATACGGACTGTGTTCCGACTCGACTGACCCCGTCAAGTATGTTTAATAACCGTTTTTCGCTAAGGTAGACTTATGTGTTTATAAAATGTTGACCCAAACGTGCCGAATGTCACATTTTTTTAAAAAAAAAACCATTACATAATTAAATTAGTTAAATAACCATTACATAATTACTTAAACAACCATTACATAATCCTAATTACTTATTTAATCTTAGTTTTTAATTATTTTTTAATATTAATTTTTTTATTAATTTATTAATTTAATAAATTTTCGGTTTAAATTATTATTATTATTATTATTATTATGTTTATTAATATATTAAAGTTTTTTATAAAAAAAAAAGAAAAAAGAAATGCCACATGTCACTTCCCCCCTTTCACTCCCCACAATTCCTTCCCCTCCCCACAGGGGTCCCACAAGTACCATATGGCGTTTCATCCCCCTCTTGCTAGTCCCTTGTTTTTTACTCATTTTACGTAACATTACTACATTATCAGTCTACTCTCCTTTTTTTTTTTGGTTAAATCAACCTAGAAAAAGAAAAAAAAAGGCTTACAATTTCGGTTTTATTATATTTTTTTGGAAGGTGATTTTTCTATGTTGTGATAGAGATCATCACAACCCCCCTAAAAAAGGATCCCCTAGCCACTCTACAATGGTCAGACTATGTTGTCTTAACCAGCCCACAAGCGAGTCGAGGCTGCAGATAAGGGGCAATAAGGCTTCCACCCGGAAAATTTCCCGTCACCTGTCACTTGACAGATGTTGCACCCTCCACAAGAGGCAAGCCTCTCTGGAGTAAATGCACGGTAGTAGAAAACCGGGGGGGGGGGGGGGGGGGGGGGGGAGGGGGGCATCAGAATCGAATCTGACCCCTCCGAAGAGAGTAGGCTCAACCATCACTTCGCAAAATATCCAAACCATAAATGTTAAGAATGAGAATCGAACCCTTAATCACATTAAGTGAACCAAATCTTTACACTATTAAATCAATGAATCTACTTTAAGTTAGCATTTCTTAATATGAATAGAGTTGTTTTTTTTTTTTTCACTCATTTAAAAGCGGCTCAACAATCTGTTATATTGTGTTTCCAAGTTCAATGCAAGTGACAGTTTTCTTCTCATGAAATCTTATTGACGATAAGCTAGTTTTGCCAACCTTTCGAAAGGTACCCTCTCCTGACACGTCACTACACACGATCCAACTTTTTTTTAACGGTACACACGTATATATTACTGCATATAAAGAGCTAGTAAGAAGCGGGGATAATCCAACTAATAACCAACATTGATAACATATCATATGACATGACAACAAAAGATACACCAGTCACCACTGTATATAGTGCTTTGAACATTGAACCATCAGTTAAATCCGAGGCTCTGATAATTCGTTAGGCAACATGTTCTTAAAATTTGGATGACCGAATATGGTTGATGCAAGCATCTATGTACAGTTTTTTTATTTGTTAGATTTTCACCGATTTGATCTTGCTCAAAGCTGGTTGAGATAAAATTTTGCCCGGTTAATTAGCTCGCTCGTAATATACCTAGCACTCTGGTTTTCAAAACAATACGATATATATCGTGACATTTTTACGTGTTCTTAAGTTATCCTAATTGATTAATCAAGTCGTGAGCTAAATATTTATATATCATGAGCTCATCGATATGACTTTCTGTTTAGAGTTTGAGAAAGTAGATTTGATACGTTTTATTTGAATGGTGGCATTTAGGCTGGCAAGCACTCGTGGCCATAATGATGGTGATCGAATGGTAGCAAGTACTCGAAATTAACATAGTGCATTACATGTAAATGATATACATTAAATCATTTATGCATACTTCTATAAACATATTACAAAATTAACACTTAGAAAATAAAATAAAATCCTTTCAATCTTATTAAAACTCCAATAATTACAAAAATAATAACAATAATTATAGTAAAAAAAGGCTGCAATAAAAAAAGTACATCTATAATTAAAATAATTTATATTACGTGTGCCAAAATATTGAAAGGAAACTTATATCTTTGGCCATTAGAACCTTACCAAAACCTATTAATTATTTGTTAAATGTGGCCATCCTAAGGTACAACAACTTGATTGTTGTTTAAATGTATTTAATTAGCATTTTCTCCAACCTCCTTTTTTTCTTCATTAGGGGAAGAAAAAATTAGTTCCATACTGTTATTACTGCTACTACCAGAATTAAACATGGTATCAGCCAGATCGGTCACTCTCGGATAGTCGACATAGTTAGCAGGCGACGATGGGCCCGCCTCATTAGCGATATCAGATTGGTTCCTAAATGGTTGCATGCTTTGATGTGTGATACTGTAAAGATCTCCTGACTGTTTGATATCTATGGATAACCAAGGGAGTGATTGTAAAGGCGTAGGTGTCAAATGAGTTGGCGGAGAATGGGTGGTCATAGCCTCGGCTTGCGGTGGCGGTGCCATGGAGGGTGCTGTAGAGGACAAGGTACATGTATGATCACCCCTATATGTTACTTCGAATGTGAAGGGGTCATTGTCTAGTCTTTGCACTTGTTTTTTAGCCGGACAGTTGTATAATTTTTGATGGGTGCATCTGTAATATCCCCTGAAACATAAAGGACCAAAATGTGAATTTAATTAGTTGTTTCTTCCATCTAGAAATAGAATGGTAATGCATGAGATTGATTAATATTTGAAATGTTGAATATTCAAACGACTAATAATAAACATAAGTGTTGGCAAGAGGACCACCTTGTATATAAAATCGTTGAATTCAACCAATTAAAAAGGTCACTTTTAACCCGTTGCAATCATAGAATTGTGGACTTTCAAGATTTGCAACAAGAAACTTTCAATCTGACGTGTAACATATAAACACTCAAAAATTGTGTAACTTTAGAAAATTTGATTATATGATTAAAAAACCCGAAGAAAATTTAATACTTTTGTGGAATTAAAAAACGTTAATGGTTGTTAATGTATATTTTGGTTTCTATAAAAGAAAAGGTTAATAAAATGTTCGAATATTACGTTATTGACAGTTATACCTTGGATATGTAGAACCAAGAATTTCTTTTTGACCATATTTTCTCCAAGTGTAGCCATCTTCCGGTGGAACTTCTGTGTTCCCCATCCTAGGAGCAGGCACTCTCGTTGTTCGTCTATCCGCTTCATGTTTTCTGCGTTTAGAAACATAAAATATATAATGTTTTGAAAACCAAGCATTAATGGTTTTACCGGTTAAGGCAAAACCATCGGTATTGTTAGTTTGTTTACTAACAAGGAATGTCAAACAAGTTTG
Organism: Ambrosia trifida; assembly: GCA_028751855.1. Lineage (NCBI taxonomy): Eukaryota > Viridiplantae > Streptophyta > Magnoliopsida > Asterales > Asteraceae > Ambrosia > Ambrosia trifida. Next base: position 92,487,458 of record CM054123.1, on the reverse strand, counting down.
CTAGTTTTTTACTAACCAGTAAAAACTCGGACAAAACCAGTAATCTTGTATCCGCCGGTAACTAGGTTTTATGACCGGTTACCATTGGTTTTATATGCAGGTCTAGGTTTTATGACCGGTTACAACGCAAATTTTGTAACAACGCTGTTAACATATGTTTTCTGTCTTTTAACATATATAACAGCATTGTTAACATATGTATTCTGTTTTTAACATATGTTAACAGCGCTGTTACAAAGTTTGCGTTGTTTATTTTTTTAAAAAATAATCAATTGGCTCTTTTTTTAAATTTTTTTTGGCCCAAAACGCTTAAATACATGTATGTTACCTTGTTTATTTTTGTCAAAAAAATAAATAAACATTTTAGATGGTTTGTACACAGGTTTTCTAAGTTTTCTTAACTCAAAAGGGTTTTCAATTTATACTTTCCCTATATATATGAATATCATCAAAGGTCATATCCACTTGTGATATGACCGTTACCTAAGGAATTTTTTTAGCGGGAAATCACGCTTTACGACACGATTTTTTTATGAATTCCTGAGATATACAAAAATAAGTGTGGTCTTTTTCTTTTTTATTTTGACTTCCATATGAAATCCTTTGAAAAATGCCGATAGACATTTGCCGTGTAAGTTATTTTCCAAATTTAGTAAACTTATATAAATAAATTTCTTTTTGCATGCATTTATAAATTCACCTCTTCACATGTTGGGCCCATTTGGTAAAAATAACCCAAAAAAATTGCATGTGAGATCTTGTGGACTCTTATTTTTCCCTCCAAATATGAACTCATGAAAAAGTTCAAAAAAAGCATGTTTTAAGCAAAATAAAAAATTAACCAACTTTATTATGCATTATTTCCAAATCATAATTTCCCATTACCTTCTTCGTGTTCGTTGCAACAAACCATGAGTTGCATCTGTGTCCATCACATTTCCACCACCCAAATTATCTTGACCACCAACCACTTGATCAAACCTATGCTTCTGGTGGTGAGCCACTTGTTCATGTTCATGCAACACTTGCAAATTCATTGCATTTGAACTCCTCAACCACTCGGACACCGACCCACCGCCACCGGACTCCATTGCGGGTGGTGCCTCATGGTGCCCGTAGTCATGCACCGCCATGCTCAACCGGACCCTCACATCACCAAATACCTTGCTAATCTCATCACATGAACTTATGAGAACATGAGGCTGGTTTGGCATGTTGGGTAGGGTTTGTTCAAGGTCTTTAACTAACTTACACCCATAGGAGAGCAAATTAGCAATTTCTTCCATTAGTGACGGTTTTAGGGGTCTTTTTTTTGTTTCGATTGGGAATATAGTTAAGAAGGGTTTATAAATGTATAACTAAATGTTGTTGGATATAGGGTATACAAGAAAAATAATGGTATAAATATATAATGATAATTGTGTATGTATGTGTGTATATGAAGAAAAGAAAAGGGTAAAAGGGGTTAAGAAAAAAAGAAAAGGATTCAAAGTATTTGTAATCTATTGGATACGTTGGGTTGGGTTGACTTGGTCATGGTCTCAAAAAAATTGGTAGCTTTTTGAGTTGGGTCTACAAGACGACTTGGTATGGGTGAGGAGGTCGTTAGACTTATTATTTGGTGGAAGAATTTTCTACACTTTGAAACACATGACTTGAAAAAAATGTTGCTCTTTCACAACTCAAATATTTTTTAATTATTCCTAATCATTATTGAAAATGGTTTTCTTAACTTAATGTAGAGTTTGTTAACCAAAAACAATGGCTTGAATACTAAAATTTAATATGTTTTTTAAAAGATTTTTAATCATTGATATATTAAAATTGTTATATTGAACTCCGACTTAACTTCAAATAGCGTAAACTTTGATCTCAATAGGTTTGTATGCATTATTTATAGTTCTTAGTCTGTCCGGAGTGGGGGCGGGAGGGGGGGGGGGGGGCACCGCCGCCGGTACCGGCGTGGAGGGGGCGGGAGGGGAGGGCGGGAGGCAACTCACCGGCGTGGGGAAAATGGTTTGGGACACGTGGCACTTCATGATTCGTGGGTTCTATTTTTGACCGTTTGAAAAAAAAATTGAATATAGCCTTTGCTTTTTTAACGGTCAAAACCAAAAAAAATTTATAAATTACCCTCATTTCACTACAAAACACCCATTTTAACTTATTTATTCACAAATTTTATACGCTTCTTCAACCATTTTTTATACAACTCTTCATATATTTTTCATACTACTCATCATTCTTCAACCAAAAAGAACCCATACAACCGAGGCTTTGACCCGAACAACCCATACGCGTACGTCCCAAACCCGAATACACCACCGGTTCGCCCGATCCCAAACCGTCCACCCATTCCTTCACCTTGTCCCGATTACGCGGGTTATGCGGGTTTCATTAGTGGGCAAATTTATCCTAATTTCCCATTCAATGATTCTCCCGTTCCTTCACAGCTTCCTTTAACGCAAACCGTACCCGAAACACAACCCCAAAATGTTGCGGGATCATCTTCGGGTAAAAACCCCGTGCAAAAAGAAGTCACAGGAGGAAGACGCCGGAGGAGAAAGCATTAGCCGCCGCTAACCGCCAACCAATTAAGTGGACTCCCGAAGAAGAGCTTGCGATAACGAAAGCGTGGATAAGCGAGTCGGAAAAAGAGCAAGGTATTTCTAATAAATTTTTTAACATGATTTTTTTTTGTAATATTGCTAATATTTTCTTGTTTTGTAGGAACTAGTCGCCACAAAAACGACTTTTGGATCGACATAAACACCGCGTTCCATGGGTTGATGGGAAGAGAGTTCTATCGAGCAAACGATAGTCTCTCGTCCAAGTGGACAGAGATAAACAGGGCAATGAATGCGTTTCAGCCGCATTATTATTACGCAAGAAACAATCCAAAAAGCGGTGAAACAGACACCGACAGCCTCAGCCGGTTGCTAGCAGCGTATCGTAACGAAACCGGTCTCGAATTCAAGTTTCTTCGTTGTTGGGAAGTCGCGAAGAACCATTCAAAATGGGCGTACGTCCCCACTACAACCAACTCCAACTCCGTAAAAAGGTCGATAACAAATTCGTCAAGAAACCGTCAAATTGATCCTGAAAACGTAGAAGCCGTTAATTTGGATGAAGACGAGTTCGAAGAGGAATTGAGTCGCCCACCCGGTCGAGATAAGTCAAAAAAGATGTCGCAAAAATCTACTGCTTCGTGTTCGGGTTCTGGATCAACCGGCGCCTACAGCGCTGACTTGCAAGATTTAAATTCCACCATGATTCAGTTCAATACGATTCAAGAAAAAATGCTCGAGGAGAAAAAAACATTCGCGAAGCGTTTGAAAAAAAAAGTTGAGTATGAAAGAGAGAAAGTTGAGTATCAAAGAACAGCGCGAAAAACGCGAGGATATGAAATTTCTCGCCATGAACACCGATCATCTTCACGGGCCAGAGTTAGAGATGACGCTTCAAATGAAGCATGAGATTATGGAAAAATATAATATTAACTGATTTGTTAGTTTCTAATTTTTTTTCGGTTTTTTTTATTTTATTTTTTTATGTTTTTTAATTTTCTAGGTTTTTAATTTTTGTATTTTTCTAGGTTTTTATTAATTAAAAATGTTATTTTAATTACTTAAAAAAAATGCCATATGTCACTCCCCCCCACAAAGGTCCCACAAGTGCCACATGGCGCTTCATCCCCCTCTTTCCCCCACCACTCCAGATAGTCTTATTTTTTTTTTTTTGAACTATGACTTTCATTCAAAAACAGCGCGTCCTCAAACCGAGGACCGCCACACCCAGATAGTCTTATAAATCGATCTAATTTTGCTTAAACCTTGAAACTTAATTATTTAATTGATTAAAGAGATTATAGCCTAGCTAGGGCATTAAAAGTTTGTAATAAATTGGCGTTAAAACTAAAACTCAGATTAATAATTTCTATTTTTTTTTTAAACGGCTAATTTCTTTTCTCAATTTTTATATTTTTTTTACATCATTGTGTAAATACATCATTTTTTTCCTCTCTTATGAGACTTAAACTCTCAACCTCATCTTTGTAACCTCAATAATTTTACCACCACACCATAAGAGGTGAGAATAATAATTTCTAGTTAAATAGGTTAAAATTACCATCGCCACTAGCTATTAAAAATATATATATTTGATTGATATAAACCGGCAACTACTTTAAGTAAAATACAACCAATAAAAAAACACAAATTAAGCATGTTTGTACGAGGATGACTGATCGTTTCGTTATCATACTAAAGTTTATCAAAGAAAACCGTTGTAAATTCTTAATTTATGATTAATTTTTACACATTTCATTCATCTTTCCTTAATTTTATTTTGCCTAAGGTTAAGGTTGGTGATTAATTTACAATGAATTTTGTAAGTAGCCTGAAATTTTTGACTCATTTGACAACTTAGGATTTTTTTTTTTTTTTTTTTTTTTTTTGGGTGTGTTAATAGAATATATAAATGGATTTGAAATTAAATAATCTCAAAAAAAAAACAATAATCTCACTTGAATACTGAAATCTAACAGGTCTAACTTGTGTTGGTTTTTATTTGTCATTTTATGCATTCTATTGACTCATTTGCACTTTATGGCATGCACGTAGGCAGAAAACTAACTGGCTTAAAGCTAGTTGGTTTTGGTCCAGTAAAATAAAACCAATACAAGTTGGGTCTGTTAGATTCTAGTTTTTAAGTTGGGATTATTTCATTACAACCCAACAAAGCTGAGATTATTTAATTCCAATTCCTCTACAAATAAATAGGGTAATTATGTAAACGTTAAAGTGATTATTATTACTTTACGTACTATATATCATCTCATCCCTTAATTTTTAGGCTTTTGTTTTATTAATTACTAGCTTATTACCCCGGGAAGGTCCCAGGGTTGAAAAATCTAGTATGACTTAATAAAAAATGATAAAAAGAAGAAAACATACCAAACGTAAACTCAGCCATACGGATGAACATCGAACCAGTTACTTCATGCCAATAAAAGGCAATAAAACTTTGTTTTTATATGCTTTAAAAAATGTAATAAAAGGCAAACTATTTATATACGGGATCCTAACTCTAAAACATCTCGTAAAAGATAATACACCCAGAGAATGAAGGATGAAGTAATGAATCCGAACACAAAGTCACCAGCAAGATGATGTTTAATTTTTACAACTTCCTTGAAGGCTCGTGAGTTTTGATCTGTATAGTAGACATTTTAATTATTTGTGGGGCCCATACATTATTACAAAATAAGAATTAACTATGGCCAACCTGGTGATATGGTTGTGCTGATTTGTTTTGAGGCATGATAAATATGGCGAACAAATGGCATGCGTTTAATGAACCATTCTCCAAGGTTTAAAACAGATGCACCCAACCATGTTGACATGAAGATTCCCACCACAAATATGAATGTAACTGAAGTCACAAACCCGAGACCTAAAAAGATGTAATTGGAGAAATGTTAGGCTTACCGGTATGGAGACGCCCTGTCCCCGTCCCTACATTTTATACCATATATTTTATAAACTAACCACATGTTATAAAAAAATCTCATGGATCCCTTCCAACAATTCAACCAAAACCCAAATGAAAACCCCACTCATCCTTTCTCCACACCGGGTTACACGCCGGTAGTCGATCCACCCATCTCACAAACCGTTACACCAATGCCGGCGGTAGCCCAAATGCTTCAAAACCCGGTCGCCTTTGCACAATTAAACCCGATCGCATATATGCAAATGCAAAGCTATATGCAACAAATTCAAAACTTCCAAAATAGCCAACAATTTTCTCTACAACCACAACCCATGACACCTCTTGGAACATCCCAACCCGCTACACCTCTTGTACCATCCCAACCCGCTACACCTCTTGGACCATCTCAACCCGTAGAATCGGAGAATGAAATCGATGATGAGATAATTCCCGAAACCCAACCTACGCCACGAACCAAAGGCAAACGCAAAGGAAAACAAAGAGAACCGGGACCGGGACGTGGTAAACCACTAGAGGGAGCCCCTAGACCATGGTCCGATGTCGAAGAGGAAGCCTTAGCTAAGGCGTATGTTTTTGCTTCAACACGTGCCAACATCGGTAAATTATTTAAATTTATAGATATGTATTTTTTTTTCGAAATATATATGTTTATGTTATTACTTTTTTTTTTTCGAAATATATATGTTTATGTTTTATATTGTTGATGTTATTACTTAATTAAAGGTACCGCCCAATCGATATCCCAATTATGGGATGCGGCGAACGAATACTTTCACAAGTTGATGCAAAGCAAGCCGTATCGAAAAAACGACGCTCTTAGCTCGAAATGGAGAAAGGTAAATGCGGATTGTGGTAAATTCAATGGAATTTACAACCGTATTAAGTCAAAACCGCCTAGTGGTTGGAACGAGCAAAATATTTTTGAGGCGGCGTTGAAGAAATATAAAGATGAGACAAATAGATCGTTCTCCATGATACGGGCTTGACAGGTGTTGAAAGATGAACAAAAATGGGCGGGGGTTCCGAACGAGGTTGAACGGGCCAAAAGAAAAACAAAAGCTAAACAGGGAGGTCCGTCTGTTCCAATCGACATTGATATTAACGACGAGCCCGAGTTTGATGAACCAGTATTCATGGAGGAGCCACGCCCCATAGGTTTATAAATTTATAGTTATTTTTATATATAATTCGTTGCATTTTCGTTATAGTATAAAAATATTTTAATTTTTATTATGTAGGTCGGGACAAAGCTCGAAAAGAGGCGGCGGCCTGAAAGAAAGCGGCAACGGGTAGCTCGAGCGGGAGCGCTTCCAGTTGATGCCCCAAATTTGTTGCAGCATCATTTACTACAATTATGTAATGTTTCCTCAAGTGAAAGACAACATGGTGACATGCTCTAAGACCACATATAGTGGGCAGCAAAATCCACGCCCTCCACTCCAAGTGGAAGGATCTGATTGGCTCTCCAAAAATTAGAAAATTCCACACCGTGAAAATTTCCACGCCAAGGCCAAAAAAGAAGAAAAAGACCCCGAGGGCGGTGTTGGGGCGTTTTGAGGGGCATTCACTCCCATTTCACCTCTCCGCTACACACGGTCTAACTTATAATGTTTCATACAAATAAAGAGGGCCATCTGTCCCCTTCCACAAATCCAACAATATGATCATTATTATTAAATTAATAAAGTAACTTCAAACACAAATGATAAAGCAAAAGTTCAAAAAATAATAATAATAACCCAAAAAGCAAAAACTCTTAGCCAAAAAGACAACTCACCTTAATCTTAAACTTGGTTTTGGGGCATTCAGGTCGAACCTCATAGAATGAATCGGTTGGAACTCCTGGATCTTTTCACAAAAGATTCATCCTTTTTTATATACCAACTTTTCTCTTCAACCCAAAACCAACGGTTTGTATCCAAATTTCTTCAAACCAAACAAAATTTACAAAATTTATTCAAGATTCTTGCAAACCAGATCCTAAAAACATGAAAAAACAATACCCAGATGAGATCTTGGGGTAAACATCCACAAAGCAACGATCTTTATTAATCTTTATTAAAATAGAAAATAAACAAAAAACATAAAAAAAAACCGAAAAACAAAAAAAACAGAAAAAAAAAATAAAAACAGAAAAAAGAAAAAACCGGAAAAAAATAAAAAACAAAAAAGAAACAGAAAAAAGAAAATACAAAGAGAAAACAAAATAAAAAAAACGAAAAAAAAACTGTACTTACAGGGAGACGAGAGCAGAGGGAGAGATCGGTGGTGGTGGGTTGCTCGGTGGTGGTGGGTTGCTCCGGTGGTGGTGGTCTCCGGCGGTGGAAGAAGGAGTGGGAAGACGAGGAAGATGAAGAGAAGAAGGGGAGGAGAAGAGAGAGCAGTGCGAGAGAAAGAGAGAGAGAGTGCGATAGAGAGAGAGAGAGAGCTGCGAGAGGAAGATCAGAGAAGAAGAAGAGTTTGTGAAAAAAACAAGAGGGAAAGGAAGAAGCTAGAGGCGGGTAAGTGAAAATTTTGGAGGTTTTTAGCGGCGACGGTGTCGCCGCTAATAGTTTTAGTACGATGAAATCTTGGCCGTTGATCAAAGATTGATCAACGGGGGATTGGGGGTCAGGTTAAAATTTACCTTTAGCGGCGACACTTTGGCGGGTCGCCGCTAAAGGTGTCGCCGCTAAAGGTGAAAATTCTTGTAGTGTATTGGTAATAGGATGACACTACTAGAAGGTTCAAAAGACAAGAGAATAAGATATATACAATAGCAAATTAATTTAAACATTAACAAAAGAAATACATAATTTTACTGCAAAATATGGAAAAAGAAGTAAATAAATCACAAGATGATGTTCAAGTTTCAAGAACATTAAGAAAAATAGAAAGATTATGAAGGAAAACTTTGCATACCATCCAATCATGAACTTTTTAGAAGCCCAACTCCTAAGAACCTTTTAGAAAGTGTGCATGAAAACAATGATGTTAGAATAATGTACTACTCATCAGTTATCACCTTATGCTACTTTTACATAAATGTTGCTTTAGTTCTCTTTAGTCACATTTTATGTTACATGAATTATATACTATACATGTCAAAAGAAAAGAAAAAGTTCTTCGAGCCAAGGGTCTCACTGGGAGCGGACTCTCTGCTTCAGAGTTTCAACATGTCGATTCGAACTCAAATCTTGTGCGTTTTCAGACAACTTTGTTCTGTTGATCAACATTGCGACACAAGCAAATACCAAATTAACCAAATATATTATTGCCAATGAAGGTTACAAATAATTAATGGAAAAGGGGCCCAACAGAACCGACTTAAAACTATGCTTATTACATTGTTAATCTAATTTTTTTTAATTAAAAATATCATACATTTTATGAGTTTTAAGTAATCATGGTGACTCTCAACCTGTTCAACTCGTTCCGTTTTAGCTAGATTTAACCCGTTTTAATAACTGAAGTATTAACCAAAATCAGGGCCGGCTCAAGCCCAAGTGAAATAAGGCTAGGGCTTTGGGCCCTCAAATCTATAGGGCCACCATTTTTTATTTTGAAACACTGAATTGGGCTGTGTAATTCCAGAAAGTAGAGGAACAGGCCATAGGAAATTAGGGAAACAACATTTATGTCTTATCAGAGACGAAATCATCTTCTTATGTGATGCTTGAATATCATCTATGTAAGTTCTAAAGTTTGAAACCATCTTGTAGTTCTGTTTGAGTTTAAAATCATTCTCTTTTTTTCTCCCACAATCATTCATTCATTCTCTGTTAGGATTTGTAGGTTTCTGAATCTTTGACTCTAAATCGGTGAGGGATTGGAGGTCTCTGACTCTCGAAATTGAAGGCCTCATACTCAAAATCAAGGTACACTAACATATTGAAGTATGTGATATAAGCACTAATTCCCTAATTGCCTAACTGTGGTTTGTGATATTTGCTACTTTTGATATAGTAAGTTAAGGGCCTTAATTGAAATTAAGTTGTTGATCAATTTAGTTTGATAAATTTAGCTTAAGTTTACTGATTGAAATTGGTATTAAAGCCCTATCGTTTGTTTGTACATACATTATGATTTGGTTTGGCTGGTTAGACACAAAGTATCGCAACACAAACTATATAAGAACTAGCAAAATATTTTATGCTTTCGGAAAAATAGGGCCCCAAATTGATAATTCGCTTTAGGCCCCCTAAAGGGTTGAGCCGACCCTGACCAAAATCGACCCATTAACCCGTAAACAGATTTGGCCCGTTAGTCCATAAAGATGTTCAAATTGAAGATACCAATATTGTACAAGTAACATGAACATACATTCCTTTTCTAGACACTGAAGCTTCCTGTTTAAACCATTTTTCTCTTCCTACTCCATCATAAAACAATCTTTTAAATCTTGTATCTCGTATTGATCTAGAAAAAAAAATGTCACACAGTCAATTGCAATGGCCGTGTAAATAATTTTCTTGAAATTTCAAATAACTGAGCAAAGCTCACATGTCATCTCAACATCTGAATGAACTTGGTCCAGTCTTTTTGCTAAAGCTTCAACGTGGTTCCTATGTGCAGCTAAATCTTGGTGGAGCTGATTAATGGTTGATTCATTTACCTTTTTCTAAGCCATATCATCTCTGTATTACCGTAATTATTTGCTAGCCCAAATTGGACAACAAAAAAGCCTTATAAATGAAAACTTACTTGATTTGAATGATAGGTTTACAGAGAAAAACCTACAAAACTCCCAAGAATATTAAGATCAAGAGAAGAGATACCAAGCATAAAGCTTCGTCATATTTTCATTCATTTCCCCTAATATTAAAATACCATAGCCATTATATAGGCTTATACAAATAACTAACTACCACTAACCCACTAAACATTAAGAAACTACCCACTAATACTGTAATAACAAAGCTATGCATAATAAGTAAATAAAACTAACTAAAAAATAAGAAACAAAAGGAAATCGTGGACCCATGCACCACTACATGGCTTTTGATAGGAGGAACGTATCATTGAACTTCCAGACCTTGGATTCTATTCTCGTAATCATGCTTAAGCTGGTTAATTGCATTTATGAACTCCTGTTGCAAATTTAAAGTTATCACTCATGTACGCATAGCTTTGGTAATTAGTACTACTAAAGATACCACCTAGATGGCCATCAAAGAGTTGAAAAACTATACCCATCAAATATCCTGATTAATTACACCACTGGAATCAATAAAAAAAAGGAAACATAACTGATAAAATAACCAAAATTCCAAAAAGACATGAAATTCGAAAAGTTTAAAGAGATAAACCTCACGGACAGCAAGATGAGAAAAAGAAACCGAACCAACGCATACATCTTATCAGCTTTCCAATTCTGCGTCATGATTGAATCAAAACTCCCGATTATAAACCTGAAACAATATTATTCCAAATTCTTATCAATTCTAAATAAATCACAATCAAAATAACAAATAATAATATGTTAACTTAAATTTTATTTTATTAAACCTGTTGAAGTGAAATATGTTACGAAAGCTGGAATGTGGCAGTGACAATAATGGCAGTTATAGTGGCGAGTGTTGTCATTGTGGCTGCATTGATTGTTGTGGTGGCGGCAGTGGCGAATCTTGACCCGAAACTTCGGGGGGTCGGAAGTCACTAGTTTCGGGGGGTCGAAAACCAGTTTCGAGGGGTCGAAACCTTATATAACAAAAAATTTCTATACGAATACTATATAATCAGAACTTCTGAGCGAAAATTCGGGGGGGTCGGCCGCCCCTCCCCGCCCCTATAGAGGATCGCCCCTGGGTGGCGGACGTGATGATGGTGATGGTTGGGCGTCGACAATGAGAAAAACGATTGTGTTGTTTGTGATGATGGTGGTATCTATAATCTATAACTTATAATAAAAGAATTGATTTTGTATAAGGTGACATTTAATGGAATGTGTCATGTGGCATCATGTGAAGCTTTCTTTTAAATTTATTTATTTTGTATTTTAAATAATCTATATCTATATTATCTTAAAATTTCAAATATGTTAATTAGTATTTTTTTCCTTATTTTCCTCTTACATTTTTTAAATGTTAGTGAACTATTAATTATTTTAAAATTTCAAATATGTTAATTAATATTTTTATCTTTATTTTTTTTTATTTTTCGCTCACAATTTTTAAACGTTAGTAACTTTTATGTATGATATTTTTTTTGAAAAAAAAAATTACACCAAATAACGATCGCTTTATTATCTTTCCAACGAGCACCATATATAGTGCTATACAAAAACGAAAAAAAAATGTTTTTAGTGAGTTTTTGTTTATGCAGAAAAAAACACAATGTATTTAGGTAATTTCTTAATCATATATACGCAAGTCACTAATCATGTTATGATAGTATATATGTTTTCGAACCTAGTGTTCATGTGCTATAACGATATGCCTAGCATTAAAAGAGGTTGAGATTTTTTAATATGCTGGGAACGCAGCATGAGAACCTCTTTTGATAGTATAAACATTAGAACAACTTTCTTTAACATTAAAAGAGGTCGAGACTGTTTACTTCTTTTATTCCTTTTTATTAAGTAATATTAGATTTTTTAACCCCGAGACACTTCCGGGGTAATCAGCTAGTACCATGATAAGAGATTTCAACTTATTTAATTGGTTTTTTTAATTGCAAGAAATATTGATTAGTTAGAGTGAATAACAATTCCGATCCGTTCGTCTCATTGTCTGATAAGTACATCGAACCAAAAATACTAATGAATAGCTTCTGTTTAAATATTGTTACATAAAACTAGTCAGGTATCCGCACGTTACGACGGGAAACAACATTTAGTTAACATGTGCATTGTGTGTTGTACTTTAAGCAATTATACTGTAAAACTTAAATTTAAGAGGTCAATAATAAGTGTATTATAATATAGTATAAATGATTTCGGTTCATTTTCGTTTTGGTTATTACTTAACCATAACATGTCATTTTTAAATTAAAAAAATTATAACAATACTATACTCAAATTAAAGAGAAAAAAATATTCGTTTATACGGTGTAATAATATTAGGAAAATATTAACGTATAAAAAATTTATGGATGTTTAAAAATCGTGGAGGTAGTTAGTTAAAATAAGAGTGGAAAGTGTAATTGTTATTTAAATAAAAAATTGAGTAAAGTTGAGAGAAAAATGTGTAACTAAGGGTGCAAACGAGCCGAGCCCGAGCCTTGCATTATCGAGCTAAGCTCGTTACAATTTTCAGAAGCTCGAGCTCGAGCTTAATTCGAGCCTTGTATTTTGGGCTTGAGCTCAGCTCGATAGTATATTTAGGAACTCGAGCTCGGCTCGAAAGCTCGATCAAAGTGTATGTGAAAAGAGTTTAAACGAGCCCGAGCTCGGCTCGAGCTCGTTTTGGACCACTAAGAAGCTCGTTTTGGACTATTAAGGACTCGTTTTGGACCATTAGTGAGCTCGTTTTGGACAATTAAGAAGCCCAATGCCCAAAGTAATTTAGTTAATGCATGAGTTGCAATACAATTGGACTATATAGTATTAATTGACATAAATAAGCAAAGCTCGATAAGGCTCGACGAGCCCAACCGAGCTTTACATTCGAGGCTCGAGCTCGAGCTCGATAACTAAATGAAGTTTATTTCAGGCTCGAGCTCGATAAGACTCGGCTCGTTCGAGCTTTTTACCGAGCCGATCTCAAGTAGCTCGCGAGCCGCTCGGCTCGTTTGCACCCCTATGTGTAACTATTGTATAAAAGACATATTTACCCTCAAAAAGTAGTTAGCATATGTATTGTGTGTTGTACTATAAGGAATCATGCTTGTAAAACTTAAATTTTAAAAAGTTCTTGTGAAATGTATTATAAGATAGAATAGATCATCATACCTCATTGTTCTATTAAGAAAAGATGAGATTTGGAATTAGTATTATATTAAGGCATTAATTAATGGATTACGGATAACATATTTATATTTTTTTTGGAAGGCAGGATAACATATTTATATGATAATGAACTAAAATATATTCATAATTGAGAAAAATGTCGAGTTCCAGAATCGAAAAAAATAACGTTTTTGTTGGACGCATTTTCTTGAATTGAATGGGCAAAAGAGATCGGACCCATTAAAATGTTAGACAATTAGGATTAGTATTATATTTTTCTTTGAAATTAGTTAAACTGACATTTTTTTTAATTTACAATTCATTATATTTTTTTTATGCCAATCAATATATCTTCACTCATTCTTCCATAAAAATAATGATTTATTTTTATTTTTTGCTATTCATGGTTTTAACGGACCAACAGATCTCTATACCACCATTTGTTTCTAGAGGTCATTACTAGACTATTGTCACACATAGCGACAACCAAATGACTAAATATTACAATGATTGTTGATTCATACCAATTACGCAACAAACACTTTTTAGAGACATAGATCGGACCCATTAAAATGTTAGACAATTAGCATTAGTATCATATTTTTCTTTGAAATTAGTTAAACTGACATTTTTTTAATTTACAATTCATTATATTTTTTTATACGAATCAATATATCTTCACTCATTCTTCCATAAAAATAATGATTTATTTTTATTTTTTGCTATTCATGGGTTCTAACGGACCAACAGATCTCTATACCACCATTTGTTTCTAGAGGTCGTTACTAGACTATTGTCACACATAGCCACAACCAAACGACTAAATATTACAATGATTGTTGATTCATACCAATTACGCAACAAATAGAACCCTAAAACTTACAACCCTACATCCAGAGAAGATCGTGAGTAGATTGGCCTTCCATCTGTAAGCTGTTATTTTTCGGGTTAAAATCTTTAAGTGGCTGCTTTCAAATTCCTCTTCCATGGAGGGATGTCCCCAAAAATCACTTTAGAATTAATTATGTTCGTAAAGGGGAAAAACACCGATTAATTTGGTCAAAATCAACTTTTTCTCTAATTTCGCATTGTTGTTTACCAACCGGCGCCATAGGCACCAAAAGTGGCGCCCAAGGCACCACCCTTGTTTCTCAAGTTTTTTTTGTTTCGACCAACTTGAATACGCCAATGTGGGTTGTAGGACACCTAGCCAATCCCTATAATACGCCAAAATAGCGTCTTGGTCCCATAAAAGCTCTAACTACCTTCAACCATGTCGTTTACCGTGTTTAGGGCTAATTTTAATGATTTAAACATTCTAAGCAACCATAATTCACAAACCCATCACTAACATTGTGAGGCTTGAACATGTACTACTTTAGTGAAGGTAAACACTTATTACCTCTACCTAATGATGTGCGTAAAACAAAGAAAAATATCTTTATCAACCCACAATTACATACTTTCTATGAGATCATGGTCGAGCAAAAAAAAAATGGTTATTACTTTGATAATTTATCATTTACTATTCATTATCAAGTTTTATTGAGAAAGTTGTAATAGTTAAACATAAGACCAGGTGTAGTGGAAGCTCAATTCCACGCCCTTCATTCCGCTTGAATAGTATTGATTGGCCCTCAAAAAAAAAAAAAGAAAAAAGAAACTTCCACGCCCAAATATGGCTTTAAAATATCCACACCAAAACCAAAAAACCACAAAAAACGCCCAGGGGGCGACGTAACCGGCGTTTTTGGCAAAATCCACGGCGTCCATTTCATATTACCACTCCATGTGGTCTAAGTTGCCCATCAAAGGACTAGTGTAGTGACGAAGCTTTTTAAAGGGGATGGGGGCATCAAAAGACTCTCGTGTGCCTCGTTGGTTCTGCCCCAATGTCAGAGAAGATGATTGAATATGAAGCATTCATGACTTATGAGATATTTGGATGAAATTAGTTCTTCATCAATTTGTCAGTTTTTTTTTTTTTTTTTCTTCATATCAAAAGTTATTTTAAGACCTCAATTAAAAAGAAAATATTAATCGGTTGAGTCAACGGATTTCATAAATTCTAGATTTATAAAAGTAAAACCCCATTAGCGAGTGGTGGATTTCATAAGTCCTGACGTGACGTACTATGAATCTAAATCTAGTTCTACAACTTGCAGACATGAATAGCACTTGTGACTTGTGTTGAAATATAGAATTACTGTTCCGCCACAAAGTCTATTACTACGTTGTAATGGTGGGCTTTTGTTTTGCTTTGCTTTGCGTTTGTTATGCTCTAGGTTTAAGTCTAATGTAGTACTTGTTCAATCTCTTGGTTATAATTATAACTTTGAATTGGCATTTTTAATATATATTTTTAATAATAATAATAATAATATATTATTTTTTATAATCGATAAGCAAAATCCCTTATTAGTTATGTTTGGAAATTTGTTGAAAATTATTTTTTCACAGAATATAAGAAAACGAGTTTTTCCTATTTTTGGATAAAACATATAATTGAAACTGGGGGGGGGGGGGGGGGTGTATATATTTGCGGGTTTGCATTCTTTGTTGTGACAGCTTCGCAATGAACCAAACAACGTCTAAAACTAAGCTAAGTTAAATGAGATAATAATGCTCAAAGATTAGTGTTTTAAAACTAGAATGCTAAAAAATATAGGAAATGAGAACCATTGCCCCACATAGGATGGGTGACAAAACTTAAAGTGGTATACCCCCCCCCCCCCCCCCCCCCCTTCCTATTCTTCAATGGAAGCACACACTAGTGAAGGGTGCAGAGCATCTTACATTGCACTCGCATACGCCCGTGTGCCCGGCATGAGCGCAATGTGACGCTTTGATGACGCACTTTGCACCATCAATGCATATGTTGCTTAAGTGTGGCGTATAATGTAAGTTCCTTATGGCGCGCCTGCGTAGGTGTATAACGTGGCGGGTAGCTTGCTGGCACGTCCTTGCGAGTTGGTAGGTGCGTACCGATGCACCAGTCATGATGCGCACAATTCTTTACAGAATCTTCTCCCCAACCAAACGATGAGGAGACCGGCATTCAATTTAATAGCGCAGTAGTCAGTAGATGCTTGCAAGCATTCGGATTTTTGTTTGAAACCACGTGTTAAACGACTCGTGAAATTCGTCGTAAAATGTGTACTACAACATAAAGATTGCCTATTGAATTATGGGAGTCATTAGACAAAGCTTACAAAATGGAGGATGATGGAACGAAGAAGTTCATTGCGGCCCGTTTTTTGGATTACAAAATAATTGATTCAAAGACTGTGATGAACCAACTCTAAGAGTTACAAATTATACTTCATGGCATCCATTTTGAGGGTATGACACTTAATTTTTAAGTGGCAACCAAGATTGAAAAGTTGCCTCGTGGTTAAGTTGAGTTTATGAATTATCTTAAACACAAATGAAATAAGATGATTGTGGAAGGCACGACTTTGCACACCGATGCTAAAGCCCTTCACTCACATGTTGACGCGGTGTGTCATGCTCCCATCCCCATCACCGGGAAACGTCGCCGGTGCGGTATATCCTAACACAGTCTCATACGTCTTATAATATTTATTATAGTATTGTATAACAGAGATATATAACAACATATAAGTGTACAACTTAGCATGCTTGCATAATGTTAAAATGTCAAATCTATATTTTTTCCCTGAACTAGTTCAATATCTATATTTAAATAGATCCCTATCATATTGTCAAATCATATTATACTAGCAATGGATGGGTGACAAAATGTTACCCCACTAAATAGGATGTCTAGATGATCTTAACTAATATTTTTTTCTAGAAAAATTGAACCTAATTGTAATTTTCCATGTTAATTGAATCTTACATAAAGTTCTAGATAATCATAACTAGTAGTTTTGCAAGGGAAACTCACATTGCAATCAAGTGTTTGTGATGTCTTTTCTGTTATCATTTGGTTTAGGTTTTGAATGTCTAAGTGCATAAAGCCTCTTATGTAGATTAGTGGTATTAGTCAAAATTAGTCATTTCAGAATCACCTAATATAACATACAAGCTTCACCATTCCACATTAGCAAAATGGCCACGTCAGCAAAAAAAGTAACCATGGTTTGTCCGAAGGTGACACATGCCAAGAGGTTGAAAGTACAGTGTGGTGGTAAACAATTTTGTAGTTCAGTGTGTCTGCGGCCAATAATTAATAGTTCAGGATGTTAAAATCCAATTTCCCTTTTAAAAAAAATGCTTGTATTAGCTTTTGTGGTGAGAAAAGTCAATAAATTATTTTTTTAAAAAGTGTTTGTCTTAGATTATTGATGTAAAAGAAAATAAAAAAAGAGTAAAATATGGGTAACTTAATAATTTGATACTCAAAAAGTTAAAATCAGTTTAAAAAGTCAGGTTTTTGTGACTTTTGAAATACAATTTTTTAACTCATACCAAAAAACCAAAACAAAACGAAGTTTTATTAAAGCCAAACAATTGATTGACTTATTGAGTTAAAATACTCAAATGCTGGTTATTGTATTTCAGGATCATTGTAACTTTCATACCTAAATTATATGAGAACTTGTGTATTTAATGCATACCTTGAATAAAACATGAGGTGAAATTAAACAAGTATAAAAGGGAAATTAGATTTTAACACTCTGAACAATTTTGTAGTTTAGTGTGTCAGCGGCAAATAATCTATAATTCAGGGTGTTAAAATCGAATTTCCAAAAAAAAAAAAAAATAACAGACTTGTTGTTTATTGTAGAATTGATCTTAAAAAATGAATTTGAGAAACCTATAAAGGTTTCTTCATCCATCGTAGCTTTATGTTTTCAAACAAATAAGGCATTACTTAGAGCAAAAGAATAACTTAGAGCAAAAGAAAAGGAAACCAAGTAACTCGGGTTCCGCAAAGGTCCGACTTGGTTCCAATGACCTGATTCAAGTGGCATGTTTATAGTTTATGTGTTATTTCCTTTTTTTTTTTCTTGCTTTCATCATTGTCTACAAATCACCTGTACTTTTTTTCCCGTTTGTTAAACTAACATGAAATTGTTGTGCTAATTAACATTAAAAATTGTTGTGCTAACTGCTAAGTTCGATTTACATCCTTTCTTAATTGACTCGTAGCCTCCAACGTACAACCTCAAACGAGTTCGATTTGCGTCAAGAGAAGATGATGTGGTCGGGAAAATGGAGAAATGTGAGAGAAATAGTTTCCAGAATTCTTCTTCTGTTTGAGTGGTTGCAAGCTTCCGGCTACGATCTCGGTTACTTTAATTTATTTGTTTTTGATATGTTATATATATTTTCGTTTTCACTCATGTTTGCAATTTATATTTCATAAAGGGATTTACAATTTGATATAATACTTAATTACATGTAATCGATTTATATAATTAATTATGATGTAATCTGGTTGTACAGTCTGGTTCGATCGGTCCGATCAGTGAACCACTAAGGCAACCAGTTCTATGATCCGTTCGTTCATGAAAACATTGCCACCATCACTACCACCCCATATCACCCCACAATGAATTTCCCCCAAATCCTATTGCTTTATCTCTATTCGCATTCCGGAGCTCTCTACTGTCATCCTGCATTGTCATTTCTTTAATTTCTAGACATTTTGGTTTCAAATTCCCAATTGCATCTTATCTCCTACCTATTGTATGCTTTCTTTGTGTTTGCTGACCTAGAACATTCGCATCAGGTCTATCATATTATGTGAGTGAGCTTTTCATGTTTTCAAAAGTAGTTTGAGTCTTTGAGATGTCATGAGTAGAGGAGAGAGAAAAAGTTAATGTATTTGAGGGTACAGTGTTCCACCCTATTTATATTTTAATATTTTTTGAAGTGATTATGAGTGAAAGAGAGAGAAAATATAATGATAAAGATACAAAAAAAAATATTAGTTATTTGAAAAGGTGAGAAACAATTTATTGATTTTTAGTGATTGTGAATTCGTTAACAAGTTATGATCTTACTTTGTCTAGATGGTAATTAAGAATTGGATTCTCTTGGATCAACAAGGGTGATGAGATTTTGATATGGGGTCTCAAGAAAATGTGTTGGTTTTCTTGAAAACTTTAATGATTGGGTTTTAGGTCATGGTTTGAGATGGGTGTGAGATTAGGGGTGGTTATTTTGTTCATTTAATGGGTGATAAAAATGATTGATGCAATCTTTGGAAGAAACGAAGATTGAAGATCTGGAGGCAGTGGTAGTGATGGTGGTGGTTTGATAGAACGAGGAGTAGAGGTGGGATCCACAAGTTGTTTAATATTTTAAACTAGTATTTGGACCGTGCACGCTGTGGCACGGGTACATTACGAATATCGAACGACGATCATTTAAGATAGTCATTAACACAACATCGAAACAATGAAAATCTTTTTGGCTAAAACATGTCGAACACTTAACTATGTTGGCTTTAAAATCACAAAAGGTAGCCATGAAGATCATACCAAAAATCCATTCAAAGTTAGCCCCTCAACAATTTGTTCATCTAATCCATGATCTATAAAAGGAGTAAAACCACTCTGTTGCCACATGTTGCATTCATCCTAGAGCAGAAGATGTATATGATTCATAAATCTAAAGTAGTGAGGCTTCCCATTCCACTTGACTCGGAATAGATTTTACACATGTGATATCTACTTTTGTTATATTATGAAGTAAAAATTATGTGATGTGTGGTTAAAGTCATACAAACAGATAGCAAAATCAAACCATTTTAGACATGAGATAACTACTTAAACAGAAATAACAGAAACTATAGGCATATACATTCTCAGGTCAAATCCATCAAGTTCTCACATCATTATACTTTTGCAAAACCTGGTGTATTTTCAATCAAACTGTCTATTCAGAAATCCATATCACAAACCACAAAACTTATGGCAAAACAAAGGCATTAAATGCTTGTACGATGCAAAAACATTGCCACAACATTACTCTTGTCAATAAACGTGTCAAAAGAAGTATAAACTAAATCTTCAGAATTACAGTAACATGAGTATGTAGTATGTACTAATACTGAGATATCCAGTAGTACTAACAGGAACCTAATTCAACCAACCAATTCAAATTGCCCAAATCAATTGCATCATAAAACCAAACACACCAACTTACGAAACAAATAGTACTAACAGGAACCTAATTATCTATTACATGAAAAATCAAATACGTAGTAGGTATAAGAGTAGAATTGTACATGAACCTCGCTTTTATTGAATCTAAACATGGGTTTTCCACCAAACCATCACATCATTACCTTCACCCTTCTTATCCTTTCATCCACTGTATTCCCAAAAACAAACTCCAGCTTTGTAATGGATCTTCGAGCTTTGTAATGATCGACGGAACCCAGGCCACCATGATCGGAGGCGGCGCCTAGGCCTTTGAATTTATGGTGGACGGTGACTACATCATAATTTTTCGCTACCGTTTCTAGGGCTTTGCATCACCTCCACCGATCATAGCCGGTTCATCGTCAATTTCCGATACGGTCGGGGTCATGGCAGCTATCGGTTACTTTTTCTCTTGAAGGTTACCGTCGGTTCCTTAACACGCGGCGGGCAAAATACTAGTTAGGATCAATTATGTAATTATTAAACATTAAGCATCAATGATACAAAATATACAAAACACAGGACCAATCAAGCAATTAACTCTTTAATTTACACAAATTGTCCTTTAATTATTACTAAAATTGCATCCTCTGTCCTTATGGAAAACTTTCACTCCTTATATCCTTTATTTTATCAATTTGTTACACCTTTTGTCCTTTAGCCTAACTTAGTTAAAAAAAAACTTGATTAACTTTATTTTCTAAGTTAACACTTTTAGTCCCTATAGTTTTGATCGAAACCCTAACCCTTGATTGACCTTGAATTCGACCACGGTAATTAACGAAATCATAGGGCTATTATAGAACATCAAATTCTTATCAAAAGCATGTATAATAATCGTACTGACTTGATCGTTTTCGAGGCTAAATCGAACGATTAAAATTGCAACTGGTTGATCTTGTTCTTTAAATTGTGAACGATTTGGTGGGTGTTTATAGTATATTTTTGCACAGAAACGGTCGACTAAGGCATAAGATGTTATAACAGGTATCATTTTATGGTATAGAGGCTCGGTTTGCAAGTGAGTTTTAAAACATTTGAAGACTTTTATTTTCTCAAAATACATTTTTAAACGTTTATGGAACATGCTAAACATCTTATGCCTTAGTTGACCGTTTCTGTGCAAAAATATACCATAAACACTCACCAAATCGTTCGCAATTTGAAGAACAAGATCAACCAGTCGCAATTTTAATCGTTCGATTTAGCCTCGAAAACGACCAGGTCAGTACAATTATTATACATGCTTTTGAACGAAATTTGATGTTCTATAATAGCCCTATGATTTCGTTAATTGCCGTGGTCGAATTCGAGGTCAATCAAGGGTTATGGTTCGACCAAAACTATAGAGGCTAAAAGTGTAAACTTAGAAAATAAAGTTAACCAAGTTTTTTAACTAAGTTAGGCTAAAAGACAAAGGGTGTAACAAATTGATGAAATAAAAGATATAAGGAGTGAAAATTTTCTATAAAAGACAGATAATGCAATTTTAATAATAATTAAAAGACAATTTATGTAATTTTCTCTTAAAAAATATTGTTTAATTTGGAGCATGCCAAATTCTTCTAGACAACTCCAACCCCAAGTTATTATGAATTTTCTAAGTCTGATTGGTTCCATACTTCCATGAAGATAAACTATTTTCACTTTTTTTTCTTAAATGGTTAAATATGTTTGTTATCGGTTTTATTGAAAAGTACAAATTAGATTTTTTTTAACAAAAAAAAAAGTACAAATAAATGGGGTGTTAGGTAGAAATTAAAACGATTTCAGCCACACCTTTGTCATGAGCATTTAACGGGTGATATTGATCACACATTTAGATTCAAAATCACGTAGCATTCCCTTTATAAATTTTAACAACCCTTCATTCCAAGCACATTAGTTAATTGCTAAGTTCATCACAGTTACATTACTACATATATTTGCAATTGGGTATTTATATCTCATAATTTTTTTGCTTACTAAGTAGTGGTAGCTAATTTTTGTTTTTACTTAGTTAGTAGCTAATTTTTGTTTTTACTTAATTTTGAATTCAGATTGTTTTGAGACTTGAAGATGCACAACCATGGTCATCATCATCACCATCATCATGATGGATCACATGATAATCCATTGATGTCACTTTGTTGTTGCCCATGCATGATGGTGTCTTCATTATTTGGGATGTTGGGGAGTTGCATCTCTTGTCTTTGTTACCCGGTTCTTCACTGTTTTGGATTGGATCATCATCGTCCACATCACCCACCACATCACCACCGGTTCTAAGTAAAAAAAAAAAAACCATATGCCTGAGATGTTCATGGTTTATATTATTTAACAAATTAAGGTTTTTAATTTTTTATTTTTAGGGTTTTGGGAGTTGTTGTGGGACTTAGTAATTGTGGCATGGATATTTATCTATGAGTAATTTTAGGCTAAACTGGTATGTACCCAAATCTTTAAATCTTAATGGTTATGTAGTTGATTTCCAGCGGTCCATGTTTTTATCCTGTGCTTGTGAAGATCTGTTTGATTGTGTTTTCTTTTTAAACAAAAATATGATCTTTCATATGATTATCTCCAAGGACCAAAGGCGTTGTAGCCTAGCGGTATTAAGATATTTAGTAAAGGTGATTTGGTTAATAGGTGCTAGAGGGTTTAAACCCATTACGGGTGTGCAAAAAACCAAATTAACGTACATAGCCACCCATAACTGAGTTATCCGACAAAACCGAACCAAATCAAAACCATTGGGTCAGTTAACAGTGTTTTTGAAAAATAAAAGCAGTGGGCCGGTACAGATGGTTATCAATGTTTCCATACCAACCATAACAGAACCAAAATGATACGTAGTTAAATCATTGTCAGATTTTGGAATTCTCACCACTTTTTCAATATTTGATGTTTTCGGTTGAACGTTGACTGAATTTATAGATTATCACATATCGTTTTGGTTGAACGCTTATTTGTAGATTATCACATATCGTTTTCTTTGAATATTCTGTAATAATCGGTGTCAAGATTATAAGTTATGTGTCTTTTTTTAGTGCTATGTAATGTACTTATATAAAGAAATGTGGAATAACAATCTATTCCATGTATAAAATTTCAAGCCCAAACTTTCAGACCTAGATTCATGGTTATTCGACTAGTTATAACCTTCAAACCGATTAACAAAACCACCATAACCGATCATATTTGTTTATGGTTATTTATTAACCGACATCTTGGCTATGGATGGCTTAAATCCAGCTGCAAGGTGCATGCGTAAGATTAAATAGGAGTATCACAAGTTCTGAATTGAGCTTAAAGGTCGATAATTGACATCTAGTGATAATGGTTCTCATAGGGTCTTTGGTTGTGGACAGGATTTAGGGTATGGCTATTTGTTGCTACAAAGATCCAGGAAGTTGGGTATCACAAGTTCTGAATTCGTCGCTTGTAGAGGGAATGGGGAACTCTGCGTGTCGTGGCAAGGCTAATTTTAAGCTGAGAGTCTTCATCAGATCAAGAGTCCTAAATGAACCTCACCAAACCAAAAATAATGTTAAAGAATAAGTTTTATAAAAAGACCTCACCATCACACTAACAAAAATGATGTTGAGTTTAAGTTGGAAGAACATCCAAAAGATTGATTTCATAAAAATTAAAAATCCATAAACAGTGAAACTATATATATATATATATATATATATAGGGTATGGTTCAATAGAAAACTCATTTTATTAAGAGAACTCAAGAACTTTATATTACATATGTGCAATATATCATATATTGCATATGTGTAGTATATATTGCACATATGTAATATATCATATGTTACACATGTGTAATATATATTGCACATGTGTAATATATCATATGTTACACATGTGTAATATATATTACACATATGCAATATATGATATATTGCACATGTGCAACATATGATATATTACATATGTGTAATATAGAGTTCTCGAGTTCTCTCCCTAACTATGAGTTCTCAATTGAACTTTCCCATATATATATATATATGAAAAATTGATACAATGTCATTGAAAATCGGATTGACACTCACATTTCCATATAATTTGTTTGAGTCAAACTATGAAACCACATAAGGCTGTGCGGTGTTGCCTTATGTGGTGGGTTTTCTTGGTCTGTCTTGGGCCATCCAAGACGCAGAACACCGCCCCCTTAGAAACGTCTCCGTCCCAGACGTCGATTCTAGGACGATGGAGACGGGCCAAAAGCAATCAATTTTCGACCGTTGGTTATTTATTAGGGATGTTTTGTTTATTTCTCTCTCTAGAAAAATTGAATGATGTTAGCGCCAGAGGGTGGTGCACGGCGGTGGTGATGGTTGTTGAGGTGATGGGCAATGGCGACGGTTATGGTGGTGGTGCACGGTGGCGATGATGGTTAGGGAAGAAGATAAGGGTGCTGACGGTAATGATGATGGTGGTAGTGGTGGTGCAAGGCGACGGTGATGGTTGGGGAACAAGACCAGGTGAGAAGAAGGTGGTGATGGTGGTTGATGATGGTGTTCTATGTGGTATGTACATTGAGTTTGAAAATGGAGAGGGTTGTCTCTACACCATTAGGTTGTCTCAAAAAGGAGGAGTACCCTCATTGCTTATGTGGCAAGTCTATGAACCCTGTAAATAATATTTTAGCAAGTAATTTAATGATAATTGTGTTTCGAATAATAATGTATAAAGTTGTATTGCTTATTTTGGTCCATCGTTGTTGGCACAGACAATTAGATCAAACACGAACACGCGATATTTGAGGAGAGAACCCGCGACTCTTTCTATTCTAACCAATGTTTCTTAGGATGTTGGGTGTGGAGACGGGAAAAGAGCCCTCCACGTAGAAAAATTTGTCAGTGAGGGCAAATATCAAAAAATGAGACATGGAAGGAGGTGGTGTTTGGGACATGTGATGTGTAGATATGGACCTCCTATTGGTCCATTCATTAAATATTAAATGGGTTGGTTTGTGATTGATTCGTCTCTCATGTTCTTTTGGAGACCAGAGGGACAAGGAATGAGGGGGCAGTGTGGGAGACAGAGACATGGCAAAAAAGTGGTGGGACAGACCCTTTTTCATCTCCACACCCAACATTCTTACAAACAAGGAACAATTAAAATCAATAACATAGACCCCTATTTATATTAAACCAACCATACTAATCCTACTCAAATACTTCTAGCAATAATAATAATCTAAAACCAAACATCTCAACATTCAAACTAATCTTACACCAATTTTTTACTGTGCTCCTTCAACTTTCAACTCATACATAATTAATTATGACTAACTTTCAACAATCGTCATGTTAAAATTAAATAAACCAAAAATTGGAACAAGAAAAAACAACCATTCTTCAAAAAAACATTAAAAAGAAAGGCAAATACTTCCGTTAAAAAAAAAAAAAAAAAAAAGAAAGGCAAATACTTAAATTACCAAAATCATTTAAATTTTTTTTTTTTTGGGAAAGTAAAAAAAAAAGAAAAAATATTAAATCATTTAATCAATAACTTAACCTAAATTATCATTTTGTTAATTGATGTCTCATCTTCTTCACATCTGCTAACGTCAACGGTTTCAACATGAACGTTTGTGCTCCCATTTCTAAGCATCTGATTCAATCAAATTCTAAACATATCAGAAAAAAAATCATGTTTCGACTTTTATATCATTATAGAAACCAAATAAAAATAAAAAATAAACCTACTCGTTAATTCGTGTTTGGATATTCTCCGACGACATTATGACCACCGGAACATCCTTCAACGCCGATGATTCCTGCTCATAATTTTTTTTTTTTTTGAAAATTAATTCCTGCTAATAAATGACGTATAAATACATGCAGAATGCATAGGTTTAGGATTTTGTACAAATGACATATTTCGTGAGAAGTGTGAGAAGGACTAAGAATTGACATGTAGACATCATGTTTTGGATTTAGAATTGATGTTTTAGGTTGTTTTAACTTGAAAAACACCAAACACAACAATCTAAAACACAATACAATGTATTATAGTCATTAAATTTAAAAAACAGCTAAAACACACTACTTAACGCTTAAATACACACTGCTAATGTTCTTAGCATGGTGTTTTAAGTTTTAAGCCTAAAATACATTGTTTTCGGGTTTTAATTGTTATGTTTGGTGTTTTTATAGGCAAAACAATCCAAAACATCACGACTAAGTTCAAAATATGATGCCTAAGTATCAATTTTTAACCCTTCTCACACTTCTCACAAAAAAAAACACATTGTACACGATCTTGACCATATATATATATATATATATATTATCTAGATTAATAAGTATATTCACCTTGATCTTCTGAAGAAGCTCATACCCAGTCATTCCTGGCATTGAATAATCTGTAATTATCATATTTACTTTTGAACCCTGCAGAGGTCAAAGTCTAGAGATGGAGTTTTGAGGAGAGGCATGCTATTTACACAAGAACAAAAATTAGGTTTGTACAACCCTCTACAGCCCGTAGAGACCTCTACGGCCTGTAGAGGGTGTCAGTGCAATAAATGAGGGTTACCTTAACGGGCTGTAGAGACCTCTACGGCTTGTAGAGGTAGGTTGGTGGAGTTCATTTAAACCCTAGACGGCACGTAAGGGTCTCTACGGCCCGTAGGTAGTACGAGGTACGAGGTCATTCAATGAAAGACTGACCTGCAGTGTGTCAGTCTGAAAAGACAGCCCTTCTACGGGTCGTAGAGGCCTCTACGGCCCGTAGATAACAGGGTTTGTTGGGAGCATTAAACCCTCTACGGCCCGTAGAGACCCATACGACCCGTAGAGGTCCAGATATATTCTTCTTCCTTGTCTTCTTTTCTCAGTTGACGAACCATTTCAAAAAAACCGGAGAACGAAAAATCCGATCAATTCCAAGCCACCGCAATGTCTTCAGGGCACCTCAGTAATGTTTTCGGATGAATGGGGGCACTCGTTTAGCGTATCTCACGTCTCGGAAAGCCTTTTCGAGGCTGTGGTGGAACGTGGTGAGGAGGAGGTTAGATCCGTTGTTCACTGTGGTGACGAGAAGGCGCCACCCGATTTGAACCCGCTGCCCGATTTGAACCAGGAGTACGTAGAAGAACCGGAGTCATTTGACGTGCCGCCAAATCATCCACAGTACGAATACGAGACTTATCATTCGCACGAGGAGGGTCATGGCAGCTTCAAGTCATCCACAGTACGAATACGAGTCGCGGCCTGAGGAGGTGCAGGTTCCTCCGCGCGTTTATCACTCCCTCAGGTTGCCTCTTGATGTTAGGGAGGACGTACGTGCAGCTGCGATAGAGGCTGCCGAGATGCGTCAGTGGCGTCAGCGGCAGGACACCAAGATGCGTCAGTGGCGTGAGCGGCAGGACGAGGCGATGCGCTTGTTGATTGCTGGCCAGCAGGATATCTATCGCCGCCTAGACATGCAGCCTCGTGTCGCACCGATGATGGGGCCCAACACCCAGCACACCCACATGATTCCCATATGTAGTTTATCTTTCTTTATCGAATGGTTTGTAAACGTTTTAAACAATTTCTACTTTGTATTTACTTATTTGAACTCTAATTATGTTAATTAATGTTTATTTTTATCTGTTTGTTTATATAAACGCTTGTGTTAACGGTTACACGTTTATCGAGACGACATTAGTAAAAACAACACGTTTTCTAATTATAGTTACATAGTAAAAATCAATAAATAATTAAAATGTGTTAAAAAAAGATTTTCTACGGGCCGTAGAGGGCGGCTATACGACCCGTAGATGCCAACTTATGTTTGTATGTGTTATATTTATTTTTTCCAATATAGAACTCAGCGAACTGGTAGTCCAGATGGTTCCTATCATTGCAATAAGACTTTGATAGTGTGTGTGTGATATGATAGTCCCACGATCGAACCTTGTCCCAAACCGTTTTAATTTGTTTTTTCACATACAGCCCGTAGAGGGCCATACGACCCGTAGGTAACACTTTACCATCCATCCCACCCAAATTGATCTTCAAATTAATTAGAAGTTACCTACGGGTCGTAGAGGCCTTTACGGGCCGTAGAGCGTGATCACAATCATTGGTAGTCAGAGTTGAACCTCGTACCTCGTTCTCATGTTTGCCTACGGGCCGTAGAGGCCTCTACGGCCCGTATAGGGTTGTGTGAATAAAATGCAACCTTGTGTGAATATCCGGAACCTTTGAGGATATCAAGTTAAACACGTTTTTTTGGTTGAAGCATAGAGCTAAAACGTCTAGTCTAGAAAGGCATGTTTGGTTGTTTTATTTTGTAATTGGCCATGTTTCTTCCGCTAGTTTCTTGCTAGCTTTGTTCAAATAAATTCCGCAGGGATGAATCTTTGTTGGGCCGGACAGGGCCGAACGTTAGTGCCCGCCCCCACCGTTTATTGTTCTGTAGTTTAATTTCACGCTTTTTTGTTTAAAAATTTTATACATAATAAGTCTGGCCCTTGAGCTTTAAGGGTCCCGTGACTTTTGGCCTCACGGAATTTTTTCACGCTCCGTCATTGATTCCGCCGTTAGAAAGGTATTCAAACGGATTTAATATGAATTAAATGCCAAAAAAATGATAAAAAAATATTATGGTACTTACGTTGTTGTTACAATGATTCTCTGGATGATTGTCTCCTAACCCTAAATACTCCAACGCTTTCATCCCATTTTCTGCTGTAGTCACTGGTACAAATTAAACAACAAGAAGCAAACTATGTAAGTTGCATAATTCGATGAACTAATTATTATTATTATTATTATTATTATTATTATTATTATTATTATTATTATTATTATTATTATTATTAATGTCTAGGTGTTCTAGCAAACAATAGTAAGCTTTTCTAAGAGGTTTTTGAGTGTTTTAGTTTACAGAGAATCCGATGGTCAAAGAGATCTCACTACTCAAAGGTCATACTCATTATTAGTGCAATATAATCGTATTCAATGAGTGCATAACCCTTCAAAGTTTTATTACATATAAAAGTTCCAAAGGGTCAGACTTTTTACCGACCCATTAGAACCTTTAGGACCCGAAAGCACAAAGCAATCTAAGGTTCGGTTCGTGGTTCAAGTTTCGTCAATAAAAGAAAGGGTATACGGTGCTAGTGGGTCCGGATCGGGTTGGTTCCAATCCATTGCACAGCCTTAAGTCCACTACTACCTAATAGCAAATTAACTAGTTCCCTAAACCTTCTAGAAACACTTAAAAAAAAAAGACACTCGTGAACTAAATATTGAGCAAACATTGACATAATGAGTGTGTACGTTCTTACCCCTGCAAGAAGAAGTTGTGAACAATTTTTCAACGAGTTTCCGATCAATGATGTTATCATCAACAGCTAGAACATGAGGTACGTCTTCATGGTACTCCGTTGACATGATGAATGAACTATGAAGAATATATTTCAGACCTTAATGAGTGAATATATAGAGGAATGTGATTTGGTATGCATGAGCATCGGCTGAATATATATAGCTTCAAATATATATTCTTGGAGAGAGAGAGAGAGAGTAAATCAAATGAAAAATCACAAATATTTCGTGATCTTCTTTTGGTTTCTCTCTATTTGATGTAGTCCTATACACATCGATTTAATATTATTCTCTCTCTGTCGTTTTTGTCTGAAATTTAATTTTCCTTTTTGTAGTAGGGTAACTACAGAATAATATCCAAATTAATTTTGAAAAAAATATGTTTCTTTTTTTAACGTGAAATTAATTCTTTCATTTGAGATTTGAGTTGATTCACTTCCAACGACTCTAGCTAGATTGAGATTCATATTATCTTTTATGTAAATTGTTTGATTTTTAAGTGACCATTTTGTAAGGGTGGATGGGGGTGGTCATCACCCAATCACACTATCACACCCAATAATTTTGTGCCACCTCATTTTATCACATTCTATCACATTTCACCACTAAACCCACGTGACGGTGTTCACAATTATCACTAAAACCATCACACCCAAATACCCAATCACCTTGTGACACCTCATTTCAATACACACATCACTATTTTTTTATAATAAAAACAATATTAATGATTCTCCACTTTTTTGAACGTGGGCTACTTTTTCATTGAGATGGGACCACCACCAATTCATTTTACTCCGTGATATATGTCACGGTATTCATTCATCACGGTCGCAATAATTTGGGGGGGGGGGGGGCGATGTTTCGCGGTATCACAGCAACTACGAGGTGGCCATCACGGACCACCCCGTCCGCCCTAAGTGTACTTTTTTTATGTACTCAGCTAGACAACTAGTGATAGGCTAGTATAGGTCATTGACTAAGTTAAACATTTGTCATTTGCCTAAGAGGCGTTTTGGTCATTTTAGGGGAGAATGTGGATGCCACCGTGAGAATGTGGCCTCCATTCTCATGGTAGGTAATGGGAAGGTGAGAGCCTACATATACCCCATTCTCCCATGATAATGGGTCATTATGTTGTGTTGCTCGCATGTTATTTATTCTTTCGTTTCTTAGAATTATCAAAACATGTGTGCCTTATTTTCGCCTCAGCTGGCGTAAAAATCCAAAATCAATTCTTGTTTGTAGCCTAGTTGGTTGAGAGCCTAAAGTTTCCTATGAGATGCTTGGGTTTAATTCCCACTAGCTACATTTGGAGGACATTGGTGGATGGGAAATGAGGGATGACCCGGCCATTGGCTTGGGTTCGAGTCCTGATCCCGACCGGTTTTACCGACTATTTCACCGTCGTGCCTTCGGGCGGGTGAGTGGTCGGGTTTTCCCGTTAATTGGTGGCAATTGATGGCCCGGGTACTCTCGAGTACCTGATTCGCCAAAAAGGGTGTCCGAAAGTGCTCGGAATTAATTCGTTGGCCGTAAAAAAAAAAAAAGAATACGGTCCTACACATTTAAATCAATTCAAATTCCATACTTGTCATTATTACAATTTGTCACTAATTGCAAAATTTTCATCCAATCAACTTTCTTGATCTCTCTTTAATTCTAAAATTTCCTTCACTAAATAATAAATAATGAAAAGCCTTCATGATGGTAAGTGGTCTGCTACACAGTTATAAGGTTGAGAGTTCAAGTTTTGTATAAAATTTATGTTATGAATCTAGAAATTATTGTTAAAAAAATAAAAAACCGTCACTTCTTCACCAAATAACATCAATCTTTATCACTACCAAAGTTGTATGGTTCGAATTCTAGGAAATGGACACTAAGCGAAAGGTAGAAGTAGATTTTGTTGGAAAATATTAGAAGTGAACGTGAGTTGATTGTGTCTCATATTGGTGGGAAGATGAAAATTGGAGGTGTTTATAAAGTGAAGCTTGAATAGAAGAATTAAAATATTAAAGTTACATTATCCTCTGGCTCCTACCCGCGCGCAGGGGGGGTGCAAAAATGGGTTCTGGCTCGGAAAAATCCTTGAACCAACGCGACGCTGTCCCGGAAAACCCGGGTCCACACGATGCTGGTTTTTTGCTACTTGTTTTAAAAATTTGCATAATGTAACTGAAAGACTCTTGGTTTTTCAGCTTCCATCTGCTTCAAATTCTAGTCATTATTTGTGATTAATGGCGTAATCAAATGATTAGTATTAATCACGAATGTGAAGGGTCATCAGTTTTCATCTTTGGTTGTGCAGCTAATATAGACCTGTTGTCATGAAACAAAAGACACAACACAGAACACAATCACATTCTCTCACAGACAATTTGATCGATCATTGCAGGGAAGTTTTTCCAGAGGCAGTCTCATTCCGGTTTCTTTTCAGGCAAGTGGGATAGTCCGCAGTGCACCGTCACTGTTGAACCGGTGTACCCTGGGAACAGACGACGAATCTGTTTAAGGGAATTGTGTCAAACACAAGCCCGGTTCTGCTAATCTGTTTCGTTTCTTTCTGTTTGTTTTGTTTGCAGAATCGTCATACGCTTCAGTTTACTGTAAGACTTCCAACAGATTTTAAGAGATGTGTTCACGCTTGAAAAAGTAATAGTGAAAAACTATAAAGAGGTGGAGCAGAGGAGTTATTATACATATGGGGACAAGTTAACATGATCATTTAGCATTTAATTGTATTCTTGGGTTCGATTCCCATTCATATTCTTTTCGCCAACAAATTAAACTCGAGCATTTTCGGACACCCTTTTGACACATTTAAGTACTCCGAGAGTACCCAAGTTGTCAAACACCAATTCCAGAGAAAACCTGATAACCCACCCGCCCATAGGCACGACGATGAAATTACCAGTAAAACCCGTATGGCTCAAGAATCAAACCCAAGACCCCCTAATCTTCTATCATTGTCCACCAATATCTCTACCACTACATTGTAATGGTATTGACAATTCATATTCTTTTCTAACCACAAATCCTAAATTTTTTAAATAAATATACCCAAACGTGTTATATGTAGAATTTGTACTCTCAATCTTTTAGTCGTAGAGTACATCATTTAACCATTAGCTAAGATGTCGAATTGTTGGATACCCATATTTATACTTAAATTTCAACATGTTTAAAAACATTTTTATCATTTCTGTATAAAATTTAAAACAATCTTAATTGAAGTATACTTAATTATAAAATATATTAATGATTAACAAGAAAATAAGAAAGATTATATCCAAAATGAGTTTTGATTTGAAAGCTGTTTAAATCTACAACAAAAGTGGTATGGATTTGAAAAGATGGGTTTTCTTTTTTCTCAAATAATTAATATAAACCATTACCATAATTAAGATAATTAATTACGGGTGGCACATAATTAGTTGGTGCACGTTGGCTTTTTAAGTATTTTTTGTAAAAAATAAATAAATTAACATTGTCATGTAAGGGGGACGAGGCGCCACCAGAATTGGTCACGGGTACCCCACTACCAGCACGGTAATATCACCGCCACCTATGCTGGTAGTGGTCTCGTGAACCAAAATCTGGTTGTAATTAACGGGCTGGTACCCGTGAGTTAATTTATTTTGATTTTTTGTTTATTTTTCTTTACTTTAATAACCAATATCACATTCAATGTTTTTTCTTTATTTTTTTGAATATCCTTTGATGAAGAAACTTAAAACTTACATGGAGCAAAAAATGGAGAAGATGAAGAAGAAAGTGGTGACGGTTATTATGCTCTTCTATATTTTAACCTAAAACTCTTTTTCTAATTTACATATCCCATTCTTGTTGTTTTTGTTTATGTTAAATTAAACCTAAAACTTATTATTAAGTTACATATTTCATCCTAATGTTTTTGTTTTATTAATTTTTTTTAAATATAATAGTAATCATTAAAAACCAACAACATTTACAAGTGTGTGGTGGGTAAACGGGCTACAAGTTGCGCCGCTACCCCCTTTTAAATAGTAAAACCAACTCTATTAAAAATAAAACGTGAGTCCTTGGTCGCTGGGGAGCTACTCTGCACCACCTTTTGTACTCTTTCTAAGAACCGAATTGATTCGGGGGCTAGACCTCCAAACGTGTCAAAGGCAAAGGACACAAAGACGTGTTGATTCTCCAGACAGACAGCTTCATGTTTAGCAACTTTATTGGATTCTGCTTTCAAGACTGCTTGCCCTGCCACAAACCCGATATCCCGAAGTCCCACCAACGGAGACATCCCTGTAAGATCAACGCATGCATGTTTACCCTGTGCCCACCCGAACACGAGGACATCTGCTGGCCTTAGGGTGGATCGCCCTTCCAGTGGGTAAGTCAAAAAGTTAACTGGGGCTTCTTTCCCTACCCTTCGTAAGACGTGCGCTTCTTAATTTGTACATATAGCCTTTTATTGATAAGTAGAGGTTATTTATACATTACATAATAAGCATCTTTTATTAATAAAAAAATCTAATTAATTGTATTTAAAAAATAGAAAAAAAAACTTTTCAATGAAGTGAATCAGTGGAGTGTTGCCTCCAAAAAAGTATTTCAGTGAAGGAAATTAGTGAAGTGATGTGGCAGTGCAGGATTGGTAGAAACCAGTGAAGTGAAAACTTCTTCAGTGAAGCGCCCCTCCAAAAAATACACCAAATTAACTAGGATTTTATTATATTTCCAACAAATACCATATTGTTATACAAAAATGAAAAAAAATGATTTTTAATGAGTTTTTGTTCATACATAAAACAAAACAAGATGCACCGTACAGTAAAAAACAAAAATTTTGCAGCAGAAAAAAACATAGTGTGTTATTTTGTCTGTTAATTATGTTATTTTCGTCAGTTCATTGTGTTAATTTCATCTGTTCATTGTGTTTTTTTGTCTCGTTCATTGTGTTTTTTCTGCAAATTATGTTTTTTCTTCTGGATACAATGTTTTTTTTGTAATGTGCATGGTGTTATTTTTGTCTATCGTGTTTTCTGAGTTGTCATTTCTGTGTGTTTATGGTAAAGTCATATTTGGACTTAATAATCAATTTAGTTTCGGTTGCTCATATGTTCTACATTATTTATATATTTAGAGAATTGGAAAAAAAATACCAAAGTGTAGCTTCTTTTTATACCCTGATATTATGCTTTGACTTAATTTATCAAAATTTAGACCTATTTATGTTGGTTTTTGGATGACTGCTTCCATTTTTGTCACTTTGTCATACAACTTTATTTTGGCTAATGTTTCTTTTTTAATTAAAGTTGAGGTTGTGGCCATTATGGCTTTGTACAGGTATTCACTATGTTTGTATTTAGGTAATTCATTAATCATATCTAAGCTAGTCACTAATCATTTTAAGATATTATATATTACATATAAGAATCAGCTAACTACGTATCACAGATGTAGTCATCAAGTAAGAATATTGTTTTACTCGGTGTCACCTAAGGTGATCAATTGTATATCGATAAAAAGACTGAACATGTACGTCATTCTTTCATATATGCTCACTTTACACATCAGTATCGCCTATCATCATCATCATCATCATCATCATCATCATCGTTGTCGTCGTCGTTATGACATATCATTTGATACCAATTTGGTTGTTTTTTCAGGTTTACATCACATCTTTAGATTGTCTTGAGGAAGTGACAAAGTTGTACAAAGACTTCACTCAAGCAACATGTGCACATGTAGAATTAGAAGTAGGTTTTATGAGTTATCGAGTGTTAATCATTTAAACAAATATTTTGAACCAAGAACTAAATATATGAACCACAAGTCAAAAGGAAGAATTATATCCGGTTTACAATTATCCGTAATATTTCAAATTCTTCTAACACGGTCTTTGTATTTACAGTGAGAAGTTGGTCAGGCGGTGCCAAAGGTGGAATCAAAGAAAGCTGTGAAGCATGAAAAAGTTGAAAAAGCTTGTGCTGATAATCAACATGTTTCAGTCTCTTTTGCCTTCATGTAATTTCTTGACCCTAAGGAACCAAAGTTGTGCTTTAAATACGATAATTAGATTTGCTATTCAAAAGGTGAATATGGCATAGCTTGTTGCCCATTTACCTTCCATCCTGCTATAAATCTCCTTTACATTGTCACTATCAAACTAGTGCCTTAGTTATGTGATACATATCAATACAAAATTAGGTATTGGGAACTATACTGTCCTTTTATAACGGACTCAACCACTTAATTATCAAAATTAATTTGCTATGCTTAAAACATGCTTCTAAGGTCGCGCTTAAATGTCGGGGACCAACAACTTATGTTTTTTTTAAAGGTATATTTTATTAAAAAAACACCACAAGCGATCCTCAAATCAAAGACCCCTGGCAAAAACGAATTACATCAAGTTCAACGGATATTTACACCAAACATTCCAATCAATACCTTTCAATCTAGATCTATGACGAAACAAACAAAACAATGTCGATTTAATAGTTTCTATCACTTCAATGGCTCTTCAAGACTTACCCTTGAAGATTCTATCAATACGTTCAACAACTTATGTTGAGGAAGGAAAATAAATTTTGGTATGCAATAAATGGATTTTCGAATATCTAGTAAAAGGGGTCACCACAAGAAATTTGGGCAATAGCGGCGACACCAATAGTGGCGACGTCGCCCTATTGCTCAAATCCGTGTGATCACCTTCAATTCCAAGATCTGGTCGTCGAATGATAAAATAATCCAAGGGCTAGAGTTAAATCATACACAAGAGCAATAGCGGCGACGCTTTTAGCGGCGACATGTCACCGCTATTGCTCTAACCGGGAAAATAAACCACAATCTTTCCTCCCTTTCTTCCCACCTACCACCCAATTGCTCATTTCTTCTCTGCAGATCGAGTGGCCGATCGAAGACCACCCTTCCTCTCCACCACATCCATCACCTCCTTCTCCACCACCTTCCTCTCCCTTATCTCCTTCTCCACCACCTACCACAACTTTTCCCTTTCTTCCCCTTCTCCACTACCGAAACCCTCTCCACCACCGGCGACCCGTGTTACCTTTAGCAGCTGTGACTTAAGTCGCCGCTATTGCTCTGTTTTGTTTTGTTGTAGTGGGTGTTTCGTTTCAGTAATAATCAAAACTGCCAACTATGATGACGCTTACAAGGTATTTAACAAACTAAGTAAAAAATAAATATGAAACCAAGCAAAGGGAGCAAATTGGAAATTTCACCCACAAGATAGTCTTGTTTGTTCAGAGGAGCCAACTCACGCTTCCACTAACTTATACCTTTAGTCGGGTTGGGTTATTCTACAAAGGCTACAAAAAATGAGAAGGGTGAGAAGCCACTAGAAAATGACATGTGTCCAAAGGATTAACAAGTGGGAGGGGTAATTTTGTCAAAAACATATGCACATGCAAGTCACATGCCATTTCCACCTTCATTTTTAAATGCCCGTAACTTTTTTATACGTCATCCGTTTTTAAAAAAAATTATACCATAAAATTGAGCATCGTTTTATCTTTAATATGAGTACCATATTGCTATACTTTTGAAAAAAAATTCAAAACCCACTTGCATAAGACACAATGGAATGTAAAACACAATGAACACCAATTAAATATAGGGTATAAAACATAATCAAGAGTCTAGTAAAACACAATGGACGACATACTAAAGACACAATGAATAGAAGACTAAAACACAATGAATACTTTTGAAAAAAAAAGTTGAAAACTCAGTTACGTAAGACACAATGGATGACATATGAAAGACACAATGAACAAAAGACTATAATACAATGAATACTTTTGAAAAAAAAGTTAAAAACCCAATTGTGTAAAACACAATGGACGACATAATAAAGACACAATGAACAGAAGATTAAAACACAATGAATACTTTTGGAAAAAAAGTTGAAAACCCAGTTGCGTAAGACACAATGGAGATAACGTAAAACACAATGAGTACCAATTAAATATGCAATGAACAATATGGTATAAAACACAATGAACAGTCTAATAAAACACAATTGACGACATATAAAAGACACAATGAACAGAATACTAAAACACAATGAATAATAGACTTAAACACAATGAACAACATAATAAACACAATGTACGCCTAAATACAAAACTCATTTGCGTAAAACACAATTAAAAGGATACTAAAAACACAATGGACAAAGTTAAATCATGTGTAGACTAAAAAAACACAAATAACATATTTATAATGCACACATGCATACTATAACACAATGAACGTGCAGAAGACACAACGAAGAAAAAAAACCCATTTAGCACGAATTTTTTTTTTTTCAATTTTAATGTAGCAATGTGGTACTCATATTAAAGATAAAAAAACGCTCGTTAATATGGTGAAATTTTTTTGAAAAAAAAATGTCGTATGAAAAAGTTATAGACGTTTTAAAATGATGGGGGAATTGACATGTGCATTGCATGTGGAGAGAGAAAGTCAACAAATGTGGTTTTCCTTTTATGCCCTTTCTCTAATTTATTATTTATTTTTTTCAAACAAACTAATCTCAACCCTTCAAATATATGATCAATGGATCACAATCCTTCTCACCCTTCCTAGAAAAAGTGTCTTGTGTATTTGATCCTAACCCACCTTTAGTCTACTATAAGACAAGAATCCACAAATTAACATATTCTTCACACACCGTGATACCACCATACTATTTACCTTAAGTAGTTGATGTTATTAATACGCCGTAAGTCGCATATAATATATATAGGGGAAAGTTCCGGTACAAATAGCTTTTTTGGTAAGAACTGTGAGAATCAAAGGAGGGTGTTTTTTTTTTATTTTTTTTTTCAAAATTTTTTTTCCCATATTGTTAAACATGTATTATAGTATTGAAAACTAAAAAAAAAAAAAAAAAAAAAAATTTGGTGTAGAGTAATTACGTGTAGAGTAATTACATAATTACTCTAGTGTAAACTAGTGTATTTACCTTAATGACGTAATTACACTAAAAAAAAATTTTTTTTAAAATTTTTTTTTTGTATTATTCATCTAGAAAGAATGTTTAAGCACATGGGAAAAAAAAATTCTGAAAAAAAAAATAATTTTTTTTTACCCCCTTTGATTCTCACAGTTCTTACAAAAAAACTATATGTATTTGATCTTTACTCAATATATATATGTGTGGCTTTCGGGGATAAAAGTAAGTTGCACTAGTTTTAATGTTATTTTACTAATTTCGTGAAAATAACGTTAAAAACGACAGATGGTTAATCATGCATCATGTGGTGGCGTTGATAGCCAAAAGACAAATGGGTACATGCACCGATCGGGTTTGTCCCGATTGCTAAGTGTTCTATGCCTTATGTCTAAGGCTTGATACCAAACCACATCGAGCCGGGGGTCTCACTGGAAGCAACCTCTCTATTCTTAAGGGTAGGGGTAAGGCTGTCTACATCTTACCCTCCTCAGACCCTACCTTAGATTTGCTATATGTAAGATTAACTGAGTATGGGGATGATGACGATGATGATGATGGAGTTGATGTTATTTAATGTTTGATAGGGTATAAAAGTTGGGGGGGGGGGGGGGGGGGGGCAAGCTTACTTTTAAGCTTTGGGTCAAGCCCGTTTAAGCTCAACTCGATTCGAGCTTTTAACGAGCTAATCTTAAGTAGCTTATGGGCGACGTGCCTCGTTTTCACCACTAGATAACTGTGAACAAAACGACTCGGTCTGCCAACATCCGGCCTCTACTAAACACTAGAACTAATCACCCACCAATGTAAAATTTGACTAAGCCGTTGATTTTGAGTTTTATTCTAAGTGTTTACATAATTAACCATATTAAATTAAGTTATATATATATATATATATATATATATATATATGGTTAGGATCAAATACACAGTTAAAGAAAAATAGGAAGTCGTAGGAAGGGTATCAAACGGACTCTGATTGAACTTATTCAAACGGCATTGGAATCGTCTTATCGAACCCTACGACGTAAGTTTTTAAGTCTTCCTTTTTTTGGAGTTTTAGCTTGTAGTTTTTAGAATATGCATTACATCATTGTGTCTTTTATGTACCATTGTGTTTTTTTTCTTATTTTCATCATTGTGTCATTTTTTCAATTCATTGTGTCTTTTTTCTTCAGCATTGTGTTATATTTTTTGGCACTGTGTTATATTTTGTGGCTCATTGTGTCATATTTCATGATCTAATGTGTTTTTTGTATCCTTCTCACCCTTCTCATTTTTTATAGCCTTTATAGAATAACTCGACCCTATATGTATATTGAACATCAATTCCTAGATTATTTTAGAAAATAAATACACCACTTTTGCATTTTATAAGATTTGAACTCTCAATCATTTGATTGTATGGAGTACTAGGAGACGTTAAAATATGAGTTAATTATATCATTCTTTTGCATAAATTGAGTTTTATAGGCTTAAAATTTCAAAAGTTTGTTTTAATACTCTTAAATGTAATTAGTTTGGGATAAAAACCTGAACTTTGATTTTATGTGGTCACTCTAATCGTACCACTAAGGTGAGTTTGAACTTTATTTGTTCCTATAGAAAGAAAAAACACGTTCTTGCTCGCAGGAACATCCAAGTTTCGCAGAAAATCATTAATATTTTCCATATCTTCTCTAGTTTAAGTGTCATTGATTTTAATATATGTGTGCGCGCGCATGTGTGCACAGTGATTCTAAGGATCTAGCAATTAGTTCAAATGCTAGCCTAGTTGGAGGTGAAGAAGCTGTTCAAACTTTCACACTTAAGTTGTCATTTGTCTCAAGAGGATCTTAATCCAATACGCATACTTGTTTCCATTGATGTCTCTTTGAACCACAAAGGGCCACCCAAATATAACTAGCACAAAAGCTTTATTTAAGAGACAAAAAAATGAACCCCTTAGTGGACATAGATACCTGAGAATTTAAAGTTGATTGGAGAGACACAACAGTCAACAGGATGTGCTTAGGATATGCTATATGCATAATACAGCAAGACGTTCCTTCCTGCCTTATATAATAGCATCAAAGGGATAACGATTTTTGTCATCTATGACACGCTTATGCTAAGTGTATGGATGCATTGCCGGGCAATTACTCTTTCAGCAGTTAGTACGCACCATGCTGCTTCTAACTGCCAAAGGAGATTTGCCCTGTAATTCAGTTGTACATGTCAACGCATCTAGATTATTAGTAAAAACATTGATTTAGCAGGATTTAGATCATTGATCAGGCGGGCAACAAAGCCCGGGTACACTTGTATGCAAAAGGCCACCCACGCCCGCGATCGCACACAACTCTACTTACCCGCGAAAAGACCCACACTGATAAAAACCCCTAGCTCGCACATGATATTTTGACATGAATGAGCTAGACGCCACCCAAAAGAAAGTTAACAGGGTACCGCCTGAGCATTAGCCCTTTGGTAAATGGTATGTGTTTTATTACTATGGATAGTTT
Organism: Ambrosia trifida; assembly: GCA_028751855.1. NCBI lineage: Eukaryota > Viridiplantae > Streptophyta > Magnoliopsida > Asterales > Asteraceae > Ambrosia > Ambrosia trifida. The sequence goes on along the minus strand of CM054123.1, from coordinate 92,446,162 downwards.
TGTATTTAAGTTACTTTAATCTACACCAAATGCACAGTCTCTTTGCAGTATCTTCATTGTTTCCTCAAATGACAACATGTCTCTAATATTTCATAAGTCATGTCCCAGACATTTGGTATGTTACTATTTTTGTTTTGATTGTAGTGGCAGAACTTAAACAATGAAAGTGGGGGCCGAAAAATACTACATTTCTAACCAAATTTATTTGGAAGTTGCAAGGTTGTTGAATATTTTCTACAATATATACTGCCTACTTAGTTTGAGAAGTCTCGCTATCCTCATGTAAACATTATTTGTACTTCTCTTTTTGCATTACATGCCTTATTTCGGTTAGTAGCAAGTAGTGACAATCTTGCAAAAGTTGATTCAGAACTAAACCCACCATTTGTATGGCGTGTGTAAAAACAAGCTTCAAACACAATGCTGGAGGTGATAAAAGATGTTAGCATGGTGGAGACTTACGAAATCAAGTAGACAAATGATGAAGAGAACGAAGAGTACTAGTAAGTTAATAGCATCGTTTGTGTTCGTATTGTGTGTGTGAGAGAGAGAGAGGGGGGTGGGGTGGGGTGGGGTAAGACTAAGGCGTATGGGGATGAGGAAGTGACGTGGACTTCGTCCCCATCGGGGAACACCCCCCGGTCCCTTGATAGATGCCAACGGTGAAGAAACCCTGTTCATCCCGTCCCATTTTTCGAGGAATTTTTGAACGGTCGCATTATAAAATAATAATAATAAAAAACTTTACGTTATCATCATCATCATTTTGACGCTAAAGAAAGAGAAGATGGGTGTGGTGCTGCTTGCCGGAGAAGATGGAGGTCGCCGGAGGTTTAAAAAACAGTGAATGGATCTGTTCTTGAGAGAGAGAGAGAGAGAGAGAGAGAGAGAGAGAGAAGCGGATTTGTTGTTGCCGGAGACGACGACGTGTCTGTTGCTGGAGACGACGGCGATGGAGCTTTTGTTGCTTCTGTAAATGAAAGGCTAACATATATATATATATATATATATATATATATATATATATATATAATTAAATAGATTAAATAAAATAATAAAAAAAGAAGGGGGAATAGGGAGAACCATTTCCCTCATTGGGGGAGGGGGAAGAGGAAAATGACGTGGCGCTGATGTGGACAAGGGTGAGAAATGGGGAATCACACCCCATAGCCTAAGCGTTGGCTTTATTTAGGAAATTTATATTTTTTTATTAAAATTTTAAGTTGTAGGCAAAAAGGCAAAAGTGTCCCTCACTTACTCTCAGTTTCTAACCCAGTTAGTAAATTGGACGGAAATAAGACCAAAATTCAAACGTCAGGTGTCCAATTGCAAAAAAATAATAATAATAATAATAAAAACTATTTTGGACTCGAGCAACACACTTGATCAAAACTCAGGGACGAAATTGGTAGTTAACTCTTTAAAATAATTGGGTTTTGTTTAAATTATTGGTTTTGTTATTTTATTTTATTTTTTGAACATCAAATTGTGATCACTGACAAACCATTGAAGTATCATTTTGTCACCAACGGAACCTCCTTGTTGAAATCGAACCCAGGACCAAATGCTCTTTAAGCCTTATCCCACCCCTAAAATGTTAGTAGGCTATAAAGCTATGGGGTTGGTTTTGTAATTGTCTCATAGTGTTAATTATGTTGACTTAAATCTATATTTTTATGATTATGGTCTATTTCATTTAAATCTCTAGATTATATCTAGGTAATCAATGGGGTTAATGGTTTATTAGTGACGGCAAATCCTTTAAAACACCAAAATTGTAGAAGATCTTGAGTTTAAGTTCTCACATATCACACGATTAAAGAAATTAACCTTTAAAACAAAAGATAATATGTAGGTTAATACTAAAGACAATTACATCAAAACAGATGATAAACAGACAACAAGCTACGCCACTAGTCCTTCCTAAATAGCAAAACTAAGTATTTTAAAAACTACATGACTATGCGTGACTCGTTTGACTCGACTAAGTAATTCCATGACCTCAGGTGCAAGGAAACCAAAAGTATCAAATGCAAAGGATATAAAAACGTGTTGGCTGTCAATGCTTTCGCGTGTTTGGTCACCTTGCCAGAAGCAACTTTCAAAGACCGAAATGTCTGCTGGTTTGTGTGTTGATCTTCCTGGATCGATTAAGAAAGTCATTGGTGCCTCTTTCTTAACAGAAATCCTAGTATGTCGGAATATGTTAAAAAAGAATGACCCTAACCAAATCGTGTAGGTACTTGGAACCTGGGAGCTTTTATTTATTTTTTTGGAATGGCAAGGGAGCACTAACGGACCACTAGAGTATCATCGTGCCATCAGTTAAACCACCCGAGTATATCCACCTTCACTAGGCAATAATGTTTTTACACCAATTTAGAAGGAAACCCAAAAATATGAGAAAACCCCCTTGTGAAAATCAAACCCAGGACTAAATGGTCACTAAACATTATCCTACCTAAGATACCACTAGGCTATAACGACACTAGCTTGGGCTTTATATAAAGATTTGTTAGAAAATGTGTAGCCATTATTTTTATCGATTCCATCATGCTTCATGTCTATTAATTAGTACGAAGTCTCGTTTATTTTTTTTAATGACGTGTAATCGTGGTTATGTATTAAACTTCGAATATAAATTTTTCGTGACTTGAAATCGTAATTATGTATTAAACTTCGAATACAAATTGTATACGGGCATGTGTAATGGAGGGGCTCCATGGGTCACCCATGATAAAATATCAGTTTATATACATGTCTCTATCTATCCATTCATATAAGATCAAATAAAGGTGTATACGTAAAAAAACCCTATAATCTATAAATACATATAAAAGAATTGATGTTTGCTAACGTGGCTAATATACGTTAAATTATGCACATTAAAGTCTCCATTTATATACGTTTTTGACCTTATACACAAGGAATTGTGACTTATTTGGGTATCTTTATGATTACAGGTCTTAAACGATGTCCCGGAAGCAAACCCAAAGAAAAACGAAGGTTTCTACGCAAAAATAGAAGACTGGTCAATCTGAACGGCCGGTCGGTCCAAGTGAACGGCCGTTCACTGAGACAGATATTTTATGCAGCACTTCTAGAAGCCTACGTCACTACATTCAATGATTGTCTGCCCACTTGTCACATGAACAGTCGTTTGGTCAAAGTGAACGGCTGTTCACTTGTTTCAGAGTCTTTAAAAGCAAGCTTTCATCCCCTGTATTCAGCATTAGGTGTTTTTGGACGATTCTGGGGCGATTTCTGGAGCTGAAGATTTGCTGTGAAAGTGAATAACAAGCTCGGTAGGCGATATGAATCCATTATCATCACATTTAGCATTTTATGGTTTGATCTTTAAACTTGAATCTTGTTCAAATCATGTTGTTTCAACTTATATGTGATGATTACCTATTGTATTGTAACCTACAGGTAAAAACAAGTAATCTTTAGTAGTTAAAACAATCGTTTTTATGTTAATCGCGTTTTGTATGACTTTGGCGCTTTTCATGTTTTAAATCTTGATGATCATATTGCAAACATGTTTCGTTGTTGTTGGATTGCTGGTTATAATCGTATGACTTTGATGATTATTGTGTTGTGTTAATCGGATACATGTTGAAAAACCGCCCGGTTAACTTGTTAATGTGTTTACACCATGAAACTGAAAACGGGTATTGGTTTGGTTAAAGTCAGGAGAATAATGATTAGAAATGCATATCGGCACATAAAAGGGTTTAAAATGCTTAATTGTGTCGTTACTGATCTTTGACACGGTTGTTGATCTTTGTGAGTTATTTTGGTGAAAATGGCGATCTTAGTAGATTTGTGTTCAAAGTTGGTAAAATGGAATAGTTTGTGATATGCTCTACTTTATGCTAGTCTCGGTGTTTGTATTGTGTATTCGATATTGCTTTCCTTGATTAGTGAGGTTAGAAAACTCTTAATAGATGACTAACTTATCTTTAGAAGATTTGCATGAGATTATATCAGCTACTCGCTAATGAACAATTTGAGGTGGTTAACGTGTGTTATCGTGTTAGCTTTCCGTGTAGTTGTCATTTTAGGATTCTCGAAAGGGATACTAATTGTCTGAAAATGGGAATTTTGATCTCACGCATTTTTAACATGTGTTATGTAGTTGACATGCTAGGATTGTTATTATAGTGTCTTTATATATATTTTTGATATTTGGAGTCTTACTTATGTTAATTTAGTGTTTTAGAATTATTCTAGTTTTAAACAACTTCCTACTATCTTTTACTAGTAAATCGGGGATAGAGTTTAAGTACTATTGCATCCGCTCGCGTCCATGGATCGATATTTGGTTCTTATCTGAGCTTACTACATATATGACAGGGTACACTTGCCTTTTTGTGTGTGTTTTAATGTTAAGGTCTAAACCATTTTTATAAATATTAAAACCAAACGTGTGTAAAAACATCGTAAAATTATGCGTACTCACAGACACGTCAGTGGCATTCATTGGTGGCCTCCTTCCCATTTGAATATGCCACGTGGCTTATTGTGGGAATTTTTAAAAAAAATTTAAGAAAAACAAGGTTATTATATATAATGCTTTTTCTTCCCCCCCCCCCCCCCCCCTCATCACAAAGCCTAAAAAGGAACCCTCCCAATGCTCTCTCTCTGTCTCTCTCTCCACAAACCCTAAAACATCCGGTGATCACCATGAGCGTACCCATCAGTAACGCACAAACATCCCTACCGTTCTTATCCCCAATACCGTAATCCTGACCATTGCTTTCTATTAATCAATCATTATCCTCATCTGGTTTCTCCAACGATTTGACAATGGGGACGCTGCTGCCGTGATTCCACTAAGTCTCCACAACACATGGTGGTTGGAAACCCCTAATCGGAACCCTAGCCGTCGTCGTCTCTCTCTCTCCTCGATTCTCTCATTCTCCAATGTTTCTCTCTCTACGCCCCACTTACTAATCTCTGTTATGTGATTCTCTCGCTCATTATCTCTCTCTGCATTCCATCTCTCTCTGAACTATAGTTGGGTGAAGTGGGGATGGTGTCATGTTGTCTGGTACAGCCCTTCCGGAGCTCCACCATGAGAGTCGGCTGGAGAGTCATCTCAGTTCTTGTACAGCCCTGTCTCACTCTCTCTCTCTCTCTCTCTCTCTCTCTCTCTCTCATGTACATTGTTGTGTGTGTGTATTGTGTGTTTGGGAAAGTTCATCCGAGGAAAAAAGGATGGTGGGTTGGGGTCTTTAAATGGAAGTTGTCGACAAATAATTAGATAAATGTGTATTCACAAGCCAAAAATTTCCTACATAAAGACAAATCGACCACGTGCTTTTTCTTATAATCATCACCGAAATAAAAGAAATCCGAAAGAGGGTATTTAAATGGGGAAAAGGGTTGTGGTGTGTGTTTATTATTTGATGGCCGTGTTGTCAATGGTTTTTATGTTTTTCTCTTTCGTTTTTTTAACAGATGTTTTTCTCCTTCTTAGTAAATTCCTTCAAAATAACCACCCCATCACATCAATTTATCTTATTCTACTCATTATTAATATTATTATTATGCATATTTAAAAAGTTTTAATGGGTCTGATTTGTTTTTTTTTTAAATCATGACATGAATGAAAACCTGGCAGTGGGTGCGATTGCGAATTTGGTACATGAGATAGGTGCCTTTGCTTTCATTGAGAAAACAAAAGAAGTGAGAAAGCAAGTAAGATGCTATCATGCAAAAGATGTACCAAGAAGTATCACATGAGCTGTTTGAAAGCTTGGGCTCATAACAGAGGTACAATTTATCGTAACTATTACATCATGACGTATTACTTGCTTATATCTTGTCTACACTATATAATAAAAGAAAACACATGAGGGACACATGGCACTCCCTCATGAATTCTCTCATTTTATTATTTAATACATTAAACTTAAATTTAATTATAATAATTGATTTGCAAAACCATGATATAAGTTTATTAAATTAAATTTTAGTAATTACATTAATAATCATAGTTGTAACTGAAATCATTAATAAAAGAAAACACATGATTCTTTTTTATATAATATATTTATATTTATGTATTATTAACTTTGAATTTAAATCATGTACCTTAAATTAACCCATTTTAAAAAAAAAAATTAATCTGTTATTCTAAGTTTAAAATTAATTCTGTTACAATATTTGACAAATGATTATTAAGTTTTATTATTTTGGTCATTGTTTTAGATGTTAAACTATGTTCAGCAAATACATATATTAATTTTAAATGCTTAAAATAGTTCAAAAGTCAATTAAACAAATTAGTAATAACACAATGCAATTAGTCAAGCTTTTTTGTGAGACTTTTATATTGTTCAAAACAAATAAATAAAATAAATCAATCAACATTAATCGATTTTATCTATAGTAATAAAAGACAGCACATGGAGTACATAGAACTCCATTATAAAGCCTCCCATTTTATTATTTCAAACAATACATTTATTTTAATTTGTTTCTTTATTTAATAATTATTACTTATTCAGTTTTTATTTGTTACAACTATAATTATTAATATAATTACTGGAATTCAGTTTAATATATATATATTCTATGTTTTTGTAAATCAATTAATATAATTATATTTTAATACAAAATTAGAAATAAATTAATAGACATAATTTGAAAATGTTTATGAACTAACAAAAGTAATCTTTATTAAAATTATTTATTTTTTGAAGATAATGTATTTATATGTTATCAAATTTAAATCGTGTACCTTAAAAAAACGTGTTTTTAATATGTGGTCTTTCAAAGTTTAAAACTATATTTCTTACAATATTTTAAACAAATAAAATAAAACAAATCAATCCACATTAATTAAATATTTGATTCAATACAAAACTAAATATGTTTGGTTATTTTCGTATTATAATAGCTTGATATATAAAATACATTTTATATATGAGAAATAATTAATTGAAATCTTCATTGACTTTGTTTTTTCAAGTTACTTCAATAGAGAAATGCAATATCTAAACATTCTTTGCATTACTAATTCGTTTCAATCTTTATTTTCAGGCTATTAATTTACACAATCTTTTTTTATAATACAATCAAATTGAACCAATAAATGTCATTATGTTTAAGGACCTTGATGTTAGAAAAAAAAATGATTATATAATCAAGGTTAGAAATACTTTGGCTTTGAGGAAACTTGATGTCAAATTCCAAAATGAACAATACTCGATTGGGATGGTTTAACGGATGAGGAGATACTTTTAAATTAATTTCATTTTGTTATATCTTAGCCTAAACAGATTTACCTTTATTACTTTTTTATTTTTGTTTTGTTTTGTTGTACCTGCAGTCTACAAGGTAATAGCTGTGTATGGAAGATATATTTTGGAATGTTTTGAAAAAAGTTTTATGTGAATAAAAATGTTTTTTTACAAGAAATCATTTAGGGGCTGATGAATATTTAATATTTTTTCGTTTGTACGGAAAACTTTTTTATTTTTATTTTAAATAACATATGTAATCTATTTTTTCTTAATTAGATAAATTTATATATAATATATATAATTTAAATTGTTCAACCCGTGTATCACACGGGTATATAACCTAGTTCTTGATAAGTGAAACATTGATTGCAGATTTATTTCACTGGAGCTCTTGGACATGTCCTTCATGTCGTGTATGTGAGGTTAGTTTATGAGTTAATTCTTAATTTAACATGTCATAAGTTGAAGAATACACGCACACACACATGACATATGGTGTTAACCCTTTGTGGTTTGGAGCTTTTTACTTTCGTTTGGATTTTTTTGACGTGTTTGTAATTTCCTCGATTTCTTCATGTTCTTTAGTTCAATTAGGATTCCTTTTATTTCATTAAGCTAATTACATAAAGGATCACATTAGTTCAGTTGAAATCCAAATATGTAGGAATGCTCATCAGAAAACAATTTTTAGTTACGATTTGTAGTTCTTAGACTACCCATATAGTATGTAATGAAGTTCATTTGATTTGATTTGAAATCTGAAAAGTAATAAATTTAGAAAATAGAGCAATTTTGAGCATGCTGTGTTTGTTTGACAATTGTAAAAGGTAATTTAGTGATTGTTTAGTTGATTAGGTAGGTTATAGATGAGGGAATATGGGAGTGGTTAGAATGCTATAAACATGCAATTATTGAATGTGAGAGATTAGATAGATATGAATCATGGGATAAGTTTTTGAACTGTTGTAACTTACTTAATTAAGTGATCGTTTAGTCGATTAGTTTTAGATTTTTCAACCCCGGGACCTTTCCGGGTTAATCAGCTAGTGAAATTATATGGTTATAACTTTGGAAAGAATAAGTATATATTTTATTTCCTGTTTTTTTATTAAAGAACAAACGTACATGTCTTTATCAAACCGGTTACTTCGCCTTATATACCTGTCTCAGTACATATATGTCGACATTTTATTACGACATTATGATCAATATGTTGGCCATATAATTGTGATTTTGTTTACCTTTAGGATCTTAGAGCAAGAACAAGTATCTCATACATATTTCCACCATCTTGGTTTCCTTCACGTATAACATCTTTTGTATCTTATTTTCATGAATCATGTCTCTTTGAAACCCAAAGAGCCATTCAGAATAACTAGCACAAAAGCTTTATTTGGAAGACACAAAATGAACCACCTTTTGTGGGCATAGATACCAGGAGAATTTATAGTAGACGAGGGATGTGCTTGGTATATGCTATAACATTACTATTGCCTTTGCTAAGTGTATGAATGTATTGCTAGGTAATTATTCTTTTAGCAAGCACATCCCTAGTGGCATTATAGCCTAGTGGCATCTTGGTGGTGAGATAAGACTTAGGGGCCATAAGGTCCTGCGTTCGAATCTCATAAAGGGGGTTTTCTCATAATTATGAGTTTCCTCCTGAATTGGTGACTTGGTGGTGGAATATGATCGCGTGGCAACATTGGTGGCACGATGATACTCCAGTGTTCCGTGAGTGATTCCAATTTATTGGCCGTTCAAAAAAAAAAAAATTATGGTATGCATCATGCTACCTTTAATTGTCAAATAAGATTTTCCCTGTAGTTCAACTTTAGTACTTTACATATTGTTTAGTCGGACTTGGCACACTATTCTTGTGGGAAGATGTCTTAAACGTTCATATCATATTCTTCATTTTATTAAACAGGAAGGAAACAAACCTGAATGAAACGTTTGTTCGACACTATATTTTAATAACTTTGAATAATTCATTTACTGAGAAAAATAGAACATTGCAAGTTTCGTCGTCTGGGAACATAAAGGAAATAGAACATTGCAAGTTTTGCTCAATTGCTGACATACGTTGGCGCAACCCTTCGATAGGAATGACAGTCGGGAAGTCCTGGGCGTGGGCCGTGGGATCCTTGCAAGCATTCCATCACCGCTTTCTGGCGAAGAGATAGACCAAAATCTCTCCCATCTTTTGTGCAATTTTACAAAACATGACATTCGCCAAAGTTTTATGCGTCTTTGGTGGGGCGGTGTCCTTATTAGTGAAACCGCCAAGAGAAAAATCTGGGAGAGAGTCGCGCAGGAATCCCAGAGCTTGTGCAACTTCCATGACTAGGCTCTGGAAGCCACGAAATCGTAGACAACGACATCCCGGGTTGAAATTGGCAGCGACACCAACCACCAACGAAAGTCGCCATAAAACGGGCCCCCACATACCCATTATATCTTCAATAGCTTCCTGAAGTCCATTGTCAATATGGGATATCACCTCATCCATCATGGAAGGTTGGCATGTTCATAACCCAAATAAGAACTTAGCCACCCCCATGTAGGACCGGAACAGAAGGTTCTCGCTTTGGGGATCCCGTAGGCGAGGAAGACGTCCTATAAGGTCAACAACACCCAAAGATCTCCTCACAGCTAAGTCACTAATAAACCCAGCATCCCGGCTGACAGCTCCCTTGAGGAGTTTCACCCTTGTATCTGGCCGCCCAAAGCTCTCCTCATATATTTCCTATGTATTTCATGTATTTGAAACATATTTTTGTGTATTTCCGGGTATTTCATGTATTTTCAAGTGTTTTCATGTATTTGCATTCTTGAAAAAAGGTTCAAAACACTTGACTAACTATTTTAAATTTGAGGTATTGGATTTTAATAATTCAAACTTTCACTCATTGGCCGACAATAATCTGTATTTCAAAAATTCCTTACAACGATTCCAACTTTCAACATATTGGCCGACAATGAACCTTTGTTAACTGAGAACTAACTCAGTTAGTGGATGCTGATGTGGACGCTGATGTGGCATGCTCACGCTGACATGGATGATGACTTGGATGGAGGTTAACTTCAAAAGTTTTCTAAACTCGACAGAGTTTTCATTTTATACTTGACCTATCTATAGATACACACACACACAACACCACAAGCATAGAGAGAGAGAGAGAGAGAGAGAGAGAGAGGAAGGTGATCGGTGGTGGTGATGGTGTACGTTGGTGATACTGTATGGTGATGGTGATTTGCAGATGGTGAGCGGTGTGTGTGTGTGTGTGAGAGAGAGAAAGGGTAGAAGAAGAAGAAGATAAAGAAAAGAAGAATAAGAAGGTTGTGTGTGAGAGAGACGAAGAAGAAGGTTGGTGGTGATGATGGTGTGCGTGGCTGTGATGCTTCTTTAGTTTTTTTTAATAAAATAATAATAGGGGGCCTTAAATTTAAGGCCCGTCACTACACCCAATTTCATTTTAAGACATCACGCTGACTGTTTGTCACGTGGACTAATTATTGAAGAGGGCTTAAATCTAAAGTCCTCCACTACATATGCCATATGGTCTAAGGAGAAGTGAATAACACCAAAGGTTTTGGCCCCACTTCCATTAGGCCCTAAATTCAAGAGAAAAAAATTATTATATGTAGGTGATTTTTGATTTTGAGATCGTTGACGTTAAGGTTTTTGTGATGTGTAATCATGCGATATACAGAGATGATATATAAACATTAGCTCTAAGACATTTTTTTCCTTTATTTTTTTTAATGAAAATGGCCTCAATTTTATTATACTTTTACTTAATATATTTTAAGACAACCATATTTATGTATACTAATGTTTTAAGTGAGATAAGAATAGTATTTTCAATTTTGAACAACAGTTTCAAGTGATTTTGTGGGCCTCTTAAAACTTTTCTTAACTAATGGAATATCGTACATATCCTTTTTTTTTTTTTTTTTTTTTTTTGCTAATCTGAATGCATCTGTGTCCCCTGTTTGTCTTTCTAAATTGCAAAAGTTTGATAAGTACGTTAGCATAATAGTATTATACGCAAACATTCTATATTCGATTAATGTCTAGCAAATGAGAGAGAGAGAGAGAGAGAGAGAGAGAGAGAGAGAGAGAGAGAGAGAGAGAGAGAGGCATGTGTGAAGTATATGCTAATGCTAGAATATAGTTTGTGTATGGTATACTTGTTGGCCTATAAATTGTTTAAAACCCACATCGAGTTTTATCAAGCAAGTGTCTTTAAAGGTTGTTTAAGTGTATGAATGTATTACCGGGTAATTACTCCTTTGGCAGTTAGTAAGCCATTTGCTAACACTAACTGCCAAGGGAGATTTGCCCTGCAATTCATGAATTGTACATATTTGATATTCTAGCTCTGACATGAAAATGTTTTTCAATGGTGGGTGTTAACAATACCAAAACAACCTATGAAATCTTAGTAGTTGTTTTGATTTGATTTGATTTCTGCAATGTATTTGTGTAAGCATCCACATTATCTTGCTTTCTTGCATGTACATTGTTGTTTTAAGTATAATTTGAAGTATGTTTTGGTATGTCCAGTGACATGCCTTTTTCTTCTTTAAATCTAGGAGCTTGTTGGTGGAAAACATTTATCAATGCCAAAATAGATTAATCTTTATCTCTAACAATTTGTTATCCCATAGTATGTAACCAACGATGGCATTGTTGTGATTATTTTAAAGGGGTTCATATTGAGCTATAGCTATCATGTTACACCATTGTTTACAAAAGTCCTTTTATCTAAGGATGAACAACGGTACATGATAGAGAAAATACCGGTACCGGTACCAAATCGTATCATATCGAATGAATTTTGGTACCAATTCACTACCCATTTTGGCATTTTTTTTTTTAGGATTAGTAGTTTCGATTAGGTACGACTCGATACGATACGATATTTTATCGAATTTTTACATTCGAATATCGTACTGTACCGGAACTTAATCGAGCTTTTTCGCTACCGGTGTCAATTTTTGGTGATTTTTAGGATCGATAGTACTAAGCTCATCCCTACCTTTATCCCTCTCAAAATAATATCAAGCAATAAACTACCGTGTCATTGGTTGTGATTGGATATCCCTTTTATCATGTCATTTCTAACAACTAGTTAATATATTGATGAGAAACTAGGTCTAGAGTTGGCAGACCCTTATCTGGGCCGGTTTGATAAAGGAAACACGACAGAAAATGTCCAGGCTAAGGGTATTCTTTGGCAAAACTAGCGGGTGGCAGGAAGTTGGTAGCTGGTAGTTGTTTAAACATGTTTTGGTGTTTGGCAGAGCAGCTGAAGTTTTAATAAATTGTATAAAATGATCAAAATGAGCATTAACTAAAAGCTTGTGTGCATGTTTTTTATTTTTATTTTTTTATAATAGAATGTGTATTTGTGTCATTTACTCATTAAAAACTTATAGCTAGTAAGAGATTTTTCTTAAATGCTAGTATTAGTAGCGTTTCAATATAGAGCATTTTCTCCTACCTAAAAACTTCAAGCTCATTCAACAAAACAAAGATTTTTATGACTATGGGTTTTTTCTTAAAACCCCTTTATCAAAAATACTAACTTGGGTCGGACTACTTGATTTAGGTCTTTGATTCTGTCAATCAAAGAATACCATAATTTTGGCAATACTTTTCTTTTTATCTAATAATGCGTAAATCATTGATTAGCATGCTTTAAGTCTTTATTTATTTATTTTTTTTATTTTATTTTATTTTATTTTTATTTTTTTTTTGCTTTAAGTCTTTATTTATGGTGTGGATTTCATATGCCAATCTGAAAAAGCTCTATATTGAAAGGGCGATCATCTGAAGATAGGTTAAGTTTCCTTGAGTTTAACATCCTTCTCCGTTTTCTACAAAGATAGGTTAAGTTGTTAATTAGCTATTAAACAAATAGAAATGTTGAAAAAAAAAAAATTAAACACTTTCCTAGCAAGGTGTCCCTCTAATGCTTTGACACAACCAGTGTGCCAAGACAAATATCCCCATATTTGATGTCACGGTTTTATCGGTCAGACCTCGACTTCGCCTTCCACTTCTTAGGGTCCCACACCTTAATTTAATAAAAAAAAATAGGCTGATGGTGTTTACACACCCTCACAAATTATTTCCACACCTCGCGTTACATCGTGTATAGGATAGGGGCAGGGCCGGTCTTTATGTATAAAGACCCTAAGCTCTTGCTTAGGGCCCCCAACTCCACTTGAGGCCTTCAAATTTAAGAAATGTTTTTTCTATATATCTATAACTTGGGCTTTTTCTTTATGAATTTGTTATTTGTCTAACCCACTCTTTCGCGATTAGATGTCTGTTTTGTATGTGGTAATAGAATAGATGAGGAAATAGAATGAGCAAGGTAATTGAATAGACGGGGATTGAAATGAACAAGGTAATGGAATGGACAAAATAATGGAGTAGATCATTACCACTCCATGTCTTGTTTGGTTGTATGTGTGAATGAAATAAATCATTAATTTGTGTTGGCTTAATGGACGCTACATATATTAAGAATGTTTTGTATATTTAGTATATAGCATATTCTCCTCCTATGATTAGGCATCTTGTATTGTATTTATAGGAGTCTTGTATAATGAGAATCGGCAGTCAAAATATCATTCAATAATATTCAATAACATTCAATATGGTATCAGAGCTCTCAAGATCCCCCTCAACACTATTCCAGTGACCCTCTGCCACCGGTAACCACCCTCTGTCGCCGCCCCTCTGCCATTCTTTTTCTGCCCCGTCTATTCTTCCTCTGCCCGGTAACAATGGAATCCAAACTCCATCCGGCAATGACGATTTCCAACATCTGAAACTTTATTCCTCTTACCCTCGAAAAAGACTCGCCACACTTCACCACATGGCTTGAACTCTTCCAAATCCACTGTAGAGCATACGAGGTCCTCGACCACCTTTCACCTCCCACCACGGCTCACACTGCTTCTTCCTCCTCTGCTGAAACAAACGCAGAACCCACAGAACCGGATTCTGCAGCCGTTCTCTGGTTTCGTTTGGACGCTCTCGTGCTCCAGTGGATATACGGGACTATTTCAAATGATCTTCTCAACATCATTTGCGTTCCCGGCCAATCGGCTTATCGTGCCTGGACCGCTTTGCAACATGAATTTAATGATAATAGTAACACCCGTGCGATATTTCTTGGCCAAGAATTCGCCAACTTAAATCTCGCAAACTTTCAATCTATGTCCGCATATTTGCAACACGCGAAACTCCTCGCTGACCAACTACAAGGTCTCGGTTCGCGTATTGATAACCGCACTCTTGTTCTTCAAGTTTTAACCGGCTTGACTGAACAGTTTGACGGAATCTCTACCGTGTTGCAAAATCGCGACCCTCTTCCCGATTTCTCTGAACTCCGTTCCCGCCTCACGAATGAAGAAGCCAAAAAGAAACGGCAATCTGCCGCCGCCGCACAGCATTCTGCCACTGCCTTGGCTGCTGTTGCGGCCCCTAACCATACTATTTCTGATTTAAATACAGGTTCCAGGTCTAGGTCCAGAGGCCGTGGGGGACGCGGCCGTGGGCGTGGTTACAACAGCAATAGAAATCGTCAGACCCCAGCTGCCCCAAACCACCCCTATATAGTGTTCCCATCGTCCTGGACAGCAAACCAGTGGTCGCAAGCTCTGTAGAATTCTTCTCAGTCTTCGGGCCGCCCACCGTGTCCTTATCCGTCTCGCCCAAATCAGCAAAATAGTCAAGGAGTTTTGGGTGCACATCCTGACCAGGCGCACTATTCATACACGCCCACCGACATCGAACAAGCACTTTACACGATGTTTCTCAACCCACCAGATCATGGCGTTATGGATACTGGCGCATCTTCCCACTCGGCAAACCAACAGGGTATATACTCTCCGTCTAAATTTAATGCTTGCACTAATAAATTTATAATTGTTGGTAATGTTCACTCTATCCCCGTTGTGGCACAAGGCAACCAAGTCCTCCCGCCACCTTTTCCACCCTTAAAACTTAACAACGTACTTTTTGCCCCACACATCATTAAAAATTTAATTTCTGTTAATAATCTTGTATCCGTTGAATTTGACCCTTTTGGTTTTCTTGTGAAGGATCTCAAAACTCGGGCGCCAATCCTTAGATGCAACAGCACCAGCGATCTTTATCTACTGACCGCTCCACTCCCCACCACTCTCAACAAACCATCATCCGCCTTCACCACCATTACACAAGATCGCTGGCATCAACGTCTAGGACACCCGGGAAACAATCTTTTACAATCTTTGAAATTGTCGTCTTTCATTAATTATTCAACAATAAAAAAAAATTGTGTGAACCATGTGTTTTTTGGAAAAGTACTAAACTTCCTTTTTATGATTCTATGAATTCTACTTGCATGCCTTTTGATATTGTTCATAGTGATCTCTGGACCTCCCCCGTACTTGGTACCGGAGGCCACCGTTATTACGTACTATTTCTTGATGATTACACAGATTTTTTATGGACATTTCCTCTATCCCACAAATCACAAGTTTTTGCCACATTTACCACCTTCTACAACCACATCACCACCCAATTCGAAAGAAAAATCAAACAATTTCAATGTGACAACGGAACCGAATATGCAAACAATAATTTTTATAATTTTTGCAATAACAATGATATGCATTTTCGTTTTTCGTGTCCCCACACCTCATCCCAAAATGGCAAAGCTGAACGTAAAATCCGCACTATAAACAACATGCTTCGCACACTTCTTGCGCAAGCATCCATGCCCCCAACCTTTGGCACCATGCTCTTGCCACCGTCACTTACTTGTTAAATATCCTACCCACAAAAAATCTCCAATTTAAATCCCCGACCTCACTCCTCTATAATTGCCAACCAGAATACGAACACCTCCGTGTTTTTGGTTGTCTATGCTATCCCATAACCCCCTCCACCACCATAAATAAACTCAGTCACCGCTCCCATCCTTGCGTATTTCTCGGTTATCCCTCAAACCACCGAGGATACAAATGCCTCAACCTCTCCACCAACCAAATCTTCATCTCTAGACATGTGCAGTTTGAGGAATCCATTTTTCCTTTTGCTATACAATCTCCTACCAAACCCAACACTTATGATTTCCTAAACCCAACCTTACACCCACTTCTATGGCAACATTTATCAACCAGCCCAACTGGCCCAACACCGCCCTCCCCTAACCCAGCCCAACCACCCTCCCAAAATACCGTTCCACCTCCCAGTCCAACCCAATCACACACTGCTACCACTCCTCCGGCCCACCCAGCTAGCCCACACAATTCAACCTCCACGCCAGCCCACCCAGCTAGCCCAGATTACACCTCCTCTAACCATTCGGCCAGTCCATTTAGCCCAAATACCACCCATTCCCTTCCTCCCACTCACGAAATAACCTGCTCCACAGGCCCATCTTCAACCAGTCAGCCCACTGACTCACCTGACCAGCCCGTCCCAACTCGCACTGCACCTGCCCCACACCCGACCACTGCTCAACCTCCGGTCCAACCCACCACTCGAACAGTTCACACTCACTCCATGGGTGGAATCATCAAACCCAAACAAATATTCAACCTCAACACCACCACACTCCAACCCATACCCAAAAACCCAAAGGTTGCGTTGTCCACTCCGGAATGGTACAGTGCCATGACCAATGAATTTAGTGCACTTATTAAAAATAAGACCTGGGAGCTTGTACCTCGTACACCTGACATGAACATTATTCGTAGTATGTGGTTGTTTAAACAAAAATTCAGGTCTGACGGAACTTTGGAACAGTACAAGGCACGGCTTGTTTGTGATGGACGTGGTCAGCAGGCGGGTATTGATTGTGGGGAAACTTTCAGTCCGGTTGTTAAACCGGCTACTATTCGACTCATTCTCTCTCTTGCACTGTCACAATCTTGGCACATCAACCAATTGGATGTCACTAATGCATTTCTTCATGGCACCCTAAATGAGACAGTGTACATGCATCCTCCCATGGGGTTTCGCAATAGCACCTATCCGGACCATGTCTGCCGTCTAAAGAAGTCATTATATGGTCTGAAACAGGCACCCCGAGCGTGGTATCAACGCTTCACTGACTTTGTTCTTTTGCAGGGTTTTCAGCAAAGCAAGTGCGATAACTCCTTGTTCATATTTCATCATCCAAACGACAGTCCACCATTAGTCGCTCCAGTGCCGAAGCAGAATATCGTGGAGTTGCTAATGTCGTTGCTGAAATTTGTTGGTTACGTAATTTATTATTGGAACTTCATCGTCCACTTACTCGCGCCACAATCGTGTACTGCGACAACGTAAGTGCAATCTATCTAACGGGAAATCCAGTTCAACACCAACGCACAAAACACATCGAGTTGGACATCCATTTTGTCTGGGAGCAAGTTCAAAAAGGAAACGTTCGTGTTTTGCACGTCTCATCTCGTCATCAAATCGCAGATATATTCACCAAGGGCCTACCACGAGTTCTCTTTGACGATTTTCGGTCCAGTCTCAGCATTCGTCCACCCTTCGCTTCGACTGCGGGGGAATAATGGACGCTACATATATTAAGAATGTTTTGTATATTTAGTATATAGCATATTCTCCTCCTATGATTAGGCATCTTGTATTGTATTTATAGGAGTCTTGTATAATAAGAATGGGCAGTCAAAATATCATTCAATAATATTCAATAACATTCAATATGCCTGATAGACAGAAAAAGACGACGAATAAAATCGGTGGTGAGTAGTTAGTGGCGGTTTCAGTCATCATGTGCTAACTTGGGTGAACATTGTTTAGTTTATTGTCGCTCCTAAACTTGAAAAAACAAGGATGGTTTACAACAATGTCACGTAACTAAGGGCCGCGAATTTTTTTTTTTTTCGCTTAGGGCCTCCAAAATGGTCAAGCCGGCTCTGGTAGGGATTGCATAAACTTTCGCGCGGGCGTTACTGCTCATCAGTCGGAGACATGTCAGAGACCTATACGCGGCGTATATGCATACAAAAGGTGTATAGTCTGACAAGACTTTCTCGTCGATAGACCCTCCTATACGTCACGTATAGCCCTATACGTGACATACACGGGACATGAGTGTGCAATTATATTGGGGTTGGGGGGTTGTGTGTGTACAATAATATATGGAACATAATATACTTGTTCTTTTCTTCATTTATATGCATCAATTATTAATGACCTTTTAATTGCATATTTGATAAACGTACATTGGCATAAAAGTATTATCCACAAACATTATCAATTCCATGTCTAGCAAATAGAGAGTATAGAATTGTATGGTTCAAACCCTTGATCATTATTTCATTAATCATAACAATATATACAAGATACATTCCCTTATTTTAAGGAAGAGATCAACTACAATATTAGAGATAAATATTATCTATATTTACAATTCAAACTATATTATCTATTACACCCCCGCAGTCGAAGCATGAGGGCGAATGTTGAGACTGGAGCGGAAGTCATCAAATAGCACACGTGGTAGACCTTTGGTGAATATGTCAGCAATCTGTAGACGTGTTGGAGTATGGAGAATCCGAATAGTGCCGCGTTTAACATGCTCACGAACAAAATGAATATCAAGTTCAATGTGTTTTGTACGTTGATGCTGTACCGGATTATTAGACAAGTATATAGCACTGATGTTATCACAATAAACCAGGGTAGCAGTAGACAAGGGGCGACACAACTCAAGAAGTAAGTTGCGTATCCAGCAAACTTCAGCAACTACATTAGCTACTGCGCGGTACTCAGCTTCAGCACTGGACCGAGAAATAGTAGTCTGTCTCTTAGACGACCAAGATAAGAGATTAGGACCCATATAAACACAGTAACCCAAAGTAGAGCGGCGAGTATCTGGGCATCCAGCCCAATCAGCATCTGTGTATGCTCGAAGAGAAACCTCATGGCAGGATGATAGAGTAAGACCGTAAGATGCAGTGCCACGAATGTATCGAATAATACGCTTTAAAGCGTTCCAATGATCCAATGTGGGGCAGTGCATGTGAATGCAAATTTGCTGAACTGCATAAGTAATATCGGGTCCGTGAAAGTTAGGTATTGTAGCGCCCCCGCTAGACTCCGGTATAAAGTAGGATTCTCGAAGGGTGCCCCCGAGGTGGTACTCAATTTCGGTTTTGTGTCAACCGAAATCGCAACCGTGTTACAATTATCCATACCTGCACGACTAACAATATCCAGAGCATATGATTGCTGTGACAAAAACATCTGGTTACCTGTGCGAGAGACAGATACAACTAAGAAATAACTGAGCGGTCCAAGATCCTTCATGGCAAATTCAGCCGCAAGGCTCCCCATGAGCTTCTTCCTAAGAGAGTCTGAAGAAGTAGTGAGAATAATATCATCAACATAAACTAATAAGTAAGCTATATCACCCCCGTGGTGGTAGGTGAAAAGAGAGTTGTCACATCTATTCTGCAAGAATCCAATAGAAAGGACAAAATCGGTGAAACGTTGGTACCAAGCCCGAGGTGCCTGTTTAAGACCATAAAGAGATTTAGTCAGACGGCAGACGTGATCAGGATAATCCCGATGACGAAATCCCATGGGTTGATACATATAAACGGTCTCAGTGAGATTCCCATGTAGAAAAGCATTAGTAACATCCAATTAAAGCATTAAATTCGTTTTTCATGGCGTTATGCCACTCCGGCTTAGACAAGGCATCTATGGGAGTTTTTGGTAGAGGTGCAATGGTAGAGGTGGACAGATTAAATATTTGTTTTGGCTTGTGGATGCCGGACATGGCTCGAGTGTGAATGGTGCGGGTGGGGGGGAGGTGGTGGCGGGTTCGGGATGACATCAGTTAGCGAGATAGTGGAGGTGGTATGGGATGGGCCGGGTGGAGTATTGTGTGGGATATAGGCTGTGGACGTTGAGGAGTGAGGTAGGCCGAGAGGTGTGGACGGTATGTGGGAAGGTGGGGAATGAGGGTTATTAGGCTGGGAGTTTGGGCCTGATGGTGTGGGTGTGTGGTGGGCCGATGTCAGAGGTGATGGAGGTGGGGTGGTATTGTCGTGAGGCGGTGTAGGAGGTGGGTTAGGGAAATTGTGTATAGGGATGGGTGAGGAGTATCATCAAGGAAGTTGTAAGTGTGAGGGGTAGTTTTGTGTTTACTGGCAAATGGGAATATGGTTTCGTCAAACAAGACATGACGATTAATGATGATGATACGGGTTTTTAGGTCTAGGCATTTGTACCCTCTATGGTTGGAAAGGTACCCCAAAAAGACACAAGGGTGAGAACGGTAAGTTAGTTTGTGAATGGTGGTATGTGGAATTAGAGGGTAACAGACACACCCGAACACACGAAGGTGATCGTAGGTGGGAAGACAATGGTAGAGTCGTTGTGTAGGGGTTTGGAAATTATGTATTTTGCTTGGGATGATGTTGGGTAGGTAAGTGGCGGTGTCAAGGGCATGGGGCCAATAGGTTGTGGGCATAGAGGAATGGGCCAAGATGGTGCGCATAAGGTTGTTAATGGTTCGGATTTTACGTTCAGCTTTGCCATTTTAGGAGGAGGTGTGAGGGCAAGAAAAACGAAAGTGCATGCCATTAGAGTTACAAAAATTATGAAACTGATTATTGGCATATTCACGACCGTTGTCACATTGAAGTTGTTTTATTTTAGTGTTGAATTGGGTTTGGACAAAATTACTAAATTTGGTGAACATGGCAAAGACCTCAGATTTGTGGGCAATTGGGTAGGTCCATAAAAAATTGGTGAAATCATCCAAGAACAACACATAATAACGATGACATCGTTAGACATGATGGGGGAGGTCCAAACATCACTATGAACAAGATCAAATGGCATAACCGTACTTGTATTAGAAGCAAAAAACGGAAGTCTAGTGTGTTTACCAAAAATACAAGCACTGCAGGTTTTATTATTTGAAGAACTACAAGAAATAGAACTAGAAGTTTTTAAATTATTAAAAATAGCTGGGCCTGGGTGACCGAGCCGTTGATGCCAAATGTCTTGTGAGATAGCTGCATAAGTGGAAGCAGTAGTGAGATTGGTGATGTTGGAAGGGCTGAGAATGTAGAGATCCCCCGAGCTATTGCACCGTAGGATAGGTTTCTTGGTCTGTAGGTCCTTCACAGTTAAACCATAGGGGTCAAATTCAACAGATAAATGGTTATCAGTTGTAAAACAACGAATAGATATGAGGTTTTTAACTAGGTTAGGGGCATAAAGGACATTGTTAAGTTTAAAGGGTGGGAATGGTGGTGGTAAGGTAATATTGCCTTGTCCTAAAACCGGAATGGTTTTACCATTCCAAACAATAATGTTGCGAATAATGCTAGAATTAAAAATAGAGGGGAACTTATCAGATTGAGGAGACATTGTACCTGTAGCGCCGGTGTCCATGGTCCATGATGAATCATTAGTATGAAGCGCCAGATTATACAGGGCCTGAGCGATATCTGTAGGGGAGTAAGAAGCCGTGTACGAGTGGGCTGACTGACCCGCGTCGGGTTTAGGGCCTAGCAGGCCTGCGGTGTTGTTTTGTTTCTGCTGTTGGGCCTGAGGTGCCTGGTGTGGGCCTGAAGGGGGTCTGGCAGAAGGTGTCGAGTTGTAGGTGGAAGGGTATTTGGCCTGAGGTGGTTGTGGGTATGGAGGGAGTGGGCTGGAGGGATATGTAACACCCCAACCGATGGCGGAAACATCGGGATGTCACGTATTGATGATTGTTCAGAAATGATCGCAGCCAGTTGGGCATCGACACCATTGTTGTTGTTGTTGTTGTTGTGGTTAGCGCCATGGTTGTTGCTATTCACTTCATCTTGATTGTTACCACTGTTAAGGCGAGTGCTGCGACGTGGAGGCATGATCTGTAAGAGACACAATGAAATGAATGAGGTTATATAAGGAATGTAATCATTTATTCATTAAAACGAATAAACGAAAACGTTGACTTATCAAAGATTCTAGATTCTAATAACATATGAAGACATGCTTTAGCCTACAAGTGAACACTCGTCCCGAGAATTCCCAGGTAGGCATCCGGGTCCCTCGTCTGATTGGGATATATGTGCAATGCCAGCCTAGACAGAAGACTCAGAATACAGGCGTTCACCCTTCTAGATTGCACGTGTTCGTTATTAAAATCTAGAACTTCGACGAGATCTCAAGGTGGTTCAGGCTAAGCCTGAGGAATTTGCCCTATTAGTCTAAGAGTAGATCAAGTGATGGAGAGCAACCTTCTTGTAGGGATAAGAAGTAGGAGGGAGATAGAGAATAGCAAGTAAAAGAAGCAAGTACTGGTTAAATCATATGGTTATAAACTAGATTATTTTTCTAATAACCTAATTCCCTATAACCATGGCTCTGATACCAATCTGTAACACCCCAACCGATGGCGGAAACATCGGGATGTCACGTATTGATGATTGATGTGTTGCAAAACACATCTAATTTCCTTTGTAGTTTGTAGTCGTTTTCGAGTCCTTTTATTAATATTTTATTAGTTTTAGGCTTGTACCTGTCCATTTTATTTATTTTAGCGTTTAATTAAATTTTTATTAGTTTTGAGTCGTTTTTATTATTTATGTATTTATTTTATTATTTTATAGGCGTTCGTGGAAAATGGGCTAAAAACGAAATAATTTTAATCGAGACACCGACACTTGGGAGCAGTGTTCATGGACATTGGAGCATAGACGGGAAACTTTGGTCGAGCCTAGAGCACCCAAGTCGGAAATCCTATTACTTACTAATAATAATAATAATAATAATATAACATAAATAAATAAATAAAAAGAGTAAAATCATGGGCTCTAGCCCAAATTCTAATAAAACAATAACCTACAGCAAAGGTTAATGGAAGGCACTTTATGAGCATCATCATATAATTATCGATGGAAGACAGTAGCCGCCAAAAAGATCCTTGACAGCGACCAATTTTGAAGGATAAATATTGTATTGGAGTGCACATTGATAGAGCCGATATACTGCCACAATACAACACCCGCTAGAAGACGAAACAAGGGAACCAAAACTTTAGAAGTCTGCACGTGAAGTTTTGAAGAAAAAGATATTATTTTTGAAGGGGTGAAGGCCAGGGAGGCTTGGTACAAGATTAAAGGCTCGGGTTTGATCACTAAACGTTATAGTTTTTATATTTATTTACTCCGTGTTCATAAATATTTAGACCATGAGTTTGTGTTATTTTGAACCTTCGTTTTTATATTTTTTCATGACCATGAGTGGCTAAACTTTTAGTGCTATCTAGGTATTGATGACGGGTGACAATTGACTAATAATTTTCGGGTTGGATTTATAAATTATTTTGGATAATGTTTTGGTAAAGGTTTTCTAATAAGGTTTCTTTTGTGTATGCGTGCTTAATATCTAAATATTAATTTTTGTTTCGCTTAATTCTAGTTTAATAGATTTTGTATCTTTTGATCTAGGATTTTGTTAGTATCTTAGACTTAGTGTTTTTGATATATTTTGAGGTTGCTAGACGTAGTAAACCCTAGGAACAATTTAATTAATTATTTGGTAATTTAGCATTCTACCACCTTTGAGACCGAGAGGAGATTAGGTGTCAGTGTGTCTAGCTTGGTAGGTATTCGGGACCGTGGTCTGCACGAGAGTGAGTCGCCCCTAGCATGCCTGTGTTTGTTAGCACCCTGTGTTAGAAACCTGTTAGAATAACTATCCCTTGCATCCCTTACACATCCCGGATGTATTGTTTCTGAGGGGGCCGAGAGGACATTCAGATTTAGGATACCTTAGCATAGTTTGGAGAGACCGAGAGGTGATCCGAACCCGAGACCGGTGAGTTCACACACTTCCCTAGATTCAGTATTGCGACATGTTGGAGAATGATTCGCGTTCCAGTGTTGGTCTAGTTTAGTGTATCTTAAGATCCCGGTAGCCAAAACCCATTTATCCAATCCCGAGAGCTATACGTCAGTCACCTTGATTCTTACCTAGGTAGCCATTTTCTCATTATTTGATCTCTTCCAGTTCTACTTGTCGTTTGCTTTGTTTGCATTTTATTTAATTTAATTTTATATTTTTTTTAGTGGTTAATTAAATCAACGTCACTTTAATTTATTAGACTAGGACTCGACGAAAGCTTAGTACCGAGAGCCGCTATTACAGTGTCCACGGTTCGATACTCGGACTTATTTACTTTACTACTTACGACCGGTACACTTGCCGGTAGTGTGTGGTTTAGTGGGTATCTCCCATTTAAAACTTGTTTTGAAATTAATTGGTCTTAAAATATATTTATCACACATTTCACGCATCAATGATTGTTCAGTAGCTCATGGTAAATAATAAATTTCAATAATTGCTTTAAATACATTACATACAAATGTTCTACAAGAGTCTGTACATCAACATGAAAAATACTAGATACACATCTTCAAGCATCAACTCTAATCATCAAGCAAGCTACGACCTGAAACATGTTAAGTTTGAAAATATTTTGGGTCAACAAAAGTTGGTGAGAGTTACATAGGTTTTGATAATTGAATAAAAATGTTATGCAATTCAAGTGTCATGGCAAGACTAGTCCATATGTGAAAACATACTAGAAGTAAATCGAGTGCATAATCAACCCTTGTGACTGTTGTATTGTGGTACATCCCATACGCTCATGGTTCACTCGTTTATGTTGCGATAACAAACACCCACGCTACCTTTGTAGGAGGCACGTATCCGGGTGGGCTTCGAATGAGGTAATATATATGTCTAAGTCTACCAAGTCTATAAATGTATAAGTTTCTAGGGCTTCGAATTTGGGGATATCCAATTGTTGAATTTAAAATAAAATGTTAATTAAATAAAGGGAAATTTGGTAATTAAATAAAAGAAAGCCTTTTTATAAAATTTGAATTTAGAATGCTCACGATAATGTGTTTGAAGTTTAAAAATAATTTTTATAAAATTATTTCTTTTAAAATAGATTTTTAAATCTATTTATTACAAATTGTCAAAATTTAACTTTAATTTTCAAAAATACAAAAATTAAAGAATTATTATATTAAAAATCATATTTCTGTTCTAAATATTTAAAAATAAATTGTATAAAATTTTGGTGCAAAAATAATAAAAATTGAATTTATTATGATTTAATTATGATTAAATCTAACAAAAATTAATTAAAAATATAAAATAAATGATTTTTCTGAATTAAAAATTATTTCAGTAAAGTTTAACTTTATACAAACTCAGGATAATTTTTGGAGAATTTAATAAAATTGTTTTGATATTTTAGTAGATTCTTATAAATATAATAGTATAAAATTGATTTAATTAATATAAATATTAAATAAATGAATTTTTGAAAAATAAAAATTGTAAATAAAATTTTTGACTCAGATTTAATAAATATAATTTTTTTAGAATTTATAAAATAGTTTTAATATTTAAAAACGAATTTATAAGATTAAAATGTATTATATATAATTAATTGATTTGTTTGTTTTAAAAAAATGAAAAAGAACAAAAAGAATGTCACAGGCCGGAATCGAACCCGAGTGACTTGGGTAAACAACATCAGAAGTAACCAACTGATCTGAGGATCAATTTGTGATTGGTTTTGTTTCGTTTTTAATATAAACAGACGTGAAAACTTGTCATCTTCCCCAAATATCATACGAAAACCCTAATAATTTCAATCGGCTGATTCTAGGGCTGTGCAAAGGGTCCGAACCGACCCGACCCGACCCAGACCCACCAGAACCGTATACCCTTTTATTGTTGAAATTAGGAACCACGAACCGAACCTTAAAATGCTATGTGGTTCCGGGTCCTAAAGGTTCTGATGGGTCGGGTAAAAGGGTCTGACCCTCTAGAACCTTTTAATGTAATAGCCACTTTTAGAGGATGTACATATTCCTATTCTTTTACCATGCTCGTAAAAGAATTCCTCCATATGGTTCTAAGGCCGTCCGTTGTGGACGCGCGAGCGAACGGGCGCGAGCCACCGACGTGACTATTAAGTAATCCGGTCACTTGACCCCGTTGTGGCTGGGGTGAGCAACGACGCGACCAAATGTCACTTTTTCCTGTTAACCCACGCGACCACCATCACTTGTGCTCGCGCCAGAACTGTTCGCGTGGGGCTATTGTGGTTGGGGGTGAGCACGGGCACTGAAACCTCGTTCGCGTCGTGCTGCTCGCGCTTCCACAACGGATAGTCTAACAATAGCCCATGAGTTTCCTTTTTAAGTCACTTTTCGTTTCTCGACTTATGTTTTCGTAACAAATTTAACATTCTCATCACTAGAAACATTATGTGATTCTGTTATGTATACATAATAAATACACACACACACATCAGAGCGACATATATAAATATTTACTTCAAATTTGGATATAATATATATTATATAATATATCACATCTATGCATATTCATTAAGCCGAAAAATATTTCAAGAAAAATACATTGTTATTATTATAAATAATATTGTATTAACATTACATGAAATCGATTACAATAAAACGTAAAAACGAATAGTTAAATGACTAAAAAAGATTATTTTTTTATTTTTTATTTAAAATACAAACGGTTCGTGTGGTTCTTATATTAGAACCGTGGGTTTGGAACCGACCCGACCCGGAACCGATAATTCGTATAAATCTAGAACCGGAAACCGACCCATATATTTAAAAAGGTTCGGGTCCAAGGTTCTCGTGGGTCGGGTCCAAGGTTCCTGTGGGTCCGAACCACGAAATGCTCACCCCTAGCTGATTCACACAACATTCACCCAATTAATCTTAGGGTAAATGTTGTGCATAGTCCGGTCATCAAAACCCACAAGGAAAAACACACTTACAAAGCTTAATTGGCTATGAATTGAACGGTCCACTTAAGAGTCAAACTCGAACAATTAAACCACGAACAGCAGACTTTTGAGAGAAATTATAGATTGAGGAAGTGTAAACGGCGAGTTGTGAAGGCTCGTGTAAGATCAATTTATAGTTTTAAAGCTCCAGTCTTCGAATTGGCAAGGGTTGACCACATTGAATGTCAAAACGCGTAATTACGCTTGATTTACAGTAATTTTTGGTTGAAATTGCGTGTATATAGACGCTAATGATTTGTCAAGTTCAAAACCACGAATAATTATAGTAAATTGTTTAATAAAATTGATCAATTTGAATGGTCAATAGTTTCCATGTCTGTTGCTACACGTCATCAGGGAGAAGAAGAGAAAAGGGGTGAGCTTATATATATTTTAAGTTGGATTAGAACCAACAAAGGGTGTAGAGCAGGTGGGTTAAACGCGTGTGAGTGTATGAGGTGGTCCGGGTTCGAGTCACGGCTGGAACACACATTTTTCTTTTTTTTAAACAGACAACCACAAGGGGGCTATTGGGCCGGACCAAGGCTAATGGGCCAGGGATTGGGTTGTTGGGCCTGTGGGCTTCAATAAGGTAGAAGGGATGGATTGGTATTGTGGGTTGGGTTTAGGCATGGTTGGGCTCAAGTAAGGTGTCCATTTAATACTAGATAAAATATGAAGTATTATTATTATTATTATTATTATTATTATTATATGTATATATATGTATATATGTATATAAGTTGTGTGGTCGGGAAATAAAGCTTAGGCACATTATGAAAATAATATACGTTTTAAAATCTGAAAATTTTTGCGATGTTACAGTCTCCCCTACTTTTAGGAACTTCGTCCCGAAGTTTAAAAGAAAGACACTAGGTTTACAATTGGTCGACTACCGAAGACCTTGATAAAATTGCACACTACCTTAACGTACCTGTAAATTCATGATTACGTTCCGGATCGTAATTACCAATTTACCTTACATTAGGGTTTTGCGTCCTTTTATGACTTTACCGATTGTTAAGCAGGTCTGATAGTCTCCGCCAGTCGTTGAGCAGGTGGTAGGGCCTCTCCCGACTGTTGGATAGACATGATGACCTCTACCAATCGTTAAGTAGGTTGTTTGGTAGTCAACTAATTGATGTACAAGTAAGCAAGTATAGATATAGCAATTAGTTCACATTCAAACAAGCATGCACACAAATGTTATGATAATACTTGGATTTATTATTTGAATCAAAAGTGCAATACATGGAATTAAAGGGAAAGTAGACATTATTCAAATGGTAGGGCTTTAAGTAGCTGGAGGGTCTTGATCTCTGTTCAGTTTAGGGCATCGGTTACGGAAGTGATTTGGGTCTCCACATTCATAGCATTGACCATAGTTGTATTGATTAGGGTTAGCAGCTAGAGCAGGGTTGGTGGGTTAGTTGGCTTTTGGATTTGGGGTCTCACGACACGTGTTGACCAGATGGCCATACCTTCCACAATTGGTGCACAAGCGATACGCTGAAGCAGTGGGATGATGTCGGTTGCACGTATTACATAAGGGATGGTTTCCTGTATAAGGTTTCTTCTTAGAAGCTTGTGGAGTGAGGCTTGCATCAGGATCCCTAGTCTTACGTTTCTGGTTCTCAGTGGTTATTGCGGCTACAATACTTGTTTTATTGCCTTTCCGAACTAAGGTCCCGTTCTTTACGTGATTATCAGTTAAGGTAGCTGCTAAACGTTTGGCTTCCTCCAAGGTGGCAGGATTCCTTCCCCACACCGTATCCTGGATTTGCATGGGCAGACCACCGATGTACTTCTCAATGGCTACCGGCAGGGGAGTGACTTTGTGAGGCAACAATAAGCTAAGCTCATGAAAGCGGGTGTTGTAGGCAAGGTTTTCCCCACTATCTTGAGTTAAGGTGTGGAACTCATCCTCAAGCTTCTTAACTTCATTGCGAGGACAAAACTCTTCCTTCATGACCTCCTTGACTTGGTCCCATGTCATAGCAAGAGCAACTTCGGCCCCACGAGTACGCTTTTCTTCATTCCACCAAGTGAGTGCTCGTTTGTGAAGAACACTCATGGCATAACGAACCTTAAAGTTGTCGGGGCACTCACTGTTGATGAAGGTATTCTCAATACCCTCAAACCATTGGAGGAGTCCTGTAGCTCCTTCTTCACCACTAAACTTTGGAGGGTTACAAGAGTTGAAATGCTTAAGGGTGCAGGCTGGGGGTCCATTACCATTGCCATTGCCGTTCCCGTTCCCGTTACCGTGACCATTCCCGTTGCCGTTCATTTGGATGACCTGAGCGAGTAAATTGGGAACCAGGGTTGCGATTTGCTGCGCCATTTGTTGAGAAATGATTGCAGCCAGTTGGGCATCGACACCATTGTTGTTGTGGTTAGGAACTTTGTCATGGTTATGGTTATCACCACCTTCTTCGTGGTTCTCACCATTGCTGTTGCGAGTGCTGCGACGTGGAGGCATGATCTGTAAGAGACACAGTGAAATGAGTGAGATTATATAAGGAATGTAATCATTTATTCATTAATTAAAACGAATAAACGAAAACGTTGACTTATCAAAGATTCTAAATCCTAATAACATATGAAGACGTGCTTTAGCCTATAAGTGAACACTCATCCCGAGAATTCCCAGGTAGGCATCCGGGTCCCTCGTCTGATTGGGATATATGCGCAATGCCAGCCTAGACAGAAGACTCAGAATACAGGCGTTCACCCTTCCAGATTGCACGTGTTCGTTATTAAAATCTAGAACTTCGACGAGATCTCAAGGTGGTTCAGGTTAAACCTGAGGATTTTGCCTTATTAGTCTGAGAGTGAATCCAGTGATGGAGAGCAACCTTCTTGTAGGGATGAAAGTAGGGATATGAAGTAGGAGGGAGAAAGAGAATAGCAAACAAAAGAAGCAAGTACTGGTTAAATCCTATGGTTATAGACTAGATTATTTCTCTAATAACCTAATTCCCTATAACCATGGCTCTGATACCAATCTGTAACACCCCAACCGATGGCGGAAACATCGGGGTGCCACGCATTGATGATTGTTCAGTAGCTCATGGTGAATAATGATTTCATTAACTGATTTAAATAATTTACATACAATGATTCTACAAGAATTCGTACATCAAATTGAATAAGACTATGCACATATCTTCAAGCAAATCTTCAAGCAAGTAGAACCTGAAACATGTTAAGTTGAAAATATTTTGGGTCAACAATTGTTGGTGAGAATTACATAGGTTTTTGAGAAACAGTTGATAACAATAGTTTGTACAACACTTAGGGTTGTATGATGATAGAGTATGATACCGACATGCAACAGTGCGTCTTTGTACAACCAAACCTTGTGTCGACTGATGACTAACTCGCAAGTTAGTTAAATGTTATTACTGCTATCGATCATCCCTGAGTCTATGCGGGGGATGGGTTTGTCAGACCTATAGCGCTATAATCTAAACAGGCGGCTTGATCATTGTTAATGATTGTACTGTGTCTTTTTGTTACAGTCAAATGATAGAATGATAGTGTATTTGAATTACGAGTAAGTATGAGTAAATGATAGTATAAAATGTTTAAACATGTTTCACCCCAAAAATGTAAAAGAGAAAAGGGGCTATGTAAACTCACCTTAGCAAAACGTTATCTCTTGAAAAATAGTGTGTTGCCCAATGTATCAAGTATCACCCTATAATGAGGTAATATATATGTCTAAGTCTACCAAGTCTATAAATGTA
Source organism: Ambrosia trifida (assembly GCA_028751855.1). Classification (NCBI taxonomy): domain Eukaryota; kingdom Viridiplantae; phylum Streptophyta; class Magnoliopsida; order Asterales; family Asteraceae; genus Ambrosia; species Ambrosia trifida. The sequence continues at coordinate 92,415,265 of CM054123.1, read as the reverse complement.
TAAGTTTCTAGGGCTTCGAATTTGGGGATATCCAATTGTTGAATTTAAAATAAAATGTTAATTAAATAAAGGGAAATTTGGTAATTAAATAAAAGAAAGCCTTTTTATAAAATTTGAATTTAGAATGCTCACGATAATGTGTTTGAAGTTTAAAAATAATTTTTATAAAATTATTTCTTTTAAAATAGATTTTTAAATCTATTTATTACAAATTGTCAAAATTTAACTTTAATTTTCAAAAATACAAAAATTAAAGAATTATTATATTAAAAATCATATTTCTGTTCTAAATATTTAAAAATAAATTGTATAAAATTTTGGTGCAAAAATAATAAAAATTGAATTTATTATGATTTAATTATGATTAAATCTAACAAAAATTAATTAAAAATATAAAATAAATGATTTTTCTGAATTAAAAATTATTTCAGTAAAGTTTAACTTTATACAAACTCAGGATAATTTTTGGAGAATTTAATAAAATTGTTTTGATATTTTAGTAGATTCTTATAAATATAATAGTATAAAATTGATTTAATTAATATAAATATTAAATAAATGAATTTTTGAAAAATAAAAATTGTAAATAAAATTTTTGACTCAGATTTAATAAATATAATTTTTTTAGAATTTATAAAATAGTTTTAATATTTAAAAACGAATTTATAAGATTAAAATGTATTATATATAATTAATTGATTTGTTTGTTTTAAAAAAATGAAAAAGAACAAAAAGAATGTCACAGGCCGGAATCGAACCCGGGTGACTTGGGTAAACAACATCAGAAGTAACCAACTGATCTGAGGATCAATTTGTGATTGGTTTTGTTTCGTTTTTAATATAAACAGACGTGAAAACTTGTCATCTTCCCCAAATATCATACGAAAACCCTAATAATTTCAATCGGCTGATTCACACAACATTCACCCAATTAATCTTAGGGTAAATGTTGTGCATAGGCCGGTCATCAAAACCCACAAGGAAAAACACACTTACAAAACTTAATTGGCTATGAATTGAACGGTCCACTTAAGAGTCAAACTCGAACAATTAAACCACGAACAGCAGACTTTTGAGAGAAATTATAGATTGAGGAAGTGTAAACGGCGAGTTGTGAAGGCTCGTGTAAGATCAATTTATAGTTTTAAAGCTCCAGTCTTCGAATTGGCAAGGGTTGACCACATTGAATGTCAAAACGCGTAATTACGCTTGATTTACAGTAATTTTTGGTTGAAATTGCGTGTATATAGACGCTAATGATTTGTCAAGTTCAAAACCACGAATAATTGTAGTAAATTGTTTAATAAAATTGATCAATTTGAATGGTCAATAGTTTCCATGTCTGTTGCTGCACGTCATCAGGGAGAAGAAGAGAAAAGGGGTGAGCTTATATATATTTTAAGTTGGATTAGAACCAACAAAGGGTGTAGAGCAGGTGGGTTAAACGCGTGTGAGTGTATGAGGTGGTCCGGGTTCGAGTCACGGCTGGAACACACATTTTTCTTTTTTTTAAACAGACAACCACAAGGGGGCTATTGGGCCAGACCAAGGCTAATGGGCCAGGGATTGGGTTGTTGGGCCTGTGGGCTTCAATAAGGTAGAAGGGATGGATTGGTATTGTGGGTTGGGTTTAGGCATGGTTGGGCTCAAGTAAGGTGTCCATTTAATACTAGATAAAATATGAAGTATTATTATTATTATTATTATTATTATATGTATATATATGTATATATGTATATAAGTTGTGTGGTCGGGAAATAAAGCTTAGGCACATTATGAAAATAATATACGTTTTAAAATCTGAAAATTTTTGCGATGTTACATTCAAGACATAATGCAACATAGAAAAACACATAGACACTTTGATGATTGAATTGCATATAGAATGTTGTAACATGTTTCACCCCAAAAACGGTGATAAATAGAAAATGGGCTATGTAAAACTCACCTTAGCAAAATGTTATACTTCTTGAAAAATTGAATAGTGGTGTTGCCCAAATATGCCAAGTATCACCCTATAATAAGGTAATAAGTATGTCTAAGTCTATCTAATCTACAAATATATATATTCTAGGGCTTCGAATTGGGGATAAATGCTCGTTTGATTAATAATTAAAATGTTTGATAATTGAGAGAAATTTAATAAATAAATAAACAAAAATCTTTTTATAAAATTTGAATTTAAGATGGTCACAATAATGAGTTTAAAGTATAAAAATAATTTTTATAAAATTATTTTCTTTAAAATAGAATATTAAATCTATTTATTTCAAATTGTCAAAATTTAACTTTAATATTTAAAAATACTAAAATTAAAGAATTATTAGATTAAAAATTATATTTCTGTTCCAAATAATCAGAAATAATTTATATAAAATTTTGGTGCAAAAATATTAAAAATTGGATTTATTATGATTTAATTATGATTAAAACTAACAAAAATTGATTAAAAATATTAAATAAATGATTTTTCAAAAATAAAAATCATTTCAGAAAAGTTTATTGTTATAACTCAGAATAATTTTTGTGGAAATTTATAAAATTGTTTTGATATTTTTATAGAATTTTATAAATAAAATGGAATAAACTTGATTTATTTATTATATATCTTAAATAAATAAATTTTTGAAAACCAAAAATTGTATGTTAAACTTTTTCCTTAGACTAACATAAAATAATTTTTGTAGAATTTTTAAAAGAGTTTTGGTATTTAAAAATGAATTTAAAAAAATATAAAGAAATATATATATATATATATATATATATATATATATATATAATTTTGTTTGTTTCAAAACAAAAAGGAAAAAAAGAATGCCTTTGTTGTGGATCGAACCCGCGTGGGCTGGTCCGAGTACACCAGGCACAACCACTTGGTCCAGACCAGTGGTTGTGTTTGGTTTCAGTTCATTTAAAATAAATAACCTAGGTGAAATCAGTGTTTTTCCCCAATTCAAACATACGAGCCCTAGATTTTCCAATTGGGCAAATTACACAACATTAACCCAATTAATCTTAGGGTTAATGTTGTGTATATGCCGAACATCAAAACCCATCAATAAAAACAGACTTACAAACACGATTGGATACTGGATTGATCAGTCAAATGCCGAAGTCAAAAACACGATCAAAATCAAGAACAGTGGATTTGATAAGAGAAATTGGGGATTAAGAAAGAATGAGTGGCGAGTTGTGAAGGTCCAGAGGTGTTCAATTTATAGTGAGGTGGTCTAGATGCTCGAATTGGCATAGTTGACTTTGTCTTTAATCATTGACGCGTCTAATCGTATAATTGGTAAGAATTGATTGAAAATTGGATGTGTAATGACTCATGACAGGCCGGTAATCACGATAGCATATCAATCCATGATCAATTACGAGTTAATAGCTTGATTTTGGTAAGTCGTTGATCACAGTTGACTTTCCAAGTCAACTGGGATGATTTTGAACTTGTGATATATTTAAAACGCGTTGGTTTTAAACCAACAAGGATGTGTAGAGCAGATGGTCGTGTTGGTGTGTGTAATGAACCGGCTTGGGATGCGGGTTCGAGTCCCGGCCCAAGCTTTTTATTATTTTGACATTTTCACTAATATATATATATATATATATATATATATATATATAATTATCATAGTATTAGGGTTCCAAAAATGCCACAAAAATAATTAAATGCAATCAATAATAATGGAACTTGACGTTTTTACATAACGTACAATTATTAAACGCGAAATGTTACAGGATAAGGGCAAGGGGAGAAGGTCCATGGGGCCCAAGGGGAGTAGGAGTAATTTTGTTGTGGGGCGATCCAGGGAGGTGGCTGTTGCCACGGGTTAGGATTTTTCCAGACGTTTTGTTGGAAGCTACCCCGGCCGTAAGAGCCACGACCACGGCCTCGGCCACGCTCACGACCAGTGTCATCCGTTTAAGGTTGGGTAGGGAAGTTGGTAGGTTGGGTTTGGTTCGAGGTGAGGGTATTAAGGGCGGTACCAGCGGACTGAGCCGCCTGGGAGGTTTGGGTAATTTTCTGATCTTCAATCTGGCAGAGTTGTGAACGGGTGTTATAGAAGTCGAGTAAGGGTTTAGTTTGTTGAAGGATAAGTTTGATGGTTTCATATTGGTCGGTTAGGCCGGTGAGGATTTGCATGACTAGTTGGTTTTCGGTGACATTGGCGCCTAGGCTAATGAGTTGGTCATAGAGAAGTTTCATGTGTTGACAATAAGAAGACATGTCAGAGAAACGCTTTTGACGGGTGTTATAAAATTTGTTTTGTAGGGCAATGTTTCGAGCGGCTTGGTTATCAAGGAAAAGGTTTTTAAGGCGACACCAGGCATCATAGGCAGTGGTATTAGTAATCATGATGGTATGGACAAGATCTTGAGTGATAGTGCCATAGATCCATTGGAGGACTATGGCATCTAAACGTTCCCAAGACTCTTGGTAGGTGGTTTTGGAGGATGCTTCGGGTTCCTTAGAAGCCGTAGCAGTTGTGGGGGGGGGGGACGCGGGGTAAAAGGTGATCATAAACCTACGCTTTGCAGTGTATGATGAATAGCTCAGCCCAGGTATTGTAGTGTTCGGTTTGGCGATCAAGTATGAGTGGGATGAAGTTCTTAATGTTGGTAACGGCTATAGCAGGGTGTATGGAAGACATTGTGGAAATGGATAAATGTGAGTAATCGAGAAAGAAGGCCGAAAAATAAAAAAAAAAAATTCGGCTGGTATGTTGATGTTTACGGCAGGAAGAAGAGGCAAGGAAAAAAATTAGGCTTTGATACCATGTAGAATTGTATGGTTCAAACCCTTGATCATTATTCCATTAATCATAACAACATTCCCTTATTTTAGGGAAGAGATCAACTACAATATTAGAGATAAATATTATCTATATTTACAATTCAAACTATATTATCTATTAGAGAGAGAAGGATGTGCGAAGTATATGCTAGCATATAGCTTGTGTATAATTCTTGTGAGCTTATAAATTGTTTGGAAAGCAATGCGAAGTTCTATCAACCAAATGTCTTTAAAAATTGTTTAAGTGTATAAATGTATTACTGGGTAATTACTCCTTCGGCAGTTAGGAAGTCATTCACTAACACTAACCGCCAAGGGAGATTTGCCCTGCAATTCATTAGTAGTACATATTTTAATATTCTAGCTCTGACATGAATGGATTTTCCACGCTTAGTCCACATGATCTTGGTTTGTTGCATATACTCAAAGCCAATGTTATTCAAGTATAATGTATGTGTAGAATACTTAGTCATGTCTAGTGACATGCATATCTTTAATACAACGACGATTGCCTTTGATACCATGATACTACGTGATGTTCATACGAATATCACTTCTCAAATCTAGGATCTTGTTGGATGACACTCTCAAATGTGATGGAAAAAGATTATGAGATAACCTTGAACAAAAACTTAGGACCTCTATTAGAACCTCAGGTGCCATTCCTTGATGTCAAAGACGACAATAGACTATTGTGCTTCCTTAAATTTACCATACCCCTCATGAAAATCTTCAAGAAGGCCTAACAATAGGCACTTTGTTAGGGCTATTGTTCTTTGTAATTCAATGCGTTGATCGCAGTATAGTGTAACACCCCAACCGATGGCGGAAACATCGGGATGTCACGTATTGATGATTGTTCAGTAGCTCATGGTGAATAATAAATTTCATTAAATGATTTAAATGAATTACATACAATTGTTCTAAAATTTTGTACATCAAATTGAACAAAACTATACACATATCTTCAAGCATCAATTCAAATCTTCAAGCAAATAGAACCTGAAACATGTTAAGTTAAAAATGTTTTGGGTCAACAAAAGTTGGTGAGAATTACATAGGTTTTGATAATAGAATAAAATTGTTGTGCAATTCATGTGTCATGGCAATCTAGTTCATATGCAAAAACATACTAGAAGTAAATCGAGTGCATAATCAACCTTGTTGACTGTTGTAATTGTGGTACATCCCATACGCTCATGGTTCACTCGTTTATATTGCAGTAACAAACACCCACGCAACCTTTGTAGGAGGCACGTATCCGGGTGGGATTGTCAGTCCAATAGATCTATCAATGTATACCGTTTGGCTGATGAATGTTTATGCTAGAATTGTGCTTACCCTAGTCATGTTCAAGACATAATGCAACATAGAAATACACATAGACACATTGATGATTGAATTGCATAAATAATATTGTAACATGTTTCACCCCAAAAATGGTGATAAATAGAAAAGGGGCTATGTAAAACTCACCTTGGTAAAATGTTATATCTGTTGAGAAATTTGGATAATTGTGTTGCCCAAATGTATCAAGTATCACCCTATAATAAGGTAATAAATAAATAGTCTAAGTCTAATTAATTTATAAATGTATCCTAGGGTTTCGATTTTTTTGGGGATATCCAATTGTTGAATTTAGAAATAAAATGTTAATTAAATAAAAGAGAAATTTGATAATTAAGTAAAAGAAAGTCTTTTTATAAAATTTGAATTTAGAATGTACACAATAAAGTGTTTGAAGTATAAAAATAATTTTTATAAAATTATTTCATTTAAAATAGATTTTTAAATCTATTTATTACAAATTGCCAATATTTAACTTTAATATTCAAAAATACTAAAATTAAAGAATTTCTATTTAAAAATCATATTTCTGTTCTAAATATTTAAAAATAAATTGTGTAAAATTTTGGTGCAAAAATAATGAAAATTGAATTTATTATGATTTAATTATGATTAAATCTAACAAAAATTGATTAAAAATATAAAATAAATGATTTTTCTGAATTAAAAATTATTTCAGTAAAGTTTAGCTTTATACAAACTTAGGATAATTTTTGGAGAATTTAATAAAATTGTTTTGATATTTTAATAGAATTTTATAAATATAATAGTATAAAATTGATTTAATTAATATAAATATTAAATAAATGAATTTTTGAAAAATAAAAATTGTAAATAAAACTTTTGACTCAGATTTAATAAATATAATTTTTTTAGAATTTATAAAATAGTTCTAATATTTAAAAATGAATTTATAAGATTAAAATGTTTAATATATATATTATTTAGTTTGTTGTTTTAAAAAGAAAAAGGAAAGAAAAAGGTGGCCGTAGCCGGACTCGAACCCGGGTGCTCAGGGTTATAGACCATGGTCACAACCACTTGGCCTAGGCCAGTGGTTGTGATGATCTCCTGTTAAAATTAAATAAATACGTTATGTAAATCTGAGTTTATCCCCAAATCAAGTTACGAACCCTAGATTCTACAATCAGACAAACCATACACTTTGAACCCGATTAATGTTAGGGCTTTTGTTGTATGTTTGCCGACTAACAAAACCCACAAAAACAATTGAACTCACAGTGTTGTATCGTGTTCGTTTGCCCGGTCAAACCAGAAGTCAAACGATGATCAGAAAGTTAATTATCAGAGTGTTTGGAACAGAATTGAAGATGGAGAAGAGAGTGTGAGCGAGTTGTGAAGGATCGTAGATGTCCAATTTATAGTGTGGTTCGATGGTTAGGTTAATTGGAAGGTTTGACTAACCATTAAAGTCTAAACGCGTAAGATTCAAAATTGGTCAATGATTGATTGGAATTAGCGTGTAATTGAGGTTGATTGAGGCCGGTAATCACATAAGTTTGCCAAATTAGGATCAATCACGAGTTAATATGGATTGATAATACATACGCGTGATCACAGTTGACTTACCAAGTCAACTGTGATGAATTGAAAACAAGTATAAAGTTAAAACGCGTCTGGGTTTATTCCAAGTAGATGGCTAGCCCAGTTGGTTAACGTGTGTGTTGTTTGTTTGGTTTGACTCGGGTTCGAAACCCGGCAAAGGCAAATCCCTTTTTTTTTTGTTTTTGACTAATTCAGACAATGGGGGGGTTTGGGCTTGGTTTGGGCTCAGGTTTGGGCTGCTGACACTGGGCTGGTCATACAGGTTTGGGTCGATGGTTTGGGTAAGATAAAAATCAATTTAATCTAGTTTATGTTATAATTATTATTATTATTATAACTTTATATATATATATATAGATATACGTATGAATAATTATCATTGTGTAGGGGTTTAGAATCTCACCAACAATAATAAGGTTTGTCGTTTAATCCGTAACGTATAAATAATTAAATGCGGAATGTTACATATAGCTAGGGCGTTTTGTTCTTTGCAATTTCCTTTGTAATCGTATCTGTATTCGTCTGTATTCATCAATGGAAACCCAGATTTTAGTTTAGGTTCATATTTGTCTGTTACTTGTTTAATTAGTGAATCTTGTTCTGCAAGAACCCTAATTTTTAGGGTTCGACCTATCATTCCTCTTTTCTTGTTTAATCCGGTTAGCATAGGTATTTCTGCAAGTAGCTTATGTCTTCTTCGTCGTCCTCAATTTATCTGTAAAAGAAACCCTATCTGTTAAATGGATATTCGCAGAATCTGTCGATGATCATAGATTTATGTATCATTGAGTTGTAAAAGAAAAAAAAATTAGGGCTTTTCTGATCGGCGATGATAATCGACGATCTTTTGTTAAATCGTCTTCTCGTTGTTCTTATCTAGGTCGACCTTCGCGCTCGATCGTCTTTTCCTCTGTAATCGTTTACGTTCTTCGTCTATTTACGTGCGATTAGGGTTTTCAGGTAGAGCTTCAATCTAGGGCTATTAACGATTAGGATCTGCAGAGAACGGTTGCAGATGATCTTAGGTTGATGACGATCTTCGATTAGTTGCAGGTTTTGATCTTCATGAGGAGGAAGATGACGATCTGTTAACTCTGTGTGTTCTTGGTGTAATCTCCACACAGTAGAGGACCGAGTTCAACTTGGCATATTATATTGGGGAAAAAGTCCCTATTTATAGAGAGTCAGTTGCTAAGGTCCACCTTAATACCCTACACCTGCTAAGCATGGTAGAAGACAGAGATGCAAAGTGAAGATGGAGTTGATGTTGAAGATGAAGTGTAGATTATTTTTTTTTTAATGAAAAGTAAAAATTTAGTCAAACATGACATGTTTAAATATAATAAAACTTATTTTTTTATTTATATTTTTTTTACCTTTTCTTTCTAATAGTGCATTTTTTATTTACCTATTTTTCTAAATAATATTTATTTATTTTTTTTAATTTTATGTAATAATATGTTTTTATATTTTTAAATAATGTTGAAAAAATGAATAAAGCTATCGCTCACCTTGAGCCACAACGGGATTAAGTGAGCAGTTTGCGGTCGTGAGTCAGTGACACGTGGGTGCTTACTTGACATAATATGAGATGATAAAACTATGGCTCACCTCTAACCACAACAAACAGTCAAGAGGAATTGAAATAACACAAAAGGTTTTGGCCCCCACTTCCCTTAGGCCCTAAATTCAAGAGAGAAAAAGTATTATATGTAGGTGATTTTTAGATTGTTGACATTGAGGTTTTGTGATGTGTAATCATGCAATATACAGAGATGATATATAAACATTAGATCTAAGACATTTTTTTCCTTTTTTTTTTTTTTTTAATAAAAAGGGCCTCAATTTTATTATACTTTTACCTAATATATTTTAAGACAGCCATTTTTATGTATACTATAATGTTTTAGTGAGATAAGAATAGTATTTTAAATCTTGAACAACAGTTTCAAGTGATTTTGTGGGCCTCTTAAAACTTTTCTTGACTAATGGAACATCGTACATATACTCTCTCTCTCTCTCTGTGTCCTTTTTTTTTTTTTTTTTTTTTTTTTTTTTTTTTTTTTTTGCTAATCTGAATGCATCTGTGTTCCCTGTTTGTCTTTCTAAATTGCAAAAGTTTGATAAGTACATTAGCATAATAGTATTATACGCAATCAACATTCTATATTCGATCAATGTCTAGCAAATGAGGAGAGAGAGAGGCATGTGTGAAGTATATGCTAATGCTAGAATATAGTTTGTGTATGGTATACTTCTTGTTGGCCTATAAATTGTTCAAAACCCACATGAGTTTTATCAAGCAAGTGTCTTTTTAAAGGTTGTTTAAGTGTATGAATGCATTACTGGGTAATTACTCCTTTGGCAGTTAGTAGCCATTTGCTAACACTAACCGCCAAGGGAGATTTGCCCCGCAATTCATAAATTGTACATATATGATATTCTACCTCTGACATGAACATGCTTTTCAATGGTGGGTGTTAAGAATAACAAGAAAACCTATGAAATCTTAGTAGTTGATTTATTTTCTGCAATGTATTTGTGTAAGCATCCACATTATCTTGCTTTCTTGTATATGGCATTGTTGTGATTCATTTTAAAGGGGTTCATATTGAGCTATAGGAATCATTTTACACCATTGTTCACAAAAGTCCTTTATCTAAGGATGAACAACTGGTACGTGATAGAGAAAATACCACTACCAGTCCCAAATCATACCGTATCGAATGAATTTTGGTACCAATTCACTATCCATTTTTGGCATTCTTTAGGATTAGTAGTTTTGATTCGGTACGACTCGATACGATACGATATTTTGTCGACTTTTTACATTTGAATACCGTACTGTACCGGAACTTAACCGAGCTTTTTCGCTACATGTTCCAATTTTTGGTGATTTTCAGGATCGATGGTATTGAGCTCATCCCCACCTTTATCCCTCTCAAAATAATATCAAGCAATAAAGTACCGTGTCATTGGTTGTGATTGGATATCCCTTTGGCACGCTTTTGATATTCCAATTACGTAATATTGTTTGTTTTGTAATCATGTGATGTAAAGGGCAAATCGTTGTGTGACTAGAACATTTCTAGTCATAACCTTGTACATATTATTTGGATGGAATGAAATAATGTTTGCCGATAAAAAAAATTTAAATAAAAAAATATCATTGTCATCTAAAAGTGTAAACCTTATTTAATAAATTATGTGTTTTCAAAAAGAATTAATAAATTGATTGAAAAAGTGGGCATAGAAAATTGTCAATAGCATTTAATATAAGCCAAAAGGTTTGACCAACTTAGTATGTCTAAGACTATCCGTTGTGGCCCGCAAGCGAGCAGCCGCGAGCCACAATTTTTTACACGTGGATAGCTTGGACCATAACACCCTCAAGCCATCATGCCCACGAGCGAGCCCAGGCTACCACACTCGCGTGTGGTAGCGGGTCAAAACTAGCCGTTGGCTGGTCAAAAGAGTCGTTGGCTGCCGACCGTTGGCAGCCAACTCCCTGTTTATGGCAACCTTAAATTTTCACCTCACATCACACAAACCATCCAAAAAAAATTCTCTCTCGACTACAAAATGGCTTTGCAATGGAATGATTTGTCTTCGTCTGACTCGTCCGAAGAAGACGACTTGTTTATGGAAGTGGGTAGGATAACGGTTGACTACCTCATAGCACGGTCTCGAAGAAGAAGGAATCCGGTGCTAACCCGACAACCGGCCCTTGACCGTGACAGAGAGGGAGCAAACGATACCTTGTACCGTCACTACTTCAGCCCGGATCCAGTGTATACTGAAGATCATTTTAGGCGACGCTTTCGAATGAGTAGACAATTATTCATGCGTATATCAAATGATTTGTCGGAGCGTTATCCTTTTTTTCAACAAAGAGTAGATGCAAGGGGCCGACTCGGGTTCACCTCCCTACAAAAATGTACGGCGGCTATTCGGCAGCTAGCCTACGGGATTGCATCGGACGCAATGGACGAGTATATTGCCATGTCCGAAAAAATTGTGCGCGACTCTCTTCATTATTTTTGTCAAGGTATATCTCTATTTACTAGTTTAGTCACATTGTTTTACACTTTTATTATCATACGTCGTTTTAAAATATGTACATATATATATATATATATATATATCGTAGGGATCATATCTATTTACTCATGACGGTATTTGCGTAAACCAACCATGTATGATATCCAACGCATATACGAGGTTCATGGTGAGAAACATGGCTTTCCCGGCATGCTTGGTAGTCTTGATTGTACGCATGTTGGTTGGGCTATGTGTCCTACGGCCTGGCGAGGTCAGTTTCATCGGGGTGATCATTCTGGGCCGAGTGTCATACTTGAAGCGGTGGCCTCGCATGATCTTTGGTTTTGGCAAGCTTTTTTTGGAGTTGCCGGGTCAAATAACGACTTAAATGTTATCGACCAATCACCTATATTCGATAACCTTATCGACGGGGTTGAGCCGCCCCAATCATTTTACGCAAATAATGTGAATTTCAAGTACGGCTACTACTTGGTTGATGGTATTTACAACGAATGGGCGACACTTGTTCAAGCTTTCTCGTCACAACTTGAAGACAAACGCGAGTACTTTACAAAGAAACAAGAGTCGGCAAGGAAAGATATTGAAAGAGCATTTGGTGTTCTTAAAAAAAGATTTGCTTTGATTTCCAACCCAATACGGTTTTGGACACGAGAGAGGATCATGGACGTCGTCTATACTTGTATTATTCTACATAACATGATATTGGAGGACCGAGGCTTGGCGATTTGTCAAAATTACCAAGGTGATGTCCCACGTGCCGAATCAACAATCGATGATAACCAAAGACTCGACAACATAAGGAATATCAAGAACCGTGAGATACACGGAAACCTCCGCCATGAATTAGTCGAGCATTTGTGGGCTAGACGTCCTGATGATGTTGTGTTAGATTAGTTTTTTTTTATAGTTTATTGTAAACATTAATCTAATTTTTAGTTAACTTTATTTTTGGTTTAATATAATTTTGACAAATTTAGAAAGTATGAAAAAAAATAAAAAATACAAAAAAACTGGATAAAGCTGCTGCTCACCTCTAGCCACAACAGCATCAGGTGAGTGAGCAGAAGCTTTATCACCCTACCAACTAGACGCTGACATGACGCAATATAAGAGGTTAAAGCTTGTGCTCACCTTTAGCCACAACGGATAGTCTAACAACACCCTTCTTGATCACTCTTGTTTGTGTGGCTTTTCTTTACTTATTGAATACTTCAAGCAATTGAGTTTAACATCCTTCTCCGTTTTCTACAAAGATAGGTTAAGTTGTTAATTAGCTATTAAACAAATAGAAATGTTGAAAAAAATTAAAAATTAAACACTTGCCTAGCTAGGTGTTCCTCTAATGTTGTGACATCGGTATCGACCACCCAGTGTACCAGGACAAATATCTCCATACTTGATGTCACGATTTTATCTGTTAGACTTCGACTTCACCTTCCACCACTACTAAAAAACTGGTCTGTTTCCGACCAAGGTTTTGGTCGGAAAACAGTGTTTCCGACCAGTTTCCGACAAAGTGTCTTTTGTCTGAAAAATCTAGTCGGTAAATTTTTCCGACAAGTTTCCGACAAAATTTCCGACCCATTTCCGACAAATATATGTGTCAGTTTTTCCGATAAAACTCCGACTAGTTTCTAACCACATTTTTTTATTACTAGTTTTATTCTATACCAACTTTTCCGACCAGTTTCCGATGAATTTTCCGACAAAAAGTACGCCAAGTTTTCCGACAAAATTCCGACTAAACATTTCAATTGTGTTTCCGACCATTTTCCGACCAAAATGCTAATTAAAAAAAATAAAAAATCAATTTTTTTCTGCTCAAAATGCAGAAAATAAATTATATAAATCATGTACAATATTAATCTACAAATTATGATACTAGTATTTGTGCCCGCACGTTGCAGAGGAGCACTTTTTCTACATGAGAAGTTTTGGATACAAACATTGTAATGTCACAAACATACATCAATTTGAGAGCGAAAATCATGGATAGAAACCTTGGTGATGATCATGCGTTCAAACCTTCCATTGCTCCAATTCTACACGTAAACATACGCCTTTGATGGTAGCAACTAACATAATAACAGAAAACAAAAATTAATCAAAAGGAATATACAAAATAGCCAAAATACGCTCAAAAGTGGCTATGGACATCTTCTTCATATGGTCAGCCAGTAATGATGGTTGATACCTGACAAGAATTACAAGTATAGTAGTGCAATGTTGATGACATCACAGGCAACATATCATTCAAATCTTGCACAAACTCAGCAGACACAAAGACTACTTAACTCACCCTATAGATGATGTATCTTATTCCTCGTTAGAGAGAGTAATAGTGATCATCAAAACATGTTTACATGCTGCAAAAAAAGAGCAAATGGTAACTTCTTAAAACGAATACATAATACAACACAAAGAACCATTTTTAAAAGTGTGAAAGTTATCTTGCGGGAGTAATCCCTCCTCTAGAGGTTCGGTTATGTCTGTAGATCCAATGAATGTATTTTGAAGAAGACCAACAATTCACCTCTATAATTTAAATGTATAGTAGAGCTCTAAACTAAATAAAAAAGTGGCGACAAAGAGAAAAGAGCAAAAAGATAGGATAAAATGTATATGATGGCAAACCTTAATTAATTCCACAATTGTGACAGTCTTGTTAAAAGATCTACCCATGGTTTTCAACACAATTTCTGATGAGCCATTTTCCTAAAAAACAATATATAGGTAAATAATTAGATCAAGCACCATAATCATAATTGCAATAAGCCAAAGATGATAACACGTTGTACGAGAGCAAATAGCATAGAGCCATTAATAACATTGTATTAAAGAACAATATATGCAAATATGCAATTGTATAACTTTAAAGTACAAACTTTGAGAGCAACGCCAGTTTTGTTTTTAAAAGAAGGGTTATGATTGCAAACGGTTATACACATTTTAAAAGAAGGGTTATGTGTGTGTATATATATATATATATATGTATTTTTTTTATGCATTACGACACATACACATATACATAACATATATATACTCATGAACAAATACATTCACAAATGCACGTAAATACAATACACATTTATATAACGAATATCAATAAAATAAAGATTTTGGTCGGAAAATGGTAGGTAATTACCGACAATTTACTGACCAATTGTTGAGTTTGTCAGAAAATGGTCGGTAATTACCGACAATTTACCGACCAAATGTCATTTTTTGTCGGAAAATGGTCGGTAATTACCGACGATCTACCGACAACCGATACCATTTTTTTTTTATTTTTCGAGCTTTAAACGTTGTTTTTTTCATTCCATCTTTTGTACACCTTAATCATACATTGAATACTTTTATTTTACCAAATTATACGTATTATACACATACATACATGTGTGTACATTGTCAGGACTCATTGCTTAAAACAAGTTTTTGTTATTCCATAACTCTGTGTATGTGTATAAGTGTGTGTATAATATATATATATATATATATATATGTGCATTTTTGTATGCATTATGACTCATACACATGTACATAACAAATAAATACTCATGAATACATTCACACATGCACGTACATATAATGCACATTTGTATAATCGAATATCATTAAAATAAAGATTTTGGTCGGAAAATGGTCGGTAATTACCGACGATTTACCGACAAGCAATATGATTTTGTTTAATATTTATATATATATATTAAATAAATACTCTCACTGGTTTTTTTTTTTGTATTTCTTTATTTATCATTTCCTACCATTTTCTGACCAATTTTTTTTTTTTTTTTTTTTTTTTGAAAAATGGTATGGAATGATAAAAAAAAAAATAAACAAAAAGTGACGTTCCGACAAAAGCTTTTATATTTTATTTATTTTTCATTTCCTACCATTTTCCGACCAAAACACTTTTTTCTTTGTTTTTCATTTTTTTTGGTCGGAAACTTCCGACAAATTTCCGACGAATTTATTTTTTGTCGGTATCTGGTCGGAAATCTGTCCCAAAAAGCAGCAATTTTTTTTGTTGGTTATTAGTCGGAAATTGGTCGGAAATACCGACTAAATTTTTTTGGTCGGAAATTTTAGTCAGAATTTGACAGTTTTCTAGTAGTGCACTTCTTAGGGTCCCACACCTTAATTTAACAAAAAAAAAAATAGGGTGATGCTGTTTACACACCCTCACAAATTATTTTCACGCCCTGCGTTACGCCACGTATAGGGTAGGGATTGCACAAACTATCGCGCGGGCGTTAATGCTCATCAGTCGGAGACATGTCAAAGACCTATACGCGGCGTATATGTATATACAAAAGGTGTATAGTCTGACAAAACTTCTCGTCGATAGCCCCTCCTATACGTCCACGTATAGCCCTATATGTGACGTACAAGGGACATGAGTGTACAATTATATTGGGGGGGGGGGGGGGGGGGGGGGTTGTACCAATAACCGAAGCCAAAAAAATACAACCAAATTAGTATAGAACTTAAATACACCAAACTATAAATTAAGTAATACGTACGTTGTCTATCATAGATTCATATCTATTCCAAATCTTTGACTTTTCAAATTTTCGTTGACTGTTGACACGCATCCCTTTTGGCTCATGATGTGGAAAAATGGATTTCTTTTAATATTCCTGTCTCTTCTCATCTTATTTTCTGCTTACATGATATGAATGATGACTCAATATTGTCAACATATGTAGACATGGAAGGCAAACCATTTTTCAGCGTCTTATTGGTTTCAAAATTCAAAGACTTGAAAATGCTAGTCATATTTTTATGAATATAATATTGCCTTGTGTAGTAGTGACTGGCTCCAAATTAATATCAAAACTTTTATTCAAAAAATTGTAACACCACTTATGCTATATATGAAACACATATATAGGTGCAATTAAAAATCAAAACCTATAAAGGAAAGCATATTGTTCGTGCCTTATCTTTCAATTTAAGTTATGTGCATACTACGTATATGGTCTACATTGTATTCAGAAACTGTGGTCAATATGTTGGTCATGTATAAGATTTTTGATTTTGTTGGTTCCCTTCACGTATAACATCTTTTATATCTTTTTGTCATGTCTCTTTGAAACCCAAAGGGCCACTTAAAAAAAACCAACACATAAACTTTATTTGCATGACACAAAATGAACCACTTTTTGTGGGCATAGATACCATGAGAATTTACAATAGGAGAGACACGGGATGTGCTTAGGATATGCTATAATGTGAGGTTTCTTGCTGCCCTATATAACAGTTTCAAAGGGATAACGATTTTCGGCATCTAGTAACCTGGCTAAGTGTATTAAGTGTACGGGTGCATTGCTGGGCAATTCTCTTTTAGCAGTTAGTATGCACCATGCTAACTCTAACTGCCAAAGGAGATTTGCCCTGTAATTCATCTTTACATGTTTTAGTAAGACTTGGCATATTGATCAGGTGGGCAAGATGTTTATTTAGGCCCCATATCTTTGACTGCAATTTAATACTTAAGGTATTCACATTAGCATCTTTATTTTAATGTGAGTAGGCAATTTATATCTTAGAAAGTGGTTGTAAATGAAGAAGAGAGAATATCAGTAAATTTGGAGAGATAGTGTTCACCTCTATAGTTCCTTTAATAGTTTTTTAAAGTGGTTATAAGTGAATAAGAGAGAAAATATAATGAAAAAAATATAAAAAAATATTATTTAATTAAAAAGAAGAAAGAAATGAAAAGAACGGAACATGACGTGATCCATGGACCTATATTGGTTCCTCCACCTCTTCCTACAGATTTTTCCTTTAATATAAAGCTCCTGTTGTCCAACACTTGTAGCCTAGTTGGTTGAGAGCCTAAAGTTTCTCATGGGAGGCTTGGGTTCAATTCCACTAGCTACATTTGGAGGACATTGGTGGATGGGAAATGAAGAATGACCCGGCCATTGGCTTAGGTTCGAGTCCTGATCCTGACCGGTTTTGCCGACTATTTCACCGTCGTGCCTTCGGGCGGGTGAGTGGTCGGGTTTTCCCGGGAATTGGTGGCAATTGGTGGCCCAGGTACTCTCGAGTACCTGATTCGCCAAAAGGGTGCCCGAGGGTGCTCGGAATTAATTCGTTGGCCGTTCAAAAAAATATAAAGCTCCTGTTTTAATTTAACTGTTTGATGGTGTGGAGTTTTAATTTATGCCAGACCTTTCATCTGCATTTTTAAATTACTATATGTTATATAACTTGGTTATTTAATTGATAAAGTTTAGGATATAATGAATTTTGTTAGTTAAAAGCTTATGAAAACAAATTTTACTAAATTTTTTCTCCCGATTTTAATATTATATATCTTTATTATATTACCATATAATAAATAAAAATATTTCCTATTAATTAAATAATAATAAATATTAAATAATAGTTTTTCCCTATAAAATAATAATATTATCTGTCATGTGAGGCTAGCCCAAATGGTAAAGACACTAGTCTTAAAAAGAAGGTTATGAGTTTAAATCCCTAACAACTAAATGTGTAATTTTCGCGTTTTGTTCCATTTTACCGGTAAAAAATTAACAATATTAGATAACATTATTTTTGTTTCTCTCTCATGTTAAATTATTGTATCTTTCCTACTTTCTTAATAATTTAATATTTTTTGTTTTCTCAAACTATTTTTTTTCTATTTTTCTTTCTTTTTTGTATAGATTAGATCATATAGTTGTGACTTTAATATCTATTCATATTACAATGTGTTATCTTACATGAATGTGATTAGTGTTCTTTAGCGATTAAGCACAATGGCGGAACTTGAAAAATATTTTTGAGGTTGGGGGAGAGGGGCACAAGTCACGGGACACTTGAAAACGGTGGGCCCATACACAATACGTATAAAATTTTCGAATGAAAAACATAAATTTACAGTACTGAGCAAAAAACGATAGGACTGGGACACCTCCGTTCGTTCTATACTTCGCCCTTGATTAAGCATACTCCAATAGTTCTTAATACAAAATAATATGCTAGCTATGTAGTTTATATATGAGTAAATATAATAAATTATTTTTAACTACTACAATAAGTAAATAGTACATAAAAACTTTATCTTTAAAATACATATCTTAATTGATTACATTATATTTATTTAACCCGTGTAATACACGAGTTTATTTACCGCGTGCAATATACCGTTTTTTTTTAATATAGTTTTTCTATTACTTAGTATATAAAAGTAAATTCATTCAACTCTTTTTAATACATGAGGTTCTAACCAAATATACATCATATAATTATGCCCATGTAAATATTTTTCTTTGGCATATAACATTATTTATAAATTTAATCATAAAAATATCCTTATATATATATATATATATATATATATAAGACATAAGAACAATATTTTCAATCTTTGACCAAGAACAATTTTATGTGATTTCTGTGGAACTCGTATCACTTTCGGCATTGACCTACTAAGAAACGAATATATAACAAATGATCATCAAAATATAAGGAGCATAGTACATATAGTGATATTTTTTTTTTCATTTGTTTTATAAATTGTAAAAGTCTGATAAAAGTATACCGGCATAATTGCATAAAAGTACTATCACAAAACATTCTAGATTCGTTGTCTAGCAAAATAGAAGACGGATGTGCGAAGTATATGCTAGAATATTTGGAAACCAAGATGAAGGCTTATAACTGAACGTCTTTAAAGGCTATTTACTGTATGAATGCATTACTGGGTAATTACTCATTCGGCAGTTAGAAAGTCATTCACATACTAACACTAACCGCCAAGGGAGATTTGCCCTGCAATTCATTACAAGCCATCATATGACTTTTTGATATAAACAAGTAAAAACCCAAGATGCCTTTCCACCTTAAAATTTTAGAAGACACATGTTACCATCATACCTCTTCTTAGACTTCTCACCTAAAATCTTCTCACCAAAAATCTACTTCCTATTTTTATCATTCTCCGCAATAAATACGTAAGATATAACTTATACTTTGTTAATGCATCTCATTGAACATGAGACATACATTGTCATTAGTCTCATAAGGAGTTCAATTACAATGTTTCTCAATCAATACTAGTTATCAAACATGAGCGAATCAACTTAGTACATGTAAATCATCAAAGGGGTCATAGATGTCACTCTTATCATCCAAGCAAGATGAACACTTTTTGAGTGGACTACATAAGCTCTCATGTGTCTCACCACATATCCAATGATGACCTTAATAATTATCTAGTTAATGATAACACACAATGATGTCACCATTTTCAAATTCACTTATAAATGAATATCATTGAACCAATTAGAGACTTGACCCATAAGTTGTGGGTTATGGGTAAGATAATCCAAAACACAAATAAGGGCATGTTTGGATAAACTTATTTGAGTCCAACAAAAACTTTTGGTTAAAAGAACTTATTAATTTATGATTTTTTTAGAAATGAGTTTTTAAAAAAGTGTTTGGATTAGCTTATGTGGTGGAGAAAAACAATAAGTCAATAAGTTTTTTTTGTAAAAAGTGTTTGGTTTAACCTATTTAGGTAAAATGACCAAAAATGATATAAGAAGGGTATGTATAAGGATGTAAGGAGGACAATTAGGTAAATATCCATCAATAAGTTACAAGTAATTTTGATAAGTCACAAATCCTTACTTTTCCCAAACAACTTATCAAAGGCCAAATGATAAGTTAAAACAAAAAGGACTTTTGGTTTGACAAACACTTTTTTTTTCAACTTATTAACTTATTGGAGAAGTCATAATTCGATTCAGTCCCAAACTATAGAACCTGAAACGAATGAATGTTTGGGTTTATTTAAAATTTAAAAAACAACACTGAAAAAATGTTTCTACTTTAAAGTGTGTTGATATGGTCCTTTTCTTTTCAGCCATAATATAACATCAATAACGATTTCATAAAGGACATACTTACATTAAGATAATAGGCAGATGGACAACAAACTGCGCCGTCGCCCCTTTCTGAATAGCGCTAGCATACTACAGTAAATTTAACATCAATTCTCAGTTGAGGACAAGCAGGTGAATATAAGACAATTTAAAGAAAAGACAACTGGTTGGGATGATGACATGGATGCTGACATGGCATGCCACGTCAGCGTCCACTAACTGAGTTAGTTCTCAGTTAACAAAGGTTCATTGTCGGCCAATACGTTGAAAGTTGGGATCGCTGTTGAGAATATTTGAAGTACAAATTATTGCCGGACAATGGGTAAAAGTTTGGATTATTAAAATCCAATACCCCATATTTTTTCTATATACAATTATGACAATATAAATACGTTTTCTTTGGCAGATAACATATTTTTTTTTTGTAAATTTGATCTAAATATTCCTTATGTATACAGTATTAAGTATACCATGTCACTGACATAAGAATAATATATGGAACATAATATACTTGTTCTTTTATCCATTTATATGCATCAATTGTTCACTATTTATGACTTTTTAATTGCACATTTGATAAATGTACATTGGCATAAAAGTATTATCCACAAACATGATCAATTCCATGTCCAACAAATAGAGAGAGAAGGATGTGCGAAGTATATGCTAGCATATAGCTTGTGTATACTTCTTGTGAGCTTATAAATTGTTTGGAAAGCAATGCGAAGTTCTATCAACCAAATGTCTTTAAAAGTTGTTTTAAGTGTATAAATGCATTACTGGGTAATTACTCCTTTGGCAGTTAAGAAGTCATTCACTAACACTAACCGCCAAGGGAGATTTGCCCTGCAATTCATTAGTAGTACATATTTTGATATTCTAGCTCTGACATGAATGGATTTTCCATGCTTAGTCCACATGATCTTGGTTTGTTGCATATACTCAAAGCCAATGTTATTCAAGTATAATGTGTGTGTAGAATACTTGGTCATGTCTAGTGACATGCATATCTTTAATACAACGATGATTGCCTTTGATACCATGATACTACGTAATGTTCATACAAATCTCACTTCTCAAATCTAGGATCTTGTTGGATGATATTAGAGGTAATATTATGCCAAGATGAATTCCATTACATTGAGTAATACAATATATAGACAATTTACAAGAGATAATAAAGGAAATACAATAACTACACATAAAGGCACATTATTACAATTGTTATGGAGAATAAATCAAGGATATGGTTCCTTGATTTATGTTCGGCTAATCAAGGATTTGAAGGGGGGACAACATATCACTAGACCAAGAGGTATGTGTGGCTTATTGACTTATTTGCTTTTTGAAAAAGCCAATAAGTCAATAAGTCATTTGAAAAAAGCACCAAATCCTGGCTTTTCAAAATGAGTTATTGACTTATTGGCTTTTTCAAAAAGCTAATAAGTCAATAATTTGTTTCCAAACTCAATCCCAAACATTACTTCTCAACCTAAAATCTACTTTCTATTTTATCATTCTCCGCAATAAATATGTAAGATATGACTTATACTTTGTTACTGTATCTCATTGAACATGAGACATACATTGTCATTAGTCTCATAAGGAGTTCAATTGCAATGTTTCTCAATCAATACTAGTTATCAAACATGAGCGAATCAACTTAGTACATGTAAATCATCAAAGGGGTCATAGATGTCACACTTATCATCCAAGCAAGATGAACTCTTTTTGAGTCGACTACATAAGCTCTCATGTGTCTCACCAGTCACCACATATCCAATGATGACCTTAATAATTATCTTAGTTAATGATAACATACAATGATGTCACCATTTTCAAATTCACTTATAAATGAATATCATTGAACCAATTAGAGACTTGAACCCATAAGTTGTGGGTTATGGGTAGCTAATCCAAAACACAAATAAGGGCATGTTTGGATAAACTTATTTGAGTTCAAAAAAAACACTTTTGGTTAAAAGAACTTATTAACTTATGATTTTTTATAAATGAGTTTTTAAAAAAGTGTTTGGATTAGCTTATGTGGTGGGAAAAAACAACAAGTCAATAAGTTTTTTTGTAAAAAGTGTTTGGTTTAACTTATTTAGGTAAAATGACCCAAAATGATATAAGAATGGTATGTATGAGGATGTAAGGAAGACATGTAGGTAAATATCCATCAATAAGTTACAAGTAGTTTTGATAAGTCACAAATCCTTACTTTTCCCAAACAACTTATCAAAAGCCAAATGATTAGTTAAAACAAAAAGGACTTTTGGTTTGACAAACACTTGTTTTTCAACTTATTAACTTATTGGAAAAGTCATAATTCGATTCAGTCCCAAACTATAGAACCTGAAACGAATGAATGTTTGGGTTTATTTAAAATTTAAAAAACAACCCTGACAAAATGTTTCTTCCTTAAAGTGTGTTGATCTGATCCTTTTCTTTTCAGCCATAATATAACATCAATAACAATTTCATAAAGGACATACTTACATTAAGATAACAGGCAGATGGACAACAAACTGTGTCATCACCCCTTTCTTAATAGCGCTAGCATACTGCGATAAATTTAACATAAATTCTCAGTTGGGGACAAGCAGGTGAATATAAGAATTTAAAGAAAAGACAATTGGTTGGGATGATGACATGGACGCTGACATGGCATGCCACGTCATCATCCACGTCAACGTCCACGTTAATATCCACTAACTGAGTTAGTTCTCAGGTAACAAAGGTTCATTGTCGGCAAATACGTTGAAAGTTGGGATCGCTGTTGAGAATTTTTGAAGTGCAAATTATTACCGGCCAATGGGTGAAAGTTTGGATTATTAAAATCCAATACCCCAAATTTTTTCTATATACAATTATGACAATATAAATACGTTTTCTTTGGCAGATAACATATTTTTTTTGTAAATTTAATCTCTAAATATTCCTTATGTATACGGTATTAAGTATACCGTGTCAGTGACATAAGAATCATTGTTTTGAAAACCGGACCGGCCGGTCGGACCGGGCTCCGGGGCCTGGACCGGTCCGGTTCGGGTAGTCGGACCGTTTTTGCAGCGAACCGGGGTTGAACCGGTGAACCGGCCGGGCGGACCGGATTTTTTTTTTTTATTGTTTTTAATTTTTTTTTGTTTTTTGGGCCGGTTCGTCGAACCAGTCGAACCGGTCGGACCGGTCGAACCAGTCGGACCGGCGAACCGGTGAACCGGCGAACCGGTGAACCGGCCGGGGGTCCGGTTCGACGTTCGGTCCGGTTCTGAAAACCTTGATAAGAATAATATATGGAACATAATTTACTTGTTCTTTTCTTCATTTATATGCATCAATTGTTCACTATTTATGACTTTTTAATTGCACATTTGATAAATGTACATTGGCATAAAAGTATTATCCACAAACATTATCAATTCCATGTCCAGCAAATAGAGAGAGAAGGATGTGCGAAGTATATGCTAGCATATAGCTTGTGTATACTTCTTGTGAGCTTATAAATTGTTTTGAAAGCAATGCCAAGTTCTATCAACCAAATGTCTTTAAAAGTTGTTTTAAGTGTATAAATGCATTACTGGGTAATTACTCCTTTGGCAGTTAGGATGTCATTCACTAACACTAACCGCCAAGGGAGATTTGCCCTGCAAATCATTAATAGTACATATTTTGATATTCTAGCTCTGACATTAATGGATTTTCCACGCTGAGTCCACATGATCTTGGTTTGTTGCATATACTCAAAGCCAATGTTATTCAAGTATATTGTATGTGTAGAATACTTGGTCATGTCTAGTGACATGCATATCTTTAATACGACGATTGCCTTTGATACCATGATACTACGTAATGTTCATACGAATCTCACTTCTCAAATCTAGGATCTTGTTGGATGATATTAGAGGTAATATTATGCCAAGATGAATTCCATTACATTTAGTAATACAATATATAGACAATTTACAAGAGATAATAAAGGAAATACAATAACTACACATAAAGGCACATTATTACAATTATTATGGAGAATAAACCAACGCGTAGCATAGTACGAAATTTCTCGAACAAGGGACGAGGAAGACTCTTCGTGAATATGTCAGCCACCTAAAGATTGGATGCAACGAATTTGGTGTATAGATGACGAGATGGTACCAATTCCCGAACAAAGTGATAATCGATATCAATATGTTTAGCCCTTTTATGAGACACTGGATTCTGACTGAGAAATAGAGCACTCTTGTTGTCACATAATAAAGTTGGGCGATCCATGGGAAGAGCATGAAGTTCCCTGAGAAGATGAGTAAGCCAAATGATCTCTGCAGCAATGTTGGCCATAGCACGGTACTCAGACTTACAACTAGAACTGACCATTGTAGGTTGTTTCTTGGCACTCCAAGAGACCAAATTTCCTCCCAAATAAATAGAGTAACCATAGGTGGAGCGACGAGTTTCAATACATCGAGCCCAATCAGCATCAGAATAACCAAGAAGAGTGGTATTCGACTTACGTGAGAAGTGAAGACCAAGCTGGATTGTACCCTTAACAAAGCGAAGAATCCTTTTAACATACTGGAAACTGGAGACCGTAGGAGACTGAAGATACTGACTAGCTTGATTAACTGCATAGGACAAATTAGGTCTGGTTATGGTTAAATATTGTAATGCTCCAACCAGTGATCGATAAATAGTTGGATCATGAAATTGTGGTCCTTTAGAAGAAAAGACCTCCGAGGTAGACAGCGGAGTGGGGACTGGTTTGGAGTCAAGTAAGCCGGCACGGGTCAGTATGTCAAGGGCATATTTTGCTTGACTGAGAAAGAGGCCGTTGTCTGTACGAGTAACTTCAAGGCCGGAGAAGTACCCCAGACTACCTAGGTCTTTGATGGAGAATTCTCTATTTAAGGTCGTTACAAATTTGTTGATGAAAGTAGTGTCATTCCCTGTTAGGATGATGTCATCAACATAAACCAAGAGGTAGGCAAGCACCTTTTCCTGTTTAAACACAAACAAAGAAGTATCCGCCTGGCTGCAAATAAAACCATGATTAGTAACAAAGGTACTAAGACATTGAAACCAAGCACAAGGTGCTTGTTTAAGGCCATATAGAGCTTTCTTCAAGGAACAAACGTGATGTGGAAAACGTGTATCAATGAAGCCCGGAGGTTGTTCCATGTAAACTGTCTCAGTGAGGTTACCGTTCAAGAAAGCATTACGAACATCAAGTTGACGAAGCGGCCAAGCGTACATAGTAGCAAGAGCAAGAACCACACGAACAGTAGATGCCTTGACAACAGGACTGAATGTGTGAAAGAAATCCTGACCAGGTACTTGAGTAAATCCTTGAGCAATGAGTCTTGCTTTGTATCGATCAATAGAACCATCCGACTTGTATTTTGTGCGATAAATCCACTTAGAACCAACCACACTTGAATTTAAAGGACGAGGGACAAGAGTCCAAGTTTTATTGTTGTGTAAAGCCTCCATTTCTTCTTCCATAGCCTTGATCCATCTTGGGTGTTTGGACGCGGTTTTAAAACCACGAGGGTCAGAGGTGGTGAGTAAGGCAGTGTGTAAAGGGTTTGAAAGTTGAGAGAGGTCAGCAGTGTATTTGGGTTTGTAAATCTCATTCTTGGACCGGGTTGTCATGGGGTGGGTAGGAGCGGTTGTAGGATGAGTATGGGCCGGAGGAATGGGTGAAGGTGGCGGATTAGGGATGGGATTTGGTTGGGCCGAGGAGATAGGATGTTGAGTTTGAGAGGTAACTGGTGGGCTGATATGTGGAGCGGTAGTGGGCTGGAAGGGTTGTAGGTCCGGTTGGTTTGGGCCGTGAGTAGGTGCGGGATAGTGTGGGCTGGGAAAAGATGAGCCGGGTTGGTTTAGACTTGAGGCGTGGTCCGAGAGGTGTGGATCGGGGTTTGTTTGGGTTGGGAGTTGTATGGATTGGGATGGGGGTTGCGTGGATGTGGGTTGGGGGTTGTTTGGATGTGGAGGGATATCGGAAATGGGTGAGGAAAGCGGATTTGTGTGGTTAGGACAGAGGGAGCATGGACGAACGGAAGGCGAGGGAGTGGAAGTAGGGGCAGTGATGAAATAATGGGTGGCTGATTGGTTAAAGGTGGAACCGGAATGGATTCATCGAAGTTTGAAAAGACGAGAGTGGCCTCATCAATAGGGGAGACATGGCCACTGAATGGAAAGGTGTCTTCAGCAAACCGTGCATGACGAGTGAGATAGGTACGATATGTTTTGGTGTCCAAGCAACGATAGCCTTTGTACTGGGCATCGTATCCAATAAAAATGCACTCCACACTACGAGGTGAAAGTTTGTGTTTGGCGTAGTCCTGTAAGTAGGGAAACACATGACAGCCAAACACGCGAAGATTTGAATATGTAGGAGCATATCCAAATAGTATTTCAAATGGTGATTTATTTTCAAGAACAGGTGTAGGGAGGCGGTTAATGATAAAAGTAGCAGAAGAAAAGGCATCAACCCAGAGGGAGGCTGGGGAATGCGAGTTGAAAAGCATGGCAAGTCCAGTTTCAGTGATGTGCCTATGTTTCCGTTCGGCTCGGCCATTTTGGGGTGGCGTATGGGGACAAGAGAGACGGTGATGAATACCGTGCTCACGAAAAAATGCTTTAACTCGTGTGTTGGTAAATTTTGTGCCCCCATCACATTGAAAATTTTTAATAATGGTTGAGAGTTGGTTTTGAACATAAGCAGTAAAGGCAATCAACACATCATAAAAATCAGACTTATTTTTAAGTGGGTAAAACCACGTAAAACGAGAATAATCATCAATGAATATGACATAGTAACGATGGCCATTTGATGACATAACAGGTGCGGGTCCCCAAAGGTCACAATGAATTAAATCTAAAGCATGCAAAGAGCGTTTTGTATTTAATTCAAATGGTAAACGATGAGATTTAGATAATTGACATGGAGAACAAAGTTTTGGTTTAGGTAATAAGGAAGTAACAAACAAAGCACCAAGTTTATGTAAATTAGAAATAACATCAAAAGAGACATGACCAAGACAACCATGCCATTTCTCATAAGAAGCTTTAAGGTGTTGAGAAGAGTAGGACGCCACGAACGCATGCTGTCCTTCTCTGAGAATGTAAAGACCGTCTTCACACGTGCCTCTTGCCAGGGTTTGCTTTGTTTTGCGATCCTGAATGTCGAAAAAATTATTAGAAAAGAGCACATCAACCGGAGAATCATGGGTGAGTCTACTAACCGAAAGGAGACGTTTAGTAAGGCGGGGAACAACAAGGACATTTTTAAGTGGTATTTTGTTTTGAATGGAGGCGGTTCCAACTTTAGTAACAGGAAGGGTTTGACCGTTCCCAAACCGTACATAAGAGTTACCTGGGTGGCCATAAGGGGCAGTGACGTCATTTTCATCAGGAGTTATATGAGCGTCAGCACCGGTATCTCCAGTCCAATCAGGAAAATTGTCAGTGACATGGCACTGAGCATGAAAGGCTTGAGCAAGGTTTGCATCAAGGGAGGAGGCACGTTGAGCATAAGATGCACGGTTGGGACACGAGCTGGCATAATGACCATCTTTCCTGCATAATTGACAGTGGGGTAGAAGTCTAGCACGTCCACGACCAGAGAAGCGGCCACGGCCACGATTAGCAGATGAAGAATTTGAGGATTGTTTAGAGAAATTACCAGATCTTCCTTGATGAGCAAGGAATGAAACCTGAGGTTCGGAAGAGCCATGAAGCGATTTCACGAATAGTTCTTGTGTTTCGGCCTTGGACAGAAGGTCACGAAAGGTGATGGTTTCGGAGAGGGCTCGATAGGTGGTGGAAAAATTTTCATAGGCAGACCCGAGACCGCATAAGAACCAGTGTTTCTTGTCACAGTCAGAGACCGGGTGTCCGATAGCGGCCAACTCATCACAAAGTCCCTTAAACTTGCGCCCATATTCAGTGATCGAGGAAGATCCCTTTTGAAGTTGAGGAAGGTTGTCTTGCAAGGTATGGACGCGGTCAAGAGGCTTGTGACTAAAGGCTGATTCAAGAGCAAGCCAAACATCACGAGCAGTGTGAAGGCCGATGATTTCTTACATAGACTCTTCAGACAAGGAAGACTGAATCAGAAGCCTAACAGACTGGTCCGATTCTAGCCAGGTAAGATACTCAGGATTGGGTATAGTTTTGTCATTGGTTTTGATAGTCTGTGGTGGTGGTAGAGAGGTGCCATCAACATGATTGTAGAGTTTAATCATGGAGAGGACAGGAGTGATTTGATGGGTCCATTGTAGGTAATTGGTAGAGGTGAGTTTTAGAGGAATGAAATGGAGAAGAGAGTGAAGAGGGATGGTGGCAGAAAGCTGGCTGTTTGCGGCCATAATACTGGCGGCGGACAGAAGGCAGCAGGCGGGTAGGGTAGAAAGGGGAAGAAGGATCAAGGCTCTTGTATCAGAAATTTCTGGCTGATACCATATTAGAGGTAATATTATGCCAAGATGAATTCCATTACATTGAGTAATACAATATATGACAATTTACAAGAGCTAATAAAGGAAATACAATAACTACACATAAAGGCATATTATTACAATTGTTATGAAGAATAAATCAAGGATATGGTTCCTTGATTTATGTTCGGCTAATAGATGAAACTCTCAAATGTGGTGGAAAAAGATTACGAACAAAAACTTAGGAGCTCTATTAGAACCTCAAGTGAATTTACCATTCCTTGATGCCAAAGACGACAATACACTATTGTCTATTGTGCTTCATTATAAAGGGGTCAACTGAGCTAAAGGTAGCATGTTATACTATTTTTCATAAATGTCATTGGTCCTTAATAAACTAGGTTGTACATCCTGCGCGCGTTGCGATGCGTTAAACCGTGATACGGTAACTGCAGTCAACCAATATCAGCATTCTTATTAACGTCGT
The DNA here is from genome assembly GCA_028751855.1 of Ambrosia trifida. Taxonomy (NCBI): domain Eukaryota; kingdom Viridiplantae; phylum Streptophyta; class Magnoliopsida; order Asterales; family Asteraceae; genus Ambrosia; species Ambrosia trifida. Next base: position 92,385,655 of record CM054123.1, on the reverse strand, counting down.
GATATGGTATCGACACTCCCAAACCTGCGCTTCTTCAAATATCCCATCCCAGTAGGGGCTTCAAAGCTTGACTAAGCCATATATGAATACTTTTATGTAAGATGTTAACACTAAAAGATACAAATATGTATCTACAATCAAAGATGTCATATACATTTTATATATAAAAAAAAAACAAAACAAAACAAATCAACCAAAAATTTTAAGTTGAATAGCGATATGAGTCATTCCCCGAGTTTGATCACACGGACTGAGACTCACACCCACAAATGAAATGATGATAGAACCAGGACAATGGACACAAGAAGATAACTTATTTTTAATATCCTCCCTAATTGACGTTGAAAGTTGGGATCGCTGTTGAGAATTTTTGAAGTACAGATTATTGCCGGCCAATGGGTGAAAGTTTGGATTAATAAAATCCAATACCCCATATTTTTTCTATATACAATTATGACAATATAAATATGTTTTCTTTGGCAGATAACATATTTTTTTTTTTTTGTAAATTTAATCTCTAAATATTCCTTATGTATACAGTACTAAGTATACCGTGACAGTGACATAAGAATAATATATGGAACATAATATACTTGTTCTTTTCTTCATTTATATGCATCAATTGTTCACTATTTATGACTTTTTAATTGCAAATTTGATAAATGTACATTGGCATAAAAGTATTATCCACAAACATTATCAACTAGTTTTATACCCGTCCGTTGGACGGGTTGTACAATAAAATGTTGGACGGGTTGTACGATAAAATTATACAAAAACTTATAAAATTTATGTTTCTTTATTTTTGTTTGCTACCACTTCAATTTAAAACTACTTATGTATATGAAACTATATACAAAAGCTTGAAAAGCACACGTGTGATTTCATTGATCTACCGTATATAACATGGCTCAAAAATGGAATAAGTTTTGTATATTCGTTAGTTGCGATTTTGAAGTCACCATGAACCAAAATGTGCCCTTCATGTTTTGGCCGCTCTTTGTATTCGAAGTTTTCAATTTGGAAATAACTTAGTATAAACACATTGCCAACTCAATTCACATCACCATAAAAGTGCATTAAAGATGATGGGACGAATGTGGCTACTCTTTGTCTCTGATTAAAGAAAAGGATTTTAGTGATTAATAACAAATAGATTATTATTTGAAAATAAGGAAAACGTCACTTACGACTTGATCGAGAAAGATAACTAATAATTTGTTTTCACTGACGATAGATAAAACGAACTTGACCCAAACGAAGACAACAATATATGAAACTCCCTATTGCTTGAGCGGTGAAAAAGAGTCAATAATAGAATCCACGGCCATTATCAATTAGACCTACAATTTTTATGTTTTATGAAAAAATCAGCAACAATGTAGTGTTGGGCGTGGCGTAATAAAAATTGATATTTTAAATACTTTTATTATTTTCCATTAATAAAAAAATAATGTATGCTGATGGGCTATTGGGCCACAATAAGTTTTCTTACTTAAAAATATTTACTATGTGGGTAGCTTAATGGGCTATGAATCGAAATGGTTAGATAACCCGTATGAAATAAGATTCTTAAACTTAATTGTATCCACATTGGTGCATATTTTCAGCCGCCTTGTCCATTCTCAAACCTAAACCTAACCCTATCCATATTTTGGTTCGTTTATTTTTGATGAAGGATCATAACCTAACACTGTCACCATTTAAATTGCTGATGAAGTTTTGTTCGTTAATGGCTTTGATGATGGATCGAAGGGGTACTGCATGTAAGAACTTCTATCTCTACCATGTTTATATTATCAATGTTATATGTTTTTTTTAAATTTCTAAGCTGTTTTTATTTGCTACAGGCAATCTGATATGTGGTGGACAAAATTTATGCTTATTGTTGAATGTTTGAAACAACCCACCGTTAGAAACCATGTTGTATCAAAAAAATATTTTCAAGTGTCATTTAAAAGGTATGTCAATTTACACATCTAAAATGTGTTCACTATGTATACAAGTTTTGAAATAAAAATCTACAGATATGATACAGTATATAAAGTTAAGATTTCTGGAAAATAGAAAGTATATTCAGCCAGGGTTAAAAAATGTTATGTTGGGGTTATAATTATATATACACTATAGTTTTTTACTTTTATATTCAAAAATTTTGGTAAAAATTGGGTTAATAGTTTTTAGTAATCATAATTTTTTATGTTCCTGTTTATTAAAGTGAATTTGTTATGTTAATGCTTGGCTAAGGATTACTGGTTCTTGTTTTGTAACTAAGTAAAACATGTGTGTGTATATATATATATATTATGTATATATTCATAGTTGTTAAAAGCCATCGCCTCTTGCGCCTAGGCCCATTTTTTAGGCGAGGCAAGGCAATTGCGCTTTAGTTCACCAGGTGATGGTTTAGGACTTTAGGCGCAGATTCCGACAAGATTCCCAAATTCCCGAGAGTTTCTAGATGAGTTCTCTAAATTATGGCTAGATTCCAGCCAGATTTCTACTTTTATCCAAGGAAAACTATTTTTGTACACTAATATTTTTAAAACTTTTGATACTAATTAGATGATATTAAATGTTATACAGTAGCTTTTGTAATGTTATTTGGAAAAAATAATACTGTTTTACTAATACAGAGTATATTTTTACTTTTTTCCTTTGTTCGCTTTTTTGTCTAAGGCCCTCGCCTTTTTTGCGCCTAGGACTTAGGCTAGGCCTATGCGCCTTGAGTGCGCCTAACGCATTTGTTAACTATGTATATATTTAATGTAGTTTTCTAAACGGAATCGTCTTTCTTAAATTAATTGTTATGATATTATACTAAAAACATGTATAAAACTTTTCATATGTGTTGCGTAAATAGATACATAGAAGATCATCTAAACTTGATAAAATCCACACATGAGAAGGAGGAATCTTAAATGGTAGGGTAATGATGGTTTTATTTCAATCTTGTGTAGATCAGTAGTTATATTTTTTTTGTCTAAATGTGTTGCGCATATGTTGACAATGCCTCCTTGCAAACTCTTCTGTCGACATAGACGACAACCATTCTTTACACACCTTCTTTGCACGGACCAACAAATTTTGCTGAAAGCCTTGGTAGCATCTCTGTCATTATTATGTCAGCTCCAAGCTCAGGAAACAATAATCAATTAGTGTTGGTGCTTGTTTTGGATTATAAAGTCTATGTATGTTCTTTGTGAAAGATGTGTTAATTTTTTTTCAAACATCTTATTATGTGTACTAAGCAATTGCATTTTATTTTAGCTTACGTATTTCTATTTTTGGTTTCATTAAAAAACCTAGTACTATTTTTATATGTCTTTTATTCAGGAACTTCAAGAAGACATTTGAAAACTTGTAAATTGTGGTGTTGGCCAGGGAATGGTTATAAAGATGGAATTCAAATTATTATGGACTCGTGGATCAAGCAGTTGTTTTTCTTTAAACGTATAATTGAATGCTAGACTATTTTTGCAAGGTATGGTTTTTGAATTCACTTATTTGCTGCACAAAGAAAGGCTTTTAATGGTTAAAAAAACTTGCTTAAAGTAGTTGGTCGTATATGTTGGTTGATTAGATTGTTTCATAATAAGTTCTTGATTCATACTAGTTTGGCTTATGTGATTAGGTTTATATTGACTTTTGAATTTAGAGAACATGCATTTTTTTTATATGTTTTGTTGGTTGTTTAGTGTTTACCAATGAATTGCCTTTTATGTTTCCAATGGTTTCTTTGCGATAGGGAGTTGGGCTAACGGGAAAAGGTAGTTGTGGTTTTTGATAGTGTTCTATCCGGGGTTGGACCCATTTTTGATAAATAATTTTTCCAACTACATTCTTTTGGGAAAACATCAACTTTTTTCCTCCATATTATCATATTTGTAAATGGCCAGTAGATAATTGTTACATTTTTAACTATAATGCATTTAATTTATATAATAAACGCTCCTTGTGGTCCAAGTTCCCAGCAATCCAATTGAAAACCTATTGTCCAAAATTACATGTCATCCGATTCTTTTTTGGCCCAAGTTCGTAGCAGTCATAATGAAATCTACAATTAACACTTCGTTTTGTTACCTTGAGTCTTCAAGCGCAATTTAAGTAAACGTGCAACAGCTTTAATATTTAATTTAAACATAATGTTAAGTAACAGTGCAGCAGCTTTAATATTTAAAACGGGCGGGCTGCTTTGTGTCTCGCTTGGGCCTTGATTGCTGGACTGCATAAGTAGTATCCTGAGCCTGGCCCGTATCTAACAACAATTAAATAGGTTACACTAAAGTAAACTACTATGGGCTTAGTTCCTATTTTCAATCCATTAACTTAAGTTTGTTTTTATGCAGCCCATTAGAAAAAAAAGGGAAACCAGGAGCCCAAGAAAAACCCAAGACAAAGAAGTGGCAGAACAGTTTCAGCCTTTGAGGGAGTTTCTTTGCAGAACAGTTTCAGCCTTTTAGGTAGTTTCTTTTGCCAACAGCTTTAAACTATTAATTAACACAGTAAATTTATAATTTTAGATTAAAAGTAAGAAAATTTCATTTCAAAATAAAGAGTTACATTAGTTGCATAACATACATGAAAGAAAGTTTGATTAAAAAAACTACAGATAGATTGATAACCATGAACAAAAATGACTTAAAAAAGACTATTGATAACCATGAAGTAATAATCATGCTGAACATTAAAATAGAACCTTATGTACCTTTTGTGAGAGTGTGTTTCTATTGCCGACTTCATCATCATTAATTGAACTGTCGGCTCCCATATTAAGTTCTTCGTTTTCTTCCAACTTGTTATGAATTCTTCGGAGTTGTTGAATGCTAGTCGGATGTTGAAGTTATCCATGTCTAATATGCTTTTGTTTGTTTTAAATGGAATGTATGAAATTTTAGTGAAAAACTTTTGATATCAATTGTATTTATACTAATTATGTATCCCCACTTTCCTGAAATGTAGGTTTTACTGCAGTGAATGAGGAAACGTGGGTGAGAGAAGCAGCTCCTATTTTTGTGGATTTACAACTTTAAATTTGGAGAGATCGTGGGTCACATAATCAGCTCCTGAAAATGTGGGTTTAGTGATGAAAAAAATAGGCGGGAACTTGTGCAAAATAACTGCTCCAAAAACTCTAATTCTTCAATTTAAACGGCCAAGATTGTCTTATTTTCTGATCTAACGGACCAGTTTAAACCAAAAGCAGTTAATTTTGGCTGGCGTCAATATTATATTTAATTCCATGTCTAGCAAACAGAGAGAGAAGGATGTGCGAAGTATATGCTAGCATATAGCTTGTGTATACTTCTTGTGAGCTTATAAATTGTTTGGAAAGCAATGCGAAGTTCTATCAACCAAATGTCTTTAAAAGTTGTTTTAAGTGTATAAATGCATTACCGGGTAATTACTCCTTTGGCAGTTAGGAAGTCATTCACTAACACTAACCGCCAAGGGAGATTTGCCCTGCAATTCATTAGTAGTACATATTTTGATATTCTAGCTCTAACATGAATGGATTTTCCACGCTTAGTCCACTTGATCTTGGTTTGTTGCATATACTCAAAGCCAATGTTATTCAAGTATAATGTATGCGTTGAATACTTAGTCATGTCTAGTGACATGCATATCTTTAATACAACAACGATTGCCTTTGATACCATGATAGTCTAGTGGCGGATCTAGACGAAAATTTTAGGGGTAACGTTCAAATTTTTTTACCGTCCTATCATACAATGTAAACTAAACAATCGATAATCTCTTTCTCTATTAATGGAGTTGTCAACTTATTATTCTTTTTTGCACCCTAATGTATGCATTTTAGGCTCAATACTCGTATCCAAAACCGTACCTGATTTATGCCTGAAAATACTCGAAACTGGTTATACCCTATACCCAGACTTGGTCATACATATACCCTATACCCAATACCAGTTTTTTAAGTTTACTTTATAACTTTTGTATTTAACTTTTTTTTAAATGCATATTATAAAGCAATTAATTTGTAGTTCGGTGAATTTATGTTATTGTAATTTATATTAATTATTTTTACAAATTACAAACCAAATATAATTTTTAAACAAATTTATTTTATGTAAAATAATAAAAAAAACTTACTTTTTAAAACCGTATATTAATACCCAGACTCATAGCCGGTTATACCCGAACCCGATCATACTCTACTCGGGTACATAGGGTATGATTTTCTCCTCAACACCAGTACCGAAACCCTACCCGGTTTCTCTCAATACCCAATTTTTCTATACTCGTTCATACCCAAACCGGTTCCATACCTAGAAGCGGGTATTAAAAAAACCCGATACGTGGACCTCTACATTTAACTAACTTATAGGCTTAAGCCTTAAGAGTTTCTATCTTATAATTAACAAATGGAGTGGGTCAATGGGTTATACACTTATGGCTTTTATCTTTTTTTTTTTTTATGTTGGGCTAATGGCAAACGTTGAGAGTGTTTTAGGTCTTTAAAAAATTGAGGGGTAACGTTAATATAATTTTAGGGCAACGTAATACAAAAAAACATAAAAAATAAATATAATTTGCACTACGCGGGAAAAGTTAAGGGGTAGCGGGTGTTACCCCTCCTTAAAGCCTACATCTGCTGCCTCTGCATGATACTACGTGATGTTCATACGAATCTCACTTCTCAAATCTAGGATCTTGTTGGATGACACTCTCAAATGTGGTGGAAAAAGATTACGAACAAAAACTTAGGAGCTCTATTAGAACCTCAAGTGAATTTACCATTCCTTGATGCCAAAGATGACAGACAATACACTATTATCTCTTGTGCTTCATTATAAAGGGGTCAACTGAGCTAAAAGTAGCATGTTATACTATTTTTCATAAATGTCATTGGTCCTTAATAAAACTAGGTTGTACATCCTGTGCGCGTTGCGGCGCGTTAAACTGTGATACAGTAACTGCAGTCAACCAATATCAACATTCTTATTAACGTCGTGATATAGTATCGACACTCATATTAAAGCCATATATGAATACTTTTATGTAAGATGTTAACACTAAAAGATACAAATATGTATCTACAATCAAAGATGTCTTATACATTTTATATATATAAAAAAAAAAAAAACAAATCAACCAAAAATTTTAAGTTGAATAGCAATATGAGTCATTCCCCGAGTTTAATCACACGGACTGAGACTCACACCCACAAATGAAATTATGAAAGAACCAGGACAATGGACACAAGAAGATAACGTATTTTTAATATCCTCCCTAATTGACCAACCCTATATATGTATATATGTTTTTTTGAACGGCAAATTTCTACTCCTTGTGAGACTTGAACCCATAACCTCCCCTTAGGTGTTTCTAGAAGCTTTGCTTGTACCATTAGGTCACCAACTCCAATGATATGTATATATATGTTGAAATAAAAATTGTCACAACTATAAATAATACCTTTTTTTCAATAAAAGTAACATCAGCCTATTCTGAAACAAAGAATTTTGGTTAAATGAGAATATGAATCCGTGACCATAACACGTCAACAAAGTCAGTGTATCAATACAAACAAACAAACATGCAGAGCCGGTCCAAGGTTTTTTGAGGCCCTAAGCGAACTAGAAAGTTGGGGCCCTTTGAATTGGTATAAAAAATCAAAAATATCAAATTGCAAAATTGATTTTTTTTTTTACTCAATCACAAATCACACCACACATATAGATTAGCATTCTGAGAAAAAATAGTCGTTACATGAATAATCCTTGTTTCGCTTGATATTAAGACATTGAGCAACCATTGGCGACAATTGATTACCCTTAATTTCACTCATATTTTTTCTGCCAATCGCCATCCATGTCAGTTTCAATTAACGAGGTCACAAGTAATGAGGATAGGAGTTGAGGCCATTATTCTTCAAATTTTGGGTCTAGACATTTTACTTGTTTTGTCTTTAATATCTTTAGTCATTATTTTGTTAATTTAGGCTAAATACATATTAATATACGAACAAAGTAGAAAACAAAATTGGAGGCCCTTATTTTTTTGGGGGCCCTAGGCTTTTGCCTAGTTTGCTAAGCCTGTCGGGCCGGCCCTGCAAACATGGTATGCATTTTTTTCAAAATACGAAATAAAAAACAATTGAAATCAAATGGCACACCCAAAGCAGTATTAAAACAACACTTATAAAAACATATGAATAAACGAACCAGTACATGCATCTAGTCACCAAATAAAAGAGTTGACATTTAAAACAAAGACACAGGGCGTGAAAAAGAAAAATAGAACACAAACGCTAACACAATATACAACAACAAAAAAAAAAAAAAAAAACACATAATCGGTTCCTTCAATTTTATTTACCATCATTTAATTATAGTTACTGACTTTGTTTGCTCGTTGACTGTTGACTCTTGGTTTTCTCTCTTCTTGGTAGGGGTCATTGAGGGGCCTGCTTAAAAAATACATAGGTGCCTAACTATTTTTTAGTTTATTGGGGTTGGTGGCCCAATGATAGAAGTAAAACTTCTAAGAACACCTAAAGGGGAGGTCATGGGTTCAAGTCCCACAAGGAGAAAAAATTTGCCGTTCAAAAAAAAAAAAAAAAAAAAAAAAAAAAAACTATTTTTTAGTTTAATTCATATAGAAGTTTACACTTGCAGGGCTTCGTTGAGGAGGTGCACTGCCACCCCCTGGAGTCAAGGTGAATCCGCCCCTGGCAATACGCCCAAGCATACACTATACGAATACTATTCTAATAATATTGGTTCATTTAACTAAAAATACTTCAAAACATTATTTGCGTTGAACATTGTAAGTATACTATCCCACCTCGAACCAGCTGGGATGAGATCATTGGCAGTTACAAATTAGTTACTAACACCTCACTGAACATGAAACCTGGATTATCATTAATCTCATAACGAGTTAATTAATTAGCATGTTTCTCAATTAAGAATCAGACTTATCAAACACCAGTGAATGATCAAATGGTACATAGAGTTCACTCTCATCCAAAGAACAGTTTTTTACAGAACTATGCATTTGGGTGTTGAAGATACTATCTTTATACCTTGATTTCATCTCTAAACAAATATCAAAAGAGCAAATACATTAATTATATCAATTGAAAGCTGTTTAAATTTCCGGCGTTGTTTAGTTGGCCGTTCAAAAAAAAAAAACATCGTAAGTATGTTATTCCACCTAAATAATAAGGTCCACCATAAGATAGGAGTTACAGATTAGTTACTAACATGTCAGTGAACATGAAACCTGGATTGTCATTAATCTCATAACGAGTTAATCAATTAGCATGGTTCTCAATTAAGAATCAGACTTATCAAACACCAGTGAATGAATCAGCTCAGTTTAAGCATTAACAGACATTTGAATCATCAAAAGGTACATAGATTTCACTCTCATCCAAGACTGTTGAGGTAATGTTGGAATGATATTAAGTGTTGCTTTAAGGCTACCACACAGAAGTATGCATTTGGGTGTTGAAGATACTTACTACCTTTATACCTTGGTTTCATCTCTAAACAAATATCAAAAGAGCAAATATGTTAATTATATCAATTGAAAGCTGTTTAAATTTATCTTTTTAATAAATAATATATACTTATAAACAAACAATGAGCACTGGAAAAGCAATATTTACTGTTTTCATAAAAATTCCAATCTGCAGAGCCAGAAATGCAACATGAATTAGACAATTATATTTCTTCGAGCAGATCCAAATACCAGCAAGCAAATTCACTATGCTTTGAAACACTGCCCTGAAGTTTTATATAAGTTATCGACTGATTCATTTAATGTTTGTTAGCTTCTGAAGGATAGTTCACATAGGAGAATTGTGTCCTGTATCCGCTGATTAGTGCACTATAAGTGACTATGTTTGGATGAAGATGATACGACTCCATCTATCAGCGGGTCGAACCATCTGAGTCAAACAGGCCCTGGTTCAATTAGCTTGACCCAGTCAATCAGGAGCATAGATTTAAGGCTGAATTAGTAGGGGGTTGAATGCTAGGGGAGTCAAAGTCAAGAGGAAAGTCAACAGGCTGAAGTTAAGGTTTTTCAATTAAAATCAGCCTATGTTTTCTTGGTTTTTATCATTTGGTTCCATTGCGGGAAATCGAAGAGAAGATGGATCAGGACACCCGGAATCTAGCGATTGTTGCTCAACTATCGGCCATTGCGGCACGATTAGACGCCATCTTAGCATCCATGATGGATGATATTGCAGCAATCAAGACTCAGATGGCATTTTAGTGAAAAAGCAGATGCGGAGTGGAAGAACACTGTGGAGAAGGACATAAAAGAGACGCCATATGATGAAGTACAATCAGACAAATAGAAAGATAACACCAGCCTGGTACTGAGCACCCTGGCTCAGTACAAGGTGCGTACATCTCAGTTCGCCTCGAGCCTCATTTCGTAACATTATTTAGACTTGAGTTCTACTTGAAATTTGAATTAATGAAATCCAAAAGTACAGGGACAAGTATCATTGAGACCCTGCTTGTGTATTATCCGATTATTCTCGTCAACAGTCACTCAAGACCATCTTAATGACAGTACACCTCACTTTGTGGCCTAAACACTATCTGATTACCCAATGGTCATGTCTCATAAGATGAACACCATGAAAAAAAACATTAGATCTTGAACTAACATAATACATTTGCCATGGGTCATGAATGCACCAACAAGAAAGAGTCTAAAAGCAATATGTTTAGAGTCTACATGTGCAGAGAAAGTATAATCCTAACCACTGGTAAGTGATTTCATGTACCTAGCTTTCTATCTCAGGGGCTTCTCATAGTTGCTGCAGAAAGTATAATACTAAGCAGATTTAATTAAGTAATAATTTTATGAGTATTACATCTGTATATGTTAGAATCTGAACTGCATGTGTTGGCTGGGAATTCTAAAATTGCAATATGTGATTTTCTAAAATTGTTAGCAATGAAATTAATAACAAGAAAACCATCCTAACTATGCAGGTATAGGTCAATTTTTTTCTAACTCCGTTCTAAGCAAACATCAATCAGTCAAAAAAAATTGAGTCATGCAATTTAAACAAGCAAGAAAGCAACAGCCATAAGCAAGTCGGATATTAAAAAGTTCAGAAAACAAACCGAGATGTTATATTAGGTATTCTGCCATCTTTTCTTTCTACACTTGATAGCTTTTGAATGACAGATCGCAAACGAGAATCTTTTCCTACATTTGGGATCCGGTCTAGTAAACTCTTAAAAGTAGCATGATCAGGCATAAAACCTCGATTGAACATTTCTTCAAGATATATCTCAGCCTCTCCACACTCGTTTTCCTTCAGTAACTCTCGAACAATAGTATTGTATGTGAAGCTATTTGGCAAACAACCATTCTCTTCCATCTTTCTAAGCAATTCTTTACCTTTAACAAATAATCCTTCTTGGCAATACACACGTATCATCACTGTATATGTCCTAACATTTGGTTTCAATCCTTTCAATAGAAGTTCATCAAACAGATCCATAGCCAAGTTAGATTTCCCACATTTGCTACAACCATCAATCAACGTACTGTACAACCCTACATCATTCATCAATTCATTGCTTTCCAAAGAACGGAAGAGAGCCAATGCATCAGAACACTGGGAGTTTTTGCACATTCCATGGAACATGATACCGTACGTCAATACAGATGGAGTCAGACCCTTGGCTTGCATCTCCTTGAAGAGTTCTCTAGCGGCTGCAGGATTCCCAAATTGAAACAAACCTTGTAACATGCTACTATAAGTAAAAACATCAGGAATCAAACCTTTGTTTTGGATTTCTTGAAAAAGATTCATAGCCTTGTCGATTTTCTTCTTCTTACAGTATCCATTTATCAAGCTGTTATATGTGATGACGTTAGGCACAAGATCCCTCTTAACCATGCCATCAAGAACTTTCTCAGCTTCATCCATTTCACCACGTAAACAGTATCCATCAATTAGTGCACTGTAAGTGATTACATTTGGACTTAGACCTCTTCGTACCATTGCTTGTACAGCAAGCTCTGCATCTTTTACGCATCCATTCTTGCAAAAAGAATCCACCAAGATAGTATAGGTATGCACTCCTGGAGATACTCCTTTCTCCTCCATATCTATCAACATTCTGGCAGCTTCTGCCTCTCGACCAAAGTTACATAGACCCTGAATCAGAGAGCTGTAAGTGATAACGTCTGCAAGGACACCTTTTTCAGTCATTTGGGTAAACAGTTGTAATGCATTATCAACCATTCGATCTTTGCAGAGGCTATCAATGACTGTATTGTAATCTTTTACATCGGGTTTACATGAGCCTGCTTCCATGAACCTGAGCAGTTCAAGGGCCTTGGTAGTCTGACCTACTTTACAGAGCCCATTAATAACACTTCCATACATAACATGATCAGGCTCACAAACTTTCTCTTTAAGCAGTTTCTTAAATAACTCAACAGCTTCAAAGACCCGATCAGCAAGAACAAGCCCATGAATGAGAGTGGTATAGGTGGCCAAATCAGGTGGATGACCTTGCTTGAAGATGGTGGCTAGTAAGGCAAAAGCATAGGGAACTTGATTAAGGCGGCAAAGACAGTTAATAGAGATGTTGACTGCATAAAGATCAGTAGGAATACCCATCAAGTTTATTTGTCGGTAAAGTGAGAGGACAGTGGAATAATGTTTCATCTTTACAATGGGAGAGATGAGCTGATTAAATTGGATGATGGAAGGAGGAGGCTTTCTTTGAAGCATTTCATCAAACAGTTGGAGGGCATCATCGAGCTTGGTGGGTCTAGAAGCAACTTTGAGAGAAGGAAATGTCTGATTGAAAAGAGAGGTAGAGTAATAAAGAAGACGATGATGTCTTGTGTACTTCATTCGGAGTCAGGATAAAGATAATCGATCACAGAAGAATATATTTGCTGAATATTACGGGAAAACAGTTGCTGGAGAAGAACATATTTGGGGCAGGTGTTTTGGTTAAATATTTATATTCTGTTTATAACCAAGGATGAAATGATAACTTTGAAGAAGTTAACGTCCAAAATAGATCTATGAGTTAACCTATCCTACACACAAATAAAAAACAACTTATCACAAACTATACCATGATGAGTCATAAAATATAATATAACGCCAAAGAAAAAAGACATGATTAATCACAAAAATGTGATCTAATACAATTTTTAAAAACTAAAAGCAAGTATGACATGCCAACTAAGAGACAGCTCACCGCGCCAATGAGGTTGTGGTGGAGTGGTTGGGAAAAGACTTGGTGTTCCTTGTGACCCAGGTTCAATTTCCACTCTCCCCATTATTTTCTGCGACATCCAGGTGAAGAGCGAATACGGGTGGCGCCGGTTTGACTCGGATGAGAGGCGAGGTTTTCCTGATTATTCCACTGTCGTGTCTTCGGGCGGGTGGATGTCGGGTTTCCGTGCATCTAGGAAAGCCAAGGGGCTAGCAGCGGTCGAGTAGTCAACCTTGGCCATAGAGCCTCGTGTCATGGTGTTTGGCACGTCGTTCCTTGCCGTTAAAAAAGAGAGAGAGCGCTCACCACAACATGTATGCCTCGGGCTCCAAATTGGTATATTTTTTTAAAAAAAAAAAAAAAAAACCGGCATGTTTTATCTAAGTTCATCTTCGTTAGAGCCCGTTTGATGTGAACCTAACTTGAGATCCGAACTCGCTTCGACTCAGACGTGTCCTGTTTGAAAACCGCCCTGACTTTTTACCCACCCGACCCCGCCTTTCACCATGCTTAAGATTTATGTAACTAAAAAGAAGAAAATCCGAAAACATAAACGGCCACAAGAGTATGTTGTGTGAGATTCTAACATCTAGTCGTGCACCTTATGTAAAAAAAACAAACACACGTATACAAGGTTGTACGTAAACATAATTGTTGGAATGTACTCCGCCCCCCAAGTGAACTCAAGAACAATCGGCTAGGTAAACACAAAGTACCTAGGCGTTTGATTTGGCATTTTGGCTCAAAGGCCTATTTATATAGACTTAGATCAGACGAATACAAGGTTGCTTCAAGTCTCCCACACGAAACTATGCATCTTGTTTTGAAAACTGACATACCGAGATGAAATTTTTTGGGATAATTAAAAGATTCATATTTGTTTGTACAAACAATTTCCGGACAGCAAAGCATATTTTTGTGATAAAAGTACAGATTAACCACGTGACGAGGGACATGATCATCATTTGATATGAGACAATGTGCATCACTAAAACATCATCGTCATCATTTGATATCGGCGTTAGATATGGTAGATGTGCATGGTCCAGCAGACGTCATAAATGGGGACTCCCTTGAACGTGCCCACACCTTTGTCGTCTGTGAAAAGCTTCTGCACCGATGAATAATTCATGTTAATAAATGTAAGGTTTTATACAAAAATGTATTAAAAGTATAGCTTTAAATGATTTAAAGTGTGACCTAAATGTGTAAAAACTGACTTTTAATATCAAAGTAATCAATACATGCTTTTCCAGGTGCTGGAACCATCACTTGTCAAAATATGGTCAAGACTTCAAAGAGCGAACAACCATTAAAAAGATAAATGGATACCTGCTGATATGTTTTGGATGATATCCCTTCATGAAGTCACCGGCTAAACGATCAGAAAACCGATATCCAGCTGCAACAAAACTCTTGGAAACAAAGCTCCCAATGTCAAACTATGTTCTCTGACCTGCTATAACTGTGAGTTTGGGTTGATATTACGCCAAACATTGTGCCATCTTTTCTTTCTACACTTGAAAATTAAATTCTACGCATCCAGAAATGCAACATGAAATAGATAATTATATTTTTTTGAGCTTGATACAAACATGATATTCAAAATACCAGCAAACATATTCACTCTGCTTTAAACACCAGCCTATATTTTTGTATAACTTATCAATTATTCATTCACTAGTGGTAGTTAGCTTCTGAATGATCGTTCGAATAGGAGAATCTTCTACTTTGTTCGGGATTAGGTGAAGCAACATCGAAAAATTAGTGGAATCGAGCAAGAAACCTCGGTTAATCATTTCCTCAAGAAGAATTTCTGCAACTTGAAATTCTTTTTGCTTCAAGAATTCATGAATAATAACATTGTATGTGAAGCTATCTGGAAAACAACCGTTCTCTTCCATCTTTCTGAGCAATTCTTTGGCTTTACCAAATAAGCCTTCTTGGCAAAACACATTTATCATCACTGTATATGTCCTAACATTCGGCTTCAGACCTTTTAAAGAGAGCTCGTCAAACAGAGCCATTGCCAAGTCATGCTTACCACATTTTCTACAGCCCGTAATCAGGATATTATACATGGCGACGTCTTTCGTTAGTTTGTTGCTTCCCATAGAACGAAACAGAAGCAATGCATCAGCACACTGACCATTCTCACACATACCATGTAACAAGACACCATAAGTAATTACAGTTGGGCTGATACCCTTCGCTTGCATCTTGTTAAAGAGTTCTCTAGCTGCTGCAGGATTTCCTGATTCGAACAAACCTTGTAACATGCTGTTGTAGGTGACAACATCAGGAATCAAACCCTTGTCTTGGATTGCTTGAAAGAGATGCCTGGCCTCATCAATTCGCTTGTTCTTACAGTATCCATTTATAAGGCTGCTATAGGTGATGATGTTGGGTACAATATCTAGCTCCATCATACGATCTATAACATTCTCAGCTTCATCCATTTCACCACGTAAACAGTATCCGTCAATCAGTGCATTGTAAGTTATTAAATCTGGATGTAGTCCTCTTCGTACCATTGATTGTATAGCAAGCTCTGCATCCTTTACAGACCCTTGTTTGCAAAAGGAATTTACCAAGATATTAAAGGTAACCACTGTTGGTGATAGTCCCTCCTCCTCCATGTCTCTCAACATTTTTGCAGCTTCGGTCTCTCGACCAAAGTTACATAGACCCTGAATCAGAGAGCTGTAAGTGATAACGTCTGCATGGACACCTTTTTCAACCATCTGGGTAAACAGTTGTAATGCATTATCAACCATTCGATCTTTGCAGAGGCTATCAATGACTATATTGTAATGTTGTACACCGGGTTTACATGAGCCTGCTTCCATGAACCTGAGCAATTCAAGGGCCTTGGTAGTGTGACCTACTTTACAGAGCCCATTCATAACAGTTCCATACATAATCTCATTAGGCTCACAAACTTTCTCTATAAGTAGTTTCTTGAATAACTCAACCGCTTCAAAAACCCGATCAGTAATAACAAGCCCATTTATGAGAGTATTATAGGTGGCCAAAGTGGGTGGATGACCTTGCTTGAAAATGGTGGCTAGTAAGGCAAAAGCATAAGGAACTTGATTGAGGCGGCAATGACAGTTAATAGAGATGTTCAAAGTATAGATGTTAGCAGGAATACCCATAAAGTAAATTTGATTAATAAGTGAAAGGGCAGTGGAATAATGTTTCATCTTTACAATGCCAGTAATCAGCTGATTGAATTGGATGATGGAAGGAGGAGGTTGTCTTTGAAGCATTTCGTCAAACAGTTGGAGGGCATCATCGAGCTTAGTGAATCCAGAACCATGTTTGAGAGATGAAAATCTTTGATTGGAAAGATGGGGGGAAACAGTAGAGGAAGAAAGGCGTATTCTTGTGCAGATCATTCTAAAATGGATAAATATTAGGAGGAATACCTAACAAGTTTAACTGTTTGTAAAGTGAAAGGGCAGTGGAATAATGTTTCATCTTTACAATAACAGAAATAAGCTGATTAAACTGAATGATGGAAGGAGGAGGCTGTCTTTGAAGCATTTCATCAAACAGTTGGTGGGCATCATCGACCTTAGCGACTCCGGAACCATGTTTCAGAGACGGAAATCTTGGATTGAAATGAGAGGTAGAGTAATAAAGATAGCGAAGTCTTGTGTACTTCATTCGGAATTCAGAAACGATATCATAAATAACACAGGTGCTCAGAACATATGTTCTCCAACAAAGCATATGTCTGATGAATCACATAAAAGGGACAAGAGTATATTGTGTGAGATTCGAACATATAGTAATGAGCCTTATGTAAAACGTAGGCGTTTTTATCTATTTGAACATGTTCATTTTTAACTACTAACGTTGATGGGTCGAGCTTAAGCCAAACTTTTGCTCGTTTAAGCTATTAAAGTGAGCTCGAGCCGCGATTTTAGTTCGTTTAAAAGGGTTTTCAAATTACCTCGAGCTCTTAGGTTTTGCTTTCGAGCTAGGGGTGTTCAACGAATCGAATAACGAATTTTCGAATTATTCGAATCGAATTATTCGAATTTTTAATATTTTTACCTGAATTCGTATTCGATTCGTATTCGTTTAAAATTCAATTTATTCGATTCGTATTCGATTCGAATAAGAAACTCGAATTCGAATCGAATTCGAATAAATTCGATTTAGTTCAAATTCACCTTAAATAACAAATTGTTTTACTTTTAGTTTTAAAACTAATACAAACTCATTATTTTTAACATATAAAATACAAATCTACAAAATTGATAAACAACAATATGTCAAATACGAGAATAGTAAAAATAGTAGAGAGTATAGTTTTATAGAGTTTTGTGATATATAAGGTAAATATATAAAACATGGTTATGCTAAAAGTTATAGACACTATGGGTTCTTAGAGTTTGACCAAAATTTAGAAGTTTTTTTTTTCCAATGTGTATACTTGTGTATATAATAATGTGTATATGTGTATATATATTTAAAAAATATACATGTACAATTTTTTATTCGAATTTCGAATCGAATCGAATTTAAAATCATAAATTCGTATTCGATTCGTATTCGATTTACTGGACTCGAATTCGAATCGAATCGAATTCGAATTCTTAATAATCGAATCGAATTCTTGGTAATCGAATCGAACTAAATCGAATTTCGAATTTTTCGAATTCGAATCGAATTCTGAACACCCCTATTTCGAGCCGAGCTCGAGCTCAAAATAATAAGCTCGAACTGAGCAGAGCTCATGCTCAAGCCTCATAAAAGCATGACGAGCCGAGCGCGAGTCTAGTCGCGTTCGGTCTCGGCCTTACTTGAACCCGTATATACAAAAAAATATGGAAACAAATTGATATAATGAGGTCCAGTCACAAACTTCAGAACCAGAAAGAATGCATAATTAGGTTTATCTTAATGAACAGACCTAAGAAACATTTTGAGCTTAAAAAGGGGTCCATAATGAACCTTTTAGAAACTCCTGAATCAACAACCGATTTTTGAACAATCTTGAACCGAGGACCACATATGGGATAGACGGTTCTGGTGTGTCTGGTCTGATCATGCCTATATTGGTTTAGAACCAAATTTTGCATACCGTCTTTGAATCCATGACCATCGGTGAATGTAGAAATAATGTTAAGTGTTGCTTCAAGACTCCTACACAAAACTATGCATATGGTTTTGGATAATGAGATGCTGAGATCAATATTTTGGGATAATTAAAAATTAGTATTGTTTGTACAAACAATTTCCAAACAGCAAAGCGCAAAGCATGTTTTTGTTATAAAACTCTAAAAGGGCAAATTAAACACGTGACGAGGAACATGATCCTCATTTTATACGAGACATTGTGCATCACTACTACGCTCATCTTCATCATCTGATACTGGCGTTAGATATGATAGACGTGCATGGTCCAGCAGACGTCATAAATGGGGACTCCCTTGAATGTGGCCACACCTTTGTCGTCCGTGAAAAGATTTTGCACCCATAAATAAGTCATGTTAATAAATGCAAGGTTTCATACATAAATGAATTAGAAGTACAGATTTAAATGATTTGAAGCTTAAATTAAATATGTTAAAAAACTAAAAATAGTTTTTTAAAGTTAAAGTAATGATTTTAATATCAGTACATGTTTTTTTTCCATCGCGTGTAACTACATCAACGCCATTGTCAAAATATGGTCAAGAATGTTAAAAGTCAAAAGTTTGACTTCAAAGTCGAATCTGACATGTTTTCGACAACATATGAAGTAAGATGATTCATTTTAAACCTTGCTCTTCTATTCGTCAATTAAAGCCGCAGTTTATTAAAGATACTTACTGGTGTTATCTTGTCAAGTTGTTTCTTTTTCAGGATTAAAACGTGTTCTGGCTTTCCTTCATGCCTGTATACAATGGCATTAGTACATGATAAAGCTGTGAAACTACATGATAAAGCCGGTATACAATGGCATTTGATCTCATACTGTTTCGACAGTGGAGATTGATTTTATGAACCCTTTGACTTTAAGGGGAACATAAGAATATATAATTGTGTGAAATTACCTTATTGAACGTTTTTTATCCTTATTAACGTAATAGAGATATATGTAGCCCAAATAATACAGTCGTCCTCCCACGCCTCGGAAGTCGGAATTTGATGGGAAATTCTCTGCAAATGTCACCCATTTGTTGAACTGTCAAAAAGAGAGTATTAGGGGGGACGAGGCGCTACCTGAATTGGTCGCGGGTACCCCACTACCAATACGGTAACACTGTCGCCACCCATGCTGGTAGTGGTTCCGTGAACCAAAATCTTGTTATAGTTAACGGGCTGGTGCATGGTACCCGTGAGTTTCTCTCTCCCCCTTTTTTTTCTCTATTTTATTTCCAATTGAGTGTTGCCTCCAAAAACTGTTTTAGTGAAGTGATGTGGCAGTGCATGATTGGTAGAAATCAGTGAAGTTGAAAAAAACCAAGTGGAGCGCCCCGTCCACCCTTATGATCAGCATAAATACTCCTTTTACATCACTATGCAGATGACCATAACAGTGAAGCCTGTCTTCCGGGCCCTTGAACTAAGCTATAGAATGCAATGTTACCTGCTTAAACCCAATATCATCTTACCTCCTCGTTGTTCTCATACGCAGTCTTCATGATGTTAACACTCAAGCTTTTGAGGTCATTCCTCACTTCATCCAAGAATTTTGTCAGTGTAGAGGATTTGGAAATAAGGATCAGGATACACATTATATATCACAAGTCAAAGGGGAAATGTAACATCTGGTCCCTCACACCACCGAGATCGAGATCATGGATTTCTTTTTGGTTTCCCTGGTGTAGTAAAACAGTTATTTTATCCGTTTGGTTAAATTTGGCTGTAACTTATGCATTTTTTTTTGATAATATACAAACTATCATTTTGATTTTGTTATGTAGTTTATCAAAGTTAAACTATATCTAACTTTTAGATATTTCAGAAAATATTAGTTAACTTTTTAAAACAAACAATTTTTAGAATTGTTCAAAGTTCAAAGTGAATGAGTTTAAAGAAGGTTGAACAGGAACTTATAGCATCAAGAGATCGAGATTTACATTGAGCATATACGATTGTACGTTTTCTGTCTCATTCTTTTTTTAACAGCTAACAAATCAAACCTGAGCACTCTCGAAACACCCACCAACAAATCTAGTACTCCGAGAGTATCCAGAGTTCTCTTAGCTAGTTGCTAGTCCACTTCATTGAAACAAAGGGCTTGGTTTTATTTTATGGGCCTGGGCTCTTATACAGGTCCATTGGTCTGCATTCGGCCGTTATGCTTTTTAGACCTTTTTGTTTTCGTCAAATAAAAACCCAACAGGCCAACACTTAGGGGCTGTTTGGTTGATTAAGTGCTGAATCATTAAGATGGTCTGAATGGTTAAGAGGCTATGAATGGTTAAGAGCTTAATCATTCAGCATCTCTTACTAGCTTAATGATTCAGCACTTAATCATTCCATTCAGATGCTGAAACAAACAGTCTGAATGCTGAATGATTCAGACCTGAATGATTAAGAGGCTGATTAAGAGGCTACCAAACAGCCCCTTAGTCACTAATCAGAAAAGGGATTCTAAAAACAAAACATAAGTTGATAACAAAATACAAAGGGAACCTTTTCATCCGGCTGTTACTCCAGCGAATTATACTCGTCTGGAGACAGTACGGTTTCCGGGCGGACAACCGAAGCCCCCACCGCATCAGCGTGGACCCGGTTCAGACAACATAGTCTGGGCGTGTAGAAAGGGTTAGGGCCTGCCAAGGTGGTAGGTGTGATGATCTCTGCCACAAATCCGTCTAGGAGAAAGTCACCATTCAAAAAAAAAAAAAAAAAAAAAAACTTTAAGTAAAGGTATATGAGACTTGTGTAAATATTTGTATCGGATGCTCTATGCATATTAGACAAATGATAACGTGATTATCATAGTTTTTTACTTAAGACTAATACTTCTTCTTTGTGATTAAGATATTTTTTTTATGTTTCACAATTAATATATTGTTTTTGTATTTCAGAACAACATTATTTCTGTCATGCTATATATACTTTTTCACTTTTCCTTTTGACATTTTCACAAAATTGTCGTATACTCTCAAACCAAAAGCAATGTGTCATCGTTCAAAAAGAAAGTAAGATATTATAAATACATGGTTCAAAGTGAACACCAACATTAATAATAAAATTTTGAAATCACTATTTATTTAATATGTTTTTCTAGATATATGAATAGTTTTACCAATAGCTCTTGACCTAGTAACACTATGGGTTTATCTTTATCAATGTATTGTTGGTTTAGGTGTTACAAAGTGAGCAATAGGTTGGTTTAAAGAGGGGTGTGTTTGGAGTTTAAGAAAAAATGAATTCCTTAGGAATAAAAACTTTTATTTTTTGTTTTAGTTTTAGAGTTATTTAGGGGTATTGATAATGATAAGTAACAACTAAATAAAAGAAAGCACACATGAAACAAGTGCGAATGTATACAACTTCTTTACTTTATTTCTACTTTATGTACGTGTCGAAATTATCAATCCTAATGATGCGAATGTGTAACCGGTTGTATATCACAACCGCTTATTCATTTCTTAAACGACAATCCTAATCTAGTCATTTTGATCATCTATACGTGTAACTCGCAAAGCCCGAGAAACCAATGGTTTTCATTTACCAGAATAGGCTCCACGATTCAAATGGAATAGCGACGCAGGTTGTTGCTATGGAATGAAATTTAGATTTATAATTACAAAAATCTCTTAAATAGAGGGGAGCACCTTTAAAACCGCTTTTTTCCAGCAAAATGAAACTTGTATTAAAAGAAAAAACACCCCTTGTTTCTGTCGTTTCTTTTGACACATTTGGATCTTTGACCCCCTAAGGCAGTACGGTTTCTGAAACGAGTGCAGAAGGTGGTCCATAGTGACTCACAGAGCCCTAAGAACCAAGGGTTTGCGTTTAGCAGGATAGGCTTTGCGATTCAAAAGGAGATAGCGACGCAACTTGTTGCCCGCTTACCCATAGGCCTGTAAACGAACCGAACGTTCATGAACTGTTCGTGAACTGTTCGGCGGGAAGTTCGTTTATGTTCATTTATTTAAATAAATGAACGAACACGAACACAATTTTTTGTTCGTTTAATTAAACAAAAGAACATGAACTCACGGTGTGTTCGTTCATTTATGTTCATGAACGTTCATTTATGTTCGTTTATGTTCGTTTAATTAAACTTAGCTTTATTTTTATTATTTATTTTCTTTTGTTAAGTAACCTTAATTCATATGGTCTAAAAACGTAACCCTAACCCTAACATTCTAAACATATCACTTATTATCCGCTCTTCACACTTCACAGCCGCTCTCCACCCTAACCCTAACGTTCATTTATGTTCATGAATCATTATTAACTTGTTTTTGTTTGTGTTCGTTTATGTTCATTTGTGTTCGTTTATATTGATCATTTGTGTTCGTTTATGTTCATTAACTGTTCGTTTATGTTTAAATGAACAAACATAAACGAACACGACAAATTTCTTAATGAACACGAACACGAACACAAAAATGTGTTCGATTATGTGTTCGTGTTCGTGTTCGGTTAAACTTAAATGAACAAACACGAACACGCCTGTGTTCGTGTTCGTTCGATTCACTTACCCACCATCTAAATGTAACTAACAAATTTAACTTGTTTTGAAAAAAAAATAATTAATTATAAAAAATAAAAATAGATAATATTATATTTATTCCACCTACTGTTGCACTGGAAAATTGACTTATTAGATGTTCGTTCATTCTATGTGGATGCATGGGTAGTCGCAAAACGTTTATGACATGAATTGACCTAACGGCATACTTGTTTTTTTGTTCCTATTTGTTTGGCCTCTGGTCCATTTTCCCGTTTGCTTCCGTCAATTGTGGCGTTTTCTTATTACAACTTTATTATATTTTTATTATTATTTTATTCAACCTCTGAATTTTTTATTGCATGCGTCGAACTGCCCATATAAATAATTTTCATTTGTGTGAAACAAAAAAGATATTTGACTTGTATTTTTATTTTTTATCTCAATAATATTACACTACAATAAATTAAAAGGGTAAATATTATACATCCATTTTCACTTACTATAAACAGTGTTATCTCAAGTCATATGTTAAAAGTAACATAAATTATTATACATTAAAATTTTGCATTTAAAGAAATGTAGTATTTCAAATTGTAGAAATGGGTATGTTAGAAACTCCATTGAAATATAAATAATTTAATATTTTAGTATTTTGAGCAAGCCCAAAAACTATCACATCACATTAGAAGTGGGAGTATTTTAACATAATTTGATTTTTAGGTATGATGTACAACATAAACATAAATCAAGTTGGTTAATAGTTAACGTCACAATCGTGGTTTTAGCCGTTAATATTAATCACAAATAGAATAGTCAGTTTTATTACTATGGACTATGGTCTATGAAAATATTGAATATATAAAGTCTAACGGGTATGTTGGCATATTATGGAATGTAACGGTAAAAATTTACAACATATAATATGATTTTTTTTATGTTGACATTGGAGTTAGGTGTTAACGACTTAGCGTGGTCAGTGGCGGAACTATAAATTTTTTTCACGGGGTGCGGAATTTCTAAGCCCCTAAGTCGTTTATCCATCAGGTGGCTCGGGTAACATCAGGTAGCCCGGGTAGGGTCGGGTCGGGTCGACTCGTATACCAAAAATAATAATATTAAAATTATATAATCAACAAAAATAAACGAAAAGCCAAAAGTAATTTAAATGTCGTTACACATGCATAACAAAATTTTAAAATCTAAAAGTTGTGGATACATCTCGGCTAATCGTAATAGTTTTGGCATCAAACGCACCAAAATTATCACAAGGACTCAAGCTATTAATACAAACAAGTAACTCAGATGTTACCTCGTTAAAACGGTTTCCAAATTCTTGGATTTACATATTTAGAATCGAATTGAATAGTTAGATTCATTTGAACTACCTACACTAGACTATAGTCTCACTCATTGTACTTGACATTATCTACATGAAATCTTATTAAACCTTATAAAAAATAATAGATAATAAACTAAATGAAATGACACGTAAAATAAAGTAAAAACCAATTAAATAAAAAGAAAAGCATATTGAAAGTTAACGTTACTTAACCTGTCATCATACTTTTACATATTTTACTTCTTGCACTTAAAAAAATAAAACAAATAGCTCATCTTCTTCACATTAAATTAATAGAGACCTGCAACCTTTCCACCAAGTCCTTGCTCGCCGAAGAAAAAAACAGGGAAAATATACACACACCAACCTTTTTACCAAGGTAGGGATCACAGATTTAGCTTCAAGGCTTATAAAGGGGGTGAGGAAGGCTTGTTTCCTCGCTTTTCCTCGGTTTCAAAAATCCAAATTGTGCGATAAAAAATTATATGGGGTGCGAACGGGATAAACGCGTATATATAAACACTAATTTTTTTTCAAGGTGGGTGTGGATCCGCCCATGAGCGTGGTGTTATTTTTCCTTAAAATCAAGGGTCTAGTCTCACCAAAGACAAATTTAACATAATTTAAGCCTTTAAAAAAAGTAAATGCACACCCTCTTCCCATGTAAGCTGCGTATAGGGTCATACGCGGCGTATAGAGGGTCTGACAATGATAATGACCGAGCCTATTGTACTTCACTTGTCAGACATATACACTGCGTATGGCCTTATACGCGGCGTATATGTCTGATATGACACATGACTGATGGACACTAATGACGCGTGAGAATTTTTGCAATCTCTTATACGTCACATATAGGTAAATAATGTATACGGGGTGTACAATTAATTTTAAAGATGTGTAAGACTAGCGGGTATGGGACAGTGCATTTGGGTTGTACTCCATGCCACATAGGCGTTGTGTAAGCAAGGGTGGGATGTCCTCAATTTGAGGACTAACCAAGGCCCAAGGGTATGGGACACACCCTATTTATTATTAATTATTTATTTTGTTTAGCATTATTTTTTTTAATTATATTTCAAAAGGAATTAATAATTAACTTTTTTTTTTAAAATTAAAAAAAACAAAAGGTAAAAATATAAAAAAACCGAAAAAACATCCAAATATTAATAAAAAACACTAAACATTAAACATTCGAAATTTAAAATTAAACACCAACACTAAAAAAATACATCAATTGTCATGCGAGAAGATGGGGATGCTGAATTCTTCTCCGTGAGCAGCCTGATGGTTTTCTTGTGTGCGTTCGATTGCCGCTCGTTGGGTAATACCAGGGTTCGCCTCCATCGTGGCTTGAAATAGGTTGTTCCACATCGTACACCTTGTGTATAAAGGCCCACCACTTATTAGCAAGATTATCCGCGTTGCGGTGATTTGTTTGGCTTAAACGATTGAATTCCGCCAAAACATTGTTCCAAAAAGAAGACGTATTTACATTTCCGGACACTGCTAGGTTGATATTGATCCAGGCCGTCACCAATTTGATCTTCTTATCCGAAGTCCAAGCTATTTTTTAGATAAGAGGGTGTTTTTGGGTGGATTTTTTTATAAAAGAGATTGGAAGATTGTAGAGAAAATGGTACAATAATGTGAAAGATTGATTGGTTTTTATAGTTAGTAAATTGATTATTATTATTTTTTTTCCTTTAAAAAATAGTCGTCGTATGAAATTAGGTGTGAACGGTCAAATATTTAAAGAGGAGATATAAACATTTGCTTCGTCCCAAACGTTCTCGCGAGAACGAACAAGACGAAGACAGATCGAAGAGGAGGGTGTGCATGTTCTAGACGACTTGGGATGAGGTGTGGAACGATCCCCGCACCAAGTAGCTAAATAGTTTAGCAATAGCACAAATAGGTGAGAATTAATGATATGGAATGCATTTAATATTTAAATCCTCTATGACAAAATGAAAAACAAATAATAAAAAGCCTAAAAGTAAAGAGTGTAGGGACCACGTATATATTGAAAGAAAAGAAAGGGTCAAAAGGCAAAATAACAAAAGTCTGTGTCTATCTGAGCACTTTTCATTTAATTACATTACCTACCCCTCCATCTTCCCATCTTACCTATTTAATGGCCTTCTTTCCCTCACCAATCAATTGGTAGAAAAAATAACTAAAAATATATAAGAAATATTATGTTATTGTAAAACAAGCTTGAAACATACCTGTGAAATGTATATTTAATGAAACTGACTCGATTCACATTTACCCAAACTTATTACACACTAAAAAAAAGGGTTATAGGTTTCATACACCCCGTGACATCATATTCTGGGGGTGTGACATCATATTTTGAGGTATGTGGCAGCATTCTATTGGTCTGCGACGTGGGCCAGGGTGTATGAATCCTAAATAGGTGGTGTATGATTCCTAAATACCTAAAAAAAATCAAAACTTTGATAACTCAAATTTCATTCATTTTAATTGGATTTGAACTCTATAAGGTTGAATCAAATGTAATTGCAATTTCATCTTAAGAAATCAGGAATCAAATACACATAATATCAGTTGAAAGTTCATAAAAAGATAAATTAACATAAGTATGTATTATGTTCACTTGTTTAATGTGCTTATTCTACGTTCATGTCCACACCAAAGAAATTGTTTATTATATTTATTTCCAAGATATATAGCTTTTTTTCTTCTTCTCAAAATTAATACTCTTTGACTTAGAAATCAAATGGACCCTGACTGAGGGACTTCAGTGCCCTCAAACTCCTGCCATCATGACAACGATCATGTCCTCATGGTAATTGTGAGACTTCACAACTTTACATTACGAACATAAATCAATAAGTGTTATTCATTAATACTTTTCTTTATATATATATATATATATATATATATATATATATATATATATATAGGGGAGGGTTATCTTGAGAACGCTAAATATTGTGAGAACCGTGAGAACAAGTAAAAAAATCAATCAAAATCAAATTTTTTTAATACAAACCTCATTATTATCAAAATACAACATTAATAAATGAATTTTCTTTCCAAATAATTCATCTTTTCTTGCAAAAACACTTTCAAATTAACTTTTTACACATGTGTAAATGAAACAGTTTAAACATGTATAAACAGTAAATTTACACATGTGTAAAAACAAATTACTTTCGTATACGTTTGAATTTTTACGCGTAATTTGTGTTTTTGAGATGAAATTTTAGTAATAAAGACAAGTGTAAAAAGAAATTTGGAATTTGAATGGTTTTAGATGCCGTTCTCACGGTTCACACGAAATATAGGTGTTCTCAAATTAACTTTCCCCTATATATATATATATATATATATATATATATATATATATATATATAATTAATCACCAATATTAACATTCCCGTCTTAATTTGATAAAATTTGTAAATACACGTAGTTTAAGAATATAAATATATATTTCCTACAATAGTACAATCATTCTGGGCCGTCTCCGATAACACTAAAAAAATTTTGGGTCTCGGGCAAAAAATAAAAAAATTAGGCCCAAAATTTTGTAAAGAAAAATGAATTAAAAAAATGAATATGGTGCTAGAGGTAAAGATTGAACTTGAGACCTATATATTAAATTAGTATGGTTTTTCCAACTCCACTAACAAGACTTTAAGTTAAAAAACACACATATATATCCTAAATATAGAATTTAATATATATACTTGTATATTTTTAAAAAACGTTCAGGCTCATTTAAAGGTAAGACCCTGAGCCGATGACTACCCAACCCATGCTCAGGTCCCATTCATTCATTCATTCTGGTTAGCTAACACTAAAGAAAACATATTATTTGTCATGAAGATAAACCAAATATCATGATGACAGTAGAAACACAAAAGCAATCCATAATAATATTCCCATGATGTATCCACATTTTATTTTTAAATTAGTATCTCATCTTAATAATGCTAGCTGACTCCATTGCTATAAAGTATTTCAACTTTAAACTACAAATATAAGAGGTAAACAAACTAGGATATCTTTGTCTTTTGTTGCTAGAAACCACCTTTTTTTATATTAAAAAGTGCTTTTTATATAATAAACAATTTTTATATACAAAAATTGATAATTGGACACCATAGCTATAAAAAGATAAAATAAAAAACAAAAAACTTGCTACTTTACTTGTTGTTACTATTACTTTATATACACCCCCCTTAAATTTACATTCATATCATAAATAGACCCTTAACTTTTTTAACTTTTCATAACACCCCCTTGAGTTCCACCGCCTGTCTACGCCAACGTGTATGACAGCTCATCTCCACCCACTAAATATTAAACACGTGTCCACCTGCTAACATGTGGGTCCCACATTCTTCCTCCATTCACCTCTTTATATTATTAATAATAATATTATTATTATTATCATAAAGTCTTGTTTATTTGTATTCTCTCTGTCTGAAAACCTAGAAAAATAAAAAAAAAACCACTCCGCCGTACACGGTGGCCGGAATCCTAACAACCACCACCACCACTGCCGCCGCCGTTAACTTCTCCGGTAACCAAACCACTTCCAATTCTCTCTTCACATTTTCTCCGTTAACTTATCTACCGATTTTATCCTTTTTTTTCAGTTACAAGTTAACGGCGTTGAGACACTAGCCTAACCTTGATTTAACGCCGTCAGTTAGGTTTAGTATAATGCAGTGATATTATAAGTTTATAATCTTCTGTGAGATATTATTATTATTATTATTGTTTTATAAGCTTTGAGATGTTTAAGGTGGCTTTAATTTCTGGGCTTTTGCTACTGGTTAATATTATTATTGTGGAATCTATAAATCCTACTCTAGATGATGATGTTCTTGGGTTAATTGTGTTCAAGGCAGATATTATAGATCCAGATGGTAAATTAGTGTCATGGAATGAAGATGATGACAGTCCTTGTAAATGGGTTGGTGTTAGGTGTAACCCTAGGTCTAATAGGGTGTCTGATCTTGTTCTTGATGGGTTCGGGTTATCCGGTAAGATAGGGAGAGGGTTAATGCAGTTGAAGCTTCTTAGTAAGTTGTCATTAGCTAGGAATAATCTTACTGGAAGTGTTGGGGTTAATCTTGGACAGCTTACTAACCTTAGGGTGATTGATTTGAGTGAGAATAGTTTGTCTGGACCCGTTCCGGATGGCTTTTTCGAGCAATGTGGGTCTTTGAAGTCGATTTCGTTAGCTGGTAATAGGTTTACGGGCCGGATTCCGGATGGTTTGGGTGAATGTTTAGCGCTTGGTTCTGTTAACTTTTCGTCTAATCAGTTTTCGGGTGTGTTGCCTTCGGGTGTGTGGTCGTTGCATGGACTTAGATCACTTGATGTTTCGGATAATCTTTTGGAAGGTGAGATACCGAAAGATATTGAAGGGCTGTATAACCTTAGGGAAATTAAGCTGAGGAAGAATCAGTTTACTGGTTTGGTTCCGGATGAGATTGGAGCTTGCGCGCTGTTGAGGTCGGTTGATTTGAGCGAAAATTCGTTTTCTGGAAGTCTGCCGAGCTCGTTGCAGAAACTTTCTTTGTGCAGTGAGTTGAATTTTCGTAGTAATTTGTTTACCGGAGAGATTACTGAATGGATAGGTGAACTGGGAAGCCTTCAGACTGTAGATCTTTCTAATAATCTGTTCACTGGTGCGGTACCTAACGCGATTGGTAATATTAAGTCACTGAAAGTACTGAATGTTTCCAACAATCGGTTCTCTGGGAGCTTGCCGGCATCCATGATCAATTGCCAAAACATCCAGATCTTGGATGTGAGTCGGAATTCGTTAACAGGGTTTCTTCCTACCTGGTTATTCCAACTGGGGTTGCAAGCCGTTCTGTTTTCGGAAAATAAGCTGTCTGGAAGCATTAATGTCGCGTTTACTTCCTCCGCGAATATCTCACACCAGAATCTTCAAATTGTTGATGTATCCCACAATGAGTTGTCTGGTGAAATCCCATCCGATATTGGGAAATTTAGCAGCTTGAGGTTCTTGAATATGTCTAAGAATTCGCTGACGGGTGAAATCCCTACGACTGTTGGCAAGCTAAAGGCTTTGGATAGTCTTGATTTGAGCGTAAACCAGTTAAATGGAAGCATTCCTGTTGAAATAGGAGGGGCAACGGCACTGAAGGATCTCGTATTGTCACAGAACGCGCTTTCAGGCAACATACCAAGTTCAATTACAACCTGTTCATTCCTAACTTCTCTGTAAGAATTAATATTATTATAATTTAATATGTTTCATAACTGTTTTGTTAATTTGTTGATCTAATGTTATGCTTTTTACAGGATATTATCGAGAAACAGCCTCTCGGGTCAAGTTCTTGTAGCAATGGCAAAACTTGCTGATCTTGTGTATGTAGATTTGTCGTTTAACAAACTCAGCGGAACACTTCCAAAGCCGTTAGCGAACCTTGCACATCTTGTTACATTCAATGTTTCACACAATCAACTACAAGGTGAATTACCAGGCGGTGCTTTCTTTAACACCATATCTCCATCCTCTGTAGCTGGCAATCCGGCTCTTTGTGGTGCTGTGGTGGACAGAAGTTGCCCAACTGTGCTTCCTAAACCGATAGTACTCAACCCCAACTCAACCGGTTCAGACCCTGACTCGGTCCCTCAACCTCTTGATAACAAGAAAACAGTTCTTAGCATCTCGGCTCTCGTTGCAATCGGCGCTGCTGCTGTGATTGTTATTGGCATAATTTTCATCACAGTTCTCAATTTTAGAGTCCGATCTACCATGTCCAGGTCAGCAGTCGCAATCCCTTTATCTGGTGGCGGTTTCAGCAGCTCCCCCAGTACAGATTCGAATTCTGGCAAGCTGGTTATGTTTTCTGGCGAACCCGACTTCAGTACAGGAGCACATGCTTTGTTAAACAAGGACTGCGAGCTTGGGCGTGGTGGGTTTGGTGCAGTATACCGAACTGTTCTGGGAGACGGCCGATCAGTTGCCATTAAAAAGCTCACAGTCTCGAGCCTTGTCAAATCTCAAGATGATTTCGAGAGGGAGGTTAAGAAACTGGGAAAGATTCATCACCCGAATCTCGTAGCTCTTGAAGGGTATTACTGGACTCCATCCCTGCAACTTTTAATCTATGAATATGTTTCTGGTGGGAATCTTTACAAGCATCTGCACGAAAACGAAGACGGAAACGGAAGCTCACTCACATGGAACGAAAGATTCAATATCATTCTTGGGATCGCTAAAAGTTTGGCTCACTTGCATCGTCTCAACATCATACATTACAATCTAAAATCCAGCAACATCTTAATCGACGGTATGGGTGAGCCCAAAGTTGCAGACTTTGGTCTAGCACGACTTCTACCAATGCTAGATCGTTACGTTCTCAGCAGCAAGATTCAAAGCGCCCTTGGGTACATGGCACCAGAATTCGCCTGCAAAACAGTGAAAATCACAGAAAAATGTGACATTTATGGATTTGGGGTTTTGGTTCTTGAGATTGCAACAGGAAAGAGGCCTGTGGAGTACATGGAAGACGACGTGGTGATTCTTTGTGACATGGTTCGTGGCGCCCTTGAAGAAGGAAGGGTGGATGAATGCATTGACGAAAAGCTTCAAGGGAACTTTCCGGCAGATGAAGCAATACCAGTGATAAAATTGGGTCTGCTATGCACGTCTCAAGTTCCATCGAACCGGCCTGATATGGCTGAGGTGATTAACATATTGGGGCTTATCAAATGCCCATCAGAAAGCAATGAGGAGTCCGAGTCTTGATGTATGTTTTACTTTCGATTGGTTTTTTGGCGAAAATGAATCCGGTCAGAGTTGTATTGGTTTATGTTAGTGGTAAGATACCGGATTCGTTTTCACCGGGTCCAATTTTTGGATCGGGCATGACCCTTTTACTGAAAAAAAACAACCATCTTTCTATTGCAG
This sequence comes from Ambrosia trifida, assembly GCA_028751855.1. Classification (NCBI taxonomy): domain Eukaryota; kingdom Viridiplantae; phylum Streptophyta; class Magnoliopsida; order Asterales; family Asteraceae; genus Ambrosia; species Ambrosia trifida. Next base: position 92,353,490 of record CM054123.1, on the reverse strand, counting down.
CCTTGTTATTGTTATGGTTATGGTTATGGTTCATGTTTTAATGGTTATTTATCTTGAAAGAGCTGACATACAAGTTTTACTGCATAATGTACATGTTTTAGATGGTATTATTATTTTTTTTTTTAAAGAAAATGGTGTTTGGTATTTTTGAAATAAGTTAAGGAGTGGAAATGGTGTTATTATTACTCTAAATAGCATGTGAAAAGCTAGTTAAATTGAGCTGTTTAAGTCCCACTTAGATCATGTAATATTATTGTTATTTTCAATCATCAACTGCCACATGTGTTGTTAATAAGTTTGATTATCTTATTCTTGTCAACATTTAAAGCACCCAACATGAAAGCCTCCAAAAATTATAATTAACTTCACCTTAGTTTTTGTATTATCTTAATATAAATAAAAAATCTATATTGATTTAAGTGTATAAATTTCTTGATTTTGATAACATATTGTATACTGAAACTATTTATCATATATAAACACTCAACTTGTAAATTGACATTCACTTCAAACTACAAACCTCCTTAAAAGAAAACAATTTAACACACATTTTGATTTTACCTTGTTTTATCATGTAATAATCAATCATGACATTTGAAGTCATTGTGTATAATCAAAACTAACACCCACAACATATGATCAAAGCACTTTTCAAAACTCCAAACTTTAGCAATTTGGCATTACAAATTAGGGGTGTTCAGAATTCGATTCGAATTCGAAAAATTCGAAATTCGATTTAGTTCGATTCGATTACCAAGAATTCGATTCGATTATTAAGAATTCGAATTCGATTCGATTCGAATTCGAGTCCAGTAAATCGAATACGAATCGAATACGAATTTATGATTTTAAATTCGATTCGATTCGAAATTCGAATAAAAATTGTACATGTATATTTTTTTAAATATATACACACATATACACATTATTATATACACAAGTATACACATTGAAAAAAAAAACTTCTAAATTTTGGCCAAACTCTAAGAACCCATAGTGTCTATAACTTTTAGCATAACCATGTTTTATATATTTACCTTATATATCACAAACTCTCTACTATTTTTACTATTCTCGTATTTGACATATTGTTGTTTATCAATTTGTAGATTTGTATTTTATATGTTAAAAATAATGAGTTTGTATTAGTTTTAAAACTAAAAGTAAAACAATTTGTTATTTAAGGTGAATTTGAACTAAATCGAATTTATTCGAATTCGATTCGAATTCGAGTTTCTTATTCGAATCGAATACGAATCGAATAAATTGAATTTTAAACGAATACGAATCGAATACGAATTCAGGTAAAAATATTAAAAATTCGAATAATTCGATTCGAATAATTCGAAAATTCGTTATTCGATTCGTTGAACACCCCTATTACAAATAATCTTTGGTTTCTATTGAACTTTCAATCGAGAAAATTGCATGTTTCCGCCTTTACTACCCATGAACATGGAGTCGACACTAATGTTCTGAAACCAAATTTGTTTATTAAACCGCTTGCACCACTGGTTTACTAGGCGATCAACCATTTTAGTTGAATCGAACTTAAAAAACCACATGATGTTATAGTTAATCTTAAAAAAATGTTATATTATTACATAAATTTTAATATATTAGCAAGTTAACACACTCTTTAGTGTATACTAAAGATCACAAGTTTAAATCTTTAGATTTTTTTTACTAATTGTCTTTAACATTCAAAATAATTGAATAATACATAAGTAGAAAAAGCTGCAAAAGGATTTTATGGAATATATAAAAGCAAAGCTGGATATAGATAGAAGCATGACATGTGATGTAATGAAGAGAAAGTGTCCCAAGCAACAAACATGATCCTTTCATGCATTGCTTTTACTTTTCTTAAAAGACAATTATGGATACCATTTCTTTTTCTTTTATCACCTTTTGCAGTAGAATCTAGATTGCTTTGCTCTTGGAAGGATAATTTTTGTTTCATACATGAGTCTCCAAGGGCAATTTTGGTATTTTACATGTCCCTCCTTCCTCTAACCATTTTTGTTAAAAAGAAACTATACTTTCTGTTAATGATATATTAATATAGCCAGAATTGTTATTAGGGAGGGAGGGGCGCCACAGTAAAGAATCCGGGTACCTCCTTTGCGTCAATCGCAGCCTGACACCTAGAGCTACCAGCACACCTCCACCCGTGCCTCTCTCTCTCTCTCCTTTGCAAAATGTGATATATCTCACGGAAATGAGGTACCAGCCTTCACAGAACCAACTACCCGGGTCACCAACGGTGGTGAACCCGTAAGGGTAGTGGGGTACCAGCCCCCTTTGCTGGTAGCGCACTGCCCTCCCTTAACTAATAGTTCAAGGGGATCATGCAACTTTCACAAGACTTATTATTGTTTTGACAATTTAGCACAAGTTTGAACCATAGTAGTGATCTTACAAAAAAAATCTAAATTAAAACTTGTTTATAACATAAATAAATCTAGTAGAGTCAAAGGGGGTTTCTTTGAATTGTTTTTACAAAATAGGAATCAAAATTGACTGACCAAATCCTATTGACATTTATAAAGCCTCCTTTCAAATTTATATAAAAAAAAATCTACAAAACTTGATAATTGTTTTAATAATCATTCTAAATATATTGTAAAAAAATGAGAACATCTTTAGTTTCATTTTGGACCATTCCATTCAACTACTAATCATCCCATTCCTTTTTCCTTCCATTAGAATTGGGCAATTTTGTATTAAGTTCATTTGCCTGTTTGACCAACACATGATTATCACCACCAGATTTCACAGGTTTTTCATCATCCCATTGATCATCCCAGTCTTGATCCCAGTTCTCGGTTTCATTTTCGTCCATGTTCACTGACGTTGAGTTTCGCATTTCAAGTTCATGGTATGCAACCCCGTCAAGGTGTCTGCCCCGTGTCCTTAGTTTGTAAAAAGTCAAAACTCCTCCTATGATTAGTATTAGGATTACTAGGTATGCACCGTTAGTTGGCGTTATGTAAGTCCCATAAGAGTATTTCTGGTAGCGGTTTTCAGGTGGTGAAGCTGCAGCTGTGCTTATTACGCAATCACCATCGCTAGTGGTCAATGCTAATGCAGAACTTAAGTCAACATCTAAGGAAATATTAACCTGTAACAAGTATAAGGTCAAACAAGTCAACAATCAGTTTTGAGTGTTTAGGTAAACAGATTTTGACTTGATTTAGAATATTATTTAAGGTCAAAATAATCAGTTTTGTGCTGTAGATAAACTTAATATTGAGATAAAATTTAAGGGTGGCAATTTGGAAGCATGTTACAGTAATAGCCATCGCCTCTTGCGCCTAGGCCCATTTTTTAGGCGAGGCGATGCTTTTGCGCTTTGAGTCAGGAAATTGCGCTTTAATTCTCTGGGTGATGGTTTAGGTGCAGATCTCAACTAGATTCCCAAATTCCGGAGAGTTTACAGCCAACTTCGTTAAATTATGACTAGATTCAAGCCAAATTTCTATTTTTATCTAAGGAAAACTATTTCTATAATCTATATACTCATACATCAATATTTTAACACTTTTGATACTAACCAGATGAAAAATAGTATTATTTTAATATATTTTTACTTTATTTTCTTTGTTTGCTTTTTTTATCTCAGCCAGGCCCTCGCTTATTTTGCGCCTAGCGCCTAGGTCCCAGGCGAGACCTACGTGCCTTGAGTGCGCCTAGCGCCTTTGATAACTATGACATAGTCAACATATTAACTGATTACAATTATAATAAAAAGTTCGTGCGTTAACCTAAGGTCCTAAGCTGGCCCGACGTGAACTGGAAACCACACATTTGACCCGTTACCCAACTCACTCATTTTGCCACTTATAATATATATATATATATATATATATATATATATATATATATATATATATATATATGTAAACCAACTATCCTTAGCTTAACAAGTGCACCTAAATGTCCCAATAAACACTTAGAAGATACACATCCAAAAACCAGTTGAACGAACTTAAATTTACAAAAATGAAATGTGGTCTAAAATACTTGATCATGAAATTTTAAACATGTGAATGAAAATACGCGTACCTCCTTCATTTGGTAGCCTGTTATATTTAGTTCCTTGATCGTATTCTTAGCAGGAAGTATCCTAATTTTCACATGCTGCAGGCTTTCGCCGTTGTTATGCACAGAGAGGCACATTTCTTCATCATGAAAAGAGCAATTACTTTATTAGTAAATGAAATAAACAAGATGGGAGATGAGTGATCATTGATAAAGGTTGTAAATTTGCAATATTTTTCATTATATTTTGCAAAAAAAAAAATTATAACTTATATTTTTAACCTTCTGGTTACAGACAGAGGAGTAATCTTTATGATTGCTGAAGGATGTGTCCAACATAAAAAGTAAAAACACAAGACAGTTAAAGAATTGAGTAACACAATGAAGATTATTATCAATTGGGTAGAGGTGGCAAAATGGGCCGTTCGAGCGTGCAGCTTGTAACGGGTCAAAAGAGTAAATCTTAATACATGTTGGGTTGACATGCCAACATTTTCTGCATTTTATAAATAACTAATGCATCAAATATTACAAAAAACACTACTATTTGTTATCGATACATTAAAGGTTATAGATTTTTAGGGAGTCTATAGATTCATCTTAGCCAGTGGCGAAGCTTGACCCGAAGGTTCGGGGGGTCAGAAGTCACTAGTTTCGGGGGGTCGAAAACCAGTTTCGGGGGGTCGAAACCCTATATTTACAAAATTTTCTATACGAATACTATATAATCGGAACTTCTGCATGAAAATTCGGGGGGGTCGGCCGCCCCCTCCCGCCCCTACTAAGCCTCGCCATTGGTCTTAGCTTCGTCTCTAAGCTCCTATCTTTGCTACACTTTTATTCGCCTTACCCTTTGTTTTGCATTGACATACAGATTTTAAGGGAGTGTATAGTTACTTCCAAAGTGACTGGTGCTACATTTTCTTTTCTAGTTACCTTTTGTTATCACTAGTCTATTACTATCATAATTAATCTTAGCAACTTTTGTTCTGTTTATCCATAGCTACACTATACGTTACTTGCGTTGTATTGCTCGCTTCCCAAAAAACAGAGAATGTTTTGAGTTGGGGGGTCTCAGCCCGTCAGCCGAAGCAACCACTCAGTCCCCTGGGATAGAGGTAAGGTTTGCCACTTTGCCCTCATCCCACCCTCGTCAGACATTACCTTTTGGTAAGTTTTTAACTAGGTACGTTTGTTTATTTACAAAAACGATACCATTAATGTAATAATCTAACTATACTAAAGAAAAACCAATTTAACACTTTGAAAGCATTTAACTACACTTTGTGCGACTTTCAACCCGCTAACGGCTAACCCATTTAAATTTAGCTACTTTTTGCAAAGTTTACCTAACTGATTTTATACAGTCACAAAATCCACATGATTCAAGATTTCAATACCCTTTGGTTTTATAGAGTCACAAAATCAACATGATTCAAGAATCAAGCTTATGTCACCAAAGATGTCAACTTTTTTCACACCATGTAACATAACATCATGGCTCTTTTAGGGGGGACGGGACACTACCAGCAAACGGTGTTGGTACCCTCTACCAGTACGGTAACACTCACGGGCGGACCTAGCTTGAAGCTAGGTGCCGCGTCCGTTGCTACTCAACTTCGCGCGCGTAGTGGAAAATTATTTTTTTAACGATATTTGGAAAACGTTACTACTAAAATGAAAAAAAAAAAAAAAAAAAAACGTTACTACTGAAATTAATTTCTAGATCCGCCATTGGTAACACTGCCCCGGGTGACACGGGTAGTGTTTGCTGGTAGGTTTCACGGGTTCTAGTTAACAGACCGTGAGTAGCGTTTTGTGTGTGGGGTTTTTTTGTTTTTTATGGGTTGGGTGATTCAGGGTAGTGCTGCCTCCAAAACTGTGTTTCAGTGAAGTGATGTGGCAGTACATGATTGATTAAAATCAGTAAAGGGAAAAATTAGTGCTGGTAGTGCCTCGTCCCCCCTTATATAAATTAAAATGCATCATGATCAATAATATTCAAAAGGGTAAAAGATATTTACCACTATGAGTATTATAAATCAAGCAGGCAGTTATATTCTTGAGGTGGCAACTTCTAGATTCCCTACTGCATAAATTTGACCCATCATAATAAGAAGGGCTAGGAGAAGGAGAAATCTGAAAAACAAAACAAAATATATATTAAACTTAACGAGAAAATTACATCAAAATAGCAAGCAGCCAGGCAACAAGCTGCGCTGCCACCCTGTAACTAGTTAAAACACAATATAACATTAAACTATATAAAAATTAAAAATATGGTACATGGGGTTGTTGGAAGAGGTGTCTGAAAGAGAATGATTGTATAGGAAAAAGGATGAAAAGTGTGATGATGAGATAATATCTGAAACTCCTCATAGTCATAGTGTGGGAACTGGATGTTTAGGAATAAAGAATGTAACAGAAAGAAAGAAAGAAAATAATTATTAATAATAAGGGAATAAAAAGAGAAGGAAAGAGAAAGAGAGATGGAGTTGACGGAGAAGTAGAGAAAACGCGTCTGCTAATCGACGACATTTTTCTTCAGTTACATTCCATGAATACGACGACGACGACGACGACCAAGTAAAAGTCTTTGGCTTGGATGGGGTGCCTGTTTACTCGTTTAGACTCAAGTTGCATTGCGAGATTGGAATAAGTTTGGTATCGAACCGTATCGGCATCTAAAGCATGGATCCTGAGAATTGTAAATAATAGGTATCAGTACTGAAAATACTCGATCACAAATTGGGTACTGGATTTAAATCGGTACGATTCGTTACTAGTATTTTTTTGGTATTGGTACTGAAGATGGAGTGATTTTTTATTGTGACTGAATTTTACCTTGAGAGTAATTATTTTAGGGATATAGCTGTGAAAATAAATGCTTAAAGAGAATTAGTAAGAGATATCGAATGTTCGTCTTTTCTATGGTTATAGTCAGTCATGCTTATTTGTTATCAATGTTTTGTTAACTGTGTCTTTAGTGTTTAAAATACATCCGATGTGTTACGGTTGAGACACTCGATAGTTGTTATATCATTAAATGTTTGGTATTTGTACTCATGGGATGTGTATGGAAACGAGATGTCCCCATAAATTGACATTGTCTACGATTGTGGTGTTCTAAGTTCCATGACGCTGGCTTTTAGAGATGTCATGCTTCGAATGATTCGGTAACATTTGAAGTTGTTTTTGCTATGTTGTCTAAAGTTGTGTGCTCAGGAGGTGTTTATAACCAAGGACCCTTCATCAGGCATATGGGGTATGCATTACACGTCAATTACGGGGTGGAGGGTTCGTTCAAATTCTCTAACCGTTATACGTTAATTGAACGTTTAATATCATCACCCACATCCCCGTTTTTTTTACCATTTCCTGTAACTATGCTGGCTGTCAAATTATAAATGTTTATAATCATACCATTAGTTAATGCCTATTGAAATTGTTTCCTTCATTTGAATCAAAGAGTAATCAACAAATCTTAAAACTAAATTAGTCAACAAGTATCTAACCACTCAACATCATTCAACAACTTTAGTAAGTTATAAAAACTAACAAGATAATAAGATTGAGTTATATAGACACCTCATTTGGTTTGCGAAACACCCGTTAGGTCTTCAACCGCTATACATCATATATATGGCTACATATAACGTATATGTGTACCTTAAACGTTAGAGTTTATCTGACGACTAATCTATTTGCCACGTATAGGATTACACGGGTCGTATAGCATGATTAACACATGTTAATCATTTTTTACTTATGTCTAAGAAATTATATTTTTTTAACTTAAAAAGTTGTTTGTAAAATGATACTACGGTAAAGTCTCCGACTAAAATAAGCAACACACACACTTCACCGTCAAAGCAAAAGTCAATTGGTTTCTAAATTCTAATTCCCATCATCACAAACAAAACAATTAAAAACATAAAAAATTAGGGTTAGGGTTTTACTCTTCCCTCACCACCACCACCACCACCACCAACCACCAACCACCGCAAACCACCATGGCTTCAGACGATATTACTCTAGTCCTCTCACACCCTCCCGACCACCACCACCACAACCACCACAATCTCTTCCACCACGACTCCAACCTATCCTTTCGCCACCACCCGCCGCCGCAACCCACCACCACCAATCACAAAACCACCCGTGAGCTCACCTCCTTCATCGACCACCAAAACCCCCATCATCAACCACCGCCCTACCACCGTGCTCCCCACGAGTGGGACGTTAGACACGGACCGGGCTCCACCTCACCTAGTGGTGATGGATCGGATAGTGATGACGATGATGATGACGACGCTGACGATATGGATGATGACGTCAGCCGTGAGAAACATGGTGATGTCAAAATGAGCCATGTTTCCACCCTTGGTAACTTCTTTAGCACTTTTTATTTTTGTAATTTTTTTTATATAATTTTTATAAATTTTTTAATGATTTTTTATAATTTTTGTAATATTTGTTTTTGATTTTATGTATTGTTTGTTGGATTTTAGGGGTGAAGGAAGGGAGTGATGTGAGTGATGTAAGAACAACTAGTGGAATTGAGAGTCATCAGCAGGGGCAAATATGTCAGTATCAGAATGCTATCACCGTTGCGGATCCTAATGGGGAATTGTACTATTCGCATCTGTTTAACGGGGTGGAGGGTTCGGGAGCGGGGTTTAAAGATATGTTGGTTGAGAATGGGTGTGGGTTTAGTGGACGGAAGAGCGTTTCGAATTCAGGCGGATCAGGGGAGTCGCTAAGGACCATACTCTCGGATCCTTTGACGTGAGTTCACGCCAATTTATTTATGTTATCATGGAAATTTTAAATTTACTAGATATAAGGCTGGATAACACATTTCGCATCATTCTTGCTTTCCCAGTTTAGGTTCTCTGTTGTAAGACGTGCACAGGGCAGGTTCATAGGCACATAAAAGAGCTTAAACTAGCCCTAAGCAGGCCTAAAACATGTATAAAATCCCTAAAAATGGTTTTTTTATACTCTGCGCGTTGCTTAAGTAAGCCTTTAGTGCACCTTGCGCCCACGACAATTTTGAGTTTAATACTGTTCCTTTGATCATCGTTAGCCTATGTTGGTGTGAGCATTGCTTTCAGGTTTAAATCTTGTAGACGTGTAGGGTACCTTAGCAAAAGGTGCAAATATAAAATTAAGACTTATGTGAATGTTTATAGTTTTCTGCATTAACATGAATTTAGCCACACAAACATATATTCCTATTGGTATCTTGTATGACACTGGGCAAGACCTACCATAAACCGGTGAAGAAAGTTAGGCCCCTAAACTTAAGTTATGAGTAGTCTTATGGGTTAACTGTGAGAAGAATTGGACCAAACTGACTGATCGTAACTGAATGACAGTTCTGTACTGCACGTCTCAAGAACTAAATCATAAAGATGCTATTTTGGGTGTGTAAAATGTTTGAAGTTTGAAACTTTTTGCTTTATGTTAATGTAACAATGTGTATAGTTCATGTTTTGTTACATGTTTATGGTTTTATGTTCATACAGAGGAACTCTCATGGATGATGCTATGATATTACCTTGTGGGCATTCTTTTGGTAGCAGTGGCATGCAACATGTGATGAGGATGGTGAGTAGCGTGAAGTCTCGTTAGTATGATTTAGATTGTCGATTTTATACAAATATGCTATGCCTTATTAGCATTCGATTTTTTGATCAATGATTTTTCATGTTTGTTATGCTTTTTAGTTCCTGATTCCAATATATGCGCTGACTGTCGTTTTGTACAATATGTTTCCCAGAAGGCATGCTACACTTGCTCCCACCCTGTATCAGAAAGCTCAGCTGCTCCAAATTTATGTAAGAAAAGTTTTATCTATTTTTTTATTTTTTATTTTTAAATTATTGGTAGATTTTGTTTTGTAACTTTGATACTTTATGGATCTTATCAAGTATGGTAACATTTTACACATTTTTTTTGTTTCATTTATGTAGCTCTGCGATCTGCTGTTAATGCGTTTCTTAGGGAAGAAGACTTGCAAAGTCACCGTGCATCCAAAAGAAGAAATAAATTAGATCCGGTTTGTTTTTGTTCTTTCATGGATTCATTCAAAGATTGTTATTCACTGAAAAAGGTTTTTTGAATTTTTGATGTTGTCTTCCTGGCTCATGCAGGATAAAAATAATTATGGCGATTTAACACCTGTCGACCAAATCAGAGGCCGTGGTGTTCAATTTCCATTTAGTGTGTCTGAACGCGTTTTAATCAAGGTTAATAATCATATCCGCTTTCTAGTTTCATATATAGCATGTTTAAATAAACCTTTAATTACTTGCATGTTTTCGTGTAGTTTCCAACTTTTTAAACATTTTTTTTTCCAGGGTAATAAAAGAACGCCTCCTCGTTTTGTTGGTCGTGAAGCCATTGTAACGACTCAATGCCTAAACGGATGGTCAGTCTTTGTTATTTCTATCTGTTCTGTGACAATTAAAACAATTTATTTATTTCCAACAAAACCTTCAAAACACAGGTATGTTGTGAAGACACTTGATAATGCAGAGAGTGTTAAATTGCAATACCGGTCTTTAGCCAAGATTCAAAATTCTCAGCCATCGTCCGTAGCTTCAACTAAGATCGTAACACCCAACTGGCTCTAACCCCAGAAACCCAACCCTTGGCGGGCATATACGGTAATACAGGTCACTATAGTTATGGTGTTTGTATATTTGTATCCAGGCTCTAAAATTTGTAGAAAATATTTATATTTATATAAAATATATATGATTTTGTGAGAGGTAATATTGGTTTGAAGGCATTTTACCTGATCTTTTTTAAATCTTAACCAGCAGCTCAATTATTATTATTATTATTATTATTATTATTATTATTATTATTATTATTATTATTATTTTAATGACTGACGAATAATTATCACTAAACTGTCTTGCCAATCAAATCATACCGTGGGCGAGTCAACATTTATCAGGACTCGAGTTCAGAGTTCATAACAATATGAGCTGAGCTATATGGACAAGATCGTATTGAACCTGTGTCAGCATTCAGCAGACGGTAAAAACCTGAGCTATATCAATGATGCAAACTGAAAAGTTATTCAAGTAAACTACCTGATCTGCAATAGTTATATAAGCCAACAACTCGAGTCAGACAAGTAAGTTTTTACTGAACTGAATTACGAGCGAGCTACGAGTTACATGAGACACAAGTTAGACTTCTGCTACGTCGTAAATCATACAGACTTTGACAGATAAGACATGGAAAGAGAGACTTTTCAACTTATTTTCTTGTCATCCTGATTATTCTTTAGATGCATCTTGTCTTCTATATATGCTGTCCAGAAATGGTCCACAAGAAATTAAGATCAATAAAACAAATGTTATACGTTTATTTGTGGAAAGTTTAACTGGGCCAGGTGGTTCATGATACTTTCTTATGGACAGTGGCGAAGCTTGAGAAAAAAATTCAAGGGGGTCGAAACTTACGAGACACTAAAAACGGTGGGGGCCGGACTCAATGCGTATAAAATTTTCAGACGAAAACGAATGAAATTACACTACGAAGCCAAAAAACAGCGGGAGCAACCCCACCCCTACCCCAACTATCCTTTGCCAATAATGCATCAAGATAGATCCTTTACAGCCACATTCGAACTAAAGACTTGTTCAACTTTTTTTCTTATGGAAACTTCAAATATTTCCCTATCAAGAAAGACTTTGTTGACTCCAAAAGCTCCTTAATTTTACTCCAAAACAATGATCGTTTTCTTTATAAGTTGTATGTTTTTCGTATCGCGTATCATTCAAGAAATGGCTAGAGTCCTGAATTCCATTCTTTTAACCACTCTTCTACCATTTTCGATCATAGCACAACAAACAAATGAAAAGGGTTCTGTACCAGTGGGTGCATCACTTATGGCCGTGGAAAATGGCATACCATGGCTCTCACCATCAGGTGATTTTGCCTTTGGTTTCCAACGGAAAAAAGATAGCTTTTTGTTATCCATATGGTATGACAAAATATCTGAAAAGACCGTCGTCTGGTATCCAAAAGATGGTCCCATTGTGCCTAGAGGATCAAAAGTTGAGCTCATTGATGGGCGTGGGCTTGTACTGAATGATCCTCAAGGCAAAGCAGTGTGGACTTCTGGGTCCATGTCTGACCTTTCACATGGTTTCATGAATGATACCGGTAATTTTGTAATTGTTGATAACACTAATCGCAAGATATGGGAGAGCTTTAGCTTTCCAACAGATACCATACTGCCTAGTCAGATTATGGAGAGATCTAAAGAGCTAAATTCAAAGATAAGCGAAACAAACTTCTCTAGGGGAAGATTCCAGTTGGTTTTGCTTCCAGATGGAAATCTTCTTCTTAGAAAGCGCGATATACCGTCTGGTATCTTATATAACGTGTACTATAGAAGTGGCACACGTGATGACTTCAATAGCACGAATACTGGTATACAATTGATCTTTGATGAGACAGGATACATGTATATATTGCGAAGAAGTGGCCAAAGATTTGAACTTAATCAAACAGATCATGCACTTCCTTCTAGAGATTATTATCAAAGAGCTACTCTAGATTCTGATGGCGTTTTCACTCAATACTACCGCTCCAAGAATCCTCCGGATAATACAAGTTGGAAAGTTTTATGGTCCCTGCCAAAAAACATTTGTAACTGGATTGATGGGACTGACGGCAGTGGAGCTTGTGGGTTTAACAATGTTTGCAGCCTTAATGGTAACCTCACAAACTGCGAGTGCCCACAGGGGTTCTCTTTGCTTGATCCCAATGATCCAAATGGTGACTGCAAGCCTGATTTCACGCCAAACTGCGAAGAAGGTTATGATAAAAACCAGTTTGAACTCATCGAGCTTAATAACATTGATTGGCCAGGATTTGACTATGTGCGTGTGCAACCGACGAATGAAGAAACTTGCAAAACTTTCTGCTTACAAGATTGTTTCTGTGATGTTGCAATTTACAGGGATGAAACATGTTGGAAAAAGAAGCTTCCACTTTCTAATGGAAAGAAGGATCCTTCACTAGCTGTGAAGGCCTTCCTGAAATCTCGGAAAGGCGACTTTCACCAACAAACCCCTTCTATATTTTCACCACAACCTAAAAGTCATAGAAGCTTGATAGTTGTGATATCAAGTACATGTTTGTTTGTAATCTTGTTATTTAATGGTGTGATTTGTGCCGGTTTCTTTCGCACACACAAGAAGATCACAATAAATCATTACCCAAGTAGTAAATCTGTTGATACTAATCTGCCTCGTTTCACATATCAAGAGTTGGTCAAAGCTACTGGTGGGTTCAAGGATGAATTGGGGAAGGGGGCTTTTGGGATAGTCTATAAAGGCGTAATAGGGGCAACAACCGTGGCAGTGAAGAAGTTAGAAAGGGTGTTTCGAGATGGTGAAAAGGAGTTCCAAACTGAGGTCAATGCTATTGCCAACACTCATCACAAAAACTTAGTTCGGCTTCTTGGCTATTGTGATGATGGTGATCAACGTTTATTGATTTATGAGTACATGTTCAATGGAACGTTGGCAGGCTTTCTTTTTGGAGACATGAGACCGAGTTGGAAACTGAGGAGTCATATTGCTGTAGGCATCGCAAAGGGACTCGCATACCTTCATGAAGAATGTAGTACCCAAGTCATCCACTGTGACATAAAGCCTCAAAACATACTTCTTGATGACTGCTACAATGCTAAAATTTCCGACTTTGGATTGGCAAAGCTTTTAATGATGAATCAAAGTCGAACGAGTACTGGAATACGCGGAACAAAAGGATATGTCGCTCCTGAATGGTTTAGGAACACCCTGGTTACAGCTAAGGTTGATGTCTATAGCTTTGGTGTGTTGCTACTAGAGATGATTTCATGCAGAAAGAGTGTGGTTATTAATGAGAGTGATTCTAAAGATGTGATGGAGGTTTTAACCGATTGGGCGTGGGATTGCTATCAAGAAGGTAGACTAAACGCGTTTCTTGAGAATGATTTGGAGGCCTTAGATGACTACAAGAGGCTAATGGCATATGTTAAGGTTGGACTTTGGTGTGTACAAGAAAACCCTTCGATGCGGCCAACCATGAGGAAGGTTATTCAGATGCTTGAAGGCGTTGTTGAAGTAAACGAACCTCCATGTCCATTCCCTTTCTCGGTTACCTATAATTAATCATCAAATTTCATGCCTGAATCATCAAACTGCCATCATTGTAGTTTGTTCTATGCTTATATATTTTGGTTTTTGTTGTTAAATAATTCTGTGTTGGCGTTAAATAAAATTATAAAATATTTCATATATATCTAAAAACCCTTCAAAACAAAGGTATGTTGTGAAGACACCTGATAATGCAGTGTGTGTAAAATTGCAATATTAGTCTCTAGCTAAGATTCAAATTCTGAACCCTTAACCGTAGCTTCAACTAAGATCATAACACTCAACTGGCTCTAGCCCCCGAAACCTGACCCTTAATATCAGTCACTGTACTTGTGGTGTTTGTATAATATTTGTAGCCCAGTTCTAAAATTTGTAGTAGATAACTATATAAATATATGATTTTGTGAAAGGTAATATCAGTTTTAGATTTTTTTACAAAAAAAGGGCTACAGTAACATTTTTTTGTGCAACAAGTGTGTGTCAGGAATGAATTTAGGATAATGGTGAACCCGCAAATTCAACTTGCGGGTTATGCTGACTTGGACAACGAAGTTGGCTGACTCTGAACAAATGAGGGACGTGGCATGTGAAACCACAAGTTGAACTTGCGGATTTACTTCTTTTTTGGCAGAATCCGCAAGTTCAACTTGCGGTTTAAAGGATAATAGTATTATTATAATCTCCTCTTCCAATTCATCGTGCCACATGTTCTCATCTTCCTGGTCAGCTGGCTTCGTTTGTCCACGTCAATATAAACCGTAAGTTCAACTTGCGGTTTCACCATTTGCTTAACTTGGTTTCTGACTCACCCTAGTTGCACAAATAATTCTTTTGGTAGCCTCATTTTGCAAAAAAAAAAAAAAAAAATCATTGGTTTTAAGGCATTTTTACCTTCAGATCGATGTTAATCAGCAGCCATCATGGTAAAGTATAATTATCATATATTGTTTTATTATAATTATAATTGTTTGTCTCGTATATAAATTGCAAGATCTTTATGGAAACTTAAAATAGCGAAAGTGACTACACGGCTAGTTAAGATCCTTTACAGCCACGTACTAACCAAAAGACTTGTTCAACTTAGATCTTTATGGAAACTTAAAATAGCAAAGTGACTACACGGCTAGTTAAGTTTACCATAGCAATGATCTTTTTGTATTTATATAACTTGCATGGTTTTTGCTTCCCATATCATTAGCAATGGCTATAGTCATATATCTCATTCTTTTAGCCATCACGGGAATCATGATATCGTATACGTAGCGGAAACGGTTTATATATTTAACATTAGGCGATTATATATACAATATATATATATATATAGCCGATTTATATATATAAATAGTTAGTTAATTTTATTAATCCAATTAACAAAATATTCTCAATCAGGATCTCAGTTAAACGCATATAAACAATAAATAATAAACAACCATAGGGGGTTTAGTAATCAACCTTTGACGACTACACCGGAATTGTAACACGCGGGTTACAACGAATCCTCGCTAGTAGGAAGTTCACACCCGAGCACGAACTAACCGGGAAGCAACACTTTGCAAGAGGAAGGCGGGTGGCGGAGTGGTGGTTTTGCCGAAATAAGGCAACAAGGGCGGCGGCCCTTTTTCCTTTGGAAGGTGGCCGCAAAAATAACAAGAGGAGGCAAGGGATTTGTGTTTTTGTTATAAAAGTGTGCTTCTAGGGTTTACTCCTTAACCCTCCTTTTATCTTTACTGGAAAAGAACAATCAGCGAACCTTGATAGTCGTGATCTTAAGTACTTGTGTTTTTGTAATTTTCTTGTTGTCTGGTGTGATTTGTGCGGGTTTCTTTCTAATACATAAGAAGAGCACAATAAATCATTACCAGAGTAGTAAATTGGTTGACACCAATCTGCCTCATTTCACATTTCAAGAGTTGGTTGAAGCTACTGGCGGGTTCAAGGATGAACTAGGAAAGAGGGCTTTTGGAACAGTCTATAAAGGTGTAATTGGGGTAAAAACTGTGATAGTGAAGAAGTTAGATAGGGTGTTTGAAGACGGCGAAAAGGAATTCAAGATCGAAGTCAATGCTATTGCAAAGACTCATCACAAAAATTTGGTCCAACTTCTTAGTTACTGTGATGATGGTGATCAACGGCTATTGGTTTATGAGTACATGAGCAATGGCACGTTGGCAGGCTATCTTTTTGGGGACATGAGACCGAGTTGGAAACTGAGGAGTGACGTTATTGTAGGCATCGCAAAGGGCCTTGCATACCTTCATGAAGAATGTAGTACCCAAGTCATCCACTGTGACATAAAGCCTCAAAACATACTTCTTGATGACTGCTACAATGCTAAAATTTCCGACTTTGGATTGGCAAAGCTTTTAATGACGAATCAAAGTCGAACGAGTACTGGAATACGAGGAACAAAAGGATATGTCGCTTCTGAATGGTTTAGGAACACATCGGTTACAGTAAAGGTTGATGTCTATAGTTTTGGTGTGTTGCTACTAGAGATGATTTCATGCAGAAAGAGTGTGGTTATTAATGAGAGCGATTCTAAAGATGTGGTGGCTGTTTTAACCGACTGGGCATGGGATTGCTATCAAGAAGGTAGACTAGACGCGTTTCTTGATAATGATTTGGAGGCCTTAGATGACCACAAGAGGCTAATGGCATTCATTAAGGTTGGACTTTGGTGTGTACAAGAAAACCCTTCAATGCAGCCAACCATGAGAAAGGTTATCCAGATGCTTGAAGGCGTTGTTGAAGTAAACGAACCTCCATGTCCATTTCCTTTGTCTGTCACCAATCATCAAACTGCCATGCCATGATGTACCATGCATTCGCTTCCTAGTTTGTTCCATATTTCGGTTTTTATGGTTGAATAAGTTGTGTGTAGCATCGGAAGTGTCCGACTAGGCTACTAGTTTTTATTGTTAAATAAGAGTGCTTCAATCTATCTAACTCTTTCTTAGTTGTTCAAAAGCTAGGTTGCTTTGTTGCATGTAATATCCAAAACAACTTAGAGATTTGAAGATTAAATAAGAGGCTTTCTAATTAAACCCCCTTGCTTCTAATTAAACCCCCTAAGCAAAGCGCCTCGCTTTGGGCAAAGCGAGGCACCTGGGTTAATTTTTTCAGGGAATCTCAGGCTTTGTGTCTAATCTCTATGGCGGGGCGTTCATCACCGTCATCGCGCGTCGTCTGCGCCTCTCGCCAGAGACTGACCCCTATCTGTCACCCAAGATCCCATCGATGGAGCTCAGTGAAGCTAATGCCTGGAGCATGGGGATCCTGATGGATGTCGAGAATGGAGTACATCGGTTTCGATCTCTCGGCACCAGGAGGCCTTTTGAGCCGTCCCTTCCTACGCCCAATGATATATCGGCCTCCCTTGAGGCGCGTCCGGGAGTACCTCTGCTGGCGGACCAGGCGGGTCACGACAACGATGCTGACGACGATGACGGCCCCCCACCTCCGCCGCCACCACAACAGCAATACCCCCGTCATATATATGATGACCTCACTCTTGATGCGCGTTACGTGGCCGATGACATTGATCGCTGCATCGGTCAGGTACAGGAGGTTCAGCAGTGGACGATCGAGGTGATACAGGCGCTGGCACAGCGTTGGGGGGGGGGGGGGGTTGAGTTACGCGCTCCACCAGGGGGCCCACCACCGCCATGGTGATTTTGTTTCTATCTTACTTTCATTAGACTTTTTTGCAGTTGTATTTTTTTTTTTTGGCATGTACCAACTGATTATTATTATTATGCACCTGATCTTTTGTTTATATGTTGTCTGTTTTGAATGTTTAATTATCTAATAAATATTAAACCCATAAATAATAAATGAACTAACACCAAATTATAAATTGGAAGTCAGTAAAACCAATGAGATCCAAACAGTAAATATTCGATTATAAAAGTTAAAAAATCATTCAACCCTTTAAATCCCAAACCAAATAAAACTTGCATGTTATGAACCAAAACGACGTCACCTTGACCATCAACCACCATATTCGTATCAAAATTCGCGAATTCGTTCAATCTTTCTCGACGAGGTCTTCTTCGTGAATAATTTATCCACTCACATTGACAATCGAACACTTTATTAATAGGTTAAAGTTAGGATTACTTGATTAATTATAGTATGATTAGGGTTATTACGTTGTTTTTTAAAGGGTTAATTAAATTAAAAAATAAATTACAATAATTAAAGGGTTAATTAAATTTAATAAAAAAGTTAAAAAAAAGACACTTCAAAACAAACACAACCCCCCCCCCCCAAACCCTCCCAACACCAAAATGTCCAGGTTCATCTCCCCTGTTGCCAAGCGCTTCGCTTTGGCCAAAGCGAGGCGCTTGGCCCCTTTTTTTCAAACTCCCATGCAACCTCGTACTGACTTTGACCTTGATGTGACTGAAGAGCCTCGCTTTGGCCAAAGCGAGACGCTTCATGGGGGAGTTGAAATAGAAGCCGGGGTGCCATCTAACCCTTAAATAATACTAGATTGGAAATTACACAAAATTGGCATTGTCATAAATATAACATCAAAAAGTGTTTTTATAAAAATAATATTTGTATAAAACAAATCAAATTGTTTTAAGATCAAAGATCCAACAAGACAAAAGAAAAAAGTGAGGTTGTGAGAAGTTTATTGTAAACACATCAAGTTAAAAAGCCATTTGTAAGCTCTGATCACTACTAGCATTAGTGAGAAGATAAAGTAGCGATAAGCCGATCAACATCAAGAGCACTGAGACCGGAAGTCTACCAAGATTAGTGAGATGAGAAGCGAGATAGTGAGACAAAGTGGTTATCATAGTAATTCATACAAATACTAATAAATCAACCAATAGTTCTTCACTATTGACATCTCTCAAAGTCAGAAGAAATTAATAGGGGTGAGCATTTTGTGGTTCGGACCCACAGGAACCTTGGACCCGACCCACGAGAACCTTGGACCCGAACCTTTTTAAATATATGGGTCGGTTTCCGGTTCTAGATTTATATGAATTATCGGTTCCGGGTGGGGTCGGTTCCAAACCCACGGTTCTAATATTAGAACCACAAGAACCGTTTGTATTTTAATTAAAAAATAAAAAAAATAATCTTTTTTAGTCTTTTCACAATTCATTTTTACGTTTTATTGTAATCGATTTCATGTATTGTTAATACAATATTAAAAATATTATTTATAATAATAACAATGTATTTTTCTTGAAATTTTTTTCGGCTTAATGGATACGCATAGATGTGATATATTATATAATATATATTATATCCAAATTTGAAGTAAATATTTATATATATCGCTCTGATGTGTGTGTGTATTTATTATGTATACATAACAGATTCACATAATGTTTCTATGGATGAGAATGACAATTGTTACGAAAACATAAGTTGAGGAACGAAAAATGACTTAAAAAAACTCATGGGCTATTGTTAGACTGTCCGTTGTGGAAGCGCAAGTAGCACGACACGAACGAGGTTTCAGTGCCCGTGCTCACCCTCAGCCACAACAGCCCCACGCGAGCACAAGCGATGGTGGTCGCATGGGTTAACGGGAAAAAGTGACCTTTGGTCGCGCCGTTGCTCACCTCCAGCCACAACGGGGTCAAGTGACCGGATTACTTGATAGTCACGGTGGTGTCTTGCGTAAGTTCGCTCGCGCGTCTACAACGGACAGCCTTAGAGCCATATGGAGGAATTCTTTTACGAGCAAGGTAAAAGAATAGGAATATGTAAATCCTCTAAAAGTGGCTATTGCATTAAAGGGTTCTAGAGGGTCAGACCCTTTTACCCGACCCATCAGAACCTTTAGGACCCGGAACCACATAGCCTTTTTAAGGTTCGGTTCGTGGTTCCTAATTTCAACAATAAAAGGGTATACGGTTCTGGTGGGTCTAGGTCGGGTTGGGTCGGTTCCGGACCCTTTGCACAGCCCTAGAAATTAACACAATGTCACTAACTCGGTGACTCTCACTAATATGCACTAATATGGTAGTGATCACCTCTTTTTGTATCGCTAACAAGATAATAACCACATATTTTCATTTTATTTAAGATTGCAACCACCGCATTATTAGTCAATGAAAATCAAAACCAGTTTTTGCCCAAAACCGTTTTCCAATTGAATAATGATTTGTTCGTTTCCAAATTGGTTATTGAGTTTTACCAGTTCAGTTTTAACCAGTTCCAACAAGTGATTTCAATGGAGTTGTTCCCAACCCGATTGCAATCCGACCGTTTGATTCCTATTATTGCCAAACTAGTTTCGATACTTTTTTTTTTAATTTCTATATTTGATCTATTATTTCATTACCAAGACAAAACAAGTTACATTTAGATGGTGAGTAAGCGGGCAACAAGTTGCGCCCCTATCCCCTTTTGAATTGCAAAGCCTATCCTGCTAAACACAAACCCTTGGTTCTTAGGACTCTGCGAGTCACTGTGGACCACCATCTGCACTC
Organism: Ambrosia trifida; assembly: GCA_028751855.1. Lineage (NCBI taxonomy): Eukaryota > Viridiplantae > Streptophyta > Magnoliopsida > Asterales > Asteraceae > Ambrosia > Ambrosia trifida. Next base: position 92,332,810 of record CM054123.1, on the reverse strand, counting down.
GATACCGGTTCGGTTCCAAACACCTCTAGTTTTGTAATATATAAAAAAAAGGAGAGTTTCAAGTTTGGATGTTTAAACTTTAAGCCCAACCCGATAGTGAACTAGCGACCGGGTAATGGGCCATTATGATGGGTATAGTTTTTAGCCCTAAGTAAAGCCCAATAATAATATATTATCAACTTGGCCCATTATACAGCATGAAGCCCAAATAAACTAACCGGGTAATAACCCATAGACCCGAATAACCAAACCAGATCCAGACCCGGATTACTGCCTTCTTCACGTCTTCAAACACACACACACAGAGAAACAGTGAAGACGAAGACTAATAATAATAATAATATTAATACTCTGACTGATTTCAATGCAAAATCCGTCAAACTCAAACAATAATAATAATGAGCAAAATGCGACGTCGTTTCCGTTCAAGCACAGGCGAGCACACTCAGAGATGAACTTCCGGCTACCGGACGACCTAGATCTGTCGTCTGATCCGTACGATGCACCTTCTGGAAGCTTCGAAGAGTTAGGATCTGAAGAAGATCTGTTTTGCACTTATATGGACATAAATAACCTCGGATCCAGCTTCGACAATGGCGGAGATGCGGATAATAACGGTGGCGGTGGTAGATATCGGCATCGGCATAGTAATTCGGTTGATAATTCGAGTTTATTGAGTGAAAGTATTGAAGCGAAGAAGGCTATGGCTCCTGAACAGCTTGCTGAGTTGTGGAATGTTGATCCTAAGCGTGCTAAGAGGTATTATTATTATTATTGTTGTTGTTGTTGTTGTTACAGATGCAGTTGTTAAATGTTTAATTATTTTAAATTTTAAGATATGGATGCAGTTGTTCAATGGTTAACAGTAATTTGATGTGGATCTATGGAAATTTAATGATTTAGTTTAGTTTAATTGAGCAAAATTGATGCATATTTGTTGATTAAGGCTTCAATTATGTCAGTGTATTAGACTGTTAGTTGACTCTATTATTATGAAACTGTTGTGATAATATTATTCAGATATGCAGATGAACAAGTTATCAGGCATAATTGTGAAATAATGAACAATTTAGTAAGGAAGAGTCTTCTATTGCTTATGTTACATCAAGGGGTGCAAATGAGCCGAGCGGCTCGCGAGCTACTCGAGATCGGCTCGATAAAAAGCTCGAAACGAGACGAGTCTTATTGAGCTTGAACCTAAAACAAACCTCGTTTACTTATCGAGCCCGCGCCTGACAAATGAATCTTGCCAGGCTCGACGAGCCTTATCGAGCCTTAGTATTATATTAATTTTATTAATATTTTATACTATTTACCCCACATTTAAAGTTGTTTAATAAACGAGCCGAGCCGAGCTTTTAACTTATCGAGCTATCGAACATATTATTTATATTATTTAATTTAATATATTAACTAATACTAAACGAGCCGAGCCCAAGCCGAGCTCGAGCTTGAGAAACTACCAACGAGCCGAGCTCGAGTTTGGTCGAGATCGGGCTCGGCTCATTTGCACCCCTACAGTATGTACAAGTCATTATGGGTTGACGGATGGGGCAAATGGTAATCTTTAACAAAGTTCATGTTCATCAGTCGGTTATATCCATGAATATGCATATGCTTAAAATTAGTCGCTACTTTTATACACGGATACATCCATAATCAACGATTTCTCTATATAGTCTGGGAATCCATAGGCAAAAGGTTTTAGAGGCTAGTTTTTTCGCTTGAGTCGTGACCCCCTTAGCACAGTGACTGAGCATGCTATGTTAAGATAAGGGTTTAATAGATTATAGATCATATCATGATTCAGTAACTCCTTTAGAGTCTTCTTTTTTAGAGCAATATATCATCTTATGCTTTGTAGTATACAGGATTTTGGCAAACCGACAATCTGCAACTCGTTCAAAGGAGAGGAAGGCGCGTTATATGTCTGAGCTTGAGAGAAAAGTTCAGACCTTGCAAACTGAAGCAACCACACTGTCAGCACAATTGACTCTGTTTCAGGTGATTCTTCTATTGACACCGGTATTTCCAGCATTGAAATAACGCTTCTTCGATTTATAAAATTTTATTTGCAAACAACTTTTGTAAGCATGTCTGAATGGACATCAGTTTGTAAACTGATCTGTTCCTTGTACAGAGAGATACAACTGGCCTGTCTTATGAAAACACAGATCTTAAGGTTCGATTACAAGCTATGGAACAACAAGCTCAACTAAGCGATGGTAACATTCCTAAAACATAATTTGATTTTCGGTTTTTAACAAGCTAAATTCACAAAAATCATCTGGATATCCTTATAAATACAGCTCTAAACGAGGCGCTAAAGCAAGAACTTCAAAGACTCGGAACGGCGACTGGAGAAATAGCAAGCTGTTCAGATGGTTACAGTTTCGGAATGCATCAGTTTCCCTACAACCAATCAAACTTCTTCACAAACCATCAACAGCCCGAGCCACAACATTACCCTCATCTCCACCAGTCCAACATGTCAAACCACCGACACCCTCTACTTGCAGCCGCCCACACACATCCTTTCTCCGAAACACTACAACAGGATCCACTTGGCCGCTTCCAGGGGCTCGATATCAGCGCCAGGACCAACCTTCATCTTGTCAAATCCGAAGGCCCTTCAATCTCCGCTAGCGAAAGCAGTCCTACATTTTAATTCACATTGTTTTTCCACATGTGTTTCGCCAAATTCTTTCAAATTGTTCATAGACTAACACCTCGTGAGTACCTCGTATCATTCTTTCTTCAAAATTATTTATTTTGTTAATTTATCTGATTTGTTTAGGATAAACAAATGACTATTTACAAATGATCCTTTTAACCCTCTAATTTATTTTCGAAACTGAGATAACATTATTTGCTGAATACTTTCGCTAGACCTTCGAGGTTGCGGAATGCCTAAGTTACTTGATTCACAGGACATGATCCATAGGGAGGTTGGACCAAAAGAGTACAGACCAATTAAATGCACATGGCACCCCAACATTGATGTGAAGATTGCACCTCAATTGAAAGGTCATGTGGGGGCTGTTTGTGTTTATGGTAAGTGGCTATCATGCAACAAAGGCCATGTTAATAACTGCCCTTTGAATACATGATGGATATTGCTTATTGTTTACCCCAACAATGTGTTGCAACTTGGTTTTAAAGTCATGGTTTTAAAGTCAAATGGACCATTTTGGATTTCACTTTAATGTAATCCTTATAGATTCCATTACTAAATGAAAATTGACATCTATAGCCATAAGATACTCAACTTCATAGTCACGTTATCTACTTTTATCTGTTAAAAATCTTTTTAGTATGATTATAGAACCAAAACAATGAGTTACGCGAATGGGAGATAGAATACTCGAACGTAATTCATATATCATGATCTACGAGGCAGACGAAAAGACATTTGTAAAATCACATAGGACAACCCTGACCAAGTCATGGTTGTATTTAAAACCTAGTATCTCCTTGCAATTGACTGCATGTTCCCCAAAGTTATGAAAACAAATCATACGACAGATTGTGCAAGACTACTCAACTTGCAATCGACTGCATGTTCCCCAAAGTTACGCATACAAATTTTACGACAGATCGTGCAAGACTCGTCAATTGGAAACAAAAGGACCATTAGTCGAGGGCACGAAAGCATATGTTAAAACATCTCCCATCACATATAGGCCCAAAACCATTAAAGGGATCGGCAATGATGCTAAAATCCATCACTAATATCCAAAAACGGACCTCCACAAACCACAATATTCTCGATCGCATCCCAAAGGCCTTTGTCGAAAACAAAAACAACTTCCTTAACAAACATGGGCTGGTAAGTTCGAAGGTCAAACAACAACTTAGCAACCTCCATACAAAAGCGAAGCAGAAAAGGCTGATATAACTGATGTCCCGGCTAACCGCCCCTCCGAGGAGTTTCACGTTCAAATCTGGCCTACTAATCTCACTGGGAATCAAACGTTCCTTCACCTTTTTTCCCATTGCACGACGGCCAAAAGACCTTGGTTTTCTTGATGTTAAGCTGAAGTCCCAATTTGGTCCCTCAAACCTAATAATGCCCAAAACTTTGTCCAATTCACCAGCATTCCCTATAATTGTGTCATAATCCAAGTACCATGCTTGGAAAAGAGGTTGCAACTATCCAACACCTGATGGACGAGAGGGTGCAAAACTAGGAGAGAAAGGAGGAGCCACATGGGGTCCCCGTGCTGAACCTTAGTAGTGGACCAAATCATCCACGACATATAGCCTAGCCGTTTGTTCCTAACAAAAATTGACCCAAGGGGAGATGAACAGGCAACGTGAACGAACCTCCCAAAGCAAAGTCATCCGATCCACAAGGTTGAAGGCATTAGAGAACAACTCTAAGCATAGTCATGTGACCCATCCGAGTGGAACTTATTTAAAAACTTATTCATGCTATGGAGCACTGTCTCTGCCTCACTAGGAATACCTACCTAGCACTAAAAACCCTCCAAGGTATTTGGCCATCTCCTTCGTCATAGCCACTTTAGAAACCAGCCTACTCTGAATGACGCCTACATCGATAAGTCTACAACGATAGAATTAATAGTCAAATAGATTTTAAGTTTTTGACCCGATTAAGTTATTACTATCCGCCAATATGTTCATCATTTATTTACCATTTATTTAACAAATAAAGTTAATTGCAACTTATTTACATCCCTTTTGACTTTTAGGTTTATCAATTAAAATCGTAATTTTTTTTATTGAAAGGTAAATTTCATTCAAACACACAGATACGAACGGTCCTCAATTAAAATAGTCAATACTCAATACAACACAGTTCTTACCGTTGTATACAACAATAAACATAAAACTGGTTTATAAATAACATTCAAAGAGATTAAATTTTTATTCAAAAGATACGGCCACCATATCAGGAACTTGCATGTGCTAGTAACATGGTAGGCCATATTATTTTTGACAATTACTCGTCTAATCCAACACAAATTCATAAGCTAATCTTCCTAAATCCTAATCATTGAATTTTTCGAAAGAGGTTAGCAAAATCATTCAATAATATAATTAATACGCACGTAACATCAAAATCATTTAACTAATCCATATTTATAGACTAACATGTACGTTAAACAAAATATTTCGCGTTTAGAGAGCAATCCACGTGTTAGTTTTTCCTTATAATTATACCTAAACACGACTCTTTGCAAATAAAGAAAAAGCAGACAAGATCACGTTTCTATCAGATCACACCTCCTAGATGTGAAATTTCTACATGTTAGAAAATTAAAAACAGAAAAAGAAAAATATAGAAGAAGATGCATATTTCATATTTGAGCTACTTTTACTTTGTTTTTAAATGATTTTAATTAATACTTTTTTTAACAGCTAAATGGTGCTCTTTTCAAACTTCAATAGTTACAATAAAGAACCCATGATCTCTTGGTCTAGTGGTATGGTGTTCCTCTTACAAATGTGAGGTTGTGAGTTTAAATCCTTGCAAATGTAAGGTGAGGTGGAATAACGATGTAATAAAAATTTGTAGTTCAAAAAAAAAAAACAATAAAGAGAAAGTCTTGGATATAAAGACTAGAGAGGACGACACGTGGTTTGACCTTTATTGTTGGGGAATGTTAAGTTATTATTATTTTTTTTTTGCCATAAAACGTGTTGTTCATATTTAAAAGTGGTTGCATTTTTTTTTTTTTTTTTGTAAATTAGAAAGTTTCACTTGCTCTGATTACAAATATAACTGTCGCACACCACCGTCGTCCGTTGTTCCGGTAAGATTTTAAGGTGTAGGTTGAACGGAGAAGACGATGTAGGTTGAACGGAGAAGATGATGGTAAGGGTAACTACATGCGTGATTTCTAGTTGTGTTAAGTACACACATGTTTGATTACAACCTTATCGTTCAGTAGCATGGCTGATTATGTGGGTGTTTGGGATTGCGTTTTTAACTCCAAAAGTGCTTTTGTCAAAAGTGTTTGGATTAACTTTTGTGGTGAGAAAAACCAATAAGTCAATAAGTTATTTTTAAAAGAAGTGTTTGGTTTAGCTTATGAGTGTAAAATGATCAAAAGCCAGAATTTCTGACTTTTTGAAAACAGTTTTTTCACTCTTATTGAAAAGCCAAAACCAAAAGTGCTTTTGGTTTACACAGACAGCTTATTGATTTATTGGCTTCTTGAAAAAGTCAATAAGGAGTTTTGAAACTCAATCCCTAACACCCACTATGTTTGATTTTTTCACATGAGATTTTTGTATTAAAATGCGTAAATATCCATCCGAACATGCCTGATTTAAATTGTTTTTGTTCACCAAATGCGTAATTTCAGCCTTTTGTTTAGTATGCATGCGAGAATATGATGTAAATAACACATGGAGAGAGGCTAATGTACAAAGTTCCTTAACGTACAAAGTGTAAGAAACATTCTCAGCCATTAGATTTAGACGGTGGCAAGATGGTAATTAACAATCCTAATCATATTTGGGTTAATCTAACCAAGGGTAAATTAGGAAAAAACACGTTTAAATTTCTGTGAAATCATAACAACAGACATAATCGATGCAAAAATTTTCAACAATTGAACATGATTTTTCATCGTTTTCAACTCGATTAAACGTTCAGAATGATTAAACAATCAAAAACATTCGATTACAAACAAAATCAAAATGTATTTGCAGAAATAGAAAAAAACAGAGTATAAAAATTCAATTGATAAAATTAGTAGAATCATATTCAAAAATCACCATCAATGCATGTATTATTCACAGAAACGAACGATGTTGATAATAGAAGAAGAATTAAAGAAAAAAATGGCTTTCAAAAAAGTTTCAGACGCGAAGATCAGAAACTGTTAAACAGAAAATCATAAAACGCATTTGGTTTTTTTATAAAACGCATTTGGTTTTTTATAAAACGCATTTGGTTTTTTATAAAACGCATTTGATTTTTTTATAAAACGCATTTGGTTTTTTAAACACTATTTAAACTGGTTTTTACAAAAACGCACTTGGTTTTTTTATAAAACGCACTTGGTTTTTGTAAAACGCACTTGGTTTTGTAAAACGCATTTGGTTTTTGTAAAACGCACTTGGTTTTGTAAAACGCATTTGGTTTTTGTAAAACGCACTTGGTTTTGTAAAACGCATTTGGTTTTTTGTAAAATGCACTTGTATTTTGTAAAACGCATTTGGTTTTGTAAAAAGCATTTAGTATAAATAAAAACTCACTTTTTCCTCACTTTTCCCCTATTTTACTCTGTTTTCCTCAAACAAACAAAACAACTACATTCACACACACTTGAGGTAATGTTTTTATGGATTGGTTGTTTTTTTCTTTTTTTCTTTGTTTTGTGATTAGCCAGAGACACAGAGATATTGGCTTCTTGGTTGTCTTGATAGAGGAAGTGACTAGATCTGAGCCACGATTGAGGTCGGGTTGAAGGCGAACAACGTGAAGGGTTTTGAAGGCGAACAACGTGAAGGGTTTTGAAGGCGTTGGAGGTTAGAGGAGAGAGAGATCGGTGAGGCTTTGGTCCGGCGGTTGGGTCAGGTGGTGGTGGTGGTGGTGGTGGTGGTGGTTAATGGACGATTAAAAAATGATATGAAGGATCATTACCTTTTTCCCCTTTTAAATCAAACTAGACTGGGTTAGGATTGGGTTAGTTAGAATTAACTAGGGTTTACATGTGTCAGGCTGTGGTGGCTTCTTACACTTTGTAGGTTAAAGATACTTTGTATCCTATACTTTTTCATAACACATGTTCTATTTAATGTTCCTTTTAACATGCGTGATTGTGGTCTATTTAATAACATATGTTCGAATAGGGACAGTAACTAACGCTTGTGTTTATAATAGTGATGGAAGCTCTCTCTAGTATGATTCGGAAGGCTTGTGTTAGTGGGGCTTTTGATGGCGTTCGTTTTCTCGATGGTCAGTTAACGGTCTCACATCTTTTATATGCCGATGATGCAATGGTTATGGGCGAGTGGTCGGAGTTTAATTTTAGTGCCTTGAAAAAGGTTGTTACGGATATTCCACATGGTTTCTGGCCTACGGATCAATCTCAATAAGTCGACTCTTTTCGGTATAGGCAAAACAGTGGAAGAGGTTGATTCTAGAGCTATTGGCTTGGGTTGTCGGTCATGTTCTACTCCTTTCAAATATCTTGGTATTTTGGTGGGGGCAAATATGAATCGGATTAACAATTGGGAGGCCATAGTAGATGTGTTCAAGAAACGATTATCGAGATGGAAAGCTATAGTTATGTCTATGGCAGGGAGATTAACGCTCATTTCCTCGGTTCTAGAACGTCTTCCATCCTATTACTTCTCTTTATACAAGGCTCCAAAGGCGGTAGTAGATAAATTAGAAGCCATTATGAGGAGGTTTTATGGGGAGGTAGTGAGGATAGACACAAGATCCATTGGGTGGCTTGGGAGGAAGTCACAAAGCCGAAAAAAATGGAGGGTTGGGTATAAATAAGCTCGAAGATTGTAACAATGCTTTGATTCTCAAATGGTTGTGGCAGTATCGTGTCGAACCGGAGGCTTTATGGAAGAAGGTTATTGATGCTATCCATGTTTCCTCGAGAAGGTGGGAGCCGATCCCTTACAAAAAAATCGGTTATGGGTACGTGGAATAAAATTGTTACATTGGGCTCTCGGTTAAAGAATCAAGGTAAAAGTTTTATTGATTTCATTCGGGCTAAAGTTGGCAATGGTAAAAATGTTCGTTTTTTGGATCGACCCTTGGTTAGAAGATTGTAGCCTCAAGCTTTTGTATCCTGACTTATTTCGTTTGGAACAAAACAAGTTCGGTTCGGTAGAGGAAAAATTCGATCGTACAGGTCAACGGTGTGTGTTTCAATGGTCTTGGAGGTCGTATCCTACTTCGGCTGTGGAGGTTCAACATTTAGTACAACTGCATAGAAGTGTAGCCGATTTGGTTTTGTTAGACAAAGAGGACGAATGGAATTGGGCTTATGGATCCGATTTAGTTTGCTCGGTCAAAGACACTAGGAGGTGGCTCAAAGGAAACAGTAGTGATAATAACGGTGTCGTTTTCTAATGGTGTACTTGGATTCCTAGTAAGTGTAATATTTTCATGTGGAGGGCTCTTAGAGATCATATTCCGACGTCCAAAGCGCTTCGTAGAAGGAACGTTAACGTGGGAGAGGGTCAGTGCAACCTGTGCGGTGAAGACGAAGAGACAGTTGATCAATTATTTTCGGCTTGCAGGATTGCCATGGGCATTTGGGCTAGGGTCTCGGCGTGGTGCAAGATTGCTCCTTTTTTTCGTTTTCTCGACGCAGGATGTTCTAAATGTGGTAGATCATATGCAGCTTAAGGATATTAAGAAGGACATCGTCTGTGGCATTCTCATTTTGACGTGTTGGAGACTTTGGAATGCTAGAAATGAAAAGACGTTCTCAAGCATAGAACCGGACGTGGTGAAGATTGTGGCAAACATTAAAGCTCTGGGATATTTGTGGTACAAAAGTAGATATAAGAAGGACACGGTTGATTGGAAACGTTGGTGCCAGTTTTATTTTGATGTAAAGTAACTCGATTTTTGTGGCTTATCTCTAGCTTGGAGATAATGCCGGTTTTTTGGTGTTAATAAAATTTGCCTTCCAAAAAAAAAAAAAAAAAAAAAAAGTAACGCTTGTGTTATTCATGGTTCCTTTAACATGCGTAATTTGACTTAATGACTTATGTACATGCGTAATTCATGTTTCATGAACATGCATAATCGGTTTCATGTATATGCGTAATTAGTTCTTGCACATGCGTATTTGTTTCCTGAACATGCTCTGTTTTAAAGGAAGTAGAAGAAAATTAGTAGCAAACGATCAACAGCATGCTCTGTTTTCATCAAACTCATTTTTCTGGAAAAGCATGCGCTGTTTTTGTTTTCTAAAGCAGAGCATGTTCCGAAATGTGTGGTTTTTTTGTTAAGTTCATTCGTCGGTTATAATTTTCATGTTCGCCGGTTCTTTGCTTCAACCTGAATTCTATTTGAAAATTGATTTTGCAATTGGACGATGCCCTTTCCAATGTTTAATCCGTTTTAATGATGCTTAAAATTACAATCGTGCCACTGTGTTTTATTTAACCCTAATCCACGGCGCAAACAAATTCCTTCTCACACTTTGTAGGTTAAGGTTTCTTTTTGCATTATCATTCCTCTACAAATAAATACTTTAGTTCTCAAATTGTTGAAAATATTTAACAAGTCTAAATGTAAACATCAAGTAGATAAATATATACACAATTAGTCATCCTTATATTTTTTTTTTTAAAAACTAAGATCCTCCTTTTCAATATCCAGCTTTGTAACTTTGTTTATTTGGCATGCAATTTTCAAATGCCGCCCCAAATAATCAAATATTCAATAAAAATGGTGGAAAATTGCACGTTTTTCTTCATACATTGAACATAATGCGGCGCAATCTCAGCAATATATAACCAATAATAGTATTTAAATTAAAAATAATAGCAAATTTCATGCCACCCACATATGAAGGGACTGTTTGGTTTATATATATGTTAGGTTTTATCGTACTAAACGTGAGAATAACTAAAGTAAATTTGTAGTGTTTGGACTAGAGTAATCATAATTAGTTATAAGAAAATTTACTTATTTTCTAAGAAAAGTATGTAACTAAGATTTGAAGTGAAGACTAACTTTTGTGATTATGAGGCCGTAAATTTGTTATACCATATACTACAATTATTATCGATTGGCATATGCATTTTAACTTATTTCAATTTAGAGTTTGTAGTTGACATAAACTTAATATTTATTCATGTTTAAATTATATTTTAAAATCTTGCTGTCTACCATTTATTATGTTAATCTATAAAACAGGAAAGCACTGTTAATGTAAAACTGATTAAAGCTTATATAACTGAAAAGATGTAACCAATGGGGTGGTGGTCCATTGGCAAAGGCAAAGCCTTTAAACACCTAGGTTGGGGAAGGTCTTGGGTTCAAGTCCCACAGACCATAGGATTTAAAAAGAAATTAACCTTTCAAAAAAAAAACTGAAAAGATGTAACTGATGTCGTTTAGGCCTAGGGGTATGTCTTGACTTTAAGGGCGTTATTATAATGTATAGGGGTGTAAACGAGCCAAGCCAAGTCGGGGCTGAGCCTGACTGGGCTTGAGCTTGACTCGGTTCGAGCCTAATACTTTGAGCTCGAACTCTGTTCGAAAGTAAAACCCAAGGCCTCGAGCCCGTATCAACTCGACTCGAAATAATTATAGAACAATTTAAAAGAAGCTAAAGCTCGGCTCGTGCTCGCTTTGATAGCTCAAACGAGCCAAAGCTCGGCTCGAGCTCGACTCGCCAATATTAAATAGTAGGTATACTATATATAAAATAATAATATAAAATTTGTTTGGGCGGTCTTTGTATGAAAAGCTCGGGTTCGGCCGTTCGGACTCGTTAAGGCTCGACTCGTTCAAGTTTTTTACCGATCTGATCCCGAGTAGCTCTCGAGCCATTGTGCATCATTTACACCCCTAGGCGTTAATGATGAGCTAGACTTTTAACTTCTATGTCATACCACTCGTTTCCATGGGTCAAAGGGCGCTAAAGCTCCCAGTGTTAACATATTAACAAAACTCAAAAAGGTAATTACAGCTTTAAGATAATTTTTAGCCTTCATTGCCAACAACTATTTTAAAAGGTTATCAATATTCTTATTTTATTTTTTCTTTTTAACCAACATCGCTACTATATACAATTCATAACATATTATTTTTTTCACACCAAATCAATATCCTCCATATTTTTTAAACAATGTCTACTTCATCATAAACATCTTCATCATCATCTTCCCAGTCCGACGCTGCGGACAAAGGGTTTTTTTCTCCAAACGGTTGTAGCCGCAACCCATGCTTTTATACAACAACCACAAGCACCACCCCGAATCAGAAAACCTACACTTAATTGTAACCGGTTACACGCTCATACGATGCTAGTTAACGACTATTTGGAGCCTAAGGCACATATTTATCTTTAAAATAAATGTGTACTATTAAAAAAGAAAGAAATTGGATGAGGTGGAGGGGCTGTTTGGTAAGTCTCTTAATTAGGCTCCGAACTATTCAGCGCTGAATGATTCAGCATTCAACGCGTTTGTTTTAGCTTCTGAATGGAATGGTTAACGCTGAATCATTAAGATTTGAGATGTTGCTGAACCATTAAGCACTGAACCATTAAACGCTGAACTAGGCTGAACCTTAATGAAGCTCTCTTACCAATAAGGGACAAGAATACTAACCATTAAGAGGTCCAACATAATGATTCAGCACTTAACCATTCAGACCTCTTAAAGATTCAACACTTGATCAACCAAACAGCCCCGGAGCTAAGGAACGTTAAATCATTTTCTTGATGTGAGATAGAGTGAAAGAGGAAAAACTTAGTGATGTGGCGTCTAATTAGAGGTAAGGGGGTTAAAGTATACCCATAGCCTTAGTTTTTTTTTTTTTTTTTCATACCCAAAATTAAACACAATGATGTTTTAAGTATAGTCTAAGGAACATTTGATAATGATGTATGATGAAACGTAACATTGAGCTCAAGTTGTTATTAGTGAGAAGTAATATGATGTCACTTAACATGGGTAAGGTTCCACAAAGAAGTTTATTTTGGTTAAGAACGTTAAGAATGATTTATAAAAACTCACTATTCGGCTCAAATGCCTCTAGAACGAGTTTAATCAAAGTTCGTTTAAGTCGGATATTGAGTTTTAATATAAAAAGTAAATGTTGTATGTGAGAGGAATGACTCTGTAGCTAAATGTCACATCTTGCTACAGTGATTTTTTTTTTTATTCAGCCTGCTTCTTTCATTGTAAACCATCGTTCATGCCTACCCTGCACAAATTCACGCAGCCCCGGCACACCACTACGTTCACTGCTACTGCCTCCGTCACTACCACCCTTTCCACCGCCACCACCTCCACTACCTCTATCACCCCATCCGTCACCATCACCATCACCGCAACCTCCTCCCTTGATTCCACCACCACCGCCTCCGTGTCCCCCATCACCGCTACCACTGCCACTACCGCCTCCCTTCCCGATGGCGACAACGGGTATAGGTACAGGAAATGAAATCTCGCTTTGGCGGTCGCCGTCTACGGTAGCAACGATGATGATGAACACGTAATGGCAGCCTGAACATAAAACACACGCAGTTTCATCCTTCGTTTGCGGGTAAAATACTAGTTGAATTTTAAAACCCTTCTTAGCCTTTTTAGAAAAAAAACAATCTTATTATTTTAACCTACATCTCACACGACATATATTATTCTTTATTTCTATTTATTTAAGATGTCGTCAAACATGTAAAAAACAGTTGAAAAATTGCATGTGCTGGTGGGGCATCAATTTGGTAGTTCATTTGGAACAACCATGTTCACCTCTCGTACAAAAGTCATAAAAATATTAAATACACTCACCAATACAAATCAAAATAGATATATTATAACTAACGATATATACTCATATGTTATTGTCTAACTTTAAATAGTGAGTTGGTTAAAAGGATGTTAATGTAATCCATTGACTACGTAATTTCTGTATATATAATTAATATTCAATTCTTTTATAAAATTAATATATGGTCCCATAGTGTTTTTTGCCTGCCTCCAACTTCCCCTATATAACAAGTGTTTAGTTAACTCTATTCTCCACATTCTACCAACATCATCTTAATTCCTTAACTTCAATGGCCTTTTCAACCTTCACCATTGTCTCTTTGCTTCTATCTTCCTTCAGCCTTGTCTATGGAGGTTGGGAAAGTGGCCATGCCACCTTCTATGGCGGTGGGGATGCCACCGGAACAATGGGTATATATACATATAGAAAAAGATTTGTTTTGTAACGTATGTAACGTTTTAAATAAAAATTAAATTGTTTTTCTTGTGTATAGGTGGTGCTTGCGGCTATGGAAATTTGTATAGTCAAGGATACGGTACCAACACTGCGGCATTGAGTACCGCACTTTTTAACAATGGCTTGAGTTGTGGGTCATGTTACGAGATGAGATGCAATGACGACCCTAAATGGTGCTTGCCTGGCTCCATCATTGTCACTGCCACCAATTTTTGTCCACCTAATCCCGCCCAGTCTAATGACAATGGCGGATGGTGCAACCCTCCTCTCCAACATTTTGATTTGGCTGAGCCTGCTTTCTTGAAAATTGCACAATATCGAGCTGGAATTGTACCAGTCTCATTCCAAAGGTACATATATGATATGTTACCTTATGACTTTAGTTAGACAATAATAATACTAATAGTAATAACAATTTGTTTTTGTATAGGGTGCCTTGTGTTAAGAAAGGAGGAGTGAGGTTTACAATAAATGGTCACTCCTACTTCAATTTGGTTTTGATCACCAACGTTGGAGGTGCAGGGGATGTCCATTCAGTTTCAATCAAGGGGTCAAAAACTGGGTGGCAACCCATGTCAAGGAACTGGGGGCAAAACTGGCAAAGCAACAATTACCTTAACGGTCAAAGTCTTTCTTTTCAAGTGACAACCAGTGACGGAAAAACCATAACTAGCTACAACGTGGCACCATCTAACTGGCAGTTTGGTCAAACGTTTCAAGGGGGACAATTTTAATTTTCCTATGCTTGAAACTAAAGTTAAAGTTTAAAAAAATATATCTGTAAATGGCTTGTTTATTGCCTTGAGGTTCGGGGTGGGGTACGTGGGGTGGCTCTATTGCTGAGGTGGCTAGTTAGCACCCGCTTAGAACTATATTTAAAATTAGTGTTATTACCGTGGTGTCGTTATGATCGAGTAGTATGCATTATTTGGATATTAGGCATCTCATATGTATTTGTTGTTCTGAAGTTTTTAATGTCATCTTAAAGCTATTAAAGTACAAATTGGTAATTGCTTTGCTCTTGCTTCTCTTTATACTCTTTATACATTGTGTGTTTCTATATCAAATAAGAACTAAATGAGTAAAAAAAATAATACACTTGTACATAGGTTTTCACATATATTATGGGAGTTATATAGAGAGTGAGATTGATTATTATATGCACATTACATGTAAAAAATATATATATTAAACTGATTCTGTAATAACTGATTTGGTTTCTGTTGTTTTCAAGTGATTGGTTCGTATTTGGGCAAGAGAGGCAATTTTTGACAAGTAAACATCCCTAATAAATGAAATCTAACAAGCCATGTGCACATGTGTGTCTCTAGGGTGGGTGTGGTCGTACCAAAAAAAATCGGTCACTTTCAAATTATATTCTTAGGACCTTACATGATAACCATATTTTTTATAATCTTTCAAACATGTTTGATATGGACAATTTTATTACTGTTACTTATCTTTATAAAATTTAGATGTTTAGAATTGCAAATTGGCAATCAACTTTGTTATATTCCATATTGGTTACTGTTGCTATAACAAATAAGGGTCTAACGTTAGTTCTGGGTCCGAGGAAGGGTTAAAAGGTTGAAGGGTTTCAATCTGCCTAACGCAGGTTGTGGTGTCCTCCTACATTGCAAAACGTAGAAGAAGGTTCAAGATAATATTGTTTTGAGTGTTAGAATTCTGGTTTGAGCAAAACCCCAGAGCAAAGTTGTTGTTCTAAACTCGAGTGGATCTTTGGTGTGATAGAGAGATACTCTACACGTGCAACATCAAAGGGGAATAGAAGAAGTGTAAGTGGAATAATCAGAAAAGGGATGATCAGATCTGATGGAGAAACCTCTGATTTATAGAAGAGGTATCTTCCTCTTTAGGAAGGGATACTATCTTGTGTTGTAGTGCAACTTGAGGACATGCCACTTTAGGCCGAGTATGGCCTTGGACCTGCGGTCCGAGCGGTGCAGTGTCTTTATGCGACAACTGCTTGTGTTGACCGAGGAAAAGGATGACAAGACAAGTCATCTTTTCATCAGTGTTCCTCCATCCCTTGAACCTTTGTATCTTTCAACCCTTTAAGCGTAGTTATATATCATTGTTAAACTATTTTGCGTTAGGCTACCCACGTCATAAGTTACCAAAATTTCAAAAGCCTTATTACCTTTAGATAATTTGTGCTAATCTGAATTTAAAACTTTATAATACCGTAATTTTTAAAAGTATGATCATTTGATGTATGATCATTTGATGTTACAAATGATTACACTAAAGTGTAATATTAAAAAGGAAGGCACACCAAAGAACCAATATCAAAACAGAACCGCATTGGCTGGTTGGACCGGGAACCACATACGCTGGTCTGGTTTAGGGGGGGGGGGGGGGGGGGGGTGTTGGGGGTAGAAAAAGTAGTACAAATTACAAACGACACATCAGATAACCAACAAACACTTCTATCGTAGTCAAGGTAGGTTAAAGGAGTAGAAAGATACATTGACAATGTGTAAAACATCATAAATCAATCTTTTTTTTTTTTTTTCAAAAAGAATTAAGAAAACTAATAGTACAATAAGCCTTGTTATGGCGTACAAACTAAAATCGCCTAGCTCTATGGAAGGTCTAGTTTCAATAAATCGAAAAGGTTGCTATATAGTATGGTTTACATTGGTTTCTCCTTGGGTACAACACTGCGCGGGATTCTGTTCATAACATTCTCGTCAACTATCTTGTAATGTCTTGAAAAGCTTCTTTGGATTGTACCTGCATATCGGTCTACTTGTTCTTCATATTTATTGTACAATGCAGGTAGTGTCACTGAAAGAATCGTCCCTGACAGCACATTTAAATCCCGAAACATATTAGAAACTTCGACGTCTAAGAGAATTGCCAAAAGAGTTAAATAAGAAATGGGTCAAATTTTCATTCAATGGGAAACTTGTTAAATGAAACAATATAACTTTTGTAATCATATTTGATATTTGTTAAAAACTAATTATCCATAAAGGCATTTTGGACAAATTCAAAGCAATTGTCCAATGTCTAAATATCAACACTAAATAGCATCCACAAAGATTTAAGAAAATGGACTCCTTAATATATTTTTGTGTTTTTACATGAATCAGTTTTTTGAACATCCTGTTCATGAGACGGTTGATGTAAAGGAAGATTAAGGCATTAACTGATGAATGCGCATGAAGCAGCCTGCCTATTTCCAAAAACAGAGGTATAATTTGCCCCCATCCCACCCTCCCCAGACCCTACAAATCATAGTTGTCAAAAGCGCTCGCGCCTAGGCGCCGAGGCGCGCATTTAGGCACTGAGGCGCACCATCAGGGCTGTTTCAGGCTGATTTCCGGCCAAATTCAGGCTAAAAGTTGCATAAACCTCTAAAAACATTCTAAATGAGCTATGAACAAGTACTAAACAACCCTAAAACATCCTAAAGTAGCCCTAAACAAGCCTAAAACATCTCTAAAATCCCTGAAAAAATGTATTTTATACTATGCGCCTAATTATAAAAAGCACTCGTTTTTTATGCGCCTTGCGCCTAGGCTCCGGGCTCGGCCTATGCGACTTGAGTGCGCCTAGGCGCTTTGACAACTATGCTACAAATATATATATGCTAGGAGTGGGATTCTACTGGGCATTCTCATTTGTTTAAAAACCATAACCGGCAACAAGCTAATGTTAACAAATACTGAACCGTCATTTTGTGGCAAAGTTAAAAATGCGGGCTACAGAAATGGATACTGTAAATACAGGGCTCAATTTTTCAGGAAAAGATGAAGAATATATTAACCTTACGACAATTTAGCATCATTGTTAATCAGCAATGTGAATGGTTGGGACAAAAGGATAACCAGATCAAGAGTATCCCATGTCTCAAGATTTCCATTTCCTTAAGATATTTATCCTACACCTAAGGTTTGAGAGAGTAATAAATTTGTGTATTTAGTCAAATTACAATGTACTCACTGAAGTTCCAACACCTGTAAGGGGCTAATGCTAGCAAAACATGCATACCGTATACGTACACGTACACGTACACCTCGAGAGCTTAAATAGAATAAATATCAACGTTGGGATCAATTTATATCATGGAAATTGAGGAGCATACCTATATAAGCAAGCGTGAAGAAAGAGATTAAACTCCCTAAGACAGATAACAGCCACAGAAAGCCCACTACCTGCAATTTTCATTCACAGAAACATATTCTTTTTCATGCCAAAGATGAGAAAGTGTCAAATCACAATAATATTCCATGGGTGTTTGGATTTGCAGTTTGAAACCAAGTACCTAACGATTACAGCTTGAAGTCACAGTATTAAGTTTTGTTGTTTGGCTAAGCAGATGTTACTTGTGATTATTTAATCTTTTAGAGGTCAAATAATTGGTTATATTATTACGAATACTAGCCCCAACATAACTGATTATCTAATGGTAAGATAAACATACTTATCTACCAGATTTTTAGACCTAAATTGGGAGACTTTTATTTTTCAAAGGTTTCCTTTTTGTTTTATAACATTTTCCAGAAACTCAAATTTCTTATTATCTTTTATTAGAGCAATCCTTTTTACTGCAACTGACAATCTGATTATTAATCAATTTTATTTATTATCATATAATTGCTTTAGAAAGAACTCAGTTTTAGTTGCAAAAGTAACAGAACCTAATTTGTTAAAGGCAGTGATACAGAAGTACGGCTACGTTACAAAAAAAGTTTCATCAGTTATCAGTGCACTGCATATTTAATAATGCTTAGCAGTCACTTATGGAGTTCTGATTACAAACCATGAAAAAGAGCCTGAAGTCCTTGCCAAGGGTGATATCATGTGCCATAAGTAAAAGATAGTTTACTTTGATACGAAAAGATGCAGCAGCATAATTGACCATCTCCTCAGACAAGACGAGTTCAGGCAGTGATTGAATCTGACTGTGCAATTTAAAAAATAGCTATAGTAAGTGAATGTCAAAGAAGAAGTAACCAAAACTTATTATATAACCATATTACAATACACTAAGGTAAAAGCATGCATACTTATCCCTCAACGAAGCATAATTGACAAGTAGAAACCGCAGCACGATCAAGAACAGCAGAACATTGGAACAAATTGTAAGAAATGATAATCCTGATCGCTCAAATATTAGCCAAGCAACAGTTGCAACAACAATGATGCCCAATGGAATACGCCGCCTCTTCCACAACAGAACATCAGCCGCTATGAATCAAGAAAAAAAAAACACGAATCTAATCATATTTTCACTAAACATACCACTAATCATCATTAAAAGTCAACTAGAAACAATATGTAATCCCCAAATCAGATTCTGATACATAAAAATCACTTAATCCAATACACTTCCAATTAAATCCACTTTAATTTCTAAAATTGTAACCTCTGTTGTCAAAGCTCACCCAGACGCACGCCTAGGCCCACTTTTTAGGCCCAACCTTCTCGCTTTGCTTCAAATGAACCGCTTTCAGGCCAAGTTCAGACGAAATTCCGGAGAAAAGCCGTTTGAAACAATTATACCAACCCTAAGCAAGCTGGAATCAACCTAAAACAACCTAACTTAGCCCTAAAGATGCCTAAAACATGTCTAAAACCCCTAAAAAGTGTAGTTTTGCGCTAACTATGTTTGTAACCATATGCATACATTCATACAAGCTAAACCTAAATAATTCAATCAAATTAACTATGCCTGCATGCATAAATAAACAAACTTTACAAATAATTCATCAATTAACAACTAATTACTCTTTCAATTTAGATCAAGGAAAAAAAACATGAATCAAGTCACATTTCACTAAACATACCACTAATCATCATTAAAAGTCAGCCAAAAAACAATTAGTAATCTCCAAATCAGATTCCAATACATTAAAATCAATTAATCCACTTTAATTTCTGAAGTCTTAACTTACAGCCATAAAATCAATTAATTCACACAAGCTAAACCTAAATGATCCAAATGACTATGCAAACAATTCATCAACTAACAATAAAGTACTCTTTCAAGTTTCAACTACACAACTAGGTCTTCACATCTAAATAAAACTTCATTACACATAATAATAATAATAATAATAATAATAATAATAATAATAATAATAATAATAATAATAATAATACCTTTACCGCCTCCCATCAACTGGTGAATAGTAGTTTGACGGTCAAATAACCGGTAACCGGAACTTGTGGACGTGGAGCACGGACAGTTATTATCTCGATCAACGTGATCGTTAACATCCTGTGAATCCTCCATCGAACCGTCGATATTTCACTGCAAAAATTATTATAAAAATAACAGTTGAGAATAATAAACTGTAAGTTGTTGTTATTATTATTAATATTATTAAGGAGGTTGGAGTATATAGTGAAGATTGGAGGTGTGTGAGACAAATATGAGAACCTTGAAGGCTGATTGATTGATGGTGGTTTGGTTGAAATGTTGAATTGGTTGCTTTTTGGCTGATTTGTATACCGGATTATGGGCTAGCCGGCATATGTTTCTTCTGTTTTATTGCATCAAAGGATCTCAAGTTTTAACATATTTATAAACTGGTACCTCTAAGTTCTTTTTTTTTTTTTTTATCACAATGTTTTATTGCATTCCATAAAGCGAAAATTACATCACAATGGTATGCAAATGGGCAACAAAATGTACCGTCACCCCTTTCTGTATGGTGAACCCTAGTCTACTTTAGATAAATCCTTGCCACCGGGGGTCGAGACATTACTATGTATAACCCGTTGGACTCTGGTAAAAAAACGGATAGCTTCCGGTGCCAAAAACCCAAAAGTGTCAAAAGCTAGGAGATGAAAGCGTGTTGGTTCTCTTCACAGGCTTTAGCATGCTTTTCCACTTTCTTCGTCTTGGCTTTTTGAACCGCATGCCCTGCTATAAACCCATTGGCTCTCAAACCAGCTAGAGGGGACACTCCTGTTAAGTCAACACAAGCGTGTTTTCCCTCAGCCTACCCAAAAACAAGCAAATCTACTGGTCGTAGGGTGGATCTCCTTTTCACAGGGTCTGACAGAAAGTTCACATAAGCCTCCTTCTTAATTCTTTGTTTTCAAATTTAAAAGGTTATTTTTTATTATTATTTTTAAATGAAAGTGTGAGTTCTAACCATTAACGATAACCATAGACATAAATGATTATGGGTATATATACTTGGAGTAGTTTTATTCTATTTTTTTTAAAAAAAAAAAATCTCAAAAGTTTTACATGGTGTTTGTTGCTGAGATGTTACATATTTCAACATGAAGTTGTTAAAAGTATGTTTAAAATAAGTAATATTTTAAAAAGAAAAGATAGATTGAACATTTTTATCAGTTATTACTTATTACTAAGAGACACTACACTACATCACTACTCATGCAATTTATTGAATAATTTCATAGAAAATTAACAATAAAAATCTACAAAAATACATTTAAAAGTGGTTTTTAGACACTTTTGGAGGCATTATTCCTGAAGCAATCTGTTTTTTAAATCGGGTGCAAAAGGTGGTGTAGAGTAACTCTCTGGCGGCTAAGGACACAAGTTTTATTTTTAATAAAGTGAGTTTTACTATTTAAAAGAGGTAGCGAGGTAGTTTGTTGCCCATTTACCCGCCGCCCACTTCTAAAACTTGTTAGGTTTTTTAATGTAAAACTCAAATTTTATTTAAAAAAATAAAAGAATTATCTTCTTGTAAATTATGTGTTAAAAAACTAGCATTTTGGTTTAGCATGATTCAAGCAATCCCATTTGTCAAGTTTTAGGTGTGATTTGAAAACGTGTTAAAACTTTAAGGTAGAAATAAAAAAAACTGTAGTCTAGTTATGAAACAAACATCGTAGTTTAGGGACATATCAGCAATTAGAATCGTCTTTTTCAATTAAAAAAGCGCCTTACACGGTGGCGCCTCCATTTTAGACAACCTACCCCCACCCGTTCTTCAAGCGCGTGCTCTACACTCGCCCTCATATTCTTTCCAATTTTTAATTCCAGAAAATAATATTATAGCCATTTCTCTCTAGTTGGCAGGTATATGATCCGAACATACATTCCCTACTTGGTTTTTATAATAAGGGGTGGCGGCGCAACTTGTTGCCCGCTTACCAACCGTCCACTGGTAATATGCTATTTCAAGTTGAATATAATATAAAATAAACTTTTGATTTTGTTAGTAAAAAAAATCACAAAAATGAACTTTCCTAAGGACATGCAGGTGGATAACACGAACGGCAAAGCTGGTTGACTAGCTCTTGCGCGCGTTCTGGATTTCTTTCGTGATCCGTATACACTCTGACATGGGACAATTTGTCTTGATTGCATTGTTGGATATATGTGATCTACTAACACTGTATCCCTTCTGCAGTAACAATATGCAAACATCTTATAAGAAGTAAATATAAACAAAAGCTTAGTAACAATGTGCATTATGCAAACATCTCTCAGCAAGTACCTGTTGGATGGCACTCATTAGCGACACCATACGAGGAGAATTGACCTTTGCGCGACTTGCTATCTGTTACATGTATTAAAAACGTTATAGTTGGTAAATTATAGAACTTATAAAATAACATGTTAATGTAATCGGTGAGATGCGCTGCACCAACTTTGGATGTAACAGTACATACCTCATCAAGTTGGATGTAACCAAACGGTAAATTGGGATCACTTTCATCAATCATCCGGAGCAATAGCTTATCAAGATCATTTTTTGTACCGTCGGCTAACCATCCCCATTCTCCTGCCAAAGCATGCATTTCTGTGAGATAGGACGCACAATGAAGAGGACCGGTCCATAGAGGCCCGGAAACAACAAGTGAGTCAGGCGCCTGTCAGATCAGATAGAATCAGGAACCAATGATTTAAAAATAACAAACAAAAGTAACTTTAGAAACCATACATCTGATCCACAAGGACACTTCATTTGACCAAGTTTATCCCAAGAAATAGCTTGAGAGTGTCCACAAGACTCGCAGTAGCCAATAAACCTATAATGACTGTTGCAGAACACATTTAGAAACACGATTAGTTGGCTGTTATGAAATTTTTGTGGAGTAGAATAAACTGTAACAAGTAGTACATGCCATGTGGTGGCTTTCCTCTGTTAAGGCGTAGCAATACTCTAAACACGGGCCCGTGGTATGAATAGTATGAGAAAAGCGGCGAAACGTGATAACCCAAAACAGAAGCTTCCCGCATTGCTCCACCTATAAGCATCCTCAAACCAATTTCATTTGAGTAAGGAAGCGGACGAATATACGCTCCGTATGCAGCCAAAGAACTAAAGAACACAAAACAGATCACAAAATCTGTCAGGAAGCATTTCAAATGACATTCTCAAGTACTACTTTATGTTATTCGCTTGGTTTTAAAAAAGCATGTGGCGCTCTGATATGTTTTGATCTCAAAAGCCAATGCGCAAAGCGCACATATCATGTATGCGAGGCGTTCTCTATGAAAAGAAAACCAAAATATCATGTAAAGATAATATTTTAACTTATTAACCTTTAAACACTAAAATTATAAAATGTTCTTATCATCTCTGGTCAAATTTGTGCAATTGATGGTCTAATTCTTGGTTTTAAAAAGCGCTAGGCGCACAAAAGCGATGAGGTCTAAGCGCATCGCGCGAAGCGCAAAAAGCGTGGGATTTTCGTACATGAAGCGCACACTAATTATATAATTTTTTGTATACATCCCATATATATTCCATGAGTTTTTAGCTTCATTTACCCAAAATATAGCTATAAATAAGGTTTTTATGTGATTTTACCTATATGGGATGACACATATACTACAACCCAAAAACACCAAGGTACAACATTTTTATGCATAAAAAATACCTTGTGTACGAGAGGCGCGCGCCTCAGGTGAAAAGCGATTGAAATTTTGACAAAAAAAGCGCCTGAGGCGCGCGCCTTTAGGAAAAAGGATAGGCGCAAAGCCCTCAGGCGCCCTAGGCGCGCTTTTTAAAACCCAGGTCTAACTAGTTCTAATACTCAAACCCATTTCTCAATCAATGGTTAGATTTATTCAACCAAATACATTGCAATCTACAGTCAAATTTGCTCATATACTGGTAAACTGCATCAGGCGCCCACATCAGTTGCAGCGAGGCAATCTCATCACCGCATCATGTGAAGTGCGCATTATGCATTCCCAATTCATTTTAAAACTAATTCAGTTACCTAAAATCCAAATTATGTAAAGTGTAATACATAAGCTGATAAACAATAAATCAATAATATTATGAGCAACAAAACATAAACTCACTGGTTAGGCCGATGACCGCCTGACGAAAACCCATCCGTCGACGTAACATAAAGCAATCCACCAATCTTCACAACATCAAACGCCAACCTAAAGAAACTCGAATCGCTCCCAAACGAATCAACATCAACAAAATCAAAATACTCCCTCTGCACATACTTCTCCGCCAAAACCCGATTCGCAACCGAATGACTCACTTCCCACCTCCCTTCCTCCTCTTTCACAACCCTCAACAAATTCCCCACAATAACACCATTACACTCCTCATTAGCATCATTAGCCAACACAAAATCCGCTTCGGCTTCCGCCAAGTACCGAAGGGACCGAATTCCACACCCGCACATCGCGTCGAGAACTCGGAGGTTGTTGTTGGACTTTTTGTATAGGGCGGCTGCGAGAACGCCTAAATCGCGGCCTGTAGCGCTTTCGTGGCGGAAGAAGGTGTCGCCGGTGTCGAATTGGAAGCCTCTTTCGGTTTCATGGTGTGAATTGGAAAGAATTGCGGTTAGAGATTGGAGATTGGATGGTTTGCGGTTAGGGTTTAGGGTTTTAGAGGGGAAATAAGAGGATAGGGTTGTTGGAGAGAGGGATAACATGGCGGGAAGGAAAAAACGGTTTGTGTTGTTTTTACTGGGTTTTAAATGATTATAACCCTTCAAGGGTTGTAGCCGAGACGAGATGAGTCAGGTTGGGCTCGAGCTAAGCTCAAACTTAAAAGGGTTAGGGGTTGTTTGGTTGATTAAGTGCTGAATCATTAAGTTGGACCTTTTAATGGTTAGTTTTCTTGTCCCACATTGGTAGGAGAGTCTCATTAAGGTTCAGTCAGCCTAGTTCAGTGCTTAATAGTTCAGTGCTTAATGCTTCAGCAACATCCTAAATCTTCATGGTTAAGCCTTAACCATGAAATTCAGAAGCTAAAAAAAACGCGCTGAATGCTGAATCATTCCGCGCTAAATCATTCAGAGCCTCATTAAGAGGCTTACCAAACAACCCCTTAGTTTGGTTTGGCTCTTAAAAAGTTTGAGCGGGTTTGAACCCAATCAAGTCGGGTTAAACCTTTTTCGAGTGAGTTTCAAGCTGCGAGCTTTTTGAACACCTACACATTCCGGATGAGTGTCATTTCTTCAAGGTGTTTATTTGTTTAATTTTTCATTGGTTACTAACTTTTTTGAAATCCCAAAATCGTATCATTTGTATAAAGTTTAATACCAATTTTTGTTTTCAGTCTATTTCATCTTACGAATTTTCGGCCTAAGTAATCTACTACAGTTAGCTTGATAGATGTGTGTGTTTGTAATGGTTTGGCTCTATTGACCTCCTAACGTGATGTTGATGCTTACAATTTCGGTCTCAATCCAGAAAGACGACGAACTACATACCACTACTACCACCACCACCACCACTGAATCTTGGTATTCAATATTCGGTTTAAAATCTATGAAACCGGAAATCAAACTAAACGAATAACATATTTGGTTTGCTAATGGGTTTCCGGTTCTAAGAAGCTTAACTCTATTAAAATCCAGGAGCCCAAATAACATGTAATGGGCTATGGATTTTTCTATTTGTATAGTTCATTACAAACCAAGGAAACCAAAGCGACAAACCCGAAATCCAAACCGATGACCCCCTGTCTTGTTAATGTTTGGGTTTTTCGGATTTACCGACACTGTTAGTTTGTTCCTTGGGGTTGCTTTTAGGTTTCATCAGAAAAATACTCAAAACCGTAACCTAAACCGATGAACACCCCACCACAGAATGATCCTCTCCTTGCAATGCTACAAGTTTTTTTAGCAACAACATAAAAACATATTGGCCAAAAGGCCAAAACACAAATCATTCACTAGATAAGAACTCATACATATCATATAAACGGTTTAGAAGTACATTAAATACATAAATACTAATAATAACAAGGATAATGAGAGCCAGTAACTAAAACGTGTATTGATGAATTTGGGCAGAAGCCATTTTCCAAATCTTGAGAGATGCCTTCACACTCGTACCCGTAGCATTGTTGAACAAGAACACCTTCGCTCCTTCGTATATTGCTTTCGTCGGATACACCCTTGACGTTATAACCGTCCTTCCTCCTTGTGCAAACCCCTCGACTATCGAATGATCCACCTTTTTTATAAAATAAACAAATAAAAATACTATAAAATTTATTTAAATTTTATGATACTATAGATTTATATTTTATTTATAAAATTTCTATTTTAATACGGATAATTTTTCATGACTGTCAAATTACGTAAAAATAATTAAATCTTTAGTTACCAATATCCTCATTGTGAGTTCTTCATCATCTAATACAGGAACATTGCTCCCATACACTACTCTCTCCCCATCATAATCCAATGATGACCTGAAATTTTTGTTCCAATTTAATAAGAAGTAATTTTTTAGTTTAATATTAAATTAAAAAGAAGTTGCGGCGCAGCTTGTTGCCTGCCTGCTCGCTATCTTGATGTAATTTTTCGTGTTTATGTGTTAATAAAAGGCAAATTTTATATTAAAAAACTAAATAAATAATACTTGCATATGGAAATTTATGTTTATGTTACCTTAGCTTATCGGTACAAAAATGTGTTGACACACCTCCATCAGCCTTTTTAGCAATGTAGAAATAAACCGGAGTTAACTCAGAAAGGGTTCCATCGGCTAGAACCGCAAGACCAAATGGTCCCAGACTTCCCCTTTCGGCTGCACCTGAGCTCGTGGTGCAACCAAATTTATCATCCGTTCCACTTGTCGCAGTCAACGCGTCTTGATCCACCTTAAATGTTGCAACTATGTCCAACTACAATCACCAAATGACCCTAAGTTTAATATAACATGTTACATTATACAATAACTTATGATAAAACTATTAACCTGTGTAGCGGTGCCTATGTCGAGTGGAACGATCGAACCAGGCTCTAGTTTGATCTCTTTAAACTCCTGACCGTTGTATCTCAAATTCTCGATTTCCTCAACGGGCCAATGAAGTAAATGGGTACCTGTCTTTCTATCTAGTACAATAGTTCTTCCAACATTCTGTTGTAATATTCTAGACATCAGAACGTTTGTTATTATAAACAAAAAAAAGGTGCAGTGACGAATCCAGAAATGATTTCCAGGGGTTCCTTTTGTAGATTTTCATTGATTTCCCCTACTTTTCAACCTTTTCCACTAAAATGTTCATTTTTTTCCAAATCGAGGGGGTTCCTAGGAACCCCCGGAACCCCCTCTGGATCCGCCACTGAAAAGGTGTATTAAATACGAAAACAACATACATAAACAGTAGCCCATCCTCTAGAAAGGTCCTCATCAGCACTATCAGACTCTCCAACATAAGCCCAAGTGATCCTCCTTTTCTTCAATGGGTCATAAATACTCTTTGATGCAAAGAACTTACCATAATCACACCGCAACCCGATACCAACATCTAACTCCGGGTTATCGGGGGTCCATTTATCGTTTATCGCGTCATAAGTCCCGATAGAATAGAAATCCATCCCATGTCCCTCCCAACTTTCTTTAATCACATGCTTGATACCCGACCCGTAGGCCGCCATATCAAGTGCACTGTCATTAGTTAATGACACGGGGTAAAAATCGACACATTCCCACATATCGGTATTGGGAACCGAGTGCATTGGCTCATCCAACATCTCATAGTTGGTGTAATCAGTGGTATGGTAAACGAGTATCATTCCGGTATTGCCACGTTTAGATCCCATGATCATCCTATGCTTTCCATCGGGACCTGTCCAGACTGTTGATGGGTCCCGGTAGTCTTTTAACCCAATCCCTGGTGGAGTGTACAGGATTGGGTTATCGTCGTACTTGACCCACTCAACAAGAAGTGGGTCAGATATATTTACGGGTACAACTTTGCATTGTAATTGGGAAAAATCATTAGCGTTCCCCGTGTACAATGCAAAGATCTGCCCGTTGGGAAGGACCGTGGTAGAACCGGACAACACGCCCTCAATATCATACCATTCAGTCGGGACGATAGCGACTGGTAGCTCATACCAGTTTATCATGTCTTTGGACACTGAGTGTCCCCATGACATGTTGCCCCAAACTGGTGCATATGGATTGTATTGATAGAACAGATGGTACCAGCCCATGTGAAACAGTGGACCTAAAATAGAACAAGAACATTGATTACATATAAGCATTGTTAAAAAAGTTCATAGCTCATGTAACAATATTATTACTTTTGGTTATATATATATATATATATATATATATATATATATATATATATATATAGGGTAGAGATCCTAAGAGAACCAACCCCTATTTGAGAACTGAGAGAACCATTCTGAGCCACACATTTCATATAAAGGCAAAAAAAAAAAAAAAAAAAAAAATTTTTTTTTTTTTTTTTTTTTTTTTTTGCTTTAATCGCACATTTTTATGCAAGGAAAATTTTTTTATTATTTTTTTTTGAATTTTTTTTTCATTTATACATATGTGTATATGACAATTATACATATGTGTATATAGCAATTATACATATGTGTATATAGCATTTTTCAGCTATACATATGTGTATATTTCAGTTATACATATGTGTATATAGCATTATACATATGTGTATAATGCAATTATACACATGTGTATACTGAAAAAAAAAATACAAAAAAAATAAAAAAAAAAATTTCCTTACATATAAAGCAGCGATTTTTGCAAAAAAAAAAAAAAAAAAAAAAAAAAAAAAAATTGCCTTAGAGAAATGTGTGGCCCAGAATGGTTCTCTAGTTCTCAATTTGAGAAAAGGTTCTCATTTGAACCAAATCCTATATATATATATATATATATATATATATATATATATATATGTGTGTGTGTGTGTAAATAAAGTTATTTTTTTAATAAACAAGTTGGCTCGGCGAGCCTTTTATTTTATTAGACTAAGCGTAGTGGGATCACGCCCATCTCCACATGGGTGCTTAGACTGATTGTGGAGCGTCCCACGCCCAATTCACACATTGCATACTCACGCCCATTACTACACTCACAGCCCCACCCTTATGCCAGGTGTGAAGCTTTTCACAGGCCATGGTGGGCCCTGGCTCCCCCAGTTTTTATTGTAGTTTAATTTTTTAACGAAAAATTCGGAAAATTTTATATTTATTGAATTCGCCCCTCATATTTTACCGAAAACATAGTTCAAGATCCGCTGATGCTTAACACCCCCATAATTTTTGGCACTATAGGCGCCACACCACTACACATATTCTTATAAATTTGTTATTGTTTGAAATTAGTTTAGTTATTTACTTTTCCCATTTATTATTTTTATATTTCAAACAAATTAACTTATATTTTAGGGATGTAAACTTGTTAATTCGACCGCAAGCTCGTCTAAGTTTGATCTCAGCTCATTTAACTTGGGAGATATAAAGTTCGGCTCATGATTAGATAAAAAAAATGATTAGGAATGTAACCAGCCGAGTCGAGCGCAAGCTCATCTAAGTTTGATCTCAGCTCATTTAACTTAAGAGAGTTCAAACTTGGGTTATGAGTGTAAACGAGCTGAGCCACTCGATCCTTTAAAGAATCGAGCCAAACCCAACTTTTCACCTCGTTAAGCTCGAGCCCGAGCCCAACCTGACTCGTCTCAGTTCTGATCCGCTCGTTTTCATCCCTAGTTCACTTGCATAATTACAGTCATACAATCATTTTCGACATGCAACTTAACATTGTAACTAAAAAGATGATACCAAAATACCAAATACATACCATTGGGATCTGAAAAGCATAACATCCAGCGATCAACATGATCATGAACCATGAAATAATAAAAAAAAAAAAAACGAATTACAAATGTCTAAAAGTTGTGAAATAATAAATATAAAAAAAATCAACCATAAATGCATAAATAATAAACTAATATGTAAACTTTAACATACCGTAAATAAAATTCTTTGCCGGCTGAAAATGAAAAGCCGTACGTTCCCATGTTAGGCGATCAGACTGCGAGTACCGGAGAAAAGATTTCTCCGGTACCCGAGCCTCCAGTGAACTTGAGGCGATGTGAACAGAATTATGTTGGTTAAGAAAGATAAAAACCAAAGCAGAAATAATGAACAATGAAACAAAGGTGATGCTAGACAGAACCCTTATGAATGAATACTTTGTTATTGCATGTGGTGGTTTGTGGTGGTCCAATAGGGGAGTGTGGTACTGGTTGTTGGGTTCATGTTCAAGGTCTGTAAAGGGTTCAGGAGTTTTCATGGTGTAGGTAGGTACATGTGACTTAAGTTGATGCACCTTGGTTACTATATGTACATATTTTGGAGCTTTGGGATAAACCTTTATCAATTAATTTGAAAATGATGTTTATGAAAGTATGAATTCTGTCCGTTAATTTGGATCAAAAGAAGTCATGATTAGAAAATGTTAAAACAAAGTAACTTTTTTCTATTTATTTTTGGTATGTGGTAGATGTCCTATTTCTCATGATTTTGAGTGAATGATTGGACGTAGGTGTTATGTTGTAAGATCATGTGTAGTGGTTTACATGAGAAATGAATGTTTTCTGCCATATAATGTCCACGTCATTTTACATGAAAACGGGTACATGCACTGATCGGGTTTGTCCTGATTGCTAAGTGTTTTGTGCCTTATGTCCAAAGCTTGATACCAAACCACATTGAGTCGGGGTCTCACTGGAAGCAGCCTCTCTATTCTTAGGGGTAGAGGTAAGGCTGTCTACGTCTTACCCTCCTCAGACCTTACCTTAGATTTGCTATAGGTGGGATTAACTGAGTATGATGATGATGATTTTACATGAAAACGGACAAATAGGGTAGTAATTCACTCATTTCACAAGCCTTCAATACTTACTCATATATTTTTGTGTGTTTGAGTAATTAATGTTCTCTCTCTTCACATCTGAGATACAATTCATATTGACCCATTTCACATGCTTAATCACATGAGGGGTGGTGTACAAGTGAAAAATCCTCATGTGTAATATAATTTCATGAAGCCACTACACATTGTCTAATTAATCAGACCTATCGTCTAGCTACTTTTGCTCATAGAAGGGTGTATTTTGGATTTTTTTTTTTTTTTTTTCAATAAGTATCTATTTTAAACTTGGTACTTATAATTTCCAAAACTTTATTTAATTCTTTTATGTTTTTCAAGGAAACTATCTTGTTTTTTCTATTTAACAAGTCACTAGTGTGCATTCAACAAGTTCAAAAGTATTTTATATTATTAAATATATAGCTATATTGGGGTAATTGAATAATGATGATAAAATTGATTTTGTCTCGCTATATGATGAAATAAGGTGGTTTACATGGATTTCTGATGGTATGAGCCTATGAACTGAACCAAATGAAACAATGATGGTGTTTTAGTTGGGGTGTCAATGGTAGATTGGTGGAGGTGTTGAAATTCGAAGGATCTTTGAAATGGCCATGATCGTTCTTTAACGCATTAGGCAAATTTCATATCGTTATGTGCTATCCATATGGAAGAGAATGGATCACTTTCCAATCTCACATATGATTAACGCATTTTGGGTTCACTAACATTAAATGAGAGAAAAATTTCATAGTTAAGTGTGTTGATGGGTGACTTTCCGAAAACTTTGCACTCGAGCAACCAAAAATTATTGAGTTTTTTTTTTTTTTTTTATTTAAAGTGAAAAATTGTGGTTGGTACGAAAGCTACATGTTACAAGTGGCAAATAAAAAGTTTGGGCCAAGAGAGGGATTTCAGTTGGTACACATATATATGGTTCAATCAATAGTTCAACAGGAGAGATGCTTTTGTCATTTTGTGTGAGTGTCAGCCTAAATCTTAACGCCTCTTGGTATCAGAGGGAAGCCTACCAATCTTACCGCGTTACGTCATTTCACTATGAGATGGATCGTATCCAAAAACCTACCATTTTACCATGCCTACCAACCAAACACACCTCATAATATTAGGTCTGTCAAATCGTGCCTTAACAGGTTTAACAGGTAACTTACGACGTGAACAACACATGTTCCAAACTTGAACAAAAATTTTTTAACTACTTTATATCGCATGTTTATAACATAGTTATATGTTTTATGTACCAACAAAGAGATATGATGAATGGTATCATCTTAATTCTATTTATTTTTAAAAAAGTAAATTTCACATAGTGTACTTTTTAGCTAATAGGTCTAATCGTGTTCTAGCCCTACATAATATGGACCCCACCCAAAAACCAACCCACCTCTTTGGCAAGATGTTGCCGATCTCCCCCATTGGATTTGCTTATTTAAACTTCGTTTCATTTTAAGTTTGAAGCAACCAATCTTAAATTGTTTTGACAACCAGCTTTAAAATGCACAATAACACTCTTCTGCTTGTTACTAATTAATTTTGATGGATAATTAATCATGTTCCCTACGGCGAATTTAAATACACATGAAGGCGTATTTTAATCATTAACAACTTGGTGTTCGTCAATTACTCTTCTACTTGCTACTACTTCTAAGTTATATTGGGATAAACACCATCAACTTAACAAGAAGAAATAATTGGATGTTTGTTTAAGTTGCATTTTGTTACTTAGGGGCTGTTTGATTCACCTCTTAATAATTAATTAAGAGGGAACCTCTTAATCGGACAGAGGTATTATTGTTTGGCAAGAAAAAATCCAACCTCTTAATGGCTCGCTGAAAGAAAAAAAAGACATCAAAGCCCTTTCCTCACGTTTGATTCCTTTCTTCCCCAAACCAAAACCAAAACCCTAGATCTTTACCTTCTTCCCCACTTCACCTCCCCTCCTCCTCCTCCCTCTCTTCACCGCCGCCCCAACCCTCCTCCTCCCTCTTTTCACTGCCGCACCACCTCTACTCCTCCTCCCTCAGCTTCAACGACGCAGCACCCCTCCTCCTCCCTTCAGTCTCGCACCACCCTTCTCTTTCCTCCCTTCAGTCTCGCATCACAGGTTAGTTTCTTTCTTTTTTTTTTCTATTAAACATATATTATTTCTTTTACTTTATTTTATAATTATTTATAAGTTTTGGTTCTATTAGGGTTTTTTTTTTCTGAATTTGTTTTTGTTTTCATAATAATGTTCTGTTAGTTTTTTTTTAGTTTTTTTTTTCCTGAATTTGGTTATTTGTCTAAATTTGTTATTGATTATGATATTAGTTATTTGAATTGGTTTGTGCTTTTAGAAATGGGTTGTTCTATGTTGGATAATTGGTATGAAAAAAGATACATGTTTTGGCTATGTTGTAGGTTGATTGTTATTAATCGATCTATGTTGTTTATTGATACATATTACGGGTTGTTCTATGTTGGATAATTGTTATGAAAAAATATACATATTTTGGCTATGTTGTATGATGATTGTTATTAGTCGATATATGTTGTTTATTGATACATATTACGGATTGTTCTATGTTGGATAATTGGCTATGTTTTATGTTGATTGCTATTACTTGTGATAATTGAAATATTGGATAATTGGTATGATTGAGGTGGTTTAAATCCCTAATCTTTTGGAACCAATATCCAAAGAAATGGCGAAAAGTATTAGGATTAATTGGAAGCAAGAAGGTGTTGAAAAAATCTTTCTTGAAGCATGTGTTCATGAAGTAACCGTTAATGGACGTGAAGGAAGTAGTCTTAAACAAGCGTCATGGAAACAGATACATTCTATGATGGTTTGTATTTTCTTTTTAAAAATTTTCATCAATATGTACACTATTCAGAACTCTGGCCAAACAGATACATTCATTCAGCATATAATAGTTTAGAGGGGTAAAATAGTCATTTTGCACAGTCATTCAGAGATACGGCCAAACAACTCTTAATGGTTCAGCACTTACTGGTTCAGAGCCTCTTACCCATTCAGACCTCTTACTGATTCAGCACTTACTGGTTCAGTACTTGCCAAACAGCCCCTTACTCGAATACTCCCTTCATTTTTATATCTTATTGTTGGTTTTTTTTATTATTACTGAAAGGCATCATTTTCAAAAGATGGAAATGGTCTTGGTATACATCTTTCATGATGCAGTGATGGCGACAATGCGAGTGATGTTGATGTATGGCGTGAGTGGGGATGAGGGATGATAAAGAGGAGACGATGATCTGCGACTTTACAAAGAACCGCCGCAGGGAATTGTTGTAGTTTAAGTTAAAGTTTTATGTTCTTGGTTTTTATATATATTTGATAATAATTTGAAGAGTAATATCATCATTTAGAACAGTTAACAACCATGAATTAACAATGACTACAAAGATGTTTTGATTATATAACATATTCTTGATATTTTGTTTAATATATATTCCTAAGAAGCAAATTTTATAAACACATGAAATTCTTTATGTAGTTTTTTTAATGACAAATATTACTATACTGCCGTTCAAAAAAACAAAATAAAATATTGCTCTACTCATACTTATATATTACACTAAATTAATCATAATAATCTCTCATAATAGAGTCCCTTGGTGTATAGCTCAAGGTACTTATGGTCATGAGTTCGAATCTTGATCCCTCCAGGTTTTAATTCGGTTTAATTACCGTCGACGTGCCTTTGGGCGGGTATGGAGGCCGGGTTTTCCCTGGAATAGGAGACGGGTGGACTAGGGGCTCTGTGCGTGCAGGTTGGGCCGTTGCGAGGCTCGTGAGCTCGGCTCCAAGTTTGTGGGCTTCCCTTTGCCATTGGGGGCCGTGTATGGAATACCCGGCAATACTTTTGTTGGTCGTTAAAAAAAATCTATCTCGTAATAGAAATTGAACCATGAAAATCCTTTTTCACCCATCATTTATGTAACTGACTCTAAAAATAGTTATCAAGTACTTATTTGCGAATGTTCTTTTTCTTTCACTGATTTTAACCAAACATTACTTCTCTGAATCACTTTTTTAGAGGTAGCACTTAACTGATTCACTTCACTGAAATTTTTATTTTTTAGTTTTCCTTTTTTTTTTAATTACCTTTTTTACAAAAAAATGACGGTCTGAACTAAAAGAACCGTTTTTAAAACTTGAAAAATAAACCATTTGATTAAAATTAAAATTAAACTTACAATATTAAAAGTAAATAAAACATAGAAATGCAAACACACTAAATAAAAGAAAAACTATTCGGAGTCGGAGGTGTTCGAATCGAGGTGCGGTAGATCAAGTGCGTCTAGATGTTCCACGAGATCATTTTGAA
This sequence comes from Ambrosia trifida, assembly GCA_028751855.1. Taxonomy (NCBI): domain Eukaryota; kingdom Viridiplantae; phylum Streptophyta; class Magnoliopsida; order Asterales; family Asteraceae; genus Ambrosia; species Ambrosia trifida. The sequence goes on along the minus strand of CM054123.1, from coordinate 92,297,442 downwards.
GTCGGAAATGTGTATCAGAGTCTGTCAACTCCGCAAGGGCATGTTCGTCGAAGAACGGTTGGATAGGGGGATCACGTATGTGGACCGGTGATATTGCACGCCCCTCGTATTTAATGATCATGTTGTGCAATATCATACACGTATAAACAATGACGCTACACCTAGCAACGGTCGTCGGCCTCAAGGGTCGTGCAGTAATTCCCCATTTCCCCTTTAATGCTCCAAACGCTCGCTCAACAGCATTCCTTGCCGCCTCTTGCGCCTAACAAATTTCTTTTCCTTAGGGTCGGTCGGATATTGAAACGCTTTCACAAACGTTGACCAGGTTGGGTAGATGTCATCGGTAAGATAATATCCACGTTTATATAAGTGCCATTTAAAGTAAATGAACACTGCGGCGCCGTTCCGTTTCGTTGGATAAGAAAAACTAGGGATTGTTGGAGGATATTTATGTCCTTGAGTGAACCGGGGGGCCCAAAAAATCCATGCCAAAACCACATATCTTGTGAAGCAACCGATTCTAGCATGATCGTAGGGTATTGGTGATCGCCTCGCATATATTGTCCTCGTAATTCCCTAGGACATGCTCGCCATACTAAATGTGTGCGATCAATGCTACCGATCATGCTGGGATGGTGATGTCTATCTTCATGTGCTTCGTACAAACATGCAATGTCGTGACTTGTTGGTCTTCGTAAATACTCAGCCCCGTATAACTTAGTGACGACATTGCAAAAAAAATTGTAAACATTCGCGCGACGTCCTTTCAGACATACATAAATACTCATCGTATTCGTCTGGAGGATTAACGGTTGCGAGTTGTTTCACTGCTGAAGATACTTTTTGTATGGGCGTAAAACTCTTTCTAAACCGACCGTCCATGCTCTCTCTGAACAATTCGAAGTTTGCTTCAACATCTGCTACAATTTTCAGAAATTGACGTCTCGACATGTGATACCTTAGTTTAAACTGTGCGTCGGTGTATTTTGGTACTTCAGCAAAATAGTCGTTTATTAACCGAGCATTGCCTCCCCCTCGATCACGTGGCATGTATCTTTTTTTAGATGTAGCTGTGTCTTGCTCTGCAGCCCGCTTTGCAAGGTCCGTGAGAGACTCAAGGCTACTATGGCTTGAGTGTAAAATCGGGTGCACTTCGAGCGGGGGGAACGATAACTTGATCATCTTCTATGTTAATTTCACTCATTTTTTCAAAAGTATGGATATAATTTCTATGTTTTATACTAAACCGTGGGATTCAAATGTGTTTTTATATACACATTTGATAAAAACGGTCACATGACCGTTTGAAAGTAAAAACTTGCAAAAATACCACATAAAACCGGTCAAAAAGGAATTAAAAACAATAAATTTTTCGACCGTTGCATTTTACTTCCCAAACTACCAGTCCGTTAGATAGAATCAGAAAACGGTTCACGGGATCCCTACCAGCACGGGTGGTGGCAGTGTTACCGTGCTGGTAGTGGGGTGCCCGTGCCCAAATCTGGTAGCGTCTCGTCCCCCTTATATGTTGCAATAATATAACGACAAATTGAACCTTGATAATATGTCCCAATGGTTATTTGACATCATTAAAATTAGGTAGGAAAAGAAATACCCAAAAAAAAGAAAAAAATATGAACCGTTGGTTGATATTTGTGTTTGTGTCAATTATTATGTCTAAAGTACAACAATGAACAATTCTAGTCTTTTTCTTGAGTATAAATTTTAAAATACTAAAAGAAATCCTGAAATTATTGAACTGGTTTATTCTATAAATTAAAAAAAAACACCCAAACTTAACCACAGTATACACAAAACAGAATATACTCAGCTAAACATTCAAATAACTTTGATAAAACAAGTAACCAAAACTTCTTTATCTAGGTTATTATAAGCTCTATTCTCTACCGGCTATAACTAAAAGGTATAAATCATATATTTTTCCAAAACAAAGATTAATTTCATACATAAAAATCCAATAAATTTCTACAATAAGCGTCATCGAACCGACACTCTAACGTCTTAGCCCCTTCTATAACCACTCCCCCACCCTAGCTCAGTTGGTCAGTTGGACCGGTGTTCTCCTTGGAGACGCCGTTTCGACTCCCGGTTGTAGCAAAAGGAGCGGGACGTCTCAATGATGGATCGTTTCCTACCGAGGCATGGTTTGATCAGGAGGGCAACCCGGTTACCTCAGGTTTCCGGGCTAAAGTTAGTTTGCGCGGCGGCTGGGGCCCAATAGAACATCGCGTTCGCGGGCAGAGCTGACGGGTAACGTCTTAGACGAAACCCGGTGACCAATTCGATCCAGTAAAAAGTCACCCTTCAAAAAAAGAAACAATAAGGGGTCATCGAAGCGGCACTCTTACGTCTTAGCCCCTTCTATAACCACTCCCCACCCAATAGATACAACCGAATTTAGGTAGTTATGTTTCTTGAATTATACAGTTTATTTCTTTTTTATATGAAAATATAAAAGGAATGAGGAAAGTCTAAAAAGAAAAGCAGAAGATCCATTAGGTGGATACCGACCTCATAAAGGGTAAGTAGGTAACGACAGGGCCTACACAAATCGACATGAGCAAATATTGTAGACCGTTGATTTGTACTTCCAGTCCATTATTGTTATTTGATATTTAACAAATATTGCCATTGTTTTGTTTCACACTTTTATGTATTATAATGTATATATGAATGGGACAACAATAAGATTATTTATATAACTTAGGACTTTTGTCAATAATCTCCAGCTTAGTTAGTTTGAGGTAGGGTGGGTTTTCCCTTAGGATTCCTATCCTGACGGTAGTCACACCATAAAAAAAAATTCTCCATAACGGTTTGAGCTTAGGCAAGGAGAACACCGGTGTGTGGGTAAGGATTCGAACTTGGGACCGCTAGGTTAGAGTTATACAAGAATTTTCACTGAACTAAGTATTTAAAAAAATAATAATAATAATTTAGGACCTTTAACTAATAAACTTTTAATGTTAGAATCTTTTAAAATATATTGCTAACTTTTAAATCAAGCAATTTTTAAACTACATGTTTTCATATTTTAAAATAAAGTGTACCATTTAATAGATATTTTATTCTATTTAACATGAGTGTGGCATTACTATAGTCGTTAAATTTAGAGGAGAAAACATGTGTTACATGATTATCAATGTTTGTTTTTTCCACTGCATTATACAGACACCTCGCTAGAAGAGATGGCAAAAAAAAAAAAAAAAGACCGGAGTCCAACAAGTATACCCGAAACATGAAGCATTTGGGACGAGTATACTCGACAGGTTTGGGATTGGAAAAAAAGTTATTTCACGGGTATGGGATGGGTTTGTGATTTGGTGATATCCGACCTGATTACCCGAAACTAAATACCCGTTTACCCAAAATATATACCCAAAAACTTTTAAATTTTATATATATCTTGTATTAACTATTTTTAGTAATGTTTTATTCTAATAAATTCATTATTTGAAAGTAAACTTTTCTTTCGAAATATATATTTTAATGACACTACTATAAATATTTATATGTTATGAAATATAAAAATATTTTTTGAGATTCATATTATAAGATATATTTACATTTTAAATATTTTAAAAATTGTTATAGTGATGTTGATACGTATGTGTTTTTTTAACAATTAGATCTAGTGTAAATTTTAAAACATAAAACTATAAAAGAAAGTAAAAAATATGTATGCATACAAATCCAAACGAGTAGGGGTCCGAATCCGAAAATTATCCGAACTATCTGGTATCCAAATCCAAAAAATATCCAAAATTCGGATAGTGATTTTCAAAATTTTCTATACGAAAATATCCAAAAAAATATCCGAAACTATCCGAAATACCGGAAGAATATCCGAAAATTTATATTTTGGAATATATATAAAAATATAAAATAAAAATATCAAAAAAAGTTTCGGATATCCGAATTTGACTTTTTATTCGGGTAGTGAAAGTAGGTATCTGAAAATTTCGGATATCCGGTATTGAACACCCCTACCAACAGGTATACCCGATACCCGCAGATATGATGTATACCTGATGGGTAATGAGACCGGTATGTGATGAGATTTTAAAACCGGATTTGTGATTAGCCATACCCAACCCGTTACCATCCCTACCCGCTAGTATAGTTTAATGCATGTATAATATGTTACATCAAACACCATACATGATTACCAACACACGTTTAATCATTTATATATAGCTGATTAAAATAAATTATATTATGACGGTCCAGAATTGCTATACTTTTTTATTGAAACTCATATTTTACCAAACATGTCTATTATTGAGGAAATTCAGCTAGTCAAATGCGTAATCCTTTCTAGTTATACCCGTTTTTTAATATATATTGTGACTAGATTATACCCGGGAGCGTCCCGGGTTGAGAAATTTAATATGATACATCAATTTTACAAATGAAATAGACTGATGTATAACTCTAATATTAATATCTAACCTAAAACAAATTAACAATGTACAACTCCAATGCTAACACCTAACCTAAAAGAATGTAGAACTTTAATGTAACTTTAATATTAACACATATCCTAAAGACTAAACAAGTGTACAACTATAACATACTAATATTGATACATAACTTAAAACAACGTATAACTCTATTAACCTATTCGACTCTGGTTGAAAAAAAAAATCATATTAACTGATTTAAACATAATTAGTGACTTGTCTATACATGATTAATGATTTACCTGAATACTTTGTGTTTTTTTTCTGTATGAACAAAACCCCACAAAAAAAATTTCTCCGTTTTTTATATAGCACTATGGTACTTGTTGGAAAGATAATAAAACGCTCGTTAATTTGGTGTAATTTGTTTCTTTAAAAAATCTCGTATATTAAAGATATTAACGTTTAAAAATTATGGGAGGAAACATAAGGGTGAAAAATCCAATTTTGTTTTTAAATTATTTTTTTCCTAAAATATCTCAATGCCACATGGATGACACATGCCACACTCAAGGAAAAGAATGTCTCTTTAAGTGTCATGTCATTAAAATGGCTTTGGTTTATTATATGTATAGATTTTATAAAACTGATTATTAGAATGGAGTCAAGAGTGGAGTGTAGAATCTTATTTGAAAAACTTTAAAGTCTCTAAATGATAAAAGGTATTTTGCCTTGGTCTATATAGAAAAGAAAAATCGGTATACAAGGGTGGGTGATGATCATTTATACGTTATATTTCCTAGATTGTATCATTTAGATGCGGACAAAATTGCACAATCATGGCTTGCCGATCCGATTTGGGATGGTCTTGGTCTTGGAGGCGTGAGATTAGAGAGGGGCATGAGGAAGATCAGTTAAATAATCTTTTGTTGGCCGTAAATGATGCTAACTTTTGTACCGAGCAAGATGCATGAGTGTGGAACTTTGAGGTGAACAATACATTTAGTGTCAATACTATTTGCAATTATATTGATAAAATGGTGTTTCCGGAAGGGCCAACAGAGACTATGAAATTGGAATATCCCGATTAATGTTAACTTTTTGGGTTGTTGGGTTGTTTCATTTTGATGAATCGAATTCTAGTTAAACCAAGTTTGGTAGATTGGGGTATTGATATTCCTTCGGTGTTTTTGTGATGAGATTTATGGTTATCCATTTTTAAATTATTAGATATGACGGTTATGTTTTTAAATTGTTAGATACGATAGTTCTGTTTTCTTTTGCGCCCACGGATTTACTTACTTGGAAGGAGTCTCTCCTGGTTGAGAAAAGGAAACATGACATTATATTGATTACTTGGTGGTTTATTTGGAGGTTTAGAAATAATACAATGTTTGACCATGCGGGAGGCAACATTTTCTTATTACATTTGTAATTATTCTTATTCATGGTATGTCAGGAATAATAAACTAAATATTGTGGGTTGGTTACAAAACCCTTGTTTTCTGTTTCTCCTTTTTTTTTAATGCTTTCTTTGTTTTCTCTAGCACCTTGCTGGTTACACATGTCAAGTGTTATAATAAAATTAATATACATAGAATATAGAAATAACATTGTATGGATCCTACCAGAAAATATGTATTTGTGAGAAGTGTTAGAATAATTAAAAATTGATATCTATGAATCATTTTTGGACTTATTTCATGATATTTTGGATTTTGTTTTTTCCTAAAAAAAAACACCAAACATAACATTTTTTTTATTTATTGGAAATGTGTAGTATTTTCATTTCAATAAAACGGGCAAGTTACATAGGAATAATAGGTAGGCGGGCAACAAGCTGCGCCGCCACCCCCTTCTGGATAGAGAACCCTAATCTAGAGAAAAAAAATCCTTGCCCCTGGGAAGTCGAGAAGTTGCTGTGGACCACCCGCTGGACTCTCGTCAGAAACCTGATCGCTTCCGGTGCCAATGAGCCAAAAGCGTCAAAAGCCAAAGGGACATAACAATTAAAAACCGAAAACAATGTATTTAGGCTTAAAACTTAAAACACCATACCAAGAACATTAAGCAATGTGTTTTAACGGTGTACAAAAAACTCGCGGCTCGAGGCTTGCTCGAAACTCGCTCGAAAAAAGCTCGAAAAAAGCTCGGCTCGAAGAGGCTCGTTTTGTTTTCGAGCCGAGCCGAGCTGGCTCGTTTTGTAATCGAGCCGAGCTCGAGCCAGGGGTGTTCAGCTCGTGGCTCGGCTCGATGGCTCGACTCGTGGCTCGACTCGATGGCTCGACATATGGCTCGACTCAGGCTTGTGTATGTGTAATTAATATATAGATGAAACTAATATATTTTGGCTCCAAACCTAATTCTAAAATTCAAAATTTGAAAATCCCGCTCATACTACCTATCTATCCCATCTTTTCATAATAAATAAACCATAACTTAGAAAAAGAAAAAAAATATACATGATTATGTGTAATTTTATTGTTTTTTATTTAATAAATATTTATAAAAAAAATAAAAAAAATATAGCGAGCTGGCTCGAGCTCGGCTCGAACATTTACGAGCCGAGCTCGAGCTCGACTTTTCAGCTCGACCAGAAAAACGAGCCGAGCCGAGCTGGCTCAGTTTAAGTTCGAGCTCGAGCTCGAGCTGGGCCTGGCTCGGCTCGACTCGGCTCGTGTACAGCCCTAGTTTTAAGTGTTAACTAGTGTTTTTTATTTGTGTTTTAAATTTAATGACTATAATATATTGCATTGTGTTTTAAATTATTGTGTTTACTGTTTTTTCAAGCCAAAACAACTCAAAACATCATTTCTATATCGAAAATATGATGGCTACATGTCAATTCTTGATCATTCTCACGCTTCTCACAAAAACCAATTTTTCTACAAGATCCTCTGCACACCAAGTTGTATGTTTCGAAATCCGAATGTTGTGGAGTGTTATAGATTCATTCCTAAATGAGTTTCGCTTTATTTGAAATGTGAGGGTTGTCTTGTCTCTAAAAGTAGTGAATCCTTTGGCCATTTTTGATTCTTAAGAATCTCTTGGATTTGCCAAACCAATGGGGTATACCGATGACAAAAAAGAAAACGGCACCATTCCAAGAAAAAAAAGCGTATGGGTTCATTCCAAGATGATTTTTATTTCACGCCATAAATAGAAAGAGATGTATTGAACATTAATACTAATGTAAACCGTTCAACACCATTATGCATACAAGAAATTTGTAGTAGATAGTGATTCTAGATATAGGTTTAAAGTTATAACCTTTAGGTGAAGAGTAATTGTTTGTAAATTTATTATGTGATTGGTGTTTCTGAATAGTGGACGATGTATGTACCTTGGTGTAATTAATTTGGCTGTCCGTCTTAGCATCTTGCTGTGTTGCGACCAGTTTGGTAGTGTTACAATAAAAGTTTCAAAATGACTGTTAAAAAAAAGATAGCTTTCATCAACATGGACAAAAGTGAGCGTAAACAAACACAAATGAATATTCATCAACATGGACAAACACAAACGAGCGTTCATGAACACAAACGAACATATATTAAAGTTCAAATAAAATCGGTAGCTTTCATCACAAACATTACATAAATATATTAACTCAATTATTCAAACATACTTGACATAGTATTGATAACGTAATTACCATAACATAGTGTCCCAAAATAACACAATATTATCATATCATACTAACATGAAGTACTCATTTAATCCACCAAAAAAAAAAAAAAAAAAACCAACTCGAAGTGTTTAATCCGGACAAAATAATAGTTAATCTAAATAAACAAAGTGATAATAATATGTAATACACTAATATTTATTATATAATCAATTACTATGAATTTTGACTTAGTTAAATTAAAAATGAAAGTTAAACAACATAATGAACGAACATGACATGTGTTCATGTTTGTTTGTTTATCTAAACAAACAAAATTTCTTGTTCGTGCTTGTTCATTTATTAAACGAACACAAACAAACTTCCCAGTGAACGGTTCACGAACTATTTGCTGAACGTTTGGTTCATTTGCGGCCTTACACCTACCCCCTCACTCTCTCTATAGAATACCCTGATCTTGATCTTCCCTGATCTTCTCCACCATCGGCAACCTAATTTGGGTAAGGTCCCATTTGGTTGCGTCTGAATGGCTCTGACTGAGGAGCATGTCTGACTCGGTCAGACAGGGGGTCGTTTGGTCGGGCACGTCTAAACAGAAAACACGTCTGACTGAATCAGAGCTTGGAAACATGGGCTCCCTAGGTCCATAACTGGTTAATTTTTAAGGTTTTATGGTTGTATTCGCGATGGGTGATTGTCGCAGAGGGCAGTCGTTGCTGGTGTGGGCCATCTCAGAAAGGAGGCAGGCTACGATACATGTGGATAAGTTCTTGATGAATGATGGGGAAGATGTTGAAAGCATGTTGCAAGAAGAGAAAAGGAAGATGGAGCAAAAGGTGGTTAGGACATAAGGTGGTGGTTAAGTGACTGGGGGTGTACTGTGTGTAAGTGGATAAGTTCTTGATTATGGCTGTGTTTACGGTTTTATAGCCTTTTGTGTGTCTTGAAAGTTATTAGCCTTGTTGCTTGTTTGAACTTTGAAAAGGTAAATACAATGTATAGTGGAACCTGATTTAATGATTCAGTTGCCAAACGGCCCCTAAGACAACTCCACCCTAATTTAGGAAAGACATATCCCCAATTTATTCAATTTGTTTTGCTTTCACCCCATCAGGATTTGAAAACACATAACTAGGGCTAATTGTAGTATAAAGTAGAGAATGAAGGATATCGTGGTGAATCGGCGAAATCAATGAGGTCACAGTAGCGGTTTGCGGTTGCCGACGAGTTGCCAGAGCTTTTCGCTCTTATCCTGTATTTGTTTTCAGGTTGTGGAGTCGATGTTTTAGATGTTGGACATGGGTTTTGTACGGAAAAAGAGATTCTGCATCTTTTGTGGTTGATTTGGATGGTGATGACAATGGTGGTTGGTGCGATTGAGATGTCAGTGGTGGTGATGGTGATTGTCTGACCACTCTCATGGTGGCAGTTGTTGGTGCTAGTTTGGAAATCTAACATAATGTGATTTTGTAATTGATTTAATATAATGTATTTTTTTTCAATTCTTGAAATTAGACTAGATTTGAGAAAATCAAAATCTAACACTTCTGTTTTATGTGGTGGTTGTGATGGTATGTATGGTGGATGTGGTGGTAGATATTTAAAAATATTTTTTAAAATCCAGGATTAAAGTGGACATTTCACCTCAAGATTAACGGTGCCTTAACGGCTTAACGTCTGTTTGATGGAGTGACTCAGATGACAAACACATGTAAAGGCCAGAGACTCAACATGTAAAGAGCCAGCTAACGAGTAAGTCACGGGTCAAAGTTACCTTAGCTCGGGCTCGGCTCGGCTTGTTTACAAACTGAGCTGAGCTTGTTTACAGTCGAGCTTTTTTCAAACAAGCTGTTTTTGAGTTTTTTTTCAAGTGAATTTCGAGCGAGTTATAAGCCTCGACTAAAGAAGTGAAGTTTCAAAAGAAAGGAGTCAGGGTGCAATCCACTCACCAGCACAAGGACTCAAAACATTGGAGTTTACTCAAATTACCCTTCTTTTATTGACTAGTTTTAATCTCGAAACATGAACCATTCTTTTATTCAAATTACCCTTCTTTGTAGATGTGGTCGGTAGCATCAATCAACAATTAAATACAAGCCACATAATTGTTCAATGTTTTTGGCATTTTCAAGCCACATAAATATATTTGAAGGTCAACAAATGAAACAATATATCGACTGAGGTTAGGTAGAGGATTTAAGCTTTCTCTTCACCAACTCTAGATAAATCGGTGGGTGAATCAAAATCGGTCTGGTCGGTTTAGATATTAAATGCAAAAAAGCGGCTAAGGTGCATCTACACGCCCCTTGGGCCTACAAACTTTTTTCTTCATACACAATCCTCTTTTTTTTTTTTTTTTTTTTTTTTTTTTTTTTTTGGGGGGGGGGGGGGGGGGGGGGGGGGGAGGGGGAGGGTTGTTATGGGTGAAGGGAGCATGGAGTAGCATGTGTCAGCCACCTCAATTCCCCACTAATCTTCAAAAGCCACGGGGGGTGCTGGCATGGGAGAGTGGCGTTTTTGAGGTTTTTGTTTTCTCTTTTTTAATCAAACAACCAATCACAATCATTTATAATTCAATAGCCAACCATAACCATCCATGTCACCCTCACCTTTTGACCCACACCAGTGGAGATCTTCAATCCTCAAGGGACCACACCCATTCCTCAACACCACACCGTGTACTCTTAGATTATATGTGCTATTCATTTATCCCGAAACAATATCAAGTCTACTCTATTTATTATTTCCCTCCGGGACACATTTTTGTATGAACCCAAGTGAGGTAGGATATTATATAAACGAGTAGAATTGAGAATTTATTTATAATTTTACAAGGTAAAAGTATCTCGTTCATTGATTTTATAGTAACTGTATTAACATCGGTTTAGTTTACATAATCTAAAGAAGAAAGACACCTTCATTAATTTCTTAACAACTAGAGGTGTTTAGGAATCGAGTTGAATTTGAAAAATAATAAGAAGAAAAAATGCAAACAATATCAAATGGTTTCGGGTTTGGAAGGAACCAAACCTAATTTAAACTCCAACTTTTAGATCGTGAAATGGTGATTTTTCATACATACATACATACATACATACATACATACATACATACATACATACATACATACATACATACGAGTGTATAACCATATATAAGTATTATACATTTTCAAAATATTTTTCTATTTCGAATCGGGTTTAATTTCCAAACGCGAATTCACACTGGCATTCAAAAACATCCAAATCCGAGAAAAACAGTTCGGAAAAACCAAAAACCGATTTAATGAACCCATGTCATTTACAAAGTGACGAATGCTTTGTTTTCTATTTAAGTGAAACACATGTGACATCATATTTTGTACATTTCAGATAAGGCCGTCATAATATATTAAACCAATTCAACCTTTTATATCATATAAGCCTAACTAAAACATTTAACAATTTTAAGTCATAATCCAACTTTGGTGACATGTAACTCGTGTTAAATTATAACATCTTGACTTATCTTCATTCCTCTATCTTAATTGCTAATGTGTCAATCTCACAATTATAATATACTTGTTGTGGTGGCTAAGCAAAGGACCAAACATCACAAATTACAAAAAACCCAAGGACAATATTTAGCATATCATAAATAAATCAAGTAGTGAGACTGTAAATATTATAAATTAAAATAATGGATACTGATCTAACATCTAACAAACTTAATATAAGACTTCAACTCGTCATCATGGAAGTTTTAGAGAGAGAAAGAAACATTGAAGAGAGAGAGTAGCGTGTAACAGAGATCTGAAAATGGTGAGAGCACCTTGCATCGACAAAAATGGCGTCAAAAGAGGCGCTTGGAGTGAAGAAGAAGATAATAAGTTACGTGATTACATTGAACGGTACGGACACTGGAATTGGCGCGAACTTCCTAAATATGCCGGTAAAGTTGATTGTTTATTTTCTATGGGCTTTGTTTTCTAGTCTGAGCTTCTGGTTTCCTTCCGCTACGGCTACGTGCCTACAAGGGAGTGTTGGACTATATATTATTAAGGTTTATTAGTGTCAACCTACGATAGGGCTAGCAATTCAGACACGAATACGATAACCTGATACGAATCTATACGATTTTAACAGGTTTCGTGTTTGGCCTTAACATGTTTCCGTGTCTATAACAGGTCGACACGTTAAGACCTGTTTATTTTCGTGTCGTTTTCGTGTTTACCTGTTTTGTGTTCGTGTCTTAACAGGTCTTATCGTGTCTTATTGTGTCTCGTCGTGTCTTATCGTGTTAACCTGTTTTACTAGGTGTTCGTTATCGTGTCCTATCGTGTTAACCTGTTATACACAGGTTCGTGTTCGTGTTTGAAAAAAATGACACAATTAGATTTTGTGTTGTGTTCGTGTTTACAGGTTTGGTGTTCGTGTCTTAACAGGTTCATGTAACCTGTTGTGCCAGCTCTAGCCTACGAGCCCACTTTATGTATATATTTATGTTATCTTTATATATTGTAATCCTTTATTCTGGTTGAGAACCGATAAATTGTTAAGTGATTCATTAGATTTCTTCATTTGTTTGAATTATTCTTTCGATTGAACGAATTGAGAGACATTGAAGCTATAGCTTGCTATGTTATAATGTTAGCTTGATGATCTACTGAATGAATTAGGAATCTGATGTAATTGTTTGTGTAATTAGGTTTAGCAAGGTGCGGTAAGAGTTGCAGGCTGCGATGGATGAATTATCTTAGACCGACTGTAAAACGCGGTAATTTTAGCAAGGAAGAAGAAGATCTCATCATCAAATTACATCAAAATATAGGAAACAGGTATGCGATTTCGATTATTAATCATAACCATTGCAAATTTGCATCCACTATTCAGCTCAAACATGTTTTGTAACATTTGCAGATGGTCAGCTATTGCTGCACAATTACCAGGAAGAAGCGACAACGAAATTAAGAACCACTGGCACACGCACTTGAAAAAGCGAAGGGACGAACATAATCATCCGATCGCAAACAAAGAAATTAGCGAAGAAAATAAAATTAAAATCGAACGGATTATAGACTTTTGTAGTATGGTTTCATCATCATCTAGTGACAACCGAGTTTCGGTTGAGTCTACAACATCACAGAGAGTTTATGATGACTCAAGTTCAGGTCCATGTGTACAACATCATCGGTTATTAATTGATTTGAATCAAGAGTATGTAGAATCATGAGAAGAATAAGATTTCATGTTAAAGAAACAGTTGGAGTGTTGGTATAGATAGTTACAGGAAGAAAACAAAGATATAAGTTGATGTTTTAGAATAGATTAAATCTTTCTTTCCACAATTGAAGGATTGAAAACTATGCAAAATGTTGTTTTGATAAAATTTGTTATTTTATTTTAATTTTTGTTTGATGAGAATTGTATAGTACAAAACATCCAAGTTGTTGGCATGTTTCAATTATCTTGTTTGGTATTTGTTTGGTTTACCAACCCAAAACAACAAAAGAATGATATTGACAATTTAGGATTGATTGTGAGTTGGTTTATTTATGAGTCAAAACCAAACCTTAAACCAATGTTTTAGGTTTTAGATATTTACTAGAATTAGCACAACCCCCCCCCCCCCTCCCCGCCCCGCACAGGGGCGTAAAAAACGAGCCAAGCAGCACCAATGCCACACCACCGCCAGCGATCAAAAACACCAGAAAATTATAAGTAAAATAAATAAAAAAAGGAAAAATAATACCGAATGAAAAGAAGGCGTAAAATCATGAAAACCACGCATGCTCGTTATGACGTGTTAATGCCAAAGGCGTAAAATTGACGACTTTTAACAACTACGGTTAATGTGAAGTAACTAAGTCGGTTTAGGACCCCGCGCGTTGCGACAAACTTGTTATAACTCGTAAAATTTAGAACGAAACTTAAAACGAAAAGATTGTGAAAGATGAAAATTATGTGTGACCAAAGTTGAAAGAAAAAAATGTAAGAGCTAAATTGTAAAAGATGAAAATCTTTGGGTTAGAAGTAAAAGAGTTAAATGCCAATTTCGTCCCTGGGGTTTGGTCCAGTTTGCCACTTCAGTACAATTTTTTTTTTTTTGCAAATCAACACATGAGGTTTGGATTTTTTTTTTTGGCCAGATTCATCATTTTTACTAACTCAGTTTAAAAATCTCGTTAAGGTCAGGAGTATTTTTGTCTTTATACATATAATCATATAAAACAAAAATACATATCTAGAAAATCTTTTTACTAAGAGCATCCACAATGGTGTGGTTTGCTGAAGGTTTAGAATTCCAAACTTTATAAACGGTCGAAACTACCATTGGAGGAGGTGATGTGGAGGTTGTCCGCTTAGGTTCAGGACAATCGGAGCACTCCGTTTTCTACAAATGGATCCGCCAATCCAAACCAACTCACATGTTATTATTTTATATTTGTTTTTTTTTTTATAGTGGGGGGTGGGGTAAATGTTTGGAATAGTTTATTGTTCTATGAGAAAGTAGGTTTAAAATGATTATAGTTTAGAATGATGTGTCATATATTACATAATCAGACCATTAACTCGGTTATATAAAAACAAAACAAAATTGAACAATCACCTTACTCATTCTGTTAAACTATTTTGGTGTTTTAGATTATGGCCAACTTTTTTTTCACCCCTAAGATGGATGTTAAAGAGATTATTGTCTAGAGTGGATATTTGGATGTGTATAGGCATAAAAGTTAAAGAGTAGTTTTGATACAACTAATACCATTTCTTAAAGAAACTGTAAACAGGAATACAAAAATATAATAATTTAATTATATACTAACCTCACAAGTAATAGAACATTGCATATAAAATTAAAATTACAATAATACCCAACCAGTCCAAAATATGCTTCACGATAATAACACACATATATAGAGACGAGACCAAAATCTAACCATCAAGAAGTCCACCCCGTAAGAGGGTAAGGATTGAGTTCTGCTTCGGCCATCTTCCAGATCTTCATTGACGCCTTCACACTGATTCCGGTCGCGTTGTTAAACAAAAACAGCTTCGCAGCGCCATAGATCGCCTTCGTTGGGTACACTCTTGATGTCACCACCGTTCTTCCGTTTTGCGCAAATCCCTCTACTATCGAATGATCTACCTGTATTTAGTTATTATTTTTTATTAGATTTATCGTTTATCTTTAAGTTTAGATATGTATTAAAATTTAAATATTAGGATAGTTATTGATGTTTTTTTAAATTTTATTATTAGTTGGTACGTTTTATTAGTTGGCATACATTTCACGTACCAATAACCTCATGTTGTACTTTTCGCCTGGGAGGACAGGAACACTGCTTCCATACACCCATTTTCCTACGTCTACGTCCGTGGATGATCTGCATAGGTTCGTTTATGTTCATAAACTGTTTAAACATTGCAATATTTATTGAGAAAAAAAATATATAACGGAAATTAAGCAAAGAAACCTTTTTTCGTCAGCACAGAAGTAAGTTCGTGATGTTCCATCGATATCTTTAGCGATATAGAAATAAACAGGAAGTTGTTCAGTGCGTTGGGCGTCAGCTAAAACCACCACACCAAATGGTCCCAACACACCCCTCGCAACTGAGCCTTCGCTTGTCGTGCAATTGAACAAAACATCTGCTTCAAGAGTTGATTCCAACATCCTTTGATCAACTTCAAATGTCGCAACTATATCCAACTGCGACAATTAAAACATACAAAATATTGACATTCAATCCGTTTGCCTGCTATTTTGATATAATTTCCTAATTCTTAATATTACCTGTGTGGCTGTGCCTATCTCGAGTGGAACGAGTGACCCGGGTCGAAGCTCCACGTCTTTAAATTCATCATACTTTTTCGACCTTAGTTTTTCGGTTTCCTCGATTGGCCATTGAATCAAATTGGCTTTAGTTTTAGTGTCCAAAACAACGGTCCTTGGAATATTCTGTAAAGTAAAGGGAGAATAAAGTTTCAATTTTTTAGAATAACAAACTCCCACGTCCACTGAATAAGATATTTAGATGTTATATAGTTGAAAACGACGTACCAAAATATTAGCCCATCCCTTTGAAAGGTCGTACTTTTGGGGATCGGTCTCTCCAACATAGCCCCAAAGGACCCTCCTCTTCTTATGTTGGTCATAAAACGTCTTAGACGCATAAAATTTTCCAAAATCATATCTTAACCCGATACCCACGTCATTTTCTGGGTCATCAGGGTACCACTTATCATTCACCACATCATAACTTCCAATTGCATACCAATCATGGCGATCTTCATCCCCACTTTGTTTCAATACATATTTTACATTTGGCCCGTTATCCACCATGGCCAACCCATTTGTGTGTGTGGTGGATACCGGGTAAAGATCAACACATTCCCACATACCAGTATGTGGGACTGCATGAAGCACCTCTTCTTTCAATTCAAAATGCGTAAAATTAGTGGTATGGTAAATCAAAGCACAACCAATAGTCTCATTGTGCTTGGACCCCATTACCATTCTATATTCTCCATCAGGGCCCAACCACAATGTGGATGGGTCCCGAAAGTCCTTGTAACCCACTCCTGGTGGTGGGAATAAGACAGGGTTGCCTTCATATTTTTTCCACTCTATAAGAAGGGGATCCGATGAGTTGACCGCGTACGCCAAGCATTGTACTTGGGAGAGATCGTACGCATTGCCCGTGTAAAGCATGATGATCTGGCCGTTGGGGAGGACTGTGGCAGAACCCGTCATGACACCTTCAATGTCGTACCAGTGGTCCGGAACCATGGCGAAAGGGAGATGGAACCAGTTGATCATGTCTTTAGATACAGAGTGACCCCATGTGATGTTGCCCCAAATGGCAGATTCTGGGTTATATTGATAAAATAGATGGTACCATCCCATATGATACATTGGACCTGCGTCACATTCAATAATATCCCCATACTTTAGGAAATGTTTCTAATTTTAAAACATTTTAATATTTTATCAACAATAATTCAATATATGTCATTATCACCAACCACAATCCTGTCATTTTCTTGGGAAAATGGCCAAAATAGCCCGTTGACCGGGCGTTTTGCATAAATAGCCCTCTCCACCGTCTTTGGAGAGAGGGGTCACGGTTCCCAACATGTCTGAGGCGTCTCCCGAGAGGCTTCCCATTTCAACCAACAGAGGACCACCACGTGTCGTTGTTGATCCCGAGACAGACCTGAGACGTGAGACAGACCTGAGACGTCTCAGAGACGCCTCCGGTGACGTCTCAGAGACGCTTCCGGTGACGTCTCGGAAGACGTCTCCGGTGACGTCTCGGAAGACGTCTCCGGTGAAGACGAAGAACAAGAAAAAAAAACAGTAAACTTCGTCGGAGAAGACGGAGAACTCACCGGAGAAGACGAAGAACTCACCGGTGCTTCACCGGTAACGTCTCCGGAGACCTTTTTAACCGGTGCTTCGACTCTGAACTTTCTCCATTGCTGCTTCCATTTTGCTCTTCAGACTCGGTCTTTGTTGACTCGTTTTGTGACGTGTTTGAATCTGAACTTGCCCCATTATTTTCCTTTTTAACCGGTATATGATGGTAGAGAGAGAGAGAGAGAGAGAGAGAGTGAGGAGAAAGGAGATACCTGTTTGGCTGTTAATATTTAAACTCCATCAATTTTTTTTAAAGGCGTTAGACTATTGAACAATTGTGAACAATTGTGAACAATTGTGAAGACAGAAACCAAGACCAGAAGTGTTATCGTCTCAAAGAGAGAGGAGAGAGAAAGGGAGAGAGGGGAAAGAGAGTGTTAATTTAATAATAATAATTATGCACGTATTTCTAGGTAAATGGACAGGTGTCGCATAGCTATTGGTCCTTCCGGGAAGGCTCTCGGGAGACGTCTTAGACGCCTTGAAATGTGTGACCCCTCTCTCCAAAGACGGTGGAGAGGGCTATTTATGCAAAACGCCCGGTCAACGGGCTATTTTGGCCATTTTCCCCATTTTCTTACTTATTTGTGAAACAGTCAAACATATAATGTATGATCAAGTACCAACCAATTCTGTTTATTTTTCACACTTAAGTATATAGTAGTGATGTTGAAAACGCTTACGTCTCGTTTGAAAAAAGCTCACTTAAACTGGCTCGTTTGTAAACGAGTCAAGCCCGAGTCAAAGTAAACTCTCTCGGCTAGTTGTTATAGCCAAAATTTCAGGACATACACTTTATAACCCAAATTTTAATATAAAGTTATGCATTATATTCTATAATTTATAAATACAACATTATGTGTATGTAAAAAGTGTTATTTTTTTTTGTGTACACACATATACATATATGTGTGTATTATCAATATCTTTAAAAATAAAAAAAAATGTAAAATAATAAATAAACAAGGTTGCTCGAGCCGTGTGCGTATATCAACTTTTCAGCTTGTTATAATAAACAAGTTGAGTTTACAACATTATATTTAAGTTATGTTTCTATTAAATACTTTATAATTAAAAACAAAACTATAAAGCTTAAAACACATAATAAATTAATAAAATGCATATCAACAAAATAATGCCATAATGTTAAAGGCTTACCATCAGGATCTAAAAGCCAGAATCACCCATATCGATGAGCATGAATATGTCGACACCATGAAAAAAAATAAAGAATTTGAATCAGTAATAATTTAAGAAATTTGTACTCTTATTTAACTTTACATTTTCCAATTATATACGTGTATATTATAATTTATAATCATGTCAACTTGCGTTTGTTAAAGTTACTTTTTAATCGTTTTAATCGAATTAAATAACAGAAATATCTTACATGAAAACAATATGATGATCAATAACTTTCTTTAAAATTAATACATAATATATGTAACATATATTTTTAAATAACTTCGTACCGCTAATGAAGTTTTTGTCGGGTTGAAAATGATAAGCAGAACGTTGCCATTCAACATCGGCAGTCGAATCCAACTCTTCGGGAACCCGAATCACATGATCAGTTTTCGGCAACTGAGTTGTGATCAATGTGGTGGCCGCACCTTCATGGTTGCTAGCCACTTGTGGTTCCTGTGCCTGGTTGCTGATTACAGCAAACAGGGCACATATAACCATAACCGAAACAAGGGTCATGAAAACAGCTTTTGCGATTGATGGACGACGAGTTGCCGAAGAACCGGTGAGCTCATGCAGGTTTTCAGGGTCGTCGTGGAGAATGAGAGGGGTGGTGGTGGTGGTAGATGACGCCATATGATGGCCTAAGGTTTTTTTTAGTATGTACACTCACTTTAGTGTGTTGTGGTGTGAAGATGGGTTATTAATTAATGAGGTTTATATAGAACTTTGGAAGCCAGAAACTTCCAATAACGAAAGTGAAATGTTTTTTTAGTCTCTCAAATAATTATATTCATGTAAAACTTGGTGAGAACCCTATAATAAATGTAAAAGTTGTTTAATTGGTAAAAATTGAAAGACAACTAAATAGAGAAGATATTTTTTTTTAAAAACTTGGTGAGAACCCTATAATAAATGTAAAAGTTGTTTAATTGGTAAAAATTGAGAGACAAATAAATAGAGAAGATATTTTTTTTTAAAAAAACTTGGTGAGAACCCTGTAATAAATGTAAAAGTTGTTTAATTGGTAAAAATTGAGAGACAAATAAATAGAGAAGATATTTTTTTAAAAAACTTGGTGAGAACCCTATAATAAATGTAAAAGTTGTTTAATTGGTAAAATTGAGAGACAAATAAATAGAGAAGTTATTTTTTTTTTTAAAAACTTGGTAAGAACCCTGTAAAAGTTGTTTAATTGGTAAAAATTGAGAGACAAATAAATAGAGAAGATATTTTTTTTTAAAACTTGGTGAGAACCCTATAATAAATGTAAAAGTTGTTTAATTGGTAAAATTGAGAGACAAATAAATAGAGAAGTTATTTTTTTTAAAACTTGGTGAGAACCCTGTAATAAATGTAAAAGTTGTTTAATTGGTAAAAATTGAGAGACAAATAAATAGAGAAGATATTTTTTTAAAAAACTTGCTGAGAACCCTATAATAAATGTAAAAGTTGTTTAATTGGTAAAATTGAGAGACAAATAAATATAGAAGTTATTTTTTTTTAAACTTGGTGAGAACCCTGTAAAAGTTGTTTAATAGGTAAAAACTGAGAGACAAATAAATAGAGAAGATATATTTTTTTTTATCTTGAAAACTAGAAAGGTAAAACGAGGGGTGGTGCTTAATGTTAAAGGATTTACAATCATGATTCGTTAGTTTCGTCTTACGAATATGAGTATGAGGGGTGTGGCTCTTCATGATTCGTGTGACATCCGTCACTTTTATTTTATTTTATTTTTATAATAATAATAATAATAATAATAATAATAATAATAATAATAATAATAATGATAATAAATAATATTACTAGTCTTGAGCCCAAACAACAATCCAACATTACCTTTCCTTCCTTTATTTTTCGGAGCCCACAACACAGGCCCAAGCCAGCAGCCCATCAGCCCAGCCCACACAACCAGGCCCAAACCCTTCTTCCCCTTTATATGTTAAAAAATAATATATATACTGCTGCTGCCGTAGCTCGAACAGGAGCCGGCACAGCAGAACACACACACGCACACCACTAAGCTACAACTCATTATTGATTTAATCCCAACCTTAATTGTATAAATACACATCTGAGCCTGATCCATTTCTCCTTCCTTACTGCTACTGCTGCGCGACTTTGATGACCAACCAAGCGTGATTTGTGGATTTAATTATCACCATTTACTACTTTTTTTTTGACCGATAATTAAAATTCATGTCAACCTTGTGCACCATTATCGCATATAATCAGCTAAACCTTTCCAATTTGATTGATAATCACGCGTCTTTGACCATTGACAGGTCAAAACGCAGAAACATACCTTAAGCATCATGGCCCTATAAATTGAACGTTCCTAGAGAGCCTAAGAATGCCGAACAACAAAACCTCACCTTCAATTTCTGTTAGCAATTCGTGCCTGATCATAGTCGTCGCTCGTTGACTTTTTGGTTGACTCGTGTTCTTGCTTCAACTCGGCTTGGTAAGAATCGATTCATTCTATGTTTTTGATCCTTTATACATTCCGACCAATAACCCTATGAATCCAGGGGTTATTGGTTGATGAATTGGTGTATTAGAAAAACTAGGGTTCTTATGTTTTATTTGGGGAAGATGACCAAACCACGTATATAATAAATGTTTTAAAAACTGAAACATATACAAATTTGATGTACAGACCAGTTGGTTGGGGTGTTTGGCTAAAGGCATTGAACCGGCCAAGGGCCCAGGTTCGAGCCTCACAACCAACAACATTTTTTTTTACCTTTCTTATATATATATTTAACATATTATTTTTTTAAAATAGTTTTTAAATACTAAAAGTGCTTATTAAATTCTACAAAAATTACTATATGATCTTCTAATGGTAAAGTTCATTTTACAATTTTTAGTTTTTCAAAAATAATTTATTTAACATATATTATTAATAATATAAGTTTATTCATTTATATTTATTAAATTCTATGAAAATATCTAAACGATTTTATTAAATCCCACAAAAATTATCCTAAACTTGTATATTCTCAAACATTCCAGAAAATATTTTTAATTCAGAAAAACCGTTTATTTTATATTTTTAATCAATTTTTGTTAGTTTTAATAATAAATAAATCATAATAAATTCATTTTTCAATATTTTTGCACCAAAATTTTATATAAATTATTTATAACTATCTAGAACTGAAATACAATTTTTAATTCAGAAATTCTTAATTTTTAATATTTTTAGATATTAAAGTTATATTTAGACAATTTGAAATAAATAGATTATATATTCGAGTTAATAGCCATTTTCGTCCCTGAGGTTTGGTCCAGTTTGCCACTCCAGTACAAAAGTTTTTTTTTTTGCAATCTCTTACCTGTGGTTTGGATTTTTTTTGCCAAATTCGTCCTTTTCACTAACCCAGTTAAAAAATCTCGTTAGTGTCAGGGGTAGGGTTGTCTTTTTACCAGTCAGGGACGAATTTGGCATTTAAAATTCAACCTTACCTCAGGGACGAATTTGGCATTTAACTCTTAATTTAAAATAATTGTTAATTAAATAATTTATTATGAATTTTTAAATATATTTTATTATGAATTTTTAAATAATTTATTATTTAAAATTATATGGTTAATAATCAAATTGTTTATTTTTAAATAATTTTTTAAATAATAAATTATTTAAAAATTCATAATAAAATATATTTAAAAATTCATAATAAATTATTTAATTAACAATTATTTTAAATTAAGAGTTAAATGCCAAATTCGTCCCTGAGGTAAGGTTGAATTTTAAATGCCAAATTCGTCCCTGACTGGTAAAAAGACAACCCTACCCCTGACACTAACGAGATTTTTTAACTGGGTTAGTGAAAAGGACGAATTTGGCAAAAAAATCCAAACCACAGGTAAGAGATTGCAAAAAAAAAAACTTTTGTACTGGAGTGGCAAACTGGACCAAACCTCAGGGACGAAAATGGCTATTAACTCTTATATATATTCTATTTTCATACTTAAAACCTTATGTTGTAACTATATTCAACTTAAAATTTTACAAAAAGACTTTTATTCATTTATTTATTAAATTTCTTATATTTAATAAACAATTTGATTATTAACCAAATAAATAGTTATCCCCAATTCGAAGCCCTAGAAAATACTTATAGACTAGATAGATTTAGACTTATTTGTTACCTTATACATAGAGTGATACTTGACAAACGTTGGAATACACTTATTCAATTCCACAAGACTTACCACCGTGCTAAGGTGAGTATTACTTATCCCCTTTTTCGCTTTTACAACTTTTGGGGTGATTCATGCACAAGTATACAAACTTTCATACTCGTTTACACATACATTTTTATTCATTTACAATTCATATACGTGTCTTGTTTATCTTTGTGCTTATGTTGAACATGAATATAGCTTACGTACAAAATCATACATCTAGACATAACTTATGTTATGGTGCTCTTTACATATAGACGTAACTTATGTTACGGTGCTCATTTAGACATAACTTATGTTATGGTGCTCTTTTAGACTTGACACGTGTTGAGGTGCTCATTATCAATTTCTTTGTACAAACTTTACATTTGATCTTTGTCTTGTTTGGTTACTTGCGTGTTTACATAATGCCTTGGTGATGCTAGACACATGAATTGTAATACCTTTTCAAACTTATACTATATGTACAAAGCTAAGTAGTACTCACCAACATCATATGTTGACAAAATTATTTTCGTGCATGTTTCAGGATAAGCTGCTTGACGCTTCACATAGGACTTTGGACTTAGATTAAATCAATCAATTATCTTTATTTTGTTGTCTTGTATTTAATTTCACATGTTGTAAAACAATATTCAATAATCATATATTTACATTTTAGTACCATGAGCTTTTGAACAATCGTCACTACGTGGCACCTCGATGATTCCGCCATCGGTTGGGGTGTTACAGATTGGTATCAGAGCCATGGTTATAGGGAATTAGGTTATTAGATAAAATGGCCTAGACTATAACCGAACTTCAACTTTCATGCATAATATTCCCTAAATTACCCTACCCCTCATTTCCCTCTACTTTCCTTCCTCTATCTTTCCCTTCTTCTCTCTCTCCATTCTTCTCATCTTCCATCATGGTGCATAGAGATGGTGTCCTACAGGGAGTGGAAAGTCTACATCATCATGGAACAGGAGCTGTAACTTCCATGAAGACACTCTTAGGCATGATGCCTACCCTTATTTTGCTCCTTCAAAGTTGTTGAGCTTTAATGAGTGTGATAGAACACGTGCAATCTGGAAGGGTGGATGCCTGTACACTGGGTTTTCTGGCATAGGCAAGCATAGCGCATAAATCCAATAACGGACCTGTTATGCTTACCTGGGGATTCCTGGAGTGAGTGTCCACTTATAGGCTAAAGCATGTCTTCTTTGATCATCATTGGGTTCAATCCCTTTGAAAAGTCAACGTTCTTGTTGAGCCTTACAGCTAGACAAGGGCACACCAAGCATCTTATGCAAGTTTTTCAATAATACTCTTGTATATCATGATTTTCATATATTGCTTACGAGCTCATACTTTCATAATCATCTATACGGTTGTACACTTACATTTTCCAATCTCATGATTATTCATTGACAGCCTTATAGATGTCTGGTCGCCGCATGCTCCGTGATGCCAGCCAACGCCCTATTCGTGCTTCTGGACAACGTTCTGATCGTCGCCTCGCATCTCTAGTCGCCGAGCAAATTGCTGCAGTGATCCCAAACCTTGTCAGTGAGTTAACCCAGAATAGTAACAGTGCCAACACAGGGAGTACGACTCAATTTCGGTGCACTTTCAAACACTTCAACTCCTGCAACTCCACGAAATTCACTGGTGAGGAGGGTGCTACTAGCCTACTCCAATGGTTTGAAAGTATGGAAAGCACCTTCGTGAACAGTGAGTGTCCTGAAGAACTCCGTGTTCGCTATGCTACTAGTGTCCTTCAAAAGGGGGCGCTAACCTGGTGGAATGGCGAAAAGCGCAATCGAGGAGCTGATGTTGTTTATCTTTATCTTGGGCTGAGGTTAAGGAACTCATGATCGCCAAATTCTGCCCTGGGAACGAAATCAGGAAACTAGAGGAAGAGTTCCATGGGTTGAAACAAGACAGTGGTGAGAATCTTGCGTATAATACTCGATATCACGAACTTAGCATACTGGTTCCACACATGGTCACCCCGGTCTCTCGAGCAATCGATAAATATATCGAGGGATTACCTGACCTGATTCAAGACGTTGTCACTGGAGGCAAATCCACTACGGTAGAAGAAGCCATCCAACTTGCAGCCACTTTAACAGACAAACACGTAAGGAAAGGAAACTTGGTTAGGAAGGGCACCAAGACGTCTGCTGAGAAAACCACTCATGTTGTTGAACCATCTAAAACCATTTTAGCAAAGGCCGCCACTACTTCTTCGAACCCTAAGAAGCGAATGGGCGATAATCAGAACCATGTTGTTATGGATCCAGTGACTCAACCCCCTATCAAGAAAGCCTACACGGGAATCCATCCTCAATGCAACACTTGCAAGTATCATCACCCTGCAAATCTTCCATGTCGTCAATGCACTAGATGTGGAAGGTTTGGACACTTTGTCACCACTTGTCGTGTAATGGATAGGGCACAGGATAATCATCAAATAGCTGCCCAGGAACCACTACCGATTACTAACGGTCGGGCATGTTATCATTGTGGAGACCCTAACCACATGCGACCTCGATGCCCTAAATTGAATAATGTAAACCTGGTGGCACATGGACGAGCTTTCAATATCAATATCAACGAAGCAAACGGTCAGGATGACGTTAATCCCACTGGCTAAGCCATGGATGGAATCTTCTTAAGACTCGGGAATTCAATACTAGTGTTTTCATTTTCTTGATTCTATTTTCATTTTGTACCCAATTGCGTCGTACTCATAAGCATATAACATCTAGAAATTCCTTGCATACTATTGTGTACAAACACAGATTTGAAATTTATCATATTTGGTTACATTTATTCTAATCATAGAAGTTTAAAGACTCTACCTTACATTTTATTGAAACATTTGGACTTGATTTCCATAAAAAAATCAAACTACTAACAACTTGATACTTGATCCTACAGAGCTTTTCTAAAAACATCATTGTTTGTTATATGAAACTTGATTTTCCCTTAATTTGACTATCCATTGAACATTTAATTATTCACGATACTCGTAAACTATTTCTATAGGCCACTAAGATAACACTTACACTTAATGGTTGTAGTACTTACAAACTTGCTTGCATGTGTGTATTATCCACGTAACTCAGATAAACATTTCATTTAAAGGGCTCCTCGGACGAGTGGTAGCCCATACTTAAATACTGTTATGCTTACAAGTCGTTGCAAACCAATGCAATTGACCTCATTATTACATAGCCTCATTTCATTAATAACGACTCATTATAACCCAACGTATTTGTTGTGACATCTTCTTGTGAAACTTATTTGCTTTAATGTATTGTTAGATTAGGTTCATAGAAGGACATAAAACCTTAATGTAAGGTAAATTGATGATTCCGGTCCAGAACGTAATCATGAATTTACAGGTACATTAAGGTAGTGTGAAATTCTATTAGAGTTTTTGGTAGGCGTCCAGTACGTTTTCAAGGTATCAAAGGTGTGGTGGGTTAGCTGCGGTACACCCTATATATAAACACTAATGATGCATTGAAAGTGAGACTGGAAGTCGAACCAGGAACAAACCCTACTTACTTGGTAGTTCATTTGGTCTTTTTATAGTCAACCAACTTATACATTCATTTTAGGATTCCTAAAACTTGAAGTTTAGTGTTTACTAGATTCTTATTCTCCTTATTATTTGAGACGAACCTAATCCAATCCTTAACTCACATCTATCAAACCTCTTATCCAAATCATTCGAAACAATTCACTCTGTTACCTATAAATTTACGTCGTGCCTTAACTCAAAATTTTCAAACCACAGTTATCTTAATTTTTTTTTTTACCCAAACATCCATAACCCTATGTTTCTAATAACTTCGGGACTGAAGAAACAACGAGTAAAAGTGGGGTAGATGTAGGATAGGGTGGTATTTGAGGTATCGACTCGTGTTCGCAGCAGGGTATAATCCTTGGCTCACAACGATGGTTGGTCTATGGTTGTATACACGAATGGCAAGCAATCATACACAATAGACAAAGATATAAGTGGTTCGATCTTGTAAGATCTACGTCCACTGTGAAAGGTGATCTCTATTAATGAATAGTATGAACAATGATATAAGTGGAAATACAAGTGTGTTTGTTCTTATTGGCTGGTATTCAACGTGTAGAGAAAGGAGGTCAAGTTCTCCTTTTATAGGAGATGCATGGGCCGAGGATTCTGGAGCCCATCCATCTTTTAATGGGCCGGGCTTAGGGACCGGGCCGGTTGGTTGGTAGGCCCACTTAGTTGGATCCTAACCCTTGGTTAGATAAAGTGATCCAAGTTGGGGAGGGCCTCTTCTGATTGGACCACGTGTCACCTTGTGGTTGGCAGGTTGGGAGGTTCTTCGTCCTCCACACACGTGGCGTGCTGTGGATGGTGTGCAGGGGCGTCAGCTGTCAGACGGCTGACCCCTTGTCAGCTGATATCTGACGGGGGGAAGCAAGTTGGTGTCCAAGGGGGATGTCTTTGGGTGTTGCCAACTGGTGCCCCTGCGCCTTTGGCGCTGTGGTGCTCCTGGAAGTGATTCTTCCCGCGGGTGTTAGAACTTCCCGTGGAGGCTTTTTTGAATGGCGGGTAGGGTGTGCCTGAAAGCGGTACCCTACCCCTTCAAGTCCCCCAAGTCCAGGGTGTCTCCTGTTCTTGCTTAGAGGGCTGGTGGGGCGCTGGACTAAAATGTGTCCTTTGTACTCCCTTTTGTTGTTGTAGTGGGGGAACTGTTTTATTTTGAGCGAAAGAGTGCGCGTTGCAACTCTTGTGTCATGTGAAAAGATATTGGCGTCCCATTATCTTTGTACATGGCTCTTTTATAAAATAGTTGCCTTTTAGGGTGTGAAAAAGTAAAATCCGGCGGAGAACGTCTTTTGGATTTTACGTCAACCCATCGCCAAGTGATGACGTGGCATTTAGGGTGTTAAAAAGTAAAATCCGGCGGAGAACGTCTTTTGGATTTTACGTCAACCCATCGCCGAGTGATGACGTGGCACTTAGGGTGTTAAAAAGTAAAATCCGGCGGAGAACGTCTTTTGGATTTTACGTCGACCCGTCGCCAAGTGATGACGTGGCACTTAGGGTGTTAAAAAGTAAAATCCGGCGGAGAACGTCTTTTGGATTTTACGTCAACCCATCGCCGAGTGATGACGTGGCACTTAGGGTGTTAAAAAGTAAAATCCGGCGGAGAACGTCTTTTGGATTTTACGTCGATCCATCGCCAAGTGATGACGTGGCACTGGGCCATCGCCAAGTGATGACGTGGCACCGGACCAGCGGCAGATGATGACGTGGCAGTCATAATGACTTGGTATTTAATTGGTGTACTAAATACGTTACCTTTGCCATCAATTTTTGAATTTTGAAGGGTCTCCTTGTATTTAGGAAACGTGCTTGGGAAGGTGAGACGGCTTGGTGGACGTGTCAGGGTGCAGAAAGGATGTCTGCATAGTTGTCAGTCACGTCAGCACGTGGGTGGGAAGTTATCCATCGTGTGTCAGGCGAGTGGCCGTACACGCGCGCGAGTGGTGCAGCCTGTCAGTCTGATTGCTGACGTTGGGCAGGTGAGAAGTCGTCCTTTTGGGCAGACGCGTGTCCTCACGTGCTGATGTAACACCCCAACCGATGGCGGAATCATCGAGGTGCCACGTAGTAACGATTGTTCAAAAGCTCATGGTACTAAAATGTAAATATTATTGAATAATCAAAATTGTCTTACATGGAAATGGAAAATACATTGTCTAAATGAAATGTAAATATTGAGATAACAGAATTAAAATAAGGCACTAAACGTTCCTTGCTAAAGCACTAGATCGAACTGCACCTGAAACATGTACAAAAATAGGTTTGGTCAACATATGAAATGTTGGTGAGCATTCCTAGATTTGATATATATAGTAGGTTAAAAAGTTATACAATTCAAGTGCAAGCTACAGTTCAAATATGTAAACCATGTATCAAACAAATGAGCGAAATCAACCCTGTGACTGTATAATGTACTGTATGAACTGTAGTGTACTCAACCAATAAGTGGATGATAACTTAACACTGGCCACGGATTCTCCGATGAAAAAGGGGGAGAATCAATCTAGGCGGGTTGTCAATCCAAATAGCGCTATCCAATGTTAAGGTCGGCTTGTACCATGTTAATGATTTCACTAAGTACAAATGTAATCCACATGTATTGTCTAAGCATAAAGCACGTTGTAAGCAATGCACAAAGTACTAGAATTGTATTGTAAAAATGTAATCTTGTATTTGAAATTGTAATAGTGTACATGTAACACCCCAAAAATGTATAAAAGCAAAAAGGGGTAGGAATACTCACAGTTCACGTAATAACTTGAATTTGAACTTGGACAACGAAATATGTGTTGGAAATTATCTCAAAGTATCAACCTAGAGAATTCGATAATGTGTAAGGGAAATAACTCTAGGATATATGTATTTCTAGGGTTTCGAATTAGGGATAAACGTTTATATGTTTATTAAACAATCTGTTTATTAAATATAAGAATTTAATGAATAAATAAACAAAAGTCTCTTTGTAAAATTTTAAGTTGAATATAGTCACAACATAAGGTTTTAAGTGTGAAAATAATTTTTATAAAATTATTTTCTTGAAAATAGAATATTTAATCTATTTATTTCAAATTGTCAAAATATGACTTTAATATCTAAAAATATTAAAATCAAAGAATTTCTGAATTAAAAGTTGTATTTCAGTTCTAAATGAATAGAAATAATTTATGTAAAATTTTGGTACAAAAATATTGAAAAATGAATTTATTATGAATTATTTATGATTAAAACTAACAAAAATTGATTAAAAATACTATATAAATGATTTTTCAGAAATAAAAATCATTTCTGAAAAGATTAATGTCATAAAAACTTAGGATAATTTTTGTGGAAATTTATGAGATCGTTTTGATATTTTAATGGATTTTTATAAATATAATAGTGTAAAATTGATTTAATTATTATAAATATTAAATAAATGAATTTCTGAAAAATAAAAATTGTAAATAAAACCTTTAACTCAGATTTAATAAATATAATTTTTTTAGAATTTATAAAATAGTTTTAATATTTAAAAATGAATTTATAAGTTTTAAATGGAATAAATATATAAAATGCTTTATTGTTTTCAAAACAGAAAAAGAAAAGAAAAAGAGAGTCAGAGCCGGGACTCGAACCCGGGTGACCGATGTTGCAAGCCTTGGTCACAACCACTTGGCCTAGGCCAGTGGTTGTGATGAAACCCATTAATAAATAAATAAATACACAGAGGCAATCATCAGTTTATCCCCAAATTGTTATTACGAACCCTAGATTCTACAATTAGTCAAACCACACAATTTGGACCCGATTAATGTTAGGGCTTATGTTGTATGGTCGCCGACTAGCAAAACCCACAAAAGAAATAGAACTCACAGTGATGGAATCGTGCTCGTTTGCCCGGTCAAACCAGAAGTCAAACAGCGATAAAAAAAAGCTAATTATCTGTGTTTCAGAAGCAATTGGAGGTTGAGAGAGAGATGTGAGCGAGTTACAGAGGTTCGTAGAACATCAATTTATAGTGGGGATCAATGGGTTGGGTTAATTGGTAAGTTGACCTTCGTTTAAAGTCATACGCGTAGGATTTTGAAATTGGTCAACGATTAGTGTTAATTGACGTGTAATCAAGGTTGATTGAGGCCGGTAATCAAATGGGTTTGCCATATATGGATCAATCACGAATTAATTGTGATGATTAAGCTGGTTAAAAACAAAAAGAAAAAAAAATTATAATTATCTAATGCTGCTGCTCGTGACAGCCAAGGAAGAAGAAAGGGACGCGTCGTTTTAAGGGGTTAAATATAATAATAGTTGGATTTAAATCAATAAAGGCTTCATAGCTCAGTGGTTCAGGCGTGTGTTGTGTGTCGGGAAGGTCTCCGGTTCGAAACCCGGGGGAAACAACATTATTTTTTTTATATAGTGAAGGGAAAAAGGGTAGTTGGGCTTGGTTGTGTGGGCCGGGTATCAGCTATTGGGCTCCGAAAATAAGGTAAAGGGGTGGGTTTGGTTATGGTTTAAGTCTAATGTTCAAAACCCAACATAACTTTTATCATTATTACTTTTATCATTATTATTATTATTATTATTATTATTATTATTATTATTATGAGGATAAAATGTGACGTATAAGATAGGAGATGCGAAATAAAAAAAAATGTATATTTATATATGTGTAATAATAATAGGATAAAAGTGACGGATGTCACAGCATCCCCTACTTTTAGAAACTTCGTCCCGAAGTTAATAATAACATAGGGTTATGGATGTTTAGGGTAAAAGTTAAGATAACTGTGGTTTAGAAAATCAGAGTTAAGGTACGACGTGAATTTATAGGTAACAAAATAAACTGTTTCGAATGACTTGGATGGTAGGTTTGATAGGTGTGAGTTAAGGATTAGGTTCGTCTCGAATAAGAAGGGGAATAAGAATCTAGTAAATCACTTAAATTGTAAGTTCAGGAATCCTAAAATAAATGTACGAGTTGATTGACTATAACTGAACCACCAAGTAAACAGAGTTTGTTCCTGGACCGACTTCCAGTCTCACTTTCAATGCATCATTAGTGTTTGTATACAGGGTGTACCGCAGCTAACCCACCACACCTTTGATACCTTGAAAACGTACTGGATGCCTACCAAAACTCTAATAGAATTTCACACTACCCTAATGTACCTGTAAATTCATGATTACGTTCCGGACCGGAATCATCAATTTACCTTACATTAGGGTTTTATGTCCTTCTATGGTCCCACCGATTGTTGAGCAGGTTCGATAGCCTCCACCAGCCGTGGAGTAGGTTGTAGGGCCTCTCCCGACTGTTTGAAAAGGCATAGTGACCTCTACCAATCGTTGAGTATGTTCGATAGCCTTCACCAGTCGTGGAGCAGGTTGTAGGGCCTCTCCCGACTGTTGAAAAAGGCATGATGACCTCTATTAAGTGCAGCAATTATTATTCACATAGATTGCAAATTGATAGCATGTTTATGCAAGCAAGTTTGTAAGTACTACAACCATTAAGTGTAAATGTTATCTTAGTGGCCTATAGAAATAGAGTATAAGTATCATGAATAACTAAATGTTCAATAGATTGTTAAATCAAAGGAAAAATTCAAGTTTCATATAACAAACAGTGATGTTTTTAGAAAAACCCTATAGAATTAATTATTAAGTTTTTAGTAGTTTGATTTTCATGGAAATCAAGTCCAAATGTTTCAATAAAATGTAAGGTAGAGTCTGAAACTTATATGATATAAACGTAATCGAATATGATAAATTTTCAATCTGTGTACGTACGCAATAGTATGCAAGGAAATTTCTAGATGTTATATGCCTATGAGTATGACATAATTGGGTACAAAATGATAATAAGATCAAGAAAATGAAAACACGAGTATCATGAATAATTAAATGTCCAGTGAATAGTCAAATTAAGGGGAAATCAAGTTTCACAAACTATGATGTTTTGGAAAAAAAAAATCATGTAGAATCAAGTATCAGGTTTTTAGTAGTTTAATTATCATGGGTAACTAGCTCACGTGTGAGAAGGTGAAGGATATGAATTTAGTTCTTGAGAGGATGATGAAAAATCTTGAAGTAGAATCAAGGTTGCGAGAGATGGTGAATGTGAGGATAGTTGATAAAGAGTTTATTTTATAGTAAGGAGATTATATAGCAGTGTAAATTTTGGGGTTTGGATCAAAGGTTATAATCAAGTGTATAAGAAAACACGATTGTGGTGTATGCCAAATATTGTAAAAATTTGAACAAGTTGAAAATGAGTGAGTGTTGATGGAGAATCTAGAGACTAGATATTATTCCAAAAAAAATAAATATTTTCAAAATTTGGTTTTGTACATAAGGCAAAAGTTGTTAAATAGTACAAGCTAAGTAGGCTTTGTAATAGTTTAAAACATTATATAGTAAATCGTTTGTTACGTCAATAAATAATCAATTGAATTTAAGTTCGAGAAAAATATGTACTTTGTAAAGTTACTAGGTAATACAACTAGTTTTAGAAATCCTTAGTTTGTGCTAAAGTATGAGGTTATAGTTTTTTTTAAAATAATTAACATGTGGAGAAAAGAAATAATATGATTTAGGGTAGGGTGTTGAATATTTAAAAAGTGGCTAAGAGGGTAAGGTGAAGTGTGATTGTGAAATCCATAGATGGTTATGAAAGTATGAACTTGTAAGCAATATATGAAAATTGTGAAATACGAAATATTGTATATGAATCGAGAGAGTATTATTGTAAAACTTGCATAAGATGCTTGGAGTGCCCTTGTCTAGCTGTAAAGCCCAACAAGAACGTTGACTTTTCAAAGGAATTGAACTCAATGGTGATCAAAGAAGACATGCTTTAGCCTATAAGTGGACACTCACTCCAGGAATCCCCAGGTAAGCATAACAGGTCCGTAAATGGATTTATGCGCTATGCTTGCCTATGCCAGAAAACCCAGTGTACAGGCGTCCACCCTTCCAGATTGCACGTGTCCTTATCACACTCATTAAAGTTCAAACAACTTTGAAGGAGCAAGAATAAGAGTAGGCATTATGCCTAAGAGTGTCTTCATGAAAGGTACTGTTTCCATCCCATGATGATGTAGACTTTCCACTCCCTTGTAGGACACCATCTCTATGCACCATGATGAAAGATGAGAAGAATGGAGAAGGAGGGAGAGATAGAAGGAGGAAAGTAGAGGGAAGTGAGGATAAGGTAATTTATGAAATATAATGCATGAAAGTTGAAATTCGGTTATAGTCTAGGCCTTTTTATCTAATAACCTAGTTCCCTATAACCATGGCTCTGATACCAATCTGTAACACCCCAACCGATGGCGGAATCATCGAGGTGCCACGTAGTGACGATTGTTCAAAAGCTCATGGTACTAAAATGTAAATATTATTGAATAATCAAAATTGTCTTACATGGAAATGGAAAATACATTGTCTAAATGAAATGTAAATATTGAGATAACAAAATTAAAATAAGGCACTAAACGTTCCTTGCTAAAGCACTAGATCGAACTGCACCTGAAACATGTACAAAAATAGGTTTGGTCAACATATGAAATGTTGGTGAGCATTCCTAGATTTGATATATATAGTAGGTTAAAAAGTTATACAATTCAAGTGCAAGCTACAGTTCAAATATGTAAACCATGTATCAAACAAATGAGCGAAATCAACCCTGTGACTGTATAATGTACTGTATGAACTGTAGTGTACTCAACCAATAAGTGGATGATAACTTAACACTGGCCACGGATTCTCCGATGAAAAAGGGGGAGAATCAATCTAGGCGGGTTGTCAATCCAAATAGCGCTATCCAATGTTAAGGTCGGCTTGTACCATGTTAATGATTTCACTAAGTACAAATGTAATCCACATGTATTGTCTAAGCATAAAGCACGTTGTAAGCAATGCACATAGTACTAGAATTGTATTGTAAAAATGTAATCTTGTATTTGAAATTGTAATAGTGTACATGTAACACCCCAAAAATGTATAAAAGCAAAAAGGGGTAGGAATACTCACAGTTCACGTAATAACTTGAATTTGAACTTGGACAACGAAATATGTGTTGGAAATTATCTCAAAGTATCAACCTAGAGAATTCGATAATGTGTAAGGGAAATAACTCTAGGATATATGTATTTCTAGGGTTTCGAATTAGGGATAAACGTTTATATGTTTATTAAACAATCTGTTTATTAAATATAAGAATTTAATGAATAAATAAACAAAAGTCTCTTTGTAAAATTTTAAGTTGAATATAGTCACAACATAAGGTTTTAAGTGTGAAAATAATTTTTATAAAATTATTTTCTTGAAAATAGAATATTTAATCTATTTATTTCAAATTGTCAAAATATGACTTTAATATCTAAAAATATTAAAATCAAAGAATTTCTGAATTAAAAGTTGTATTTCAGTTCTAAATGAATATAAATAATTTATGTAAAATTTTGGTACAAAAATATTGAAAAATGAATTTATTATGAATTATTTATGATTAAAACTAACAAAAATTGATTAAAAATACTATATAAATGATTTTTCAGAAATAAAAATCATTTCTGAAAAGATTAATGTCATAAAAACTTAGGATAATTTTTGTGGAAATTTATGAGATCGTTTTGATATTTTAATGGATTTTTATAAATATAATAGTGTAAAATTGATTTAATTATTATAAATATTAAATAAATGAATTTCTGAAAAATAAAAATTGTAAATAAAACCTTTAACTCAGATTTAATAAATATAATTTTTTTTAGAATTTATAAAATAGTTTTAATATTTAAAAATGAATTTATAAGTTTTAAATGGAATAAATATATAAAATGCTTTATTGTTTTCAAAACAGAAAAAGAAAAGAAAAAGAGAGTCAGAGCCGGGACTCGAACCCGGGTGACTGATGTTGCAAGCCTTGGTCACAACCACTTGGCCTAGGCCAGTGGTTGTGATGAAACCCGTTAATAAATAAATAAATACACAGAGGCAATCATCAGTTTATCCCCAAATTGTTATTACGAACCCTAGATTCTACAATTAGTCAAACCACACAATTTGGACCCGATTAATGTTAGGGCTTATGTTGTATGGTCGCCGACTAGCAAAACCCACAAAAGAAATAGAACTCACAGTGATGGAATCGTGCTCGTTTGCCCGGTCAAACCAGAAGTCAAACAGCGATCAAAAAAAGCTAATTATCTGTGTTTCAGAAGCAATTGGAGGTTGAGAGAGAGATGTGAGCGAGTTACAGAGGTTCGTAGAACATCAATTTATAGTGGGGATCAATGGGTTGGGTTAATTGGTAAGTTGACCTTCGTTTAAAGTCATACGCGTAGGATTTTGAAATTGGTCAACGATTAGTGTTAATTGACGTGTAATCAAGGTTGATTGAGGCCGGTAATCAAATGGGTTTGCCATATATGGATCAATCACGAATTAATTGTGATGATTAAGCTGGTCAAAAACAAAAAGAAAAAAAAAATTATA
The DNA here is from genome assembly GCA_028751855.1 of Ambrosia trifida. NCBI lineage: Eukaryota > Viridiplantae > Streptophyta > Magnoliopsida > Asterales > Asteraceae > Ambrosia > Ambrosia trifida. The sequence continues at coordinate 92,261,540 of CM054123.1, read as the reverse complement.
ATTATCTAATGCTGCTGCTCGTGACAGCCAAGGAAGAAGAAAGGGACGCGTCGTTTTAAGGGGTTAAATATAATGATAGTTGGATTTAAATCAATAAAGGCTTCATAGCTCAGTGGTTCAGGCGTGTGTTGTGTGTCGGGAAGGTCTCCGGTTCGAAACCCGGGGGAAACAACATTATTTTTTTTTATATAGTGAAGGGAAAAAGGGTAGTTGGGCTTGGTTGTGTGGGCCGGGTATCAGCTATTGGGCTCCGAAAATAAGGTAAAGGGGTGGGTTTGGTTATGGTTTAAGTCTAATGTTCAAAACCCAACATAACTTTTATCATTATTACTTTTATCATTATTATTATTATTATTATTATTATTATTATTATTATTATTATTATTATTATTATTATGAGGATAAAATGTGACGTATAAGATAGGAGATGCGAAATAAAAAAAAATGTATATTTATATATGTGTAATAATAATAGGATAAAAGTGACGGATGTCACAGCTGACGAGTAACTGCTCACCCAGCTGTTATGCCACGTGTAGCGTCCAGATGTGTCCTTCCCTAGCAAGGTGAAGGGTCGTCTGCCAGCTGTTCCTGTCGCATTAAATGCGATGGGTATAAATACCCGAGGAGGTTTTTCAAATTCCTTCTTATCTTTCTTTCTTCACATAGTTTTCTTCTTTACTTCTTTCATCTTCTCCGGTCAATCTTCAAGTTTTCCGGTGATCCTTTGAAAGAAAAAAGAAAATTTTCCTTTTCTTTTTTACATATATTAGCACTATGTCTGAGGGTTCCGATGTTGGTGGTAACCCTGGTAAGGCCATCGAGAAGTCCAAGAAGCTGATTCACAACACCACCTGTAAATGGGGTGAGAAGAGTTTTGCCAAGTTTGTCAAGGCAATGGAGTTCGATCCCTCGTGGGAGGTGGAGTTGCCGTCCAACAAAGGTACTGCTTTGGCTCCTCCTACCGGGAAGATGAGCCTGTATGGGGCCCATCTTGCCCTTTGTGGGTTTCGGCTACCTGCTACGAAGTTCCAGGTGGATACCCTGGTGAAGTATGGTGTCCATGTTACCCAGGTTAGTGGGTTTGGGATGCTTCGTCTAGTGCACTTTGAAGCCTGTTGCCGTGCTTTGGATATTGAACCGTCGTTTGAACGGTTCAATGTCTTTTATGTGTTGAACATGGAGGGTTCCTGGTTCAATTTTGTCCCTCGTCCTCAAGTTCCTCCCTGTGGGACCACTGCTCCGAAGTCCCTTCATGACTGGAAAGAGAAATTTTTCTATGTCAAGAGGGGGGTGATTCCGGTGGACATGCCGTGGAAAGTTGTTGCTGAGCGTCAAAGGGTGGGTGATCACCCTGTGATGGAGGGTTTTCGAGACCAGGAGTGGTTTAATGAGCTGGTAGCCCGTGCTTCCCCGTTTGATACGGGTATGTGTTCTGAAGCCATGTTGGCTTTACTGGGTATGAGCAGGGTGCAGATCATTCAAGGGAAAGAGCCGGTGATTACAACCCTTGGTAAGCTTTTTATGGGTCTTTTAACCGTTTCGTCTTTTGATGCCCAGTAACTGATTTGTCTTTTTTGGCTCAGCGATGTCGAAGTTTGATGCCTTTTTGCTGAGGGACAAGGCCCCGTTAGAATGGAGAGATCCTGCGGGGGGTAGGATGTCCGTGATTGACGAGATGGTGGATCGATTTTATTTTCCCTATCTGGAGTTCAAGCCAACCGTCCTTCTTTTTTCACGTGAGCATCCTATAAACCCTGACCCTTTATCTTCTGTTCCTCATGTGGGGGTAAACCCTTGTTTTGTCGTTTCCTCTGATGAGGAATCCACTGGATCTTCTGTAGAGATGGTGGATCCAGTGCCTCCGCGTGGTCGTAAGAAGAGCGTGCCACACTTTCATAAGCATAAGGTGTTGTCCCAAGCTAAGTCTGCGCCTTTGAGTGCAGGTGGTGAAGGGCCTCTCTTTGGTCAACGTGAGAGACGTGCAGAATCGTCCTCTTCCGCCCCTGAAGATGATTCGGCGGTCAGTCCGCTGAAAAAGAAGCGGAAGTTGGGCAAAGTTTCTGGCGGGAAAGCTGCATCCTCCAAGTCTAGCGGACCTGGTCCCGCACCGTTTGCTATGGAGATTAGTCCTCCGCCCGAGCGTCGTCCTCTGATCCAGAAGACGTTGAAGAAAGTAACCAGTAAGTGGTGTTCCGCCTCTTTGTTGCTTTTTGCTGTTTTGATATTTTCCTAAGTGCTGTGTTTTCTTGCAGTTGTTTCTCCGCGAGCTTCCGGTTCTGCCTCCGAGCCAAGTGTGACATCCGTCACCATTAATTTTATTTTATATATTCAATTTTAGTCCTTAAATTTTTTTATTTTGCACTTTGAGACCTTATAAATCGAATTATTTATTTAATAGCAAAAGTCATTATTTAATCGTCACACTTCATTTATTTTTTTTACTCTTTTGTTTGATCCGAAGACTCGTTTTCATATATATATATATATTTTGATTGTATAATATGGAATGAACAATCTTAATTGGTTGTATAATCGATCGATGTTTAGCAAACATATTTTATTAATTCTTTCTATTCACTAAATGAAACTAATTTCATTATAACTTTGGGTTATTATTTTTAAGTCAAAATAAATCGCCTGGCCTAAAATGTTAGCTATCTTTAAACAAAAGGGACAAATTTAAAATTCTAAATTAATTTCTTAGATTGATTGTTGTTTTATTAGGAATTTGAATGGAACCATCATATTATTATTTTTCTTAGTAACTTCCAATTAGGAGTGTTAATGTTATTCATTTCCTTTAATTTTGTTTATAAATGTCATTCATTATAGTAATAGAAGACAACTTTTCTTTTTCCAAGTCTTGCAAGTTTCCACACAAACACTACAAACCTTCATTTTTTTAACCCTTGCACCTCATCGCCTATCTATATACAATCACGATTTAACCGAACCTGTCTCTCTCACAATTTCTAGTTCAAGTTTTATGTTCAACAAATTCAAGCTCAAAGCCCTCAAGTATCAAGTCTTAAACCTTTGTTTCCTACTAGATTTTGGTATGGTTTTCATTTATACTTTTGTTTATATTTTATATACATTTTTCTACAACGAATCTTTGTCACCCAACACATTTATATAGTAAATGTTTTGTTATAACAATACATAAAGACTAATCTTTCATCTATGATTTTTTCAAACATATATGTACACACAATAATAATTACTTTTGATGTCAAAATATATATACATACACACGATGTTAATTTTTCACAGGAACTAAATATTGGTTCACTACACTTATCCATTTTTTTTGGTATATATATAAACATTATACATGATTTTAGACAAACTACAAAAGTCTTGGCATATGGATTAATTGTTTTATTTATTCATGCAAGGTCAAATTTATAAAAATAAGTTCTTCATTTTCTATAAACTTTTATATGTAAACCATGATTTTAAAAGTTAAAGAAAACGAAGAAACCTTGGTCTTTTATGCGAGTTATGACTCGGGTTAAAATAAATATTATTAGTTGTTAAATAAATAAATAAACCCCAAACATGATTCACATACAAGAGTACAAGTTTGTGTTATGACATTTTACCATACAATCGTGTATATATATATATATATATATATATATACATATTCCATATAAATATATATTTTCAAGAAGTTTTACACTATATTTCAACAGTCGTTGAGTTAAAACATTTGGAAACATAACTAGTAAATCATGATCAGTTTAGTTGGGTGAATAGGATACGTAACCAACATGCATCTTAAAGTGATAATGTATACTTTAGGACATGGGTAGCGCGATGCACATATACATCTTCAGACTTTGCTACATGGTTGCTATATGCTTGCTCTTGTTTTTCGCTTACATGTGAGTATATCTTTCCCCTTTTTACTGTTTTACTACTTTGGGGTGACTCATGTACCTATATATTAATCAAGTTTCAATTTCTTATACTTATTGCAATTCTCATGTGTGTTTGCTTTATGTTAATTGGTGTGTCTATGACTTGTCAAAATCATTAACCGCTGGGCGGCCTAGCTTTTCAATGAATAGTACTATGGTATACCCCCTTGAGACTCTGTTGAGAGAATCTTGGTCATTGTCTTGTTAATTCATTATTCAGTTGGTTAGTCATGTGTTAGTCATTATTCTCAGGTTTGGTTTTGAACGGATATTACTTATTACATAATTGCAAATGGTACAGCACATGAATTGCTAAACACTTTTTCCTACTATATTTTTTCAAACAGAGTATGCTCACCAATACATTTTTGTATTGACATATACTATTTTCGTACATGTTTCAGGTTATTTTGAGACGCTTCTTTTAAGCTTTTGGATTTATAATTAAGCTTTGACTTTATTGTATTTTAGTTAGACTTGATGCTTTAGAATCATTGTATCGTTGTATTTCATTTAATGTAATAAACTATTTAATCAATGTATTAATATTTACACTTTTAGTCCATGAGCTATTGAACAATCGTCACTACGTGACACCTCGATGTGTTCCGCCATCGGTTGGGGTGTTACAGATTGGTATCAGAGCCATGGTTATAGGGAATTAGGTTATTAGAATGCCTTTTAGCCTAGTCTATAACTAAGCTTACTTTCACGAGTCCTCTCGTGTATATTTCTCTTATTCTTATATTTTTTTTCAAGATATTTTAGCTATGATTCTTTCTCGTTTTTCTTTTGGTATTTTGCTTGGAGTAGAAGACATTCGTATTTCACAAATGAAACGATATCACCAAGTTAGGAGTGACATCCATACCTTGGTGATTAGTTTCACTCCTCTATATGTTATTTATCTTTGGAATATATCTTTGAGATAGGAGTGACATCCACACCTCAAAGAGTATTTCCTTCAAAAAGAAACTTAACCACTAAGCTAGGAGTGATGTCCTTAACTTAGTGATTGGTTTCATTCCACAATAGTTTTCAATTTTGAAATACATTTTTGAGTTAGGAGTGAAATCCATATCTCAAGGATCTATGTTTGTATCTCGATTTTCATCTCGCTAAAGCTTTGGAATTCACTAGTGATGGGGCACGTGCAATCTGGAAGGGTGAGCATTCACTTATAGGCTAAAGTACGCCCCACAAGTCACTAGGAAATTTCAAATACTTGAATTAGTCAAAGTTTCCTATGGAAACAATTCCAATGTTTTATATCATTAATATTTATATTTGTTTATCATTTGAAGACCCAATTTAATCATTTGATGTTTCATATGCCATTATTCATTGATCATTCGCTTTTAAATTCCTTATCATCATTATTAAAACTTTTTGCTCGTTTTATTATCACATTAAAGCTTATATTATATCTCCATGTTTACAAACTTACTTGATCAAAGTCACAGTATATCCTTAAATCTCTAAAACGATTAATTTGACAACTTATCCTATAAGTTTTTTCACAAAGCCTATTCGTCAAATTAGAACACACTTTATATACACCTTGTGTCTTGAAACAAGTAGCCGCCATGAGCCCAAAGAGATGCCTTAACGAACCTTAAAAACAAACGATCTTTTTATGTATAAATTTTCGTAGAAGTTTGACAATTAAAAGGTTTCAAGTTAACCCAATAACCCTTAGATTTTCTCAACATTTCATAATAATTAAAAATTTTCGACTTTAATGAAATTTCAACCTACAAGTTAAATAAATGTCTAAATACGAAAAATTCTATTTTCCAAAATTCATCAAGGCATCTGGGATCATTCACAACCTTCACGCCATTTTAAATTTCGGTCTTTTGAAACACATTAGAATTACACATACTTCATGAAATAGTTTCATCTTGCGTTTTATAAACTTGTATTGCATCTTTCACAAATCAAATGTAAACCTTTTATTTTCATACGACCAACCCAATATATGTTTTCGGGAGAAACTTGCAACTATTAATATGCCTTATAACACTTTTCAAACTCGACTTCTCGTAAACACATGAAAATGGGTACCTACGAAATCTTTTCATGTGAACCTGTTTTGAATCTAAAACACACTTCGATTTCTAAAAAGTTAGTCTCATGCATTACTACTATTCTTTCAAAAATATCACAGAGTTCGAGTAAACTGCGAAAATTTATCTTTTAACACTTGTACTCTTTCAGTTGCAAAACTTTTGGTTTAAACAATGAACATATTCTCTTATCAGAATGTTGCTAAATGTCTTTTATCGTATAATGCATATATGTAAAGTTACTAAATTTTAACTCGCGTGTCAGTAGGCTATACTACACCTATTCCGTGCACTCTCACTTGCCGTAAATTTCATTATCTTATTCTGGCACCATAGTTATCTCTAACACGTTATTTGTGATTTTTTTTACACTGCTTGTTTGCAAGAGTTGAACTCGTTTACTTTCATTTTGCGCAACTGTGCGATTTACTCGATTTATATTATACTATCCTTTCAATCGAAATTTTATGCTATACTTATATATTTACATGAACGCATATTTGGTATGCATGTTTTCTTTCCTGTTTTGAGCAAAACCCTGCTATACTTTACATTATTTTGTTCATTGTCATGGCCAACGAACATACTAGTTGATAACTCGTATGGGATCTAAGCCAGTGCCTACGTACGACTTGGGTTAGAGTATTTCTTTAATCCGAGGGGAACAGTGTAAATCTCGGAGTTTATCAATATAGGTGTCTAGAGCCCAACGATGTGAACAGAAGTTACCAGTTAAAGGTGAACCCGAAAGGGAAGAACCTCTAACCATGTCTATTACTTACCTGTTACTCTCATTACGGTTAAAGGGTAAACCCAAAAGGGAATGACCTCTAACCATGTCATTGTTTCATTGCAGTATCAATTACTTAGCATATCCTGATTGCACACATTTGTTTCTAATATTACATAGGATAGGGTTATGGAAAAGCATAACACCCTAGTGTAAGGTAAATCGATGATTACGGTCCGGAACGCAATCATGGGTTTACAGGTACGTAAGGGTGGTGTGTAATTCTATTTAGGCGGTTGGTGGACAATCAGTACGGGTCCAAAGTATCAGGAGTGTGGTGGGTCAGCTGCGGTACACCCTATATATAAGCATAAACGATACTACGGGAGCGGACTGGGAGTCTAACCAAGAACCTACCTATTACTTTATAATTACCACTTCGTTAGATCATTGACTAATAGCTAGCATTTTCGATAAGAACATTTTACATAAGCTTCAATTAGTTATGTTGGAGCCTTCCTTGTTGACCACCGCTACAGAAAACCTTAAACTTTATATACTTTTACACTCTATGTTAGTCGAAATTTTGTTGCATGACCTTAATAAAGTTTGGTCAGAAACCTTTCTAAAGTAGGGGAGACTGTGACAACCAACATTTTTTTCCAATATTTAGTTATAACTTTAGGGACCTATGGTGACAATAAACCAAAAAAGAAAATAGCATAAACCGTATTTAACGTAATGTTTGGATATAATTATAATACCCGAATATTCAAAGCCTTGCAGTAACAAATCCCAATTATCTTGTTGGATACTTAAATGGTTCATCATTAGTGTCCCATACCGACTTTTACTAATAATAATATTATTATATCAATTCTCTTAAAAAATAATAAATTTTGAATTCATGAAACAACAAAACCATAATTGCATTTAGTGCAATGCATATGAAACATAAGATCAAATCTTGTAGTATGATCATTTATTTATTATATTTATTTATTTATTTATTTATTTTGTTGTTGTAACGTCCAACCCACAAGTGAAACATATTGCATCATCAAAACCATTAAAATCTATTAATTGATATTGATCAAGCCATTTTGCTTATAACCATAACCACATTGCCAAACCTTCTAACTTCAAACTGGAGTCAACGCCAACCAAAATCACGTATTTTTGTCGGTCATCCTTTCCATATTCACGACAACCTCTGACCCAATCGAACAAATCTACGAGGGGTGGTTGCGGCATTACTTCCCCGACGAGCCACCATAACCAACCACTACTTTAAACTTTGTCAAATCATGAATGATACATTTCTTAAAACCTATTTGCCTTATTACAATATCTTTGTTTCATAGAAACCCCCACTTGAAATGAATTTCGAGACGAAATTTTCTAAAGTAGGGGAGACTGTGACATCCGTCACCATTAATTTTATTTTATATATTCAATTTTAGTCCTTAAATTTTTTTATTTTGCACTTTGAGACCTTATAAATCGAATTATTTATTTAATAGCAAAAGTCATTATTTAATCGTCACACTTCATTTATTTTTTTTACTCTTTTGTTTGATCCGAAGACTCGTTTTCATATATATATATATATATTTTGATTGTATAATATGGAATGAACAATCTTAATTGGTTGTATAATCGATCGATGTTTAGCAAACATATTTTATTAATTCTTTCTATTCACTAAATGAAACTAATTTCATTATAACTTTGGGTTATTATTTTTAAGTCAAAATAAATCGCCTGGCCTAAAATGTTAGCTATCTTTAAACAAAAGGGACAAATTTAAAATTCTAAATTAATTTCTTAGATTGATTGTTGTTTTATTAGGAATTTGAATGGAACCATCATATTATTATTTTTCTTAGTAACTTCCAATTAGGAGTGTTAATGTTATTCATTTCCTTTAATTTTGTTTATAAATGTCATTCATTATAGTAATAGAAGACAACTTTTCTTTTTCCAAGTCTTGCAAGTTTCCACACAAACACTACAAACCTTCATTTTTTAACCCTTGCACCTCATCGCCTATCTATATACAATCACGATTTAACCGAACCTGTCTCTCTCACAATTTCTAGTTCAAGTTTTATGTTCAACAAATTCAAGCTCAAAGCCCTCAAGTATCAAGTCTTAAACCTTTGTTTCCTACTAGATTTTGGTATGGTTTTCATTTATACTTTTGTTTATATTTTATATACATTTTTCTACAACGAATCTTTGTCACCCAACACATTTATATAGTAAATGTTTTGTTATAACAATACATAAAGAATAATCTTTCATCTATGATTTTTTCAAACATATATGTACACACAATAATAATTACTTTTGATGTCAAAATATATATACATACACACGATGTTAATTTTTCACAGGAACTAAATATTGGTTCACTACACTTATCCATTTTTTTTGGTATATATATAAACATTATACATGATTTTAGACAAACTACAAAAGTCTTGGCATATGGATTAATTGTTTTATTTATTCATGCAAGGTCAAATTTATAAAAATAAGTTCTTCATTTTCTATAAACTTTTATATGTAAACCATGATTTTAAAAGTTAAAGAAAACGAAGAAACCTTGGTCTTTTATGCGAGTTATGACTCGGGTTAAAATAAATATTATTAGTTGTTAAATAAATAAATAAACCCCAAACATGATTCACATACAAGAGTACAAGTTTGTGTTATGACATTTTACCATACAATCGTGTATATATATATATATATACATATTCCATATAAATATATATTTTCAAGAAGTTTTACACTATATTTCAACAGTCGTTGAGTTAAAACATTTGGAAACATAACTAGTAAATCATGATCAGTTTAGTTGGGTGAATAGGATACGTAACCAACATGCATCTTAAAGTGATAATGTATACTTTAGGACATGGGTAGCGCGATGCACATATACATCTTCAGACTTTGCTACATGGTTGCTATATGCTTGCTCTTGTTTTTCGCTTACATGTGAGTATATCTTTCCCCTTTTTACTGTTTTACTACTTTGGGGTGACTCATGTACCTATATATTAATCAAGTTTCAATTTCTTATACTTATTGCAATTCTCATGTGTGTTTGCTTTATGTTAATTGGTGTGTCTATGACTTGTCAAAATCATTAACCGCTGGGCGGCCTAGCTTTTCAATGAATAGTACTATGGTATACCCCCTTGAGACTCTGTTGAGAGAATCTTGGTCATTGTCTTGTTAATTCATTATTCAGTTGGTTAGTCATGTGTTAGTCATTATTCTCAGGTTTGGTTTTGAACGGATATTACTTATTACATAATTGCAAATGGTACCGCACATGAATTGCTAAACACTTTTTCCTACTATATTTTTTCAAACAGAGTATGCTCACCAATACATTTTTGTATTGACATATACTATTTTCGTACATGTTTCAGGTTATTTTGAGACGCTTCTTTTAAGCTTTTGGATTTATAATTAAGCTTTGACTTTATTGTATTTTAGTTAGACTTGATGCTTTAGAATCATTGTATCGTTGTATTTCATTTAATGTAATAAACTATTTAATCAATGTATTAATATTTACACTTTTAGTCCATGAGCTATTGAACAATCGTCACTACGTGACACCTCGATGTTTCCGCCATCGGTTGGGGTGTTACACCAAGTGAGACGGAGGTTGCCAGCAAAAGGCGGGAGGAGGAGGATGCGAAGGCTCGCGCAGAGAGAGAGGCAGCTGAGGCCGAGAAGCGGGCCAATGAAGCTGCTGCCAAGGAGGAGGAGAGGGTAGCAGCTGAGAAGCTACGTCTGGAGGAAGCGGCTAGGAAAGCTGAGGAGGAAAGAGTGGCAGCTGAAAAGCTGCGTCTGGAGAAGGAAAAGGCTGAGGCTGAAGCCAGGGCTGAGGAGGCGGCCGCCAAGGCTAGGGCGGAGGAGGAGGCCGCCAGGCTCGCCAGTCTTTAGGTGCTTTCTGGTGGTTCTCCTGGGGGTGGTGGTGGTGGACCTACTGGTGGGAGGTCAAGTGTGGACCGGAGTGACCCGGGTTACTTCGCGGGCGATGTGATTTGGCGTCCGCACTGGAGTATCCGGGAGAACTCCCGCTTCGCCAACCCTCTAACGGCCGAGGAGTTTGTTTCGGAGGTTGTTCCTCCCAAGGAAAGGGAGTATCAAGATAGCCTGCCCCGGTCGCAGTTGATCGCCGATATCTGTGTTGGGCAGGCGCTTCAAGTTGCTGCTATTGAATCTTTAAAGCGGCGTGATCAAGAGTATGCCCGGGATATCGCGGAGTTCAATGCTCGGCGGGCTAGCCAGGCACAGAGGGAAGAGAAAATGAAGTCAGAGGTAGATAGGTACCGTGATAGGGCCTATAAAGCTGAGGATCGGGTGAAGGAGCTGGAGAAGGAGCATGCGTTGGCTCATCAGCGGTGGGTCGATGCTTGTCAAGTGACCAACCAGGAGACTATGAAGCTGAAGGATCAGATCCAGACCTTGAAGAATGAGAACGCGAAACTTCGGGAAACCGCGGAGGGCCATGCCAAGGTTTTGGCTGATAAGGACTCCATGGTGGCGGGTCTTCGGTCTGATTTGCGCAACAAGGATGATGAACTTGTTGGCGCCTCTTCTCAGCTTTCCGAGTTGGCGGGTGAGAAAGAAGCGTGGTTGAAGGAGAGGGCGGCGTTGATGGAGGAGCGGGCTTCGTTGGAGGAATCCCTGACCGTATCGCAGACAGAGGCTGAAAATGCCAAGGTTCTCTTGGATGAGGCCAATGTTGCGCAGGAGAAGTCCCAAGAGTCCATCCGCTGGGTGATGACCGAGGGTATCGCCGGTGTAAGTACTTTTCTCTCCTTCTTACTGTCCTTAGCGTATTCTCTTTCTAATCCTTGTTTTTATGCAGATTTTCAAGCGGTTCTGGAACGAGCCCAATCTCGGCGATCAGGTTGTTGCTATCGCTGCTGCTGCGCGCGCTGCTGGGGAGGCTGAGGGATTCGACACTGGGTTTTACCATGCGCTGAATGGAGGGTGTATTACTGAGGGTGCGCATGATGGTAAACCCAGGGAGAAGGAGTATGAAGCTGAGCTTCTGAAGTTTGAGCAGGTCGAGTTCCCCATACTGAAGACGGTTGCAGACTGTAATCAGTATGCTGATCCAGCTGGCGCCCTCCGTTACTTTATAGAAGAATCCGACCGTTTGGGTGCGGAGGCGCAGCAGAAAGGGAAGCAGCCAGCGGGTGGTGGTGAAGGCACGTCCGGAGGTGGTCCGGAGGATGAAGATGAGCAGTTGGTGGACTTTGGAGGGTCCGGGGAGGAGTAGGCGGTTTGTTTAGTATGTTTTTATTTTAAACTTTCTTGTAAAGCTTGAGGCAGCTTGAACGCCTCCTTTTGTGATGTATATATGAACTTTTGTGTTAACTCTGTGTTCATTTGGATTGATTGTTGAGTCCGACGATAGTTATGAGTGTTATGTATGCCTTGAAGACCCAACTTCCAGTAGTGCACAATCGTAAATTAAAAGATAGAAATTTCTTAGGATTCACAAAAAGGTGGCTTAGGCGTGTGTAGCCCAAGTGTTTACAAAGATTATATGTAACAGAAACGTAGTTGTGCCGCGTTCCAGGAGCGCGGGACAGGCGTTCCATCGAGCTTCTCTAACGCGTAGGCGCCTTTGCCCAAAATTTCTTGTATTTTGTAGGGGCCCTCCCATGTTGGGGCAAGTTTACCTTGCTTTTCCGCGTTTGAAGCGCTATTGTTTCTGAGAACGTAATCTCCAATGTTATAGTTATGTAACTTAACTCTTTGATTGTAGTAGCGCTCCAGTTGACTTTTGTATCTGGCTTCTTTGATGGCGGCGAGCTCTCGTCGTTCTTCAAGTAAGTCGAGGTTTAGTCGTAGCTCTTTGTCATTCTGCCTTTTTTCCGCCATGAGTACTCTTGCGGAGGGGCATCCTATTTCGGCGGGAATGACAGCCTCGGAGCCATAGGTTAGGCTGAAGGGAGTTTCGCCATTGCTGGTTTTGGTGAGTATGCGATTTGCCCTTAGGACGTGCGGGAGCTCGTCCACCCATCCTGTTCGTTTGGTCCCCAGCCGCTTTTTAATGCCTTCGATGATGCTTCGGTTTGCTCTTTCGACTTGGCCATTCCCTTGGGGGTGGGCTACTGAGGTGAAGATCTGCTGGACGCCCATTTGCGCCAACCATTGTTGCAAGTGTTGGTCGGTGAATTGGGTTCCATTGTCGCTTACAATTTGATATGGCAAGCCGAACCTGCAGATGATAAATTCCCATATGAACTTTTTGGTGTGTGCGCCGTCAATTTTTGCTAGCGGCTTTGCTTCGATCCATTTTGTGAAATAGTCGATTGCCACTATTAAGAACTTGACGTTTCCTGGTGCTGTGGGAAATGGGCCAACAAGGTCTATTGCCCATTTCTGGAACGGCCATGCCGCTGTGACGGGAATTAAGTCGTTTTTAGGGCGCAGGGTGTTTGGCGCGTGGCGCTGGCAAGAATCGCACTTGCGCAGTTCTGCCACTGCGTCTGGGTGCATGCCTGGCCAATAATAGCCTGCGTTCATTAGCTTGGCCACCACCATTCTGGGTCCTGCATGTAGTCCGCATGTACCTTCGTGGATGTCTCTGATGAGGAAAGAGGCGTCTTCTTTGTCGACGCATCGCAGTAGCGGACCGAGGTATGATCGTCGATAGAGGATTCCGTCCGTTAACTGATAGTGCAAGGCTTTGTGCTGGAGCTTTTGTGCCTCCGCTTTGTTATCGGGTAACGTTCCGGATGTGAAGTAAGCCTTCAGTGGTGCCATCCAAGAGGTGTTTCCTGTTTGGATGACGTTGACTTGCCTTGTAGGAACTGATGGGGTTTCTTGTAGTTCGACACGGACGTTTTTGGCCATGTGCTCAAAGACTGTGGAAGCCATCTTGCTTAAGGCGTCGGCGGGTTTGTTCTCGCTGCGGTTGATGTGGATGACTGTGCAGGAGACGAATTTGCGTATAAGTAGTTTGGCCTGTTGTAGATATAGGGCCATTGTGGCGTCCCTTGCATCGTATGTGCCATTGATGTGGCCTGCTACTAGTAGTGAATCGACATGCGCTTCGATGTGTGAGGCTCTTATTTGATGTGCGATGCGTAGTCCTGCTAGGAGCGCTTCGTATTCTGCCTCATTATTTGTTGCGGCAAAGTCTAATCTAATGGCGTATGTGTATTCTTTTTTGTTTGGGCTGATCAGCCGCAAGCCCGCACCTGCGCCGTCTGAGTTTGACGCACCGTCGGTGTAAAGTTTCCACCTTTCATTTTCCGGCGTTGGTTGTGCGGGATCCTGCTCCTCGAGGCACTCCGCGATTTTGTCCGTTGGTATTTCGGTGGCGAAGTCAGCGAGAACCTGTCCTTTAACTGCGGGTCTGGGCTTGTAGTTGATGGTGTGTTCACCTAGTTCGATTGCCCATTTTGCTAGACGTCCCGAGGTTTCTGGCTTGCGTAGGACGTCACTGATTCTGTAGTCTGTTAGGACGTTTATTGGGTGGCCATGGAAATATCGGCGCAATCTGCGCGAAGCGTGAATGAGAGCTAGTACCAACTTTTCCATTGTGGAGTACCTAGTCTCTGCGTCTAACAAGGTTCTACTGATGTAGTAGATGGGTGTTTGTACGGTTTTTCGATCTACCAAAAGTACCGCGCCGATTGCCCGCTCTGTTACAGAGAGGTATAGGGTTAGCGGCTCTTTGGGTAATGGTGCTGTAAGAGTAGGTAAATTCATAAGACATTCCTTCATTTCTTTAAAAGCTTTTTCCGCCTCAGGGGTCCATCGGAAATTGCTTTTCTTAAGACAATTCTTTAGAGTGTCTACAAATGGAAAAGACTTTGAAGCGTAATTTGAAAGGAAGCGGTTGAGGGCGACTAGGCGTCCCATTAGCGTTTGTACTTCCTTGATGCTTGTTGGTGAAGGCATTCTTTCAATTGCTAGGACTTTGTCTGGATTCGCGCGGAAACCGTCGCGCGTGACTACAACGCCTAGGAATCTTCCTTCCTCCATGCCGAAGGAACATTTGCTGGGGTTGAGTTTCATGCGCACCTTGCGCAGTTGATTGAATGTCTTTTGGATGTCTTCCAGCATGTTGTCTTCGTCTTTGCTTTTGATGACGAGGTCATCAACGTACACTTCCAAGCGCACCCCTATCTCGTGGATGAAAGCGCTGTCCATGAGACGTTGGTATGTGGCTCCCGCGTTTTTCAGATCGAAGGGCATTTTGGTGTAGCAGAAGATGCCCGTGTCTGTGCGGAAGGCCGTTTGTCTTCATCTTCCTTCGCCATTTGGATCTGGTGGTAGCCTTTGTAGGCGTCGAGGAAGCATTTGAAGCGGAATGGCGCTAGGGAGTCCACCTTTAAGTCGATTTCTGGGAGAGGGTAGCAATCCTTTGGACAAGCTTTGTTTAGATCTTTGTAATCGACGCACATGCGCCATCCGCCTGTTGCTTTACCTACCATGACCAGGTTGGCGACCCATGTTTGGTAGCGTATTGGGCGGATAATGCCAGCGTTTAGTAGTTCATTGACCTGTTCGTTCATCGCCTTTGTTTTCTCCGGTCCCATTTTGCGCATCTTTTGGGCAACTGGCTCTACTGATCTGTACGTGTTGAGTTTGTGTTCCGCGATGTTTCTTGGAACGCCGATCATGTCAGATGGTTGCCAGGCAAATATGTCTGTGTTTTTTACTAGCAGTTGTTTAAGGTGCGCCCGTATGGTGTTGGAGATTTCATGGCCGATGATGACCGTTTGGTCCGGGAATTTAGGGTTCAGAACCCAGTTTTCCGGTTCCGATCGGGTTTGTGTTTTTTGTGGTTTTGCCACGTCGATCGCGTGGCACTGTTTATTGCCGCGGATTATTGCAACGCCGGTTCGGGTTGGGAAACCTACCATTTGGTGCGGGGTGGAGGCGTTGGCGTTGAACTTTGCCAAGCCTTCCCGCCCTAGTAGGACATCGTGGCGAGAAGTGGCTGGTAGGACCATGAAGTCATAGATTTCTGTGCGTTCGTGGGTACCATCTGTTAGAGTAACCGGGAAGGTGATGATGCCGCGCGGCATGATGACTTCGTCAATAAAGCCTGAGATTGGTGCGTTGACTGGAACGAGGCGGGCTTTGTCATCCTCGTCCAGTTGTTGAAAACACTGATCATATATGATGTCAGTGCTGCTTCCGCCGTCTAGGAACATTGATTGCGTTCGATAATGTCCTACGACGCCGGTGACGATTAATGGCGCGGTGGCGGAGGGTCCGCCTCGTACTCTGGGGAGGAGGACGTCCACCTCTTTCCAAGAGTCGTCGGTCTCTCTTGGGCGCTTTCCTTTATTTTGGCGTTTTCCCGCGTCGGAGATCATGTTGCAATGATGATGCGGAGTGTGCCTGATGTAACTTGTTTGTAGGTTCCGGATTGGTTTCTTTCCGGGCTCTTCATGCTTGTCGTCTTGGTTGTTGCGCCCGCCTCTGTTAACGTTTTTGACAAGGTGACCGAGCTGGCCTGTCTTTAGTTCCGCCTCGATTTCTAACTTTAGGCTGTAGCAGTTGTCCGTCAGGTGGCCGTAATCGTTATGGTACTCGCAGTATTTGGTGCGGTCCACGTTCTTTCGTGTGCCCAACACTTTAGGTTCTTTGAAAGCGACCTGCTCTGTCTTGAGTACCTGTGAGGGAGTTTTGGTTAACGGCGTCCAGTCGGTAGTTTTCTTGGATTGGGCTTTGTGGTCCCTTGATTGTTTGTTTGTGATCGTCTAGCGGGCATCTGTGGAGGGCGAGTATTTGCCTTCGTCTGTTGGTCCTGAAATGCGCGACCACACGGATTGCTTGCCCTTGTTTCTGTTGGGGTTGTTGGTTTGGTTATATCCGCGCTGTTGTTTGATGGAGCGCTCCGAGGATGCGTATATTTTTGAAGCCTTGATGACTTCTTCCCAGGAATCAGGGATTCCTGTTTTCCCGGATAGGGTTTTCATGAGATCCTCGCTGCGTACACCGTGGATGAAGCCTGCGCGGGTTAGTTCTTCCCCGCAACCAATTTGCAGCGCCTCTTTGTTGTAGCGCACGATGTAGTCGTCTATTGATTCGTTGTCTGTGCGCTGGCAAAGGAGGATGTGGGCCTTGTCTCGTTTATGCCGTCTGAGATGGGAGAAGTGATCTTTGAATTTTTGGATGAGGTCATCGAAGTCTAAGATGCCCCCGATGGGGAGGTTGTCGAACCAAACTCTGGCCGCGCCGGTAAGGGTTTGTGCAAACAGGTGACACCAAACCTGTACAGGCCAGAGGACTGTGGTTCCGGCGCACTCGAAATCATGCAGATGATCTGTGGGGTCTCGCAGGCCATCGTATCTGCCGATGCTGCTAGGGAGTTTTGCTTGTTTTTCTATAGGTGCGGTGGCTATTCGTTGACAGAATTTTGAACTTAAGGCGAACGACTTAGGCCTGTACGGTCTGTTTAGGTCGTCGTCTTCCTTGTGGTGTGATGTCGCCGAGTGGGTTTTCGCTAGCTTCCGCCTTTTGGCCCTCGAGGCTGTTGCGTCTGAATCGCTGGTGGGTTGGTAGCCGTCGGATTCCGACGCGGAGTCTACTAGGTCCTGGTCGCGTGCGTTTTTACTGCGACCTACACCCTGAGACCTTGGACGCGTGGTTTGTTTTTCCTTCCCCTTCCGGCTGTGTTTGGCGGAGGGGGAAGCCTTACTTTTAGATTTACTGTTTTGGATTTTTGCCAGCATATTCTGGTAGATCTTGGTGTTTTTGAGTTGTTTTCTAAAGAGCCACTCGTCGGGGTCCATGGGTGTGTTGGGTACGTCCGATTCGGAGGATTCTGAGGCCGAAACCGCGCGGGGCGGTGTTTCCTCCCTTATGGTTGCTGGCTGCGTGTCCTTGTCCGGAGTTTGGAGCGTTGCCGCTCTGGCGGTCTGAACGACCGTAGAGGGGGTTGCTCCCTTGGATCCGACAGGGGTTAGATCAGCCATTTTGTGAGTAAAGGATGTGGTTTTGAAAGTTTTGTGAGTCTTTCAGCCGGTACGGATGGCGCCAATGAAGAAACAACGAGTAAAAGTGGGGTAGATGTAGGATAGGGTGGTATTTGAGGTATCGACTCGTGTTCGCAGCAGGGTATAATCCTTGGCTCACAACGATGGTTGGTCTATGGTTGTATACACGAATGGCAAGCAATCATACACAATAGACAAAGATATAAGTGGTTCGATCTTGTAAGATCTACGTCCACTGTGAAAGGTGATCTCTATTAATGAATAGTATGAACAATGATACAAGTGGAAATACAAGTGTGTTTGTTCTTATTGGCTGGTATTCAACGTGTAGAGAAAGGAGGTCAAGTTCTCCTTTTATAGGAGATGCATGGGCCGAGGATTCTGGAGCCCATCCATCTTTTAATGGGCCGGGCTTGGGGACCGGGCCGGTTGGTTGGTAGGCCCACTTAGTTGGATCCTAACCCTTGGTTAGATAAAGTGATCCAAGTTGGGGAGGGCCTCTTCTGATTGGACCACGTGTCACCTTGTGGTTGGCAGGTTGGGAGGTTCTTCGTCCTCCACACACGTGGCGTGCTGTGGATGGTGTGCAGGGGCGTCAGCTGTCAGACGGCTGACCCCTTGTCAGCTGATATCTGACGGGGGGAAGCAAGTTGGTGTCCAAGGGGGATGTCTTTGGGTGTTGCCAACTGGTGCCCCTGCGCCTTTGGCGCTGTGGTGCTCCTGGAAGTGATTCTTCCCGCGGGTGTTAGAACTTCCCGTGGAGGCTTTTTTGAATGGCGGGTAGGGTGCGCCTGAAAGCGGTACCCTACCCCTTCAGGGACGAAGTTTCTAAAAGTAGGGGATGCTATGACATCCGTCACTTTTATTTTATTTTATTTTTATAATAATAATAATAATAATAATAATAATAATAATGATAATAAATAATATTACTAGTCTTGAGCCCAAACAACAAT
The DNA here is from genome assembly GCA_028751855.1 of Ambrosia trifida. Classification (NCBI taxonomy): domain Eukaryota; kingdom Viridiplantae; phylum Streptophyta; class Magnoliopsida; order Asterales; family Asteraceae; genus Ambrosia; species Ambrosia trifida. Next base: position 92,242,847 of record CM054123.1, on the reverse strand, counting down.
CCAACATTACCTTTCCTTCCTTTATTTTTCGGAGCCCACAACACAGGCCCAAGCCAGCAGCCCATCAGCCCAGCCCACACAACCAGGCCCAAACCCTTCTTCCCCTTTATATGTTAAAATATATATATATATATATATATATATATATATATATATACTGATGCTGCCGTGGCTCGAACCGGAGCCGGCACAGCAGAACACACACGCGCACACCACTAAGCTACAACTCATTATTGATTTAATCCCAACCTTAATTGTATAAATACACATCTAAGCCTGATCCATTCCTCCTTCCTTACTGCTACTGCTGCACGACTTTGATGACCAACCAAGCGTGATTTGTGGATTTAATTATCACCATTTACTACTTTTTTTTGACCGATAATTAAAATTCATGTCAACCTTGTGCACCATTATCGCATATAATCAGCTAAACCTTTCCAATTTGATTGATAATCACGCGTCTTTGACCATTGACGGGTCAAAACGCAGAAACATACCTTAAGCATCATGGCCCTATAAATTAAACGTTCCTAGAGAGCCTAAGAATGCCGAACAACAAAACCTCACCTTCAATTTCTGTTAGCAATTCGTGCCTGATCATAGTCGTCGCTCGTTGACTTTTTGGTTGACTCGTGTTCTTACTTCAACTCGGCTTGGTAAGAATCGATTCATTCTATGTTTTTGATCCTTTATACATTCCGACCAATAACCCTATGAATCCAGGGGTTATTGGTTGATGAATTGGTGTATTAGAAAAACTAGGGTTCTTATGTTTTATTTGGGGAAGATGACTAAACCACGTATATAATAAATGTTTTAAAAACTGAAACATATACAAATCTGATGTACAGACCAGTTGGTTGGGGTGTTTGGCTAAAGGCATTGAACCGGCCAAGGGCCCAGGTTCGAGCCCCACAACCAACAACATTTTTTTACCTTTCTTATATATATATTTAACATATTATTTTTTAAAAAAATAGTTTTTAAATACTAAAAGTGCTTATTAAATTCTACAAAAATTACTATATGATCTTCTAATGGTAAAGTTCATTTTACAATTTTTAGTTTTTCAAAAATAATTTATTTAACATATATTATTAATAATATAAGTTTATTCATTTATATTTATTAAATTCTATGAAAATATCTAAACGATTTTATTAAATCCCACAAAAATTATCCTAAACTTGTATATTCTCAAACATTCCAGAAAATTTTTTTAATTCAGAAAAATCGTTTATTTTATATTTTTAATCAATTTTTGTTAGTTTTAATAATAAATAAATCATAATAAATTCATTTTTCAATATTTTTGCACCAAAATTTTATATAAATTATTTCTAACTATCAACTGAAATACAATTTTTAATTCAGAAATTCTTTAATTTTAATATTTTTAGATATTAAAGTTATATTTAGACAATTTGAAATAAATAGATTATATATTCTATTTTCAAGAAAATAATTTTATAAAAATTATTTTCACACTTAAAACCTTATGTTGTAACTATATTCAACTTAAAATTTTACAAAAAGACTTTTATTCATTTATTTATTAAATTTCTTATATTTAATAAACAATTTGATTATTAACCAAATAAATAGTTATCCCCAATTCGAAGCCCTAGAAAATACTTATAGACTAGATAGATTTAGACTTATTTGTTACCTTATACATAGGGTGATACTTGACAAACGTTGGAATACACTTATTCAATTCCACAAGACTTACCACCGTGCTAAGGTGAGTATTACTTATCCCCTTTTTCGCTTTTACAACTTTTGGGGTGATTCATGCACAAGTATACAAACTTTCATACTCATTAACACATACATTTTTATTCATTTACAATTCATATACGTGTCTTGTTTATCTTTGTGCTTATGTTGAACATGAATGTAGCTTACGTACAAAATCATACATCTAGACATAACTTATGTTATGGTGCTCTTTACATATAGACGTAACTTATGTTACGGTGCTCATTTAGACATAACTTATGTTATGGTGCTCTTTTAGACTTGACACGTGTTGAGGTGCTCATTATCAATTTCTTTGTACAAACTTTACATTTGATCTTTGTCTTGTTTGGTTACTTGCGTGTTTACATAATGCCTTGGTGATGCTAGACACATGAATTGTAATACCTTTTCAAACTTATACTATATGTACAAAGCTAAGTAGTACTCACCAACATCATATGTTGACAAAATTATTTTCGTGCATGTTTCAGGATAAGCTGCTTGACGCTTCACATAGGACTTTGGACTTAGATTAAATCAATCAATTATCTTTATTTTGTTGTCTTGTATTTAATTTCCCATGTTGTAAAACAATATTCAATAATCATATATTTACATTTTAGTACCATGAGCTTTTGAACAATCGTCACTACGTGGCACCTCGATGATTCCGCCATCGGTTGGGGTGTTACAATTCGAGTCAATCTGAGCGGAACTTTGCTCGTGCTTGGGCGCTTGGCTCGTTTACAAACCGAACCGAGCGGCTCGTTTACAAACCGAACCGAGCGGCTCGTTTACTTCGAGCCGAAAACCGAGCGAGCATTTTTCGAGCACGAATTTTTCCGAGCGAGAATCGAACAGAGAGTAATTTGGACAACCAAAAGATAGAGATGTTTCCTTCGATGTTTTCATTTTCGGGTGATAGCTAAGATCGAATTGTCCGATGATAACATTAATATTGAGATCCGAGTGTCCAAGGATGAGGCTTAGGTTAAGGCTGCCGAGGCAATAATAATACTATAGAGAACAGGTTTTGCATTGTATAGAAATCTAAGCAGAAGCAATTTTCTATTTGGGTTTCATTTATTTTTTGTAGCCCTGTAGCCGAAGGGCTGCTCGGTTTCTAGTCATCGACTCTCAAAACAGCATGGTGGATATTGATAAAAGATGTGTAGGGATAATTGTTTTTTTATTGATAGATAATATTTTGGTACATCTTGTTACTAATTCCTAGTAGCTATTTATAAGAAAACACAAGAACTAATAATTACAAAAGAAATAAAACTTGACCGTTGACTGCATAATCATTGGAGGAGAAATTATCTTCAATACATTGTGACATAAGGTGATATCAAGCGGCGATTAGTGGGGGACAATTAATAATATAAAGAAGTCAAGACTTCCACCCCATGACTTATAGTTTTACTATTAAACTTAGTGTTAAATTTTTTATTGGGTTATGTGTGCTAGGTATCTTTTGTTTGTAAATATTTAAGTCAAATCCATTAGAATGTTATGTATAAAGCTTTAAATATATCTGTAATTTGTGTCTATATTTATAATTAAAGATATCATAAATAAATAAAAAATATTTGAGCCGAACCAAGCCAAGCGGACCTTTGCTCGTGCTTGGCTTGTTTACAAACCGAGCCGGTCGGCTCATTTACATCTGAGTGGAAGATTGAGCGAACATTTTTCACACGAGCGACGGGCGAGTCACGAGCGGCGAGCCATTTGAACAGCCCTAACGAGGAGTGATTCCAACTCTCGACAAGTGGGTATCAAGAAGGGTACCATTTCGTTAATTCTTAGGGTGCTAGAAAATATAAGCATAAGTGACTAGGAAATGACGCACTAAACATGTACATTTCTTAGGGCACCTTGATATATTTTAGAACATTTGCACGTCACATACTCACTATACAAAAAGTTATGCTTGCCATCGTCCAAAGTTCTATTGACTTGAAAACACCTTAGAAAAATTTGTCTTTACATTGGTTTCATGGTTATAGGAACCCTCAACATGTATTTGATCACAGCATGTGTCAACCACTTTCCCTATGGATCGGCCCTTGCTGATCAGTTGCTCTCCTTCTTGAAATCTATACAACGAGCCTCCTTGGGTTGGCCCGTTACTATCTCTGACATTTTGGCTCCAACATGCAACCCACGATATGGTTTATAGCCTTATTGCAACCCTTTTGATAACCTTTATGACTAGGGTTGCAAATGAACCGAACGAACACGAACAAGACCTTGTTCGTGTTCGTTTGCTAAGGAAATTATGTGTACACGAACAATTCATGAACACTTACCGAAATATATTTTTTTGTTCGTGTTCGTTTGTTAAGAAAACACACGTGTTCGTGTTCGTTTGTGTTTGTTTGTTAATTATGTTCATGAACGCACACGAACATAAACGAACATTAATGAACACAAACAAGTGTTCATTAACAGAAAGAATTGTTCATGAACGAAAACACTAAAGAATATACTTACTTCACATGAATTATTTATTTATTTTAGTAAAATAAATAAAAATTAAAGAATATAAAATAAAATTATAAAAATTAAAAACTCTATTAAACTATTGAACACAAACAAACATAAACGAACGAACGCGGACTCTGTTCATGTTCGCTCGTTTAACTAAATGAATGAAATTTTTTGTTCGTGTTCGTTCATTTATTAAATGAACGAACACAAACAAACTTCTCGCCGAACGGTTCATGAACTGTTCGCTGAAAGTTCAGTTCGTTTGTAACCCTATTTGTGACACTTTGGAACCATGAACTCGCCCACCAGCTTAACTAATAACCTTGTGCCTCCTTTGCAAGGCTCCTTTGGACTAATCACTGAAGAGGACCCAACTCTTGACAACCAGCGTAGGGTGCCTAGAAGGGTAAGCACTTATGACAAACACCTTTTCTTACGGCTTCACGTATTGGCACACCCCAACTCTTATTTGTACACTCTGTTGCTATATACACTGCTTATAGGGTCATACGCGGTGTGTGGAGGGTCTGACAATGAGAATGTTGTGGCCCCCTATACGTCACGTGTAGGCCTATACCCGACGTATAGGTCCTAACAAATGAGAGTTTGTGCAAACAATTTTGGGGGTGTACCATTACCATCACCCTTTCTTAATCACTCAGGTACCATGAAGGATAAATAAAAGTAACAAGGAACATACCCGACACATTAAGTATGTTCTCGAACAAACTCGATCCTTGAACATTTTGCTTGTTATAGGAAGTTACATGAGGTAGATAACCTATGAGGTAAATAAACACGAAACTAATGGGGAAACACAGAACCTGAAATATTTCTGAATTGATATCCGGGTATGTGGTTGGATATAAGATTAATTTTATAATAATTCATAAGTATGAGACGGGCAAAATGTTCAACGATCTAAGCTTGCAAGCCCTCATTGTGACACCTGGCAAATTCGGGTTAACAACGTTGTCTAGATGAAAGTCTACCTTAGCGAGTCACGCGTATATTGTACTTAACTGGGTTAGTTAAGTCGGGATATGGTTCGGGAACTATTGGTTAGTCTAGAAGATCATTGGATGTTGGTCTAGAGGTTCGTTAGATGTCGGTCCTTAACCAAGTGTACAAACGGTGACGATTTGTAGGATCGTCAGGGCATACGGAACGTACGAGTCTCGAGTCCCGGGAATTGGTGAACGAGTGTAAATATGTGTATTTACTTGTGTTATGTGTTTACAATCATTATGTGAGTTGTCGGTACATGAATATGCATTAACATATGTTAAAACGGGGTTTAACGCGCAAAACACACCAACATAGGGGCTATAGGCGATTAGGCTTGGTGGATAGCCTAATCGCATGACTTTGGGGCGAGTAGGAAGATTCCTATAGGCGAATAGGGCTAATCGCATGAACAGTCATGCGATTAGGCACCCTACTCGCGTATAAACCTGCACAATCGCATGGAACGGGCTGGACGACTAGAAACGCCTATAAATACAACACTTAACCTCCTAAACTCAATTAGACAAACCCTAGTCGTCCCATAACCGCCCCAAACACTTAAACAACCTCTGGAAGGCGATTTTGATCAAAAACACAAGGTTTCAAGGTCTAACCATCATCCTTTTACAATTCCAAGGTTTGATTCTCATCCATAATACTTTGTAAATGTTTTTAATCAATCCCTAATGGTCCAGACCTGTTCATAAACGAAAAAGCTTTCTGAAAATCGTCAATGAGAGTTATTAATCGGATTATAATTAATAAACATGCGTTAAGGGTATGTATGATTAGAAAGATAGGATTTTTATGAATCTTGATGATGTTTTGATGTGTTATCATGCTAGGTCAGAATTAATATTGTTAGTATGATGATAGAGATCTCAGTAATTGGATAATAGGGTTATGATTACATGCGTTAATTGAATGTTGCATGCTATGTGTATGTGTTTGGATTGCTTTGGTTGCATGCAGGACTGATTCTACGAGGATGAACGAAGGGTTTTGGGTTAAACATGTTTAGGATAGTGTTTGGGATGATATTGGGTAGTTACACACGCTCTGGATCTGATTTGGGGCGTTAAACGCGCGAAAAACCGGAACAGCAAGGTTACAGGCGAGTAGCCTTGCTAATCGCCTGTATTAGGGGCGATTAGGCCCCACTCGCGTGACACAGGGGCGAGTAGCCCCACTCGCCTGACCATAAGGGCGAGTAGCCCAATCGCGTATCAACAAGGGCGAGTAGCCCTACTCGCTCAACAGTAGGGGCGATTAGCCCTAATCGTGTGACTGTGCATGCGATTAGCCTCCCTAATCGCGTGTACTGCTGCTGTAAGTGTAAATTAGCATTCCGAGACCCGATTTAACATGTAGTAACATACTAGGAACCCCGTAACATGTCTAATAACTTGGTAACATATATTTGGATGTATTTCGGTGATACGTGAACTATGTGCTATAACTTGTTGAACGTTAACGTGTGTTAAGTGTACTTGCGTTATTGTATGTTTTGGAGCGTAAACATAACATGGGGAGTCTCGGGTCACCAATGGGATGTCGAGTCTTGTACTTTGGGTCAGTTAAACAGTCACGGTATTTTTAAACGAACTTGGTTATGGTCTGGACATCTAGGGACTAATTAACCTGCGGGTTATTAGTCTAAGTACTTGTAACTGTCATATGTTAGGTCGCCACTGTACGGGACTAACATAGCAGCTGAGTTTACTCGGGATTAGGAGTAAAGCAACTTAAGGTGAGTTTACGGCCCCTCTTTTAAACTGAATTTATACTTTCGGGGGAGAAAACATGTGTTAAAACGATTGTTTGGTAAATTCTGTCATACTATGGGTTCTAACGTTTACTACACGATCTTTGGAAGTCCCGGGGGGAACCATGAATGTGCGGGTTTGCACAACGGGGAAATGTGAATAGCGCTATTGGGAGTGACCAACCCCGCTCGTCGACTTGGAGGGTCGGCGGGTGCATATTGTCTCAAACTGGAACAACAGGAACAACAGGAACATACATCGGGCATACTTTTGGTATTCGAGTTAGTAATGGTTTTCCAATCGTGGTAGTAACAAAACGTACGCCTAGCTAGCGTATACTGGTTTTTCTATTTGTTATAGTATGGACAGGTGGACTTGGTACTTGAACTGCAAACCTGTAAACTCACCAGTATTTTTGTGCTGACGTAAACTTTTACATGTTTTCTCAGGTCGCTAAGGTAGCACATGGAACTAGGGCGCACGCGTCTGCACGGCGTCTAGATAGTGTTGCATGATTTCATAAACATTGAACTTTGGTTATCTATGTTGAACTTTATTTTGAATAAGCTTCCGCTGTAAACGGGATTTTAAAACTATGTTTTGGTATTGCATTAATTACATTTAGACTTGTTTATTGTGATCGTTGGTTTGGATCCTGGTTTGTCATGCGCCTCGCGGTAAAACTCCGCAAGTGGATTTTGAGGGTGTGACAGATTGGTATCAGAGCCAGGTTATAGTGAACTAGGACTGCATGTAGAGTCTAGTCTATAGCCGAGTCGCACACACTAGACGATCACATGGTACTAAACGTTATAGTGGGTTACGTATGGTCTTGTCGGGGTGTCTCTAAATCGTTGGTCTTTCTACGTTACATCATCCGTTCTATCTTAGGTTGGGTTACTTGTTTCCTAGGCAGTGTGGTCTATTGGGGTAACTCGTGTGCTCTTGAGATTTGTCCAAGGCTCGGACATCTCCCCTTTCGCACTCCAATAGAAGCACTTGTCATGAACTACCGTAGTATTACGGTGTGTAGCTAAGAGTCTATGTTCGGTGATTTGAACTTTGAACTAGGAGAACACTTGGAGGACCATGTAGAGCGTTTTATCATTTTGGGTGCACACAAAATCATAAAACGAAATGCATGGAAGCACTAGTGAGCTCTGGGTTTGAGGGGATAGTCCTGGATTGGATCTAGCTTTAATCTTGTGAACACTAATGGTTATCTTTAACTGCGAAACTAAATTTTCTCGTTCTTTCTGCCAGAATCATGTCTGGAGTGCGTGGAGGACGAGGAGGTGGTCGCAATGGTGGACGCGGTGGTGGTCGTGGTGGTGCTGGTGGTCGTGGTGGAGGTATTAACCTGTCACAGGCTGATCTGAACAACTTGCTCCAGGCTGCCTTTCAGTTAGGGCACAACGGTGGTGGTAAGTTGTTTTATCTGTTTTCTTTGCCTCATTGGTGAACCTTGTGTACGTTAGTCGTGGTTTCTCATACGTTTCATTTCAGGTGGTCCTGTTGACCCACCCCCACCCATGTGCACCTATAAGATGTTCCGGGACTGCAAACCCCAGGAATTCTCTGGCACCGAGGGTGCGGTCAGTTTGCTTAGGTGGTTGGAGAAAGTGGAGTCGGTATTCCTGATGTGTAACTGTCTCCCAGAAGATCGGGTGAAGTATTCAGCTGCGTTATTTCAGGACGTGGCATTGACTTGGTGGAATGGTATCACCCAGAACATGGGGATTGGGGAGGCATATGCTATGCCGTGGGAGAACTTTGTGCAGTTGCTGAAGCGGGAGTATTGCCCGAGAGAAGAGGTACAGAAGCTGGAGCATGAGGTGTGGAACCTCAAGATGACTGGGTCGGAAATTGAGAAGTATACCGTGAGGAGAAATGAGTTGGCAGTGCTATGTCCCGATTTGCACGTGCCAGAGTATCGTAAGATTGAACATTATGTCTCAGGGTTGGTGCCGGAAATTGCAGGGTTAGTGGCTGCTGGGAATCATCCTACTTATGCGGAGGTAGTTCGATCTGCACATAGGATGACTAATTTAAAGGTGAATGAAGGGATTTTGCCGGCGAAAGGTTCGACTGCTAAGACTCCAGAGAACAATAAGCGCAAGTGGGAAAATGATGGGAAAGGGTCTGGGTCTGCACAGCAGGGTAAAAAGTTTGATAATGGGGGTTCATCGTCTTCGGGAAATAAGCAGGGTGGTTATGCGGGAAAACTGCCCAAATGCAACAAGTGTGGACGCCATCACCAAGGGAACTGCGACAGTAACCGTTGTCACCGCTGCCAGCGAACTGGGCACTATGCTAAGGATTGTCGGGTTACGCTTCCATCGACTCAGGCTCCGACTAACAGCTCAGCTCCGACTACTCAAGGGACTACAGGGAAACAGGGATGCTACAACTGTGGTGACACTGGGCATTACAAGAAAGATTGCCCAAAACTGAAACAGGGTGGAAATAACGGGAATGGGAACAACGGGGGCGGCGGCAGAAATGCACGTGCCTTCGTAATTGGAGCTGCTGAGGCTAGGCAGGACCCTGATACAGTCACCGGTACGTTTCTTCTCAATAATCACTCTGTTAGCGTGTTGTTTGATTCTGGTGCCGACAAGAGTTTTGTATCCATGAATGTTAGTCGACTGCTAGATGTAGTATCTGTACCATTAGAGACCAAGTATATTATTGAGTTGGCTGACGGTAAAACAATTGAAGCTACTAGTGTTCTTCGGGAGTGTCAGTTAGAGTTGTCGGGTTTATCGTTCCCCATCGACCTTATGCCGGTACCATTGGGTAGTTTTGACGTCGTGGTAGGAATGGATTGGTTATCTTTGTATCGCGCGGAGATCATCTGTTTCGATAAGGTTATTCGGATTCCTCTCCCTGATGGAGAATTTCTTTCTGTATACGGTATCAAGGGTGGTGTTTCGCTAAACATCATCTCTAGCATGAAAGCCCTTAAGTGTCTTCGAAAGGGTTATCCAGCCGTTTTGGCGCTCTTATCTGTTTCCACTAGTGATGAGAAGAAGATTGACGACATTCCGGTAGTACGCGAGTTTTCTGATGTTTTTCCCGATGATTTATCTGGTCTTCCTCCTCATCGTCAAGTCGAGTTCGGTATTGATCTTGTACCGGGGGCTGCTCCTATTGCTCGGGCCCCCTACCGTCTTGCACCTCCCGAGATGCAGGAATTGTCTAGCCAGTTACAGGAACTCTTAGACAAGGGTTTCATCCGACCAAGTTCTTCCCCTTGGGGAGCCCCGATTTTATTTGTCAAGAAGAAGGATGGGAGTTTCCGATTGTGTGTAGACTACAGAGAGCTGAACAAGTTGACCATCAAGAACCGTTATCCTCTTCCACGTATCGATGATCTATTCGACCAGCTCCAGGGTTCTAGTTATTATTCCAAGATCGACTTGAGGTCCGGTTATCACCAGCTGCGCGTCAGGGAGGCTGACGTTGCAAAGACTGCTTTTCGAACACGTTATGGCCATTTCGAATTCTTGGTCATGCCTTTCGGTCTCACGAACGCACCAGCGGTTTTCATGGACTTGATGAACCGCGTCTGTAAACCATATCTGGATAAATTCGTCATTGTATTTATTGATGACATCCTGATCTACTCGAAGAACGAGACCGAACACGGGGAACATCTGCGGTTAGTTTTGGAACTTTTACGACGGGAGCAACTTTACGCCAAGTTCTCAAAGTGTGATTTTTGGTTACGCGAAGTTCAATTCCTAGGACATGTGGTTAATGAACTAGGAATTCATGTCGATCCAGCAAAAATCGAAGCGATCAAGGACTGGGGAGCACCAAAGACGCCAACTGAGGTGCGGCAATTCCTAGGCCTTGCGGGCTACTATCGTCGTTTCATTCAGGGGTTCTCGAAGATTGCTCAACCCCTCACCACTCTCACTCAGAAGGATAGGAAGTTCGACTGGGGTGAATCACAAGAGTCAGCGTTTGAAGAACTGAAGTCTAAACTGTGTTCTGCTCCTATTTTGTCTTTACCTGAGGGTCCTGATGATTTTGTTGTTTACTGTGACGCTTCCATTCATGGACTCGGTTGCGTGTTGATGCAACGCGAGAAAGTGATTGCGTATGCTTCTCGTCAACTCAAAGTGCACGAGAAGAACTACACAACTCATGACTTGGAGTTGGGTGCCGTGGTATTCGCGTTGAAAATTTGGAGACATTACTTGTACGGTACCAAATGCACCATCTACACCGATCACAAGAGTCTCCAACACATTTTCGACCAACAACACTTGAACATACGGCAGCGCCGTTGGATCGAACTTTTGAACGACTATGATTGTGCTATTAAGTACCATCCTGGCAAGGCGAATGTTGTAGCAGACGCCTTGAGCAGGAAGGAATCTTCTAAACCTCGTCGTGTTCGGGCGTTACAGCTCACCATCCATTCGTCGTTACCTGATCAACTCCGTTCTGCCCAATTGGAAGCTTTGAAGGAGGAAAACCTTAAAGCTGAAACTATGCACGGTGCCGACAAGCACCTAGAGCAAAGGCCTGATGGCCTGCACTACTTCGCAGAACGCATATGGGTTCCTTTATTCGGGGGACTACGGGAGCTTGTTCTGGATGAGGCTCATAAGTCTCGGTATTCTATTCATCCTGGTTCGGATAAGATGTACCAAGATCTGAAGGTGCTTTACTGGTGGCCAAACATGAGGTCGGACATAGCCTCATACGTGAGCAAATGCTTGACTTGTGCTAAGGTCAAGGTGGAATACCAGAAACCGTCGGGTCTTCTGCAACAACCTGAAATTCCGGAATGGAAATGGGAACGGATTACTATGGATTTTGTCACACAACTTCCTAAGTCACCAAGCGGGAACGACAAGATATGGGTGATTGTCGATCGGTTAACGAAATCAGCCCATTTTCTTGCTATTAAGGAAACCGACACCATGGATCGTTTGGCTCGTCTCTACTTGAAAGAAGTTGTTTCTAAGCACGGGGTACCTGTTTCTATTATCTCGGATCGCGATTCTCGCTTTACTTCTCACTTCTGGAAGTCTTTGCACAAGGCTTTGGGTACCCAACTAGACATGAGTACGGCTTACCATCCACAGACTGACGGTCAGAGTGAGCGTACGATTCAAACTTTAGAAGACATGCTGCGGGCATGTGTGATCGATTTTGGCAAGGGTTGGGAAGCTCATCTGCCGTTGGTAGAATTCTCGTACAACAACAGTTATCACACGAGCATCAAGGCTGCTCCGTTCGAGGCACTGTACGGACGGAAATGCCGCTCTCCTCTTTGTTGGGCTGAGGTGGGTGAGAGTCAACTCACTGGGCCCGAACTAGTGTACGAAACTTCGGAAAAGATCGTACAGATTCGAAATCGGTTGGCGGCGGCACGGGACCGGCAAAAGAGTTATGCTGATCAGCGTCGCAAACCACTGGAGTTCCAAGTCAATGACAAGGTACTTCTAAAAGTCTCACCGTGGAAGGGCGTCATACGCTTTGGAAAGCGTGGCAAACTCAATCCGCGATATGTCGGCCCATTTACGATCCTGGAACGGATTGGGCCGGTGGCATATCGACTTGATCTACCGACGGAGCTCGGTAACGTACATAACGTCTTTCACGTGTCAAACTTGAAGAAGTGTCTGGCTGACGAGTCTCTCATCGTTCCACTAGAAGAGATCAAGGTTGATGATCGTCTTCGGATTGTGGAAGAACCTGTAGAGATCCTTGATTACAAGATTCGTAGCCTACGTCACAGCAAGATTCGTATCGTTAAGGTTCGGTGGAACTCGAACCGGGGACCGGAATATACGTGGGAACGGGAGGATCAGATGAAGTCTAAGTATCCTCATCTCTTTCCTAAGGAAGCGTTCGAGTCGAGGCATGTCTCTTCGGCAGCTGAATGAATCTCGGGTCGAGATTCCTTTTAACGGGGGGATGATGTGACACCTCGGGTAAATCTCTCTCTTGATTTCTACTCTCTATTGATTCCTATCTGTTTGTTTATTCCCTTCGTTGTTTCTTTTGTTACTTACGCAATTTTCGGGACGAAAATTCTTTTAACGTGGGGATGATGTGACACCTGGCAAATTCGGGTTAACAACGTTGTCTAGATGAAAGTCTACCTTAGCGAGTCACGCGTATATTGTACTTAACTGGGTTAGTTAAGTCGGGATATGGTTCGGGAACTATTGGTTAGTCTAGAAGATCATTGGATGTTGGTCTAGAGGTTCGTTAGATGTCGGTCCTTAACCAAGTGTACAAACGGTGACGATTTGTAGGATCGTCAGGGCATACGGAACGTACGAGTCTCGAGTCCCGGGAATTGGTGAACGAGTGTAAATATGTGTATTTACTTGTGTTATGTGTTTACAATCATTATGTGAGTTGTCGGTACATGAATATGCATTAACATATGTTAAAACGGGGTTTAACGCGCAAAACACACCAACATAGGGGCTATAGGCGATTAGGCTTGGTGGATAGCCTAATCGCATGACTTTGGGGCGAGTAGGAAGATTCCTATAGGCGAATAGGGCTAATCGCATGAACAGTCATGCGATTAGGCACCCTACTCGCGTATAAACCTGCACAATCGCATGGAACGGGCTGGACGACTAGAAACGCCTATAAATACAACACTTAACCTCCTAAACTCAATTAGACAAACCCTAGTCGTCCCATAACCGCCCCAAACACTTAAACAACCTCTGGAAGGCGATTTTGATCAAAAACACAAGGTTTCAAGGTCTAACCATCATCCTTTTACAATTCCAAGGTTTGATTCTCATCCATAATACTTTGTAAATGTTTTTAATCAATCCCTAATGGTCCAGACCTGTTCATAAACGAAAAAGCTTTCTGAAAATCGTCAATGAGAGTTATTAATCGGATTATAATTAATAAACATGCGTTAAGGGTATGTATGATTAGAAAGATAGGATTTTTATGAATCTTGATGATGTTTTGATGTGTTATCATGCTAGGTCAGAATTAATATTGTTAGTATGATGATAGAGATCTCAGTAATTGGATAATAGGGTTATGATTACATGCGTTAATTGAATGTTGCATGCTATGTGTATGTGTTTGGATTGCTTTGGTTGCATGCAGGACTGATTCTACGAGGATGAACGAAGGGTTTTGGGTTAAACATGTTTAGGATAGTGTTTGGGATGATATTGGGTAGTTACACACGCTCTGGATCTGATTTGGGGCGTTAAACGCGCGAAAAACCGGAACAGCAAGGTTACAGGCGAGTAGCCTTGCTAATCGCCTGTATTAGGGGCGATTAGGCCCCACTCGCGTGACACAGGGGCGAGTAGCCCCACTCGCCTGACCATAAGGGCGAGTAGCCCAATCGCGTATCAACAAGGGCGAGTAGCCCTACTCGCTCAACAGTAGGGGCGATTAGCCCTAATCGTGTGACTGTGCATGCGATTAGCCTCCCTAATCGCGTGTACTGCTGCTGTAAGTGTAAATTAGCATTCCGAGACCCGATTTAACATGTAGTAACATACTAGGAACCCCGTAACATGTCTAATAACTTGGTAACATATATTTGGATGTATTTCGGTGATACGTGAACTATGTGCTATAACTTGTTGAACGTTAACGTGTGTTAAGTGTACTTGCGTTATTGTATGTTTTGGAGCGTAAACATAACATGGGGAGTCTCGGGTCACCAATGGGATGTCGAGTCTTGTACTTTGGGTCAGTTAAACAGTCACGGTATTTTTAAACGAACTTGGTTATGGTCTGGACATCTAGGGACTAATTAACCTGCGGGTTATTAGTCTAAGTACTTGTAACTGTCATATGTTAGGTCGCCACTGTACGGGACTAACATAGCAGCTGAGTTTACTCGGGATTAGGAGTAAAGCAACTTAAGGTGAGTTTACGGCCCCTCTTTTAAACTGAATTTATACTTTCGGGGGAGAAAACATGTGTTAAAACGATTGTTTGGTAAATTCTGTCATACTATGGGTTCTAACGTTTACTACACGATCTTTGGAAGTCCCGGGGGGAACCATGAATGTGCGGGTTTGCACAACGGGGAAATGTGAATAGCGCTATTGGGAGTGACCAACCCCGCTCGTCGACTTGGAGGGTCGGCGGGTGCATATTGTCTCAAACTGGAACAACAGGAACAACAGGAACATACATCGGGCATACTTTTGGTATTCGAGTTAGTAATGGTTTTCCAATCGTGGTAGTAACAAAACGTACGCCTAGCTAGCGTATACTGGTTTTTCTATTTGTTATAGTATGGACAGGTGGACTTGGTACTTGAACTGCAAACCTGTAAACTCACCAGCATTTTTGTGCTGACGTAAACTTTTACATGTTTTCTCAGGTCGCTAAGGTAGCACATGGAACTAGGGCGCACGCGTCTGCACGGCGTCTAGATAGTGTTGCATGATTTCATAAACATTGAACTTTGGTTATCTATGTTGAACTTTATTTTGAATAAGCTTCCGCTGTAAACGGGATTTTAAAACTATGTTTTGGTATTGCATTAATTACATTTAGACTTGTTTATTGTGATCGTTGGTTTGGATCCTGGTTTGTCATGCGCCTCGCGGTAAAACTCCGCAAGTGGATTTTGAGGGTGTGACACTCATAAATTTATCCCCTTCGATCATCTTCATCATCTCCTCCATTTATCACATCCATCACCCCCTTAAACTCAAAGCCCACATATTTTAGTCATTGTATTCATCAGCAGCACAACACCACCACCAACGTCTTCATCAGCAGCACAAAACCACCACACAACACCGGAGCTGCCACAGAACACTACAACCAGCACAAACACCACCACCGTCTTCATCAGCAGTCACCGGAGCCGCCACTACAGTCACCGGAGCAGTTGCAGGTTTTAAATATAGATTTTTTTTAAACAAACGGTCATCTGACCGTTGAAAAGGGACCCACCAAAAGCAAACAACCAATCACATTCACTGTCTTCAGCGTCTGAAATTGGACGAGTTGGACGGTTTGGGACCGGCTGGGGGAGTGTTGGCCAACCCAAGACGCAGACGACGAGGCGATGAAAAGCCCCATACCTAATAGTCTTAGTATACATGTATTCTCATTAACCACTATATATCAATATATAATAAATATAAAATAGTACTTTTGGTGTTTTGATTAAACTTATAATCATCGACTAATTGCATTCATAACATATAAGTTCAAGTTAAAATATTGAGTGAGAAATGTTTTTTTGTATACATCAAGATACGTTTAACCAAGGTCTTCCTATAAACATATAGTTGAAACCCGGTGTCTAGGTGTACTAGGCTCCTTCATGTAAGAGGTCTGTGGATGGGCGTTGGACAACTTAGATCTAATGTACGTATTTGTATATTGTATTTATGTAGTAGGTTGTTTTCACCACTTAAATTCACAATAAATTATGAAGTGGGAGAAGTGATTGCAACTTGCAAGTCATTTTCTAAATCAATTGTTTCTCATGAAACTATTCTTTGAATGCACTTATTTGTTCCATGAATTGATATATGAATCAACTAGATGATGGGTCCCGTAAGTAACCTTTTCTTTCAAAAAAAAATATCTCATTTGCCCAACTTGTACTGATGACAAATAACTAAAAATATTATATATTAAAAGTAAAAACAATACTATAATAACGGTAGCGAATAATGTTGTAGCTCAGTAATTACAACAGAGGTGGGAAAGTATTCCCCTATGGGGTTCTGTCCGAAAGGTACCCGGTTTGAGTCCCACCGTCCATCGAAACAAATTTACTCAATAGGTTTGAAAGGGACCAGCGGATGGGAAGGGATTCGAACTTAGAAAGAAAAAAAATTCAAATTAAAGGGTTTCCAGTGATCTATATCTGAAAAAAAAAAATCTATAATAACTGCCGAACAACAAATACACATATACAAGCATTATAATAACATCCGACTTAGAATGCGTTATTAAATAAAAAAACATTTATCATTATATATGGTTAATAACCAATTTGTAGTTTTCTATAAGTAGAAAATGGTTATAAATGGTTAATAAAAAAATCAGTTAGGTTATCTTTTTAAATTTTAATAGCAAAACAAGACTTTTATTGTAACTTGTCTACTCTAAACTTGGGTGAACATATGCATTAAGAGTGGCTCTACGAAGCTAATGTCGATATCACCTATTACATTATCAAATTTCTCAGCATAACAATCATGGCATAAAGTATAAATCCCTTAAGAAGCTCGCTAATTCAAAACTGGAATACTTGTGATGTCGCAAAACAGAGACAAAGCTACTTGAGACGGTCTCTTTTTGTTAAAGTTTTGACAGTTACAAATAACCGTTTATAGTCGTTATTATATAGTAGCACTAGCGAAGCTTCCTTGGGGCCAGGCCCTTCTCTCGTGTTTTTGCTTACTAGTGTAAATTTACGCGTTTTCATCCGAAAATTTTATACCTATGATATAGCTAGGAATAAGGCCTGAATTTATCGAGTGCCCACCACTATCTATAGAGGTTTGGATCTTTAACACTATTAAATAGATCACAAAACTTTAAAGACTTTTTTCGATAATATAGTTTTTGGCTGGAATAAGCCAAGGATCTTCCTGATTAAGCTTATGATTAGCATTTTCATTTTTTAGAACGGTTATTAGCATTTGCATAGCATACTTCCGCTTTGTAAAGCTTCAAAGTTAAAGTAATTGTATGCTTATTATGATAGTGTTTATAGAACCAACCAAGCTTGTCCTCCAGAGAAACAGGATTTGACAACCTTATCTCTATGTAATAGGGATATGAAAATACCGATTCCGAAAACTCTCAATACCGATACTGATACCAAAAACATACATACTGATACCGAAAACATACAATACGGTATCGGTTTGGTATCAGTACGGTATTGGTATGGTATCGGTATTTTACCTTAAAATACCGATACCATACCGATCCCGTACCGATACCGAAAATACCAAAACCGAAAACCTCTAAATGTGAGTACCGATACCGAACACCCTCGGTTCAGTACGAGATCGGTATTTGTTCAGTATTCGGTGCAATATGCTCATCCCTAGTATGTAATATGTATAGGCGCGTTACTATATTTTTAATATACAATTCTAGTTTAAAATCAACGGACAAGAAAATGAAGAAGTTCCAAGACATAATTACGAAAATACTACTCACCAACCTCTTCAAATCACAATTGGAGATGACAATACATTGCAAATTTTTCATCAAAACAACCATCATTAATATATTGCGCTGTTACATTTTGAACCTTAACTTTTACTTAACATTTTATGTCATACTTCAATAATCAATATGTTAGACATGACTCTTTAATATAATATTGTGCTGACAACTACAAGAGTTTTATAAACTTGAAAAAAAAGTGTTAATATATTATTGATTTTTGACATTAGCTTTGATATCTATACATAGTTTAACAAGATGAGTGTATTTGGAGATTATGACCTACTTGATTAGTCAAATAATTAAAGTGGACTTTATTATTATAGTCAAAGTTATTCTTACATTATGCCCCTCATGACTAGCTCATTGTCTTGTGTCCAAAGATTAGTCACTTCCCATTTTATGTATTTCCTTCATGTATTTATAGAGGAGGTTATCTCCTCATTTGAATGTACCAAACATTACAATCAAATAAATCTTTCATATTCTCTCTCTATTCTTGTACTAAAACCACCTTGCTGTTTTAAGAGTCGGTAGCTAGAAATCGAGTAGTCCTCGACTCCAAGGCTGAAATAAACCAATAAAATAAACCAAATAGAAAATCGCTTCCGCTTGAATTTCTATATGGTATCAGAGCTGGTTACCATCCTGCTCAGAAGAAGAACAGGCAAAAAAAATAATAAAAGAAACGAAAGAAAGAAGCTGACGGGTCTTGGGTAGAAAAGAGGCAAAATAACTTTTTTCTAATTTAAAAAAAAAGGGGGGGGGGGGCAAAATTTAGTGGTGGAGTGATGGAGAAGACACAAGACAAGAAGCTAGTCATGAGGGGCATAATGTAAGGATGAATTTGACTATAATAATAAGGTCCACTTTGACTATTTGACTAGTCAAGTAGTCATAATCTCCAATAATTTCCACAAAAATCTACAATGTCAGGTTCAAATCTACGAGCCCGCAAAAAAAAAAAAAGTCGAGTTCTTTGAACTCGCAAGAAAAATAAAAGTCGGGTTCTTTGAACCCGCAAGAAGAAAAGTCGGGTTCCTTTGAGCCGGCAAGAAGAAAAGTCAGGTTCCTTTGAGCCGGAAGAAGAAAAGTCGGGTTCCTTGCACCCGGAAGAAAGAAAATTCGGGTTCTTTTAACCCGCAAGAAGAAAAGCCGGGTTCCTTGAACTCGCAAGAAGAAAAGTCGGTTTTTTTGAACTCGCAAAAATAGGAAAAGTCGGGTCTTTGAACCCGCAAGAAAAAAAAGGAAGGAAGTCGGGTTCCTCGAGCCCGCGATAAGAAAAGTCGAGTTTTTGAGTTCTTTGAAAAAAGTCAAGTTCTTTGAACTCGCAAGAAAAAGAAAAGTCGGGTTCTTTGAACCCGCAAGAAGAAAAAGTCGGGTTCTAGTAGACAAGTTGGGTTCGTCGAACTCGCAAGAAGAAAAGTCGGGTCCAAATCTATGAGCCCGCAAAAAAAAACACTCCAACTTGAAGAGCAGTGTTAAAAAAAATATATTACTTGGCAAGTTGGCATTATTGGCATACACGCTCCAACTTGAGGGGGAGTATTGGAGATTATGACTACTTGACTAGTCAAATGGTCAAAGTGGACATTATTATTATAGTCAAAGTCATCCTTACATTATGCCCCCTCATGACTAGCTCCTTGTCTTGTGCCCAAAGATTAGCCACTTCCCATTTTATGTATTTCATTCATGTATCTATAGAGGAGGTTATCTCCTCATTTGAATGTACCAAACATTACAATCAAATAAATCTTTCATATTCTATCTCTCTATTCTTGTACTAAAACCACCTTGCTGTTTTGAAAGTCGGTGGCTAGAAATCGAGTAGCCCTCGACCAGGGCTGAAATTAACAATAAAATAAATCAAATAGAAAATCGCTTCCGCTTTAATTTCTATAGAGTGTTCATCAATTTAGGTTTCAGTTTCCTTGGTTTTGTAATAGGTTAAATGATAATGATAAGATAAGCCATAGACCAATATATTTGAATTTGGTTTCATGGGACAACCAAAATGAATTATTTAAAATGAAAAACTAATCTGAAAACCGAATAACTAATTCGGTTTGGCTCTTGATTTTGGAAAAATTACAGAAATCGTCCTTTATGTTTACATCGTTTTTCAATGGTTGTCCTTTAACTTCAAAATTGATGAGAATCGTCCTTTATGTTGTTAAATCTTGCAGCTTTCGTCCTTTAGGCCTAACCTGGTTAGTTTTTTTGGTTAAGTTTGGTCACGTGCAAAACACGTGAGGGCATAATTGACATTTTACCCTTGATTTCATTCGACCCTTTATATATATAAAAAACCTAAAAACCCTTCTCTCTCCAAACACACACAAACACTCTCTCTCTCTCTCTCTCTCTCTCTAAATGCACAAGCTCCATCATCTCTCTTAGTTGCAGGCTTCAATTTATTGATTTCAAAGAACAAATCCTTCTTATCATCCATCTTCACCTCAATTTTGTCCTCACCCCCAAACACCTTAACCTTAACTGTCATCCAAGCTTGAAGATAAAGAAAAAAAATGTGAGTGCAAAATGTGGCTCAGTATAAGGAGATTCAAATAGGATTTGGAATCACAAAGGAGTAGATGAATTAAAAAACAAAACGAACTAGGAGAAGCCTAAACCCCCACCCATCGGTGCCACCTTTGTCTCCACGACGTTAAGTTTTCCTTCCTCATGTATTCGATTTGCTTATATCTAAAACCAAGATAAAGAGATGGTGTTTCAAAGAGAGAGAGAGAGAGATCTGAACTGGAATGAATCGAGTGGAAGATCTGAGGTGAAAGATCTCATTGGTTTTTGTCCAAAACTCGTTGGATGTATAGGTCGTAAATACCAGAGTATCGTACTGAATGTAAGGATGATTGATTCTGATTGCTCTAATTTCGTTTTCTAGTAATTCGATCTTCAATAAGAACCCTAATTTTGTGTCAATGAAGGTTATGATGTAGGTGGAAGGGTTTTAAAAGAGGGGATCTTAATTGGTGAAGTAAATGGAGGGGGTGTTTAAACCAGAGGGTTTTTATGGTGGTTGTGGTAGTTAGATAGAGAGATTGAGCTGAGATTGGGTGGTGGTGGTGGTGGTTAGATGTGGGTGTAAAGATGAAGACGGGTATACAGAGAAAGAGGGAGAAAGAGGGTAATATTTATATGTATATTTTTTTTTTGTAAATTCTTATTGTAAAAAGACAATTATACCCTCATCCGGGGTCCACTTAACCAAAAAACTAACCAGATTAGGCCTAAAGGACGAGACCTGCAAGATTTTACAACATAAAGGACGATTTTCATCAATTTTGAAGTTAAAGGACAAACACTGAAAAATGATGTAAACATAAAGGACGATTTCTGCAATTTTTCCCTTTATTTTCTTTTATCCTAGCTAATTCTAACCTCCAGTTTTAATGCATGCACACCATTTCTTCTATCCTACAAGTTAGGTGTCGTTTAGCAACCTTTATTCTATTAAGTGTTGAATTAGTAAGAGGTCTAACTCAAACAATAAGTATTGAACCAGTATGAGTACGTCCATACATTGGTGGTAGATGAAATGGGGGTGGGGCGAGGAGGTGGTGCGAGAGTGGTCAATTGAGGGTTATAAACTCGGGTGAAAGGACAAAGATGTAAAATTTTCATTTAACATTATTTTCAAACTTAATGAGTAAGAATCTTGGTGCCCGATGTGCCTTTTCTAATGAACTAAATACATAATTAATGTTGACTAATTCAAAAATAAATTCTTATTTGATCTTACCGGGGTGTCTCCCCTTGCTGGGCTTCGGGATAGTGGGTTTGTGGTCGGGCAAGCGGTCATGAGAGCTGAATCCAAGAAAGTGGAAAAGCATGCTAAAGCATACGAGGATAATCATCATGTTTTCGTTCCCTTGGCCTTCGACACGTTCAGTTCCTTGGCACCGGAGGCGGTGCGGTTTTTGGCTCGGGTTCAACGAGTAGTGCACAAAAATTTTTCCACCCCCAAGGGCGGGGTTTTCTTTTTAGCAGATTGGGATTTTCTATTCAAAACGGGATGGCGGCGCAGCTTGTTGCCCGCCTACCTAACATCCTTATGTAATTTACTTGGTCAGTATTTGAATCTCGAGTAAGAGAAAATGAATAAAAAATAATAAGATATAGAAGTTCTATTGTAAAAAAAAAAAAAAGTGTTATTATGTGTCTTAACTCTTAATCGTATTTTTTTTTTAATTTTTTTTTTTTTTGATATTTAAAGTTACAATTTATATTTCCTATATTTGAAACCAAAGAAGCTGGTAGGGTTCGTGTGCGATGGTAGTGAGTGGCGACCCCACGGACTCACCTGGTGGCAATGGCCTATGAGCCATTAACGGCTCAAAATACAACTAAACATTTAAAAACCCAACTTCAATAATTGCAACCAAATCATGAAAAAGGTTATACAAACAAATTAGAAGAAAAACAAAAGGCAATGCAATTGACCACTCACTTCATAATGGCCGTTCTTTTCCCCAAACCATTTTCTATTTTAATCATTTAACGTTATTTATATCCCAATAATAAATTCCTCAAATTATTACATGATCAAACTTTTAAAAAGAATGCCATATACAATAAGATATTTTTTGAATTGTAGTATGCGGCGGAGCTACATACACGCAGTGACGGATCTAGAAATAAATTTGAGTAGTAACATTCAAAAAAAAAAATTTTACCACAGTTTCATACAATGTAAAGGAAATAAAAATAACAACATGATAATAAATAAAGTTACACACATACCTAATAGATTTCGCCCTTTTGGTTTTTGAAAGCTTGAAATCGAGCCATTACGTCATCTTCTTTTACTTTATCAAAAGTGTCTCTTTCAACCTCACAAATCAAAGCATTGTTCAAATAGTTCTCACACATTCTATTGGTAAACCAGTTTCCTCTCTTACTGCTTTACCAAGACTTGAGTCAGATCATAGCCCATTGATGTTATCTACAGAGGTACAGAATTTTGGGTCGTCTCCTTTTTGTTTTTTTTAACTCTTATATTGGCAGGCCGGGTTTGGAGCAGGTTGTTTTCAATGCTGTTACATGGTTTTGGATGTAAAATTAAAGAAAATTAAGGACGCGATAAAGGGGTGGTTAGTTCTTGATGCTGAGAGTCAAACTTTGGTGAAGAAGGAAACCGAAGATAAAGTTATAGATTTGGATCGCCGGTTAGAGGAAGGGTTAGCTACTTCTGAAGACATTGGTTCATGGGTGGAGTATAAGAAAAAATTGGAAGAGATTAATGCTGATATGGTTCAAGATTTGAGACAAAAAGAGTGAATTAAGTGGACGGTTAACGGGGATGAGAACACGTCTTTTTTCCATGGCATTATTAATCATAATCTGTCCAATAACCGAATCCATGGGATTATGATGGGAGAGGAATGGGTTATACTGATCCGGAAAAAATTAGGGCGGAGGCTAGAAAATTTTTTGCTTATAAGTTTCGCGAGCCAAACCAGTATCGTCCTTCTTTTCAGTGCTCGAATCTGAAGCAGTTAAGTTCAGAGGATGCAACTGCCTTAGTGTCACAATTTACGGTGGAAGAGGTGAAGCATGCGATTTGGGATTGTGGTAGTGATAGAGCCCCGGGTCCGGATGGGTTCAATTTTGGATTTATTAAACATTTCTAGGAAGTGTTAAAGGATGATATTATGACCACGATGGATTATTTTTATAACACCGGGGTGATTAATCGTGGTTGTGGGCATTCGTTTATTATCCTCATTCCAAAAGTAAAGGATTCGTTGACATTTAGTGACTTTCGACCGATCAGCCTTATTGGTTCTATTTCAAAAATTATTTCTAAAGTGTTGGCTATCAGAGTTAAAAAAGTGGCGGGCTCAGTTATCTCTGAGTATCAGACCGGTTTTCTGGCGAATAGGAATATTCTTGATGGACCTATTATTTTGAATGAAGTTATCGCGTGGGCCAAACATTCTAAATCAGAAGTGTTTTTTTATGAAAGTAGATATTGAAAAGGCTTATAATTCTATTAGTTGGAAGTTTATTGATAAGGTGTTTCAGCAAATAGGTTTTCCTGATGTGTGGCGGATGTGGGTTCATGGGATTCTAAAGTTGGCTAGAGCTTCGGTTTTGATAAATGGGTCCCCATCTAGGGAGTTCCAATGTTTTCGTGGGGTTCGCCAAGGTGACCCATTATCTCCTTTTATTTTTATTATTGCCATGGAGGCTCTTACAGGATTTGTTACGAAAGCTAAAGATATTGGAACTATTAGGGGTGTTCGCCTTCCTAATAATGGTCCAGTTTTGACCCATCTCATGTATGCTGATGACGTTGTGTTTATGGGTGAATGGGGAGAAGGGAATGTCCGGAGTATTAGCCGCCTTATGAGGTGTTTTCATTTGGTTTTTGGGCTCAAGATGAATTATTCCAAGTCAAACTTGGTTGGTATAGGGGTAAACTCGGGTATAGTGAAAGGTGTGGCGAACATGATTAAATGCAAAGTTGGAAGTCTTCCGTGTAAGTATTTGGGTGTTTTGGTAGGCGCAAATATGAATCAGGTTCGGAATTGGGATACCGTTATGGAATGCTTCAAGGCGAGGTTATCCAAATGGAAAGCCAAATCTTTATCTTTTGGATGTCGGGTAGTTTTGTTGAAAGCTGTTTTGGACAGTCTCTCGCTTTACTATTTTTCTATCTTTAAAGCTCCAAAGACCATTCTTGATAAGCTTGAAGCGCTTAGAAGGAGGTTCTTTTGGGGTGGCGATGAAGATAAGGCGAAGACTAATTGGTTTGTTGGGATAGGGTAATCGGGCATGTTTTGAAAGGGGGGCTTGGATTGGGGTCGTTCAAGATGATGAATGAAAGCCTTCTTCTTAAATGGTGGTGGCGGTTTAAACGTGAGGGGTCGGCGTTATGGCATAGAGTTGTTGATGCCATTCATTCAAAAAGTCGTTCTTGGTCGTTTCTGCCCACTAAATATGGAATTAGTGGTTCGTGGAATGGGATTAATAATATTGATAAAGAGTTGCGAAATGCGGACATTGATGCTAGATGTTTACCGAAAGGGGTAGTTAGTAATGGCGAAAGTATAAGGTTTTTTTGAGGATCGACGAATCAAATGATATTTCTGTTCAAATTTTTGCCTCTTCTTTTATGTTAGATAGGTGGGTCGGAGATACTATTCTTATGGATCGGTTTCCTAAATTATTTGCTCTTGAAAATAATAAGAGTGCAACCGTGCTTATGCGAAGTCAGAGGTTAGATTGGAAGCGGCATCCTGTGTCAGCTGATGAAACAGTCGAGATGCAGCAGTGTGCAGTGATTGCTGGGACTCTGCGGCTGACTTCGAATGTTGACTACCGGAGTTGGGAGCTTACGACAGATGGGGAGTTCTCTGTTGCTTCCTGTCGTACTCTTCTTACTCAACATGGGTTCCCCTACTATCCGTTCGAATGGGTGAAAGGCGTGCCAAGAAAAGTTAGTATATTCGGATGGAGAGCTGAGCAAGATAGATTACATACTTTAAAGGGTTTGGCGAAGAGAAATGTGTTTCAAGGCTTGATTGTTTGCAGGTTATGTACGGATTAGGGGTGTACAAAAAGCTCGCGGCTTGAGGCTCGCTCGAAACTCGCTCGAAAAAAGCTCGAAAAAAGCTCGCTCGAAAAGGCTCGTTTTGTTTTCGAGCCGAGCCGAGCTGGCTCGTTTTGTAATTGAGCCGAGTTCGAGCCAGGGGTGTTCAGCTCGTGGCTCGGCTTGATGGCTCGACTCGTGGCTCGGCTCGATGGCTCAACATATGGCTCGACTCAGGCTTGTGTATGTGTAATTAATATATAGATGAAAGTAATATATTTTGGCTCCAAACGCAATTATTCTAAAATTCAAATTTTGAAAGTCCGGCTCATACTACCTATCTACCTCACCTCTTCATAATACAATAAACCCTAACTTAGAAAAATAAAAAATATACACATATATGTGTAATTTTATTTTATTTTTGTTTTGTTTTTTATTTTATAAATATTTATAAAAAAAATTAATAAAAAAATAAAAAAAATAACGAGCTGGCTCGAGTCAGCTCGAACTCGACTCGAACATTTACGAGCCGAGCTCGAGCTCGGCTTTTCAGCTCGACCAAAAAAACGAGCCGAGCCGAGCTGGCTCGTTTAAGTTCGAGCTCGAGCTCGAGCTAAGCCGGGCTCGGCTCGACTCGGCTCGGCTCGTGTACAGCCCTAGTACGGATGGAGACGAGGATGCGGACCATTTGTTTACCTCATGATACGCAACAACGGTTTTGTGGCTAAAGGTGAGTTATTGGTGTAACACTCCGCAGGTACATGAGGCCAATGTCCACGACCTTCTTTCTCTTTATAAAGAATTGGAGCCGAATGGTAAAAAAGCAAAGTATTTAGATTGGTTATTTTTGCGACTTGTTGGGTGTTGTGGAAAGCTAGGAATGATCTTATCTTCGCGGCTAAGCGTCTACACGTTGATGGCATTTTTGGGGAGATTCAGGCCTTGGCGTTTATTTGGGTCAAACAGCGGCTGAATCAGACTGGGCTGACTTGGGTGAACTGGGGGTGTTTCAACTTAACTGAACTGTGTATGTGATTGTTTTGTTGTGGTGTTTTGAGTGTTTTGTTTGTTTCACTAGTATCTCACTAGTTATCTTTTTTGTGGTGAAATAATATCTGTCTTTTGCTGGTAAAAAAAAAATAAAAAAGCTTCATATTAGAAAAACACCTCTCAACGGTTGCGGTTGCAACCGGCAAAACCAATGCTAACTTCAATACCCGATAAACCAAAGGAAAAGTTTTATGCTTTCCGGTTTCCACCACACGAGCAAGTACGTCAACAACTTCCGGAAATAATTTAAGCAAACTTATAATTGTTCTATGATGAGAACCCTATTGTGTGTCTCCAGCTCGTGCAAGGGAAACCTCTTGGTTTAATCCTCTTCCAGTCTTAATTTCACCTTGAAGAATTTTTGTTTCCACCCTCTCTCTTTTTGCCTCCAACATGATTACTTTTCGCTTACAAGAAGCAGAAACCGTATTAAGAACCATCCCAAGGTATTCATAAAATTCTTTAACACCGGTATGTTTTTTTTTTGCAACAACCACAATCACTAACTGAAGGGGGTGGGGTGGCTTGTTGTTGTTGGGCTTAGGTTAATGTGTGGGCTTGTTTAGTTATTAAATTGTATATAATTAGATTAGTTATTTTTTTAGGTTATTATTAGTCAAGTTTGATAAATATTTTTTCGAGTAACGTAACATGGTAACATTACAACGTATAATTTCATTTAGTGGTAACGTATATTAATTTTTAGTAGCAACGTAAATTTTATTTTAGTAGTAACGTTTTTGAAAAATCGTAAAAAAAAAAAAACTTCCACTACGTGCGCAAACCCAGAGGGACAGCGGGCGCGGCTCCTAGCATAATGCTAGGTCCGCCCCTGCATGCACGGTGTTGTTGTATCGGTGTCAACAGCACCATCCTTTTTTGGATTTCATATAGAACGTGTAATGGTTAAATCCGTACAACACCTATCCTTTTTTTTTTTCAACTGACATAATTGATTTTATGAAAAGAAAAATTGACACCATTGATTCATCAACAAGGAATCAAACGATTAGCCGATGAAAGCTAAAAATATGAGTTAGGGTTGGGTTCTTACTTTCTTTCATTTTTTTTTTAATTTCTTTTTATTGAAGCTTGAAATTGAAATTTGATTTGCTTATGTGAAGTAGAACATTTGGTTATGTATAGTCTTTACGTAACTCTGTAGACTTGATTAAAGTTATTGATTTTTCTTATTATATGATCTAATCTTGACATGAAAATTGACTCAGATTTATTATAATTGCAACACCCAAAAAAACTACTCTATATTAAAAATATTTGCCTCCATAAGATACTAGACTACCCGGCTCGCGAGGCGTCCCTCTTGCAGTAGAGTTCCAAACCTCACCTCGCTCTTGTAACATGCTATGTTCCCCCTCTCTATTCCCAAGTAAAGGGTGAGTCCCATGCGTCAGTTTGTGGGGCCCAGATGTTTTGTGCTGATTCGGCCCAAAATTGATTATTAATTAAATGTCCTATTATGTGATCAGAAGAAAATGTTTAATACTCTTTTGTTATCAGGCCCAAATGATCATTAGCACCCTTGGGTTGGCAGGGAAATTAGCTGATGGACCTGGTGGGTAACCAGTCCAGAAGGTCCATAATCCAGATGTAAGGAACATAGAGAAAAATTGATATGTATTTTGATTTATTTTAAACTACCACTCTACTAGTTTAATTAAACATTAGCCATCCTCATGTATCCGATAGGTAAACCGTTAAAGTGCTGAACTTGTGATTTGACGGTTTTAAATAAATTTATATTACGTAAATAAAAATAAGTACGCAACGGTATATTCAAATTTTTTTTAAGCGACATATACTACTAGTACAACGCCCAAGGAAAATTGAAGGAAACAAAAAATTAACACCGTTAGGTAGCTTTAATAAGATGTACTTTTGTGATTCGATTACTTATACATTACTATTCATTAAATCGTTTTGAATGAAATATGTATTAAAGCATAGATAAAAATAAGGACGCTCAAACAGTATACTTTGAGTTTTATAAAAGTTCACATTTTTTAAGTTATAAGTGAATAACAAAATATGTCCAAATTAATTAAAGTAAAGTCCTTATAATAAATGGTTCCAAATATGACACGTATTTATTAAAGTTTGTCTTTCACATTTATTTTTTACACTAAGACTATGGGGTATGGTCCCCTTCCCTCTTTCCTTCCCCTTCTCCACATCAGCGCCACGTCATCTTCCCCCTTTCCCTCCCCAAACAAGAGAAATGGTTCCCCCTTCTTTCCCCTTCCCCTTTCCTTTATTTTAATATTTTAAAAAAAGACAAAATATATCTATATATAATATTAATACAAGAAAAGACAAAAAACAATTATGGGGAATTGGGACGGGGAGGACGGGACAATGTCCCCGAGCATGCCGAAGTGAGGTCGCAGGGGGGGGGGGCGGTGTTCCCCTTCGGGAAAGTTGCCACCTCACCTTCCCCTTCCTCTTTCCCGAACCACACCCTTCAGTCTAACTTGAATTTATAGTTTGTTTCTATTTTTCTGAACGGGTGTGGGTTGAACGGGTGTTTATATTGTAAAAAAAAAAAAAAAAAAAAAAAAAAAAAAAAAAAAAAAACTATAATGTCTTTCAAAAAAACTATAAAGCATTTTTTAAGGACTTCTTAAATTTTAAGAGGAATAAGTCTAAATGCTTATGACACAACACATAACGCATAAAATAATTACTTTTTAAGGGTAAATATGTCTTTAATACACCATATTTAATTAAAAGAAAGTCAAGAGTCATGAGATGTTTATGAAAGCTCATGACATTCAATTTTATAATTACTTTAAAAGATATTAAATAGAAAACAGATAAAAAAACAATTCATGATGTTATGTGTTTTGTTATAACCTTTTATATAGAGTTAGGTACTTTATAAAAGTTAAAGTTTTATAAACTTGATCATACTATCTATCTATATTATCTTATTAAGGAGGAGTAATGACTAACATAGTAATTTTCATTTCCGTACAACTTAAGAAGCAACATATACAACATATTTAAGCAACACATCTAAGGGTATTCTAGGCATACTTGTGCCAATTAAGACACTTAGGAGGGTAATGTAGACATCTTACCAACCTCATCCTTTACAATATGAAAATAAATTTTCATTACTACCCTTAATTTACTTTCCTACCCCCACATTGGTGGTTCTTCAAACCAAAGGTTTTTTCAATCAATGATCAATTGATGTAAAATTATTATTTCATTAAGACAATGACTTGTAGAATTCCCTAAACATATTTGCTTATAAATAGAAATCAACAAAGTATTTGGATTAGGAATTACTATTCTTTTTCTCTTCCATCTTTTTACCTCTGATCATCCGACAGACACTTTAACAATTGTTTAAAAAATTGTAACTTTACTCATAATATTCATGGGTTCTTTGTCTTGCCAAATGGGTATTTGCATATGGGCTTTGTTTTTCATTTGTGCTACTATGGATTGGTGCCTCATGAGAAGTGTGATTATGGTTCTTGTAGCTGGGGTCTAGCTTCTCTTCTTAATGTGGTATGTTTTTTTTTTGGATGTTAATGATCTTGATGCTGCATGTTGTTAAAGATTTTTGGTTTTTTTTAATATAAATGAAAATATATAAAGTTTGATTATTTTATCATGTATGTTGATGACTTGTTTCTTGTCTTGTTAATTTTAGTTGGCATAGGGTTTATCAGATGTGTTGTTTATTAATTATTATGTTTGTTTTGTGGTATCAATTTTATAAATGTCATGTTTTTTTTGGTTTTTTTGGTTTTTATTGAATGCAGGATCTTAACAATACAATTTTTCGGAATGCAATCAAAGGTAAAAAAAGGAAATAAAAGCATTTTGTTGTCACTTACCGGTATTGTGACTGTAAATGCAATTGTCTGATTTTTAATCAATAGAATGCTTTAAATTAAATAATTGAAGTAAAAGTTAGCTCATTGCAATTCAGTAATTAACAATTGGAAACCTGTAACAAGATAATTACTATTGAAGATAAAAAAAGACATTTGACCCAAAAAGTCAAAACTTTTAGTTCTTGATATGAAACTAGCTTGACAAGTTCGTCTTTCTCAAATGATTATGTAGCGTTTTCGTCTTTAAAGATTAGGTTAGGAGGAAGTTTGCAAGATGAACTTACGTCATTCTGTGAATTTATTACGTTGTATCTAACTGCCAATTTTCTTGAAACTTTGGTCAGTTTGTGAATTATGATCAGACACATTCTAATTTAGAATTATAGTAGGAGTTCATTTCAGTTATCACAGAGTTATGCTTCCTCATTGTAGAAAAATACAACTTCCAAAATATGCAACTAAAGTTTTAAATCAACTTAGTGTATTATGGAGCCAAACGAACTGTAAATGGTTTGGTGGGTTGCAATCAAACACTTTTATAATAATACTTATATTAGATAGTTGGCGTATCTATTCTATGTTTATTTAATATACACCTTATACTATAGATTTTTTTTTTGTGACATGGTGACTATGGCACCTCGGTTTAAAAAGAATCAAATATTAATTTATGTTGCGTAACCATAATGTCAAAAATTCAATAATTCTCTTACATTGTTTTTATGTCAATTCTTTAGTTTGTAGTGAATTGCTCTTTGTGAATTGATATATTAGCTGTATTAGCAATTTGGTATTATAAATGAAGTATGTCAAATCCGTCACGCAACATGTGCCTAAAACGCATAACTACCCGCAGCAACGCGCGGGCATTCCCACTATATAGAAATAGAGAAATCAATTGTGAAAGTTGTGTTTTTAAACATGAGGTAACGATTTGAATTCTGAAATTATTACGTTATATTAATACACAAAAACATGCCTAATCTGATCTAAACTATATGATCACCGGATGCAACAACCAAAGAATAAAGCTTCTGTTTGTAATGAATTTCAAACAAAAGTATTAAGAAATATTCATGTAATAGTGGTTAGGTTCATAATATGTACGTTAGGTTAGACAAGAGTTTCAGTTACAGTCGCTGGATCGCGCGGGCTAACCCACTAGTCAAACAGAACGAAGAAGGATGAAGATTATAAATAACCCTTGACAATAAGCGCCTGGGCTTCAAGCCCACTTCGAATAAAGTGCACATCAAATCTGGCTCAACAGCTTCTAGCCTAGTATCTCTAGCACATGTCTGCTTGAGTCCATTCAGCCCACTACGAGCCCTACATGAAAAATAAAATACAAGCAATAAGAAAACATTTATACGAACTATATGTTTTGACGATTAAATTGGACACACATATATTTCAACATATATCAAAAATGAAAATCTAGTAAATCAGTTTGTTTATTAATTGTAGGATAACTAATTATAGTTTCGGTTACTATGATTGATTATGATTTGATTGGTTTGATATCATTTTAGAAGGGGTTTGCGACACAACTTTTTGCCTGTTTACCTATCATCCGGCAGTAAATTTGCCCTTTTTATTATAGAATGAATCTATTTAATTTTTAAAATAAAATAATTAAAGAAAAATGTTGTAACAAGTTAATACATGTGTGAAATTGGAGTGCTTATGTGTAA
Organism: Ambrosia trifida; assembly: GCA_028751855.1. Taxonomy (NCBI): domain Eukaryota; kingdom Viridiplantae; phylum Streptophyta; class Magnoliopsida; order Asterales; family Asteraceae; genus Ambrosia; species Ambrosia trifida. The sequence continues at coordinate 92,210,464 of CM054123.1, read as the reverse complement.
GTTATGGTTAAATCAACTCACATAGAATAGGAATGGCAATGGGTCATGAATGAAAGACCCATGAATCTTTTGTGTGTGGTCTTCTGTATGTAGAGAAAAAAAAAAACTTACATATAGTTTTGTTTAATAAAACTAAACTTACGTTCAAACATTGGACCATGCATGGGGTGTTGTAGTATTAATGATGTATGTTTTTTTTTTAACGGCTAGTTTCCTTTCTGTTTTCTACACCAGTTTTTACACCTTTTTTATTACACCTTTTTTTGCACCCCCTTTGAATTTGAACTATCAATCTCCTTCAAGAGAGTATTCTCTCTCTACCACTCCACCACAAGGGTGGGGGCTATTAATGATGTATGTGTATGAGGATGTAATGAGGGAAGCATGCTCGCATGCATGACGTAGTTGATGTTATAGTGGGACGTACGATTTGGTTCGTTTTATTCGCTAGACTTGGGTTTTTTTTAGGAGATGAGATGGTGATTAGTTGGAGTTGAATTTCGGGGGCATATTTATGCGTTTATAATTTTAGAATGATTCGGGTCATGATCTTTGATTTTTTTTTCTACAAGTTCGGGTTTCGTGCTTGGAGTACATGATATGAGTAAAATTTTGATTCTTTGTAACTAGTGAGTTTTAATCCCTTAATTTTTGTTTGTATATATTACTGGGGCTATCATACATGCTTTTAATGTGTTTTTATATGAGTTACAGTGTCGGTTAAATTAATGAGTTTTATGACTTAAATGATTCATAAATGTTTTCCTGTGGTTGGGTAAACTCTAATGACTTGCATATTGATGAGATTTAAGTAGCTTTGCATTGGTATGAATTTATTGTGTAGTTGCTTATTAATGAGATATTGGAGTTGCCAAGGTTTGTTTTGGAGGTGTCGGTGTTAGCTTCATGACTAGTGTCGTGTAGGCTCTTATCTTGAGAAGTCATGTGTCGTGTTTCAAACCTAAGTGCAGAAAGGTTAGAACCTTAGAGAGCTGAATTTTTACCGTATGGTGAATGTGTCCGAGCAGGGCACGGGAGCTAATGCGTTTTTAAAAAGTATATGTTGTGTGTGAGTTATGTGAATAATGTGGCACCCTTAAGGTGTTTAACGATGGTCACTTTTCGTGACAACATTGAAGCCCTGGTGGCAATGACGTGTAATGTGGGAGATAAGGCCTTCTATGTACCTAGTGGTGGCAATGATGTATAATGTAGGAGACGAAGCCTTTGAAACTGCTACCTTGTGGTGGCAATATGACTAATTCGATCCAAAGAGGGTGGATTACGTATGAGACGAGTTATGGTCACTTCTTAGTGGTTTGGCCAAATTGTGTGTTAAGTTCTCACCTTATGTGCTTTATGTGTTCATGCTAGTAAACTGGTGGGTAGTAATGTGTATTCGTGGTATGTTGTTTAGTTGTGTGTGGTTGTGCTTCGTACTAGGGAGTCCCTTGTATGATTTCGAGACGAGTATATACGTGTAGTCATAAATAAAGACGTGGGTGTGATATTTCCCAAAGAGGGGGATTACGAGTAAGTTTGGGAGTTGATGAGTCTTAGAGTTTAGGGTTGGACTTTGTGGCGACATTGCGTCTGGGATTATCCATCGAGAAATTTGATTTACCTTAAAGGCGATGTTGATAAATAGCGAGATTTGAGTTTAAAATAAAGTGATTTAATATGGCGTAAATGCTTTCAAATTCAACTATTAGAACTCACTCAGCGTAGCTGGATTTTGCATGTATGTTAGATTGTTTTGCAGGCATGCGATTCGAGTCTTGGATGCTCTTGGCTAACAGATGGGATTACTCGTGATTATGGCGAAAGGCATTCATATGATTTTTGAAAATTATTATTTAATTGAGTTATAAAAATGCTTTGTATTGTTTTAATTAAATTCCGTTGCGTATTTTATAAAAGATCTATTTATTTTAAACAGTACACTGTAATGAGACCTGACTGTAGTGCGCCCAAGTTTGGGGCTTACAAATGTCATAAAGCGAAACTTTTATAAACCAAATCCCCCTAAGTTATTAAAAAAATTAATATTAGTTTAAAAAAATTATTAAAAAATTATTAAGTTATTAAAAAAAATTATTAAGTTATTAAAAAAAATAACACAAGTATGTAATATTAGTTTAACAATTATGGTATTTTTCATTTTTAAAATATTATTGCACAGTTGCATATTAATATTCTAACATAATACTATTGCCCTATTAGGGTTGGTGGTCTAACGAGAAAAGTAAAGCCAGTAAAGAGCACCTAAATTATACTATGTATAATTCACAACTGAAGATGAATAGTTAGGGGTACATATGTAATTTAAACTGCCCCACTTGCACCAAGCACATGTCATAAGATCTACCCCACCCCCACAAGCGCCTTCCACCATATCCCCAAAATTAGAATGTTTTCCGATTATGTTGATCTACATTTTATCTCCTTTCAATTTCCTCTCCAACTTCAATAATTGAAGAGATGTAGGTCCTATTAAATAACCACTAACCAGTTCAATTAATACAGAGGGTTGGTGCTTTATCCGCCTCGCCCTCACTAACCATATATCTCTCTCTTTCGAAAAACCGACATCGTCACTCCACAGCCTTTTACGACACACCTCCACCATGTCCCGCCGTACCATCATCATCGACCAGAATAGGGTGATCGTCGGTGGCTGTTTGGTTCATCTTTGCGACGCGTTTCTATTGCAGAGTCTCACGGCCGATCTGTTTGCATGTGTGTAGTTGCGACAAATCGAGGTAAGTCGGTAACATTCAACCATTCCAGTTTAACTTTCCGGTTGTTCGTTCCATTTCCAACTAATGACACTCAAATCATGATGAACTTGACCCTGTTGACGATTGCTTAGGTGTTTTCCGTAAGGTGGTGGTGGCCTGGTGGCGACGCTTTGGATTTTTGAGAGAAAAAATTGTGTAGTCTTAAATGGCTGAAGCTTTGATGGTAGAACCCACAGGTTAGATTTCGTTATTCAGTTCTACTCTGTTTTAATATGTGGCACTTGAGGATGGTTTTCTGGCAGGATCAAACGGTGGTGACTTCTTGCACCTGAGAAGCCGCTGGGCTGTGGTGGTACAAGGTGGTGGTTACCCACAGTCACCGGAGATAGATGGAAGATGCAGCAGATGAGGATCATAAGGTTCCTGGGTAATCTTGCCTGAGAAAGAAAATTTGATGGTGAAGGGGTTGGTAGAAGATTGATGATGAGGATGTGGTGGATATCCACAAAGCTTTTTGTATTAAAACTAAAAGAAAACGTTTTAATTTTCCAGAACCACATATAAATTATTACTATATACCTTCTTCATGTATGTTTTGCATGATTAACGATGTTAATCATGTTAACCATCAAACTATTGCATTTTCTTGCCAACATAAATGTGGATCGTTGTAAAAAAAAAGAAAAAAAAACTGGAAAACTATTAAAAAACATAAATGTGGATCACAATACACATTTTTGGATGGAAATGCTTCTGGGATTTTTTTAGATCTTTAACGACTACTCGATTTCTTAATAATTGTGATTTTAGATTTATTTAAGCCGGTTTGGCCCGCCGCGAAGCGCAGGTGGAAAACGCTAGTTAGAAAGATTAACAGGTTCAAGCACCATAAGAATTAAAAATAAAAAATTTGACGTTAAAAATATTAACATATTCTAAGTTTCTAACGTAATTCTAACGTAAGTTAATATTAAATTTAATAAAATACAATATTCTATTTCAAGTATAAAGTAATGAATTAACAATTATTGGATATCATTATTTATAGATAAAGAAATATAGAAAAATGTGCAATCTGTGATAACTGATACCATGTTGAACAGAATGGTGTCACTCGAACTCACTAGCCAACACATCACAACTTCCTGCACAACGTAACCGAAGGAATCTTCCGATCAAAGAATTATGTTGAGAATTAAGAAACCAGTAAATTTCTATATATTGCTTTAAATGTGGTACACTTCACAATATATAATTGTACTACTGGGAAACCCGCGCGTTGCGGCGGGACTGTTAAAAAAACAAAAAATAGGCAAAAACATTGAATCACGCACACGCGTGGCGGCGAGTTCACTCACCATATTAAAAAAAGTTAAAAATTATCATAGAAAAAGTTAAGTAAGTCGAAACCGTAACATAACCACATAAAAAAGGAAATAAAAACTAAAAACATACTTTCATGACTTATTCCTCTATGCTTAGATGACTTGTATATATATTACCACACACAATTCTCTTTTAAACGAAACTTACATTCAAACGTATATAAAAATAGAACCAAAAAATAAACTTCGCTTTTCTCAATAACATAAGTTTCCATTTTCAATCATTTTCCCCCTAGGGTATTAGGAATACAAAATTTTATAATGATATTTGTATAGCATAAATGGTCAAATAATACTTATCTATCAAGCATCGAGAGTTATTTTTATTATTAGTCATTCAACTAAATTATAACGTATTAAAATCATCATAATAATTTGATATCAAATTTTCACATATAATATGTCAAATACTTTTTGTAGAAGAAAATTCACTTTTATCTCATTTAATCATGATGAGTTGACGTAATTACATGAAACCTTTGTTTGAAATTCATTATATTCATAAACTTTTTTATCTGGTCATAGAATCCAGTGACGCAGAGTTAAAATCAGATTAGGCATGTTTACGTGTATGAATATAACGTAATAATTTCAAAATGCAAAGTGTTACCTCATGATTAAAAACACATCTTTCATGATTGATTTCTCGATTTCTTATAGTATTATCAAGTTTATAAAACTTTAACTTTTATAAAGTATATACTTCTATATAAAATATTATAACAAAATATGTAGCATTATGAATTATTTTTTATATTTATATATTTAATGTGTTCAAAGTAATTGTAAAATTAAATGTCATAAGTTCTCATAAACATAACTCAACTCTTGACTTCATTGTGATTAAATATGGTGTTCTAAAGACAAAATTGCCCTTAAAAAGTGGCTATTATATGCATTAGGTGTTGTACCATAAGCAATTGAACTTGTACCTCTTAATATTTAATAAGTCCTTGTCATAAACATCACTTAACTCTTGACTTCATTGTGATTAAATATGGTGTTCTAAAGACAAAATTGCCCTTAAAAAGTAGCTATTATATGCATTAGGTGTTGTACCATAAGCAATTGAACTTGTACCTCTTAATATTTAAGAAGTCCTTGTCAAATGCTTTATAATATAGTATAGATTAACTCATAACTCTTGGTAGATGCGAGATTGTGGGTTAAAGTTTTTGTAAGTGCAAGATAAGGTAGAATTAAGGTGTAAGAGCATTCACATCCCCTCCACCATTTTATACTCTATAATATAACAAAAAATCATATTTTTCAAAATTTATTTCTCATTCTAAAAAACCTTCCACATCCCCTCCATCATATTTACCTTTATGTTACTCACAAACACTTATTTTATAATATTCCTCGTTAAAATACACTCACAATAATTTGATGGGAGTGAATAGTAGCTTTTTATATATAAAAAGCTAGAAGATGGTTTTTTCATAATATAAAGATGGGGTATAAAATGGTGGAGGGGATGTAGGATGTTTTTAGTAAGTTTTTTTAAATTTTAGATATGGGGGAAGGTTTGATGGAAGGGATGTGAATGCTCTAACACACTATCGCCCTATTTATTTATACTTGCTATGGAGGGTTTGACCCGGGTGATGAGACGGGCTTCAATGTTAGGGGTGTTCCATGGTATAAAAGTAGGAGGTACGGACCGGTTATTTCTCACTTTATGTATGCTGATGATGTGGTCTTCTGTGGGGAGTGGTCTACTATTAACGCTCTAAATCTTAGGCGATTATTGAGGGGTTTTTATTTGATTTATGGTCTAAAGGTTAGTTCTCACAAGAGTCGTGTGTTTGGGGTTGGAGTAACCGAAGGTGAATTGGAAAACATGGCTTCGGTCTTAAAGTGTTCTAGTGGTAGTTTCCTGTTTAACCATCTTGGTGTGCCTATTGCCTCGAATATGAACTTGGTGAGGAGTTGGGATCCGATAGTTGAGAAATTCAAGAAGCGTTTGGCGTTATGGAAGTCTAGAACACTTTCCTATGGTGGGCGTATCACTTTGTTGAAATCGGTCTTGAACTCTTTACCGCTATATTTTTTCTCTCTATTTCGCGCCCCTATTCAAGTTATTAATTCGCTTGAAAGGTTGCGGAGGAGATTTTTTTGGGGTGGGGGGGTTGACTCGGAGGACAAAATGAGTTGGCTCGCTTGGGACAAGGTAGTATCGCCGGTTAAGTATGGCGGGGTGGGATTGGGGCTGCTTCGAGATGCTAATGTTAGCCTCTTGACCAAATGGTGGTGGCGATTTAAAGTGGACCAAGATTATCTTTAGCGTAAGGTTGTTTGGTCCATTCATAGTAGTGCTAGAGGTTGGTCTTCTATCCCGGCTAAAGTTTCACTTGGTGGTACGTGGAAGCAAATAGCCGCTATTCCGGGCATTTTGGAGAATTATAACAATGGGCCGATTCAGTTTGTGAAAGGAAATGTTGGTAACGGGGTGACGGTTCTGTTTTGGTATGATTATTGGATAGCGGATGAGCCACTGTGCACTAAATTCCCTCTTCTTTTTGAGCTGGAAAAGAAGAAAATTTGTTATGTTGCAGATCAGATACCTGTTTTTTCCCAGCAGCAGTTGGATTTTAACTGGGAATGGAAGCGTCCCTATCTTGCTCCTGCAGAATTGCACCAGCTCAACGACTTAACAATGTTGCTGTCTACTGTTTCGGTTGGCTCAAGTCAGGATTCTTGGTCCTGGTTGTTGGGTGATAGCAATGAGTTTTCAGTTAAGGCAGTCAAGAAGTGGATTTTTGAGGCAGGTAATGTCTTTCCGATTGCATCTTTTCATTGGAGTAATTGGGTACCAAAAAAAGTTGGGGTTGTGGCGTGGCGTGCCTATTTTAATAGGCTTCCTACATTGGACGCTTTGGTTCGGCGTAACATTCATGTGGAGTCACAAGGATGCAAAGCTTGTGAACTTTGTGTGGAATCGGTGGAGCACATATTCACAGGTTGCCCGGTTTTTACGGATATTTGGCAACAAGTCTTTACATGGTGCAATGTTCCAAGCTTTTTCACCTTCCATGTGAAGGATATTTTGTCTTATCATCTGATAGCAAAACAAGGTGATTGGGTTAGGAAAGCGTTTTATGCGGTAATTTTGACAACTTTTTGGAGCATATGGTGGGCTCGGAATGATTTGTGCTTTAACCAAAACCAAGTGTCGGTTCGGAAGACGTTGGATGAGATAAAGATGATGAGCTTCTTGTGGATTACTAATCGTGCAAAAATGTTGGACATGTTGTGGGACGCTTGGCATAGATTTGATGCGAGTAGGATGGGATAGTTTTTTGACGGCTTTGTTATTTTATTTCGGATATTTGTTGTTTTTTGTTGAGTTGTATCCCGGATGGTTTTTGCTAGTTTCTTGCTAGCTTGAGTATAAATAAAGTTGTTTGGCCGTTTAAAAATAATAATAATAATAATAATAATAATAATAATAATAATAAAAATAAAAATTAAATTGTATTAAAAGGTTTTTGTGGTTCTTAGCATTATATTGGTTCTAAATATAATACATCTGTCTATTATGGTTTAGTTGTTCCTTAACCGGCTATAGAAGTTATTGCAACTTTTGTGGGAAGGAATTGAATTATTACTACAACAATTAAAGGTGACTTAGCTTTGTCAGGGGGTCATGTTTTAAGGCCCCGTATGGTGTGGTGTACCGGATTTGGGGAGAAGTCAACTCATCATGCTTTTAATGTTCTCTACTGGTTTCATTCACCGACTTATTCTACTCCGGTTGTCTCTAACAAAGTCTTGAACTGGCTAGTAAACCCAAACGTTAAAGTACAACCCCTAGCATAGCGACCTTCAAACATTTGACATGTGACCAAAGTCATCCTCGAGAATCCTTAAAAAGTTTTGAGCCTGGGGCGATTAGAAAAAAGGGGTCTCTAGTGGCCAATTTTAAATTGGTTTAACTTGTATTGAGTATAATTTTAATGAGCAAAAGACTAATGGGCTTAATTTATAATAAGTTAGTGTTTAATGGGCTTAAAATAATTAAAATATTAATGGGTTTAAATGTTTAACATATATAGATTTTTCTTTTAAAAGATATATGTAATATATATATATATATATATATAAATATTTAATTTGGAGCCCACATTGAGACAGTTGCCTTCTCTCTCCTTCCTTAAAGCTAGCTCTGCACATGACACTCTCCCACGACCAATTCGTGCACGTCCTCGTGCATACCCGCAAGACCATACTTGCATCTAGCCGAAGGGTCATGCGTCAACCCAAATGATTGAGCATACTCACTTTGATAGTTACAAGCCCAGTAGCACATCAACAATGATCTTCTGTCGTGCTGGTTCAAGGTTTTGGATTGGTTAATTTTTTTGAGTTGGCGTCGAGGTCCCGCCATGTTTTCAGGATTATAGGGAACTTGAGGTTGTAGCAACCTTCAATCTGATTATGGTGCGGCTTGAACCGTCATCTTTTAACACAAACACGAAGGGCTTCATTGACACCATACTACAGTGGCACTCACGATCCCATGGTACTGGCATACAAAGACCTTCACCGAAGTGCCCCATATTTGATCTCCTCCCTCCACTATTGCGTAATTGTACTCATTTGTTAAACCCGCGAATCGTTCTACTCTAATACCACTTTGTCACATGGTCTTCTTCTAAGGCTCCGTGTGGTATCCCCTGATCCCCAGGAGAAGCAAATACATCCCGCATACTAGTGGTGTACAAAGACCTTCACCAAAGTTCCCCATATTTGGGCTCCTCCCCCTCCCCCGCTATTGCATAATTATACTCGTCTGTTAAACCCGATAATCATTCTACTATAATGCCACTTTGTCACAGGGATATTCCGAGGCTCCATGGGGCATCCCCTGATCCCGGGGACAAGCCAATCAATCCCACTCTTTATATGGGTTACTAGTTTTGTCCTACATTGGATTCATCGGAGAGCAGCAACAACTCTCAAGCAGCAGTGGGTTCATTAAATAGACATCGACTAGGCATGTTCACCGCCTTATTCCGTTTAGGCCGCCCCCATGACAAAGTCCCAGACTAGCTAGTAATCCCAAGCGTTCAAGTACAAACCCTAGCATAGATACCTTCGAATATTTGGCCCGTGACACCTAGCTACAGTGCAAGGCACCCTAACACCCCCTACTTTTTAATTTTATCCACCTCACGCTCTCAACTTTAAACATTGAAATTTACACCCTCTCAACTTTCTAAAAACTTGGTAAAATGTCATGTTGACCTCGTTAAGTTTCTAAAGTTTTAAGTTTACCATTCTTTAACTTTAAAAATAAACTATTTTCTTATGTGCTTATTTTTATGCATGTGTCGGTATAAATTCAAGTAGGTTTACGTTTCGACATTAATCTTTTTCGAAAATGTGTGAGTTCAAATATAATACATTTTCTTGCTTATTTTTAAGTACGTTTTAGCTAGTCTACGTTTTGGCGAAAATTTTGGTTGGAAAAGAGGTGGGTCGAATATAATATTTTTCATTAGACGGTATAAATTCAAGTTACTTTACATAACGATATTTGTTCGACTTACTGTAGGTTTTGACCCCATCATAACGTGCGGCAAGTAAAATTACTAGTTAAAACACAGTTAAAAATACTACGTGGGATCAATATTTAAACAATTTTCGACAACACTTTATTTCTGAACAATCCCTGTCGATATCTCATTTATTTTGTAGCTCTATTAAGGACACTTTTTTGCTCGTTTTAAACTTCTTATCAAGGAATATTGCAAACCTTTTAATTAATAATATTATTAGAAAATAATAACCAAGTCGATATGGGACCCGCATGTTGCGACAAACCTATCAAACGGAGAAGAATTGAGGCACTGCGACATGCCTATCAAACAGGAAAATTGATGAAGAAACGTTGAACCCCACACACGCGTTGCAACGTACGTTAACTCGGAAAATTTATAACGAAATGTAGAAAAAAAACTTGCGAAAGATAAAAAGTACAAGGGACCAAAGCCGAAAGTAAAAAATTGTAACGCCCAGCTTTTCTCTAATAATATAATATTAATATCTCTATTCATAAAACGATTTTAATTCGTTAACAAGAAATACTTTCTTATTCACTAACCAATTTAATTATTTAAATTCGCCAAATAACGCGTCGTAAATATTAAGACGCTAGTAAACCGACACTTATCTTTGTAAAATTTTGATCGCGACTAAAAATATATTTATAACAAATACATAGTCCAAATGCTCTTTTAATTCAGTCTACATTTATATATAACTTATGTAATAATTATGTTATTGATAACGAGTCCAGTTCATAAACGAGACCCGAGTCGGTGACGAGTTAGTATACGCGGTGTCCACCTAACCCACCTCTCATAACCTTAACTATATAAACATCATCACATCTTCTTCTTCTTCCTCATTCAACCACAAACCCTAGCCTACACCTCTTCTTCTTCATCCCTTAAAACCTTAACATTCAAGCTCCAAACCCTTTCCCTCACCTCTAACCTTCATCTCAATCTTCCTGCCCTCTCTCTAGATGAAGCAGCGGCCACCGCCGCTGACCACCACCAGGAAACCACCATACCCGAGCCGCTAGCAACCACCACCCGAACCATCAACCACCACACCCAAGCTAACCTTATCCTTCCTCCTCCTCTGTATAATCCGGTGACCGGACTTGGGGCCCTGATTGAACCCGCCGCCAACAGCCGCCGCCCACCACATTCCACCACCATTAAACCATCTATCCCCTTAACCCCTCCCTTCACCCACACAACCACAACGTCGCCCTCTCCATCTCTCCCTCCCCGTAAACAACAGCGGCTACCTTCCTTCTGGCCATCCATTGGCGGCGCAACAACAGCAACAAGGTTCGTGGTAGATTATTGAATGACAGTGTATGGGATTCGGTTTTTTCGATCTGTTTGGTGGTACGAGTTGCAGGTCCGAACAGGTACACCGGGATGTGTCCGCTTGTCGTGTTTCTGGTCGGCTACAGTGATGACCACGGTGGTGTTTCTCGATTTGTTATGGTGATGGAGGTGAAGCCTGGTTCGACCTTGTTATGGTGACCAGGGGCTCAACCATAAGGCTCGGTATTCGTTGGTTTTGGATTCATAACCGGTGATCATTTCGGTCAAAGCGAAACAAGTCAAACATTCTCAGATCTCGGTCAACATCAATCAGTTTTGGTTACGGGTCAGTTTTGGCAAAATGGTTGGATGGCTGTTGGTTGTTGGCCACGGCTTTGGCTCTTTACTTTTCGTTCGAGTCAAGCCGTTTTAAGTAGATTAGTTACCGGGAAGACGATCGGACCTGGTCAACATCAGTCAACCAGCCAGACCCGGTCAGATCTGGTCAAGTTCGGTTCTGGTCAACAGGTCAAACTTCTGGTCAAAGCTGGTCAACCGGGTCAGACCTGTCGACGTTCAGTTCAGGCGCGTATGTGTCGGTTCATCGGTTACATGTAGGAAGGTATAACGCGCACCGTCTCTTTAATTCTTTTACTTTATGTTACGTTGTATTTTTTTCATACGTATATATATATAAATATATATATATATAAATCATAGAAGCTTAAGCGAACCGAACCGACATGGGACAATAACCTTTGTATTAATAATTTGAACGATCGGAAAACAACTAATTTATAATAGTGATACTTATTAATGCGATGATAAATAACGCCAAAACTTTACATGTATATTTAGTACTTATCCAAAATGTGTAGTCTATCTCTACTATAGCTTGGGCGAGTCGAATAACGATTAAGTTATGTTCATGAAAATAACATTATCAAAATGACGAACTATGTTTATGAATTTCTTATAAAGCTTAAAGTTCATGTTCATTATACTTTTAATAACTTGAACCATTTGTCGAGTAAAAGAACTAGTTAAATTGTATTTTTGTCTTGTGAGCAATTGATGTTTTTGGGATAAAATAGACGACTTGCGTTGTCTGGTTTCTTATAAAAACAGAGGAAACTCTGCCCAAATTTTTATAAAAACATCGGGCATTTAAAACCTATATATTTGTATAGTTAAAGCTATATTTTACAAATAGATTCCATTGAAACATTATATTATCAAAATAGAAGTATATATCTATAAATACATATTTATATATATCGCGAGACGAACAACTCGTGCATTATTTTCATTATCCAAAACATTTGTTTCAGAAATTGGGTTCGAGACGCTATTTTGAATGCTATAGTAAAGGCATATGCTTTGTGTGATTATACATACACATACACCTTTCAAGAAACTAAACCAAGTCCTATCGGTTCGTTAAGTCATACACTTATTAAGACACGTATTCTTTCAATACGTGTCTAGGTAGTTGGATAAACTATCTTTACAACCATAACAAAAACAAGCTTATTTGCATTAGAATTTAAGGCATCATTTATTTGTAATAGGACACAAGAGCTCAATTAATCCAAGTTCATACTTGTTGCTACTACATACACAGTGAATTTCAGGTGAGTTTTACATAGCCCCTTTTATTTATCACCATTTTTGGGGTGAAACATGTTATAACATTATCATTGCAATTCAATCATCAATGTGTCTATGTGTTTTCTATGTTGCATTATGTCTTGAGCATGATTAGAGTAAGCACCATTCTAGCATAATCATTAACATTGATCAGCCGACGGTATACATTGATAGATCTATTGGACTGACAATCCCACCCGGATACGTGCCTCCTACAAAGGTTACGTGGGTGTTTGTTATCGCATAACATATTCATTGGGACCATAAGTGTATGGTATGTATCATTTTATAACAGTCAACAGGGTTGATTATGCACTCGATTTATTTCTAATATGTTCTCACATATGGGCTAGATTAACATGACACATGAATTGCACAACATTTTTATTCGATTATCAAAACCTATGTAATTCTCACCAACTTTTGTTGACCCAAAATATTTTCAAACTTAACATGTTTCAGGTTATAGCTTGCTTGAAGATTAGAGTTATTGCTTGAAGATGCGTAGCTAGTATTTTTCATTTCGATGTACAAATGCTTGTAGAATAATTGTATGTAATGTATTTAAATCAATTATTGAAATTTATTATTTACCATGAGCTACTGAACAATCATTAATACGTGACATCCCGATGTTTCCGCCATCGGTTGGGGTGTTACAGATTGGTATCAGAGCCTTGGTTATAGGGAATTAGGTTATTAGAAAAATAATCTAGTCTATAACCTTAGGACTTTAACCAGTACTTGCTTCAATTACTTGTAGCTCTACCTTATCCTTATCATTATCTCCATCCTCATCCTTATTCTTAGCCTAAATTGGTCTTGCCTACTCTCTTTCACTTACTTGCTACATTCCTAACGTACTTCTAAATTATTAGGGCAAATTCGTTGGGCTTAGACTTGACCTGTTTTGATAAGCCAACATTTTCGTTTATTCGGGATTAGATATTTACAATCTTTGTGTTTCATTTTCATTTATACCCCCTCACTCCCGTATAAAATCTAAGTTTTGAATCTCAAAATTTTTACAATTCAAATATATTCTCTTCTTATATAATTCCCTCATTAGCTTAAACTTCATAAAATCATTTCTGGGTTTCACAATCCTAATTCATTTTACAAACTTATAATATTACTCATAAGTCTAATTATTTTTAACATCTAACCCAAATCACATGTTTCCCTTTACATCATGTTACATATTTTAAATGTATTATCTTTGATGTTTCTGACCAATTTTATTTTAAACTCCCCCCCCCCCTATATTTTTATTTATGTGTATTTTGAAGATACCATCAACCATAAAATTTTATCACATTCGAGAATTTTAAAATCCTTATTTAAACTGTAACCTTATAAACTGTGTATAGGAGATACTGTAGCACCAAAGCTAAAGAGTACTGAATTTTGTCAAACTTTCATCACTTGGGAATTTCACAAACTATAACAAATATATATATATATATATATATATATATTTAAAAAAAAAAAGAGTCTTTTATTTCCACAAACTTATTTGCTAAATTTCAAATTTTTATTGAACAATTTACTGGCGTAACAGATAATTTACAATGAAAATGTTTTAATCTATTAAGAATGACTTCTTTTATGGATTACCCGAAACCTATTATACAAAACGTCTGAACAAATTCTTGATTTTTGAAATCCGACATCGTGTTTAAAACCTATGACTCTTCGAAATATTTTGATCTAAATCAATTTAGTTGTACAATTTAAAGACTTTTGCTTTATATACAAAACCAATTTTGAAAAATAAAATCTTTCCATCCACAAGAACAAAATTTGCTCTACAATTTTTCCATTGACACCTACTTATTTTAAACTTGTTCGAACTATTACAAATTTTTGGCAAATACCACAATCACGTTTTCTCATACGCTTGTATCTAACTATTTATTCAAACCCCACGATTATTCTGCATGATCACCTTATTACTCGCGTCTTTTTGAAACCCTATAAATTAAACCCTTTATCAACCATTTACACGTTCACCATTTTTCACAACTTTGATTATACTTTAAGTTTTCATCATCTCTCAAAATCCAAATTCACACCCTTTACCTCCTCGAACATGAACTTGATCTCCACGATAACCACACTATTGAAAACTTAATTGTTCATTGCATCAAAACTTGAATATTAGTTATACATGAGGATTTGATTATCTACCTAAACATTTGATTATTCATGATATTTGGAAGCATGGAAAATAAACTATTTGCTATAAACACATCTAAAGTCATTAACCTTGTCTAGGACAACTCTATTGCAGCTCGCATACTATACTTGATACTTGATGCATTTACCAACTTGCTTACATGTATGTATTATCAATTTGCAACTCATGTGTTAAGCTAAAAACAATTGTTACACTTAATCAAACAACTGATAGAGGATGAAGTACTTGCTCAATAGTTAGTTGAGTACCTAATAACCTGCTCAACGATTGGTAGGGGTCATCATGCCTGCTCAACAGTCGGTAGAGGTTCTAATAACCTGCTCAACGATTGGTAGAGGTCATCATGCCTGCTCAACAGTCGGTAGAGGTTCTAATGACCTGCTCAACGACTGGTAGAGGCTATCGCACCTGCTCAACAATCGGTAGAGGTTCCTACTCACTGACTGGTAGAAGTCTTTTTCCTGCTCAACAGTTGGACTCATCCTTGGATACATTATACATGTAAATTGATACAAAGATTTATTAGACTCATTGATACAAAGATTCAATCACAACGTTATTTTGCATTACTTACATGTGTGTTTAGAGTCATAGAAGGACACAAAACCCTAATGTAAGGTAAATTGGTGATTGCGGTCCGGAACGTAATCATGAATTTACAGGTACGTTAAGGTAGTGTGAAATTCTATCAAGGTTTTCGGTAAATAACAAATTATGAACTCTAGTTACCTGGTAGTCCATTTAGTCTTTCTATAGCCCATTAACTCATACACTACTTTTAGGATTCCTAAAACTTAAGATTCTTATCCTCCTTGCAATTTCAAGACTCTTATCCAAATTATTCGAAACATATTATTCTATTTATGTCGTGCCTAAACACAAAATTTTCCAGACTACAGTTGCCCTAAATTCTACCCAATCACTCTCAACCCTGTGTTTTCATATAACTTCGGGACGAAGTTTCTAAAAGTAGGGGAGACTGTAACGCCCAGCTTTTCTCTAATAATATAATATTAATATCTCTATTCATAAAACGATTTTAATTCGTTAACAAGAAATACTTTCTTATTCACTAACCAATTTAATTATTTAAATTCGCCAAATAACGCGTCGTAAATATTAAGACGCTAGTAAACCGACACTTATCTTTGTAAAATTTTGATCGCGACTAAAAATATATTTATAACAAATACATAGTCCAAATGCTCTTTTAATTCAGTCTACATTTATATATAACTTATGTAATAATTATGTTATTGATAACGAGTCCAGTTCATAAACGAGACCCGAGTCGGTGACGAGTTAGTATACGCGGTGTCCACCTAACCCACCTCTCATAACCTTAACTATATAAACATCATCACATCTTCTTCTTCTTCCTCATTCAACCACAAACCCTAGCCTACACCTCTTCTTCTTCATCCCTTAAAACCTTAACATTCAAGCTCCAAACCCTTTCCCTCACCTCTAACCTTCATCTCAATCTTCCTGCCCTCTCTCTAGATGAAGCAGCGGCCACCGCCGCTGACCACCACCAGGAAACCACCATACCCGAGCCGCTAGCAACCACCACCCGAACCATCAACCACCACACCCAAGCTAACCTTATCCTTCCTCCTCCTCTGTATAATCCGGTGACCGGACTTGGGGCCCTGATTGAACCCGCCGCCAACAGCCGCCGCCCACCACATTCCACCACCATTAAACCATCTATCCCCTTAACCCCTCCCTTCACCCACACAACCACAACGTCGCCCTCTCCATCTCTCCCTCCCCGTAAACAACAGCGGCTACCTTCCTTCTGGCCATCCATTGGCGGCGCAACAACAGCAACAAGGTTCGTGGTAGATTATTGAATGACAGTGTATGGGATTCGGTTTTTTCGATCTGTTTGGTGGTACGAGTTGCAGGTCCGAACAGGTACACCGGGATGTGTCCGCTTGTCGTGTTTCTGGTCGGCTACAGTGATGACCACGGTGGTGTTTCTCGATTTGTTATGGTGATGGAGGTGAAGCCTGGTTCGACCTTGTTATGGTGACCAGGGGCTCAACCATAAGGCTCGGTATTCGTTGGTTTTGGATTCATAACCGGTGATCATTTCGGTCAAAGCGAAACAAGTCAAACATTCTCAGATCTCGGTCAACATCAATCAGTTTTGGTTACGGGTCAGTTTTGGCAAAATGGTTGGATGGCTGTTGGTTGTTGGCCACGGCTTTGGCTCTTTACTTTTCGTTCGAGTCAAGCCGTTTTAAGTAGATTAGTTACCGGGAAGACGATCGGACCTGGTCAACATCAGTCAACCAGCCAGACCCGGTCAGATCTGGTCAAGTTCGGTTCTGGTCAACAGGTCAAACTTCTGGTCAAAGCTGGTCAACCGGGTCAGACCTGTCGACGTTCAGTTCAGGCGCGTATGTGTCGGTTCATCGGTTACATGTAGGAAGGTATAACGCGCACCGTCTCTTTAATTCTTTTACTTTATGTTACGTTGTATTTTTTTCATACGTATATATATATAAATATATATATATATAAATCATAGAAGCTTAAGCGAACCGAACCGACATGGGACAATAACCTTTGTATTAATAATTTGAACGATCGGAAAACAACTAATTTATAATAGTGATACTTATTAATGCGATGATAAATAACGCCAAAACTTTACATGTATATTTAGTACTTATCCAAAATGTGTAGTCTATCTCTACTATAGCTTGGGCGAGTCGAATAACGATTAAGTTATGTTCATGAAAATAACATTATCAAAATGACGAACTATGTTTATGAATTTCTTATAAAGCTTAAAGTTCATGTTCATTATACTTTTAATAACTTGAACCATTTGTCGAGTAAAAGAACTAGTTAAATTGTATTTTTGTCTTGTGAGCAATTGATGTTTTTGGGATAAAATAGACGACTTGCGTTGTCTGGTTTCTTATAAAAACAGAGGAAACTCTGCCCAAATTTTTATAAAAACATCGGGCATTTAAAACCTATATATTTGTATAGTTAAAGCTATATTTTACAAATAGATTCCATTGAAACATTATATTATCAAAATAGAAGTATATATCTATAAATACATATTTATATATATCGCGAGACGAACAACTCGTGCATTATTTTCATTATCCAAAACATTTGTTTCAGAAATTGGGTTCGAGACGCTATTTTGAATGCTATAGTAAAGGCATATGCTTTGTGTGATTATACATACACATACACCTTTCAAGAAACTAAACCAAGTCCTATCGGTTCGTTAAGTCATACACTTATTAAGACACGTATTCTTTCAATACGTGTCTAGGTAGTTGGATAAACTATCTTTACAACCATAACAAAAACAAGCTTATTTGCATTAGAATTTAAGGCATCATTTATTTGTAATAGGACACAAGAGCTCAATTAATCCAAGTTCATACTTGTTGCTACTACATACACAGTGAATTTCAGGTGAGTTTTACATAGCCCCTTTTATTTATCACCATTTTTGGGGTGAAACATGTTATAACATTATCATTGCAATTCAATCATCAATGTGTCTATGTGTTTTCTATGTTGCATTATGTCTTGAGCATGATTAGAGTAAGCACCATTCTAGCATAATCATTAACATTGATCAGCCGACGGTATACATTGATAGATCTATTGGACTGACAATCCCACCCGGATACGTGCCTCCTACAAAGGTTACGTGGGTGTTTGTTATCGCATAACATATTCATTGGGACCATAAGTGTATGGTATGTATCATTTTATAACAGTCAACAGGGTTGATTATGCACTCGATTTATTTCTAATATGTTCTCACATATGGGCTAGATTAACATGACACATGAATTGCACAACATTTTTATTCGATTATCAAAACCTATGTAATTCTCACCAACTTTTGTTGACCCAAAATATTTTCAAACTTAACATGTTTCAGGTTATAGCTTGCTTGAAGATTAGAGTTATTGCTTGAAGATGCGTAGCTAGTATTTTTCATTTCGATGTACAAATGCTTGTAGAATAATTGTATGTAATGTATTTAAATCAATTATTGAAATTTATTATTTACCATGAGCTACTGAACAATCATTAATACGTGACATCCCGATGTTTCCGCCATCGGTTGGGGTGTTACAAAAATTGTTGAGGTTAAATTGCAAAAGTGATCGATGTCGCAAGGTCGGTAAAAAACAAGTTTAAAAACCAATTCCTTGATACCTTAACTAGTAAGGGTAAGTAGGGTGTCAGTCCACAGGGTATACGTGGTTAGTGTTCAATTTTAAAACTGATTTAAACAAGTACTAAAGCAATTTGATTTGTTTGACTGATTTTGATTTTAGATAAACAAATTTGATTGTGATTTTGTAAACAATTATGATAAGAAGTAACCCCCTCCGGTTTTTCGATTCAGTGATTTACCTTAACTTGTTCTAACTAGTAAGATACCACATAGACGTGGTCTTGTTGAAGGTTTAATTCAATTGATAAGTAAAGACAAATGTTAATAACAACCTATGTAATCTAATTAGGAAACCATATGTGCCAAAAACTCTCTCAATGATCAAACTGCTTACGATGCAAGAAAACCGAATGCATATGATAAAGACGAGTAATTGCAACACAACTTATTTAACATCAATAAACCACAAGTATTCTTCAAACAAGGAAAAACAATCTAAAATACTAGAATCAACAAAGTTTAAGTTTCACAAAAACGAATTGGTTCACCCGAAGGTGGTTACAAGAGAATTTAGCCGCTCATCATCATCGTCATAAGACCTTCAATGTTTGTTTTGGATGTTGATTGCATGAAGGAATTGAGGTTCCAGATGATAAAGTTCGTGTTTAGGAGCTATAAAATAGCTAAGGTTGAAGGTATTTTCGTTTGAGGTTGAGTATATCTTTAAATAGGGTGAAAACCTAAAAATTAGTGAACCAAACCGACCTAGGGCGGAAGGTGCGCTTCCACTTGCCAAACCGTCAATTTTCTCCTGTCTTGCACGAAACTCGGAGCACATATTCCCATACCAGTTTACCTTGGGCTCCAACTCGGGATGTCTCTCTTTTATTTTTATTTCACTTGAGGTTGCATCCATGTGCTTCCAAACTCTTGCCTAGCTATCGAAAACTTTCCATTAAGCTTCAAATTAGCTCCACTAAACTCTTGGGAACCTACCTTTCAAAAAAAAAAAAAAAAACTCTTGGGAACCTGCACATTAAATTAAACTCAAAGTAAACATGTTTTATATTAAATAAAACTTAAAGTATATAATTAAACATAGTAAAACATGGTTAATTATCATCCCATCAAAAATATGTAAAACTTTATGCTAAAAGTAAAAAAAATACAAAAAAATCAAAGGGCTTAAATTGCAAAAGATGATAACTTTAAGTTAAAAGTGAAAAATCAAATTAATCTAAGGGGTTAAGTTGCCAAATATTGAAACTTCATATTTAAATTTACAACGATTGAAACTCTAGAGCTAGAAAGGAAAAATATCTTTTTTTTTAAAAGAAAAACCCAAAGCCAAGAGTACCACCCAAATAAGCATAAAGAAACTTACTAATTATAGTTTGAAGAATTATTTGTGTATAAACTATTAAAAATAGTTTTTTTTTTAATTTCCAACAAATACATCAGAATCTATTATGTAATTAAAAGCAATAAATCCTACATGACATTCAAAGAGGGCATCTTCCCCTTGAGTGTGTCATGTGGCATTAATTGATTTTAGGAAGAAAAAAAACTTAAAAACAAAATTGGATATTTATTTATCATGTTTCCTCCCATAATTTTTAAACATTAATATCTTTTATATATGAGATTTTTTAAAGAAGAAAATTACACCAAATTAACGAGCGTTTTATTATATTTTCAACGAGTACCATAGTGCTATAAAAACGGAGAAAAAAACGACTATTTTTGTGGGGTTTTGTTCATACAGGAAAAAAACACAAAGTGTTCGGTTAATTCATTAATCATGTATACTAATTATATTCAAATCAGTAAATATGAATTCTATATTCAACATGTGTTAGCATTGAAGTTGTACGTTGTTTTAGGTTAGGTATTAATATTAGAGTTATACATTGTTTAAGGTTAGGCATTAATATTGGAGATACATTGTTAATTGTTTTAGGTTAGGTGCTACCCGAAGCTTTCCTGCATGTAACTGTAAAGCATATCATTCTATTTCATATGTAAAATTGATATGTCATATTAGATTTCTCAAACCCGAGATGTTTCCGGAGTATAACCAATTCAATAATATAAGCGTTCATGCTACTCCTCTGATGAATATTTAAACCAAAGAATAAATAAGTTTAATATGTAATTATATACTATTAATAGTCCATGCCAACAAATAGTGATGTTGGCATGGATTATATTTTGGCCACATTTTTTTTTTGTTTTTTTATTAACTTTTTTTTCCCATTTTGACCACCAAAATGTTTTCATATTTTCTATTTTGGCCACATTTTTTTGCTTTTCTTATTAATTTTTTTTTTCTCATTTTGACCACTAAATTTTTTTTAAGTTTTTTTTCCTCATTTTGGCCACACAATGTTTTTTTACTTTTTGTTTAAGTTTTTTTTTTCCCGTTTTGGCCATCAACTTTTTTATTAAGTTTTTTTTCTCATTTTGAACCCCGACATAATGCGTTTTTTTACCCGATTTCACACGGGTTTGGTTTTTGTTCATTTATTATCTATATATTTAACAACCACGAAATGAATAGCTGCTTCACTCTAACGTACGCAGCCGGCTACCGACCACATCTACCGTGCGTCATCTCCACCATGTGTCGCGGACCGCAGGAGATTCCTGGTATTCTCCGCGTAGCCACTGGCGCTTTTGTATTTTCTCATTGTCCACGGTTAGTCTCAATGCCTTTGTCGGTTACCAAAATCCGCATTAACACGTGATGTGAAAAACGCACAACGCGCGTAGCACCGACCACATCTACCGTGCGCCATCTCCACCATGTGCCGCGTACCACGGGAGATTCCCAGTAAAATGATGCTATTATTAGGGATGCTTACCAAAGAAATTTCATGAGCATACGCAATAATTTAGGTGGAAAGTTTATGTATGATAAACTAATATCACGAACACAATGAAAATTGATTTAGGTTTGATTTGGAATTTGAAATGTCGCAACACTATGTCATCACTTAATTATTTTTAGATCATATTGACGCCGCCGCAACGCGCAGCTGGATAAAAACCTAGTTTGATTAGTTTGAATTATTGATAAGACTCCTCAAATGAGAGGATCACATCGCTTTAAATACATCCAACTTGCACTTGCACATGTCTCACATTGTATATGAAATGATCTTTATGGTTACCATGGTACAACACTGGATATGTGGATCCTATTTAAAGATGGAATATATGCATCTTGGGTTTAAGGATACAAATGGATACGGATTTAAGAATCAATCACACTTATAAATTCCATCCTTATAAACTGCTAATTCATGTTATATATGAAGTTGAGAGTAAGTTAAATTAACACCATACAAACGAAATTAAGTAGCTAAGATGACACATCACTTAACGACATTTTGTTTGATAATGGTTGACAGGTTTGATTATGTGCAAGGGTTGAATAGATAGGCGCAGGAGTTTAGTTTCTGTTTTTGTTGATGTAAAATTTTGTTTTTGGGTGCTGTAATTCTGTAAATAGCCGTTGTAGCTTCTGGATAAATGCGCCTATGTGTTTGTTGTGGTGGTTTTTGGTTGTGAAATAAAATCCCGTTTGATCGTACAAAAAAAAATAAAAAAAATTTAACGACATTCATGATTTTAGTGTCTCGATTGCTCACACCATTTCATTTTATAATGGGCGCGCACGTCACAAAACTTCAACAAAATCAAGTATTTTTTGTAGTCTTTCCTAAAAAGTGCTGTGTTCTTCAACTCATATTCAACATTCACTACAAAGAAAAGTACGAAAGTTGTTAATCAACATCTTTGGTCAATTTCAACAAGGCATTTTATTTTGCCGGTCAGTCTTTACCCGCAACCATGGTGGTCCAACATACTTTGTGACCGTGCATCAACACAAGTAATTGGTGTTGTTTTGTTTTATGCAACACATTGTTTGTTGAAGACATAAATATTAATTCCTGGATACGAAAACATATCTAGTTTAGTGTCTAAAAACCTTTTACATGGAACACATTGGTATAAACTAATTAAAATTCTAATAATATGTATTATTATTATCGTGGTTGTTGTTGTTGTTGTTGTTGTTATTATTATTATTATTATTATTATTATTATTATTATTATTATTATTATTATTATTCCTTTATAAGACAAATTATGGTTAGTTTAATTTGGTACTAGAAGCCTATTTGGATTTTGGAGTCATATGTTTGTACTTTGTAACCTTTTTGGTGCCGAGGGAATCCAAATGGATGGTAAAAGCCGAACCCAATATATGCTTCGCTTTTGACCATGTACACTTATTCTTTCCGGCCATGGTGGAATATGCTTCTTATTCCTTAAACACACACCCAAATTAAGGTTATTATGCTAGACAAACTTGTAACTATCATCAAATGATGTTTAATTTTCTAATCAAAATATAATTTACCGCACTTTTCTTTTGTAGAAATATTTGAAAAACAAAAGCTAAAAAGATCGGAGTCTCTTGTTTGTTCATGATTGCAACTAGATATATGCAAACTAGGTATTAGTTGCCCGCGCTTCTTCGCGGGTGCGGCTGTTGTGCGAAACGCGGCGGGAGCTCCTGTTACGCTGAGTGTTTGGCGGACGTTAAAGATCGCGCGTCGCTGTGGGAGCTCCTGTTGCGTGGAGGGTTTCGTGGACATAAAAGATAATATTAAGTGACTGTTATTCTCGCGTGGGCTTCAAAAAAAATACTCGCGGCTAAAAGCTAAAAGTTTGGTGGTCAAAGTTTGAAATCCTAAAAGCTAAAATTTTGGCCAAAGTGCAATGCAAGTTTAAAAAAGTTGAGTGGTCAAAGTTTGAAATCCCAAAAGCTAAAAGTTTGGTGGTCAAATTGGAAGAAAATAAAGTGAAGCTAAAAGTTAGTGGCCAAAGTTTTAAATTCTAAAAGCTAAAAGTTTGTTGGTCTAAGTTTGGTGGTCAAATTAGAAGAAAATAAAGTTAACCTAAAAGTTAGTGGCAGAAATAAAGTTAACCTAAAAAAGTTGAGTGGTCAAAGTTTGAAATCCTAAAAGCTAAAAGTTTGGTGGTCAAATTAGAAGAAAATAAAGTTAAGCTAAAAGTTAGTGACCAAAGTTTTAAATATTAAAAGCTAAAAGTTTGTTGGTCTAAGTTTGGTGGTCAAATTTGAAGAAAATAAAGTTAACCTAAAAATTAGTAGCAGAAATAAAGTTAACCTAAAAAAGTTGAGTGGTCAAAGTTTGAAATCCTAAAAGCTAAAAGTTTGGTGATCAAAGTTTGAAATCCTAAAAGCTAAAAGTTTGGTGGTCAAAGTTTGAAATCCCAAAAGCTAAAAGTTTGGTGGTTAAATTGGAAGAAAATAAAGTTAAACTAAAAGATAGTGGCCAAAGTTTTAAATCTTAAAAGCTAAAAGTTTGTTGGTCTAAGTTTGGTGGTCAAATTAAAAGAAAATAAATTTAACCTAAAAGTTAGTGGCATAAATAAAGTTAACCTAAAAGTTAGTGATCAATATATATATATATATATATATATATATATATATATATATATATTAAAACAAAGACACTGTTAAAGTCTCTTTCTATTAATATATAGATAATGTGTATATTTTTATTGTTTAGTATTAGTTAACTCGAGTTTGATAAATATTTTTCGAGTGGCGTAACGTTGTAACGCAAAATTTATTTTAATAGTAACGTAAAATTTGTTTTAGAGGTAATGTTTTACAAAAATCGTAAAAAAAAAATTCCCACTACACAGGAAAAACCAGGGGGCGCGGTCCCTAACATAAAGCTAGGTCTGCCCTACACATCATAAAGTGAGTGTCACATAATGACCACATAGGGATGAACTTATCACTCATTATTTTATTTATTTTTTCACTTTTAGCGCATAATTAGTTTACAAGTATTCACTACCTACCATATGAGTCGGGCGTTACCCATTGCAATTAGTTGAACCATAATTTTAAACTAGTAAATTACCCCACGCGTTGTAACGGTTTTTAAACGTGACTAAGTACGTAAAGGTAACCCAAGTTAAAAGTATTTGATACATAAATCAGGATATTAAGTTTTCTTTTAGTTAGTTGTAATATACAGAGAGAAGGAGATAGAATTATTGGCAACAAATACATATATTATATGAGGTTAGACATCATGCTTTAAAGAGTTATATAATTCAACAAACAAAAAAAAGACAAAAATGTCCAATTACTATAATGTTTATAAGCTCCAACAAAGCCTAATAGAACCATCACAAACATTGCTTGTTATTATTAAATAGATGTGTAGAAGGATTCAATGAAAAACTTGGGTTTTATTGAAATTGAATTGGGGTTTAATTAGGTGTTATGAATAGGGGTTACATGTTGAAATGGATATAAAGTATGCATTACACATATATACAATGAGCATTATAGGTTGTACACAAGGGCATAAAGGGAACAAAATGACCAAATATTGGAAATTTGTGAAGGGATTCTTCAACTTCCATCTTAAAAATTGTGTAAATTTACCTTCTTACCTATCTCTCCTCCTTAATAAGGTAGTAGAGATAACTAAAGTAGGCATACTGAATTAACCTATTTATGACCGAAACCAACCGGTTAAGAACAGTAAACCAAAATATCGATGACATGTCCAATTTTAATCGGTAACTAAACAGACCCGTAATTAACTTAGTTAATGTTAAGCCTTTTATTTTAAATTAATTAGTAAGGATTAAAATATCTATTTATTTCATTTCTATGATCTATGATCATAGACCACCTCTTTATTCTGTATAAATAGGCTATTCTATTTATACCGATATGGTAGACGGACGCATTCAATCCTTGCTTATATATTAGTTTTCAGTTCTTCTCTTCGGCGTGGGGTAGAGCAATTTGGTAGCTCGCAAGGCTCATAACCTTGAGGTCACGGGTTCAAATCCTGTCTCCGCAATACTTTTTGTCAAAAAAAAAAAAAAAAAAAAAAAAACCGGTATGTTTTACTCTGGTAACTAGTAATTAGTTAACACTTTTTCTTTGGGGTAGGGGTAGAGGGCAAAGAGGGGAATGATAGAATCACTACACTATGATGACTAACTATACCAACTTTATCTGAAAACCGTCTATGAACCAATTTTCGGGAAATTCTGTTTTGGAGCATTGAAGACCATCGTAGCTGCACTTTAGATAAATTTCTCTATTCCAATCTTGGAAATCCTCGTACCATTCCGGAGATTGTCGTAATAAAATACTGCCAATATTCTTAGCTATTATCAATAAGGGTAAAATTTAATATATCTTTTAAAATTTGATTGAGCTAGTAACAGAACACTTCTAATTTTTTGTTCATACTTATGTTCTTCTGGTTGATTGGTCCACGTGACATATGACACCAATATTATGGATTAATGATATATACTTGTTCGAAATTATGTGGTTATTCCAAACCTTCAAAAACAGGTGTCACAAAAATGGTCCCAACGTTAGGACAAGGTTTATCTTCTTTTGTAGATCAACCTTAGACTTCATATCTGACTATACTATACAACAGTTTGACACGTTCACATATCCAATATAACATGGATAACTAAAAAAAAAAGCATTAAAAATAAAATATTTTAAAATTAAATCAATCTTGATTTCATATAAAACTTCAAATCTAAATTAGTTATCCTACCTTTTCTTTTAACAATTTATTTTCATCATATCTGGTTGATAGATACATCATCTAATGGAGGACGGGGCGTATTTGCCTATTTGGTTTCATGAATTCGGCTTAGTAGCCAATTCACCTACACCGGCCTGTCGTGGTCGGCTACGATTCTCAATATTCCTTCGCCGATTTCCAACTCTCTTCCACCTCTCCATCTTTCTCTCTCTCTTCTATTTTTTTAAAAAAATGTTCAGGCTAGTTTAGGCTAGCGTTTTCGGTGTTTAGTCTACTTTAAACTAGTTTGGGGTTAAAATGACGTGGCGTAGTGAGATTGGTACACCTTAGGCTTGAAGCCTAAATAATCAACTTTAAACCCTTTTTTTTCTTTTTTGACGGCCATTTGGAATCACTCACGGACCACTGGAGTATCATCGTGCCACCCGTGTTACCACGCGATCATATTCCAACATCAAGTCACCGATTCATGAGGAAAATCTTAATTATGAGAAAACCTTCTCCTAAAATTCGAACTCAGGATCTTATAGTCCTTAAATCTTATCTCACCGTCAAAATGCCGCTGAACTATAATGACTTTCGAAACTTTAAAGCTTTTAATTAACAAACATAATCCATTATTAAAGTAACAGAATCCTGATTTTAAACTTATTAACAGTCACCGCCCTAAACTTTGAGCAAAACATTACTTATTTATCACATTATTTTATACAAGAATATACCCATCGTCTACATCAACACATCTGCATAAAGACACTAGAAACACGACCATCTGTTTCCGACACTATAATATTATTCTCATTCCCATCTATTTATTTATTTTATTGTTTATACTCTCCATTCACATCTTTAAACCTTTATAATAATATTATATACTCACCTTCCTACTCCATTACCACTTATATAACTAAATCTACCTAATTATCCCACCTCCAATATTACCGCCCATCTAATCTACAAAACATATTTCTATTCTATAATCTTTATGCATATACAGTCACACTTCATCATTTTCTTCATTTATTTAAACATCTAAACTGCATGCAGAAGGTTTTTGAGTCTCTTTAATGGCTCAAAATGCCTAAAGATTTCTGGGATTTGAGGTTCAGATTAATATATACACTGTAAGTTATTAAAGTTGTAATCTTTTTCTATTATATACTCATAATAATTGATAAGTTGTAATCTTGTTTTGTTATCTAATAATAAAGATTGATAAAGATTGGTGCTTTTTTTGTGTTTGTTTTGATTCTACACAAAACTGTATCATTTGGTGCTTTAAAATGTCAATAATAATTGCAATAATTGTGAAGAATAAGACATATAAGAGACCCCCACCCCCTTATTTTTCAGTCACTCAATACATTTTTGGTATCTTGAAAACATAAAATATCAAAGAATAAGGAGAAGTTAGGAGAGATATTTTGGAGAAATATTAAGTCATGATTTGAAAGAAGAGGGTCCATGTTCTTGTCACGTGGTCTTGCTTCCCTATACTTCATATTCCATAACTTCTCCCTATCTTTTTCTTTCTTTTTATGTAAAAAAACGGTTGCTTTTTTTTTTTTTTTTTTTTTTTTCAAATTCTTGATTTGGGTATGCTTAATAAAGATTGTTAATTTAAGGTAATTTGTTAATCATATGTAATGTTGGGTTAGTTTATTTTTATGTATATTTATGTAAAAAGTGTTGCTTTTTTTTCAAAATCTTGATTTGGGTATGTCTAATAAAGATTATCAATTTAAGGGAATTTGTTAATCATATGTAATGTTGGGTTAGTTTGTTTTTATGTATTTGTATGTAAAAAGTGTTGCTTTTGGTCAAAATCTTGATTTGGGTATGCATAATAAAGATTATCAGTTTAAGGTAGTTTCTTAATCATATGTGATGTTGGGTTAGTTTATTTTTATGTACATTTATGTAAAAAGTGTTGCTTTTTGTCAAAATCTTGATTTGGGTATGCCTAATAAGGCCGTACGTTGTGGAGCCGCGAGCGACCAGAGTTTTTGCACCGGTGTTCACCTCTAGCCACAACAACCCCACGCGAACCCCGGCGCGAGTGAGCACAAGCGATGGTGGTCGCGTGGGTTAACCGGAGAAAGTGACCTTTGGTCGCGCCGATGCTCACCACCAGCCACAACGGGGTCAAGTGATCGGGTTACTTGACAGTCAAGTTGGTGGCTCGCGGCTCCACAACGGACAGTCTAAGGATTATCAATTGTTAGTTTAGTTAGTTAAAAAAAATCTTTCTGCTAAATTCTAGACTGTTGTATACCAATCTTAATTCTCTTTTTCTTTCTTTTTATGTAAAAAGTAAGCTACCAATATAAGGTAAGTAAATAGTTAATCATATGTAATGTTGGGCTCATTTTAGTATGATTTTACTTTTTACTTTTTACTATTTTTTCTGCTTAATTCTAGACTATTCCATGGCAATCTTAATTGTGTGTTTAGTAAGGTTGGTGAAAGTTTGGTATCCATCAAGAAGATTGATTCTTGAGCATGAGTAAGTGACAGAGAGAGAATAAGTGGTCCTAAAAACAAAGAGTCTTGAATCTTGTGGGCTCATTTTTTCTGTGATTGATCTGATATTATCATAACATGATTGTTGTTGAGTCATGTGATTGTGATCTCTCTTTATTTATTTTTGTCTCTACATGCCATATACAAATTAACTACACTTGCATAGTTAGAAGGAAAGTGAAATTAGTTAAATCTAATCATTAACCTAACCACTTTTTTTTTTTTTAAATTAATTTTAGTTGTTTAAAAGGGTGTTGTTTCATGTTTGTGAAAGTAGGAACACATTAAGCATGACTTATGAGTGAGGTATGGGTTCTATTCACAAGATAAAGATTTTTTTTTTTTTTTTTTTTTTTTTTTTTTTTGTAGAATGAAAAATAGTTGAAATCTTTATCTTTTTTTTCCCTTAAAAAGTTTTCACCTATGGAGCATAATCATGAGTGAGAATTGTACTGTTAACATCAAGTTCTTGAAACAAAGGTATGGGGCACCACTAGGGGGGTCTATTAGCAAATGGGTCACAACACTTTCTTAAACCTTAAAAAGAAAGTTTTGAAAAGAAATCTGAGCTGTTTTCATAATTTCATTTGATATTTTCTGTTTGCATTCAAGATTTTATTGGTATCAATAAAAAGTTCCAATTTATCTATTTTTATTTCATTTCATTCAGCTGGGATCTGCACTTCGCGCTTAGTGGCATTCGCGCTAGATTTAAAGAAGTCTGTGAGATATGGATGTTGACAGTGAAAAATGCTGGCAAAAGTCTAAGGTCTGCCCATTAAAGTTATAAATTTTCTTCTTATTTGCTTAAGTTTATTTTTTATTTATCGAAATTTGTTTGTTTGTTTGTTAAATGCATTTAGAAGGATTCATGGAGGACAACTCTGCTGTTAGCTTATCAAAGTCTTGGTGTAGTCTATGGTGACCTCAGCACTTCTCCCCTTTATGTTTACAGAAGCACATTTGCAGAAGATATTCATCACTCAGAAACAAACGAAGAAATCTTCGGTGTACTTTCATTCGTTTTCTGGACTTTGACGCTCGTCCCTCTTTTCAAATACGTGTTCATTGTTCTCAGAGCCGATGATAACGGTGAAGGTAATTACTAGTAACTAGTATCCTTTTCTATATTTGGAATATTCCCAAATGATTGAAATTTAGTTAATGTTTAGGTGGTACTTTCGCTCTTTATTCCTCAATATGCCGGCATGCTAAAGTAAGCCTGTTACCAAACAGACAGGTCGCTGATGAATCGTTATCTACGTATAAGTTGGAGCAATCTCCGGAGAGGGAATATAATTCTAAAGTGAGAATGTTGCTTGAAAAGTATAAATTTTTGCATACCGCCTTACTTATCTTGGTTCTTTTGGGCACTTGTATGGTAATCGGAGACGGCCTCCTAACTCCTGTTATATCTGGTAAAGATTTAACTTATTATTGAATTTGATTTTCGATGCGCATTTGAAGTTTGTGATGAATAATGATATTGTGTCTCTTTGTTTTCGGTTTGCAGTTTTTTCTGCAGTCTCTGGGCTTGAGTTATCCATGTCTAAAGGTCATCATGAGTGTAAGTTTCAAAGCTCTTTTTTTACAGTTTGCACCACTTGGAGCGTCTTTGGGTGAGAGCGGTGGTTTTGGGGGGGGATGGCGGATCTTGAACAAAAAATATGGTAGGGCCGGCTCAATAGATATAATTTTTTTGGTAAATTCTCGGCAAAATTTACACTACGAAGCAAAAAAGCTGGGTGGGCCGAGGCCTCGACTGGCCCGTAGAAAGATCCGCCCATGGGGGGGGGGGGGGGGGTGGTCTGGAACTGTCGGAATTTTGACTTTTCAACGACATCAAACATATTTGTTTTGCATAACTCAGTAACGGTTACGGATGTATCCTAAGTTAATTTCTACTTACAGATGCAATGATCCCTATTACCTGCTTCATATTAGTGTGCTTATTTGCTCTACAACACTATGGCACACATCGAGTCGGTTTCTTTTTTGCTCCAATCGTGTTAATATGGCTGATATGCATAAGTGCCCTTGGCTTATACAATATAATCCATTGGAATCCACAAGTTTATCAAGCTCTGTCACCATATTACATGTTGAAGTTCTTCAAGAAGACCAAAAAACAAGGATGGATGTCTCTCGGAGGAATTTTACTGTGCATTACAGGTAAAAAGTTTAAATCTTTTCAAGCCTTTGGTACAAATTTACTGTCGTCATTACAGTTCGGTCAAACACGCTTACCTTCTCAACTTCAACATAGAAAAAGTTCTTAAAATTCATGAAATTATCTTAATGTCCAAATACAAGTTCCTAACAAGTACTAAAGTTGTAAAAAGTTAATATTGATGGCTAACTTTTTTAGGGGCGAATTTGGAATTAATGTACAATTAAATTTGACCCAAAAAAAGTCAATGCGGTTTGATTGATCCATTGCGCTTGCAGGATCTGAAGCAATGTTTGCGGATCTTGGCCACTTCTCTTATCATGCAATCCAGGTACGTCTAGCGGAAATAAAAATGATATTTTTGACACTTGTTGTATGTTATTACTATATCTTGCATTTTCCCATTTTGCCCTCGCAGATTGCGTTCACATTTCTGGTTTATCCGGCGCTCATCCTTGCTTATATGGGTCAAGCGGCTTACCTATCGAAAAATCACCAGAATGTCGATCATATCAGCTATTATGTATCTGTACCAGGTATATATATGTCTGACTTCTACATTATCTAAATGTGAATAAAAAGCGGTTTGACCCGAGAACATGTTATTTCAGAAAGCTTGAGGTGGCCAGTGCTTGCAATAGCCATTCTTGCTTCAGTAGTAGGAAGCCAAGCAATCATCAGTGGAACGTTTTCGATCATAAACCAAAGCCAATCGCTCGGCTGTTTTCCAAGAGTCAAAGTTGTGCATACCTCTGACAAGATTCATGGTCAAATCTACATACCTGAGATCAACTGGATACTCATGATCCTATGCATTGCTGTCACTATCGGTTTCCGAGACATCAAACACATGGGAAATGCATCAGGATTGGCAGTAATGGCGGTAATGCTGGTGACGACGTGCCTTACATCTTTAGTAATCATTCTATGTTGGCATAAACCGCCAATTATCGCTCTTTGTTTCTTGCTGTTCTTCGGGTCAATAGAGTTACTCTACTTTTCGGCTTCTTTAGTCAAATTTCGTGAAGGCGCATGGCTTCCAATCTTATTAGCACTCTTTCTACTAACCGTAATGTTCGTTTGGCACTATGCCACCATCAAGAAATACGAATATGACCTTCACAATAAAGTCTCTTTAGAATGGCTTCTAGCCTTGGGTCCCACTTTGGGCATTTGTCGGGTCCCCGGAATCGGGCTCGTGTTCACCGACCTAACATCGGGAATTCCCGCAAACTTTTCACGGTTTGTCACCAACCTCCCGGCTTTTCACCGCGTCTTAGTGTTTGTGTGTGTTAAATCTGTACCTGTCCCTTTTGTCCCACCAGCCGAAAGGTACCTCCTAGGTCGCGTTGGTCCTCCGTCTCTTCGCGCTTATAGGTGCATTGTGCGCTATGGTTATCGAGATGTTCACCAGGATGTTGATTCATTCGAGTCTGATCTTGTTAAAAGACTTGCAGATTTTATCCACTACGATTGGTGCCGCTCACAAACGAGTACAGATCGAGGTAATCGTTGTACATATCTCAAATGGGTCAACTTATTATTTTGTTTAGCTAAACGGGTCGAACAGTATGACCAGTTAAACGAGTTGAAAACCACCCAAAGTCATATTAAATGACCCGTTTCAACACGAACCTATTTTGACTCGTTACACAACCCATGAATTAACATTTTGTGTCATGCAGGTAACGACGATCAACCATCTGCTTCAGAGAGGTCTTCAGGCGATCACAGACTAGCCGTGGTAGGAAACATGGACTTCTCTAGAAGCCTGGTCTTTGAGGTAGACGAAAACATGCAACAACAAAGCGTATCCTGCGGGTTCCAAACCATCGAAAGCATAGGTGACATCATAGAAATGAGTACACCCAAAGAGAGGCGTGTGCGCTTCGCCATTGAAGACGCTGAAGATCCAACCGATATTCAAATGAAACAAGAACTTGAAGACCTGATGGCAGCTCAACAAAGTGGGACAGCTTTCATACTCGGACATTCACATGTGAAAGCAAAACAAGGGTCGTCGGTTCTTAAGCGAATCGCGGTTAACTTTGCGTATAACTTCTTACGGAGGAATTGCCGCGGCCCGGATGTTGTTTTGAAGGTCCCTCCAGCATCACTGTTGGAAGTTGGCATGGTTTATGTTGTATAGAGTTAGGTTCTGTGTAGCTAGTTTTTGTTCATAATATTGAAATATGGAAAAGATTTTGGAGTTTTGCCAAGTTAATGTTTTTTTTTCTTGTATGGATTCACAAATTATATATATAAAGGTTAATACATAATTCTGTAGTTTTACTATAGGTTTGTAAGAACAAATTTCTTCTGTTTAAAGGTATCGTGTGCGTAGTTCCCATTTGGATTTTGTAGTTAGAAAAATACCAGAGACTTTATTTTTTATTTATTTATTTATTTTTAACGACTAGATCAAGTGACAGCATACACACTTAACATTAGCTAATTCATGTTAATCAACCTAGCTTGTTTTGATCCATAATGAAAATGATTTGTTTAGTGTTAAAGATGACTTGTTTTGACACGATCCATAATGGAAAGTACTAAGTGGTAACCCTTTCCCACACCCATAAATATGCAACAATTATATAAGTCTTGATACTAACGGGCTGTTTGGCAAGTGCTGAATCAGAAAGAGGTTTGAACAGGTAAGAGTAGGGGTGTAAATGACACGTAGCGGTTCGAGAGCTACCCGGGATCGGTTCGGTAAAAAGCCCTAACGAGCCCGAGCTCGAGCCCGAGCCTGAAATATGGCTCGTTTAGTTATCGAGCCCGAGCTCGAGCCCTAGATACAAAGCTCGATTGGGCTCGCGATCCTAAACGAGCCCAAACATAATTTTAAGTTATTTATATATCTTTTATAATTTATAGCCCACATCCTCAAAGTCAAGTCCTTATTTCATAAGCCCATTTAATAACACTCGCGAGCCGAGCTTTTGCGATCTCGAGCCGAGCTGAGCTCGAGCTTTTGATTTTGCTAGCGAGCCGAGATCGAGCTCAAGATTGTAGGCTCGAACCGAGTCGAGCTCGAGCCTGGGCTTCATAAAACCCTAACGAGCCGAGCTCAAGCCCAGTCAGGCTCGGGCTCGGCTCGGCTCGTTTACACCCCTAGGTAAGAGGCTCTGAACCAGTAAGTGTTGAACCAGTAACTGTTGTTTGGTTAAACCTCTGAATAACTTTATAAAATTACTATTTTACCCCTCACCTTATTTTGATAAAAATCTTTAGTTTTTATTTAAGAAAAACACATATACACGACTACACCAAACATCAATTATTGTTATCTCTTTATTATTCTTTATTATTATTATTATTATTGTTTATAAACTATTTTTTTTTGAACGGTATACAACCCAACTACCATCTTTATAGTCAACCATCTTCACATAAACTATTATTATTATTATTATTGTTTATACAACCCTAGTAAACCATCTTCACACATCCTTACCCAACACTCTCTTCTCTTCTTCACATATCCATACCCAACCACCATCTTCATCATCATCACCCCTCATCATTCACCTCTTTCTTCCCCCCCCCTCCCTCTCTCTCTCTCTTTTATCTCTTCAACTCCATTTTTTCAAAAAAATAAATAAATAAATAAATAAATAATAATAATAATCAGAAGATCAGAACCAGAGCTCCGGTCTGTACTCCGGTGTCTTCGTCGCCGACAACATGTGCTCCGGTGAAAGAAAGGGAAGAGGGGCGGCGAGAGGGAGATCAGAGGTGAAATGGTAGGGTTTTTGCAACCAAACAGCTCCAACCTCTGTCCGAATAAGAGGTTCCCTCTTAATGAACCATTAAGAGGTGAACCAAACAGTCCCTAAGATTGTGTGTTGTGGACACGCGAGCGATCAAGCGCAAGCAGCCACAACAGCCCCATGCTCACCCCTAGCCACAACAACCCCATGATAACCCGATGCGAGCGAGCCAACGCGAGCAGGCTCACGCAGGCTCACGGCGCTAGTGCTCACCCCCAGCCACAGCAGCCTGGCATGACTGGGTTACTTGAAAGTCACGTCGATGGCTCACGATGGTGCTCATCGTAAACCACAACGTACAGCCTAAGATAGCAATATTGTTAACAAAACCGTACACACAGAAATACATGTGGCCTTGGCTCTCCCAGATAAGTGGAAACCCGACCTCTACCAGCCCGAAGGCACGACAATAAAATAATCGGTAAAACCTTGTCTCCCATCTGAGTCAAACCGGCGCTACCCGTATTCGATCTTTACCTGGATGCCAGCCACTCCACCACAACGATGGCAGCCTTGAGAATAGCCACAAACATTAAACTCACTATTGATCGTGGCAAGCCGTTCCACAAACATTAAAGTTTTCGCATAAGAGGAGCTTGTCCAAACAATGATATAATTCGTCTCTACATCAACCAATTATTGTAAAGATTAGGCATGTGACTAGTTATTTGTTATATAGACATTATATATTTATGTTGAAATAGGGAATAAAAGGTAACATATAGATTTATGTTACATTACTTTATCATCTTTCTGATTTGACTTTTGATGGTCTAAACTAAACAAAGGGATTTGCATAAAAAGTAATTACACTTTATTCTATGCAAAAAGTTGTATGAAAAGTCCCAAAATAGTCACAAAAGAAGTGAAGAACACCGGCTTATAGTTCATTTGAAAGCCAGGCCACATGAAACAGACAATCCCCATAGGCTAAGCATTTAATGTCGGAAAATATCGGTTATCGGTCGAGGACCGATATTTGATATATCAGTTTTCGCGGTGAGATATCGGTGGGATATCGGTAATTTTATATCATGCAAAATCCATATATATATAGAGGTTTAACACTAACAATTAAATATAATCTCCTACAATTAACAAATTGACCTCTTGTAACATGCAAAACAATAACAATTGTAGCAAGTAGGAACTTATTAAGACTTTAAACACTAATATTTAACACTGACAATTAACAATTAAGACTTAAAACACTAACAGCATCAATAATAAGCAAGACGAATAGAAGAACTAATAAGAAAGATACCGATATCGGGAATATCGGTGATATATCGGTCAAATATCGGTAAGATATCGGTCAAATATCGGTCAATATCACCGATAATATCGGTAGAAAATATCGGTCAAAATATCGGTATCAATATATCGGTTGATGACCGATAACCGATATAGCGGATATATCGGTGATATTAACTGCTTAGCCCATAGGTACAATACACATAATCCATATAATTGGTAGAGTGAATTACAGAAACCGTCCTTTAAGTTTGTATCGAATTACAAATCATGTCCTTTAATAAAAAAATTTGCAAAAATTGTACTTTATGTTTTATAAATGATACACGTTATATCTTTTAGGCATAATCCAGTTTTAAAACTTGGTTATCTCTGAACACGTGCAACCCACGTGAGGGCAATATTGTCCTTTCACCCTAAAGGACCAGTTATGAAATTAAACCCTCACTCCTCACCTTCTAAATCCATACTAGCAGAATGCCCGCTCGATTCAGCGGGGAATACAAACACTTCTAATGGTGTGCATGGTTCGGTTAAGTTCGATTAATAGCCTCAACCGAAACTAAAATCAAAAGTCATCAGTTAATCCATCTTATTAAACATTTGGTTACTTGGTTCAGTTAGTATTGTTAGATTATCAGTTTTTAGTCTGGTTTAGTTAATTTTGGTGAATAACAAAAACAAACTTTGGCTAAATTTTTTTGCCTAGAAGTACATGAAATGAAGGTATAAAAACGTGAAATAGAGGTAAAAATAGGCCTGTAAAAGAATCAAATGTTCATGAGTTGTTCGTGAACTTGTTCGGCGGGAAGTTCATTTATGTCGTTTATTAATAAACAAACAAACACGAACAAAAAATTTGTTCGTTTAGTTAAATGAACGAACATGAACAAACGTTGTGTTTGTTCATGTATGTTCGTGGATGTCCATTTATGTTCGTTTATTTATGTCCGTTTAAGTTTATT
Source organism: Ambrosia trifida (assembly GCA_028751855.1). Taxonomy (NCBI): domain Eukaryota; kingdom Viridiplantae; phylum Streptophyta; class Magnoliopsida; order Asterales; family Asteraceae; genus Ambrosia; species Ambrosia trifida. Next base: position 92,173,132 of record CM054123.1, on the reverse strand, counting down.
AATTACATACATAATTATATTTACATAAATATAAACATAAATTTGGCTTTAGCTACTTGTATAAATATATAACTAATTAGTAATTGGGTTTTTTTTTCAATAATACAAAATCGTTCACATTTATTATGTTCGTGAACGTCCGTTTATGTTCGTTCGTGAACTGTTCGTTTAGGTTTTAACGAATGAACATAAATGAAAAAGAAAATGCCAAATTTCTTAATGAACGAACATGAATACAAAAATGTGTTTGATTATATGTTCGTGTTCAGTTAAAATTAAATGAACAAGCACAAAAGTGTCTGTGTTCCCTACCACATCGTGCGGGCACGCTGTTATGAATATATGAATGAGTCTGTTTCAGTTTAATTAATTTTGGTTAACTAAGGGTACAAAAAGAAAACGATAACCAATTTTAAGTTAAATTAGGTGTTTTCAGTTTTCAATAGATTTTGGTTCAGTTTTGTCTGTTTTTTTTTGTTTGGCTTCGGTAAACGGTTTAGTTATTGCTCACTCCTAGATACCGTTAATCACGTAGCACATAAAAATTTTTAGAATAAAAAAATAGCAATACTATAAGTCAATACTCAAATTAAAGATAATAAAATGTTCATAACTATGATATACTTTTTTATTTTTTATAAAAGTATCAACGTATCTAAAAAAATATGACTATTTAAAAATCATAGGGGATTGTTTTCTTATGATAAGGAAAAAAAGTTTAACTATAATCTAAATAAGCAAAAGTTAAGTAAAGTTTAAGGGATTAAAGTGTAACTAAGATAGGGTATTAAAATCTAAATAATATATGAATCACTATTTTACCCTCATTTTAGGGTTATTAATGAAAAATAAGTTCTTAACTTTTGGGTATCTTAAACTACCACATTATAATATATTATAGATAATTGGTACTAAAAGAACTTTAGTCAAATTGTAAGTAAACCAGGATCAAATAATGAGATTCAATAAAACAAAATTTATTACATGTTTCTCCTACTTGTGAGACTCTTGAGAAGATTATTCATCTTGAATTTTCACAAATAAAACACGTTTGGCGAATGACTTTTACTTATTTTTTTATGACAAAAATAATTTTATTGTACTTAGCAAGATGCTAGAGCAGGAAACGAGCCAAAGTACAAACTACAATCAACCTATTTTGAACCATGAAAATATTAAATTACATCATTTCATTCATCCATTCCAAAGGATAAAACTCTACATTAGATTTCTCTCATACACATTTAAGGTGTCCATGGTGCATTAATAGTATTTGAGGGAGACGATCCTATGATCTTTCTTGTAGACAACCATACGTAACGAAAATTACGTCTATAGTCCTAGGTGACTTCGTCAGACGACTATTTACATCATGAAACTATCTTAAGACTACTCGGAGTGGTGGTGTGGGGGGGGGGGGGGGGGGAAGGAGGGGGATGAAGCGCCATGTGACATTTGTGGGACCCATGTGAGGGGAGGAAATAATATTATATTGTGTTAAAGTTAAAAAAAAAAAAAAAAAAACTCTGACCAATCATAAGGTGACACATCACCCCACAAAATGCCCCACGCCGGTGAGATCCCCCCCCCCCCACCTTGGCGGCGGTGTTCCCGCCCTTGAAAGCCCCACGCCACCCTTTCCCACCCCCCACTCCGAGTACACTAAAGAGTTATGAAACACGCAATCATGAAAATACTAATTCCATTGAGACTATAGCGTGTAGTTAATATCAAGGCATTGGACATGAATCACATCACAAAATGTATATGGTTACATTATTATAAAAAAAAAATATATATATGAGCTATCGAGAACTAAATATTTAGAGCCTATCTAGATAATATAATTATACAATCTTAGTTTTTATTATGTAATTTGTCTGATTATTAAAATTTATTATCTAGGTATACCAACCATTTTAACTAAGTTAATATATTTGTTTTAGGCATATTAAGACTACTTTATTTGAGTTCACTCTTTCATATGCAAGAGCAATTGCATCGAAGCCGACCAGCTGGATTGATCCTTACTAGTTTGGTTTGAATAAAAATATACAAAGAAAAGTTTAAAATTTAATAAAGTTAAATGTATGTAACTAAATGCCGGTTAAGGCCCATTAAATCATTTGGAATTGGACCCAAAGACATAAAGTGCTTCATCTTTTAAGCCCTGGGCCGGCCTGCTCTAAAAATTCAATGCACACATGATATGACACAGATATGTATATGACTATGATAAATTAAAAAAAAGTAAACTTTTTTTAATACCGGAATATCTTCTTTTTTTCATTTATTTCTTTTCTACTCTTCGATTAATAGAATAAAATAGATACACATTGATATGTTAAAAGACTGATCAGGAAGTATAGGGACCATTTATGTCATTTGTAATAGTTAGTTTTAATAAAGAATAGATGACAGGGACTTGTATTGTAATAGTTCTATAGATAAGGGGTTAATTGTGTAAGGCGGTTGTAACTTTGAAAGTTAGTTGATGATGGCTCTAATAATGGTAGCGGATCTCATTAACGGCCTAGCTTTATTGCCCATGATCTCTTGGTCTAGTGGTATGGTGTCCCACTTACAAATGTAAGTTTATGGGTTCAAATCCTTGCAAATACAAGGTTAAGTGAAAATAAGGTGGTATAAAATTTGCCGTTCAAAAAAAACAACGGCCTAGCTTTATTGCGTCGAATTCTCTCTCTCTCTCTAGTTTCTCTCACTAAAACACAGCTATCACATACTAATATTCAAAGTTCAAACTATCTTATTAAGAGTCTTTCACCAATTTTCACCTTAAGTTATGAATTTATTCTTTTGACTTAAGTATATAGCATCATAACTTGTTAGGGTACTAGTAGGAAGCCCGTGCGTTGCTACGTGAGCGATAATATAAAATGTGATATTTTATATTTAGTTTTATCAATTCTCTCGTGTATCGTGTCCATGAGTATTTATGTACCCTAACTGAGTCTTAAAAATATGCTTAAACTATGTGGAATGCATATACATGTGTTGGTAACTATAAATACTCTAAATTATTATGTCCACCATTCAAATTATAAGTTTTTTTAATGAATTCAGAATCGAATTACATGTTTAAATAAGTTTGAAATTAGGAGTGGAGGTTAGAGGTCGATTGAGGGTGGCCCGCCCCACTCTCATTTTCTTTGCTCAATAGTGTAAGTTTATGTGTCATCAGCCTAAATTTTTATACGCAATATTGTGTCCAACCCCTTCCGTTTTAAGGGTCGTCCGTGACTGTCGTTGCGACGAGGATTCGGTGTGTGTGCAAAACACTTAGAACCATGTAGCAAACTAACCATGCTCCTAATCAAATTCTCACTTCTAAATGAGAATGAATTTTCCTATGTTTCAATACTTATTTTAAAAAAACATAACATAGATGAATAACCCATTAAAATCTCAATTTAAGATTCATGTTGTTAATCAATACATGAAATGAGTTCAAAAATCATTAATCAAAGTTGTAGACTCTAATTATACAGCACACCTAAATGATTATAACCTTTGATATAGTTATTTTAAAAAGCATAACATGCATGAATATGTTAACCAATCAAAACAAAACAGGAAATATGTTAATAAATCATTAATCAAATTTGTTAGTTGTAGTTATACAACACAACTAAATGGGCGAACCAATCCTCATGATTGAAGATTTAAGCATTTTTATAGTCTTAACCAGACATAGTATAAATCAATAACCACCAAAAAATAAATAATTAACAGCAAAAAAAAAAAAAAAAAAACCATATCAATTCATGTGTTTGCTACAAATTTAGAAATTTTTTTTCTACAACAACAACAAAGCTTGCTTCCAACTGGGACTCCTCTTACTCGGTCTAGGCGAATTCTCTAGACCACTCACCTGAAAAATAGCACTGAATTTGTATTATAAAAGCAAAGAAACACAACAAGAAAAATCAAGAACGTATAACTATAAAAACAATAAAATAGAAATCTAACCTTAGCAGCATCAACAGATTGTCAATCGAAGAGAAGAACCAGCAAGATGTGAACATCTGGGTGTGATGGGTATGGAAGAACTTATAGTTTCAAGAAGATGGAGTTATGGAACTCGAAGAGACGATTTCGAATTTCCGAATTAAATTTTTGGTTAAAGTAAATTTGTTCTTTATAACAATGTTATGCGAATGATGATTGGAATGTGAACTAATCACCATTTGTGTAGTTAATATTGTATTCATTATGATGAACCACCAAGGAAGATGAAAGGTTAGTATGAATTGAATTGACTAAGATTGCCTTAAAGTGTCTTAAAAGTTTGATGAATGTCAAACTTTAATCCCTCTAAATTGGCTTTAAGTGTATTGTAAATTATGCTTAAATATTTGTACACAATACAAAATTACAATGGTGTACATCTTTGGACATAATATTTATCTCACTATTTGAAAGGCACTCAAATTCTATTTACAATGTATACAACTTCCTAATAATCGAATATGCTATATTGGACACTATATAAAGGTAAAACTTGGACCAAAAACAAATTGTATGCAAGGCAACCAAATCGTGAATCGGCCTGTTTCAACCAAACAAACTGTATTAAAGCAGCATTGAAATTACAAAACAACGAGAAGATATTACCGATCCAATCTCGATCTCCAAGAACATTTTCAGTTTAGCTTTGTGATTCTTATTGGAAACTTCCCTCAATTTCCCAACCTACAGTTCCAATAACAGTTTTGAGTTCGGCTTGTTAATAAAACCAATAGCAACATGATAAATATTGATCTCAAATCTATAGATAAAACACATTAACATTTATAAAAAGATATTAGCAATTAAAGAAAAACAATTCTGATTGGGTTTCCTACAAAGCTGTTGAAGGTCGATTAGGACGATGTGTGTGGTTCTGCCTCTTTGGCCATACAAGAAGTGTTGAAATTGAATAGGCACTCCAATTCTTTAGCAACCTCATCCTGTACACCATAAATATTTGATGAATATAAGTAAGTGTATGTTTCCAACAACTAAAGGTATATTATTAACAATGTAAAAGGACAAAAATTACAAATCGACAGTAAAACAAAACAAGCAATGAAAAATACCTCGAATTGGTTAAATGGCATTTCTTTCTGTATGCGAAATCTATGAACTTTGTCATGGTTTGCATCATGAGTAACCTAGACATGTCAAGTAATGATGTTAGTAAGCTGAGTTTCTTGAAAAGTAAAACTGTAGAAGACAAGAAAGCAATGACTATAAATGAGTATTCAAGAGTAAGGAAATGAGTTTTATTAGGTGTTATGAATGTAGGTTAAATCTTGAGAGACATATAAAGTGTGTATTACACACATATACAATGTGCATAATATGTTATACATGAGGGGTAAAAAGGGTAGAAAATGACAAAAATATAGAGATTTATAAAGAGACTTTCCATATGCCATCTTAAAATTGAGAGGAAATTACTTTCATGGATATGCTTCCTCCTTAATAAGGTAATCTAGATAGATAGATATACTAGTAAAATCAGGGTTGTTGAACTCTTTGATGATACCGGCTGCCGGAGCTGTGTCGCTAAACCGCGACTGAGAGAAAAGTGGAGAAAACCTCCAAGTTGATAACTTTAATCAAAATCAATAACTAACTCTCCAGAACCCGATTACAATGTTTTTAAACAAAACAAAACAAAAGATAAACACACCAAACTAAAAGTCCACCATTCCAGGAAACGGAAATTAAAATAACTTAATACTGAAAACGAAAATTAAGATAACTTAATCGGGTTCGTTGTGGCTCGGGTTTAATCCCGCTCGCTATGCTCTTCGAACGGGTCGGGTTCCGGGTCTAGCTCGACATCATTCTCCCCCACTTGAAAATGACTCGTCCGCGAGTCAACATCATCTTCATCTGCAGCATACGGGGTAAGATCTGCAACATTAAAAGTCGCTGAAACATTATAATGGCCCGGCAAATCGATCTTATAAGCATTATCATTAATCCTCTGCAAAACACGAAAAGGACCATCTGCGCGAGGATGTAACTTGCCAAAACGCCCCTGCGGAAAACGTTCTCGGCGTAGGTGAATCCATACAAGGTCACCTTCCTTAAAAACCACTTGACGCCGATGTCGGTTAGCACGAGTTTGGTACTGCAAGTTGTGTTTAATGATTTGATCCCGTACTTGTTGATGTAGATCCTTAATCTGCCGTGCCCGCTTATCACCATCAACACTGAAAGGCTGAGAATCTTGTATTGGTGCAAGATCAATTGGAGTAAACGGATTCCTGCCATAAACTACAAAAAACGGACTTCGCCCAGTCGACCCATGATTAGACCGATTATAAGCAAATTCAGCCTGTGGCAATGTAAGATCCCACTGTTTTGGATTTTTACCAACAAGACTACGCAATAAATTTCCCAAGCTCCGATTTGTAACTTCAGTTTGTCCGTCGGTTTGAGGGTGATGGGAACTACTGAACTGTAACTTAGATCCTAGACGCTTCCAAAGAGTCCTCCAAAAATGACTTACAAACTTGACGTCACGGTCTGATGTAATGGTTTTAGGTACACCATGAAGCCTCACTATCTCAGCAAAATAAAGGCGTGCGACTTGAGAAGCATCGAACGTTTTAATGCACGGAACAAAATGTGCCATTTTGGAAAAACGGTCCACAACCACCATTATTGAGTCTTTCATCCGTTGAGTTCGCGGTAACCCCAAAACAAAGTCAAGACTAACATCTTCCCAAGGACCGTTTGGAACCGGTAACGGTGTGTAGAGCCCCTGGTTTGTATGATGAGCCTTAGCAATATGACAAATCCGACATCGCTTTATCACCCAAGTAACATCTTTATCCAACTTAGGCCAATAGAATCGGTCACGAACGAGCGCGATGGTTTTATCGCGTCCAAAATGTCCCGACAAACCTCCTTGGTGATATTCCAAGATAATAGCTTCTCTGAATGACGATCTTGGAATACATAAACGACTTCCTTTAAATAAGAACCCCTCCTTACTATTAAAGTCTTGAAAAGGAGCTGATTGACACTTGAACCATTGTTCTTTGAAATCAGGATCATCTTGGTATAAATGGGAAATTGAATCAAAACCCGTGACCTGAACTCGGAGGGATGACATCAGGGCATGTCGACGGCTCAACGCATCAGCCACGGTATTAGCAGCTCCTGATTTGTGGCGGATTACAAAGGAATAATCTTGTAACATTTCCACCCACTTGGCATGCCGCGGGTTAAGTTTGGATTGAGCTTGGATATATTTTAGCGCTTTATGGTCCGAATACAAAATAAACTCACCCGACAGAAGATAGTGGCGCCAATATTCAAGGCTGCGAATAATAGCATAGAATTCTTTGTCATACGTACTGTACTTACGCCGTGTCTCGTTAAGCTTTTCGCTAAAGAAAGCAATGGGGCGATTCAACTGGCTCAAGACACCTCCAATGCCCAGCCCCGACGCGTCACATTCTACCTGAAAAACTTCATTAAAGTTGGGCAGAGCTAAAACTGGCGCTTGGGTGACACGTACCTTAAGCTTGTCAAATGCACGTTGAGCGGCCTTCGTCCATTCAAATTTACTTCCCTTCAAGCAATCTGTAATCGGTGCAACAATGGTGCTAAAGTTACGTATAAAACGCCGATAAAATGATGCTAACCCATGGAAGCTTCGAACCTCATGCAATGAAGTAGGAGTTGGCCATGTAGTTATAGCGGTAACCTTAGTCTCGTCCATTCGAATACCCTGGCCCGAGACCAAATACCCCAAAAATATGACTTCAGATGTAATAAAATGGCACTTTTTTGGATTGGCAAATAGCTTCTGTTCTCGCAAGACTAGAAAAATCTCACGAAGGTGGCGAAGGTGGTCATTTGTATCCTTGCTAAAAATCAATATATCATCGAAGTAAACTACCACAAATCGACCAATAAAGGGTTTGAATACCTGGTTCATTAGCCTCATGAAAGTGCTTGGCGCATTAGATAAACCGAAAGGCATAACCATCCACTCGTACAAGCCATCACGTGTCTTAAAAGCGGTTTTCCATTCATCTCCGGGTCTCATACGTATTTGGTGATAACCACTACGTAGATCGATTTTTGAAAACACCTGGGCTCCGTGTAGTTGATCTAGTAGATCTTCGAAACGAGGAATAGGAAATCTATATTTGATAGTGATTTTATTAACTGCCCTACTATCAATGCACATACGATAAGCACCTCCCGGTTTCGGGACGAGTAGTGCCGGAACGGCGCACGGGCTCATGCTTTCTCTTATGAGGCCTTTCTCCAAAAGTTCTGTCACCTGCTTATGCAATTCCTCAAACTCCTTAGGATTCATCCGGTATGCAGGTTTGTTTGGAATACTAGCACCAGGAACAAAATCAATGCAATGTTGCACGTCCCGCATTAATGGTAAGCCCGGCGGGATTTCGTTAGGAAAAACATCCTTGAACTCATCTATTAAGGGCTGTACCGAGGGTGGAATAACCGGGTGAAACGGGTTTTCTTCAGCTATAAAAAGGCCAAATACAAAGGGTGGGGGCACGCCCCCAGCACAATTCAAAAATTCTGACTTCGTAAGTATTAAAGCTTCCGTTTGTGTGTCCCGGGGATCCAATGGTGCTAGCGTTATATTTACCCCATCCTTTTAAAACTATATGTGTTATGAAAACCGTCATGCCTAGCGCGACGGTCATATTGCCAAGGACGACCCAAGAGTATGTGACATGCGTCCATAGGGATCACTTCACACCAGACCTCATCAGCATATTTATTACCAATAGAAAACTGAACTAAACACCGTTGACTGACTTTGACCACATTTCCTTTCTTCAACCATGTGAGCTGGTAGGGTTCGGGATGATTCTCGACAAGTAGTCCAAGCTTTTCAACCATGGTTGTGGCAACCATGTTTTCGCAACTTCCCCCATCTATTCACTGTGCACACCTTCCCCTTTGTAGTACATTTTGTCCTAAAAATATTGTTTCGTAACCACAACGTATCATCCTCTACTTTGGCTGGAGACGCGCTAAGCACGCGTTGTGAAATTAACGCCTCACCTCTATCAGGGTATATAACCTCGGTCACACCACCATCTTGTGTCGCTTCATCCTCGGTATCATAAACGGGAGTCGTCTCATCTACGAAACTAACCATCTGTTTATTTGGACATTCTCGTTTAAGATGACCCAGACCATGACATTTAAAACATCTATTCACCGGAGGTGATGGTACTACTAGCGGCGTAGGACCGCTTGAGGATTCGGGTTTCATTGGGTCGGGCTTGTTAGTGTTTACACCAGCCGTGGGAATCCGGCTAGTCGAAGAGAAACGAGTGGGGGTAGTTTTCGGTTTGGCCTTTAGTTGTTTCTCTACCCGATGAGCTAGCTTGAAGACATCATTTAGAGTCCAATATGGTTGTAAATGCACAATATCGGAAATTTCCGTTCGTAAACCACCCAAAAACCTGGCTATTACTTGTTCCTCCTCCTCATTTGCTCCACACCTCATTCGAAGCCTATCAAATTCCTTAATAAATTTTTCCACACTTAAAGATTGTTGTTTTAGACTATTATAGTCAAGATATGCATCTTGACGATGATTGACAGGTAAAAACTTGGCTTGTAACAATTTTTTCATCTTTCCCCATGACTCTACCTTTGACTTACCCTCTTGAGCTCTTTTTTTTCGAACGTGATCCCACCACAATGATGCATACTTACGTAATTTAATAGCGACAAGTTTTACCTTTGTCTTGTCAGGTAAGTCTCGGAGCTCAAACACTCGTTCAACCGTACTAAGCCAATCAATGAATTCATCAGGTTGTAGGTGCCCTTCGAACTCTGGAATTTCCAACCGAATTCCCAGGTTCCGAAGCAGTTCCAGTTGTTGTACTTCCTGGTTGCGAGGTCTACGCGCGAAAGGATTCTGATTGTCGACGCCCTCATCATTCCAGATGTTTGAATCAGTTTCAGTCTCCTCCCAGCGGTCTTCCAAACGATCTTCATGTTGACGATCACCTTGTTGCAACTCGAGGTCTCGGACCCTTCGTTGCAGTCTTTCGATTTCTTCGATGTCTCGTGGATCTCGATAATGACCTCCGTTGCCTCTGTCGGCGTCTCTACGTTGGTAAAAACGAGTCTCCCTTCCACTACCTGCCATCGAAAACCTGTGCTCTGGATACCACTTGATACCGGCTGCCGGAGCTGTGTCGCTAAACCGCGACGGAGAGAAAAGTGGAGAAAACCTCCAAGTTGATAACTTTAATCAAAATCAATAACTAACTCTCCAGAACCCGATTACAATGTTTTTAAACAAAACAAAAGATAAACACACCAAACTAAAAGTCCACCATTCTAGAAAACGGAAATTAAAATAACTTAATACTGAAAACGAAAATTAAGATAACTTAATCGGGTTCGTTGTGGCTCGGGTTTAATCCCGCTCGCTATGCTCTTCGAACGGGTCGGGTTCCGGGTCTAGCTGAATCATTTACATAAATAGTAGACTTATTATTTTAGAAATTACTTTTGGTGGGTATTGGGGAAAAAACCAAAAATGGTGATGTATAGTTCTCAATTGGCGGCATCTAATAAATCAAACCTTGATGCCGCCAATTGATAAGTTTACATTGAAGCCGCCAAATTTAACATCCTTGATGCCGCCAATTAAGTATGAGGCATCATACTGATGCCGCCAACCAAGTGTGAGGGATCAATGGTGATGCCGCCAATTGAAACATGATGCCGCCAATTGATAATGAGGCATCCCTTTGATGCCGCCAATTGATAATGAGGCATCCCTCATATAAATATAATCCCACCAGATTACCATTCTCCATCCACATCCAAACCACACACTCAAACCACACATACTTAAATGCCACCTATCGTAGAAAACCAAAGAAAATACCAATTGTTCTGGAGGGAACGATTTTTTATTGATATTAGGTCGATGTTACATTCACATGGAGTTTTAACTGTTTTCTGCGGGGATAAGCCATACTGTGGCTTCCCTCTTTCTGGGGTCCAAGAAAGCTCGGTCTTTGGATCGGTGTTACATCCACATGAAACTACTTGGATCGATGTTACATCCACACGTGTTATAACACGTGTAGAATGCAACGTTATCTTTGTAGTTTATAATATTATAAAGTCGGTTGTCGGTGGTGCTCACAATCTCCAGTGTACCACCTCTATTAATGGCAACAGACTCTTTAGGGGGGACAACCTTCCAGGCAAAGCCTGTAGCACAAGGCCATCCTATGTTGAAGAATCACGGTCAGTCATTAGCGACGTTGGCGACAACGAATGATGCGATTCTTCATCGTGCTACTTTGGTGTGGCAGCCTGGGTTGATCATTAAGTACCTGTAGATCTGGTACCAATGTTCAACATATTGATATGCTTCCCCTGCCGCATTCAGATGGGTTTGAATCTGAATGCGGTCCTTATTTACCGCTGACTTGAAGAACGCCTTTCTGTTCCCACGGCTACAGGTTTGACTTCAATAAAGCAATTGTTGATGTCACTGAAGCAATGGAGATGGAAGGCGCAAAATAGAAACTCAATGAAGCAGCGGTAGAATATTGGGATTGGTGATCTCGGGAGACTGGAATAGTGATGGCATAACTGAAATGATCAGAAACATTCCAAATAACTGTTCAATTTCAGCTTTTGTTTAACTATTCTAGCAACTTCCATAGAGAAGTTATCAATCTCACTGTACCTGTGTCCAAAAGAACTAGGCTTCAAAGACTACGGGCATGGTTTCTTTTAGATAAGGAGGTATATGTACAATGATGTCTTTACGTAAAATTAAACTCATATCTCAAGCCGGGGCAAGTTATGTTCTAGCTTCCAAAACACGACGTCATTGTAGCTCATATGTTATTATCTTTTCTCTTATTCTCTGTTTCTCAAGTTCTCGATGGATTATTCCTCTCATATCATGGATCAGAGAGATTTAAGCTAATAAAACTTACACACAAGCTATTGGAATTGGTGATCTCGGAAATAGATTGTCTTGTAACTCGGTAGATTGTATAGTTTGTTCGGTTGACTAGTTTGGAAAAATAGTTGTTAAATAAATTTGTATTATGTGTTTTAAATAAATCTATCATTACTACATGTATTTATTTACTTTTATTTTAGAAAAGTTCTGATAATAATAGTAGTGGTATTAAAATTAACAGTACCATAATAATTCTGCCATTATTAAATAAAGCTAGTACAGAACATGATGAGATGAGTCACCCAACTCATCCATGAAAGCAAAAGGTGATTGACGATACAGATAATAAAAAACTAAACAACATAAAAAAGATGACCGTGATGATAGGACTGACACAACCCTGTAGGGTCATTCACTGATTTTGTTGACGCCTTGCATTTCCACAACTCTTCCTGTTATGGCCTGTTTCTCCACATCGAGTGCATGCATGACGCCTCGGGCGATCGTCATAATTCACATCCATCTCATTTTGCATTCTTCTCTGACGTACTCTGCCTCGATGTGTAGTAATCATCGACGGGTCCCCTTGAATTCTCCACTCTGCCGCCGGCCATTCAGACTTATGCCCCAAGGTGTAAAAATGACTGTTGTACTGTTGAATGTACGTGTCTGTGTGGAATTTCCAACTAGTAATACTGTGAGGGCTTTTACCCAACCAATTGCAAACAGCAATTGCATGTGAACATGGAAATCTTTGCATTTGCCATTTTCCACACGAGCATACCCTTTTTTTGTACTCAACGGTGTAGTTGATATACGTTAAAATATACATATTTAAATCCCCGATTAAACTCCCAAATTACGCGTTTTCGACCATAATTGCACGAATTCGGTACTTAACCGCTTCATATTTTATTTCAGGTCTTAAACGACGTCCCACGAACAAAGTCGAAGAAACCGGGCGAAAAACGGACAAGACGGAAAGTTTCTGCAAAATCAGCCAAGTCTGGAAATAGTGCACGGCCGTGCACCCCAGGTGCACGCCCGTGCGGACTCAGTTTACCCGGACACAGAGGAGCTGCACTGCCAGTGCGACCTGGCGTGCAGCTGTTGTTCTCGGGCACCCTGATCAGCACTGCCGTGCGGGTGCCCGTGCGACTCAAGTTCCCGGGTGCACTGCCAGTGCACCAGGCAGTGCACCATCAGCACTCGGCCACAACCAGACCCGCACGCCCGTGCACCTTAGGTGCACGGCCGTGCGGAATATCTAGATATTTCCAGGAGCAGCCCAACCACTTGCCCACTTGCACGTCAACTCAAAAAGTTAAAGTGCACGGCCGTGCACTTTATGCGCACGGCCGTGCCAAAGATCAGAATTTCTATAAAAACAGAGCAGAACCCACTGATCAAATATTGGGTGTTCTCTGGGCGATTTGGGGCGATTTTCTGGACCTGTGAGCCGCTGGAAAGGCGAGGAACGAGCTCGGGAACGCATCCGGATCATCGATCATCATCCAATCCATCACATTCGAGTTTTATGGTTTGATCTATTATGCTTTTATTTGATTCAAATCAGTTTGTTTAAGCTTGTTTGTGTTGTTTATGTAATACATTATAGTCTAGTAATCATGTTTAGTAATCTTTAGTAGAAAAAAAACAATCGTTTAGCTTGTAATCATGTTTTGTATAAATTTGGCGTTTTTCATGTATTAGATCTTGATGATCATAGCGCAACCTTGTTTCATTGTTGATGGATTTGTAGCTGTATTTGAATGACTTTAGCGATTGTCGAATGTGTTAGGCGGATACATGTTGAAAAACCGTCCGTTTAATCGTCCGGTAGTAGACTAGTTAACTTGTTAAATGGTTTATGCCATGAAACTGTAACCGGGTATTGGTTTGGTTAAAGTCAGTCGAATAACGGTTAAAAATGCTTACCGGCACGTAAAAGGGTTTAAAAAGCCTAATGGTGCCGTTACTAGTCTTTGACACGGTTAATGATCTTTGGTAGTTATTTTGGTAAAAATAGCGATCTTAGTAGATCGGGGGTCAAAGTTGGTAAAATGGAATAGGTTGTGAAATGCTCTACTTTATGCTAGTTTAGGTGGCTGTGTTGTGTATTCGGTATCGCTTCCCTGAATTAGTGAGGTTAGAATACTCTTAACGGATGACTAACTTATCTTTAGAAGATCTGCGTGAGATCATATCAGCTGCTCGCTAATGAACGACTTGAAGCGGTTAACGTGTGTATTCGTGTTAGCTTTCTGTATAGTTGTCATGTTAGGATGCCCGAAAGGGACACTAACTGTCGGAAAATGGGAATGTTGATCACGCCTTTATTTCTTATATAGATGACATGCTAGGATTGGCGTATTATAGCTTATATAGTTATATTTTCTATTTGGAGTCGTAGTTAAGTTATTTACATGTTTTAGAATTAATTTAGTCTTAAACAAAACTCAAACTTATCTTTTACTTACTGGTGAATCGGGGATAGAGTTTTAGTACCATTGCTCCGCGCGCGTCCATGGATCGATACTTGGTTCTTATCTGTACTTACTACATATATGACAGGGTACACTTGCCCTAGTGTGTGTGTTTTAATATGAAGGTCGAAACCATTTTTATAAATATTAAAGCAAAAACGTGTGTTAAAATCCATTGTAAAATATGTATAGTTATGCACACGCCAAGTTTTTGGCGCCGTTGCCGGGGATCGAACCCGGGTCACCCGCGTGACAGGCGGGAATACTTACCGTGGAGCATTATTGAGAAGGTGTCCCTAAAATCTAAATCCCGGCAGAATGATAGATCTAGGTCTTCATCTGCCAAGGCTGGTGTGCATGCCGTGGATAACTATACGGCGATTTCGGCACAGATAGCGGCTCTGGCTACGAGATTCGATAACTCTCAGCAACACGTAGCGCAGTCCGATTGTTTGTGTGTGGAGTGCGGGGTATCTCACGAGCCTGGCTCATGTGCTCAGGGGTTGATGTATACAGGCCACGAGGAAGTGGACTACATGGGTAATCAAACGAGACCCCAGAATAACCCTTACAGCAACACTTATAATCCGGGTTGGAGAAATCACCCGAACTTCGGGTGGAGATCTGGTACTTCCAATCAGAACCCTCTCGGATTCCAGCAGAGAGCCGCCGCACCACAACAGTCCTACCAGTCCCAACAGCCTTACCAGTCCAACCAACAGTCCTACCAGTCCAACCAACAGCCATACCAGGGTCGTGGTCAATCGTCCCAGCAGAGACCGAACCAATACCAGAACCAGGGCGCCGGGAGCAGCTCCCAGCAGCACGCCCCTCATGGTATGTCTAAGCTGGAGGAGATGATGTCTCAGCTCCTTACCAACACCTCTAATTCCAATCAGATCGCTGAGCAGCGCTACCAGCAGCATGAGGAGCGCTTCACGAATTATGAGGGAGAAATGAGGGGCCAAAAGGCGTCGATGCAGGCCATAGAGAACCAGGTTGGCCAGATGGCAAAGATGATGTCTGAGAGACAGCAGGGTGGTCTCCCAGGCAACACTGAGCCAAACCCAAGAGGGCATGTTAATGCCATTATGACGAGGAGTGGTAAAACCACGGGACCAGACACATCGGGCTCACCACCGATCACTGAGACGGTCCAGACTGAGTCTTCGGACGAGGTGCACGCTAGGCGAGTCCCAGCAAGTACAGCACAGCTACCGAAGCCAGTCACAGACTACACTCCTCCTGTTCCATATCCTGGTAGACTTAGGAAGCAGAAAGACGAGGCGCAATACGGGAAATTTCTCGAGCTGTTCAAGCAGCTACATATAAACATCCCGTTTGTTGAGGCCTTAGCACAGATGCCTAAGTATGCCAAATTCTTGAAGGACATCCTCACAAATAAACAAAAACTTGAGGACCTGTCCTGCGTTCTGTTGAACGAAAACTGCTCTGCAATTCTGCAGAATAGACTGCCCATGAAAATGGGCGATCCTGGTAGCTTTACCATCCCTTGTCTGATAGGTGATATGACTGTCAGTAATGCACTCGCAGACTTGGGGGCCAGCATAAACCTTATGCCTTATAAGGTTTTCGAGAAGTTGGATCTGGGTGAACCTTCACCCACCAGGATGAGTATTCGCCTCGCTGATCGTTCGATCAAGTATCCACGGGGGTTTGTAGAAAATATGCTTGTCAAAATTGACAAATTCGTTTTCCCTGTGGACTTTGTTATCCTAGACATGGATGAGGACTCTAAAGTCCCTTTGATTCTCGGACGTCCTTTCCTTAACACGGCAAGGACGATTGTTGACGTGGCTGCGGGCCAGATCACACTCCGAGTCAATGATGAGCACGTGACTTTTGACATTCAGAGGTCGATGTGCCATCCTGAGAGCCAAGACGATACACTATACTATCTTGATATAGTAGACCAGTGTGTCAGCTCTCATATCAGAGGTGCTTGGGAGAGAGATGTTTCGGACACACATATGTTGTGTGGGAGCCTAGATGGCATTATGCAGGAGGGCCATATAGATGAGCAGCCGGTCTATCAGATCGGTGATGATGGTTCCCAAAGTCCGGAGCGTTTTGTGGAAATTGAGCGAGAGGAAGAGGAGAAGGCGAAGCCGTCTGTTGAGGATCCACCGTCTCTAGAGCTGAAGGAGCTCCCGCCGCATCTCGAGTATGCATTTCTGGATAAGGAGGGGCGTCTACCGGTGATCATATCGTCTTCATTGACTGTGGAAGAAAAGAGCGAATTGTTGAGGGTTTTAAAACTTCATAAACGGGCAATTGCCTGGAAGATCGTAGACATCAAGGGGATTAATCCCTCTTTCTGTACTCATAAAATCTTGATGGAGGATGTCTACAAGCCTTGTGCGCAGCACCAGAGGCGTCTGAACCCGAACATGCAAGATGTTGTTAAATCCGAGGTGATTAAACTGCTTGATGCTGGATTGATATATCCCATCTCGGATTCTGTTTGGGTTAGTCCTGTGCACGTCGTGCCCAAGAAGGGTGGCATGACGGTGGTCACAAATGATAGGAATGAGTTAATTCCTACGAGGACCGTCACGGGGTGGAGAGTTTGCATTGACTATCGCAAGCTCAATGACGCCACCCGCAAGGATCACTTCCTGCTTCCATTCATCGATCAGATGTTGGAACGACTGTCGGGGAAGTTATATTACTGTTTCCTTGATGGTTTCTCTGGATACTTTCAAATCCCTATCGATCCTGTGGACCAGGATAAGACGACCTTCACATGCCCTTTTGGCACATTCGCCTACAGGCGTATGCCATTTGGGCTGTGCAATGCGCCGGCGACCTTCCAGCGTTGCATGGTTGCCATTTTTCATGACATGATCGAGGACTCCATGGAGGTGTTCATGGATGATTTTTCCGTTTTCGGGAGTTCGTTCGATCAATGTCTGGGGAACCTGGAGCGGATGCTTCAGAGGTGTGAGGAGACCAGTCTTGTGCTAAACTGGGAAAAATGCCACTTCATGGTGAAGGAAGGAATAGTCCTGGGGCATAAGGTCTCCCAAAGTGGGTTGGAGGTTGATCCTGCCAAAGTAGATATCATCTCTAGGCTCCCTCCACCCTCCTCTGTCAGAGCGATCCGCAGCTTTTTGGGTCATGCGGGATTTTACAGGCGATTCATCAAAGACTTTTCAAAGATCGTCCGACCGATGACCCGTTTGTTGGAAAAGGATGCACCATTTGTGTTTGGTGCAGAGTGTGTGAAGGCATTTGGCCTTCTGAAGCGTTTGCTTGTTGAGGCCCCTATATTGGTAGCACCCGACTGGGAGCTGCCATTCGAGATTATGTGCGACGCGAGTGACTTCGCGATAGGGGCGGTCTTGGGACAGCGGAAGGACAAGCACTTCCACCCGATCTACTACGCAAGTAAGACTCTACATGATGCTCAGGAGCATTACACCACGACTGAAAAAGAGCTTCTTGCTGTAGTATTTGCGTTCGACAAGTTTAGATCATATTTGGTGCTGTCGAAGACCATCGTCTATACGGACCATGCAGCGATCCGATACCTATTCAGCAAACAGGACGCGAAACCGCGCCTGATTAGGTGGATCTTGCTGCTGCAAGAGTTCGATATAGAGATTCAGGACAAGAAGGGTGCCCTGAATGTTGCTGCTGATCATTTGTCCAGACTCGAGCATGATGATGCCGAGAACTGCGCGTGGGATACCATTAATGACGACTTTCCCCACGAGTTCTTGATGAGCGTCGAGTCGGTGGAAGATGTATCACCATGGTTCGCGGATTTTGCGAACTACCTCGCGTGCGGGATCCTCATCAAAGGATTGTCGCACCAGCAAAAGAGGAAGTTCTTCGCGGACCTTAAGCATTACTTCTGGGATGACCCATTTTTGTTCCGGGTCGGGGCGGATCAGTTGATTCGCCGTTGTGTGTTTGGGGTAGAGGCGGCGCAGATCTTGCGCGATTGTCACGAGGGGCCTACCGGAGGTCACCATGGAGCGAATTACACTGCTAAGAAAGTGTTAGACTCCGGGTTTTACTGGCCCACACTCTTTCGTGACGCCCAGATACTGGTTGGTGCTTGTGATTCGTGCCAGAGGGCGACAAACATATCGGCACGCGACCAAATGCCGCAAAACCCGATTCAAGTCTGTGAGGTCTTTGACATTTGGGGCATAGACTTCATGGGACCGTTCCCCTCCTCACGGGGCAATAGATATATACTCGTGGCTGTTGATTACGTATCAAAGTGGGCCGATGTAACGACCTGATTTTTACCGAGTCATTACGGATTGGTAATCATGACAATAATCTATACTTAATTCCATCATTTATATTTAAGAAAACATTATCATTATATTACAAACAACCGTTCCATACATAACATTGTTCAAGACAAACCAACATCTTTTAACACTAATGGGCCGTAGCCGGTTTTTGGACGCAATCCGGCCCACTGGGCCGGTTATTTATTAACTTTGCATCGACTCGATTTTAGCCTACTTAGAGCTCGGGTTTTTCCGTTCATTCATCAACCTGAAACACATGTTGAAAATACGTTAGCAAAGCTAGTGAGTGGTGCCAGTTTAACCGGTTAATCACAAAATACATGCAAATGATTCAAAACACAACCGGTTACTCATTTATAAACATGCAAGACTTCTTATGGTTCGATCTTTTCTAAGGTGGAATGTATATCGAGGGAACATGTTGACATATGTTGTGGTCCGAACCTCTTGTTGGTCGGAATACATTCGAGTAATACCAAATGGATCCATTCTTGTAGTTTCTATACGATCGAATTCTATAGTTTTTCATGATCATGACTATGACATAAGACAAATCTTTATATTTGACCAACATGCATTTACCCCAAAAAGATTATAACCAAAACGGGGTACACACACTCACATTAGTTACTTCCGATTGTGATGTTTCGCAAGCCGTAGATATGCTAGTTCCTTCGAGTTCCTGTTTAATGACAATCATATTATAACAAGAAAGATAATTATATAGCTGGCCATTACAGCTTAGGCGTTTATTCTATCTAAAGCTGGCCATCACAGCTTGGCGCTCGGTTCCTAAGAGTGGATAAAAATACTTACCCGGATGTACTTTACTTCGGCTTTCTTAACAGCCGTAGACTTCTTGGTTTGGTTTATTATTTCTAAACTATCTTTAAAGGGTGTGTGTATGATAGGTTGAATCTTTGATAAAAGGAGCTAAGGGGCCGATCGGTTTTTGAATGCAAGAATCATCTTTGCATGCATAGCTTTGGAGTAGTTGAAGGGTTAGAGGTTTTGAGGTGGCCGATGGTTTCTAAAGATTGTTCTCAATTCATGTGCCTAAGAGGATCTTATAGACATGCATAGTTCATGCATGTAATTATGAAGTCTAGCTTAGGCATGCTTATGTGGAAGGTATACAATGGGGTTGAGTGTTCTAGCATGGTGAGTAATTAAGTGAG
Organism: Ambrosia trifida; assembly: GCA_028751855.1. Lineage (NCBI taxonomy): Eukaryota > Viridiplantae > Streptophyta > Magnoliopsida > Asterales > Asteraceae > Ambrosia > Ambrosia trifida. The sequence continues at coordinate 92,153,205 of CM054123.1, read as the reverse complement.
GTGGGGTTTACGGCTGGGCCGATTCTTTTGCCAAGGGAATTGGGCTTTTATACTACCCAATGTTAATAATACTTGATCTTGGCCCACTCCTTCTATCTTTCTAATAATTCCTAAATATGGATCGAGTCCATTTTATTTACTTGGGCTATGAATTAGCTGTATTTATCCAAGGTCCATTAATTATATCCGGCCCACCTAACTGATTCTTGGGCCGAGTTATTATTCCGGGTAAGGTTTACTGGCCCACTTTTATGGGTAGCCCAAAATTATTTATTAATTGTTTTATAATTATGTTTAAGTTCAGAGTCGTTACAATCTCCCCCCCTTAGGAAATTTCGTCCTCGAAATTTTAATAATTTGTACCTGATTTTTGAATAAATGAGGGTACTTTGCTTTCATGATGTCTTCCCTTTCAAAGGTTACTTCAGGTCCTTGTTTGGCATTCCATTTGACTTGAACTATAGGAATCTTGCCTCTTCTCAACTTCCTTTCTTGTCGGGATATAATTTCTATGGGTTCTTCGGTAAAGTGAAGTTGAGGATTTACTCTGACCTGATCTAATGGAATAATGGCTTGTGCATCGATCACACATTTTCTAAGGTTAGAGACATGGAAGACATCATGAATTCCACTTAATTCTGGGGGTAATTCCAACTTATAGGCCACTGGTCCTATTCTGGCTTTTATCTGATAAGGTCCTATAAAACGGGGACTTAACTTTCCTCGTTTCTGAAATCTTATTACCCCTTTCCAGGGGGATACTTTTAACAGGACATAATCTCCTTCTTGGAATTCTAGTGGCCGCCTTCGATTGTCTGCGTAGCTTTTCTGACGACTTCTTGCAGTTTCTAAATTTTTCTTTATCTGAACAATTTTGTCGGTTGTTTCTTGAATAACTTGTGGGCCCGTGAGTTGGGTTTCTCCGATATCATTCCAGCATATCGGAGATCGACACTTCCTACCATATAACGCTTCATATGGTGCAGCTTGTATGGAAGCGTGATAACTATTATTGTAAGAAAATTCTATTAAGGGTAGGTGAGTGTCCCAACTGCCTCCAAACTCCAGGATACAAGCTCTTAGCATGTCCTCTAGTGTCTGGATGGTCCTTTCACTTTGGCCATCTGTTTGTGGGTGATATGCGGTGCTCATTTTTATTTGAGATCCTAATGCATTCTGGAAGCCTTCCCAAAATCTGGAGGTGAAACGGCTATCACGATCCGAGATTATGGAGAGGGGTATTCCGTGTCTAGATACTATTTCGTGCAAATAAATCCTAGACAGTTTTTCGATCTTAAAATCTTCTTGTATAGGCAGAAAATGAGCAGATTTGGTCAGACGATCCACAATCACCCAAATAGTATCATAACCTCTTATGGTTCTTGGTAATTTTGTTACAAAATCCATAGTGATTTGATCCCACTTCCAGATTGGAATTTCTGGTTGGATTAACAAACCACTAGGTTTCTGGTGTTCAGCCTTGACTTTTGAACAGATCACACATTTTGATACAAACTTGCCCACATCTCCTTTCATACCGGGCCACCAAAAATCTTTCCTTAAGTCTCGATACATCTTATGACTCCCTGGATGAACAGAATATTTGGAACCATGCATTTCTCTTAAAACAATCTCTCTTTGGTTTCCATACTGAGGTATCCAAATTCTTTGGTTATATCTTAATATTCCATCTGTTCCTTCTATCATTCTTACTTCTTCTTGGTTGAGTGACTCAACTCTCACTATGGCGGGTTCTAAAGCCTTTCTTTGAAAATTTCTTAATTGTGCTAAAAATTCATTGATTATGGAAAGTTTATAACCTTTTGCTCCTAAAGTTCTATCCTTTCTGCTTAGAGCGTCAGCTACAATGTTCGCTTTTCCTGGGTGATATTTTATATCACACTCATAATCACTTAGAATCTCTACCCACCTTCTTTGTCGCATATTCAGAAGCTTCTGATCAAAAATATGTTGGAGACCCTTATGGTCCGTGTAGATGGTACACTTAGTCCCATATAAATAGTGTCTCCATATTTTCAATGCAAATATGATGGCTCCCATTTCCAGATCATGAGTAACGTAATTTTGCTCATGTCTTTTTAATTGTCGGGAAGCATATGCGATAACATGATTTTCTTGCATTAATACACAACCTAATCCTTGCAGGGAAGCATCACAGTACACTGTAAATGCTTTCCCTTCTTCTGGTAAGGTTAACACAGGAGCTTCACATAATTTTTGTTTCAAACTTTGGAATGCCTGTTCTTGTTTTTCTTTCCATTCAAACTTAGGAATTTTTCGGGTTAAGGATGTAAGAGGTAATGCTAATCTGGCAAAGTTTTCTATAAACCTTCTATAATATCCGGCTAATCCTAGAAATTGTCTAATTTCTGTAGGATTTTTGGGAGTTTCCCATTTTTGAATGGCTTCTATTTTTGAAGGATCTACTTGGATTCCGTCTTGATTGATAACATGTCCTAGAAATTTAATTTCCTTTACCCAAAACTCACATTTGCTAAACTTAGCATAAAGTTTCTCTTTTCTTAAAGTTTCTAGAACTTCTCTTAGATGTTGTTCGTGTTCTTTTTCAGATTTTGAATAAATTAATATGTCATCCAAAAACACAATCACACATCTATCCAAATAAGGTCGACAAATCCTATTCATTAGATCCATGAAAATGGCAGGGGCATTTGTTAGTCCAAAAGGCATGACTAAAAATTCATAATGCCCGTATCTTGTTCTAAAGGCGGTTTTTGGTACATCCTCTTCTCTTACCTTCACTTGATGGTAACCTGATCTAAGATCAATTTTAGAAAAATATCTTGACCCGTGCAATTGGTCAAACAGGTCATCTATTCTGGGTAACGGATATCGGTTCTTAATAGTTAACTTATTTAGCTCCCGATAGTCTATACACATTCTCATTGACCCATCTTTCTTTTTAACAAAAAGTACTGGTGCTCCCCAAGGGGACGTGCTAGGTCTAACAAACCCCTTTTCCATAAGTTCATCTAATTGATTTGTTAATTCTTTTAATTCCGTGGTGGCTAACCTATATGGAGCTCTAGCAATGGGTGCTGCTCCAGGAATTAGGTTAATCTGGAATTCTACCTGGCGAGGTGGGGGTAATCCGGGTAATTCGTTTGGAAATAAATCTTCAAATTCTGAAACAATTTTAATCTTATCCATTTCTAACCCCTTTTCTTTATTTCTTAAATTTACATGTACTAAGAAAACTTGACATCCCTTTTTGAGGTGTTTCATCATCTTAGCACTTGGGATTAGGTTCAACGTCCCTCTAGGTTTTTCGCCATAGATAGTTAAAATTTCTTGGTTAGGTAACGGAATTTTTACTAACTTTTCTCTACAAACTATCTCGGCTTGATTAGAGGCTAACCAATCCATTCCTATTACAATATCGAATTCTCCTAGATTCATCGGAATAAGATTGATTTTGAATTCCCAGGATTCTATGGTTAAGGTAAAATTTTTAAACACGTCGGTAGCCTTTAAAATTTTTCCATCGGCTATTTCGATGTTATAGGGTTGGGTTAAAGATTCGGGAGAAACGTTTAACTTTTCTATAAAATTCTTTGAAATGAAACTAAGGTTGGCCCCGGTATCAAATAAAGCATAAACGGGTAAGTGATCGAGATAAAACATACCCGTCACTAAATCTGGTTCTTCCCGTGCTTCGTCTGCATTTATAACAAAGGCTCTTCCCCGTGCTTGCTCTTTTTGTGGAGGATTCTTGAGTTTTGGACAATCGACCTTGAAATGGCCCGGTTCTTTGCATTCATAACATACTCTTGGGCGATCGGGATTGAATCTGCAATCCTTGGTTTGATGTCCTACCTTGTCGCATTTTTGACAATGAGGTCCTTTACACTCACCAAAATGAAATCGTCCACATCGATTACACCTTCTCTTACAATCTCCCGTATGGTAAAACTTACATTTTTGGCAATACGGGTTACTTCCCCTATACGGTTTCTTTCCTGGGTTTTCTTCTTGAGGGTTTTCTTGGCTTCTACCTGAGGTGTTATAATTGGCAGGACGGAAAGTTTCATTCCAGCCTCTTTTATTACCTACTTGTACCTTATCCTTATCCTTATGGCGAATTATGTCATCGGTTAAGCTTAAGGCTAATTCACATGCAACATCGTACTTAGTAGGTTTAGCACCTCGAACTATGCCCTGGATTTGTGGATTTAAACCCCAAATGAATCTTCTTATTCGCTTAGTTTCGGGTGTTACTTGATGTGGTACTAAGCGAGCAAGTTGGTTAAACTTATTAATATAACTTACACAGTCTAATCCTTTCATTTCTAGCCCTAAGAATTCCATTTCCATTTTCTCCATTTCATTAATAGGACAGTATTTTTCGGTCATTAGGGTTCTAAATTCTACCCAGGACATGGCTGCTACTGCATTCTTCCCCCTTATTTGTCTAATCATATTCCACCAATTTAGAGCTTCTGCTTTCAAGGAATGGGTAGCAAATTTTACTTGGTCACTGGGTGCACAGTTACTTATTTCTAGAATTGCTTCTATTTCTTCTAACCATCTGGTGGCACCGGTGGCCCCTGAACTACCATCAAAAGACTCAGGTTTACATGCCATAAAGGACTTATAGTCACAAGGTTTTCCTGAATTATTTTCTGGGTTGACATATTCTCCTATTCTATCAAAAACGGGAGTTTTCGAAGTAGGTTGTTTTTCTATTCCTAACATGTCCATTATGGATGGTAGCGAGTCATGAATTCCGTCTAGTACTATTTTTTTCATCTTTTCTTCTAGTTCAGACGTTTCGGTTGAGGTCGGGTGTTCGTTTACTATTGGTTCTTTGGTAGGTTGTTTAGATGAAGAAGCATGATTTTTCTGTTTGTTCTTTAAGTCAATTTCAACTTCTTGCGTGGTATTGGGCTTTCGTTCGGATCGTCGAGGCATGTCTCTATATAAATACAATTTAGCATAATTAGTAATTTCTTTTTGGTTTATAATTATTTGAATTACCTGACAGAAAAACATGTAGAATAAAACATCTAGATATATATATATATTATAGCAAAAGTCTAGATGTTACATTTAAATCCAATTCTTTTGTCTTGATTGGATTTCATTACAACTAGTTCTTCATGTACTACATGCATATTTCATACTACAAACAAACACACGCAACCACAACATAAACAACCATAACAACCCTTCGTTCTACTCTTATTCTACTTCCATCACCTCCATTCGGCCTTCTCCTCAAAGTCCCGTGGGGTACTTTGGTTCCTCCATAATTTGCCTAGTTTGGTGTCCAAACCTTCTTATCACCCTTTTGAGTTCCTCCACCATTTCCCACGCTTGGTCTCGTTGAGTTTTCACCTTATGGTATTTTTCTAACAATGTCATGTGTTCTTGTTTGGTTACAAAGTCTTGAGGTTGCAAGGCCAAATTGGTGCGATTGACTATAGTGGCTTCTAAGTAAGGGTCAATTGCGGGAGTCATTGGAGGGTAAATTGGGTAATAGGAGAAGTAAGGGTTTGATTGGCTTGATCCTTCCGTTGAAAAACTACTAGAGGAGCTAAGAAAGTCTCCAATGGTTGGGTTGGGATAGTAGTGGGAAGTTGGCTCGACATACGGGTAAGAGTGGATGGGTTCGGAAGGAACGTAAACCGGCTCGGGTAAGGGCCCGATTATGCCGATGGTTCCTAAGTTTAGTTCCACCCCATTGTCACTCCACTCTAGTCCCGGTATCTCTCTCACCAAGTCTTCTAAGCTTGGTATTTCTTGTGCGTCGTTTTCCATGACTACCTCTTGAATCTCTCCTTCTTCAACTTCCATGACTTCTACTTGTTCCTCCATATTAGCCATTCTATTACACATAAATTTTTCAAACAATCAATTCAAGTTAGTTCTAATTATACCCACTATATCTGAACCCGAGCTCTGATACCAACCTGTAATGACCCGATTTTTACCGAGTCATTACGGATTGGTAATCATGACAATAATCTATACTTAATTCCATCATTTATATTTAAGAAAACATTATCATTATATTACAAACAACCGTTCCATACATAACATTGTTCAAGACAAACCAACATCTTTTAACACTAATGGGCCGTAGCCGGTTTTTGGACGCAATCCGGCCCACTGGGCCGGTTATTTATTAACTTTGCATCGACTCGATTTTAGCCTACTTAGAGCTCGGGTTTTTCCGTTCATTCATCAACCTGAAACACATGTTGAAAATACGTTAGCAAAGCTAGTGAGTGGTGCCAGTTTAACCGGTTAATCACAAAATACATGCAAATGATTCAAAACACAACCGGTTACTCATTTATAAACATGCAAGACTTCTTATGGTTCGATCTTTTCTAAGGTGGAATGTATATCGAGGGAACATGTTGACATATGTTGTGGTCCGAACCTCTTGTTGGTCGGAATACATTCGAGTAATACCAAATGGATCCATTCTTGTAGTTTCTATACGATCGAATTCTATAGTTTTTCATGATCATGACTATGACATAAGACAAATCTTTATATTTGACCAACATGCATTTACCCCAAAAAGATTATAACCAAAACGGGGTACACACACTCACATTAGTTACTTCCGATTGTGATGTTTCGCAAGCCGTAGATATGCTAGTTCCTTCGAGTTCCTGTTTAATGACAATCATATTATAACAAGAAAGATAATTATATAGCTGGCCATTACAGCTTAGGCGTTTATTCTATCTAAAGCTGGCCATCACAGCTTGGCGCTCGGTTCCTAAGAGTGGATAAAAATACTTACCCGGATGTACTTTACTTCGGCTTTCTTAACAGCCGTAGACTTCTTGGTTTGGTTTATTATTTCTAAACTATCTTTAAAGGGTGTGTGTATGATAGGTTGAATCTTTGATAAAAGGAGCTAAGGGGCCGATCGGTTTTTGAATGCAAGAATCATCTTTGCATGCATAGCTTTGGAGTAGTTGAAGGGTTAGAGGTTTTGAGGTGGCCGATGGTTTCTAAAGATTGTTCTCAATTCATGTGCCTAAGAGGATCTTATAGACATGCATAGTTCATGCATGTAATTATGAAGTCTAGCTTAGGCATGCTTATGTGGAAGGTATACAATGGGGTTGAGTGTTCTAGCATGGTGAGTAATTAAGTGAGGTGGGGTTTACGGCTGGGCCGATTCTTTTGCCAAGGGAATTGGGCTTTTATACTACCCAATGTTAATAATACTTGATCTTGGCCCACTCCTTCTATCTTTCTAATAATTCCTAAATATGGATCGAGTCCATTTTATTTACTTGGGCTATGAATTAGCTGTATTTATCCAAGGTCCATTAATTATATCCGGCCCACCTAACTGATTCTTGGGCCGAGTTATTATTCCGGGTAAGGTTTACTGGCCCACTTTTATGGGTAGCCCAAAATTATTTATTAATTGTTTTATAATTATGTTTAAGTTCAGAGTCGTTACAGCCGAGGCGCAAGCCTTGCCCACAAATGATGCCCGAGTTGTAGTGAGGTTTGTTAGGAGCTTGTTCTCACGGTTTGGTGCCCCAAAGGCATTGATTAGTGACCGTGGCACGCATTTCTGCAATGCGCAGCTTGATCGCGCGTTAGCACGTTATGGTGTCCACCACAGGTTATCCACCCCGTATCATCACGCGTTAGCACGTTAGTATAAACCAGCCTGTTTACAGAGAGATCACGATCGAGTTCTTATCATCCTTCTCCTACAAAAAACCAAAGGAGGGGGTGTATAAGGACTTCCATTCGAAAGACATTCGGTTTAGGCTTTGTAAAAAATGGTATCATTGGTCGGTTGCGAGACTGGGAAGGAAGCTGGGGATATATGAGCATTTAGAGACTGACTCTGAGGATTTTTGCGGGATCCACAGCTTCGTGGATAATGACGAGCGGGCCGCATTTTGGGCATCCATTGCCACTGGTGGACCTTATAATCCGAGGTCTGCCAAGGCCACTCGGATTAAGGACCCGCTACTCCGCCTCTTGCACCATGTGTTCAGCCACACGATCTGTGGCCGAAAGGACAGTTCAGGGAACTGTCCCACTCCCGATCTTCTCTATCTGTATCATTTCTACGAGGGTGCCCCGCTGAACTTGGCCGCACGAATGGCCGAGTTCTTTCTCACTGCAGGGGGCACCAAGGACGGGAGTGAGATCCATGGCGGGGAGTACGTCACCCAGATTGCGATGGCACTGGGAGTTCTGACCGACGAGGTCAGGGCCACGCTGACATGGGAAACTAATGGGGTTATGCTGGACTTTAGATCACTCAGGTCTCAGAACCTGCTAGCTGACACGGACGGGGGTCCACGACTTATTAGTCAGGATATTATATGGGACCCCGTGCCACCACAGGGCGACGAGGATGAGGAGATGCAGGAGCAGCATGCAGGAGGCGGTGGTGACCAGCCACACGACATTCCACACCACTCTCCTCAGCACTTCCAGCCCCAGGACCAGCAGTGGCCTCCAGACATCCCGACATACCCTGAGTTCTACCAGCGGTTCCAGGCGATGGAGCTGAACATGCACAACATCGGTGCAAACCAGGTGGAGATCAGGCAGGACCAGCAGTACATGCGGTCCACTATGGATCGTGTGCAGCAGGATGTGAGGCACAGTTTTGAGTACCTTTTCGCTGGGTTAGAGCAGGTGCATCCGGGTTATTTCAGTAACCCTCCCTCATTCCCTTATGGTGCTCCTGGCGACCAGCCAGGAAGCTCCGGTCAGCACCACGACGACGACCAGTAGCCACGGCAATCTATTGCATGCAGTTGTTAGTACTTTTTATTTATTTATGCATTTCGTATTCGGGTCTGCGTACCCAAGACTTTTTAGTTTTTGCATTTGAACTATTTACTTTTCTGCACTTTAATTTTCAGTATATTTGCTTTGTTTGAATAATTGTGATGATGTATGGATGTGTTTGATGTCTTTTGGTTTTGTCAAGAATGGTGATAGTGCAGGAAACGGCGAGCACCGGTATGGATGCTCAATGCGATCACCGTACTTTTCGAGTTATCGACTAAAGGGGAGTATTATTCTCCTTTTTCCCACTATAGATAGCTAATTCATAAACGCTTTCTATTGTCACATTGGGGACAATGTGAAGTTCAAGTGTGGGGAGGGATTATAATCGTGTTTGTCCTCTTGTATATATATATATATGTTAAAAAAAAAAAATCCAGAAAAATAGAACACCCTAAAATAGGGTGAATTAGCAGTGATTCGAGCAGTTTTTAGGGCTTTAAAAGTTAAAAGTTTGTGTTTAGCCCGTTTCAAAAGAAAATTCGCCTATAGTAGAATTCTTATTGTACAGTTGTAGTTGTTGCTATTAGTTAGACATAACCGCCGGGTTTTAGCCGATTTGTCACTTTAAATATCCATTCCACACCCCTACCTTTGCCTAACATTACAACCCTTACAAGACCTCTTGATTTGTGCTTTTTCACACGTCAGTTGGTGAAGACTAGATCTTTTGACAAGCTTATGATATTGCACGATTCATTGTCTTGGCAATGGAGCGATTTACACATACACATTACACGTATGTATCATAAATAAAACCGAGTGTGTGTGAACATTGTGAGTCGTGTACGGGTTTGCGTGTTTGTAGATCGGAAGTGAGTCGTTGCTGTTTAGTTATCTTATCACCTGTTTATATACCTTTGTCGGGCTTGTCTATTATCGTCTGTACAGGCTATATTTTGTCTTTGTTGCCACTTGGCGAGTTTTTCGTTTATTTCTGTTTAAGTGTTTGCTTGAGGACAAGCAAAGTTCAAGTGTGGGGAGGTTTGATATACGTTAAAATATACATATTTAAATCCCCGATTAAACTCCCAAATTACGCGTTTTCGACCATAATTGCACGAATTCGGTACTTAACCGCTTCATATTTTATTTCAGGTCTTAAACGACGTCCCACGAACAAAGTCGAAGAAACCGGGCGAAAAACGGACAAGACGGAAAGTTTCTGCAAAATCAGCCAAGTCTGGAAATAGTGCACGGCCGTGCACCCCAGGTGCACGCCCGTGCGGACTCAGTTTACCCGGACACAGAGGAGCTGCACTGCCAGTGCGACCTGGCGTGCAGCTGTTGTTCTCGGGCACCCTGATCAGCACTGCCGTGCGGGTGCCCGTGCGACTCAAGTTCCCGGGTGCACTGCCAGTGCACCAGGCAGTGCACCATCAGCACTCGGCCACAACCAGACTCGCACGCCCGTGCACCTTAGGTGCACGGCCGTGCGGAATATCTAGATATTTCCAGGAGCAGCCCAACCACTTGCCCACTTGCACGTCAACTCAAAAAGTTAAAGTGCACGGCCGTGCACTTTATGCGCACGGCCGTGCCAAAGATCAGAATTTCTATAAAAACAGAGCAGAACCCACTGATCAAATATTGGGTGTTCTCTGGGCGATTTGGGGCGATTTTCTGGACCTGTGAGCCGCTGGAAAGGCGAGGAACGAGCTCGGGAACGCATCCGGATCATCGATCATCATCCAATCCATCACATTCGAGTTTTATGGTTTGATCTATTATGCTTTTATTTGATTCAAATCAGTTTGTTTAAGCTTGTTTGTGTTGTTTAAGTAATACATTATAGTCTAGTAATCATGTTTAGTAATCTTTAGTAGAAAAAAAACAATCGTTTAGCTTGTAATCATGTTTTGTATAAATTTGGCGTTTTTCATGTATTAGATCTTGATGATCATAGCGCAACCTTGTTTCATTGTTGATGGATTTGTAGCTGTATTTGAATGACTTTAGCGATTGTCGAATGTGTTAGGCGGATACATGTTGAAAAACCGTCCGTTTAATCGTCCGGTAGTAGACTAGTTAACTTGTTAAATGGTTTATGCCATGAAACTGTAACCGGGTATTGGTTTGGTTAAAGTCAGTCGAATAACGGTTAAAAATGCTTACCGGCACGTAAAAGGGTTTAAAAAGCCTAATGGTGCCGTTACTAGTCTTTGACACGGTTAATGATCTTTGGTAGTTATTTTGGTAAAAATAGCGATCTTAGTAGATCGGGGGTCAAAGTTGGTAAAATGGAATAGGTTGTGAAATGCTCTACTTTATGCTAGTTTAGGTGGCTGTGTTGTGTATTCGGTATCGCTTCCCTGAATTAGTGAGGTTAGAATACTCTTAACGGATGACTAACTTATCTTTAGAAGATCTGCGTGAGATCATATCAGCTGCTCGCTAATGAACGACTTGAAGCGGTTAACGTGTGTATTCGTGTTAGCTTTCTGTATAGTTGTCATGTTAGGATGCCCGAAAGGGACACTAACTGTCGGAAAATGGGAATGTTGATCACGCCTTTATTTCTTATATAGATGACATGCTAGGATTGGCGTATTATAGCTTATATAGTTATATTTTCTATTTGGAGTCGTAGTTAAGTTATTTACATGTTTTAGAATTAATTTAGTCTTAAACAAAACTCAAACTTATCTTTTACTTACTGGTGAATCGGGGATAGAGTTTTAGTACCATTGCTCCGCGCGCGTCCATGGATCGATACTTGGTTCTTATCTGTACTTACTACATATATGACAGGGTACACTTGCCCTAGTGTGTGTGTTTTAATATGAAGGTCGAAACCATTTTTATAAATATTAAAGCAAAAACGTGTGTTAAAATCCATTGTAAAATATGTATAGTTATGCACACGCCAGTAGTCATTTCCGCCCCTGTCATTTGTCTCAACCCTTGAAAGAACATTGCACCTTAACGCATTTGCATCGTACATCGTCACTTCATGCTGCATAGCAACTCCCAAAAGGCTCTCATACCTGCTCCATATGCGAGGGGGTAGAGGTGTGTTGCAAACGCTCGAAATTTGAGTGTGCTTAACATATTGTTCGACGTCTCTGCGAAAGGTGTAGTCAATGAGAGCTGTGATAGGCAGTAGTCGCGCTTCACGCAAGACGTTGTTCATGGACTCCGAGATGTTCGTCGTTAGGTTACCCCACCGACGATGCTCTTTATCATACCTAACCGTCCACTTAGTCTTATCAATGTTGTTAAGGTAGTCCCATGCCTCTTGATTTTTCAGCCTCATTTCGCTAACAGCCCAGCGATACTTTACGTTCTGAGATGTGCTACCAATTGACCAACACAGTTTCCGTAGGGTTTTGTTTCGGAACCTCCCGCTGAAATTGCTTCTGATGTGACGAAGACAGTAACGATGGTAGGCGTTGGGTTCCTTCCACTGTGGAAGGTTTTCCATAGCATTAATTATGCCGTTGTGTCTGTCTGATATCACACACAAAGGCCCCATGCTATCAAGGGTAACGTACTCAGAAAGGTTTTGGAAAAACCAACACCAGCTGTGTACAGTCTCTTCGTCAACGACAGCATACGCCACAGGCAGGATGTAGTTGTTTGCATTCTTTGTTACCGCAAGGATCAGCTTACCCCGGTAGGGTCCTTTCAGATGAGTCGCGTCCACCGATATGACAGGCATGCATCGATGGAATGCACGGATACAAGGAGCGAACACCCAAAAAATATATTTAAACGTGGGGTAATTCGGATCCCCGTTCGGATGATTAAAGAACGAAACAACGGTACCTGGGTTCCTCGACTGCAGCCGCATAAGGTATGTGGGTAACTCCTTGAAATTGCTGTCCCAGTCACCATAGATAGTTTCTATGGCCTTTCTTCTTGCTCGCCACGCCTTGGAATACGAAACATCAACATTCAGGGCCTGCTTGACATGGGTTTGGATATGTTTTACCTTAATCTTTATGTCCGTACGTATCTGCGGTAAGATGTGTCTTGCAATATCCTTTGCCTTTAAACTTCTGTTGCTATTACGTACGGCCGAAGAATAATAGCTGTGTTTTGTAGCCCATACAGTAATTCGCCAGTAATGTGAGTCAGACCGAATCGATGCCGTGCAACGCCACTCACAGTTGCGGCTACTAGAGAAAGGATTTACAAACTTTGGGTGTCTGGTGTAACATACGACCGTGTATACCTTCAGTTTGCTTGCCTTGACATACATCTCCCGTCCACGACGGATGTTCCACTGTCTAACCGCACGGTCTACCTCTTCTTTTGATTTGAAATACATACCAAGCCGGATATTGTCCCCTGCTTTTGGGTTCCATAACACGAACTCATCCTCTTCGTATTCTTGAACCATGTAATCTGTTAGCTCCACATCATCTTGAGGATCGTAGTGTTGACGTGGACCTAACTGGAGAGCCAGGTTGTCATTTGGTGGTGTCTGTTGGGTCGTCGCCTGAGTAGGATCGGCCTCGTTTGCGGAGTCTTCAGAGTCTTCTGATGCCGGTTGTTCGTCATCACTATCTTCCGTGTCTTTAGAGTCTCCGCTTCCGGATTCATCAAACCCGTCATTGTTGTCATTACCGGCAACATATTGAGGTTCTTGTAAACATTCTTCGTCCGTCATAGGGGATCCTGCCTCGTCATTGACTTCGTTATCGGCATCATGTTCCATTGGGGGGAAATCATGCTGAGACCCAAAGGGTGGTACATTTACGTTCGACACGTCACGTAGCAGGTTAGTAAAAGTAAGCTGTTGTAACGGAGGGTCTTGTTGCCATTCAACATAGATCTCCGCAACAAAGTCGCCACGTCTCTCAGCGGCTAAATAATCCATCATATCAACCCCGTCGTTGTTGAAAATTTGGCTGGTTTGAGAGTACCCAGCATAAGTGTATCCGAGCAGGAGTTTGACAGTAACAGCTTCCTTGTTGATATTAACATGAGCACATACACATTCAACCAGTTGTTCAAAAGACATCTTCTGTCGCATAATAAAGCTCGATGATTCCAACGAGTTATCATCTTGAACAACCCCGTTTACGTATGAAAACTTACCACCCCAGTATAATCTAACCAGGTATGGAACGAAAGTAGCCATTTGATGGATTGGGTTTGTGAGATATAGAGATATAGAGATAGTTTAAGAAGAAACTTTGGTGTGTTGATGGATTGGAATGAGTATCCCTTAAATAGGAATCAAGTTTGTATGATGCCGCCAAACCATTCTAAGGCATCATGATGCCGCCAAACCATTCTGAGGCATCATGATGCCGCCAAACCATTCTAAGGCATCATGATGCCGCCAAACCATTCTGAGGCATCATGATGCCGCCAAACCATTCTGAGGCATCAACTTTTCATGATGCCGCCAAACCAGTATAAATACCATATCAAGTCTCAATCTAAGTCACAATTTCCTCTGTTCATCGGGTTTAAAAACTATGGGTGGCGGTTATCACGAATGTGACGGATCTTCAAATGTCCGGCGATACTCTCGCCGGGGACGGAGAGTATCATTTTCATCTCCTCCTACTCCTGCACAACCTTCGTTCTATAATCCTCCTACTGCACAAATAACTCCTCCTGCTCTTACTCAAATAACTCCTCCTCCTGCTCCTACTCAAACAAGTCATCCTACTCCCCCAGCAGATGATGAGTTAACGGAAGAGGAGTTGGTCTGGGTTGTGGATTATGCCATGGCTCTACGGGATTTGGACCGTTTAAGGTTGTCAGCACCCACCCCTCGGATGCAAGAGAGTACATAGATCCCCCAAAACCAAGGTACAACCACCCCCCCACCAGCAGGCTACACCAGCAGGCCATCACCACCATCACCACTGGCTACTCCCAAGTAATTTAGGATTTTAGTATGTGTTTATGTAAGCTTTAAATAAGTTCTTTGGGATTAGGATGTATGTATTATGTGTTTATGTATTATGTGTTTATGTATTGTGGATTTATGAATTGTGGGATTTTTGAAAAAAGACCTCCTGGCCGTTTTCGGGGGGCCTGGATCAGGCCCCGGAGACCCGAAAACGGCCCGGACATGGTGCGACACCCGTGTACTAGCCAAGGACAACGCGTCCGAAGGTCCGGTTACCTGACTGCCAGGCCCTGCCAGACTGTATAGACAGCCAAAAACGTCAGCCCGGGCCATTTTCCACTTTGTGGGTTTTTTGAAAAATGACCTCCTGGCCGTTTTCGGGCCGCCTGGATCAGGCCCCGGAGACCCGAAAACGGCCCGGACATGGTGCGACACCCGTGTACTAGCCAAGGACAACGCGTCCGAAGGTCCGGTTACCTGACTGCCAGGCCCTGCCAGACTGTATAGACAGCCAAAAACGTCAGCCCGGGCCATTTTCTACTTTGTGGGTTTTTTGAAAAATGACCTCCTGACCGTTTTCGGGCCGCCTGGATCAGGCCCCGGAGACCCGAAAACGGCCCGGACATGGTGCGACACCCGTGTACTAGCCAAGGACAACGCGTCCGAAGGTCCGGTTACCTGACTGCCAGGCCCTGCCAGACTGTATAGACAGCCAAAAACGTCAGCCCGGGCCATTTTCCACTTTGTGGGTTTTTTGAAAAATGACCTCCTGGCCGTTTTCGGGCCGCCTGGATCAGGCCCCGGAGACCCGAAAACGGCCCGGACATGGTGCGACACCCGTGTACTAGCCAAGGACAACGCATCCGAAGGTCCGGTTACCTGACTGCCAGGCCCTGCCAGACTGTATAGACAGCCAAAAACGTCAGCCCGGGCCATTTTCCACTTCATGTAGAAGCCGCTTAACCATTTAGCGGCTTCAACTTTTTATTATGCCGCCAAACCATTACGAGGTATAGAAGCCGCTAAACCATTACGAGGCTTCATGTAGATGCCGCCAAACCATTACAAGGGTTCACCTCTTTAAAAGCAAGCAGCTAGCTGATTCACAAACAACACTCACTCAGCTTCTTTCTCTCTTACCCACTCATATTTGAAATATATAACAATGGAAAACAATGAAGAAGGCTTTTACTGTTCACAACCAGCTCCTAAAACGGTAAAATCGACCGAGCACATTTGGAGGCGTTTACGCAAGCCATCAACAACATTCACGGCTGGTTCGACTTCAAGTAACCCACAAGTGAAAGCAGCCGAAAACGACCAAGACAAGCCCAAAGAAAACCCGCAAGAAAACCAACCGTGCAGAACCAACTGGTCTGCTGATGTTGTCGACTTTTATACAAACGGGGATGCCCCATTTTGCTACACTCGCTTCATTTCCGCCAAACTAGACAGAAATTTTTGGGGTACACTTCTAGGGTGCCAACCCAACAGGGCGCTATCCGCAACGGTAATTTTCACGTTAATTTAACTTGAAAGTAAATTGATTTGCTTAACTCAATAACGAACCTTATGCATTATTATGATTTCAGCACGTTGAGGCGTGGACGGTAAGACTGATGCGACTTAGACAAGCAAAGCTTTTAAGAGATCCTGCTTCACAGCTACGTTGGACAGTGCTACCCCTGCCTTCTATGATGAAATGAAGGACTCGAATTCTTCAGTTGCCCTCGACATGGCTGGAAGAATGGAACCCTACCCGCCATTCTGGGAAGTTGACCGCATTTACCTTCCTTTATCGATGGGGGTGGGAGACTGGCTGCTTATCCTAATTGATCTAAGAAACATGGTAATTACCCAGTATTGGACTGATAAGAGATGGAGAAACGAAAGGCGACGCGAAGTTTCTCACTATATGGAGATGATTAGGCTTTTTTTCGAATGGTTTCTAAAACGTATTCGTTACTGGCTGAAGACTAATCGCGTGGACAAAACATCAATTTCTGTTGGTTTAGTTGAATTAGATGTGCCCAAGACAAGGGAAAGGTTGATAATGCTGGTGTCTTGGTTTGTATGATGATGGATAGGCTTGTGAGAAAAAAGTCGTTGTCGCTAGAAATCGACGTCGAAGATGCTTGTGTGAATTATCGACGACACATGGCAGATGAGCTATACAAATGCCGTTGTGAAGCAACTTCTCGTCATGTAACTTGATTATGTATTGTTGTTTCTCCTATTAATGTTTAACGATGTTAGTGATTTACATTACCATCCCCCGCATAATGATGGGTACGGGAATCAAGGACCACCACCCAACGATTGAAAACGGGCAAGTTAATAATGATAGCTTTATTTAAAACAAATAATACAAATTTACTTAACAACTATTTTTCCAAACTACTCAATCAAACTATACAGCCTACCGAGTTACAAGACAATTTATTTCCGAGATCACCAATTCCAAACTACTCAATCAAACTATACAATCTACCGAGTTCATTAAGTTTCCGTTTCTCACATTCCAGGGGAACCCATCTGAATCAAACAGGGGAACATAAATCAATCAGTTGAACATGTGTACGAAATCTACAGGTACCCAATGGTTTCCGTTTCTCACATTCCAGGGGAACCCATCTGAATCAAACAGGGGAACATCAATCAATCTGTTGAACATGTGTACGAAATCTACAGGTACCCAATGGTCAACCCAGGCTGCCATACAAGAGTAGCACGGTGAAGAACCGCATCATCCGATGTCTTCGACGTCGCTAATCACATGATGTGATTCTTCAACACCGGATGGCCTTGCCCTACAGCCTTTGTCTGGAAAGTTGACTCCCCTAATTATGCCGTTGGAATGTCCGGGTTTGGTAGACTGGAGATTGAGAGCACCACCGACAACCAACGGCAAAATATTATAAACTACAAAGACAACGTTGCATTCAACACGTGTTATACCACGTGTGGATGTAACATCGATCCAAGTAGTTTCATGTGGATGTAACACCGATCCAAAGACCGCGCTTTCTTGGACCCCAGAAAGAGGGACGCCACAGCATGGCTTATCCCTGCAGAAAACAGTGTGTTGTAAATGAGGGTTTTATTGTGGTTATAATGTATTTATTTAGGTGTGGAATGTGATGGAGAGAATGGGCAGAGGCTCGGTTTATATAAGAAATGAAAGTGATAAATGAATTGGCGGCATCAATGTGCACATCTCAATTGGCGGCTTCAATGTGCCCATCTCAATTGGCGGCTTCAATGTAAACTTATCAATTGGCGGCATCAAGGTTTGATTTATTAGATGCCGCCAATTGAGAACTATACATCACCATTTTTGGTTTTTTTCCCCAATACCCCCCAAAAGTAATTTCTAAAATAATAAGTCTACTATTTATGTAAATGATTCGGGTCTAGCTCGACATCATTTGAAGCCAATACAAAACTAAAAATTGTGTCAAACGCATAAACTAGAACTCTCTATACATAAATAAAAAAATGAGCTAACTGCTCAACCCGTAAGCTAAATTTCGCTGAACGTATCATAAGCTTAACTTCAAAATAAACTAGTCTCTTTAAACAAAAGAACAATATTTAAACCCATAAACTTTATGTAAATCTCATATCTCTTTAAACTTTCATATGATTAAATAAAATAACGTTTTTTGTGGAAAAAATGTAAAGTGAATTTCGTGCTATTACGCTATGTTCCAGAGTTTCATTAAAGGATGGAAGGGAAAGGATTGGGAAGGAAGTGGGGAAAAAATGTGTTCCAGAGTTTTTTGTAGGAGGGAAAGGGAGGGAATGAGAGGGATAATAGGGAGGATTTTAGTGTGATTTTTAATCTTTCCAATTTGAAAGGAATTGGAGAGAAAGAAAGAGGAGGGAGATCCTTTCTCTTCCATCCTTTAAAGTGTGTAAAAGTAAAACATAAACAACTTTACAGGAACGATCATCGATTTTAAAGATGACACCATGTGAAGAGTTCGCCCCTCACATTTGATTTATTCAAATATTTGCATAATTGCATTAATGATAATTTAATTCATTATTATTTTTTTCAAATAATTATGTATTTTTATATATTACTAACTAAAATTTATTCTTTAGATATCTTATTGGGTTAATGTGCTAAGGATAACATCATTGGCATTTTAATAAATAAAATTTGCATATATATTTTACATTTTACTTTGTAATGATGCATCATGCATGTTAGAGGCCAGAGGGTGCGGCCCACTACTAGTAAATTGAGCTGGTATGTTTCACGGGTTGTAGACTACGGATTAATTGAGAGTGCGTTTTATTTTTATTTTTTATGGGTTTGGTGGTAAATGGTAGTGTTGCCTTTAAAATTGTGTTTCAATGCAGTGAGTCAATGAAATGATGTGACATTGTAAGATTGGAGAAAATCAGGATAATCCAGTAAAGTTTAGGGTAGTGTCACGCCCTCCCTATCACGTACTTAATCAAACGTCTTTTTACATATATAAACACAAATCAAGGAGTTTGAAAAGATAGTGCATGCACCACGTAACACAAAAGGGACGTGAGGGCTTGAAAACTGGAAAGATAGAAGTCGGTTGAAAAAAGTTTAAAAAATAAAAACACATTGACAATTGGATTAAATTAAAAAATATATGATACTAATATAATGCAAGAAAAAGGACAGGTGTGTGGTGCGGATGGATAAAAATTCCACTAGTTAATAAATGTTATAGAATTAAATGTTACCTATAAGATTGTACAAAAAGTGCTTTTTATAGTGTGAATCAAGTAAAGTAATATTATTTCAAACTTGTAAAAAACACACATGAAAAAGTATATCCATCTATAATTTTCGTATATTAAAGTTGTTTACAGCAAATGAGCTTCTGAAAAAGTTTAAATAACTGACTTATTACCTATTAAATTGGTTAACTTTCGATAAAGTGTCGTTCATCATATAAAAACAGTTATACCATCTTGTTTTGATAAATTTTAAAGTTAAAGTCACATTATTTTGAACGTTCTTAAAAAGTGTCTGTATTAAAGAATTTTGGAATTATTATGGTATATAATATTTACCAAACTAATATATAAAAAATTAGTACATATTTTTTTGTTTTACATTATCACCCTTTATACTAGATAAAATATAGCATATAACGAATTTATTTATTTTTACTATTTGCCTTTTTATAATATCATATTCGATAGTTTTTTGTTGTTTAATTTGTTTTTCTTGACATTTTGGTATAAATTTTATTGAAATTAGAGTGCTAGTACCTACATAAATGAAATCAAAACTCATTGAACATCGGTATCGATATTTGTCCTTTACGATAGGTGTAAACACAACTTTATTTTTTTTGGGTGATACGACTTTGTTTTTTTGTTATATCATACAACTTTTTGTAAGTAAACCATTGAAAATAAACAATTTTTTTTATCTTCAACTGTACCGAGTATAGATACCCTAACTTATAAGTTGTGATATAAATAATATATTTTTAGTGTCGTAAACTATACCAATTGTCAGTACGTATCGATAATGAACCAAACCGACTAGGCAACTTAACGCCAGGACTGATGTTTGTATTATCATAACCATTATTGATGGTTGTTCTAATTTATTATTTTTTATTGATGTAACATATTTTATTTCCTTTTAAATATAATGTATTATAAAATTCCTGATATACTGTTGCGACTCGCTTACTTTTATGATCTGCATATCGATATAAAACTCACTCAAAATCACTGGCGAAGCATAGTAAGGGCGGGGAGGGGCGGCCGACCCCCCCGGATTTTCGCGCAGAAGTTCCGATTATATAGTATTGATATAGAAAATTTTGAAAATATAGGGTTTCGACCCCCCGAAACGGGTTTTCGACCCCCCGAAACTAGTGACTTCCGATCCCCCGAACCTTCGGGTCAAGCTTCGCCACTGCTCAAAATCAAACTACTAAAACACATAGGTAAAAGCTACTCATTCGAATGTATATGAAATCTTTTGAAACAAACAATTGTGAAATTAGATAAAATGTTGAGTATTTGATTCTAGAACATATATGCATCTACTTTCGTCTAATTTTTAAGTTATAAATCATATCCATTTAATAAAAAAAAAACATTAATATACACTAATCATTCCTTTTATCATAAAAAACTAAACCTCAAGCACTTTCCTACTTTCCACCACATTACTTTCACTAACTACACTATCCCCCCTCAAACTTCCATCACCACCACCCCCCTTAACAATCCAATATTTACCAACCAACCCCTCAACCCAATCCCACATATTAAGCACAACATATGTCCCAATCCCACCTATTAACCCATACGCTATAGAATACGTTAACGGCATTAATAACAACGTTACAAACGCGGGTACCGCTTCCCGCATATCCCCCCAATCGATCTCAACCACCGATCTCATCATCAACACCCCAACCAATATCAACGGCGGTCCTACCGCCCACGCGGGTATGGACGCGAGTAAAGGCGTGAAAAAAAACGCCAACATAAAATACCCCGCGACCGTTAACGCGGTTATTCCTGTCCTCCCACCTTCCCGTATCCCCGTTGACGACTCGATGTACGCCGTCACTGGCGACGTCCCTAGCAACGACCCGACCACTATCGCGGATGCATCCGACATCATAGCGAAATATTGTCCTTCAAAATCGCCTTTTTCGTCCGTAAACCCCGCGAACTTGGCCATCGAGTATAGCGTACCCGTCGTGTCTAATACGTCGACGTATAGGAATGTGACTAGCGCTTCCCAAAATAACGGTTTGTTGACGCCCGAAAACGTTAATGCACCCGCGGTCGAGCGGATTTTATGTACGTCGATTATTTTTTTAAAGTAGGCGAAAGCCGAGTCGCCTTCCGAAGTATTCGGAAACGCGGTTACTTGCGTGTTACGGAACCATGATACGCCCGTAACAAACACAATGCCGTATATCATAGCGCCTTTTATGTTTTTAACCAAACAATACGCTATTATTACGAACCCGACCACGCCAAGCCAAAAGGTCGGGCTTAGCATTCTATTACTAACACACATAATATTACCCGAAACCGAACCGCCAGGGAGTAACGATACGGTGCCGTTTGGGTAAGTGATAACAGGCGCTAATGACACACGAGACGATTTTGGGCATGCGCCTAGTGTAACTAGCGTGGATGAGCTGTAGCCGATTAAGCCGATGCCTTCGTTGTTTTGTAAGCCGATAAAGGCTAGAAACAAGCCGATACCGGCTGAGGAGGAGATTTGGACCGGCTTGGGGACGAGCTTTGCGAGCTTAGCGCGTAATCCAATGGCTGAGATTAAGAAGAATATTATTCCTTCTATAAAGACCGCGGTTAATGCGGATTCGTAGGGAATATTACCCGAGCCGTGGAAGCCGACTACGGTGTAGGCGAAGTAAGCGTTGGTACCCATACCCGGAGCTAAACCCAATGGTAAGTTGGCGAAAATACCCATGATGACGCAACCTATGAGAGAGGATGCCACGGTGGCGACAATTAGGTCTTTACGGACAGAATTGAGACACGTGGCGTAACCAGGATTAACTGGTGGGAATTTGCATGAAGTGTCTGGAGTGATGACGTGGAGATTCGGGCCAGTGCAATTAGTGGAGTTGAAGTTCGGGTTAGAACATAGGGGGATGCAGTCAGAGACGGTACACGTGGCGCCAGAGTCAGATAGGATGGAGGCGTTGACGGCTAAGATGTAGGCCATAGTGAGGAAGGTGGCGGTGCCAGCACGGAGTTCGGTAGTGAAGGTGGTGTGACGGTCGTTAAGTTTGAAGTGTTTACCGATGCGGGATTTGCCTACGATGGTGTTGAGGCGGGTTAATGGTGATGGTGGGATGATGGTTTCCATTTGAATAGGAATGGAATATAATGGACAGTGGATGGTTGAAGATTTGGTGTTATTTATGTATGTGTTGGTTTGCTTTGGAAAGTTATTTATGGAGTGTGGTGTGGAGTTAGTTTAACGTTATTTTATTAAATTTGGAAAAAAGCAAGGTTAACTTTAATAATGAAAGTTAATGTTGAAAGTTTTATTATAATATAATAATACTTATGTGTTACATTAAAAAAAATATAGTCAAGTTGTTAAATATGAATTAGTATTAATAAATAAATTATCATTATCATAACTCATGTTAGCTAAATGTTTTGGCCTAGCGGTGTTGACATATGTAATATGTAAAATACTAAAATTTAAAAAAAAATGACGTAGTATTAACTATTAAGAGTAGATTATATCATTGTTTAAAACATCATTTAAATGCTTTTAAGAAATGTTCAACACTTGTAGCCTAATTGGTTGAGGGCCTAAAGTTTTTTATGGGAGGTTTAGAGGTTCAATTCTCACTAGCTACATTTTGAGAACATTGGTGGAGGGGAAATGAGGGATGACCTGGCCATTGGCTTGGGTTCGAGTCCTGATCCCGACCGGTTTTACCGATTATTTCACTGTCGTGCCTTCGGACGGGTGAGTGGTCGGGTTTTCCCAGAGAATTGGTGGCAATTGGTGGCCCCGGGTACTCTCGAGTACCTGATTCGCCAAAAGGGTGTCCGAGAGTGCTCGAAAATTGATTCGTTGGTCGTTAAAAAAAATGCTTTTAAGAAATATATTAATCTTCATGCTTAGACCATGTGTAGTCGGGAGCTTTAAATTTAACCCACCCCCTCAGAGCAGTGGCGAAGCTTGGTTCGCTAATCGGCGGGGCAGGACTCAATTTTTTTTATCGGTAGTGGCAAATGGGCGGGGGCCGAACTCAACCCCGACTAAATTTACCTACGAAAATCGCAAATTTCAAATACTGCGCCAAAAACAGGTGGGGCCAGGGCCACCCCTGGCCCTACAATGCTTCGCCCCTGCCTCGGTGATTGGTTCACCTGACAACTGAGTCAACATGAGGCTTTAAAATGAAATGAGGTGTACTGGAGTGCTTTAAATTTAAGACTCTTATTAATATTTAATTTTATCTTTTAAATTAAAATATAATAATAAAAGTAGAGAGAGACATGAGGGAGACGAGGTGGCAAACCGTGATTGAGGGGGTGATTTTGTGCATACGGCGCTATACTTTTAAAGCCCCCAACCCATTTTCAATTTTAAGCCCTTTTAAATGGTGTTGGGGGTCTTAATTTCGATTTCACGCCCATAATAGCGCCCCACTACATTCACTCTTTTCTAGTTTTCAATTTTAATAATCAAATTAACCGCAATATATCAAGTTTTATACATTTTGTAACATGATTTTATAAGCACACTTTAATTACTAACATGTTAATTAACTCATGCATCAAATATATTTTAATCAATTTACCTCTAGTTGATCATATTCTCGTCAATTTAAATAGTTTCATTATTTAATATTATGTCCTAGTTTTGATATATTACATTCTTGTTCATTGAAGATTTTTTAATTTGTACATAAGGTAAAAAAAAAAACGTTCAGTAGCATATGTTAAAAATGGATAGCTATATTAATTAAGTACAGAACTCAGTGAAGTAAAATTCATAACTCATCAACTATGTCTCTTACTAAAATAAAATCATAATTAGGTACCTATAAATCAACTGTTACATACAAACTATGTTATTGTATAAAAATTAAAAACCTTTAACTATAAAAAACAAATTCAATCATATATCAATGGTGTCATGTCAAGATAGTTCAACACATTCACCGTTCATTTAAGTATATTGCACGTTTTCTATACTATTGCCACCTTTACTTTTTATGTCCGGTAATAAAATTATTTTTTACAAGGTTTATTTAGTTATTAACTTATTATTGTTTAAGATAAAAGAAATATAAGTAAAAACCGAAGTGGCTCTACAAACTTGTCCATGAGCACGTCCGTAGCCATGAACGCTTTTCTCATAATCGGCCATATGCATAGACGAACAAGTGTGATCCAGACGTTCGTGGCTTGCTATTCGTAAGTGTCACATTTCATCCGAGAGTAAAAAATAAACGTTGTATTGTAGCTGTTCTGGAATACATAATTAACATTGAGATTGATAGAGGCTAATCTTTTATAATGGGATTAAGTCATTGTTATGTTCTATATCCTAAAGCATAAACCAAATATATCTGGCGAATTAATACACGACAAAAAGAATGTTATAAACATAAATATAAATAAAGTATGTGACTAGAAATTTAGATAATTGCATGAATTCATACGTTCTTAGCAGCAAAGACACACGTCGACCGTATAGCATAGAGCTCAACCACAAGAATCGAATCGCATTAAAAAAGAATAAATTTAATGTTTGGTTTGTGGTTAAACAAATTTGTGAGTAACATAAAAACTCGCTGATTCGAAAGCATAATACATATGTCATATGGATTGTATATGTAATTGCCTAATTGGGTAACAAAAATGCAACTGTCATCAGGAATCTAAATTTTTTGATTATACATGTTTTACTTATAAAAAGAAAATAATAGCTTGATAAAACTATTTGAGAGATTATCCTTTTTATGACCGGGATAAGCTTGGCACTGGTACTGAAAATTATTAAAACTGAATACCGGTATTGAAAATGCTCAGTACGGTATGGTATCGGTATTTGAGGATAAGAACAGTAAATTACCGATATAGTATAAAAAACGCCAAAAATTCGGTACGGAATTAGCACTGAATATGATTTCGTATGGAAAAACTCGTTGCCGGTTCCATTTACTCATCCCTAATAATGAACTTAGAAACTTAGAATATGTTTTTACTTGATAACTTAAACACTATTACATCAATTACATGTTACACTTACACAATGACATACTAGTGGTAATACTCACGCGTTGCCGCGGGTAGTTATATTTTTTTGGCACATGTTGCGTGACAGGCTTACGTAATTTGTTTGTAACAACAATTTGCTAAGAAACTAATATATCAATTCTCAAAGGGCAATTAAATATAAAACAAAGAATTGATATAAAAGACAAATATTAGAGATAGTAGACGACACTGTGGATACGTAAATCATTAAAAAAAAATTGTATTTCGTGTATTGGGTCCTAAGGTTATTAATTTGGTAAGAATTTTTTTTTGTAATGGGCTTGTTTTATATTTTGTAATATGAAGTTTCTGATGAGTTCTACAGAAATTGCTTACCTTCGAATTCGTTTCCGATTAGTTTGAATTTGGTAAGAAATTTCTTACCTTCGAATGCTATCTCTAGATTTAATCAACTGACATATTATAGTTCTAACATATATTAAAGCACCAAAAATTGTAGTTTAAGTTGAAAAATTCCTAAAAGAGCAATGTTACATCTTCTTATATACAATAAACTTACCACTTTAGTTATTTGTAATAAGCTACCGAACAACAAGCTATATCATACACCATGCCTACTATCCTAAGAAGTTAAAATCATCACTTAACAACAATACTTCGATTTTGTTTCATTTTGGGTAACAAAATTAAATATAATTATCAAAGGAGTAGAAGAAATAAACGGTCCCAAAGGTATACAAACTTAATTTTCTCAGTCATGAAATAAAAATATAAGGATAGATCATAATTAAGAGAAATTTTAGAACTGGATACATGTTGCCTTTTTCTCCGCCTTCAATTGGGCAATAAAGCCATGTTGAGCAAAGAGGAAAATCAGTGATTTTAATATTATGGAGAACATGTGGATTAAAATCACCGTCTGGGTCGTTTATTGCATATACCTGCTTGAACATTCAAATTAGTACATCAAAAAATAATTGCTGATTAGTTGTTTTCTGTATTCAGCTTGCATTGTTCATGTGCTACATATTGCTCTCACAATCATCATACGCAAGCCAAAATTATATGTAACTGCTTTTGTAAATGCATGCATACTTGGAGCATATTGGCCTAAAGCACTGACAATTTTTTTTAAGAGAAAATTGAAATTTTAGAAATAGAAGACAACAAGATTTATCTAAAGTTTTAAAGAGGGAAAATACTTACAATCCACCAATCATGACTGTGTACGTTATGGAAATTGCAAGTTCTCCATTGGTGTAACCATGTCTTATAAGACAACTTTTATACCACTAAAGAAGTGCACAACTACAAAAGAATGTGAAGTAAGTTGCTCCTAATCCTAATCCTTTTGCAAATCCACTAATGTATTTAAGCGTTTGTGAAATTTTTAGTGTTGCAAAATAGCCTTGTAATGCTCTTGACTCACCAACGTATGGCAAAACGGTTCAAATTTGTAAAATAGCTAACCTTAAATTCTGGGTGGAAGTTTCAAGAATCCTGCTTAAATCCACCTTAAAGGTATGGATGGAAGTATGTAAATAATAGTGAGTGTCACTTTGTGAGGTCCAGATCCGAAAAACAATAATTAACGATTTAGAGAATTTTCGTTTTAGTGATCAAATATATTTTTAATAAAAATTAGAGGAAATATTAATTTAGAATTTCTACGTATAGGTTCAGGCAGGTTAAATGGGTGTGAACCGGGTCAAAATGCTTCTATTGACCATGACACTTTTTTGTCAATCCTTTAATTTCTTCATAGATGACTATTACATATATGCGATAACAACAACTATATTGTTAAAGGAATAATCTAAAAGCAATTTTTTTGGCAGAGACTTGTTTCTTGTTTGACCCATGGGATGCTCGCAATTTTAGAACTAAGAAAAATTGGCATGAAGACATATTAGGATGTTGGTAATTTGATGTTTTGATCCATCATCTAAATTTGTATGCATTAAGTTTTGAAATTGAATTATCACATAAAATATTGGTAGCCCCTGAATAGTTATTAAGAGACTATCTCTGAATGTTTCATAGTCTTTTAATGGTTAAGATGTAATCCTAAGTTTAAATGATTAAGAGATAACATCTTAATGATTGCCTATTAACCATTCAGACTTAGGGGCTGTTTGGTTGATTAAGGGGTCGTTTGAAAACTTCTGAATGGGTAAGTGCTGACCTAGTAAGAGGTCTGAATGGTTAATTGTTGAACCAGTAAGTGGTGTTTGGTTAAACCTTTGAATACACATCGGGTGCAGGGGATTCAAGGCGGCAGAGGTCGTGGGTTTTGACAAGAAGATGGTCGTGGGTTTTGACGAGCACACATGCTGTCACACCACGACAATGGCGGAAACACGTGGCGCGACAGTTCAAAGCATAAAGTCAAGGTTATTGCTAAACACAAGTAATTTAAGAAAATGGGTCATTTATTATGACGTCAAATCTTGTTCAAATATTACACAAAAGTAAATTGTTTTTAAGACAATCATAGAGGTTTCTCAAATATATCCCAAATGCCTTGGGAAATAAAGGTGAAACCCCGCAAAAGTTTGACGCCGCATTGGAGGATTCCTCGACCCAGCTTGCCCGGTTCTCCTTCATCTAATTACCTGAAAGATATGTTTAAAAGTTTCGTCAATATAAATATATTGGTGAGTTCACAGGTTTTTAGTTTCCAAAACTTGAATACTTGGGAAATACCATGTTATGACAATATATAGGAGTTGCAAATTCCTATAAATCTACTTGAGACTATAATCAAACCAAGACGTATATAATAATTATGCCCCGCTCCAAGTCGTTACTCGGTTTCCCACGACTTAAGTTCAGAATATATGCACCCCAGGCATAACCTAATGCATAATCGACGCTATCGATTAGGGGTGGGCCTTGTCAGGCACCAATAGTACTATCCAATATTCCACCGGTTTCATTTCCCTGAACAAATGATTATAGAGGCGAGGACTCAACCCTGAGTGGCGGTCACACCTCAAGTAATAAACCCGTCATACATTTTCCCTAACATATCTTTCCCCCGAAAAACGTAAAAATAGTTTAAAATGGGGCCGTGAAACTCACCTGAAACTCTGTCTGGCTTACTAGGCGGATAGCAAAGATGGTCTCGCACCTACAAACGTCCTAGACGTATAAGTCACTATTCCTATAGTGCATGTGCCTTGGCAAGTTGTACACCCAACTCCCGACCACAAGTTATTCCAAATCCCGTTTAATTAAGCGCGTATCCTAGGTTTCGTTGGCGTTACATTACCCTTTGTGTTACAAGTTATATATTACTCTTGTTAATATTTCCTTAACTTGTATCTTATTATCATCGACTCGACGTCGCTTAACATATAATTATTTTCCCATTTAAATAATTATACTTAAGATCGCATCGCTCGATATAATATATATTTCCACACTCGACCCGACTCACTTTGCCGCACATTTGTTTTCCCATTTAAACAAATATACTAAGATCTTGTCGTTCGATTGTATATTCTTAACGCCCGATTCAACTCACCATACCGTATATTTATTTTCCCATTCAAATAAATATACTAGGATCTCGTTGGTACGGCATACACATATATATATCTTTGTCTTCTCGTCGCGGCTTTCCTTCCCACATATCTACTTTCCCATTAAGTAGATATACTAGAATTTTGCCGAGACGAGCGTACATACATATAAATGTGTAATTTTTCTTGTTAAGTATATACGTTTGTTTAACGCCTTATTTGTTTATGTCATGTGTTTCTCCCATGAATAATTCTTTTAACACTTAGGAAAGTGTTCATTAGTTTTCACCCATGATGTATATATATTTTACTTCTTAAAAATATATATTTCCTTATCTTGCCGCAATGGCATTTTTCTCATGCTTTGTCCGTGTACGGTTCGTTAACGCGTCTTATTTCGATATCTTAACTTGATTAGTTAATTTTTCCAAGTTTTTCCCAACATATGTTTTATAGAAATATTATCCATATTTCTTCCTCTTTTCACATGTTACTTGGATGGTTTAAAATACTTATGCATTTTTAACCCAACTTATCAACTTAATTACAAAAATGTTTCCAACACTTTTATATTCCCATTTATATAAAAGTATCAAATTTTGTATAAGTTTCTCAAGTTTGTTTGATATTTTTATAAAATCTCTATTTTATAAAAATCCTTATGTTAATATAATCCATATTTTTATAACTTTCAAAAATATACTTTTATACAAAAATACCCAAGTATATCTACTAGTATTTACCATAATCATCCTTAGAACTTTATTACTCACACTTTTGACACCAAACTTTCCGTACTTGCATTTTTGGACTAATAGTTTCTAAAATATCCATTTTAGTCCTCTAACTTTCAAAGTTACAATATTAGTCCCTCAACTTTCAAATGTTGCATTTTTCCACTCTAACTTCCAAAGTTAACATTTTTCACTCAAAATAGTAGGCTTTGAAGATTCAACTTATTATTGGTAGGTTGTTTTTGTATCCAAACACTTTTGTTAGTCTTATATTCCATATGTAAGACTACTTGTATGTGTGTTTTATGTATTTGCCCATTTTAACAAAATATCATTCTTCTAAGTAAGTTAACTTTACTTTTTCATCTTCTTTATCCATGAACTTCTAATATGCTCCACCACATATTATAACTTAGATGATCATAATAAGATGATTTAAAGTTACTTTTTAACATATTCAAGTTCATTCCACATTCTTAACCAAAACATCATCCTACTTAGTTTAAATGTAAACTTTATATATTTTCAAGATTATTACTTTATCATCATCAAATCCATGTTTTATTTACATATCTTTAATCATCTATTTTACACAAGTAAAACCTATTAAAGATTATGTTCAAACCACCTTTTAAACCCTTCATGTACAACTTGCTTCTAAGAACACATACATGAATAATAATAATCAAAAACAAGGTTAAGAAGCTTACTACTAGCACAAGGCTAGGGAAGACAAAACCTTTGATTTTGAGAGGGGTTTAGTGTGTTCTTCCTTAATGGTTAAGCTCCAAGCTTGAAACACACAATAGGGGTTTGGATGATGGATTGTTTTAAGTGATTTGGAGATGTAAAAACTTGGAAGAATGATGTGTATGGAGGGTGGGAAGCTCACGGCCAAAGAACAAGAAGAAGAGGAGTTGTTTTGCTTTGTTATTCAAATCTCTAACACATGTTATTTATAGCCTTATCACATGTAATCTTCCATGGATCTTGTGATTATTACTAAAGATTCAAGAGATTTATGGAGTACAAAAATGATCTTGGGTGGGTGTGGGAATAGTGGTGGTGGCCGTGGGTTTTGAAGGGACAAGGGAGAGTTTGTAATCTTTCCAAAATCTTTGATAATTACACTTAATCTTATACTTGGATTTTATACAAGACCTCTCACCCATGCATGCATACTAGTGTGATGATTAGCTAAGTGTTGTCTTGGATTTTTGTGGCCTTTGGCCAAAAATTTACACAAAGGGGGACAAGGAGGTGGTTACTTTTGTACTAATGTTTTTCTTACATCTTTTGTCTCTTGTATGCATGCTTTACATATTAGTTTTTAGGTTATTATTAAAACACAAAGCAAGGATATTTTGTGGCCATGAGGCCGGCCCTTTGATGGGTCTAGGTGGGGTCCACAACTTCAAATATTTACCCAATATTGGTTAAGTTAAATCCCTCGTCGTTCGGGTGTCGTTCGGGTATTTTTCGGGTTTTAATCACGCGTTATTCGGACATTAAAAATACCTTTAATAACCCTTAAATATAGTCTAATTTAAGCGTTGGTTGGTTATTTAGGCCTTTGCCGGGTGAAATTGTGAGTTATACGCGTATCGGGTGCGGTACGCGCATTTTATTCGTTACCGGGAGATTTGTACAAGACGTTTTCACTTATGGTTTTGGAGTTCCAAAACTCATTATATTTTATGAAAATACCCTTTATTTTATATCCTGGGTGTCCGGGATCCTTTTCGTTTATTTAATTATTACCGGGTAACTGCCAACGTCCATACCGGATAGTTTATTCGCACATGATCCAATCATGTTTTACCATTAAACGTATGCATTCCTATGCACTATTTGGAAATTGCTATCTCCTAAGGCTTTGATAATTAAATCACACATAATTGCATTTAATTACGTTAATCATATATTAATTAATCTGTACGGAATTACCTTATTTTTGCCGGTTGTTACACATGCACGTTTCCAAGGCTCTGATTCAGTCAAAGTCACCTTCAAATCTGACCCGTTCAGAGCTATGGTCAGGCATTTTTTCGGTTCAGATGCTCCCAGCCAAACAGCCCAACGTCTGACCAAGTCAGACGTGCACCGTAGTCAAACCCAGTCAGACGCAAACAAACAACCCCTAAGTGTTGAATTATTAAGATGTCTTAATGGTTAAGAAGCTCTGAATGATTAAGTGTTGAATGGTTCAGCTATGCATCAAGTCTAAATGGTTCAGCTCTTAACCATTCCATTCAGAGCCTTTTTAGATTGAAACAAACAGTCTGAATGCTGAACCATTCAGAACTGAATGGAACTGAATGGTTCAGAGCTTCATTGAGAGGCTATCAAACAGGCTCTTAAAGTTACCTCTTAACCATTCGAACTTAAAAGGTATGATCTTGATAGTCATTAAAAGGCTACAAAATGGAAGAGATTAATATTTGATATTTTTTAGTTAGTTTTGTAAATATAAAGACTATTTTGCCTTTTTAAAAAGAACTAAAACAATTTTAATTAGTTTTAACATAAACTATGATTATGTTAAAAATAATGTCATGTAAAGATAATAGATAACGTTATCATCACTACCTAATTAATCTATTTTTAAAATTCATTTTCTAAGGTGTCATTTTCCGTTAGATTATTGTCATCATGACAAATTCCGGAAATACTATAAAAGAGATCACACACTAAATCCCACAAATGTCTTTGAAGTGTGATTTCTTTTTCCTTTTCTATCGATTAGTTGAAACGCAACTTTAAGAATTATATAATAACAATAACGAACATACTTGATTTTGATGCATACAAGTATACAATCTTATTAAGAAACTTTTATTTTTATATTTTTGTATTTATATATTAGATCTACTTTCTTATTTTAGTATTAGATAGTAGATACTGTAGTTAGAGAACCACTTGGGAATAGTCCAATGGCCAAGAGATTTGTAGTAAGGCTTAGGATTTAAAAGGGTTGGGGTTCGAGTCTTATTGTAAGAAGTTTACATTAAAAAAAAAAGATACTGTAGTTAGAGAATGTTAAATGTGTATCACATGTTTCAGAAACATAAAAAAAAAAAACCCTGATCATTAAATATGAAATAAGTATTGATAGCTCGAGTCATTAACATCCAACCACACATTATACATACATGGCTACATGCGGGAAGTACAACTTGTATCCACATTTTTTTCTACATTGGTGTCTTTTCTTTGTCCTTAGCTAAAGACATTCCTTCACTGAGGGGCATACAAAAGATACACATATAAACAAACACATACACGTATATGTTAGCATGAGGGACATACAAAACATACACATATGTATACAAAACATCACATATATGTTAGCATAAAAGTTAAGTTAATTCATCATTTCAATATATTACTTGATAAATTAATAAAGACTTGAAAATAAAAAAAAATATGTTTAAAGGGTTTTTTTATACGTTGGAGCTTATGTCAACACGTATAGGTAAGTTATTGTTGTTAATATATTTTATAAAGTTAGATTAACATTTAACGCCGCGTTTAATCCACTTTGTAATTATGGATGAAGTGATATTGCTTTAATAATGAATACTTTGAACTCATAACTTGTAGTTAATATCATTGGCTCTTTCTTACCCTAATCAAACAATGGTCTCTCTAAACTTGGACAAAAAAGGTAAAGAAAATGACTTTAGAACATTAAGTGGGTGGGTTCAAATTCAATGGTGGGGTTTGGTATCAATGGTTCTCAAGCACTCAATATATGTCTTTTTCTTACCTTTTTTTATAAGAATTTTGTGTAGTGGTGAAAGGTGATGTGAGTTTTAAGTACAAAATGTCAGACCATTTTTCTTGTGTTGCTCTTTAGTTTATTTTTCTTAACAGTTACTATAAATGTTTTTTACTATACAAACTTGGCTCTTAGTATAAGAAAATAAAGTAAATATATACATGTAAATTTGATATATGGCAAGAATTAGAAAGAAGATTAAAAGAGAGTACATCTCATGATATTTGTAATTATAAGCGAACATAAACTAGATAGGTACATGAAACAATTTCAAGTGTTTTATGACAATAGAGATAAGGTTCAATTTTCATATAAATATATAAAAAAAGAAACTTTAGTTGCTAATCCTTTTGGTTTATCCATCTAGAAGCACTTAGTCACTTACATAGGCCATGGTTTTTTTACTTGTTGAGTGGATTAGTGGAATAGAGCAAGCTAAAAGTTATCTTGTTTATTATGTGTATTGGGTCATGGGTATGCATAACTTTTACTTTAAACTTTATATTGAAAAGCCAATTCTTCTAAGTGACAAAGTAGGATATATAGTCCAAATTCACTTGAACACAGTAACACAGGAACCTTTGAAATATCGGCCCACATCATAAAATCCTTCTTGTAAAATGGAATCTCAAATCTATTGGCTCCAAGAAGTAATTATTGTCAAATGGAGGCTATTGAAAGTTTGAAACACAATGGAATATGATATGGACTCAATATGAAGTAATTGGATAAAAATAAGTGGTCTACAGTATAAAGAACCTAAAACAAACATAACTTTTATCTGTATAACATTATAGGGTCATAAAACATGAACAAAAATGGCATAATGACCCAACTCAAGGAAAAAACTGATGACGAGATGGTTAACACAACTTTCTGATCCAAATTCCTTAGTATAGAGCTCCAATTTTGATTTAGAGTTTACTTTAAACTTCGTCATTTTGACTGATTGCGTTCCTTTATAAAAAAAAACGCGTGAATTGAAAAAAAAAAATTATTCCGAATTTAATATTAACTAGATGGCGCCCCCGCGCGTTGCGGCGGGGGACGATTTGGCAACCGGTAATATGACTACGTATGTTCCCATAAAGGAAAAAAGATTACATCCAACACCGTAAATTCGAATTTGAAGTACGTACATGGAATCAAAATCATCATTTACATAAATCCTCTAAAATCGAAGTCGCAATAGGTATAAGGAACCATTAACGTAAAAAAGCCTACCGCGTTGCGGATGGGGTGTAAAACCATACCAAGCGCCACCATCATCTTGCAAACCTGTAAGACGAAACTAAATCCAATCAAATAAAGATTCAACATTTCATTTAATTATATAATGTCCTTAATGCTAAAAATCCAAAATGCACTAGGTTATGTTTTATTCTTTTAGCACCAAATAGGAAAACACATCCCAAATTCCCAGTCTAGAATGAAGTAATAGGGGTTCAATTATGTACTGTGAGTTCTTAATTGCAATATATGACGATAGCGATGTTTCAGAGATGTCCTCCTTGTTCAAGTATATGCCACGTAATATTTCATAGATGAATTATATGATTTTATATTTAAATCCATGATTTGAACTGAAGTGGTAACACGAATAACTCCATGCTTTTATTTTAGGCCCTTTAGAAAGTAACATATAAATCATCAAATACTGATCACTGACATACCATAACTAACATGATCAAGAGGCTCAGGCGCAGAGCGGGAAGTCAATCGGTTGCACTGCATTAGCGCCATCACAGTCGACACCCAAATCGTTTACTCTAACATCATAGCCAACCACCAATTCATAGGAAACATACCTAATTATAGCGATACAGTAACATGAAAATACCCTTAAGACGCCACAATTAACACAATCAAGAGGCTCAAATTCACATCATAAACGCCAACATCGGAACCGTTTCGACCCGACCGGGCCCGGTAGCGACCCGGACGGTTTCGACCCGACGGGCCCGGTATCGACCCAGACCGTTTCAACCTGACCCGTCCCGTAGCGACCCGGACTGTTTCGACCTGGCCGGGCCCGGTAGCGACCTGGACCGTTTCGACCCGACCGGGCCCGGTAACGACCCGGACCGTTTCGACCCGACCGGGCCCGGTATCGACCCAGACCGTTTCAACCTGACCCGTCCCGTAGTGACCCGGACCGTTTTGAACCGACCAGGCCCGGTAACGACCCAGACCGTTTCAACCTGACGCGTCCCGTAGCGACCCGTACTGTTTCGACCCGACTCGGCCCGTTAGCGACTCGGACCGTTTTGACATGACCGATCCCGTTAGCAACACGGACCGTTTCGACCCGACCGGGCCCGTCAACGACCGGACCCTTTCGACCCGAACGAGCCAGTCAACAACCCAGACCGTTTGCACTCGATCAAACCCGCTAACGACTCGAACCGTTTCGATGAGATCGGTCTCGTTAACGACCTGTGTTGTTTCGACATTGTCGTCCGTTAACGACCCGAACGGTTTCGAACCGACTGGGGTGATCAACAAATGCAAAAGATATAATTTTTTGTTTTTATTGACATTGATTTCTATGACGCATCAACTTAGGTGAGTTTTAATTTAGATTTGTATATGGTTATCTAAAAATACCCATCCTGACCCATTTGTTTTTTTTGACATACCCATCCTGACCCACTTACTTATTTTCTAAAATTAAAATTACCCATCCTAACCCCCTTGAAAATTATACTAAACCCATTTTAACCCACAAGGTCAAATTTTAAACCCAAAACAACCCAAACTCAAGTAGATGGGTTGAAATTGCCAGGTCTACTAAAAACAAATGATGTTATCTAAATATTAAATCTCAAATTCAATTTTAGATATCCTTGAGTTTTATAAACCGACTCAAATTATCTTTCAACCAAAACGCAAATCGTTTGAACCGTAGATATCCTAAATTCTTAAAACTTCTCAATTCCAAACCCTCCCTATAAATTGATCATTCCCCATTCAACAGAAACATATCGCCTCTTGTTCATCCCGTCGCAAACAAAATCAAACTCTTCTTCTCGTCGCGTTTGATAGCCGGATGGAACCTGTTTTGTTGTTCTCTGTTCGTGGCACTAAAGTCTTCGGAATCGAACCAAACGGTGACCCTCTGTTTCTAGTTGCGAACCAAATCCACTTCAATTTTTCTGTTTCATCGCGGTTCGTTTGCTGGAATTTGAACCGTTCTTAGCTGTTGTTCATCGTGAATTGGTAGTCGGAATCGAACCGTTTACTCGTTTTCTGTTCTTCGCTCTCAACGCGTTTCTGGTACGTATAAATTCAATTGATTCTAGTAGCTAGTCGATTTTGTTTAACCATCAGAATTCCCCGGATTTGTTTCAAAATTGATCGTCGTTTAGCAAGTTTATTTGGGACAGGTCTGGTTTGCGATGTTATGGGGAAGATGACCTGATTGAAAATTGCTTTTAACTTTTAATTCAAACATTTAAACCAACTGATAGCTGGTTTGTTGCTTGTTTATCAAGGTCAAGACCCCAAGTTCGATTTTTGACAGAACCATTGGGGCCATATTGTTTTTCAAACAAAACTATCCATATTGTTATATGTCATGTTATTATATGCATATATAACATAACACTTATTTAATTATAAAATTGTATAAACATTATAAATACTAGATTTTTATTTTTAAATTTGAATTATTATTTTATAACATTATTAAATAGTATAAATATTGTTTTATTCACAACTATTACACTAAAACTCCGTTTTTGGTGATTCAAAAGCCAAAAATTTTCTAAGATTATTTCTAATCTTATGAATCAAAGATATAAACTTTTCGAGAAAAAAAAATATTTTTTTTCAAAAGTTATATCTTTTAGTCTATGGAAAAATAATTATATTTTGAATATTATTATTAAAGTTTAACTAAACCATTAACATTCAAGCGTCTTTCCCCAAAACTAGAGAACCCTAATCGATCGATCTAGAAATCTTAGGCTTATTAGTCTTGTAACGCTTAGACTTTACAATGCCAAATCTAGGTTGATTTCATTGGGAATATTTATCTACTATCGCATACTTGGGATTTTGCTTGCTTGCTAAGGTGAGTTTACATATCCCCACTCTTTTACAGTTTTTCAATGCTTTTCGGGGTGAAACATGTTATAAACTTATGCAATTCAACTATGTGACTTGTGTGATTCTTTGTGCTATGTGTCTTAAACTTGCTAAGTAAACTCAACTAATACTTGCATAATCATTAACTTTGATCAAGCCAACGGTAACAATGATAGATCTATTGGATTGACAATCCCACCTAGATTCGTTGACCATGTTTATGGGGAGCGCGGGTGATTGGAACTGCAACCTAAACTTAGGTGAACCATGTCTATGGGATGGACCTTTACACTTTGTCAACATAGGGTTGATTATGCCCCAGTTTGCTGTAGTTTTGTTTTCACATGTATGCCCTAGTTGTTACATATTGACACAGAATTGTATGCTTACATCTTTTTATACTATACTACGTTTTGACGAAAACTTATGTATTCTCACCAACTATTTATAGTTGACCCCCTCTATTTTCCAAAACTTAACATGTTTCAGGTATTGAGTTGCTTGGAAGTTTTAGCATTTGCTTGTAGATCACATAGGAGCTGAAGCCTTAGCTTAAACCTGTTATTGTCATTTGAACTTATTTGATTTGTATGTAATGTTTGTAATCTATTAATTAATCTATCGAAACATTTATTAGTCGCCATGAGCTATTGAGCAATCGTCACTACGTGGCACCCTGATGTTTCCGCCATCGGTTGGGGTGTTACAAAGCAGCAGTTGACGGCTGAAGCAACAATAAACAGATGTTCAGTGTCGGATTTAGGACCTTGTAAGCGTTATATAAAAGAAATGTACCGATGAAGACCGAGTGGTAGGCTGCAACTGCTGGGGGTAGCGCCCTTGTGCCTTGACATGTGTTTGAAGGTGATTCTGAGGCTAAAAGACTCAGACAATGTAAGGCGCTCCGTGTAGCGCGTCAACCGGTTGCTATACAACTATGCCATCGTAGTTGACGGGCACGACCAACACCGTAAACAGGCATTGTCATCATCGCCCGGAAATATAAAGCAAGCCGTGTGCAGCATCAAGGCATGCTATCACAGTAGACGGCTGAAGCAACAGTAAACAAATGTTTAGTGTCAGATTAAGGACCGTGTATGCGTTATATAAAAGAAATGTACCGATGAAGACTGAGTGGCAGGCTGTAACTGTTGGGGGTAGCGCCCTTGTGCCTGCATATGCGTTTGAAGGTGACTTTTAGGCTAAAGGACTCAGACAATGCAATGTGAGCCGTGTAGGTCGTCAACTGGTTGCTATACAACTATGCCATCGCAGTTAACGGCGACAGCCAACACCGTAAACAGGCAGTTTCATCAGTGCCCGGAACCAACGTTGTGAATAGGGCTTCATAATTTCTTTCATGATCGGCCAGATAATGTCAAAGCCACCACCACAAACCGTCAGCGAAATCCCCAAATTTAGGGAAACATTACAGATTCGGAACTACCAGCCGCCACTGTCACAACACATTAATATGACATCAACATATAGAATATCTTGAATAAACAATAATGTGTGTACCAAATTAACAAAACTAACTATTTATACAAAACATGCTTTATTGCTTTCTGAATTTGAAACTTTTACAAAATACATTAACCTCACAATTAACACATTAACAGAAAACATTACCATAACAAACTTACTTACTAACACAATAGGTTTAAAATTAAGTGAAATTATTAATCATGAATACACAATAGCCTTACAATTAACACATTAACATATCACAATAGTATAGCAAACTTACTAACTATGAAGCAGGTCTACAACAATTAACAAAACATAGACTGACCTACATCGACCTAATCAGTTAAAAAAATCAAAATACCCAAAAGCAAAGAGCACAACTAATCTAGAACATAACACCCTTCAAGCATACGATACAACCACGCAATGCAATAATACCTTGTTAATTAGATTACCTGGAAGGAATGATCAGACAATCAAAGCAAACCCTGAAAAAAAAAAATACTCTCAGATTATCTTTGTGCATTCCAATTGCTAAAGAACAAAAAAAAAAACAATTTACAAGCAAAGTTTATAAATTTCTGCAATAACTTATGCAAAATAATGTAACAACGTGATGGACTGAAACAACCACCTAATTGAAGTCCATGAGTCATGAAAAAAATATAAAATCAAAGAAGCCCACAAACTAAATTAAAAACCCCTAAAATTAGACAAAAACCCTAAATTTAAAAAATATAAAATCAAAGAACTCTATCTCGTTAATCATCATCAAATGGATCTGCAGAAAGAATAAAGTGCAAATCAGGTAAGTTCTAATCATAGAGCTCTAACTTATCTAGGCCAAGGAAACAACACCCATGATGATGATAGAAGAAATAAAAAGAAGCAGAGAGGTAGGGATAAAATTAGAAACCTTGGTGGTGTTTAGATGATTGAGCAGTCATGGTGATCGATTGAAGGATGCGTATGTGAGAGAGTGTTTTAATTATTTTGATGATAGAACATGAAAGAGAGGAGAAGGTCTGGTGATAAGAGAAGGTAAGGTGAAGGCATGGTGTTCTCTGTTGTGAGGTGATGCCAGTGATGGCACAGGCAATAAAGAATCACGGTACAAATCGTATACAAAGCCATACAACCCATTATGCATAACTTACAACAACCTCAAGCTAGAACAACCTTTTATGCATAGCTTACAACATCTTATTGCACAAAAGCTTTGGTTTTTAGAAGTATATAAATTTGATTTTAGTTAACACTTTCAAATTTCCAAGATCAACCGCTACTGGCTAAATTTAGATTTTCCAAGGCATGATGTACTGCTTATTTCATTTAGAAATTTGTCAACATTACACTTAGAAGTATTCTATTTTATATGTTGTGCTTCCGCCGAGATTCTAAGTACGTTGATTATCTCAAAATAGGCAAGAAAAGTGTAGGAAACTGAGCATAAAATCTTGGGCAATCACAAGTCACAACTAGATGATATGTTGCAACAAACTGTGAGAATAACAAATGGTAAACACAAGGGAAGCTTGTGAGTTGTGACTCAAGACTCTCTCCTAATAGGTATTTCGACTATAAATATACATCATTATTACTTGCATATACATCATTATTACTTGCATATTAGATAAACATTGGATATTAAGTTATTAACTACCTTTGGTACATATTTAAGCATATCTATACTTCTTAATAAAATGAAAAATATTATAAATCCGTGCACATCCTTGAAATTAAATTACAACATTACTACATTAGTATCATTTAACCTTTAGCAACCTCAAGATGCATAAAAAATATAGTTAGCCATCACTTTTTACAAAAAAAAAAAAAAAAAAAACTTTGTTTTCAGTACTTAAGACCATGACTAAGATTCAATATGTGCTTACCTTTCCCTGCTTTCTTCAGAGTATCAAGTATCCTATTAGTGATTAAATCTTTTGATCCAAATAACATATCGGGGTCCACATTCCCTTGAACAGTTATATCAGACCCTACCGTTTCCTACCTTCGACCATGTCTAGCGTCCAGTCCAAGCTAACCACATTAATCCCGGTCAAAGGTAGTCTCTCCAGCAAGCCACCTGACCGACTTGCATAAAGTATGAAAGGGAGATTTAGGTGAGTCGGTTTACGCTGTCCACAATTTGTTTCAAGTAAGGAAGGCTAAATTCTTCCAAATAAGCCGAACTGAGCTTCTGTTGGAAAGTATTAATCAAGAAATATGTATTAAGATCAAAGTCAACTGAAAAGTCAAAGAAGAAGTTTGGTGCCAAAAACCAAACGATGTGTCTGTAATAGTTTAGTTGCGTCGGTTAAGTAGAAGCGGTTATTTTACCGTTCATATGTCATGTATAAATAGAACCAATCATGTATCATTTGTTTGTGTGGAATAATATTATTGTTTGCATATTATTTCTCTCCACCCTCTGTTCTTCCAATCCGGGTCCCTGCACATCAATATGTGCATACTCAAAACAAACATGTTCATCTCGATTGATCCAAGATCCGAAGGGGCCTCAACAGCTTCGTGGCACATGAGTCAAAGATTTGAACAACTTGTGCATCGTTTTCAGCTTGGTACCAAGCATACTTGGCCATTGAGGTGGAGAATTTCTAAAGCAGTGCATGGAACCTGGAATGGAAGTTTAATGATACGGACCATCACTACCATACCCATGAGACATGGTTCTTGACAGCCATGTTTCCCATTTGTATGCATGTTTTCCTAAATTAGGGTAATAGGTAGTGCACGATTACGTTACAGTAATGAATTTTGTTGCTTAATGTTAGGAGTTTGCATCGTTTAGATTTTTAATCAGAAAAATTTGGCTAAAAAGCTTGTCTTTAGTTCTCACTAATTTTTTGGAGTATAACCCACTTAAGGCTCTATCTTGGAGCCTAACCCGCTCAAAGAGTCTAGTATCATTTAACAACAGTCCACAAGGGAGAAATTAGTAATTTACTCTTATATCATTCATGGTACATAAAAATTTTGATTTATAAACCTTTTATAAAGTGTAATAAGTTACTTTGGGCTGTGAGAAAGGCAACTTATTTATTTTAGAAAGGTGCTTTGATGAACCACCTTCAACTACATATGATGCCACAATAAAAGGAGCTCCAACAAACCAAGAACTGCAGCTTCATTATTTACTTGATTACAAGTCCTGTAAAAACATAAAATGTAGATTATTGGAATAAAATTATATCTTTATAAAACCTGTGACTGTATATTAGACATAAACTACCAACAATACCTCTTTTCTAAAGACTGTTAAAGAATGACCAACATAAGGAACCCTTTCTTAGGAGTGAATTCTCTCACTTTATCCATAGCAACCATGCTTATTGGATCAAATATTATAGAACCCTCTCCTTTAACAATGTCAAATGGTATGTTCATCACTGGAAGGAATGTCTGAAAATACAGTAATCTATAAACATAGTAAATTTGCCGAAACTTAGAAAATGATTCCGCTTCATAAAAAAACTTCTCATCAAAGCATATCTTACTCCATCGGGCTAAAAGACTTTCCATGGCTGTAGAGAAATCCCCACAACAAGATCAACATTTTTTGATCTTTCACGAAAGGAAGGATGGTCCTCACAAAGGGTTTGATAACTCTGCCACAACAAAACAAGATCAAGACCCATGAATAATGATATAAATATACATTAACAGCACATTATATAAATGTGGTAATATACTTATTATTAGAAATATTGGAAATAATTTAGTCATTAGTGTGATCACTATTGACAAATAAAGAATATGTCAAGCCAGTACTCCCTATTTATAGATTGAGATGTGGAATAACAAATCACAGAATCAATCCCTACTTTCATGGTATGAGAGCACCCTCTCTGATCCATCTTTTATGCTTATCTTTCTGCCCTACATCAACTGAAGGGAAAATTTTATAGGGTTGCAGTGAGACCTGCTATGTTATATGGTTCAGAGTGTTGGGCCATAAAGAAGACACAAGCTCGCAAAATGGAGGTAGCAGAAATGAGGATGCTAAGGTGGATGTGCGTGCATACAAGGGTTGACAGGATAAGAAATGAGGTTATTAGGGAAAGGTTAAGGGTAGCTAGTATATCAGATAAGATAAATGATGGTAGATTGAGATGGTATGGGCATGTGAAGAGGAGGCAGATTACGGCCCCAGTTAGAGTAGTGGAAACCCTCACTGCAGAGGGAAAGAGGGGTAGAGGTAGACCTAAATTGACTTGGGATGAGCGGATTAGGAATGACTTAATAGAGATGCACCTCTCAGAGGACATGGTCAAGGATAGGTGTTCGTGGAGGCATAAGATTAAGGTTAAGGATTATTAGGGGATGGTTTGGTTTTTTCGTAGAGTGGTGCTAGGAGCGCAGACTTTATCGTACACTGGTAGGAGGTTTGTAAGGGTGTTTGTCTTTGCGTATGTATGGGTTATGTTGTTTCTTGTTGACATGTATAACCGTGTTTTTCTACGTGGCGCTTTCAATGTGTCTCTAAATGCTAGTAGTTTTTTTAAACTTTTAAGTGTTGTTTGCTTATC
Organism: Ambrosia trifida; assembly: GCA_028751855.1. Taxonomy (NCBI): domain Eukaryota; kingdom Viridiplantae; phylum Streptophyta; class Magnoliopsida; order Asterales; family Asteraceae; genus Ambrosia; species Ambrosia trifida. Next base: position 92,109,637 of record CM054123.1, on the reverse strand, counting down.
GACTGTGTGTTGTGGAGCCGGGGGTCTCTCTGGAAGCAGTCTCTCTATCCGTAAGGGTAGGGGTAAGGTTTGCCTACATCTCACCCTCCCGAGACCCTACTCTTAGCTTTGCTAATCGTGGGATTCACTGGGTAAGGTTGTTGTTGTTGTTTTCTGCCCTACATCCTACCGCCAACCATCGCTACAGTGGAGAGCTTTCTTCTTTTCCTCAAATAACTTTCTTACCAAAATCATCTTCACAGATCAAAAGCTCCACCCTACAATCACCCATCATTTATGTAACTGCAAATCGTGCAAAACTCCCATGTACACAAGCAAGTCATTAGATCTTGATCAAATATGTAAACCAGTAGATCATTCCATGTATAGGTGCATGATAGGTTCTCTGATGTATCTAACTGCATACACACCTGATATCATGTATGCCACCTGTGTATGTGCCAGATATCAAGCATCTTCTAGAGAATCTACTTAATTATTGTGAAAATGATATTTAGGTATCTCAAAGGATCTCCATCTTTAGGAATCTGGTATCCCGCTAATGAGAATCTTGATCCTAACCCACATGAAAAAGAGGTGAACTCTAACACAGGTATATCCTGCTGTTAAGATTGCATGAGTGGCTTCTACTCTTTTCAATTCCTTATCATAGACTTAAAAGATGAATCATGTGTTGATCAAGGCTTTAAAAATAATAAAAATTTCGACATCTCTTAGTTGTTAATGATTCAACAAAGGTCCAAATAGTTGCCTCAAATCTTCCCTAACCCAGATAAGATGAGATAACAAGCACTTACACTGTAATTTTAAGTCTTCATTTATTTAAACTTGAAGTCTTACATACTTACTTCACATAAATTATTTATTTATTTTAGTAAAATAAATAAAAATTCAAGAATATAAAATAAAATTATAAAAATAAAAAACTCAATTAAACTATCGAACACAAACGAACATGTTACCGAATGTTCACGAACATAAACGAACGAACGTGGCCCCTGTTCATGTTCGTTCATTTATTAAACGAACGAACACAAACGAACTTCCCGCCAAACGGTTCATGAACTGTTCGCTGAAAGTTCGGTTCGTTTGCAGCCCTAACTTACAGATTAAAATATGTGAAGACCATTTCAAACAAAATGGCTCAGAGGTTACATTAAGGCCAAGATGTTATGGGACTTAGCATTGATGACATAAAAGTCATTATGGATCTTGAGCTTGAAAAAGGAGAAAGAGATGATCAAGCTACAAATAAAACAATAACAACATGCTTAAGCCTGTCTTTATCCTGAGAACCCTCGGGAATATTCAGAGGTACAATAGGGAGAAATTTTGGCATCAGCAACTCTAGGGGGAGATTGTTGAGTTATATAAGAGTTGTTGATGATGAAAGACAAAACCAATGGATCCATTCATCCAAGTACTTGAAGAATAAGGAAGAAAAGACAATCTGATTACTACAATAATCCTTTCTTAAAAGCCTCAACAAATAATATTCACAACTGTTGGTTTCAACTTCAGGAATTAGAATACCAAAGAGTTGGACTAAAACAACTGGGTTAATAAGTCAAACATCTGAACTTGTAATAGCTGGTTTACAAAGACAAAAGAGTTGTAATAAAGAATTGCTAGTTAACAAGTCAAACAACTGGTCTAAGAAGAGTCGATGACAACCTCTGGTTTATTCCAACAATTTACTTTTGTGTTTTTTCAGAAGTTTAGTTTCCAGTCATTTGTAAGTAAATTTTAAGTAGTTTCACAACTGTTGACAGTTACATTGTTTTTAGGTTGTTAGGGGTTGATTTTATGGTGACATCACCAGCACTTTCATAATCGCTATAAATATAACATTATTGTACTACAAAAGGGAACTCCTTATGCACCTGATTGAGATCACTAGAATCTAACAGAGTAAAGCCAAGTAGAGAGAGAGCGCAACAGGTGGGGGTGATTGTAATTAGATTTTACTTAGGGGCTGTTTGGTAAGCCTCTTAATGAGGCTCTGAACAATTCAGCGCTGAATGATTCCGCATTCAGCGCGTTTGTTTCAGCTTCTGAATGGAATGGAATGGTTAAGGCTGAACCATTAAGATTTGGGATGTTGCTGAACAATTAAGCACTTAACCTTAATGAGGCTCTTCTACCAATATGGAACAAGGAAACTAACCATTAAGAGGTCCAATTTAATGATTGATCAGCACTTAACCATTTAGACCTCATAACCATTCAGACCTCTTAATGATTCATCACTTAATTAACCAAACAACCTCTTAATTCTGTATATATAGATCAGTGTTGAAATCACTAATCTATCTCTTTTGTTGTTTATGTTGATGTATGTACAAATGACTTGATACGTTTGATTATGAACTAATTTGATTATCAATTCAAGTATTATTTTAGAATCACATATAGTGAGAGAAAAACTAGATTGTAAATTACACTTTTTGAGCCATTGCTTTCTAAAATGGACGGTATAAAATTGGGTTTTCATGGTTTTCAAAATAACCCAAGTCTACGTGTATATGTGTATGTAAATTAACTTTTAAGTATATATTACGATACCTTCTTTTTAATTTAACATTAATTAATTAATTTGCAATTAAGCAATGTATCACGATTGGTACCATGGGCTTTAGTGGGTTGTATGTATCCATCAATTTTGTTTGTTTACATTTAATTTTTAATTTTAACTTAATACTTTACATCTTTTACAATTTAACCTAACATTTTTTTTACTTTTAACTTTAATCTCTATACTTTTAATCTTTTACAAAAAAAATTTTATGTTTCATTCATAATATTGCGATTTAACACGCCACAACGTGCCTGTGTGTTCCAAGATTTTTACGCCTTTTCTCCTGTTTAACAGCCCTTCACAACGCGTTGATCCTAGATAGATTGAGTTACTGTTTTCCATATTTTACTTTTATTTGTGTTGTTCAACGTCATTTTTACATCTACTTTTCATTCGGTTTTATCTTTTTCGTTGTTTAATTTTTTATTACGGACTTTTTTGGTTTGGTGGTCGCTGACAGTGGTGTACCATTGAGTTTATATTGCTACGTGAAAAAAAAAACCCGCCAGAATCGCTTCAGCTTGGTCAGTTATCGCCCTAGGTTTAGATATTACTATACTAGTAAAACTATATTCAGTTTAATAAATAAAAAAAAAAACATTTATAACATACCTAAGTCAACACTCAACATTGTATAATCAAAGCATACACTTCGAAATTTCCATCTGAGCTGTTGTGACTTGAGAGGTGTAAATAATATGGCTTAGACAAACATGTTTAAAGCCCGTTTCATGTAATATTGATATTGGGTTCAAATCGGTCTAAAAATGCAGCAAGTAGCCACAGCCCAACAGGCTCAGCTCACAATCTGTCAATCTCACAGACACCACCCAAGGTTTAATGTTGAAATAAACTACCATCACATTTTATTAGTACTAGTAGGGATGCCCGCGCGTTGCAGCGGGTGCCCCGACTGATATAGAATTCAATTATCCATAAAAATCGCCTAGCTTGAATCGAGACATACTTGTGCAGTTCAAAAATATCTTTGATAGAGAAAACATAGATGGGCAATACCTTGCACCATCCTCATTTTTATAACTACCATGTATAATATGATGCAATAACTTATACTCCACACATATGATGCAATAACTTATACTCTAAGGATTAAATTTGTACATTGCATGTGCATAAAAGATACCCTACCAAATATAAGTTTTGTATTCATTATTAACAAACTCAGTATACATAAACGCAACAGACGTGAAATGACAAAAAGGTCCAAAGACCTGATGTGGTCTAATCGTGAACCCGACCAGCTCAATCTTGATGCAGACCCGGACCTGGATCAGCATGAATCCCAAAGCTCGAACCAACCCATCATGGTTCAAAAAACCAAACTGTGTCAATGTAGCCATGTAAGTTGGTTGAACCGTCATGATCCGTGGCTAGTGCATCCACATCATCACACTTTTAACTCCTCATCTCAGAACAACCTATAGCCCATGGTTATATGTATGATCATAAACAAGTACGGCCTGAACCATAACCATGACCTCAGTTAGCAAACACCCCTCTGTTTATCCAACTTTTTTGTATATTTGTGTTACCTTTTATCGTCATAGGATCAACAAGCCGATGAGGAATTCACCAACAAACCAAATGGATACAGACTTTTATCTTTCTTCAATTAAACGTTGACCTGCCCACCAAGCCATGTGGCTCTTGACACCTAACTCCTAAGCAACTATTTCAAAATTTCTACAAATCATAATTTAATAATCTTATATTAAATACGAAAAAAATAAACGATTAATAAAGGCATATGATAGATCACCGGAACAAGGAACATACATCGCCATCGAATAAAAAAACATGGTAACCTAAACATGAATTGGTATAAATCTACTGAAATTATTAATAACAAATTATGTTAATGACGAAATAAGCTTACTGTTAGCGTGGACCCGAAGCAATCGGAGATAGGCAGGGTTCTGATCGGACGACTATAACGTTGAAAATTCATCAGTCTGCACATGAAACTAAAGAAATCAAACTCGGGCTCTCGTAAAACGTAATAAACACAGACTAAGCACAAACCCATGACTTTGACTCAAAGACAAACTAACCAATTCATGTTCATGACACACAACTTGCATTATTAGAAACTGATCCATTACCTATTAAAAACAATAAACATGGGACTAAATAACAACTTCATGGCTGACCTATATCCATTTCTGACCCATATCACAGACAATAACTAACCTGGGAGGCCCACTAAAAGGCATGTAAATAAATACCCACTGAAGGTCATGTGCAGTGTTTCTACAAAACACTAATTTTTTTTTTTTTGGGAAATGTCATAACTGTTTAATATTAGGAGGAATGGAGGATGACATTTCTCCTCATTAATCTTTGTTCTTTTTATTAGGTTAGGATGACATTTCTCCCCATTTTTTGTGCCTCCCAAATACTTTTCAAGGTTTTGAGTTTTGATGTTAGCTTGGTTTTAAAAAGCGCGCCGCAGACGTGAGGCGCATCAAGGCTCATGGGAAATCGCATTTTCATCAGCACCTAGAGTAAACCCAAGAAACGTCAAAAAGGCGAATATTTTGGGGTTTTTTTGCTGATGCGCGCGCCTCTTGTACCCAGGGTAGAAGCGTCAAAAAGGCGCATATTTTGGGGTTTTTTTGGCTGATGCGCGCGCCTCTTGTACCCAGGGTGTTTTTATGCAGGATTTTTGGATTGTACATGTAAGTAAAATCATATAAAAACAATATTTATATCCATACTTTGGTTAGGATTTAGGAAAGCTAAAAACCTATGTGATATATATAAAAACTATGTACTCGTCTAGCGCCTTGGGTACGAAAAGCCCGCCGCTTTTGCGCTTTCCGCTTTTTAGAACCAAGGATGTTCGTTTCTGCACAAATAGGGGAATGAAAGCATCATGTGGTTCTATTACTTTCTAAATCAAAGCTTCTTACCTCAGTTGGCAGAATTGAAAATTTCTACATGGTATGCTTCATACATAGACCAGAAAACAATAAATGGATGTTATTTTATTTTTCAAAGTTGTTTTGAACATGGGTTACAAAAAGACGCTTTCTATTGCAGGTAAGAAATAAATGAGTGATGTTGTGTTGGAACTGCTTATGCTATGCCAAAGGAGAACGAACCAGCAATAAGTTTATTTATTTACTTACTTACATTTTCGTATTTATATCCTTGCTACTCACATTGTTTTGATTTGTATAGTTGCTAAATCATTAAATTCGTACTTGGATTAGCTCTTTACTAAGTCAACTGCGTAGAAACACATTCAGATATAACAGTACTGAAAAATATTAGTTAGTGTTTAAAAAAGGGAACCAACCTGAAGAGCTTCCCAAATAGCATAACCGTAGGGTCGAATAACCATGGTACCACGAACAGGGCCGTAATCAGCCAACTTCGGTTAATGTTGGAAGTCTGGATACCAAGGTTGTCAACGATTTAAAATTTTCAGATGGCTTCATTTATATTTTTATATATCTGCTTAGAGTTACAAGGTGACAAATAGACCGGATCTGTATTGAAGAATATATAACAGTGTGTTAGTACTTAGTAGAGTCTTCAAAACAACAGCAAAAAAGAAAAAAAACTGAGTCATGCCTGAACATTGCTTTCGCCCATAAGTATCCCAACACCATCATTACTTTACTTCTTATTCCACTACACAACTTTCACACATATCAATCCATCTTTTGTGAAAACACCCCCTACAAATATAACTTTTCATGATCTTGCTGAACTAATGGGCCAACGAAGTTCTCATTGCTGCTATTGAGACCACATAAGTTAAGCCAAGTATGGGCGTCGTTGCTGCCCATCCAAATTGGGCATAACTGCATACTCCATCCATATTTGGCATAGAATAAAATTTTTATATCTAAAAATGCCTGTTTAACAAAAATATATTGAGAAACTTGTGAACCGTCCAGTCCTTTTGATTCGAATTAGTAAACAAAACCACAAAAACACAATCGCTTTAAAAATAAAAAAATATTAAAACTATATATTGCCATGTCCTGATCAAACCTCGACACACACTATTGGAATAGTACCTGTTTTCATACCTAATCATAGAATCCATGTCTTCTACATTAACACTTCTAAGTGCCAGATTTCTCCTTCGCATCTCCCTCTTTGATTCTCTCTATCTCTAGCATGCAAAATTTATAATACAAAATCACACATATATATTAATTAAACTTCTTTTCGTTGAAATTTTCAGCACTAATTCACACCTATATTTTAATTAAACATTAATTATAATATAATACACAAGAATCCCAGGTTCATTTGAAGGAAAATGATGAAAATTCAACTCACCCCCACCAGAAAATTAACCTTAACGAAGCATCTAACCAGAATTAGCAAATGAAATGAAGAAGAGAAAATCGACATACCTGAACCAGTATCGTGGAGCTGTTAAAGGGGAATGGTCGTGTAGGGTTTGCGGAGGGAAAGAGGGAAGCTTCGATGAATTTGCCAGGATTCAAGTAGACAAAGAGGTTGATATAAAGTGAAATTTATGTACGCATTGAATAGAATAATGGTAGCGGCTGATGAAGTGAACCGGCACTTATTTAATCACCGCAGGTTTCAAGAGGGAGAAGAACCATTCTGAGGGTAGGGTGGGAAATTAGGGGTATGAATGTAAATTTGTTTTGATGTTGTGAAAGATGAGGATGGTGAAATGTCTAGATTACCCTTCCAAGTGTCTTAATTGTCACAAGTATCCCCATAATACCCTTAAATTTGTTGCTTAAATATGTTGTACATGTTGCTTCTTAAGTTGTACGGAAATGCAAATTACTATCATGTACATCACTCCTCCTTTATAATGTATTATAGATTATATATAATATTGATGCCAACAAAATAAAACTGTTATTTTGTTTGAATCTGACCGTCGGATCAGAAAAAAGAGAGATCCTGACCGTGTAAATTGAGCGGTTATAATTTTTTGGGCAATTACTTATGCCTCTTCCCGCCTCTTTAAAGACGTGCTCCCTCCCCACTACCCATCATTTGTGGTACCCTTTCATCCCGAGTCTCCACTATTTGCGGCACCCCAAAACAACAAAATTATTTCTAGCATCTACTTCCTTATTCATATTCATCTCTTCTCTTCTCTACTCCTTCTTCTTAACCGTCATCATCTCCGTCTCTGCCGCCCGTCTCCACCGCCGAGCTAATTGATTAGGTATTCTTCAACACCCGATGAGTTTAAGTACTATTTTCTTAGATCATGAAGCCAATTAGTAAGTACTTCTCATATTTCCAAGATTTTTGTTTGATTATTGTTAGTCATCGATGAAAATTTGCTTGATTTGGATTCGTTTGATTATTCGTAGTCATCAATTAGTACATACCTCTGATTTCCCAATTTTTTGTTTGATTATTTTAAGTCTCAGATTCTAAAACTAATTAACCGTTCGAAGCTATTCTCGCACTTGCAACGCTAAAGCATGATGATCTTTGTAGATCCATTGACATATATCTCATGGTATTTAAATTACTAAATGTTTACAGTAATAGTCATTTGATAAGCTATAGGAAAAAGAGATTGGTTCTAAGGAAGATGACATTGCGTCTAAACATAAAGTCTCTAAAATTATGCGTGTAATGAAAAGGCATGAAGAGGTTGGAATCTAATGTGTAGACCGTGATACCTTAAAACGAACGTCTCTAAACAACTATACACTTGTAATTCAATAATTGGTAGACACAAAATATAAGTTGGTCCCTAGTATTAGACGCCAACTACGTTTAGTTTCGCCTTTTCTATTGGTCAAGTGTTTATTCTCGTGATTTTTCCTATATAGAATGCTTTTTCTATGGGCATGTTTGGGAGAAGTCCTTTTCTCATTTTCTATCTCTTTTTTTTTCCAAAAAGTTACAACCAACTAACTTCTCATTTTTTTTTTTGAACGGCAAATTTTTATTCCACCTTTATTTCACCTCACCTTGCATTTGCAAGGATTTGAACCCACAACCTTACATTTCACCTCATTTTCTTATTTTCTCATTTTCAAAGCATAAAGACTTTTTTTCAAATCATTACCCAAACATTATATTTCTTATTATTAAGAGGTTAATAAACAATTAAACACCCACTATAAACAATTAAACATACAGTAAATTATAAAGAGTAGTGCTATAGGCTTATATAAATAAAAGGGTTTTATTATAAACATACAGTTTGCCATAAAAGTAGTTTCTTAGATACTACTTCATCACTAGAAATTGAATAACAATCCAAACATGTTAAACTTGTAACCCTAATGGAACCACTTCCAATGGTTTACATTCCATCTCTAGACTTTCATTCTTAGATTCTAAATTCGACTCCCTTTTATAAATATATTTCTTTGATGCCCACAAAAAAGCCCCTAAATTCAATATTGAAATTAAAAAAAGAAACCCGTAATAGTAATCCAAATGCGAATCGTTCAAGTTGTTCCCGATCCAACTCTTTCTTCCGTCCCTGCTCGTTGCTTTGTCTACCATCGTCACCAACAAACTGTTCAAGAAGTTGCCAACACCAATCCCACTTGTGAAAAATGTAGTTCCTAGACTTTGCATATCCTCGGGGGATTGGTCATAGAAGAACTCGAGCAATCCAATGGCGTTGAACACATCCGCCACGCCTAGTAGGATGTATTGAGGCAATAACCAAAAAATGGTCATAGGGATAACTTCTTTAGGGTTTAAAATGTGGTGGGATTTGATACATTTCATTCTTCTAACTTCAACTAGATAAGCAATTGCTATGGCTAGAATTTGAATTGTAAATCCAATCCCTAGCCTTTGGAGCATGGTGATTCCCCTAGGGTTTTTGGTTCTTTTACGCATAAAAGGCACGAAATATCTGTCGTACATTGGTACTGATATTAACATAGAGAGTGTTACAAAGCTCCCTAATGATGCCGCGGGTAATTGGAAGGTTGACCCGAGATGTCGGTCTAAAGTGGTCCCTTGTTTTACAAACAAGGTGTTGACTTGTGCCCAAATGGTGCTAGGAATCAAGGTTACTACCCATATCATGCCCATACCCAATACAAGCTTGACCCCTTCCACTTGAGTAATTGTGCATGGTGGCATCTTTGAGTTGCCAACCTTATCTTCTTTAAGTGCACCTTTGTCCAAGAATCTAAGGTCAAAATTGGCATATTTCCATTAGATAACAATCAATAACTCTCCTGAAAGTATTACTAAAATATTACATGTATATGACAAGAATATCCATAGGGTTTTGAATCTTGGATGAACATGAGTGGTGAACCTTCCAATGAAGGTGATACTATTTCTGGGTGTGTGTAAGAATTTAGATGATGCTCCATGGGCCCACCTTAACACAAAATTAAATATCATTGGCCCATTAGATAATTAGTTTCTATCCTTTGGAACATTTAATGAATCTTGAAATAAATTCTGCAACAGTTGTAACAAACTACAATGAGTCATCCTCAACCCCAAAGCCGCTTAAATGTATGAGGGTCCGACAATGGATTCGGAAATTCTACGGGTCTTGCTTGTGCATACGAGAGAATCTTACGTTTAAATGAAAATCCCAATTATACCCCCTTGTTTTAAATGTTTTTTTTTTGAAAGGCAAAGTTTATTCCACCAAAACTTTATGATATAATGTCTTATTTTGTAATGAATGCGAGTGTCTTTCTTGGTGTATGAATGCAAGTTGGATGTAAGGTTTGTTGCTAAGGGTGGACGGGGTGGTCCGTGATGGCTGTGATGCCCACGAACACCGCCTACCCTATGGTGTGATGAAATATGAACATCACCCCATACAATAAGTGATAAATGTGATGAAGTGTGTTGAAAATGAGGTAACACTATATTATTGGGTGTGATTGTGTGATACCATCACCAACCACTCCATCCACCCTATAAGATGTGATTTTTTTAAAAATTGTTTGGTTATTTATGTTTATACATGTAGTTGGACTTGGGACGAAAAGAATAGTATACATACATGTAAGACTGTAAGGAGTGGTGGGGTGGGGTGGGGTGGGGTGCGGGGGGGGGGGGGGGGAGAGAGAAAGAGGGGCGTGATGCGTCATGTGGCACTTGTGGGGATCGTGTTTGAAGGGTGAAAATTGTGAGGAGTGGAAAGGGGGTGAAGGAAATAATATTATATTGTGTTAAAGTTAAAAATAAAGAAAAAAAATTGGCCAATCAAAAATCAAACCTCAAAAGCTTGTCCCGCCCCACGCCCGTTGAATTCTCCCCGCCCTTGGGGCTTCCCCCTTCCACGCCCAAGCGGGGCAGTGTGGAGGGCTTGAACATGCCTTTGCTGCCCCAACCACTCCATCCACCCTATAAGATGTGACTTTTTTTTTTTTTTTTTTTAAATTGTTTGGTTATTTATGTTTACACATGTAGTTGGACTTGGGACGAAAAGAATAGTATACATACATGTAAGACTGTAAGGAGTAGTGGGGTGGGGGAGGGGGGAAAGAGGGGTGTGATGTGCCATGTGGCACTTGTGGGGACCGTGTTTGAAGGGTGAAAATTGTGGGGAGTGGAAAGGGGGAAAGGGTGGGGGTGAAGAGAATAATATTATATTGTGTTAAACTTAAAAAAAAAAAAAATTGGCCAATCAAAAATCACACCTCAAAAGCTTGTCCCGCCCCACACCCGTTGAATTCTCCCCGCCCTTGGGGCTTCCCCCCTTCCACGCCCAAGCGGGGCGGTGTGGAGGGCTTGAACATGCCTTTCCCGCCCCCTTTGCAGCCCCACTCCGTTTACTCTAATTAATAAACGTTTTATTTGAGTTCGGTTTTCTTTTAAAACCTAAATCTTGATAACTGAGTATTCATCCTTCAAAATAGTACTCCATTATTACTGTAAAAAGAAGTTTAGTGTAAAAAAAGATAAACATTTTAGGCTTGAAAATGAAAGAGGATAAAAAGCTTTTTAAAAATTGGGGTGAAACTTTAATTACGCAAAAAATTACCATCATGCCCCTGATTATCTATTTTAATATGTGGCTAATAATCCTTCTTATACTTTTTACGCTAACCTCCTTTCTACGTTAGCCTCACCCATGTACAAACTTATTGTTTCGGAAAGTTTAACCCGTTTTACCAATAAATATTGTCGGTTATACTTGTAACAAGTTCACGACTTTATTTTTCGTGACCTCTTTTTCTGTTACCTAGAGGTCACATGTTTTGAAAATTTCCCACCCAAACTCGTTTGATCGTGAAATTGTTCTTTCATTCATAATCAATACGCTCAAAACACGTTTTCAGTATCTGAGTTGATGCATTTATTGTGTCCTGGCATCTCTAATGTGAACTCGTAACATCATACTCCCTTATGAATTTATCATCCTCGCTGAGGTTTGTCCCACCGACGTAAACATAACAAGAGTGGCTCAGATAACAATCAAAGTTATTTGTTTCACCCACAAGTAGCTCACGAATTTGGTTTTAGTTACAAGGTGAATTGAAGACTTCCCAATAGGTCATTCATCTTGAAATAAACTCAACCCAAGTATGTTTAACTATAAACTTATACTCATCCTCAATCAATGTGTTTAAAAACGCGTTAGGGACAAGATTTTGTTATATCCTTCTCTCTCAATGTGATATTTGACAAAGGTCTCACATGTTCTTTTCTAAGTAAATTAACAATATTCATACACCATGAATTTATGTAAGACATTGTTGTGTGTTGTGTGTTGTGTGTTGTGTTACTATCTGTGTATTAATATTAAGTAATGTAAGAGATATATATATGTATATTTGTTATGAAGATTCAGACCTGTGACCTCTAATTAAAGTTGCCACATGATTCATAAATATAAAAGAAAAAAACAAAGTGTACCTGAAATTTGGAGTGTGATAGACTTGACGTTTACCGCTATCAACATATTGTTGCAAAGCAAACTCATGAAGCTCCTTCGGGTCACTTGGTAGTTCACAATGGCGGTTGGCAATTGCCGCCTTCAAAACACGAAAGAAATCAGCAGCGGGGCTCTTGGTCTTCCTAACTTTATGCCTATACATAGGGGTACCAATGTAGAATATAAGAAGTGACAAAATGAGACCAAGTGTTGGGATGCCATAGCCAAGACCCCAACCCAAGTTTTCTTGTATATAAACAAGACCAAGTGTGGCAACAAGTGCACCCAAGAAGCTGCTAAACATCCACCAATTGAAAAAAGAAACTTTGAGTCTTTTCTCATCAGGGTCAAAATCGTCAAATTGGTCAGCACCAAATGTTGAAATATTTGGTTTGGTCCCACCTGCACCTATGGCTATGATGTACAAAGATGAGTAGAAAAATGCAATTTGAGAAGTGGTGGCTTTGTTGCAAACTCCATTAGTGCAAGTTGGCTTTAAGAATTTGATTGAAACCGCCAATGTCAATAGCACCATGCCCTAAAAACAAAATGTTTATGAACTTTTAATAGTTAGTATTAAATTTGGTAAGTAACAGTTAGACCATGCAAAGAGTGAGCTTCACATGTTTTGTCATTATTAATGGAGTATTCTTGATATTATTTAATTAAATAATATTAAATGTGGACAATGATCTCAAGAGTTGAAAACCACCAATGAAGTAGACAAATCATGATGAGTATAAATGGAGCACTTAGCTGTGGTTGGTCAAAAGAAATATAAGCCAAGGGTTCTTTTTCTTTATATGTGTCCTTATTTTTGTTCAAAGAAAACTAATGGACCAAATAAGTCACAAAAAAAGAACAACATTTTTTGATAAAATAAAACCTAACAATATAAGAACTATATTTTATTTTGTTTGTAACATGAATATTCTATCGAAAGAATCGAAAAAAATAAAATACATACATACGTACGTACCAAGACATAGATGAGAGACGAGAAGGTGAAAGTCCAGAAACGACCCAAATAAGAATCAGCGATGTATGCACCAAAGATTGGAGTCATCCACACCGCACCAGACCAGTTATTCACATTCCTGACCGATGCAACCGTGTCTTCATGCAATTGTGTGGTCAAATAAACCACAAGATTTGATGCCACCCCGTAAAACGCCATCCTCTCAAACGCTTCGTAGCCTTTTACAATCCCATCAAGATAAGAAAACAAAAGAGAAAAGATGTTAACAAATGATGGTCATGTTTATTTCTTTGTTTATTATTAATTTTGCAAGCATGGAGAATCTTGAAATCAAGAAAAGGGTGGAGTTACCAACTAAGAAAGCACAAGCTTTCCATTTGCCTGTTTTGGAAGAAAGCACGGGTTGCCTGCGAAGATTGACTGTGCCATCTTGTGTGTATCCTTTTTCTTCCATTTTCGAAGCTTACAATGAGAGAAAATGAGAGGAGTGAAGCTATAAATAGACACTTGTGTCTACTTGTGAGTTTACCAATATAACCTTTTGTTTAGGTGACTTTTGATGAGGTGTTTTATATTGGAGAAAAATTGGTTTTCATCAAAATTGTATGTAAATAATTATGCTTAATTGTTTTCTTAATATTGAATTATTGAAACAACTAAGCATACGGCTAAGAAATGTTTAAAATGGAGTTGAGGTGAATATTATTAATCTATACTAGTATACTACTATATAATGGGTGATAGATGGATTTGTCTTTTCATATTCATATATAAAAGCAAAATTGTAACTTCATTAAAAATTAAAATCAAAGACAAATTTAATACTACAATTAAATTCTATTCATTAATACTTACATTTAAAAAAAAAGACAAAAAAAATAATAATAATAAATTAATGGTTATTAATACAACAATAAAATCTATTGATTAATAATTTTTTTGGAGAGTAATGTTTCAGTGGTAAATCCTGTGTTGCAAAGCGATCACTGCCCAGGATAGAATCCTATAATACCACACTGGTTTTTCCTTTCAAACCCAAGCGATTATTTTTTCGGTGGAGCGTGAAATTCGAACCTGAGACCAAACCCGGGCAGCAATCCTCCAAGAAGGTAAACCTTCCCACCTCAAACCAGCTGGGCTGGAGATCATTGACTATTGATTAATACTTGAAGTTTAAAGAAAAAGACAACAAAAAAGAAAAATAAATTAATGGTTATTACCATAAAAAGAATATAAAGATTCAAACCAATGAAGACAGCGACGCATCGATTCCCTTTTTTTTACCGATCGTCCATTTCATCAACCAATGATTCATCCTGTTAAATGCAATTCAATCAGGTAATAAAAGCTATGGATAACTATACGAAACAGATTTGCATCTTAAGCTTACGATTGTGCTTATAACCCATCTCCTCCCCTCGGCTCTATCCCTCTGCACTTCCCTTTTCCGACTAAACCACCACCACCAATCCGGTTCCAGCGTCCAGACCACCGAACAACAACCACCTCCGAACACACCCTACTCCAGTCCAATCACCACCACCATTTGTCTTCATGCATTGCTTTGAATCACTACACAACACTGACTATTTCAACCACCACAACTATCGATCATCGCCGACGTTTTCTCAAATGGTTCGTTCTATCATCACATGACGAGGTAACGATTTCCTTTGTGTTTCCATATCGATTAGATTGGGTTGGGTTAAATTTCGGCGAGTGTTATACGGTTGTTCGGTCCCAATTAGAGTAAGGGAAGAACGGTTGTATTGTGTGTGTCAATGTTTGTATGTGCTTTTTAAATCAATGCTTGTGTGTCTAAGTTATTGGGTTTGGGTTAGAAAAAAAGAAATGAATGAACAGATGCAGAGTCAACAAGTAAAAAAATATATTTTATTCTATTCGTTAGTTAATTGGTTTGTGTTTACATATAAGATATTAATATATCACATGCGTGCGATATGTTAGGGTTGATTATATGGATGTACTGTGTGCATGTATATACAATATATTGTAAGTGTGTGTAGGTATATATTATTAATATATTTAAAAGCAAACTCACAATATTTTGATGATCAAGAACCTAAGTTAGAGGAAACTCAAATCCCAATTTTCACACTAGCCCTCAACAACAATCCACAACTACTATTGAGACTGATTGAGTGCATGAGGAATGGTGGATAGTCAATATCATCATCATACTCAATTAATCTCATCTATAGCAAAGCTAAGGTAGGGTCTGAGAAGGGTAAGATGTAGACAGCCTTACCTCTACCCCTAAGAATAGAGAGGCTGCTTCCAGTGAGACCCCCGGCTCGATGTGGTTTGGTATCAAGCATTGGACATAAGGCACAAAACACTTAGCAATCGGGACAAACCCAATCGGTGCATGTACCCCTTTGTCTTTTGGCTATCCACGCCACCACATGATGCATGATTAACCGTCCGTCGTTTTTAACGTTATTTTCACGAAATTAGTAAAATAACGTTAAAACTAGTGCAACTTTACTTTTGCCCCCCAAGGGCCACACACACACACACACATATATATATATATATACATTATATGCGCACACCGTAGGTGGGGCGTGCGGATAGTCAATATGGATAATATAATAGAGATGTGCAAACAGTACGACACAACCTAACGTTATTTTTTGCAGACTAAAGGCCATGCTTCATTTTGTTGGTTCATTTAGAGTATTTAACTACTTTTTTTTTTATTTACCGGGGGCTGAAATATTTTCTTCTGCTAAGTTTTTAATGTTCTCTTGCATCACTTTATATTTTCACACGTGCTTTCAGTATCAAATGTCTTTCCCTAATATATATTGTGTTCAGAAGTATTTCTTTAATCATTATTTTTCACTTATGTCTTTTGTATATAGAGCATTCTATGGTGTCATCTTTACACTTGGGTTACTTTACATCGCATGATATTTATTACAACTTAACGTCTTACTCTACTACAATGTCTATATTATTTCTTACTAAAATTGTATATCCTCTGATCATATGTTACACATCATTATATAATTGTATAATGTAAAGCCTGACTGATTAAACACAACCGCTAAACACAGTACAGCCCCGCCGCAATACGCGGACTCATACTAGTAATTAAAGATGTGCCTTTAAAATAATTTTTTTGAGAAAATAGTTTGAGAAGTGAAATTCCCACACACGTAAGAGGGTGAAATACTTTATCCATGCACCAAACATGTTTACTAACGTGTCAGTCATCTATACTACATTATAAAGGGGGATACATCGGCAAATATGTTCAAAATGTCAAAGTTAAGATGACATATGAAAAGGTACAAGTATAAATCACTAAATTTTACTCACTTTCTTTCATTTATACCCCTACTCACAAACTCCAAAACCAAATATTCTCTTTAGTGCATGTTTGGCTCTCCTTATTTGGCCTCATTATAACTTATTGACTTAATCAAAAAGTTAATAAGGAAAAAATATTGTTTGGGTAATAAAAGGAGGTTTTTGTGGGTTAAAGAAAAGATAAGTTATAAGTTAGAATTTGTAACTTTTTGATTAAGTAGATAAGGAGGTAGAAGAAAGAGATTAGGAGAAGGAGAGCCAAACATTGCCTTAAATGAACGTTGCAAACAATTGTCTGCCAAGGAACGAGGTGAAGTAAAGAACAAATTAAACCACTTGCATAGTTTGTGTCATAATGTCTAATTCTTGGTTTATTATTCGGAAACCTTTAAACTTATAAATGCATCGTGTTCTCACCGCGACGCGCGGCACCCTACTAGATGGCAAACAAAAAATAAAGTGACATGTGGCATTATATTGTTGGTTCAAAAATGAAATTAAAGAAATATATGAATAGAGATGAGTGGGCAAAAGTGTAACTACTCTTTATATAACCAAAAGTTATTTAGATAATGGTGCAAAAACAATAAAATTTTCCCCCAGCTCACAAGAACGCCCCGCAACAACGCGCGGGTTTCCCACTAGTTTTCCATAAGGTTGGATTAATTTCTCATTTTTTAAAGTTATATTTACTCCCTCTAAACTCATTCAAATATACAAAATCTTTTTTGGCTTATGGAAATTTCTCCCCCAAAACCTTTGTTTTCATAGAACCAATTTTGAGAAACTGAAATTTGCAAAACTAACAGCCTCCCACTTTGAACTAACGAAAAGTTTTGAATGTGAAATCGAGAAGATCTTTTGTGTGGATGTGATATGACGATGTAATGCGCATAGCAAATTGAATTATTTACCAAACCAAAGCTGTAATTGAATTGCATATAATGTGATGATACTATCGAATTACATGAACTCTATGTATATACTAATTGAAAATAGACCATCTAATTGAGACAACCATTGAAGAATAGTCACAACCCTTAATTGGATTGGTGTGTCTCTTGGTTGATTTATGTTGAAACCTTGTGTCCCCATGAACCATCGCAACCCTTGTGTTTTGGAAGAACTTTTTTGATTGACGCACCCCTGGATCGACATGATGCTTCTGATGCCTTTAAGACCATGTGTAATAGGCATTATGTTAGCATGAATGAGTTTGATAATGCCCTTAACACCATCCCCTTGGGCATTATAGGGGCATGAAGAAGGAGGGGCATTTCTAGTATAATGCCCAAAGAGGAGAAAAAAATAAGGAAAGTAATAATTAAGGGGGCATTAAAAGGATTAATCATTACACATTCTTTAAATGAAGCATTATGATGATGATGTGGTGCAAAATGCCCCTTAAGGGGCATTAACCATTACCCATGGTCTAATCACATCCCCAACTTCCAGCATTATCATATTTAATCACTGGGGAAATAGAATTTAATAATCCCAACTTTGAGGGGTTGGAAGGGAGCAGTCCCAACTTGAAAGTTGTAATATAAAGGTCCCAACTTGTCAACATTTTTATTTTAATGGTCCCAAACTAACTGAGGTTAACTTTTTCTGTTAAATGCCACGTGGCATCACACGTGGCAGTCATACGTGGCAAAATCTGTCCAGTTGGCAAAAAACGTGGGTCCCACTTGTTTTTTCATTTAAAAAAAAATCTATTAATTATTTAAAAAAATCTTTAATATATATATATATATATACACACACACCCCTACATCTTCATCATCTTCACCACAACAACAACCACCTGCCACCACTGTCCACCACCACCATCTCCGACGACACCCACCACCACCACCACAAACACCACCACCACAAACACCTCAAAACCCATTACCCAAATCCACCCAACTTTCTCCGAAGTCACCCGAAACTTCTTCTTCAACCTCTTCGTCGCAGACCCAGGTAGCGAACTCATCATAAACCGATAAAACCCGTCCATATCCGACAACGGCGAACACCCAATTCTCATCTGATAATTAATAAACCATTGCAATAACATAAGCTCATCATCAACAGTCCAAACCCTTTTACCCACAACCTTCTTTTCCTCATCAATCTCTCCATTCAAAACCTCAACTTGTGTCTTCTTCTTACTATTCTTATTCATATTATTATTATTAATGTAACACCCCAACCGATGGCGGAAACATCGAGGTGTCACGTAGTGACGATTGTTCAATAGCACATGGACTAAATTGTAAATATTAATAGCAAACAAACTTTCATTATCCAAAAAGGAAATACAAAAGTCTTAATAGAAATCTAAAACATAGATAAATAAATATTCAATCTTTTATTTAAGCACTAGGTCCAGCCTAAGCGTGAAAGCATGTAAGATCAAACGTCACCTGAAACATGTACAAAATAATTTCGTCAACACATATAGTGTATTGGTGAGTACATCCGTTTGATATATATAGTAAAGTAAAATTTAGCAATTCATGTGTTATTTGGCAAAATGAAATAAGTGGTATCTGGGTCAAATCAACCCTAAGAAAGGAAAGCAGATATATATATTATGTGCTAGTAGTAATGTAATACATAGCAATGACGAGGACTCTCAACAGAGTCACAAGGGTATATACCATAGTACTATTCATTGAAATGCCAGGCCGAAACGGTTAATGATTTGACAGGTCATAGATACACGAAATGACATAAGCAAACTGTAACACCCCAACCGATGGCGGAATCATCGAGGTGCCACGTAGTGACGATTGTTCAAAAGCTCATGGTACTAAAATGTAAATATTATTGAATAATCCAAAATTGTCTTACATGGAAATGGAAAATACAAAGTCTTAATTGAAATGTAAATAATGAAATAACTGATTAAAGTAATGCACTAAGTATCTCTTGTTAAAGCACTAGATCAAACTGCACCTGAAACATGTACAAAATAGATTTGGTCAACATATGAAATGTTGGTGAGCATTCCTAGATTTGATATATATAGTAGGTTAAAAAGTTATACAATTCAAGTGCAAGCTACAGTGCAATATGTAAACTATGTATCATACAAATGAGCGAAATCAACCCTGTGACTGTATAATGTACTGTATGAACTGTAGTGTACTTATCCAATAAATGGATAAAAAGCTTAACACTGGCCACGGATTCTCCGATGAAAAAAGGGGGAGAATCAATCTAGGCGGGTTGTCAATCCAAATAGCGCTATCCAATGTTAAGGTCGGCTTGTACCATGTTAATGATTTCACTAAGTACAAATGTAATCCACATATATTGTCTAAGCATAAAGCACGTGGTAAGCAATGCACATAGTACTAGAATTGTATTGTGAAAATGTAAACTTGTATTTGAAATTTGTAATAGTGTACATGAATCACCCCAAAAATGTATAAAAGTAAAAAGGGGATAGGAAATACTCACAGTTCACGTAGTAACTTGAAATTGGACTCGGACAACGAAATATGTGTTGGAACTATCTCAAAGTATCAACCTAAAGAATTTGATAATGTGTAAGGGAAATAACTCTAGGATCTATGTATTTCTAGGGCTTCGAATTTGGGGATAAGTATTCGTTTTGATTAATAAATAAATTGTTAACTAATTAAGAGAAAATTTGGTAAATATATAAACAAAAGTCTTTTGTAAATTTTAAATTGAATATAGTCACAACATAAGGTTTTAAGTATGAAAATAATTTTTATAGAATTATTTTCTTGAAAATAGAATATTTAATCTAATTATTTCAAATTGTCAAAATATGACTTTAATATCTAAAAATATTAAAATCAAAGAATTTCTGAATTAAAAATTGTATTTCAGTTCTAGATGAATAGAAATAATTTATGTAAAATTTTGGTACAAAAATATTGTAAAATGAATTTATTAGGAATTATTTATGATTAAAACTAACAAAAATTAATTAAAAATATAAAATAAACGATTTTTCTGAAATAAAAATATTTTCTGGAATGTTTAAGAATATACAAGTTTAGGATAATTTTTGTGAGATTTAATAAAATCGTTTAGATATTTTTATAGAATTTAATAAATATAAATGAATAAACTTGTATTATTAATAATATATATTAAATAAATTATTTTTGAAAAACTAAAAATTGGGTAATGAACTTTCTCATCAGATCAACATAATATAATTTTTGTAGAATTTATAAAAGGGTTTTGGTATTTTAAAATGAATTTTAAATATATAAATGGATATATATATATAAGTAAAAAAAAATGGTGCTTGTGGGACTCGAACCTGGCCCCTGGCCGGTTCATTGATTTATCACAAGTGTGGCTCACCACTGAGCCACACCCTGAGAACATTTTAATTCTGAAACGAAAAATATAAATACACTAACTGTTTTGACTTCATCTTCCCCAATTATCATTCGAGCCCTAGTTTTCCAATTCGTTTAATTAGCAACCAATAACCTCATGAAGGTTGGGGTTATTGATCGTCTAGTGAGCAGGAACAAAAACACGTAATCAATTATCACTTACAAGCTTCGATGATCAATGATGGTTCAGGTCAAACAAAAGTCAAACTGCGATGAAGGTAGCTTATAACGAGTGTTTTAGGTGAAATGGAGGGTGAGGGTTTTGAAATTGGCGTGTAAAGACTGAGGAGGTGGGTCCTTTTTATAGTGTTCTTGTGTAAAAGGAATGTTTCAAATTTTGACCACTCTTGGTCAACGACGCGGCTTATGATACGAATTGGAGGAGTTTCAGGCGTAAATCACGGGATTAAATCATGGAACAATGTTCGTCGGTCAAAGGTGATGAGTTATCTACCAAAAATAGGACCATCAAAAGTAGAAAGTGGACCGGGTTTTGACTGGTCTTGCGGGTCGGATCTGAGGGATGGCCGGGTAACAGGGAAGAGCTGGGGTGCTTGGTTATTTATATAACTGGATCTGGATTCATAACAATAATCATGTGTGGCTCGTGTGGTTGAGACGGGTGTGTGTGTGCGTCTAGGCTCAGGTTCGAAACCCGGCTGGGGCATTGTTTTATCTTTTTTTTTTTTTTTACACAGACACAAGGGGGAAGGAGGGGGAGCTGGGCCGGATTGTCTGGTGGGCCGCGTACTGGGCTGGACTAAAGGGTGAAGGGGAGGTGTCTGGTGGGCCTTGTTCTTGGGCTGGGATTGAGTTGTTGGGCTCCAAGTTACAAAGAGTGAAAAAAGGGGGGTTTAGAGTTAGGTTTTGGGCTTGATTAACACATTAGTTTTTTTTAACATAATAGTTATTATCATTATTATTATTATTATTATTATTATTATATATAAAAATATATATATATATATATATATATATAATGAAAAAGTGACGGATGTCACAGCATCCCCTACTTTTAGAAACTTCGTCCCGAAGTTATTGAAAACATAGGGTTATGGATGCTTGGGTACAAATTAGGATAACTGTGGTTTAAATGATCTAGATAAGGGGTTTGATAGGTGTGAGTTAAGGATTAGGTTCGTCTCGAATAATAAGAAAAATAAGAATCTAGTAACACTAAACTTCAAGTTTTAGGAATCCTAAAATAAATGTACGAGTTGATTGTCTATAAATGAACTACCAAGTAAACGGAGTTTGTTCCTGGTCCGACTTCCAGTCTCACTTTCAATGCATCATTAGTGTTTGTATACAGGGTGTACCGCAGCTAACCCACCACACCTTTGATACCTTGAAAACGTACTGGATGCCTACCAAAAACTCTAATAGAATTTCACACTACCCTAATGTACCTGTAAATTCATGATTACGTTCCGGACCGGAATCATCAATTTACCTTACATTAGGGTTTTATGTCCTTCTATGATCCCACCGATTGTTGAGCAGGTTCGATAGCCTCCACCAGTCGTGGAGTAGGTTGTAGGGCCTCTCCCGACTGTTTGAAAGGCATAATGACCTCTACCAATCGTTGAGTATGTTCGATAGCCTCCACCAGTCGTGGAGCAGGTTGTAGGGCCTCTCCCGACTGTTGAAAAAGGCATGATGACTTCTATTAAGTGCAGCAATTATTATTCACATAGATTGCAAATTGATAGCATGTTTATGCAAGCAAGTTTGTAAGTACTACAACCATTAAGTGTAAGTGTTATCATGAATAATTAAATGTTTACGAGTATCATGAATAATTAGATGTTCAATGCGTAGTCAAATTAAGGGAAAAATCTAGTTTCATGTAATAACCAATGATGTTTTCTTAGAAAAAAAACATCTGTAAGATCAAGTATCAAGTCCAAACGTTTCAAATAAATGTAAGGTAGAGTCTTGTATGATTAAAAATAAACGTAATCCATATAATAAATTTCCAATCTGTGTTAATACACAATAATACGCAAGGAAATTTCTAGATGTTGTATGCTAATGAGTGCGACAAAATTGGGTACAAAATGATAATAGGATCAAGAAAATGAAAACACGGGTATTGGATTTCTCGAGTCTTGGGAAGATTTAATCCATGGCTTAACTAGTGGGATTAACGTCATCCTGATCAGTTGTTTCGTTGGTATTGATATTGAAAGCTCGTCCATGTGCCACCAGGTTAACATTGTTCAATTTGGGGCATTGAGGTAGCATGTGGTTAGGGTCTCTACAATGATAACATGCCCGACCGTTAGTAATCTGTAGTGGTTTCTGGGCAGCTGTTTGATGATTACCCTGTGTCCCAACCATTACTCGACAAGTAGTGACAAAGTGTCCAAACCTTCCACATCTAGTGCATTGACGACATGGAAGATTTGTAGGGTGATGATACTTGCAAGTGTTGCATTGAGGATGGATTCCCGTGTAGGCTTTCTTGATAGGAGGCTGAGCTACCGGATCAACAACAACATGGTTTTGATTATCGCCCATTCGTTTCTTAGAGTTCGAAGCAGTAGTGGCGGCCTTTGCTAAAACAGTCTTAGATTGTTCAACGGTATTGGTGGTTTTCTCAGTAGGTGTCTTGGTGCCCTTCCTAACCAAGTTTCCTTTCCTTACGTGTTTGTCTGTTAATGTGGCTGCAAGTTGGATGGCTTCTTCTACCGTAGCGGCTTTGCCTCCAGTGACAACGTCTTGAATCAGGTCAGGTAATCCCTCGATATATTTTTCGATTGCTCGAGAGACTGGGGTGACCATGTGTGGAACCAGTATGCTAAGTTCGTGATATCGAGTATTATATGCAAGATTCTCACCACTGTCTTGTTTCAGTCCATGGAATTCTTCCTCCAGTTTCCTGATTTCGTTCCTAGGGCAGAATTTGGCGATCATGAGTTCCTTAACATCTGCCCAAGATAAAGATAAAGCAACATCAGCTCCTCGATTGCGTTTTTTGCCATTCCACCAGGTTAATGCTCCCTTTTGAAGGACACTAGTAGCATAGCGAACGCGGAGTTCATCAGGACATTCACTGTTCACAAAGGTACTCTCCATGCTTTCAAACCATTGGAGGAGGCCAGTAGCACCCTCCTCACCAGTGAATTTTGTGGGGTTGCAGGAGTTAAAGTGTTTGAAAGTGCACCGAAATTGAGTCGTACTCCCTGTGTTGGCACTGTTACTATTCTGGGTTATCTCACTGACAAGGTTTGGGATCACTGCAGCAATTTGCTCGGCGACTAAAGATGCGAGGCGACGATCAGAACGTCGTCCAGAAGCACGAACAGGGCGTTGGCTGGCATCACGGAGCATGCGGCGAGCAGACATCTATGAGGTAGTCAATTAATAATCATGAGATTAGAAAGTGTAAGTGTATAATCGTACAGATAATTATGAAGATATGATCTTGTAAGCAATGCAAAGTATTGTATATGAAACGAGAGGGTATTATTGGAAAAACTTGTACAAAATGCTTGGAGTGTCCTTGTCTAGCCGTAAAGCTCAACAAGAACGTTGACTTTTCAAAGGAATTGAACCCAATGGTGATCAAAGAAGACATGCTTTAGCCTATAAGTGGACACTCACTCCAGGAATCCCCAGGTAAGCATAACAGGTCCGTAAATGGATTTATGCGCTATGCTTGCCTATGCCAGAAAACCCAGTGTACAGGCGTCCACCCTTCCAGATTGCACGTGTCCTTATCACACTCATTAAAGTTCAACAACTTCGAAGGAGTAACAATAAGAGTAGATATTATATCTAAGAGTGTCTTCATAAAAGGTAATGCTCCCGTTCCATGATGATGTAAACTTTCCACTCTCTGTAGGACACCATCTCTATGCACCATGATGAAAGATAAGAAGAATAGAGAGAGGGAAGAAGGGAAAGATAGAAGGAGGAAAGTAGGGAGAAATGAGGGGTAGGGTAATTTAGGAAATATTATGCATGCAAGTTAAAGTTCGGTTATAGTCTTGGCCCTTTTTATCTAATAACCTAGTTCCCTATAACCATGGCTCTGATACCAATCTGTAACACCCCAACCGATGGCGGAATCATCGAGGTGCCACGTAGTGACGATTGTTCAAAAGCTCATGGTACTAAAATGTAAATATTATTGAATAATCCAAAATTGTCTTACATGGAAATGGAAAATACAAAGTCTTAACTGAAATGTAAATAATGAAATAACTGATTAAAGTAATGCACTAAGTATCTCTTGTTAAAGCACTAGATCAAACTGCACCTGAAACATGTACAAAATAGATTTGGTCAACATATGAAATGTTGGTGAGCATTCCTAGATTTGATATATATAGTAGGTTAAAAAGTTATACAATTCAAGTGCAAGCTACAGTGCAATATGTAAACTATGTATCATACAAATGAGCGAAATCAACCCTGTGACTGTATAATGTACTGTATGAACTGTAGTGTACTTATCCAATAAATGGATAAAAAGCTTAACACTGGCCACGGATTCTCCGATGAAAAAAGGGGGAGAATCAATCTAGGCGGGTTGTCAATCCAAATAGCGCTATCCAATGTTAAGGTCGGCTTGTACCATGTTAATGATTTCACTAAGTACAAATGTAATCCACATATATTGTCTAAGCATAAAGCACGTGGTAAGCAATGCACATAGTACTAGAATTGTATTGTGAAAATGTAAACTTGTATTTGAAATTTGTAATAGTGTACATGAATCACCCCAAAAATGTATAAAAGTAAAAAGGGGATAGGAAATACTCACAGTTCACGTAGTAACTTGAAATTGGACTCGGACAACGAAATATGTGTTGGAACTATCTCAAAGTATCAACCTAAAGAATTTGATAATGTGTAAGGGAAATAACTCTAGGATCTATGTATTTCTAGGGCTTCGAATTTGGGGATAAGTATTCGTTTTGATTAATAAATAAATTGTTAACTAATTAAGAGAAAATTTGGTAAATATATAAACAAAAGTCTTTTGTAAATTTTAAATTGAATATAGTCACAACATAAGGTTTTAAGTATGAAAATAATTTTTATAGAATTATTTTCTTGAAAATAGAATATTTAATCTAATTATTTCAAATTGTCAAAATATGACTTTAATATCTAAAAATATTAAAATCAAAGAATTTCTGAATTAAAAATTGTATTTCAGTTCTAGATGAATAGAAATAATTTATGTAAACTTTTGGTACAAAAATATTGTAAAATGAATTTATTAGGAATTATTTATGATTAAAACTAACAAAAATTAATTAAAAATATAAAATAAACGATTTTTCTGAAATAAAAATATTTTCTGGAATGTTTAAGAATATACAAGTTTAGGATAATTTTTGTGAGATTTAATAAAATCGTTTAGATATTTTTATAGAATTTAATAAATATAAATGAATAAACTTGTATTATTAATAATATATATTAAATAAATTATTTTTGAAAAACTAAAAATTGGGTAATGAACTTTCTCATCAGATCAACATAATATAATTTTTGTAGAATTTATAAAAGGGTTTTGGTATTTTAAAATGAATTTTAAATATATAAATGGATATATATATATAAGTAAAAAAAAATGGTGCTTGTGGGACTCGAACCTGGCCCCTGGCCGGTTCATTGATTTATCACAAGTGTGGCTCACCACTGAGCCACACCCTGAGAACATTTTAATTCTGAAACGAAAAATATAAATACACTAACTGTTTTGACTTCATCTTCCCCAATTATCATTCGAGCCCTAGTTTTCCAATTCGTTTAATTAGCAACCAATAACCTCATGAAGGTTGGGGTTATTGATCGTCTAGTGAGCAGGAACAAAAACACGTAATCAATTATCACTTACAAGCTTCGATGATCAATGATGGTTCAGGTCAAACAAAAGTCAAACTGCGATGAAGGTAGCTTATAACGAGTGTTTTAGGTGAAATGGAGGGTGAGGGTTTTGAAATTGGCGTGTAAAGACTGAGGAGGTGGGTCCTTTTTATAGTGTTCTTGTGTAAAAGGAATGTTTCAAATTTTGACCACTCTTGGTCAACGACGCGGCTTATGATACGAATTGGAGGAGTTTCAGGCGTAAATCACGGGATTAAATCATGGAACAATGTTCGTCGGTCAAAGGTGATGAGTTATCTACCAAAAATAGGACCATTAAACGTAGAAAGTGGACCGGGTTTTGACTGGTCTTGCGGGTCGGATCTGAGGGATGGCCGGGTAACAGGGAAGAGCTGGGGTGCTTGGTTATTTATATAACTGGATCTGGATTCATAACAATAATCATGTGTGGCTCGTGTGGTTGAGACGGGTGTGTGTGTGCGTCTAGGCTCAGGTTCGAAACCCGGTTGGGGCATTGTTTTATCTTTTTTTTTTACACAGACACAAGGGGGAAGGAGGGGGAGCTGGGCCGGATTGTCTGGTGGGCCGCGTACTGGGCTGGACTAAAGGGTGAAGGGGAGGTGTCTGGTGGGCCTTGTTCTTGGGCTGGGATTGAGTTGTTGGGCTCCAAGTTACAAAGAGTGAAAAAAGGGGGGGTTTAGAGTTAGGTTTTGGGCTTGTTTAACACATTAGTTTTTTTTAACATAATAGTTATTATCATTATTATTATTATTATTATTATTATTATTATTATATATAAATATATATATATATATATAATGAAAAAGTGACGGATGTCACACAAACACACAATAGAATTGCTATTTTAGTAAAATGAAATAGAAAATTTATAGTAAGTACATGAGTCACCCCAGAATAGTAAAACAGTAAAAAGGGGAAAGATATACTCACAGTTTGCGAAAGCGATCGAATCCACTTAAGCGGTTGTGAGCTAAGTAGTGAGAATTCCGAGGAATTCAACCTATAACGTATATGTATACTAGTAAGGTAAAGTCTAAGGCATTAGGGTCTAATTAGGGTTTGCTAAGTCGATTTGGGGAATTAGAGGTTTTATGATTAATCGAATTAATGTAAAAAGTTGTATATTAAAAATAATATACTAAGTTTGTAATATGATTTAGGTAATATAATTATTATCAACTAAATATTTAGATCAAAATATATTTGAATAATTATGACAAAATAATTTAGTTAATTATTTTAACTAATTATTATAATTAAATGCAATAATTATAAATGTATAGATAAATAATTATGTTTTTTCACAATGATTTACAAATGGTAAATAAGATTTTCAAACATAAAACATTTCTAAAGTCTTCATAAAATAGATATTTAATAGTACAAATAAATAAATTATTAATTATGTCTAATTAATCATAAATAAGACTAATAATTCAAGACATGATCCAAAAATGCTATTTTTATAGAAAATAAATAATTCCTGATGTAAATAATTGAACATAATTTTCCCATAATTTTTGTAACCTTATTTATATTTAAAACTGATTTAATGAGATTAAATCATGTTTAAATGATTAAAAATAGGAAAATTAATAAAAATAAACGTTTTCTAAACCAATAATTTTTATTTTAGTTCATGATGATTAGAACTAATTTCACAAAAAGTTTGAGATTAAAATCATTAAAAATGAATTTTTAATCAATTAATTATGATTAAAACAATTTAAATCAATAAAAATATGAAAATAATTTATTTTTCAGAAAATAAAAATATCATAATTTTCTATGAGGTGTCAAAAAGCTACTCCTAAATTTTTATAATTTTTGAAGCAAAAATGAATTTATTATGAATATTTAAAGATATAATGTATTTGTAAATAAATAATTAAGAAAGGAAAACAAAACAACAAAAAAAGAAATACAAAATCTGGAAAAAAAAACTCTAAATGTTGCTGCCATGGGGACTCGAACTCGACCCCCTTGCCAGGAATACCACAACCAAACCACTACACCACAATGTTGCTTTGTTGATTCTATTCAAACATAAATATATTTAACATATTATTAATAGTCATCTTCTTCCCCAAATTAAGACCTAAGAACCCTAGAATATCTATAACCTTCAATCGATTATGATAACCTCTGATATCATAGGGCTTTCGAAGAGTAATGATTCAACAACCAAATAGCAACAAAAAATTAGAACTTACAAGGTGTATTGTACACAAAAACGCGGCCGCAAGATTGACTCCAAGAGTCGAAAATTTGAATGCTTCAAGGGACGATTTGTACAGGTTTATTTGTGGGTTTGCGTTGGGTAAAGGTGCAGGAACGAGATGGTATGAACGACTTTTATAGTTACTCGCTAAAACGACTAATTGATTGGGTTCATAAATTCCGTTCGTTACACTTCATAAAAATCCGATTAAACCCCATTAAATATGTGTTTATAACTGGTTTTGATGGTATTTCATTGAAAATCTTAGGAGAAACGTTTAAGAATTGATTGGAGGCTTTAACGAGCATTAATTCGGCTTGAACCCTGTCGCCGGAATAAAAATTCCGGTCGCCGGAATCTGGGTGATCGGAAAAACGCGAAAGGGAGAGGGAGGGGAAGAAAAAGTTTTAAAACTTTTCCTATTTGGCAGAAATAGTCCCTCAACCTTAACTTGGTTAATTTATTATGGTTTTTAGTTATGTTTTCTTTATAAAAACACTAACCAAGTTAGGATAAATTAACCAATATTCTTTGAAAACTCTATAAACTTAATCTCTTTATCACTTTATCTAATAATCCTACGTCTTTATAAAAAAAATAACAAGTTGAATAAATAATTTTGATATTTCTCAAAAACTTTTGCTAAACTTTTCACGTTTAAATTAAAGATTTAAAAGTAACTCCCGTTTTAACAGACTTGAAAACGTTAAAAGGTTTAGGGACTGTAATGGAAATATTTGAAGGACTAATATCGTAAATTAGATGAAAGTCTAAGGTGACGAATGTCACAATTAATAATACTCTCTGCTCCGGTTAAACGCCGGCGTTTTGACGTCGGAGTCTTATCAAAAACATCAAAAGATTCAATTTGGAGGGTTTGATAGCAAAATCAGAAGCAGTGGGTTAGAATTAGGGTTTGTGAATTGGGGGTTTTCGTATTTTTGTTCTTCAGATGATGTGTAGAATGTTTTGTGGTCTTGTTCGTCGTCTTCTGTTTCGTCGTCGTCATCGGATGAAGCGGATGGTGGGTCGTCTAGAGGGTGTTTGTTGGAGGGAAAACAGAGGAGGAGGAGGAGGGAGGGTAGACAGAGGAGGAGGAGGGAGGTAGACAGAGGAAGGTGTTTGTGTTGGTGTTGGTGTTGGTGTTGGTGGTGGTTGGTGGTGGTGGTGGTGGTGGGTGGTGGTGGTGGTGGGATGCCTCGTTTTTTTTAATTGAATGTTTTGTGGTCTTGTATATGTGTGTATATATGATTAAAACATGTGGGCCCCACCTCGTTTTTTAATTGAAAAATAATTATATTTGATTAAAACATGTGGGCCCCACCTCGTTTTTTTGACAGATACAACTTTCTTACCACGTAGGACTGCCATGTGGGATGCCTACGTGGCACTTAACTGGAAAAACTAACTGAGGTTAGTCTGGGACCAACCAAATAAAATGGTTGACAAGTTGGGACTGCTGTGGTACAACTTTCAAGTTGGAACTGCTGCCTTCCAACCCCCCAAAGTTGGGATTATTAGATTCCATTTCCCCTTAATCACTAGATATTTAAATGGTTTACATATATAACTAACATATATTATTCCTTATTTACATCAAGACCCTTAAACTAATATTTAGTTTATCTTGAAAAACTTCCCCTTAAACTAAGTATAGTTTAATTGAGGCCTTCTGGTTTCTTCAAGATCCGACTACAACAGCGTTGGTTCATTGTCATCCTCCAGAATCAGGTTTGCCTGCTCTTTTCGTCCCCAATTTGGACATTTGTTCCTGTAATGTCCAAGTTGATGACACTTATGACACCTTATGTGACTCTTGTCCCGTTGTACTCCACCATCACCCTTACCTTTTCCGGACCCCATCATTCAATACCAAACCAATTTTCTAGCAAGATACTCGAAAGAAATGCCAAATTACAACCAATGTCTCCAAAAACAAAACAATCAAAACAAATTTACATCATATTTAAACCATTTATCTAGCGTTAAACTTTTCCATCTAGCCCCAATCTTTAAATTAAGATAAGTATTTTCTTTTATTTCCTCAACTAACCCTGCCATAAAACTATATTGACTATCAAAATCTTCTTTTTTACTTCCCTATTAATTACAATATATTATCACTGTTACAATCTTAACCAGTAAAATTATATGATGCAACGGTTTTAAATTCCTAAGTATACCTCACATGGAAATTTTGTTTTAATTAGCTGAAAATCTATGTAAATATATTGTTCTTTCTGAGAAAGTAAATGTTGCTATTTTTTCATAATATTGAAACAAAAGTGTTGCAACCTACAAGTAAGCAACAATGAAGGTAAGGGAGACGGAGAGAGAAAGAGGTTACATTTTGTATGAATGAATTTCTTTATTTTAGGAAAGAAATATTTAGTGCTTTACTTAAGTAAAATTAGTTATTGTTCAAAAAAAGTAAAATTAGTTATTATTCTAAGACCATATGTAGTGGTGTTCAAATTGAGCGTTTTTGGGGCAAAAGCACGCCCGGCACACCTGCCCCATAGGCGTGGATTGGGGCAAATTTTGTATCCCTTGAAAATTTTAACGGCGTGAATAAAAAAGGAGTGCCAATCAAATTGCTGCATTTCCAATAGTCCACTACACCCCTTTGTTTTAATATTCAAAATTAAAAATAATATTATTAAATGATTGGAAGAGGCCTGAAAATTTTCACTTAACTACTACACCTCTTTTTTATTTCAAGCCCCATGTGGAACCCACATGCCACGTGTCGTTTAGTATCCCATAGGCTTGAAAATTTTCACCAACCACTACACATGATACAAGTATATTTCTTTGTATTCCATTATTTTGAGAATACAATTAAAGACCTTCCTTTCATCCCAAATTGTATGAGAATACCTTGTACATGTATTGCCAACTACAAAATCCTAAAACAATCAAGAACACAGATTACCCAGACCCTGGGAGAATGGGGAGGTATCACAGTCAATGGACCCTCTCAAAATAAATTACAAAACAAAGACCCTGTATGTGGTCATAGCAAAACGAGCAATAACTTTCCTAGTCTATATCCAAACATCAAGCTTCATATTCCAGTATCATATCATTGATTCTACTTTTGAAAACATATTGCCCATTAACCGGGGTGTTGTTTTCTTTTATGTGATTGGACAAAATTATCAAAAAGGATATCATTGGTTTGGAATAAAAGAATTGAGTGAACGCACAGTGCATAGTCCAAATCACTCTCTTATATTTCAATCTTGAAAATAATCATATTAAGTTGAAATGTAAAATATCTATTGGAGCAAACTATTCTATCTTCTACTGTCACTTGATCATTTGTGGTTATTTTGCACCATCAATTTTTTTTTTTTTTCACATCAACGTTTTCTTTATTATTATTTTCATATGTGTATAAGTATTATCCTATACTTTTATTTATGAACTTCCATGAATAGTGTTTTTTGTTTTTTTCCCAGCTCTGGTATTGATAACCTTATTTATATTGTTATGTTTGAATATATCACCAATATATGTTCCATGATAGATGGTGTATTGTTGTTGTGTTCATTGAAGTTGCCCCGGTTCGAGCCTTGCAAAACAGCAATTCCTTGTGTCAATTTTTGGTATTTACATTTTTGCTAAAAAAAGATGGGATACCTGGCCTATACACGTGTTGTTAACACATTGTTTCTCCTTCAATAGTCACCCTGTCTCTCTCTCTCTTGAGCAACCATTGTCGGTTCCTGTTTTCTATCCTTGTCTCTCATTATCTTTAGAGAGAGAAACCGGTGTCGCTTCCTCGGCTCCCTCCATTCGGTTTCTATACCTCTGCAAGATCATTGCTCACATTCTTCTTCGCTCCCGCTACTTCATGTCAGCTATTGTTGGTCAAGAAAAAGTATATAAACTAATCGGAAAGGTGGGAACGAGACGAATCGGAAGAGGCGGCGTCTTGACTGATAAAACGGAATACAAGGTGAATGGAGGGATATGAGATAGACAAAGTTGCAGAAACAAACTATCCACCTTCAAACTCGATAAATGATACTTTCGATTAGTATCGAACGGTTTAAAGAAATCAAAGAAAAAACCATTATGGAGGTTAATCTTCTTTTCTTCTGATTATTTATAATATTTTGTTTGTTAAAAACTCTAAAGAAACCCCCCCCCCCCTCCATTAGGGTGATAGTTGGGTTGTATGACTATTGACTCTGTTTTGAAATCTCTTTTCCTTTTATTGGTTTCTTTATTAAACATCAACACATTGGTGCATTAATGATTAACCTTCTGTTTAAATGATTATTTCTGTTTAATGTAGGCGACAGTCTAATAGTTAGAGTCATAAACCTTATTTTGAAGATTTGATTTTATTTTGCATTTTTAGTTCAGTCATTAGAGGGGTTTCCACGTTTACTGCATTCCTCTGTGTTTCTTTTGCGTTATTCACAGCTTCATGGTTGTTTTGGGTTTCATTCATGTAGCTTGATTGCATAACACACATGTCGCCATCGTCATACCAATAAACGACTACTATCTTCATCATCTCGTACCGGCGGAAGATGGCGACGACGATTGGGTGGCTGGGGATGTATAGGTGACCGTCGAGAAAAAAAGGAAGAATACAGAGAGAGAGAGAGAGAGAGAGAGAGAGAGAGATTAGAGAGTGTGGAGTGATGTTCTAAATACAATATGTTTAGAACATATTGTAAGTCGGCCGTTGTAACATAGGTCACCGGAAAGTGGAATCAAGTCGGACGGCGATGCGGCTGTGGCGGTGAAGAGGTGGAGTCTCACATCACCTGTCTCTCTGTATCACATACGCGTGGGGCGGTGATGTAAAATCTTTTGATAAAGGGAAGCTTCTAGATTGCAGGCGTGAAAGAAGAAAAACGAAAACCTTTGTGAAAGAGGGAGGAGAACCATGGCTTGGAGGCGTATGGAAGAAGAGAGGAGCAGATGGTCTTGATTTTTATGTGGTATGGTAGCTGTCAAAAAAGAAGTAAACGTGTCAAAAAGCTGAGTTTTATTATAACATTTTAGGGTGCTTATGAATAGTATTCTAATAGGACAACTTTACCATGGTATTTACGCTTATGCCATTGGTTTAAATAAGACAACTTTACCATGGTAGTTACGGTTATGCCATTACACACACTGAACAACAAAAACCACCGCTAATCTGCACCACCTTCTCTGTCGTCTTCATCCTGCCCTTTCTCTCTTCCCTTTTTTCTTCTTAACATATCCCTCTCTATGTCTTCCTCTATGTCGAATCACTTCCGGTTTAGATGTACAAAATCTAGCAATCAGATTGAAGATTAGTGATGGCGGTGGTTCATCTGAATTATCGAGTGACGGTTACCTTTGGTGGCTGCTAAGGCCACATCCGCGGTACTCTTACTATCGTACGCTGGTGTTGTCACCGGATGCCGATAAGGTAAAGCAAAATGTGAATTGTTTACAAACCCTAGCTTAAATCTCTATATCTCTGTCTCCCTCTCTGTTTTTTACCTTTTCTTTCTTGGTGGTAACGACAACCGGTTATTGTTGTTGCCACTTGGTTTCAGGCCGTCTTTGGCGGTGGCTTTCCGGTCAATCGGCCGGGAGAGAGACAAAAGAGGTGGGAGATGTAGTCAAAGACGAAGGAGGTTGTGTGGTTGGTTATTCAGTGTTGAGTTTGTATGTTAGATGATGATTATTGTTTCATTGTTTTGGTTTAATGCTCTACATGTTGACTTTTGTTTGTGTTGTTGTTAGGTCTGTGTATCTACACTTTTTTTAACATTGAAATACTATTGACACTACATTTGTTGTTCCAATGATGGTTCTAACCCCTGGCAATGACTGCCGACCGAGACAGCCTCCGGTCTCTACATGTGATGATTAGAGATGGTGGGTGCTCATATGTAGAACGGGTTTAAAAGGAAGCTGGACTATTCGGGTCAAGTCAACCAAACTTTGGTCAAAGCAGGTCACATACTCAAATTGCAGACCCGAGCTCTCGAGAGGTATAAACGACAACCCGATAAGGTTATTATTATTACATGTAATGATGTAATATATATTTGTGTGTCGCATGTGGGGTAAACGAGCTTAATCAAACCAAACGTAGAGCATTGCATTAACGTAGATGACTGTTCTTGCATACATGTACATTACGAACTCACGACGCCATGTACGCTTAGCGCGCCGTAACGCGCGCGGGTTTAAACCTAGTTTATATAACAATTAAGGGTGCTTAGCAATAGTACCTTATTTTGTCATTTTGTGGTTTTCTTTTTTTTCTTTTTTACTTTTAAACCTTTACTTTTTTTTTCTTTTATAAATTTGTCACAAAACATTTTCTATTTTTAACCTCAAAATATTTTCACCTTAAACTTTGGTATCATGTACTTATCATTTTTATGAGTTTTCCATTTTATATTTTGGTCTAATATATGTCACTCAACACGCTCTAACACGTGTACATGGTTAAACATTCTATTTTTTTCGTTTAATGGGTCTCCCACAACATGCATGTTCTAGCTCGAGTTGGTTATTATTTTATATGTTTTACGATTTGGTCTAAGTTTTGTGCGTCAACACGTTGCAATGGGCCTGCGTGCTTAAACATTTTTACATCTGCTTTTCGTTCTGTTTAAACTTACATTTGTAATGGGGGATACCATACCACTAGGCCAGGAGGTCATGGGTAAACCCACATATTATTTTTTTCATTTCATTCCCTATTTCACCCTTAATTAACAACACCAAAACCCACCACCCACCACCACTGCCACCACCACCCACTACTTTCACCCACCACCGTTACCGCCACCCTTCATCGCCACCATGTACGCCATCCACCGCCTCTCACCACTTTCACAGTTTCACTGCCACCACCCACCACCGCAACCACCGCCACCCACCACCACCACCACCGTCACTAACCACCCAACACCACCACGACTCTCTACCTCCACCTACCACTGTTGCCACCACCACCTACCCACCGCCACCGCTTCATATATATCACTACCCACCATTACCACCACTAACCACACCCACCAACGCCACTCACCACGATTTTATTTCTTTGTCTTTTCCTGCCTATCAAACAACAGAAAGTAATACTTTGTTTTATTTTCACATGGCAACTAAATAAGACATGGAATGGTAATGATTCATTCTATTAACTTGTCAATTCCATTACCTCATCCATGCATTCCCACATCCATTCCATCAGCCCATACCAAATAGTCCCTTTACGATTTTACCAATTCATGCCGAGTATACAAGTGAAAACAATTTGGATAGTTGTCTAGAGGTATAAAGTCAAGTCAAATTGAATAATCTTCTAAAAAACAGATTAGATGGAGTTGTTTGTCATTTATTGTTGCTGCTAATGAAGATGTTGTTGTCGATGTACATTAGAATCTCTCTCCATATATATATATATATATATATATAGGGGTGGGTTTAATGAGGAACCATAAAAAAGTGAGGAACAGAGAAACCATGCATTTAACATGTAAAATATATCATAAAAAATCAATTTAACTTGTAAAAAATTATTATTTTTCAAAAATCTCTTTAGAGCTTTTGCATATAAATGGATGTAGAAGACTTTTTAATAAAAATGTTAGAGTTAATAGCCAAAATCGTCAATGAGGTTTGGACAGTTTACCACATCAGTCTAAAATCGATTCCTTTTACATCTGGGTCCTTCAGTTTTATTATTATTATTATTATTATTATTATTATTATTATTATTATTATTTGTCAAATTCGTCCCTGAAACTAACCTAGTTAACTTATCTCGTTAACTTAAGGGGTATTTATGTCTTTTTACCTAGGAAATCGAGGGCATTTTGGACATTTTGTATACTTTATTTATTTTAAATTTTTATTTCTTTTTTAGCCTTAAAAAACCTCTCTCCACTGCATCTCTATTCAAACCCAGATCCTCACCTACACCCACACTTTCACCACTATCTTCAACCCCCTAATACCACTACCACCACCATCACTGAAACACTCCATGTACCCCACCTCCGACTTCACCCAAACCAACCACAACAATCATCCACTTTCCTCGTGTTGATTAAAACCTTTGAAACCCCTTAACACCCACCACCGAGTTCACCACCGACAACCACATTCACCTTCACTCGCCGCCTCCGCTAACCTACAACTTTCAACCAACCACCCCCTACACAACATGCATGCAACCTTCAACCAGCCACCTCTCGACTCAATCCCCAAACCTAGATCCCCAAATAACCCCAATTTGGGGAAAACTGTGGCAACGATGATCAGATAAGAAAGATTCATTTTTGTTGACAAAAAGAAAGGTAGGTTGGGGTTAATTACAAAAAGACATATAGGGTGGGGTTAATTTTACCTACAATGGGGTGAACCGCTTGTTTTATGGATCTTGGGGCAGACCCAGTTTGTCAGGTTGTGGTGGTTTTGTTAGACGGTAGTGGAAGTGGTGTTTTTCAAGATGCAGGAGATTAGACGGTGGTGGAGGAGAGATGATGGTGGTGGGTGTTTGACGGTGGTTGTGGAGGTGTTCGGTGGTGGTGACGAGTGTTTTATAAAAGAGAGACAGAGGTTAGAAAAGAGGTGGGTCCCACTCATTAAAAAATGTAAAAAAAAAATGGGTAGGCAAAAAGACATAAATACCCCTCAACGTAACGAGATAAGTTAACTGGGTTAGTGTCAGGGACGAATTTGAAAAAAAAAAAAAGTAAAACTGAAGGACCCAGATGTAAAAAGAATCGATTTTGGACTGATGTGGCAAAACTAACAAACCTCAGGGACGATTTTGGCCATTAACTCAAAATGTTATTTCCTTATCAAACGAACACGAACAAAGCCTTTTTTGTGTTCGTTTGCGGCCTACCCTGGACCGAAGAATAAAACATAACATTTTAATAAAAATGTTATTTGGGCTAGACCCACCGCACCGTTCATGAACTTTGCACGCGTAGAGACACTCGGGCAAACTCTACAAGTTTTAATCATGTGTGCAACTAGCTGTTGAATGGCAAAGGTGATCTAGTAGAGAAGGAGGGGAATGAAGAGGTCTATGTCGAGTACAAGCATCGCTACGAAAGCTAGAAATTCAAACACGTTTCGGCATTGCAAATTTTGAGAAACCCTCTAGTTTAATTTAAGTTTATTTTTATTTGAATTATGTAATTTACATTTAAATAAAGTTGTTTTACTTTAATTAAAATAGTCTAGTTTTGGATAAATCTAGGAATAAACCGTCCGATCTAGAGAAATCCGAGAAAAACTATAAAAAAAATTTTTAGTAAAAATCTGGTGTGAGACTGTAAGGAGTGGGGGCCGGAGAGAGGGCGGGAGGGGCTGGAACACCGCCGCCACAGGGGCGGGAAGCATGGCGTGGGGCTGGGGGCGGGGAGGGCTTCACCGGCGTGGGGGGAGTAGGGGGGACACGTGGCAGGCATCTATTGGTCAGTTTTTTTTTGTTTTTTTTTTTAACTTTAACACAATATAATATTATTTCCTTCTCCCCCTCTTCCCCCCCCCCCCCCCCCCTTCCACTCCCCACAATTATTTTCCCCCACAAGTGCCACATGGCGCTTCATCCCCCTCTTTCCCGCCCCCCCACTCCTTATAGTATGAGAAAACGTGGAAATAAGGGACTACTCGCTGTGCCCTAATTATGGACCAAAGGACTTTGATAAATATAGTACGATTGTATATCCTTAGTGGGGAATGATTTTGGATTTCCCACGTGAAAGGAAAGAATGATAATTTGGTCGAAGGTTATAGGTCCCCAGCCTACAAAAGATGCGTAATTAAATCGAACATGCTCTTTATATTGTTGGTGCCCCTATCTCTATTTCTACTTGTGGTGCCAACTGCCGAATTATTTACATAACTTGAGATATCGCTATTCTACGTTTAATGCGCGATCATTATCTTTTTTTCACCAACAATCTACCTTCGCGAGAAACAACCTATCCTAGACATGCTAGTTCGATCCCTGTCCATTCATTCTAGATCATGTTTAAATAATTATAATCAAAACCATTAGATAAGTTATAAAGCCTTAAGGGGCACTCCTAAATTATTTATTTTGTTTCACTAATTTTAACTAATTATACACTGCCATATCATTTCACTGATTTACTTCACTAAAACACTTTTTTGTAGGCAACACTCTACTGATTCACTTCACTGAAATCTTTATTTTTTATTATTTTTTTAAAGAAACATTAATTAAACATACTATCAAACTAAATAAAATAAAATTACATAATATTCCATAAAATAACATCAATACATGACATCAAACATTATTTAAAACCGTAAATAAAACCGTTTAATAATATGTTTAATTATAAAACGCCCTCTCATAGCTCTCCAAACCTCGACCCTCGGGTAGTTATCAGTGTGTAGGTTTCGGTATTGGTTACGGGCTTCTTCAAGCCACCCATATGCGTTTAAAGCCGGATTGGCGTCCATCGCATTAACGAATAATTGTTGAAATACTGCGCACTTCGATTTTAACGATATAAACTTTCCATATATCGCGTCCGTTGAACGGGTGTTTTCACCAATTTATTCGTTGAATCTTGTGGCAACCGCTTTCCAAAAACTTTGCCTTCCCCGGGGTCCTTGCTCTTGAACATCAAGATAGCTATTCACCAAGGCGAGTTCATCCTCCAAGCTCCAGATTGGTGCTCGCACACGGTTTAGCGGGGGCGGGATTGGATTTGGATTTGGGTTCTAGTTTGCCATTTGTTTTCAAGTTCAAGATGACCAATTGATAAAAATTGGCTATGGTTTTATACTAAATTAACGGTCAAAAAATTGTTACCGTTTTATATTAAATTCATTCAAACGGTCAAAAAGTAATAAAATAAATACTAAAAATCGACCGTTGCAATTATTATTAATGGTTACCAGCCCGTTAACTACAACCAGAAAACGGTTTACGGGACCCCTACCAGCACGGGTGACGACGGTGTTACCGTACTGGTAATAAGGTACCTGTGCCCAATTCTGATAGTGCCCCGTCCGCCCTAAGTTTAGTAAAGGGGAAATGGAATCTAATAATCCCAACTTTGAGGGGTTGGAAGGCAGCAGTCCCAACTTGAAACTTGTACCACAGCAGTCCCAACTTGTCAACCATTTTATTTGGTTGGTCCCAGACTAACTTCAGTTAGTTTTTCCAGTTAAGTGCCACGTAAGCATCCCACGTGGCAGTCCTACGTGGCAAGAATGTTGTATCTGTCAAAAAAACAAGGTGAAGCCCACATGTTTTAATCAAATATAATTATTTTTCTTAAAAAAAAAGTGGGACCCACAAATTTAATAATAATAATAAAGAATTATATAATATATATATATATATATATATAGGGCAAGGATTAAATAAAAACCCTCCTATTTTGAAGAAACTTGGTAAACTTAATCTAAACCATTGATCTAAAGTGATCAATGGCTTAGATTGATTCTACATTATTTTAATAAAATAATTAAGGTAGATGACAAAAAAAGGGCACAATGGTCAAATGTCATTTTCTGAAAAGCAGATATGACAGTGTGGACCCCACACATGTCACATCATCTCTCTCTTACTTTTTCCACATTCTTATATAAGCTGTCAGACGCTCGTGTTACATATGTAACATATGCAGTGTTGCGTACGTTAAAATTGCACAGATTGTATATAATCAATTAAAAACTTTATAGATTAAAAAACATTCAAATGTACACAAAAATTGTTTCTTACAAAGTGCTAAAACAAACAAAACGGTCATTACAAATCGACAAAATGCTAAAAAAAACTATCATAAATAAAAAAAAGTTGTCTACACTTCATTCTTGATAATCATCTTCATCTTTAATGCAAAAAAATATGCTCACCTGCAAAAATAAAACAAAATTCATCAATTTACATGAAAAAATCAAAACTTTGTATATAGTAAAAAAACAGAAACTAATGTATACCAACTTAGTGGTGCTGTTACATACGAAACATACGCAAACATAGATTTCATCTCATGATCAATGACATTCCATTCAAGAATTTTTTCCTAATTCTTCCTCTATAATATGCAATATTACATTCTTGATAAGGTGCAAAAAACACGAGTGTTACATGTGTAACAGGATTTTTTTTTCTGGAAACACAGACAAACTTTTGTAGTCTGCACCCAGCATACATTTTTTACTGAATTACAAGCAACCTTTGACTGCAAAACAGATACGCTACACACGTAACATCCTACCTTAACACAGAAAAAACACCCTAAGTAAATTCACAAAGATGATACGACCATATAGACGAGAAAAACACCCTAACTAAACACAGAGAAAACACAAATAACAAACATTCTGAAAAGTCATTCTTAAAACAAATAACAACACATTTTCTGTCTTTAGTTATAGATAAGACTATATGAGAAAACACAAAAACAGACATTTTCTGTAAAAAAGACGTAGGTAACATTAAAAAAAACTCATACATGAGAAAACATAAAAAACTAGACAGACATGGTGCAAAAACACACGAGTGTTACATGTGTAACAGGAAAACACAGCAAAAACTTTTGTAGTCTGCAGTAAACATAGAGCAGAATCTGATATGCTAGAAAACATAGAAAACAGAATTTGACTGCAAAAAACAGATATGCTACACACGTAACAGCCTAACTAAACACAAAGATTATACGAAAATATAGACGATAAAAACACCCTAACTAAACACAAAGATACTACGAACATAAAACACAAAACGAAAAATCATTTTTGATGTTTAACATAATAAACACCCCTAAGTAAAACCACAGAGATGATACGAACATATGGACGAGAAAAACACCCTAACTAAACACAGAGAAAACACAAAATAACAACATTCCGAAAAGTCATTCTGAAAACAAATAAAACACATTTTCTGTCTTTAGTTATAGATAAGACTATATGAGAAAACACAAAAACAAACATTTTCTGTAAAAACACATAGGTAACATAAAAAAAACTCATACATTCGAAAACAAAAAAAAATAGACAGACATGGTGCAAAAACACACGAGTGTTACATGTGTAACAGGAAAACACAGCAAAAACTTTTGTAGTCTGCAGTAAACATAGAGCAGAATCTGATATGCTAGAAAACATAGAAAACAGAATTTGACTGCAAAAAACAGATATGCTACACACGTAAAAAATCGATAACTAATTTATACCAACTTAGTTATGTTATTACATACGAAAAAGACGCAATATAGGAAACAGATGCAAACATACATTCCACACATTATAATACTCATACAAACATGCACATACTAGTAAAAAAACAAATCAGACATATTGTTGCATATGTTAAGAGACATTAAAAATCACCAATTTTGATTAAAAAAACATATTAATAATAATAACTTATAGAAAAAGGTTAATTAACATGTAAAACTACGTGTTAACGTAGGCTACCTACGTGTAATCCAACACCAATAATATCACACTTTTTCAGGTAGATCACTACCTTTTTTTTTTTCAAAAAAACGTCATAATAATAATGATAATCACATATTGAACAATCTTGCCGTTCATAAAAAAT
This sequence comes from Ambrosia trifida, assembly GCA_028751855.1. Taxonomy (NCBI): domain Eukaryota; kingdom Viridiplantae; phylum Streptophyta; class Magnoliopsida; order Asterales; family Asteraceae; genus Ambrosia; species Ambrosia trifida. The sequence continues at coordinate 92,066,835 of CM054123.1, read as the reverse complement.
CATACTAACCGATCCGTCTCCAAACCAATATTATTATTAATCAAATAGTATCAAGTTTGTTAATTTAGTTAAAAAAATAAAACTAGAATTTGTTTCGAATTATAAGAAAAGGCAATACGATACAAGAGTAATGGATGTTCAAAGCTCCATAAATAAAACAAATTATTAACAGATCCAATTTTGTAAAACATAATATCATTCTTATACCAAGCAAACCACAAACATAAATGGCTACGTGGCCTCTGTTTCCAAAAAAAAGAGGCAAGAATAAAATAATAACCTAGAATCCTAATACTTTCAATTAATGATAAATCTCCACTTATACTTCCAATTAATCCTATGAGTACAGCAACGAATGAGTACAACAAATAAAAAAGGAAAAAGAAAACCTGATCAGCAACGAAGACCCAGGTATGGAATTGCTTCCACCATTCTCCTCCCCAACGAAGACCAATAACCTTTATTACTGTAACAGCAACGAAGACCTACTACCTTGGTGAAATTTCTTATATCACTGTGAATCTGCTGAAAAAGCTCTCTTGTAGGTGCCTGGTCGGAACAGAGACGTTAAAGGGGAGGAGACGTGTGGTGGTCGGAGGAATCCTAGTCAGAACAGAGAGGTTAGAGGGGCGGAGACGTGTGGCGGTGCGGCGGTGGTGGTGACTAGTTTGGAAGTTCTGCTTCGATGGTTGTTTCTCCTGCTTCGATAGCCAGGCAGGGGTTGTGGAAAAGTAGTCGGGGACTGACGACACGGTGGTGGTGGTGGTTGTGGTGGTGGAGGTAAGGCAGTGGGTGGTGGTACGATTGGTTCTTCAACAAGAGAGAGAAAGTGGTGGTGAAAAGTTATGGAGAGAGCCTGGAGAGAGAATTTTAATTTATAGATGGGTGATGTGATTCAAAAATTAAAAAAAGAGTGGGAATGATAAAATGACCATTATACCCTTTCAGGTTTAAAAGTAGTGAGATGATGTGGTTGAATTGTGTCCACTAATTGGGTTTGCAGGAGTTTCTTCAAAATTTTGGGTTTTTCCTAGATACTTGGCCTATATATATATATATATATATATATATATATATATATATATATATATTATATTACATCTTCTTCATCATCATCTCTTTATCATCTTCACCACAACCACCTGCTACCACCGTCAACCACCGCTATCTCCGACGACACCCGTCACCACCACCACAAACACCTCAAAACCCATTACCCAAATCCACCCACTTTATCCTTCCACCACTGCAGATCACCATCAATGTGACATCCGTCACTTTTATCACTATTATATATATATATATATATATATATATATATATATATATATTTATTTCGTACCTCCTATCTTGTACGTCACATTTTATCCTCACTTATAATAATAGTAGTAATAATAATAATAATAATAATAATAATAATAATAATAATAATAATTATAATAATAATAATAATAAATCAAACACCAAACAAATCATCTACTTTAACACACTAACCCAACCCAACTAAGCCCACCTAACAAACCCACCTTTTCCTTGTTTGCAGCCCATCAGCGAGCCCAAGCATTGAGCCCAGACCCAACACAGGCCCAGTACCGGCCCACTAACCCCTCCTCTTTGTTTTAAAAAAAAACGTTGCTGTTGCTGCCTGGGTTCGAAGCTGGGTAGTCAACCGGCCCTCAACACATCCCACACACAACCAAACCATCTAGGCTACACCCCTCATTTGATTTAATCCCAAACTGTTTTGTATAAAAGGTTTTTTTTTCTCTCCTTGTCTGCTACTCATCGTTGCTGCATAACAGACGCGAATAACCTTCCTTTTTCCCTTAGTTTGACTCTAAATTGTACCTAAGAATGGAAACAACTAATTAATCAATGCGTGATAAGGTATGGACAGAGTAATTACGCGTATTATGCTCAATCGCACAGTCAAAACCTTCCATTTTCTATGATTATTACGCGTAATGTTTAATGAATGGGTCAAACGTACCATACATACAATCCCCTCGCTTCAGTATAAATTAAACCCTCCTTGACAAGCTTAAGGTGCCGAAACACAAACCCCCACTCTCAATTCCTCTTAAACCTTCGTGTTAATCAAGCATTGCTCGAAGTTTGACTTTTCTGTTGACCGATCGTTTTACATGAAATCGTAATTGTAAGTTCTTTTTTTTATGGGTTTTAATCATCGGCCATCTACAAACAATAACCCTATGATTAATCGGGCTATTGTTTGTTAGATTCGATTATTGATTAAACTAGGGTTCATCTTAATTGAATTGGGGAAGATGACCATGTCATGTGTTCATAAGTATTTTAAATGCTGAAACATAAACAAACCTGAGGTACAGACCAGTTGGTTGGGGTGTTTGGCTAAAATGATTGAACCGGGTTTGAACCCAGGTTCGATTCCCAGTAGCAGCAAAATTATTTTCTTTTTTTTTTACACTTTTAACTTTATACCTATTCTAACTTACTTTATTTAATACATTTAAAATACCAAAACAACTTTATAAATCCTATAAAATTTATTCTATGCAATTCAAATGGCTACGTTTATTAAACAATTTTTAGTTTTTCAAAAAACTTTTATTTATTATATATTATTAATATTACAAGTTTATTCATTTATAATTATAAAATTCAATAAAAATATCTAAACAATTTTATAAAATTCCACAAAAATTATACTAAACTTGTATAACAATAAACATTTCAGAATTTATTTTTATTTCTGAAAAACCGTCCATTTTATATTTTTAATTAATTTTTGTTAGTTTTAATCATAAATAAATCATATTAAATTCATTTTTCAATATTTTTGCACCAAAATTTTATATAAATTATTTCTATTTATTTAGAACTGAAATACAAATTTTAATTCAAAAATTATTTAATTTTAATATTTTTAAATATTAAAGTTATATTTTGACAATTTGAAATAAATAGATTTAATAATCTATTTATACGAAAATAATTTTATAAAAATTATTTTCACACTTAAAACTTTATATTGTGACCATATTTGACTTAAAATTTATAAAAAGACTTTTGTTTATTTATTTACCAAATTTCTCTTATTTATTAAACATTTTATTTATTAATCAAAACGAATACGTATCCCCAATTCGAAACCCTAGAAATACATGTATCCTAGAATTATTTCCCTTACACATTATCAAATTCTTTAGGTTAATCCTTTGGGATAATTCCAACTCAAATTACGTTGTCCGGTTGAATTACAAGCTATTACGTGAACTGTGAGTATTACTTATCCCCTTTTTCGCTTTTACAACTTTTGGGGTGATTCATGCACAAGTATACAAAACTTTCATATTCATTTACACATACATTTTTATTCATTTACAATTCATATACGTGTCTTGTTTATCTTTGTGCTTATGTTTGAACATGAACGTAGCTTACATACAAAATCATACATCAAGACATAACTTATGTTATGGTGCTCTTTACATATAGACGTAACTTATGTTACGGTGCTCATTTAGACATAACTTATGTTATGGTGCTCTTTTAGACTTGACATGTGTTAGGGTGCTCATTATCAATTTCATCTTATCAACTTTACATTTGATCTTTGTCTTGTTTGGTTACTTGCGTGTTTACATAATGCCTTGGTGATACTAGACACATGAATTGTACTAATTTTCAAACTTATACTATATGTACAAAGCTAAGTAGTACTCACCAACATCATATGTTGACAAAAATTATTTTCGTGCATGTTTCAGGATAAGCTGCTTGACGCTTCACATAGGACTTTGGACTTAGATTAAATCAATCAATTATCTCTTTTTAGTTGTCTTGTAATTATTTTCACATGTTGTAAAACAATATTCAATAATCAAATATTTACATTTTAGTACCATGAGCTTTTGAACAATCGTCACTACGTGGCACCTCGATGATTCCGCCATCGGTTGGGGTGTTACAATCAACCACCTCCACCGCCTTCGTCACCATCAACCACCGCCACCGCCACCATCTGCAACCACCTCCACCACCTTCGTGACCCTTCTATAACCCTCTCCAGATCTGAACCAAAACAACCCTCTCCAACTCGTGACCCTTCTATAACCCATTAACAACTGAGCAATCATCACAATAAGACCATCCTAAACCATCATCGTTAACCCACACCTTCACCTATCATCTCCAACTCTAATTGTGCCCTTAACCGAGACCTTAATTAAAACCCTAACCTGGACAATCGTCACCGGCGTCATACGTCACCACCTGAACCCACCATTCTTCTCAGCTTCCGAGTCCAAAAGTGTCGGCGGATGGCTCCCCTCCTTCGATCTCCTCCTTCTTCCTCTAGTTCCCCCTTTACAGTTATTTCTCTCTCTCTCTCTCTCTCTCTCCCTCCTCCACTGCTTCTCGTCTCTAGATAAAGGGGGTGTGGGGTCGGTTGTCGTCGGAGGCCACCGTAAATGGTGGTTGCCTGAGACCCTACTCCTCTCTCCTTTGTTACTCTCTCTCTCTCTCTCTTTCTTTCTCTCTCTCTGTGTGTTTATATGTGTATATAGATATAGATTGGTATAATATATATATTAAATAAATTAAATAAAAAAGACAAAGACACATGTTCATTGTAGGGCCCACGTTTTTTTTTGCCAAGTGGGACAGATTTTGCCACATGGACTGCCACGTGGGATGCCTACATGGCACTTAACTAGAAAAACTAAAAAACTAACTGAGGTTAGTCTGGGACCAACCAAATAAAATGGTTGACAAGTTGGGACTGCTGTGGTACAAGTTTCAAGTTAGGACTGCTACCTTCCAACCCCCCAAAGTTTGGATTATTAGATTCTATTTCCCCTTTAGTAAACGAACATTAATCTAGTAAGGGCTCACGTTCAACCTATAAATAGCTAGTAAATGTATGTACCGCTACACCCAAGAAACCATATCCAATCACCGAATATTATTATAACCAATTGGGTTGCATTTTTTGACAGGCCAGTCTATACAATATATAACTAGCCAACCAGGTAACTTAGAACAATCTAATTGAAACTTTAAAATGGTTTACAATACAAAAACCATCATTAAACTTTACAATGGTTTACTCACTCCAGTTATGAAAATCTTAAGAACTCCGACGTGAAATGCGAAATTTTAAACTTTTTTACCCAATGATGTAAGAGGGTGTTTGGGGTTGAGTTTTGAAATTGATTTTTAGATTATTGCGTTTTGAAAACGCAAATAATCAGTTTTAAGTGTTTGTGGTTGAGTTTTGAAATGGATTTTTAGGCTACCAAAACGCAATAATCTAAAAGCAGCCCCAGCCCTACTGCAGCAAAACTCATAATCAGTTTTGAAAAAGCAATTCCAAACACCCTCTAAAATGGCTAACTAAGAAATATACAAAAATAGAAAAAAAAAATTACGTTGTCCTTACACCGGTGTAACACAATTAATATTTTATTATGGTTTAATTACAACTACAAATCTATTACACAATTAATTAAATGTGTGTTAATAAGTGAGTTTCTATTCAAAAAACAAGTAAGTGAGTTTTTATGGTTCTCACAACTCAACTTAGTTCTCATTTTAACCTATATATATATATATATATATATATATGTATAGTATAAGGTTATATTGGAAACCCTTGTTATAGTGAAAACTCTAGAAACTCTAACTTCCCGACTTTTTTTTAATGAAAATTTTAGGGTATGTAACATACATGATTTTAAGCATTTTGGGCCAAAAAATCGAAAAAGCGCCGAGTATAGTAATGTATAATATCTATTGGTTAGTAAATATATGTATGAAAGTATAGAGTTAAGATCATGTACAAACACTAATAAGTCTAAAAACCATGAGAACAAATCTAGACCATCTAAATTTCAAATCAATGGCTATGATAACCCCTTACAATTAGTAGTTTATATTTACATTAATAAGGGCAAATTAGTAATTGTGTTACTTTAGACAATTGTCAAAAAGAATCCCTACAAATACGCATAGGCCCCACTTTTAACTCAAACAAGTGAAACTGTCTCTCTCTCTCTCCTTAACAAATCCTCCATTTGAATTCGTCTTTATTCATAATCGAAGTAGGTGCGATCATCGGTATGTTAATGATTTTTCTTTAAACCAGTTGCAGATTAACGTTGTAAATGGTGTTCTTATAGTATAATTTACAGTTAAATCTAATCTTTTGTGTTGATTTGCCCGTCAGATTTTAATGCGCTGTTTTGATGCATCTGTGCTAGTTATGATCGATGAACATGTGGGTGTGCTATTTTGGACATTACATTATTCTAACCGGCACATAATTTCATTTTGCACCTATTATGTTTCTTGGTTGCACATGGTAATTTTAATATTCTGGAATTTTTCATAGATGTCCTTGTTTGATTGTCTTACTGTTTTTCCTAATGATTCCTTAATAAAAAGGTTATTTCTTTAGTTAAATGTCGTGTCTTTTTTATGCCGTTTGATAAGATGGTATCTTCAAGATTGCTAAAAGATAGCAAACACATATATGGATAGTATTACTGTTCTTCAACTTTGCTTACATTTGTTTTGTTAACATAAACCTAAGTGTAAATAATATATAGATGAAACACAACACCTCAATATACACCATCCCAGAAGTGAATAAACTAGCACACCTAGCACACTTCTTTTTGGAAGTGCTGATTGTGTGTGTGTGTGTATATATATATATATATATATATATATATATCTACTTATTCATACACAAGTTTTTTCATAATTAGCACATCAATATAGGTTACCAGCACATACATATTTAAGAAACACAACACATTAATGTAAGTTATCAGCACTTATCAAAAGTTGAAAATTGAAACATTTTGACAACCCCGACCTAATGAACTAATAAATTTGTAAATCCTAATTAAGTTTTTTTTTTCGATTACCAAAACTTAGAATGTAAAGGCGTTGGAAATCATTGTTGTCAAGTTTTGAAATGATTCATTGGAAAATAAGGAATTCAACCACTTTATTGCGGTGTTACGTTCTTGTTAGAATCAACTTCGCCATTAATGCATGGAATAGTCGATCTTCCTTGGGAAAACATGTCTCATCCTTCTTTGGTATAAGTCTCTTAGATTAATGAATAAGAATAAAACAAGACTTATTACCTTCAGATTGTACCATTCTTGTTTAAATAAAAAAACGTAAAACAAAACGATGGAACAATGAATTGGAGATGAAGAAATCGCCTGCTGTTGCAGGTCGCAAAAAAAAATAGGGGTTGGAGAAGAAAGACTAAATCAGCGATAGAATAATTTACAACTATTAAAATTCAATTTTGCATAGAATTAAAGATATTATCTTGAAACTGTTTCAGATTAAGGATTTAAATTGTAATAAAAATACTATAATACCCTTAATAAGAATCATTATGAAAGACACATGTCATCCTATAATTGGTTCTTATGGTTTTTAGATAAAAGTAAGTTTGTATATGATCCAGACTCTGAAAGTATAATATACAAATATGAATATACACATTAATATTCATTACCGTATAACAAGGAATATTGTCTAAAAATATAAGGTTTACGAAGGTGGTTGAAAAATTGATGAATGAAATATTTTTAAGAAAGAAATTAGGTAACTGCCATTTATGAATTGAAAATAATAAGAAAATGCAGAAATTAAAAAATAAATAAAGTTACACATGTACCCTTTAGATGAAAATCAAAATGGAGGGCTAGATTTGGTTCACAAGGTTCCTAACTATATCCTTGGTTCCTATTTGAACCAAATCCTATATATATAGGGTTAGGATCCTGTGGAAACCCCTGTTATAGTGAAAACTCTGACTTCCCGAACTTTTTTTTATATGGAAATTTTAGGGCATGTAATATACATGATTTTAAGCATTTTGAGCTAAAATAAAAATCAAAAAAGCGTCGGACACTTTAAAAAAATAAATAAGTTTTCGACTAACACATGTTAAGCTAAATTAACATGTGTTACCCGAAAACTTATTTATTTATTTTATTTTTTAAAGTGCTCGGTGATTTTTTGGTTTTTTGGCTCAAAATGCTTAAAATCATGTATATTACATACCGTAAAATTTTCATAAAAAAAGCTCAGGAAGTTAAAGTTTCCAGAGTTTTCACCATAACAAGGGTTTCCAATATAACCTTATATATAGACACACACATAGTCTGAGGTTCAATATGGAATCTAAAAAAATTGAAGAACTGAAGAACCATTAATTTAATTTGTTAAATATATCATAAAAATTCAATTCAACATGTAAAAATTTATTTTTTTTTCAAATTTTTTCGAAACTTTTGTATTTAAAGATATGTAGAAACCATTCTATTAAAAAATATTTTTTAAACGAAAAGTCTTACCTTTTTTTTTAATTCACATTAAGCATTTTTTATTTATTTTTTATTTTTTCGATTGTTTTAATTAAAAAGGCTTCTCCTTGCGTTTATATGCAAAGCTTCAAAAAAACTTTTGAAAAAAAAAATTCTTTAGATGTTAAATTGATTTTTTATAATATATTTAACATGTAAAATGCATGGTTTCCCAGTTCCCTATTGAACCTACATATGTATGTATGTATGTATGTATGTATGTATGTATGTATGTATGTATGCATGCATGCATGCATGCATGTATGTATGTATGTATGGCGGGTGAACCAATTAAAATTGAAAACAAACTTTTATCACACGTTTTAACACGAGCTCGTTTGACCCAAATAAAAGTGATACTTTTTTAGAGCCAACTGTTTTGATGCATTACGCAACTTGACCGCTTATTTTGCCAGCCGTAATAGTTAAGTTCCCAGTTAAGTTCCCATACGATTAGACTTAGGATTGGGTAACAAGATTTCCATGGTTCAAGGGCAGTGGTAGCATCAACTAGAATGAAAACATAAACATAAGGGTCGATTATAAATTAGGTATCTACATAGACCTTTTGACATGTCATTGTTCATAAAATCAACATCTGTCCTGCTCTCCTCTACAACTAGATAAACCTATAACAAGAAAGAAAAACGTGCTCCCTAAGAGCATTCACAATCCGTCTATCAAATTATGTGAGCGGTTTCTCAAATTATACGGAGTGGTTGTGAGTGGAGGAGAGAGAAAATATTTGATGAAAACACTATTCACCCCTATATTTGAAAAGCTACTGTTCATCCATATATATATATATTTTAATATTTTTGTAAATGGTTGTGAGTGAGGAGAGAAAAATATAATGATAAAAGTATGAAAAGGTATTATTATTTTAATTAGGAGAGAGAAAATTTAGGGGTGGAGTAGTGATTTTTGGTATAGATAGAGGGAATTTGATGGATTGGTTGTGAATGCTCTAAGACTATCCGTTGTGGGTAGAGGTGAGTGAAGAATTTATCGAATAATATTGTGCCACGTCAATGCTTACATGGCACTGGATAGCGGTCGGCGGTCGCTCGCTAGAGGGTGTTATGGGTCAAGGTGAGTGATGTTTTTTTTTAACCAAATGTATTTAAATTTTTACCACAATTTTTTTTATAAAAACAAACATTAAACTAAAAATAAAACAAAAGTTACACTAAAATAAAAAAAAAAACCATTACATTAAAAAAAAGAAAATTACACTAAAAAAACATTACACTAAAAAAAATTACACTAAAAAAATTACATTAAAAAAAGGAAATTACACTAAAATAAAAAAACCTAGCATAGGCCCGAGCGTAACATTTGCCACACCGAAACGTGGTTGAAGTTATAGCCAACTGTCTGAAGATACTCCACTTTGACGAAGGCGACGAGCACGTCATCGGTTTCGTCGGGCATATCATCCTTCACCGCTTTGTACGCAGTTTCGAAGCTTTTACACTTTGATTTCAAGTCCCCAAACTTGTGGGAGATGGAGTCATTGGTTCGGTTGGTACCCCCTACAAGGGTACCAAACTCGGCCAAAACCCGGTGCCACTGTGGGCCGCGAGGCCCATAGCCATGCCTTGACGAAGCAGCGTCACCGTGGACTTGTTGGTACGCGAGCACGAGTGCTAACTCCTCCTCCTCAGTCCACTGCACCATGATGATGAGGTTGGGTTTGAAAATTGAAGGTTTTAGGGTTTGAGTATGTGAATAAGAAGAAGATGTGTGTGTAAAGAGGAAGAAGATATGGTAAATAAATATAGGGGGGGTAATAAATTTGGTGGGTGAAAATTTTAATTTTGAAATTTAAATCGTCAGCCAGCCCGCTAACGGACGCGAGCTGGCTCACGTCCCATTGCTCGCTAACTCAATCACGTGGAGCTGTTGTGGACCGCGCGAGACACATGTTCAAAGTTGTGGCTCGTGGCCGGCTGCTCGCGGGCCACAACGGATAGTCTAACGGTTGATGGGGGTGGTCATCACCTCATCATACTATCACACCTAATCATCTTGTGCCACATCATTCCATCACATTTTAGACTGTCCAGAGTGTGGGAAAGAGGGGGGGGGACACCGCCCCATGTGGGCGTTGAAGGGGGAAGAATCCCATCGGCCTAGGGGCATTGCTTTTGCTTAAGTGGGGCTTGCGATTTAAAAAAAATGAAAAAAGCCGTTTGGTTTTTTTTTTTTTAAAACAAATTAAATAAATAAAAGTAAATGTTGGGTATAAAAATATAAAAAAAAACATTACATAATTAACCCTATTAAATTTAATAAAAAAACATTACATAATCCTAATATACTTATTACAATATTACATAATCCTAAACTACTAAGCATTACATAAACACAGGCAATAATCCTAAACTACTTATTAAAACATTACATAATTAAACCTAAACCCCCCACTACGAAATAATGTTGTCACTACAAAGTATTGATTATATTCACTACAAAGTATTGGCTAAAGATAACAAGTTGAGTGTGTAATTTGATGATCATGCTTGTTATGTCCAGGATTCCAAGATGAATCCTGGTGACTGGTAAAGAGCATGATGGCTTGTACTTTGTAGGGGATAATGTGAGTGATGTGAATTTGTGCTTTAATAGTGTTAGTGAGACTAATCTATGGCATGATAGGTTAGGTCATCCTTCTAATGAGGTGCTAGCTGTGTTAAAGAGAAGTCTTAGTATAAAAAATTCTAATACAAATCCTTGTGAGATTTTCCATAAAGGCAAAACAAGTCAGAGTTCCTTTTCCTTTGAGTGAGCATAAAACAAAAGAGTTAGGGGAATTAGTTCACTTGGATGTTTGGGGACCCTATAGGGTCACAAGCAGAGAATGATTTAAATACTTCTTAACTATAGTGGATGATTTCTCTAGGTCTGTTTGGTGTTACATGTTGAAAGGAAAGGTTGAGGTTTTTGAAAACATGGCCATTTTTTATGAACTTCTAAAAACACAATTTAAAAAGAATGTGAAAGTTTTTAGAAGTGATAATGGGACTGTGTTTGTGAATAGACAAATGGCTAATTTTTGTAATCAAAGAGGAATTATTCATCAAACCTCTTGTGCCTATACTCCAAAAGAAAATGGTGTTGTGGAGAGAAAGCATAGACATCTCTTGAACATAGCTAGAGCCCTTCTGTTTCAAAGTAGTGTTTCTTTGTATTTGTGGTCTGAGTGTGTTCTAACTGCTGCATACTTAATCAACAGGCTTGCTTCTTCTGTTTTAAATGATAAGAGCCCCTATGAGTAAATATATGGGTTACCCCCAATTCTTAGTCATTTAAAAACCTTTGGGTGCTTATGTTTGAAAATAGTTTTAAATGAAACTGATAAAATGAATAGTAGATCTGATAGATGTATTCTAATTGGGTATTCTCCTTTTAAGAAAGGTAATAAAATTCTTTCTTTAGAAACAAAACAAATTGACTACTCAAGGGATGTCAAGTTTTATGAAAATATTTTTCCTTATAGACATAGTGATAAAGAAAAACTTGTTTATAACAATGTTGATAATCTAATTTTTTTTGACAGTTATGATAACATAAGCACGGATGAGGTCTTAAACAACAACAACAACAACAATAATAATAACAATCCTCCCAATGATGAATGGGGAATCAATAGTTCTCATGAACACTCACCTGGGTCAGGAGTAGATGACTTTCCCAGGGCTGCCAGGGGGTAAATCCAGATCATAGTCTTTATGATCGATATGATTTTCAACCTGGTAGTACAGGGTATAAAGGGACTACTCAACCCAGTGTTGAGAGTTCAAATGCTGAGATTATGACTCCTGAGGGAAATAGGATTGATAATAGTAGTCTTAGAAGGTCTCATAGGAACTCTACTTTTCCAAAAAAAATTGATGAGTTCATAGTTGAAGGAAAAGTTAAGTATGTTGTAGAGTAGGTTGTTAATTACTCTCATTTATCTGTTGATAATATGTCTTTTGTGTCTATGTTAAATAAAACCATAGAACCAAGTACCTATAGAGAGGCTGCTAATGATCCTAAGTGGGTTGAGGCAATGAATGCTGAAATGGAATCCCTCAATAGGAACAATACTTGGCAAATTGTAGACTTACCTGCTGGTAGAAAACCCATAAGATGTAAATGGGTGTTTAAGGTTAAGTATAAGGCTAGTGGTGAAATAGAAAGATACAAAGCCAAGCTTGTTGCCAAAGGCTATAACCAAAGGGAAGGAATTGACTTTGGAGAAACCTTCTCTCCAGTAGTAAAGATGATAACTGTTAGAACAGTTATTAGTCTAGCTGTTGAAAGAGGTTGGACTCTTTATCAACTAGACATTAACAATGCCTTTCTTTATGGTTCTATCACTGAAGATGTCTACATGACACTTCCTGAGGGATACTTTACTGAAAATGACAATAAAGTATGCAAACTTGTTAAGTCTCTTTATGGACTTAAACAAGCACCTAGGAAGTGGAATGAAAAACTAACAAATGTTCTTGTCAGTATTGGATTTGTTCAAAGTTGTTGTGACCAATCAATGTTTGTTAGGACTAATGATAAGTCATTCATTGTTCTCATTGTTTATGTAGATGATATAATTGTTACTGGTGATAATATGTCTGAAATAAATGAGATAAAAAAGTTTTTTAAGCAAAAATTTTCAAATCAAAGATTTGGGAGTCTTGAAATACTTTCTTGGTATTGAAGTGTTATATATTTAGGGTTGTTCACGAGCCGATCCAAACCGAACCGAGCGAGGGTCTGCTCGAACTTGGCTCGAATAGAAACCGAGCAGCTCGTCTCGGTTCGAATTTAATGAAACGAGCAGAAAACCATTGCTCGAACTCGCTTGGTTTACAAACGAGCAGCTCGGCTCGGTTCAAATTAAAATTTAGTACAAACACTTCAAATTTAAAGGTACCATTGTCAATAGTCATTCAATCAAACTAATACAAAATAAGTTCACCAAAATATGAACATGATAATTGTTTTGTTCAAAAACAAAAAAACAACTTAAAGATCTAGCAGCCTATCAGCGTCTTCATCAGCAAAATATTTCTTCAGATCAACTAGCAAAATATTTCTTCAGATCAATCGATACAACCTGTTAACCCAACCAATTCTACACTACTAGTCACAATATTAAAAGTTCGCCAAAATATGAACATGATAATTGTTTTGTTCAAAAAAAAAAAAAAAAAAAAACAACTTAAAGTTCAAGTAGCCTATCAGCGTCTTCATCAGCAAAATATTTCTTCAGATCAACTAATACAACCTGTTAAATCAACCGATTCTACACAACTAGTCACAATATTAAAACGGGTCAAAGAAAAAACATAGCAAAAAGTACTTTTCTTTTAAATTGCTTGTACCACACCCATTAGGAATCAACACTTCAATTTCTAAATTTTCTTCTTCATTTGCAAATTGCTACACATAAAAAAATAATTAAAAACTTAAGTGCATAAAACATAAAAATATAAATAGACAAATAACGTAATAAAAGCTTACTTTTAATGTTTTTATGATTGCTTTTGAGCTAGCCTTTAACCAATCGCTCCCACAAATGAGAAGTTCAACCATGTCCTTCGAAAGAGAGCTCCTATAGTCATTTAATATGCGTCCCCCGGCACTGAAAGCTGATTCAGAAGCAACAGTTGTGATGGGAATGCCAAAAATATCTTTAGCCATTTTGCTTAATACAGAAAACTTGCTACAATGTTGGCTCCACCATTTCAACACGTCATATTGGAACTCCCCACATTCATCATTTGGCTCTTCCATATACACCTCAAGTTCAGTTTTTTTCTAGTTTCAGCAGGTCTACTTTTGAGGAAGGTATGAAAATCATCTACATCTGAAGTCGATTCGTTAGAAGATGTTGAAACTTTTGAGTGACCCGTGGAAGCTTTGGATGCCATGAATGCATTTGAATACCTTTTAAAATAAGACTTTAACTTGGAATTCACATTTTCAACCCGGCTCTTATATTCATCTTCTAGATACAACCTTTCAAAAGTCCACTCAACTGACAACATCTTATAACGAGGATCTAAAATAGAAGCAATGCACATAAGTACCCCAATTTCTCCCCAATACTTCTCAAACTTCTCATACATGGGTCGACTCAGTTTCTCCAAGAAAGGATCATTTGATATGAAAGCTTTGCTTATCTCTCTTTTCACTTTATAAGTTTCTGTAAGAAATTACAAGTTTGAAGTTGGATATGTTGAACCTGAAAAGTGAAAACAAGTTATTAGCTTTTAGACAAACATATAGTAACTTTAAATTTTCTATAAGAAACAAGCGTATATAATGTACCAGAAAACATGTTGGTAGCTTTTAGAAAAACTGCTAGCAGCTTGCAAACCTTTTTAGCACGAATCCATTCATCATTTGTGGGGCACCACATATATTTAGAATCTCTCATTGAATATCCTTCAAAAACTCATTTGTAGTGAATAGCCGAATCAAGCATCCGATGAGTTGAGTTCCATCTAGTTTTCACATCGATGCAAAGAGAACGCTTGGTGTTGATACCAAGGGACACCGCTATTTCACCAAACTTCAATAAACGACCTGAAGACTTTTTCAAGTACTTCACACCTTTTCTAATTTTTGAGATACACAATTCTACGGTACCCAAACCATCTTGTACTACTAAGTTTAGAATGTGAGCATAACATCTAACATGAAAAAACAATCCATCAAAATGTAATATTTCTTTCACCCGAAAATAGTGCATCAAAATAGTGGCTGCCCTATCATTGTTAGTTGCATTTTCTAAAGTAATGGTACCTATCTTGTCTTGAATACCCCACTTGATAAGACATTCAAAGATAGCATCGGATATAACCTCACCACTATGGGGTGGTGCAAGTTCATTGAAACCGATAATGCACTTATTCAACTTCCAATCAGAATCAACAAAGTGGGTTGTTAAACACATGTAGCCTATCGTCTGGTTCGATATCCAACAATCACTTGTAAGTGATATCATATTCACCTTTCTCAACATCTTTTTTATCTTCTCTCTTTCTGCTTCAACCACCTTTATACAATCTCTTCTGATTGTTGCGCTACTAACTCTTTGATATAGAGGATTGTTGTACTTTAACAATTGATTAAACCAATGATACTCAACACAAGAAAAGGGCAACTCATGCATTATTATCAATTTCGAAATTATTTCACGACATTTCATTTAATTATAAGTGCCTTTTCTCTCAATCTCAGAGAAACCCTTTTCACCATCCTTACCAATAGGCTCAAAATTGATGAACCCTTGCTTTTTACCTAGAGATCTTATGTGTAGAGGACAATCATTTCGGAGGTGTCGCACCATACTTGTTGTGGTGCTCTACTTGCCTAGCACGAAGACGTTATTATAATGGATGCATTGCTTTTTTTCTCACCATCTCTCCTCTAAGCAAACCTTCAACATCTACAAAATGTGGATGCACACTAGAAGAATTCTTTTGCTTTCGTTTTTTACCTACGGATGCTCCATCGTCCTTATCTATGAATTCATCATCTAGGTCAAAGTTCTCTCCATCATCTAAATCAACAACATCAGCCTTCGTTATATTTGTTTTTTTATTAGACGACATTCTACAAAAATGATACATAAATTTAGGTTAAACAAAGATCATTTAAAATCAAGACAACGAGTTATAAATGGTTCTTTACAACATTCCACAAAATGCATAATTATGAACCTAAATTATGAAAGCTAAATTAACAGTGATAGTAACATCTAAATTATGAAGCTAAAATATTAGATGATAGTGAGTTACCTCAATCCAGATTCAATCGATGAGATTTAGTGGTTGAAGTGGGTGGCGCCCTCAGCCCTAATTCTTTTTATGCTAAAGTGAGATGTGATTATGTGAAGGGAAAAGAGAAACTTAGGGTTTATTTATGTTTACGTCTTGATTTAGGATGGACTTTTAATTGGGCTAAGTGTTATTTGGGCTAAATACAAAAATATCCATAAATCCAATAAAATGATAATTACAAGATAAATTTATATTTATATAAATACATACATACATATATTTTATAATATATATAATATGTTTATATATATAATAAAAATATTCGAGCCGAGCCGAGCCAAACGGACCTTTGCTCATGCTTGGATCGTTTACAAACCGAACCGAGCGGAGCGGCTCGTTTACTATCGAGCGACGGATCGAGCGAGCAATTTCCGAACGATCGGCGAGCGATCGGCGAGCGGCGAGCATTTTGGCCAGCCCTATATATAATGGTCAGGATATATGTTTATCACAATGAAAGTATTACTTAAAACTCCTAAATGAATTTGGGTATCTTGGTTGTAAACCAATCAATACTCCCATTGAACAAAGTTTTATTGTAACAAATAAAACTTCAAAAAGTTCAAAGTTACTTGATAACATCACAGGTTATCAAAAACTGATTGGGAAATTGATATATTTGTCTATTACTATACCTGACATAAGTTATTCAGTTCAGTTTCTAAGCCAATATATGCATAAACCAACTGACTTGGATATGAAGATTGCTCTTAGGTTACTTAGATATCTAAAGCAATCACCAAGGAAAGGTGTTCTCTATAAAAAGGGTAATAGTTTTTCTTTGGTTGCCTATGCAGATTCAGATTGGGCAAAGTGCTTAGAAACAAGAAAATCTGTAACTGGGTATTGTGTTTATCTTGATGAATGTTTAATTGCCTGAAAAAGTAAGAAACAAAACACAATTTCCAGGTCTACAGCTGAGGCAGAATATCCTGCCATGTGTTCTGCCACATGTGAATTGATTTGGGTTGTTAATTTGTTAAAGGAGTTAAATATTAAGTGTGATCTTCCTGTGAAACTATTTTCAGATAGTAAAGCTGCTATTTCTATAGCAGCTAATCCAGTATTCCATGAAAAATGTAAACATTTTGAAATTGATTTACATTTTTTGAAAGAAAAAGTAGCAAATAGGTTTGTTGAAACTGTTAAAGTTGATTCTGAATCTCAGGTTGCTGACATTTTTACTAAAGGGTTGAATGTCAGTCAACACGGTTTGAATTGTGAAAAGCTAAAATTGTTTAACATGTTTAACAATCAAACAAAGGGGGGATATTGAAATATCACACGATATAAGTTGTTTGGTATGTTTCACATGTGTCACAATCTATAATGTTTTGGTTTAATTATATTTTGTGCAGGTTATTAAAGTACAAGGTTACTGGAGTCCTATGTGAAAAGATGGAGGGTTAATTTTGTACAGGTTGCATTCTCCTAAGGACTAATAATAAAAGATTATATGTGAGCTGGTATATAAGCTCTTTAGGGTTTCGAGATCATTCTTACACCCTGATATTTTCTTCATTCTCTCCGTATCGTCTTCTTCATAGCTCAGTAATTAGGGTTTGTGTAAGTTCTTCATATTTTGTATATTTCTTTCTTATTATCTGCTGATTATTCATCAGCAGATATTGTTGACTTTGTATTATTTGAGATTCAGTGTTTATCTGAATCTCTAGGGTTTGGTTTGGGTGTTTTCTTGGTTTGGGTAACTAATAAAGTTTTCGGTCACGTTTTTTCGCTATTTCTTTGTTCTTGTGTATGATTGTGATCTTGGTTGTTATTATGAGAGTTTGAGGGTTTAGATCTAAGTTTTTTTTACAGTATATAACTATTTTTTAAAAAGACGGGGTTACGAAATCGTATATACCAAAAAAAATTCTATACAAATACTATATAATCGAAACTTTTTAACAAAAATTCACGCGGGGAGGGGGGAGGGGGAGGGTGACCCCCCGCCCTTAAAACCTGCGCCACTGCATCCTTATCCATATCTATATGGAGCATATTTTAGTCATTAAATTTTTAATCATGCATGGTCTAATAATACAATTTAATGATATCTTATATTCTAAAATATCGTTTTTGCCATGATTTGTTCAACATTCAAAGTATCTTAAACGAGTTCTAGTTATGGACCACCTACAGTTTTTACCCAATATATTTTATTATAGATAGATTATAAATTTCATGAATAATTTTCCCCTTAAAAATTAAATAATATTAACTTATCTATCAATCTATCTATATAAAAGAAAACGTATATGCTGACGTTGCGTGCAATGGAGACCTCAACCTGTCACGTGGCATCATAATTAAAAGATTTTAGTGTTTTTGAACTATTTTCTTTTTTAATTAAAAAAAAGATAAACATAAAACCCTAAATTAAATTGAGTTATTTTAGGAAAAAAATAATTTAAAAGTTTCTCTCTCATGTTTCCTCCCATAAATTTTAAATGTTTATATCTTTTATATACGGGGTTTTTTAAAGAAAAAAATTACATCAAATTAACGAGCGTTTTATTATCTTTCCAACGAGTACCATAGTCCTATATAAAAAAACGGAGAAAAATCGACTATTTTTTGTGGGGTTTCGTTCATACAGAAAAAAAACACACAAAGTGTTCATGTTATTCATTAATCATGTTTTTTTTTAAACCAGGTTCTTATCTACGATGTTAAAAATCAGCTCAATCACCATGTTATCATTGGAATTTTACTAGGTATACTTCATCAAGAGAAGTTAGGAGAAAGAATCGCGCAACATTGCAACACATGGTGTCACCTTATAGCAAGGTTATTTTTTTATTTATTTAATTACAAGAGTAATAATTATTACTATTAGTATTAGTATTATTAGAATGGTTATATTTTTCAACTCCGGGACACTCCCAGAAAGAATTGATAGTTGCTGACGTGGCGTTCAATGGTGGCCTCAACCATCTCTTGATTATGCCACGTGGCATAATGAGATGCAATGATTACAACTTCTAACTTAAGTGTTTGTTTAGTTGATTAGGTTAGGAATTATAAGAGTCATTAGAATGTGAGAAATTAGAGAGATGTGATGAGTTTTTTAATAGTTGTAGCTTACATAAGTGATTCTTTAGATGATTACTGATTAGGTTTTAGATTAGGGAATATGAGTTATTACTGATTAGAATACTATGAACATGCAATGATTGAGAGATTTTGTGGTTAGTTAACTTGAGTCATTTGCAATAGGTTATCACGTAAAATTAGATTTTTCAACCCCGAGACCCTCCCGGGGTAATCAGCTAGTGTAGATATTAAAGAAAAATTTCAAATCCGACGTTATCAATATTTTATATTGGGGAAAGTGAATATGGGGCTGTTAAGCATGTAACTTGTATGCGAAACCTATCAAAACTACGTAGTTTTGATTTAAATCAATAAAAATAATAATTTGAAGTCTCAATCTCCATTAACTTCTCACCTTCTGTTCTAAGGCCAGATTCAATTCCAATTTCCCTAATTTCTTCGTGCACATCACCATTACCCATCTTTGTGGTCATCTTTCATCGCTGGAGGACTTTGTTCCAATCCCATATTTGATGTCAACCGATACCTTTTAATTGAATAGCATATAAGACCACCCAAATAACTAGATGTAAAATCATTTAGCTTTAAAAAAACTGAAGAAAGAGAATGGGTGTTAATCGCCTCAACCACATTCAAAAGCGTGATAAATGTTTTATATTGTATACAAAACTTAAGGGTACTTAACAGTGGAAAATCTTTCTTGTCATCAACTTCATTAGATGCCGAATTAATTATTGACGTGTGCCTAACTCTAGGATTGGTCATTGTTCATCAACTCTGTTTCTTTTGTTTTTTAAAACAATGTCGTGCATTGACTTTAGGTTTGTTCATCTACACAGAAATTTTTCGTCCATTGTTGTGCTTGGTTTCAATACTACTTTCATCAATTTCGTATGCAACATTGAATTAGATTTTTTAAAAGATTACTCTTAATTAAACAAAAAGCTAAATCTATCTATCTATCTATCTATCTATCTATCTATCTATCTATCTATCTATCTATCTATCTATCTATACATATAATAAACCAAAGCCATTTTAATGACATGTCATTCAAAGAGGCATTCTCTTCCTTGAGTGTGCCATGTGTCATCTCATGTGGCATTGAGATATTTTTGGAAAAAAATAATTTAAAAACAAAATTGGATTTTTCACCCTCATGTTTCCTCCCATAATTTTTAAACGTTAATATCTTTAATATACGAGATTTTTTAAAGAAAAAAATTACACCAAATTAACGAGCGTTTTATTATCTTTCCAACGAGTACCATAGTGCTATATAAAAAACGATTAAATTTTTTGGTGGGGTTTTGTTCATACAGGAAAAAAAACACAAAGTGTTCAGGTAAATCATTAATCATGTATAGACAAGTCACTAATTATGTTTAAATCAGTAAATATGATTTTTTTTTTCAACCAGAGCCGAATATGTTAATAGAGTTATATGTTGTTTTAAGTTAGGTATCAATATTAGTATGTTAGAGTTGTACATTTGTTTAGTCTTTAGGATATGTGTTAATTTTAGAGTTACATTAAAGTTCTACATTCTTTTAGGTTAGGTGTTAGCATTGGAGTTGTACATTGTTAATTTGTTTTAAGTTAGATATTAATATTAGAGTTATACATCAGTTTATTTCATATGTAAAATTGATGTATCATATTAAATTTTTCAACCCGGGACGCTCCCGAGGTATAATCTAGTAACTTATAAAGTAGTGGTTAACAGCGATGCACCCATGCAATCAAGTCAAAGTTTAATTCTTCTCTTAATTTAAATATATAGTTGGTAACCCGCGCGTTGCGGCGGGTCTAAAAACTACATCAAATTGTATCAATTCATTAAGACGTAAAATTTATCGAAAACTTTTTATTTAAATGATATATTAAATAACGAATACTTGTAACAACATAAGATAATTATTCTTATCTCAACTAAAGTATAATAACATCCGTACGAATTATTGAAATAAATTGATTTTAGGTGGATTCTAGTAATAATCCATTCAACAACTCGTAAGGTTAGTTCCATAATACATTTATTCTCAAGACTACACTACCTCACACGTAACACTTTGGTCACGCCTACCACTTAACGATATATACTATTAAATGATACAAACAACTTTGCCAAATAACTTTACGTTTTGTTTCATACGTGACATACACACATGAATTCACCAAAGTTGCTCCATGTAATAAATAGTAAGTAGGAGAGGGGATGTACAAGAGGATTTTGCATAGAAGGGTATTATTGGGAAAAATTTCATGACATTTTGGGTGTGAAGCACTAAACTTTTCATATGCCATCTTAAAAAACATAGGAAATTACTAATGTAGTCATCTCTCCTCCTTAATAAGATAACATTGATAATAATAAGAGAACAGTTCAGAAAAAATGAACAAGCGGTGATGACAACGAAATTGGGTATTGGTGATGAGGAAGAAGAAGGACGCGAAATTATGGCAAGAAAAGACAACTTGGAAAAAGATTTGTGATTAGAATAGAAGGTGATAAATTAATGGAGAGATTGATATTTTAAATTAATATTTTTATTAGTTTTAATCAAAACTACATAGTTTTGATAGGTTTCACATACAAGTTATATGCCTAACAGCCCCATATTCACTTTTCTCTTTTATATTTTATACATACAAGCAGATTGCAATCTTGAAGTGAAATCTTACCAAATGTATTATTGTTTTTTGTTCCTTCTAAAAATAACGTAGAAGATATTGGACCTCATTTTTAAATGGTGGAAAGAGACCATCTATTTCGGCCTTTGATCATTCAGTGGGCTTAGAATTGTAGCCCAATTCAACAGAGAGACGGCTAGTATACGAAACTATCATTCAAATACATTCGATCAAGCACATAAAATTTAATTTGTGGGGTGTTCAATAAATCCAATAACAAATTATCTGACTAACAGATTTTTTTTTTTTTTTTTGAACAATCAAGAATCCAATTAATTGATATATAAGACAAGTTCATATGAGTAGTGGGTAAATGAGCAATAAGCTACGCTGCTATCCTATTTTAAATTGCAAAGCCTATTCTGCTAAATACAAAACGTTGGTTCTAAGAGCTCTCTGCGAGTTATTAGGACCACATTCTGCACTCTTTCCAAGAAACGCACCGCTTCAGCGGCTAGGGACTCAAATGTGTCGAAAGCAAACGGCAGGAACATGATGTGTTGGTTCTCTAAACAGGCCGCTTCGTGTTTAGCGACCTTCCAAACAAAGTTGAATTTTTATTTTATTTTTTGTACCTGAATTGTATTCAATTCGAATATGCTCAATTCAAAATTTGATTCGATTCATATTTAAGATTCGAATAAATTCGACTTAATTCAAATTAACCCTAAACAATAAATTATTATACTGTTATATTAATAACTACTACAAAAGGTTATTATGGGCTATTGGACATCTGGCTTGGAAATGTACGTTATTAATAGTTTGTTCAAAATTAAGAGTGGGAGAGAGAGAGGGAGGGAGGGAGGGAGGGAGGGGGAGAGAGAGCGAGAGAGAGAGAGAGAGAGAGAGAGAGAGAGAGAGAGAGAGAGAGAGAGTTGAATACAAATTTCAAATCAAATCGAACTGAAAATCTTAAATTTGCATTCGATTTATGGATTCGAATACGAATAAAATCGAACTCAAATTTTTGAAGGTCGAATTCAAACCTTGATAATCAAATTCAAATCAAGTCGTATTTCAATTTTTTTTAATCTGAATCGATTTTTGAACACCCGCACTCATTAATAGTTCGGCATTCTTGTTCGGTTTTTTTTAAAATGAGTATCTCACAATGTTGTGCTTTTGCAACAAGAGCGAATATATTTAGATATATGCACATGAAAAGTTGCACTTACACACGAAGCAAATTACTCTTCTTGAATTTATCATGAAGATATTGAATACTTCAAACAAAATGATCAACTTGTTATAAATAAGTTATTATGATGACTATCTACATTTTAATTCCCATCTCTTCATATCCTTTGTATTAATGTAAGAGTCTTATATAAAGAGGCTTCCTTGTATTTCTTGTAGAGATGTCAATTTTTTTTAAAGTAACACTTCATTAACAGCCAATGAACCTCCTCAAGCTGAGGAAGTCGCTAAACAAACTTACAACATATACAGCGGGTTTTCATACCAATCTTTCAACAATAAATTCTTAAAACTCGACCTACTTCTCAACCATAAAAACATTAGAGACTTAACGGTGCCAACCACCTCTATAGCTTTTGTGTCTTTATCATTGAATCGCCTCTTGTTCCTCACTTTTCAAATCGCCCAAGAAGCCACCAATATGATTCCATGAATAATCCTCTTCCTTCTTTTATCTCCACCCACACTTTTGTATAACTCTAATAAATCTTTAAACCCGAAGGCGTATATAGGATCTAGCCGACACCACCGCCCTACTCTACACCACACTTCAGTCGCGAACCAACATCCTGTGAAAAGGTGCTTTGTTGTCTCTGTATTATAATTGCACATAATGTAAACATCATTCTCAATAACCACTCCTCTGCGAGCCAAAGCATCAATCGTGGCAATCCTACCCGAAGCCCTCTCCATGCAAATATATTGCATTTCAATGTAACCCAAGACAGCCACTTAAACCGAAACCCACTGGTAGAGCCATTCTCGACTGCCAAACCTTTGACCGACTTCACAGTGAACATTCCATCTTTATCCCCTAACCATCTCCATCTATCCCTTTCATTTTTTACAGTAACAGCAGCTAAGGCTGCAGAACAAGCACCCCACTTTTGTGTCAGCTGCTGCGTATCTATTTGTCTAGACCAACTGATCGCCCAGCAATCCAAAGTACCCATTTGAGCCCAATTATCACGGACCCAACAGTTTTTATTATTCGCCATGCTGAAAAGATTAGGAAACTTATTTTTCAAAGTATCCGCAAACAACCACGGGTCAAGCCAAAACCTTATACTTTCGCCATTCCCAACTTCACCTAAAAAGAAGTCATTTAACACAACTATCTTTTTAGGATATCAATGCTCATTGATATCAATGAATAAGAATTTTACATCCTCTCTTTCTCTCTATAATCCACAATCTTTGTTCTTGGCTACACTATGTTTAATGCTAATTGGCCGTTGTTATACAACACAACTATCTTTTTAGGTTAGGTTATTAGTTTTTGTAAGAAAATCACGTTTGTGTTCTTTACTTAAATGTACACTGCAATTAATTATACAAATAGTTTCACTTGTGACAATTTAAAAAGATGCATTTTTGATATCTATCATCTATGGTTTTTAGTTTGTAATGTATCGCATATCCAACACTAAATTTCGTCAAAAATAATGTGTTGATCACTTTGTGTAACATGTTTTCAGCTTGTAACATGTTTGTGTACTAATAGTAACATTTGTTAAAAACAAACTTGTCAACCTTACGTACAATGACCACTACACGGGTGACCATACTTCATTTCTCTAGCGGCTACGCTTTTTCGGTTTACCCCATCTGGGTATTGTTCAGATGTGTGTTTTAGGATGAATTGGAAACCTCAAGCTAAGTCTGTAATTAATGCCACCTTGTTTTCTTCATACCACGTACTCTCTCCATCACTTTTTTTTGTTTTCGTTTATCTAGTTCAATCTCTAAGGGGGGACGGGGCGCCTACTAAATTGTCCACGGGTACCAAGTACCAGCACGGTATCACCGCCGTCATACATGCTGGTAGTGGTCCCGTGAACCGTTTTGCTGGTGCTCTTTACCGTGCTGGTACCGGTTGTTTTTGTGGTTTTTATAAATGCCAAGTTTTCATTTTACTCCCCGTATGTTTTAGTGTTTTTTTAATTTTAACCGTCTGTTTTATATGTATAAGTTTATATATTTAAGGTTTTGTATTAACCGTATGTTTACTATAATGTAAAGTAAATAAAAAAACCTTGCATTAATAAATACTAAAAAATACATTAAAAACAAAGAAAAACACTTAATGTTTGTGCAATATTCGCCATGCCTCGACATGGTCGAAAGCGTTGCCGTATCGAACCTCATACTCATATTGAGCGAATTCGATAGCCAACTCCTCGTCAAGCTCCAGATCGTCCGTCACTTGTTGCTCGTATAGGGTGGTCCACCTCTCACATTTGATTTTGAGGTCGCCCCAATTGAACTGGAGGTCACGAACAGTCTTGGTTGTGTTGTGGCCAACGTGTTCAACGAAGTCGCTAAACACTCGAGCCCAAAACCCCTCGGGGGGGGGGGGGGGGGAGGAGTTGAATTTCGGGGTCGTTCGACGCATCCTTGTGGCAAACCACAAGGGTCATTTCTTCTTCTTCGGTCCACGAGTTCATTTTTGTGTGTGTTTGGGTTTTTAAACCGTGGTAAATTGTGGCTTTTAACCTCACGGTTTGATCACTTTATATACAACGACGGTGGCACTGTTAAGAATTAATTCGCTGACCGTTTAGGTGAGCCAATTCAATTTACTCGACGGTTTCCAAGATAAAAACTTAAATTTGGCTAACCGTTTGGTGGAACGGTTGAAATAGTAGAATTAAATGTTAAAACCGTGTAAAAATGTAAAAAAATAAAAAGTTTAGGTATATAAATGAAAATAAATAAAAGAATCAGTAGAGTGCTGCCTACAAAAATGTGTTTCAGTGAAGTAAATCAGTGAAGTGATGTAGCAAAGTAGGATTGGTTAGAATCAGTGAAAGATAACTTGAATTCTACAAGGGCCCCTTGAGGCCTAATAACTAGTTGTACAACATGTGCGCGTCTAGATCGATATACATTCACATTCACCCCGCTTCTTACAGGAAAACAACTTTCCCTCAAAAAAAAAAAAAAAAAAAAAAAAAAAAAAACAAACTAATATTTGGATTGCTCTTTTCGTTTGTATCACAAGAGGCAAGCTAAAGGCGTAACCAAGTAACTAAGGTTGTAAAAATCCCGATTAATCATTGATTAAACGGTGATTAATCGCTAGTCCTCACTTTACTCAATTAATTTTGGGCTAATCACTCAATTAATCAGTGCGCGATTAATCACCGATTAGTTAGACCAAATTGGTCCTAGTCGGACCTAAAAAACTCAAAATTAGGTAAAAAATGAACTCGAACGGGTCAAAAGTGGAGCAAATCGATCAAATAAAACAAGTTCTTACCTCAAAATTTGATGACAATCCATGTTTTAAAAGCAAAATCGATGAAACTCCATGAACCCTAGTTGCGCCTGATGGTTCCTTACGATGAAAGAAGGAACGGGGAGGATAAAACGGGATATGGTGAACGATGGAGGTTATTAGGGTTATTTAAGTTTAGGTATTTTAATATTTAACACCCCTTCCATATTCACTAATTTATATTTGGCCCTTAAACTTCTAAATTTATACATATAAGGTATAAAATTAGCATTATATATGTATAAATTTAGAAAAATATATATAAAAATTCAATCCGATTAATTCTGATTAATCCCGATTAATTCCTAGTCGGTACCCCACCGGCCGACTAGCGCCTATCGAGTTCTACAACACTGGGCGTAATTGTATTGCACAATTAAGTTTTAAAGTTACCAACTATAGGGATATGAATATTATTTTTTTTGGTAAATTACATCTTTAAACCGTGACCCACAAACGTAGCCATCACATGGAGTAGTCAAATCTTCTAGTCACTGAAAATCCACCCCTTTTAATTTTTACATCTTCAAACCATGACCCACTCATCCTATCTGTCGGAGGCCATTATGGTAAGGGTCAATCAACGTTGCCAGATTCAACTGCATGAATTGAAGTTCTACGATGGCAACGGTGGGAAGGTGTTATAAAGAATATATCATAACATAAAAGTATTGACCATCATCTTAAAGATATTGATCAAGACTTGATCAAGACTTTGCATAATCTTAGCCTAGTCAATTATAATTGTAATTATGTGTATCCCTTAGTATTAGCCTTTTTCTTATTGTAAATCCTCTATATAAGAGTCTTGTAATTCTCCATTGTAAAACACAACTTTCATAATACAAAAACACACAACATTGTTCATTACTTTATATGGTATCAGAGCCTAAAAGCTCCCTTGAGCCATCTTCGATCCCAACCTACTCGACAGACACCTTCTGTCCGCATTTTGCCTTTTTTTTTCTTTCGATTTATCATGGCCAAACAAATCACCCACATTACCGCCGCCACAACCTGAAACTAAGGGCCACCACAAACTACCAATACCAACACTGGCCCGACTCGCAACAATAACACCTATTGCTACTATTGTAACATTCCCGGACATGACACTAAAGATTGTCGCAAACTTAGTCGCTTCCTAAGAGAACACAATGTCTCGCCTCAAAATACCAACACCCCGGTGGTTAACTACACCACCCCTCACCCAATGGCTACAAACTCATCTTGGATGTGGACACCGGTGCGTCCAACAACACCGCGAACAACAACCAACAATTTTTCATTCTTTTCGAATACGGAGGACCCGATAAGATCGTGCTAGGTGATGGTAAAACTCTCCCTATAACTCATATTGCTCAAACAACTATTCCAACAAATTCTCGCCCGCTTCTTTTAAATAACATTTTAATTGCTCCTAATCTTCGAAATAATCTTATTTCCGTTGCCAAAGTTTGTCGTACTAATCGTGTTTCCGTTGAATTTTTTCCTTATCATTTTTTTTTGTAAAGGATCTACGCACGGGGGCGCGCCTCATGCGGGGAGTGAACGTAAATGATGTCTACTATGGACCAATCTCGTTGTCTCCTCAAGTCAACAACACCCAAACAAACTCTCTTCTCATGTGGCACCACATACTTGGACATCCATCGCTTCAAGTGTTCAAGTCTTTAATTTCTAGATTGGGACTTCGTTTTAATAAGGTGGCCCATGAGTCTTTTCATTGTACTTCATATTCCTTAAATAAAAGCCACAAACTACCTTTTGGCAAAAACTCTTTTGTTGCCAATCACCCTCTACAACTTCTCTACTCCGACGTTTGGAGTCCCATAAAAACGTCAATCGATGGCTTTAAATACTATGTCATTTTTGTTGACTATTTTTCCAAATACATTTGGTTATACCCAATCAAACGAAAATCCGATGTCAAAATTCTTTTTCCACAATTCAAATCTCTTGTTGAAATTTTTTTCAAAACCAACATTGTTGCGTTGTTCACTGATAATGGGAGTGAATATGTGGGTCTTTCACCATATCTTGCCTCTCAAGGTATCTCCCATTACACGACACCACCTCACACACCGGAACAAAACGGTATTGCCGAACGACGCCACCAACATGTTGTGGAAACCGGCCTCGCCTTACTCCACTACTCCCACTTACCACAACATTTTTGGTCCCATGCCTTTCAAACCGCAACCCACCTAATCAATCGTTTGCCTACACCCATCCTTAACAACAAATCTCCCTACGATATGATGTTCAAAACCGCTCCTACTTATTCCAAACTCAAACCGTTTGGTTGTCTTTGCTACTCATGGTTACGACCCTATGCTACTTCAAAACTCCACTCCCGTTCAACGGCGTGCATATTTCTTGGGTACTCATCCTCCAAATCGGCATTCAAATGCTATGACCCTACTAGTCACAAACTATACCACTCTCGCCACGTTGAATTTATCCCACATATTTTTCCATCTCAAAACACCAATCCCCAACCCAAACACATGTCATTTGACTCCTTCCTATCCACATACCAATCGGCCCAATCAACCTCCCCTTCTAACCAACCCACTCCAGACCCAAACAACTTGCATCATCCAGCCCCTAATCCACAACCCATATCACCCGAAGCCCAAACTCCTATCTCTACACAAACCCACGGCCCACCCCCTCTACCTCCTGTACACAGCCAACCCTACCACACAATAGGTCCAAATAACCCAGCCTCCCACACAACAGGCCCTACACCCCAGCCCACCGAGACACCCTCACCAACCGGCCCACCGACTCCACCAGATAGCACTACCTCTACCCCCAACCGATTCCCACTCTACCAACCCCACCTCACCAATGTCTTCATCCAACACATCGGATGATCCCACGAACTCACCTCCATATAACCCTCAACCACCTCGTCGACAACCAAAACCCAACTCAAAGTATTACAACCCCAACTTTGTCAACTCTACCACCATTCACCCTCTACCCGTTTCTCTTGAACCATCCACTTATACTCAAGCCTTGAAAGATCCGGATTGGTGCCATGCCATGGATCTTGAGTATTGTAACACCCCAACCGATGGCGGAAACATCGAGGTGTCACGTATTGATGATTGTTCAGTAGCTCGTGGTAAATAATAAATTTCAATAATTGATTTAAATAAATTACATACAATTGTTCTAAAGAATTTTGTACATCAAAATGAAAAATACTAGATACACATCTTCAAACATTAACTCTAATCTTCAAGCACGCTATAACCTGAAACATGTTAAGTTGGAAAGATGGGGGGGGGGGGGGTCAACTATAAATAGTTGGTGAGAATACATAGATTTTGCATATAGTTGAAAACAATATGATGTATAGCAATCATAGTTGAAGTATAATAATGAGTAATGATAGAATATGAGTCCGACATGTAACAATGCGTCTTTTGTACAATCAAACCTTGTGTCGACTGAGACCTAACTCGCAAGTTAGTAAAAGTGTAACTGTTATCGATCATCCCTGAATTTATGCGGGGGGATGAGTTTGTCAGACCTATAGCGCTATAATCTAAACAGGCGGCTTGATCAATGTTAATGATTGTACTGTGTCTTTTTGTTACAGTCAAATGATAGAATGAGTAAATGATAGTGTAATTGAATCACAAGTTTCAACAATGTAAGAATGAGTAAATGATAGTGTATAAAATGTTTAAACATGTTTCACTCCAAAATGTAAAACAGAAAAAGGGGCTATGTAAACTTACATTCGCTAAGCTGAATTATCCTCTAAGCGTTGTGAATGTATGTGAGGCGAATCCCAAAGACTCAACAACGTAGCTAGTCCAATTTGAAGAAATAAGAAATCCGAAAAAAAAAAGAATAACATGCTTCCAATTCGCCAATTACAAGAGCTTATAATCAAAGCTTCAATTGTAGAAGTAATAGACTATAGAAGAAAAGTATGAGGGAAAGTTTAATCGGATTGAAACAATCGATTTAGAGGTGGCAAGTGTAATGGTTCATAGGTGGGTTTTTATACTAGTTTTGGATTCAATTAGCCATTAAAATTGGTTAACACCATAAAGTAAGGTTTTATGATGAAATGACTATTTGACTAGGACTTTGACTGTTTGACTAAGACTTTGACTAGGACTTTGACCAGGACTTTGACTAGGGCTTTGACTAGGACTTTGACTAGGACTTTCTTCGCAGACCGCGAGAACTAAAAAAATCAAATTTTCTAATTTAATCAATTTTAAGTTCCGGACTTGTTTTCTTCAGTTTCTAAGTTGTTTTAGGACCGAAGATTACGGGTTTTGAGTATCAAGGTCTGAAACATACGTGCTCGGGTGTAGATGTGAGTATAAAACGTGCAATACTTTTACTTATAAAAATTATAAGTTTTATTAAATTGTGACTTTTGGTCCTATTAAAATAGGAGGGTTAAAAATGAAAATTTTGAAATAGTTGAGGGACCAATTATGCACATTTATGAAAAGTGAAGGGTGCAGGTTGTCATAAGTATAATGCTCTCCTTCATAATAACACTTGGGAACTTGTCCCTCACACAACCCAAACTCCCATTGGTTGCAAATGGGTATTCCGAATCAAACGCAAACCCGACGCCACGATTGACAAGTACAAAGCCCATCTAGTTGCCAAAGGGTTTCACCAACAATATGGGAAAGACTATCATGAAACATTTAGTCCCGTTACTAAACCCGTTACCATTCGCACCGTTCTCTCCATTGCTCTTTCAAAAGGATGGTCTTTACGTCAACTAGACGTTAATAATGCGTTTCTTCATGGGACACTTCACGAAGATGTCTTTATGGTGCAACGTCCCGGGTTTACCAATACGGAATTCCCACGTCACATTTGCAAATTCAAAAAATCCCTCTATGGACTTAAGCAAGCACCGCGTGCTTGGTACATCGAACTAACCAACTTTCTTACTCGTTTTGGCTTTAAAAAATGCATTTCTGACCCCTCTCTCATTGTATACAATCTCAACAACATCACTTGCTACCTCCTTGTGTACGTTGACGATATTGTCCTCACCGGAAATCACAATCCATTTATGGATTCCTTTGTTCAAGCCCTAAGCAACCAATTCTCTATCAAAGACTTAGGCCCTCTCCATCATTTTCTAGGAATTGAAGTCATTCCTACGCCTCATGGTCTATTTCTTTCCCAACATCGTCACATTCAAGATATTCTTACCACCTTTAAAATGGATGGTGCAAAAGAGGTTCTCACTCCTTTAAGCACTTCCGACTCTCTTTCTTCCTTTGACTCCACTCCCCCAGTCGATCCCACTCCCTACCGCCAACTTGTAGGCACTTTGCAATATCTTGCCTTCACACGTCCCGACATCTCCTTTGCCGTCAATAAATTATCTCAATTCATGCACTCACCTAAACAATCACACTAGCAAGCTCTCAAACGGGTACTCCGCTATTTGAAAGGAACGGTCCATCATGGGTTGTTTTTGAAACGCAATACTAACCTAAACTTGCAGGCTTTTTCGGACTTGGACAAGGGCGGTATTAATGATGGGGGACGGTCCACTACAGCATATCTCATATATCTTGGGTCCAATATCATCTCTTGGAAATCTGCTAGACAAAAAACTGTCTCTAGATCATCTACCGAAGCTGAATACAAAGCACTCGCTAATGCTGCGACTGAACTCTCATGGGTTAAAAATTTACTTGGTGAACTCGAGCTCCCAATTAAGAGCACCCCATCTCTTTACTGTGACAACACCGGAGCTACTTATGTATGTGCAAATTCTGTTTACCATTCCCGCATGAAGCACATCGCTCTGGACTATCACTTTGTGCGGGAACAAGTCAATTCCGGGCAACTCAAAGTTCTTCATGTCAGCTCCAAGGATCAACTCGCGGATGTGCTCACCAAACCGCTTGCACGTGCACCCTTCCTATATTTTCGCTCCAAGATTGGAGTCTCCAACGGATCCTCCATCTTGCGGGGGCGTATAAATAATGTATCATAACATAAAAGCATTGACCATCATCTTAAAGATATTGACCAAGACTTTGCATAATCTTAGCTTAGTCAATTATAATTGTAATTATGTGTATCCCTTAGTATTAGTCTTTTTCTTATTGTAAATCCTCTATATAAGAGTCTTATAATTCTCTATTGTAAAACACAACTTTCATAATACAAAAATACACAACATTGTTCTTTACTTTATAGGTGTAAAGGTGATTATGTTGTCTTGCCTCTTTGCATGGTCATTACATGCCTAGATTTATGTAAATTAATTGGTAACATCACGATCGATAAATTACCTATCAATGAGAATCCTATGCTAAAGGGTTAATTTTGGAGAACCTAAATTCACAAATTAATATAAGAATCTATAGGAATATACAACGGAGTTTTTTCATCATCGTTTTTTAATCTATATCTATATCTATATATATATGAAGGGTTTTCTCCCTATACTTCCACTATATATATATATATATATATATATATATATATATATATATATATATATATATTGCAAAGGGATTAATCCTACATGTCATACTCTTATGCAATCTCTCCTTTGAGAGA
Organism: Ambrosia trifida; assembly: GCA_028751855.1. Lineage (NCBI taxonomy): Eukaryota > Viridiplantae > Streptophyta > Magnoliopsida > Asterales > Asteraceae > Ambrosia > Ambrosia trifida. The sequence goes on along the minus strand of CM054123.1, from coordinate 92,033,794 downwards.
TGCCACATAGGATGTGATGTGGCAAGTGTAAACTAATTAAAAAAAAAAGAATAAATATGATTTAACCTAATCTATTATAATCTTTAAGCTAATCTATTAAATACCTAATCTACTAAATCTAAATCTTAAAACTTTATTATTTTTTCTCTCATGTTTCCTCCCATAACTTTTAAACGTTAATATCTTTTATATACGAGATTTTTTAAATTTTTGTAACCCGACAGATATTGTGTCGGGTTTGGGATTAGTTTAAAAAAAATTGTGGGTTTGGGTCGGGTCTGGGATTAGGTAATACCCGACCCGATTACCTGAAACAACATACCCAAATACCCGAACTATATACCCGATCATATACCCATGAATTTTTTAATGCATCACATAACCCTTAGACTAATGCGTTCGATATTTCAATAATTAACTTTTTTTCTTATTTCATGTTAGTTCTTTTTAAAACGATCGATTACAAACTTCCGAATTCATTTGTAATGGCACTAGATTTATAACCCGGCGAAGAGGTTCGTTTTTTTTTTTTAAATTTGAATATGATAACTTATGGCAGAGATTTGTTTAAAATAATAATAATAATAATAATATATTTTATTATGTCATATTAGATATTTCAACCCGGGACGCTCCCGGGATAAAAACTAGCATATATATATTACAAAGCTAATAATCCTACATGTTATAATATTATGCAATCTCTTCTTTAAGAGATGCCACATAAGATGTGATGTGGCAACTCTATACCAATTAAAAAAAAAGGAATAAATATAGTTTAACCTAATCTACTAAATGTAAACCTTTATTATTTTATCTTTCATGTTTCCTCTCATAACTTTTAAATGTTAATATCTTTTATATACGAGATTTTTTTAAAGAAAAAAAGCACACCAAATTAACGACCGTTTTATTATCTTTCCAACGAGTACCATAGTGCTATATAAAAAACGGAGAAAAAAACGACTATTTTTTGTAACCCGATAGGTATTGTGTTAGGTTTGGGATTAGTTTAAAAAAAATTTGTGGGTTTAGGTCGGGCCTGGGATTAGGTGATACCCGACCCAATTACCCGAAACCACATACCCAAATACCCGAACTATATACCCGATCATATACCCATGAATTTTTTAACGCATCACATAACCCTTAGACTAATACGTTCGATATTTCAATAAATAACTTTTTTTCTTATTTCATGTTAGTTTTTTTAGAATGATCGATTACAAACTTCCGAATTCATTTGACATTATATAATATTTTGTAATGGCACTAGATTTATACCCCGGCGCAGAGATTCGTTTTTTTTATATATTTGAATATGATAACTTATGGCAGAGATTTGTTTAAAATAATAATAATAATAATAATAATAATAATAATAATAATAATAATAATAATAATAATAATAATATTCATTAATCATATATTGGCAAGTCCTTAAGTATGTTGTCATATTAGATATTTTATTATGTCATATTAGATACTTCAACCCGGGACGTTCCCGGGATAAAAACTAGTATATATATATATATATATATATATATATATATTGCAAAGGGATTAATCTTACATGTCATACTCTTATGCAATCTCTCCTTTGAGAGATGCCACATAGGATGTGATGTGGCAAGTGTAAACCGATTAAAAAAAAGAATAAATATGATTTAACCTAATCTATTATAATCTTTAACCTAATCTATTAAATACATAATCTACTAAATCTAAATATTAAAACTTTATTATTTTTACTCTCATGTTTCCTCCCATAACTTTTAAACGTTAATATCTTTTATATACGAGATTTTTTAAAGAAAAAAATTACACCAAATTAACGAGCGTTTTATTATCTTTCCAACGAGTACCATAGTGCTATATAAAAAACGGAGAAAAAAATGACTATTTTTTTGTAACCCGACAGGTATTGTGTCGGGTTTGGGATTAGTTTAAAAAATTGTGGGTTTGGGTCGGGTCTGGGATTAGGTGATACCCGACCCGATTACCCGAAACAACATACCCAAATACCCGAACTATATACTCGATCATATACCCATGAATTTTTTTAACGCATCACATAACCCTTAGACTAATGCGTTCGATATTTCAATAATTAACTTTTTTTTTCTTACTTCATGTTAGTTGTTTTTAGAATGATCGATTACAAAAAATTACACCAAATTAACGAGCGTTTTATTATCTTTCCAACGACTATCATAGTGCTATGTAAAAAACGGAGAAAAAAACGACTATTTTTTGTAACCCGACAGATATTGTGTCACGTTTGGGATTAGTTTAAAAAAAAAATTGTGGGTTTGAGTCGGGCTTGGGATTAGGTGATACCCATGAATTTTTTTAAAATAATAATATGATAACTTATGGCAGAGATTTTTTTAAAATAAATAATAATAATAATTAATCATATATTGGCAAGTAATTAATTATGTTGTCATATTAGATATTTTATTATGTCATATTAGATATTTCAACCCGGGACGCTCTCGGGATAAAAACTAGTAATATTATATTTCATTAAATAGAAAAACATTACAAATTACAACAAGATAACAGGAAGGTGGGCAACAAGTTGCGCTGCCACCTCTTTCTGAATGGCAAACCCTAACCGACTAAAAACGTAACCTTGCCCACCCGAAGCCGAGACGCTACTATGAATAACTCGCTGGACCTTGGTCAGGAAACGGATTGCGTTCGGTGTCAATGAGCCAAATGTATTAAAAGCTAGGGGTATAGGGGTATGATAATCGAACATTGATTGAGGTTGGTTACCTAACTCCACTTGAAGCCAACAACGAATATTTGGACAAGGGGAAGCAGTGGTTAGGGGAGGTGATTTATTTTGACTAACTTACTTAAATAGTATATGTGGTATGTCAAAGAGTAAAAGTCATTTAAAAAAATAAACAAACCTGCCTTTCACCTTTTCCATCATTTTTCAACCCCCATAGCCACAATCGGACACGATTTCAAACTCGGTTTTGCACATATCACATGATGTTTTCTGTCGCAATTTCTCATTAAGTAATCTTCTTTTTCTTTCAATCGAGTATTTTAATGGGATAGGGTGATATTTTTCTCAATAAAGCATGTGAAAACGGATTTACATAATCGGAGGGTGATGATTATACAAACGGTTCATGTACATATTATATACATCCAAACCTACTTTCTTGTCAATGTTTCGATAAAAGATGTGATGGACCATTACTCATAATTAGGAACTACTATAGAAATGTGTAATGATTTTCTCAATTCAAATGGCATAGCAATTTTTTTTGTGTCTTCTAATGATTATGTATCTATGTTGGCGTATTTTCTTATGTTTCTCAAGCTGACCCGGCCTGAAAAAAGATTTACCTTCACAGAAAAAAAATTGGATCCGTCACTTCTTTGTAATACTTTCATCTAGCTTAACCCTCTTTTGTTTTAACTAAGTTTTAAATTTTATCGATTTGAGCCATCGAAATAATAACAAAACAAATCAACTCATTTCCTATCAACAAGCCGGAAATGCAACCTCTAACACATAACAAACACGACAAATTCGATAAAGCCTACGTAAATGAAAGTTTAATGGTTTGAAGTCAACAAGTTAGTAGAAGAATTAAACGAGCACTTATCTTATTTGCATATTTGAATCCGTAAGGTACACTTGTTTATGAACGTACATGAATTCAAGCATACATAGCACACTAACACTTGTAGGAGGTTAATGAAAGCTTAATTTTAGGGTTTTTGGTGTAAGATTTATATAAGCTTGAATACCATTGGATCTTCTAGTTGCAATGGTTCTTGCAAGCTAGAAACATTAACAAGATTCAAAAACTAGAGCAAACAAGATGTGCATGATAAACAATTGATCAGTCTTGATGATCATTGCTTTCGCTCCAATTTTCGATGGCATGTAAGATTGTTTGTTTCACAATATGGGCATCTATGCTTTCTCCGTTTTGTTCACTCTGCAAGAACCAATTCTTCGTATTTAGTTCAATGCGAAAAATCAATATCGTAATTGAATTAAAGATCATTGAAAACATTTGCTCCAAGCACATGATCTCTAGCTAGGCTCTATTAGAGACTAACAATAAACCCTAGCTAATATATCCGCTCTGGTCGGCTGGAAATTTATTGATTTAACTTCGCGACTTGTAACTAAGCTATATTAAGCAAGTTTTACTTGATTGTTCATAACCATGTTGGACTCCAAATTACTTTATGACACTCAATGTGTTAAGCATATTTAGATTGGTATAAAAACATCAATGAAAAGTTATCAATAACGGTCGAAGATTGAAGTTCATACGCATGAAAAATCAACAAATTTGCATGCATTAATCCTCAAAAAAATTGATATTTATTTGTATTCAATTACATTTTATTATAAAAAAAAAGGTTAAGCACAATTATATTATATAATGTTTTGTTTTTATGAGGATTTCCTCTCTTTTTTATATATATGTGAAGGTAACAAAGTCCATAAGTTAAATTAAGTACCTGAACTCCAAGTGCTTCTAGGTGAAAGCTGCCTGTACAAGAAACCCTAGCTTCCAACACATTAAGACTAAGTTCTTCAAAAACATTCAATACAAAAACTAGTAGGCCTGGACAGCTCCTCTCTGAGTACAAATTTACTTGTATACCCTTTTCTACAGCTTCAACTGTTACCTGCATTTAATGAATTGGATTCTAATATTAGAGTTGGGGTACCATGAAAATGAAACTTGTAGGATAAGATTATTGATAGGGACCGAACGAGCCGACCGTTAAATTTTTTTTTGGAGAGTAGTGTTTCAGCGGTAAATCCTGTGTTGCAAAACGACCACTGCCCAAGATCGAATCCCATAGCACCACACAGGTTTCTCCTTTCAAACCCAAGCGGTCATTTTTTTGGTGGAGCATGAGATTCGAACCTGAGACCAAACCCAGACAGTAACCCTCCAAGGAGGTAAACATTACCACCTCAAATAAAAGTTTGATTAAATTTATATGGTTCTAGGTGGAACACATTTATATACACATACCACTGGCCATGAATTCTGATAGCTTGAACTTTGTCCACTTTCTATCTCATGATTCAGTATTTCTACTTTTCCTTTGAGCTCTTCGATGTACTTGGATGCGTCTAGGATGATCGATGAATCATTCGTCTGCAACAAGTATTTATAAAAAGATAAATCAACATCAAAAGTTTTATAAAGAATCAAATATACATATATGGAACCAATCAAGATCAAATATACGTTTTTAGTAGATTAGGGTTTGTCAATCAGAAAGGGGTGGCAGTGCAGCTTGTTGTCTGCCTGCCCGCTATCTTAATGTAATTTTCCCAGTCATGGAATGAAAATAATTAGTTGTTTGAAGGAAAAAAATCAAGATCAAACAAGATAGACCTATCAAGTTTTGATCTTGAAGGAAACTTAAAAGATCAAGAAACACTTTCAAGAATTAAAGTGTTAATGTCTGTGCATATGATTGAAGCAGATGAAAATAAGCCAATGAAAGAAATAAATCAGAGAATTACTGCATGAGAGTGAGTGATTGATCGAAGGAGTTGCAGCTTCTCATGCAGTACATGATCTTTCTTGTGCTTTCTTGACACCATCTTGTTGTTCAGTTGCTTCTTTGAATATGAATCATTAATCTGCAACCTCTGAAGCTTATATGGAGAAGCTGAGCTCTCAAATCAATAATCAATGGCTTGTTTTCTACTGATCAGTACTCACATGACTCCCTTTGTACCAATATACCAAACACTCCCTATAAAATATAAACTATTATATATCCATATATTATTACTCTTCAAATTCTTTAAAAAGACTTTACTATAACTCTTTATTTGTTGCTTAGCTTTTAAATATATGCCAATAAATATAAATTAAATACACATTAATTGAAAGCTCATTAATTTGGGTGTACTCATCGTAAGCTAGCTTTTGAGTTTAATTAATATACACATTTTATGTTTTGTATCATGTGTCTTTAAAGATATATATAGAATTTTTTTGACCTAATTTACATTAATATATATTGCTTTTTTTTTTATTTTTTAAAGAAAATCATATCAATATAAGGATATTAAAGAGCTCCACGACATTAGAGTTGCAAATTGTTTCTCGACACTTACGTTAGACAGACAAATCAATATACGCCGTATAATAAGTTTTTATCCTGGTTAAGAAAATGTCTAAATATGGCATGATATTTACGTACTACTAAAGTCCTCAAATTATTACGGTTATATGTGGGTATACGAATTGAGCCATTCAAAAATATAATAACCTCATGAAGAATTATCGTTTATGAATATACATGTTTAAGTATTTAAACTATCTAAATTCTATAATTATTGCAAGACATGTGCATACTGCATACATATATAGATGATAGACCATCTATGACTTGTCTATGAAACCATCTTACGTGATCCGTCGTTGACAGGTAGTCGGGATCCGCTATGATTAATCACTAAAGTTAGCATGAGGTGATCTGTTGATGAGGATGTTGCTAATTAACGATCTATGGTGTAGGTTGTCTACTGTGAAGGATAATTGTCAGTTAATGTGACATCCGGTTTCATTCATGAACTCACGGATTTATTTTTAATTGCTCCGGCGGAGACACTTCCAAAAAGGTCAACAATGCGCCTAAAACACATTGATATGTTTTGTGGTAGTTATTTCTTATGTATCAAGAATCTATGAAGTCCACGGCTGATATGAGATTTATCTATAATATTACAATAACCTGCCTTATGGACTCATTGTCCTTGATGAGGTTGTCCTCATTTTTTAAATTTTCTTTCGTTAACTGAAGAAAGAAGACAAGGAAGAAGAATATATCTGGACCCTCTACGGCCCGTAGAGGCCTATACGGGCCGTATAGGGTTTAATGCTCCCAACAACCAGGTTTCCTACGGGCCGTATAGCCCTCTACGGCCCGTATAGGTTTAGCTTTTTCAGAGACTTTTCAGACTGACACACTGAATGTCAGACACTTCATTCAATCACCTCGTACCTCGTACTGCCTACGGGCCGTAGAGGTCTCTACGGCCCGTATAGGGTTTAAATGAACCCCACCAAACTCCCCTCTACGGGCCGTATAGGGCTTTACGGGACGTAGAGGGTTGAGCATTTATTACACTGACACCCTCTACGGCCCGTAGAGCCCTATACGGGCCGTAGAGGGCTGTGAAAATTAACTTTTCCTTCTTGTGTAAATAATATCCCCCTTTCCCAATCAGGGATGTAATGCCTAAGGTGTCCTCATGGAACACCTTGAGGGCTCCCCATCCATGATGAGGTTTTCCCTACCATCACGGATGACACGGGAGTGATCGACCCTAGTACCATTAGTAACATCCGACATCTCACACCACCAATATTAATATCTGCTTTGCCCTAGATGGATTTTCCATCAAAAAAACTCTCGAATTTATTTTTGGTTACCCAATGGAAACTTTCTTAGAGATTATCCATCATATTATTACTCCTGCGTAAACACATTTAAATGTAGAGTTTTCATCTGTTTCATAGCAAAACCCCCCAAAACGCGTTGTTATATATTCCACGGCCGATATGGATTTTCCTGAGATGTTACAGCAAAATCCATTGGTGATGTGTTCTCAGTTTCTCACATAATACCAGATTTTAATTCCCACAGCCTTTTACCGAAGGTTGATATTTTCATCGACGGATTAGCCATATATATTTCTATCGGGTTATAATAAAAAATAATAATTTGTTTAATATAGGTGTACGTTGTAACATATATGTATGTGTGTATATATCTAATTATATAGTAATGATATTTTGTTTATAGAATTGAGTGACGAGGGTATATTAGTAAAATAAAGGATATGAGAGACTAGACAATGCTAACACGGGAGGACTGACGGGGAAGAATCATAAGCTCGTGATTCTTGTTTGGAATTGAAGGGTAAAAAAGTATATCACTTATTATACGTATAAACAATCGTATATTATATATTCAGATACATACCTTATGTTCATGGTAATGATATAAATTTTAAAATAGTACATCATTTTGATAAGTTGAGATGATATGAAATGAAATGAAATATGGATAAATACATGTCTAAATAACTAGGGAACCAAAAGACAATACTATTTATTAAGTTCTTATAAATAATTCTGCCCATACATGCAACAAAAATCATTAAGCTTTCAAAATATAATGTCCATAGAGAACACTTAAAAGCCATCAAGTCTCTATAGTTAACAGAAGGAACGAACCACCATTCGAACCCGTATTCCACATGGAGTAACAATGAAAAATTAATCCATATTAGTCAAGTTGTAAATTTATGTATATTTTTGAATATTTTTCATATACATAACAATTAGTGTGGTTATCAGTAGTAACATTTTTTTCATATAACTTGAGCTTTTCGATCCGCACCCAAGCCTACATAACGAAGTCTCAATGACCATTCATGCCTGGCTCGAGCTTCACCTAATTTAGCTTAGTTGAGCGTAAGTTTGACTCTCTTGAACCCCTAGCAAAAGCTATCGAGTTCAAGATGTGTATCCTTCAAACAACAACCTGGACATTTAAAAAGTACAAGGTTTCAAAAACAAATGACAACGCAAACACCAGCACAACACAACACAACATCACTAAACCCGAGTCATCTAGCATCTAAGGTTGTTGTATAATCCATTGGCCTCTCCAATCACTAATGCTAAACTATATTGATACCCAGGGACAAAGCATTTGAAGGGTCAGGGGTGGCCCTGGCCCCCCTGTTTTTTGGCGCAATAGTGAAAATTTACGATTTTCATAGGTAATTTGAGTTCGGGTTGAGTTCGGCCCCCGCCGATTTGCCACTCCCAATAAAAAAAATTGAGTCCGGCCCCCTCCGATTCGAGAACCAAGCTTCGCCCCTGTTGATACCCATTCATGTGCTCACAATTCCTAGGTTTTTGTTGTTGTTGGGAGCTAGTACCAATGCGTTCAGCCATATATGTGTATATAGTATTGATGGTGTCAAGTTATCCTATACAGTGTACAAAAAATAAAGGGTGAGAATGATACAAAAAACACAATGCATTACGAGATATAACACAATGAGTCACAAAATATAACACAATGTCAATAAATATAACACAGTGCGAAAAAAAGATACAATAAATCATAAAAATGACATAATGATAAAAATAAAGAAAAGACACAATGCAACATAAAAGACACAATGATGTAACACAAATTCTACTACAAGCTAAAAATCCACAAAATCTAAAATCTAAAAAACTAAGATCGTAGGGTTCGATCAGACAATTTCAATATCGCTTGAATGAATTCATCCGGACTCCGTTTAATATCTTTTCTACAACTTTTTTTTCACTTTCTATTTGATCTTAACCCAATATTAATTTTGTAGTATACTTGAATTTCATATTTTATGAACATAATTTATAACAAATAAGTAGGGAAATAAACCATGAGGGGATATAGTGAGATATCGATGGGTCCAAATGATTCTCACGGGAATTTGGAGTCTCTTCCTCAAAACAGCCGTCAATATTTTGTCATCACGTGCCATCCCGCGCTTATTTCTCATCATATATGTATTGAACTCTTTTTTTAATTAAATAGTAGAATGAAAACTAATTTTTTTTATTTAATATGTAACTCAATAATTATAAGAAACCAAATAAGACTCGACAATATAATAGTAAGATTAGATTAGTACAACTATAACAAGTTATAACAATATAAACAAAATGAAAATTAATTTATTGTAATAAGATTATAAGGATGATCGGTGTGGGGGAAGTCCCGGGTAGTCTCGGGCCATCTTGAACGGGCTACAACGCCCTCCTTAGGGCGTCCCCGTCTCCAACGTCTCCATAGGAACATGAGACAGGCCATTTGAATTAAATTTTTGACCGTTACATTATTAACGGCCATTTATATATTAAAAAGAACTTTTTTTTCCAAATTATATACCAACCATTCAACATATTGTTTTACAAAAACTCTCTCTACCTTAACCTAATTCTCTCTAACTTTTTTTTTAAACAATCCAATTCCTAAAAAAAAACAAGCAATGTCGTATTTCACTTTGGTTAACTCTTCACCTTCATCGAGCGAGAAAACCAACTATTTATAAACGTCGTTTGGGAAGCAGTACAAAACATTGTGGCGAAGGAAGAGGAAGAAGTCAACTCACAACCACGTACTAGGAAAGCGGCTATAAAAAGAGTCCGGGAAGGTTATTTTATTATTTTTTAGAATTTATGTCGCCACTATATTTTTTTAGAATTTATATCGCTACTAAAGGATAATATCATTGACCTTGACCATTGACAAACATTATTGATCATTGACCAAGACCATGTTAGTACTTGAAAACCAACCTCCTTTAGCTACTATATTTATTTTATTTACAACATACGTGTAGGTGCCAACGAGAGATTAGTAGCCGATTACTTTGCTGATGAACCATTGTACACTGATGAGATGTTTAGGCGTCAGTTCCGAATGAGTCGTCAATTGTTCTTACCTATAGCAGATGAATTATCGAGCCATGAACCCTTTTTTACTTTAAGATACGATGCTAGAGGCAAAAGGGGGTTCACCACCTTACAAAAATGCACAACAACATTGCGATAACTGGCTCACGTGACGAAAGCCGATTCGTGGGATGAGTATTTAAGGATGTCCAGAAAAACTGCACGCGAATGTTTGTATAAGTTTTGATTGAATACATTTGGAACAACGGACACACGACGACTAGTTGCAATTTTAATGGTATGTAATCTTGTATTTTTTTTATGTTATGTAATCTTGTATTTTTTTTCTAACTTTATGTTTTTTTATTGTAACTTTTTTTAATTAATCTTAGTATTTATTTTAACTTTATATTAATTATTTATTACTTTCAAATGAAATTAAATAATAATAATAATAATAATAATAATAATAATAATAATAATAATAAAAATAAAAAGAGAGGAGGACTATCCCTACACTTTTGAGTTGTCTAAAAAAAGAGTGTTATTTTCCTTGCTTATGTGGTAGGTGATATAAAGGGCACTCCTCCCCTTTTAGTCCATCCCATACCCTAAGTAAATATTTTCTGTTGGGAATGTGTCATCCTATAGTAACTAATAATCTCTATTATTATTATTATTATTATTATTATTATTATTATTATTATTATTATTATTATTATTATTATTTTGTTAAAGTCAATCAAAAAAATTTCAAGGTTGTATATTATTTTTATTTTATATGGCAAGATATTATATATATATATATATATATATATATATATATCTTCTATAATATATAAATGAAAGCAATGTGGGACAAATGACATATTTTCAGGCCATCTAACTAAGGTTTTCCCGCTCATTTTACTAGGTCATTTAAATGGGTCATGGATACTCCATCTACTATTAATTTATTTTTTCTCTCTCATGTGCATAGCACATACACTTTCCCCCATGATTTTTAAACGTTAATAACTTTTTCAAACGACATTTAAAAAAAATACACCTAATAATTGAGTGTTTTATTATCTTTCCAACGAATACCATAGTGTTATACAAAAAACGAAAAAAAAAACGAGTGTTTTATTATCTTTCCAAATCAAAAAGTAAAGCATCTCTTACAAGCAAAGTCTGTTTACTAAGGTTTGTTCCAGAGCAATGGGTCTGTTAAGGAGATGCTTCAACAGTTTGCTTGCAACAGTTGTTTGAAGCATACTGTCGAAGCAACATCTGTTTGAAGTAACAACTTTTGTAGACAGATCACTTTAACAGACCCACTGCTCTGGAACAGACCTTAGTAAACAGACTTTACTTGCAATAGATGCTTGACTTCTTGATTTGGTCTTTAACAAACAGACCTTAAAAAATGATATAGTCTTCCCGTGCATCGCACGAGATTTCACCTAGTGTGTGTATATATATATATATATATATATATATTCATCCGTATTTTAACTATTTAATAAAAATCACTCACTATCACTATTGAATTTATTTATGCATATTCCAATTTTATCATATGTTCACACGTTTGTATCACATTTCATTATTTTCATTTTCTTCTCTTATACTATTTATAACTTTAATTTTAATTCTTTAACTATTGGTTTCCTTAGGTTGGGTGGTATGGATTAAAGCCCCTAAGAATTTCAGTGTGTCACATAGGCAATTGGTTCAAATAGCGCCTCCTCTTTTAACATCCAAGAAATGATTTAAAGCCTCTAATAACGCTCCTTATTTATATTTATATTGTATTTAAGGGGGCCATTGCAATGGTATAAAAAAATTGGCCCCACAAAAAAAAAAAACTAGTTGTTAACCTTCGTTATTGAAATGGCTAAGTGGTGAATGACGTCCCCAGTGGGTGAGGGGCGCAATCAGCTATTGAGCTGATGTGGATGGAGGCGCTACCTCATACCACCCAGCCTTAGAGTACTACTAAAAATATAATATAATATAATATAATTTATAACTAAAAACGAAACCAAAAACTAACAGGCAACTAAAAATATGAAAATTACACCACATATTCCATCTGATCAAGTTAAAACTAGCTTTATTCTTTAACCACATGTATGAGTTTGTTTTGATTTCCTTCGTAATATTCCCGAATCCATCTTGGTAGTCATGGGAGAATCCTAGTGCCCCCCCCCCCCCCCCACATACGCACCATTTTATTGATTTGTAGTTTAATTTTTACCGAAAAAATTATATCTATTGAGTCCCTCTCTCTCCATTTTGCCGAAAAATAAGTTCTAGTTCTGCTAATATTGATGTTATTGAAATCCCGATCAATTATGGCTTGCCAAGTGAGCTTTAGTAGATGATATTGCCTCTTAGTGGGAGGTATTGGGTTCAATCCAAAACAAGGGGTTTATTATTTGTAAATATAGAAGTTTGGGGAGAGTAATATTAAGTCGTTCAAACAAAATTATGAGTTCCCAAAAGTATTCAAAATGTAACCAAGATGAGTTTGCCCCATTTTCTTGTACAACTTATGCCCTGTTTGGTTGCGTCTGACCGGTGCGCACATCTGAATCGGTCAGAACAAGGGTGTTTGGCAGGCTATGTGAACGAGTTTTCGGTCTCATCCACCTTCTAATCTGGTCAGATTTGGAGACCTCGCTAACTGAATCAGAGGCTCGAAAAGGAACCACACGAAGTTGCTGTTGTGACGAAAACGAACCACACGATGCTGTAGTGACGAAAACGAATGATGCAGCTGCATGAACAAAGACGAAGCTCCGGTCAGCATCACCGACGCCGCCTCTCCTCTGTCGCCTTCTTTCTGCCCGGTTCTCTCTCTACTTTCTCTCTCTATCTTTGTTGTTTGTTGATTTATGTGGTGACTGAGGGCATTGATGATGATGATGATGATGATGCTGATATAAGAGTTTTGTGTTGTGTGTGTGTTGCAGAGAATAATGGAAGGATGGTTTCATGGTTTTTGATGATGAGGGTAAAGAAATGGGTGGGTAGTTTGGGGTTTTATAAATTTGATAAAAAAAATTTTTTTAACCATTCAGATGTCTAATCAAACACCACTTAATAACTCAGTACTTAATCATTCAGAACCTCTTAACTATTTAGACCTCTTACTAGGTTAAAACATGTTAATTCAAAATTTATTGTTGCATATCTAAGAATTTTGTCAGTGCATCTGACTAATTAAAAAGTTGCCTATAAGTGTATGTGTTTATTTATTAATTTAATATTTAAAACGTTCTCTAAATCCAGTTACGAATTCAGGAATCTACGATTTTCCGATTTAAGTGGGTCTCTTTTCATATTTTTTTTCCAAATCATACAAGGTTCTTACTAAATTTTTACGTTTTTTTCAATCGAGTGGTTTCCTGAAAACCTAAAAAAATTGGCTGAATCTGCTACTCCCTGAATCATTGTATATAATATTAATTTACAAGTGGTTTGTTCTTCATGGTGTTGTACATCATGCTTAACAAGTGTTTTGTGCATGAAAGGGTTATATATAATGCTATGTAGATTGTACCACACTTTGTTTTTTCTTTACTTTTTTTTATTTACTTTTAACCATAATAGTTTTCATCTTTTGCGTTAAACCTTTTTTTTTTTTACTTTGAACTTTATCCCAAGTATATTAAATAATTTTTTTAGTTTTACATTTCAATCCAAATTTTTTGAGTTGACACGCTACAACGTGCATATATAGTTCAACGTTTTTACCTATGTTTTTCCCGTCGAACGCTCACACCGTGTTTTAAGTTTCGGTCTAATTTTTGCGCATTTACAAATCAAACATAATTCTTTGATTTGGTTTAAACATTTTTAAGAGCTTACGAAGAATGTAATTGGTATAGGGTACTGAAGGGATAGGGAGCCCAATCCACGCGGAGGCGGCATCACTATCCCTCTTTACAACAATCCTGGTGCCAGTTGGTTCCGGCGCTAGGAAGCATCCGCTTCAGGCGGAACCCTAGGGCGGAACTTACTCCGCGCAAGGAGTCAATTTGCACGACGTTCAACTTTATCCACATCACTACTTCAGAAGAATAACCACGCGTGCACCCACGCGCGGAATATTCATTCATAACCAGCTTTTGGTACGAGGTACGAAAGATCAAGGATCAGGAAGATTCACTCAGATCTAGGACAGAGCAGGCGCCAACCATATGGCGGCGACACGTGTCATAGTCAGTCCAACAACCGCTGACATGGACAGCGACTTGACTGCTTCCATGCTTCCACCATGCTGCCGTCTACAGTACTCGGAAGACATGCTTACCTGCTGTCAGATGTCACTTCAGACGCCATCAAGTAAGTCAACCATACCGTGTTAGACAGTATGTCGCCGGCGTCCTATCAGAGGGCGCCACGTGTTTACTTTGCAGAGCTGGTTAACAGCTCATGACGTCAGCAAGTATGGCGCAGTTTTTCCCACCATTTTACTGGTCCGGTTGCACCAAGGCCCAAGTTCAAGCCCAGGTGGGATATGCTCCTCGTGGGCAACTTCACTAGGCCCACGACTTCTCCTATAAATAGAAGACATCGACTCATTTGCAAAGGATCCAGAAATTATGACTTGTACTAAAGAGCTAGGTTATTCTTGTAACACTTTGTAAACCCAAAGTAATATACAACTAGCTCTTCACAGTGGACGTAGGTCGAGTTTGACCGAACCACTTAAACTCTTGTGTTCACTTTCACCACACGCACTTTACTTTATATTTCTTACTTACGGTTCATCTATAGGTTTGGGTGAAGGATTGTTCTTGAGTAAACAAGAGTATTAATCCCTCGGAGATTATAATCTCCGATATACTTGTTGTTTCTTCAGGTACAATTACCATGCATTCCTCATTGGGCCATAGATCTAAGACGTTCAAAAATCAAGGCATCATGTCTATCTCCATGCCCTTCTTTTTATGCAATGCCGATGTGTGAGTGCATACAGTCTTACACACTATTTTTTAACAAAATCTGGAAAACAATTAAGAAATTCGATGAATAACGTTTGATCAGTTATTTTTGAGAGAAGATATGGAAAAATTGGAACTTGACATGGAAAAGAGGGAGTTGGAGGAGGAGGAGTGGTGGACTTTGGATGAATGTAAGAGGGAGATGGCGATTTTAGAGAAAGGTAAATTAGAAGATCTTCGACAAAAGGCTAGAGTTGAATGGGTTAGGTTCGGAGATGATAATACGGCTTTTTACCATGGTTGTATAAATGGTAGAAAAGCTAAGAATTCGATACCAGGATTGTTAGTTGAGGGGAAATGGGTCACAAAGCCTTCTTTAGTAAAAAAGGAGGTGTTTAGACACTTCCGTGATCACTTCATAGAGAAACAGAAAACAAGACCATTCTTATTATGCGAGAATATAAAAAAGATTCCTCCAGACATGAGTGAAAGTTTAATCATGGGTTTTTCTAAAGAAGAAGTCAAAGCAGCTGTGTTTAGTTGTGGAGCCGACAAAGCACCAGGACCCGATGGATTCAATTTTCGATTTGTGAAAAAAATATTGGGCTCTATTGGAGGAGGACTTTACTAATATTCTTAACGTTTTTTATGATACAGGTAAGATTAGTAAGGGTTGTAGCGCCGCGTTTATTACATTGATCCCCAAGGTGGATAATCCTATTTCTTTAAAGGATTATCGGCCTATCACCCTCATTGGTATTATCAGCAAAGTGATTTCTAAAGTACTTGCGGAAAGAATGAAGAAGGTCTTGCCCATGGTGATTTCAGATACTTAATCGGCCTTCTTGAAGGAGAGGTTTATTCTTGACGGCCCTATGGTGGTGAATGAGATTTTGGCATGGTTAAAAAAGAACAAGGTTAAAGCTTTCATCTTTAAAATAGACTTCGAAAAGGCCTACGACAACGTCAACTGGGGTTTTTTTTTATGGATATTTTAGAGCAAATGGGGTTCCCGGGAAGGTGGATTTTATGGATTAAAGGCATCCTTGTTTCGGCTAGGGCAGCGGTTTTGGTCAATGGGGCGCCTACGTTTGAGTTCAGTGCGCAAAAGGGACTTCGACAAGGTGACCCTTTATCTCCTTTCCTTTTTTTGGTGGTTATGGAAGCCTTGCTGCAAATGATAGAGAAAGCTTGTCATGTGGGTGACTTTAAAGGAATTGATTTCAATGGCGGAGGAATGACTTTATCCCACCTTCTTTACGCGGATGATGCTATGATTGTGGGGAGAGGCGATGGTTCAAATGTAGATATCTTGGCAAGAATCCTAAGGTGTTTCTATGTGTGCTCTGGCCTTAGAATTAACTTGAATAAGTCTAATCTATACGGCGTAGGTGAAAGTGAGGAAGAAATGCATCATATGGCAATGACGTTGGGGTGCAGAAGAGATTCTATCCCTTTCGACTATTTGGGGATAAAGGTGGGAGCGAATATGCATCACTGTTGTAATTGGAGAAATGTGATAGAGATCTTTGAGCGAAGACTTTCGGGGTGGAAATCCAAGACTCTTTCTATTGGAAGGCGCGTTACTCTTCTTAAATCGGTGTTGGTTAGTCTCCCCATTTACTATTTTTCTTTGTATAAAGCCCCGGTTGCAGTAATTAACAACTTGGAAAAAATTATGAGACGTTTTCTCTGGTCCGGGAATTCGGATGTGCACAAGATCCATTGGGTTGCTTGGGACCCGGGTTACTTTGGACAAAAAGAGGGGAGGTTTGGGTGTTCTTAAGTTGAATGAGATGAATGAGGCACTATTGTTTAAATGGGGTGTCCGATTCAGAAATTCTAGTGACGGTGTTTGGAAAAATATTATTAATATATGTCACAAATCTCGGTCTCGGTACTACTCACTTCTTGTTAATAAACAATTGGGAGGATGTTGGAAGACCATAGTCCAAGTTTGTGACGGATTGGTGATTCGGGATCGTCCTTTATATTACAACTCTGTAGTTGTGGTAGGTGCGAATTCTAAAGTCCGTTTCTGGAGGGATACTTGGATAGGAGAGTCACCATTATGTTTAAAATGGCCGAACCTATACAATGCAGACCGAAAAAAATTCTGCTTGGCTACCGAGCGGCTGATGTACCGGGATCAGACTGTTGGTATGACATTTTCCCAGCTCCGAGAACACACGAGTGCCAGATACAGTTCGAAGAGATGCAACAGATGCTACAAACGATCGGGGCAGGGTCTGGGTCCGATCGGTGGAAATGGAGGGACAGGAAGCTGGCCGAATGCACAGTTAAGGAGGTTAGATCTCTACTACAGCAGGACAGAGCCGATTCTCTGCTGCAAGACACAGCCGGACAACGCTTATTTGTGATGAATTGGGATTCTTGGGTGCCTTTAAAGTGTAAGATTTTGGCCTGGAGGGCGGAGATGGGTCGTCTTCCAACTAGAGTTGAATTGAAAAAACGTTGCGTACACATAGATTGTGAGGAATGCTTGCTTTGTGATTGGGGAAAAGAAACCGCCGACCATCTTTTCTCTGGCTGCTTTTTTGCTCAACAGGTGTGGACAGAAATTGGTAGATGGTGCGGGTTGGGAAACCTATATGCTTTTAATGTGTGTGACTTGCTTATGGTTCACAAAACAGTGACAGGAGGTAGATGGCAAAAGAAGATTGTCCAAGGTATTATATTGGTTTCTATTTGGTGCATTTGGATATCAAGGAATGAGAAGATTTTTAGAGACAAAGATGCGATTGGTAGATATGTTATTATGAACATTAAAAGTTTATCTTTCTTTTGGCTAAAACATAGATCAAAGTATAAGGATTTATCTTGGAACGATTGGCGTAAATCGCCGTTGTATATGGTGTAGTTTTTGCCAGCCGACCTCGTTTTTAGGTATGAGCCGTGCTTGTTTAAATGAAAGTAAAGTTTCAAAAAAAAAAAACTAAAATTTTGGTGATTGATGCACAATACATAAGGGAACGGAGCAGGAGAATTCTCAAATCAGTTTAAAGCCACGTGTATAATTAATAAAGTCATATCTTATCTCATCTCCTCAACTCTAGTGAATGCAGCTTGTTAAACAAAGAGACTCGATTATAAGGAGGCCTAGAATCAAGCAATTATACTCATTTTTATTTCTATACATAGGAATGATTCTCATAACAATTATAATGCTAATTTCAGTTGGCTTGCATATGTATATGTAAATCAATTATATTTCGTAGTTCAGAGACAGTAACACCTTTTTTTAATAATATACATTATGACATGCATACTTTTATCTACATTTCGATGAAGTTGTGATGGACAAATACAACTGATTGTTATGTCCTTATTATAATGAATTGAATCGATATTGTTCGAATAACATCAGTACTGGTACCTATATTCATTTTTATAGTTTTCTCAACGTTCCGGTATAAATTTTGTTAAAGACGAAGTTGTAAGGTCAAAGACAACTCATTTGAACCGATATCGGCCGAACAACATTGGTACCAGTATACTTTCTTACAATTTTCTCAACGTATTGACATAAGTTTCGTGAAAATCAAACTTTATTCGCGATATAGAAAGTGTTAGTCTTGTTCTGGCACCCTGCCGAACCAAACAGATGGTTCAAACAAAATCGGTATTAGTACCGATAGTCGTTTTTTTGTGTTTAAGTTGCTATACTAAGTGTGCATATTGTACTGAACAGTAACAGACCAAAGTGACAACAAAAGTGGGGAATATCACACTAGTATGGAAACAAATTTGCACACATACATATAAATACATGATGCATCACGAGATGTTTATGACTGATTAGATACGAATGACTGCGCAAATGCATGGTTATAAAAATGACATTGAAGCAAGCTACGTATATTCTTCTTCAGTTGCTTCCAAGTGATATGAATTATCTCTATTCCCCCAGACAAATCAAGTACATACCCCTCCCCCTGGATGGCTCACATGTGTGCATTAATCATTACAAAAATACAATTTTCTCCATACAATCTCCTTCCAAGTGATATGAATTATCTCTATCCCCCCCCCCCCCCCCCCCCTTTTTTTTTTCTTTTTCTTCTCCTCCCATTTTTCTTCTTGTATTTTTATCCAATAAAATTTACCATTGGTGGGGTGTATGTATTGATCAATGAATCTGTTAATTAAAAAGAAATTGGTCTAAGGGGTGTTTGTTAGCCTCTTAATAGGACTCTTAATCATTCAGCACTAAAAGTGTTTGTTTCAATTAAAAAAAACATCTGCATGTTTCCATTAAGTTCTTAACCATTCAGCTAATAAGGGGTGTTGAACCATTCAGACCCTCTTAGTAATTCAACACTTAATCAGACATATCCTACCAAACAACCTCTAAGTCCTTTAATTTTTATTTATGCTTTATACAACTACAAGTTTAATGATTTTTACATAAACAAGGAATATTTTTCAATACGGTCTCTAAATGTGTGCTGTATATGTAGCTAATATTAACTAGTCATAACCAACAAAATTAAGTATAGGTAATACATGTCATAATTAAGTATATCACGCCTCTTTCCATCTCAACTCAATAACAAGTAATAGTGCCACTTCCCTTATGTTTGACGTCATTGGGGGCACCATTGACCAATCCGCTAGCACAATCACAAGGAAAACGGCTTGTTTGTGGGACCAGGTCAAAAGTTGACCATTGCAACACTCTTGAGTTTTAAAAAAATAATCCTAAAGTTTTAAAATCATATATATATATATATATAACATCCACAAATTTTTTTAAACATACCCACTCTCCATTCTATATTCTCAAATTCTTTTTATTGAATTTTAAAATGACAAGACGTTGGATCGAGGAAGAAGATATCGCTTTGGCCACAGGTAGGGCGGATGCCGTCGACCAAGCACTGTTTTGATTAGATTGCATCAACATGTAGGTGAAAACTATCATAATATTAATCAAATAAATGAAAGGTTTATGTTTGTTTGAACAAAGTGTGCAAAATTTGAGAGGTTTTTTAACCATGCATTGAACGACGGGGAGGATTTAATTGAGGATGAAATGATTAAGCATTTTGAGAACTTACATTTTAATTTTAACGATGTCTTTTATATTTAAGTATGCTTTGTTAACTTTAACTTTAATAATGTCTTTACTTGTGACGTAATTTTTATTTAATTAGATATGTTTGAGTAAAGATTGGGGGCTTTATTCCATTGCTTAAGTGTTAATAGGAGAAGACAATGGAGCCCCATACACACTTGGCGTTGATGTTATTAGAGATTATGACCATTTGACTAGTCAAATCGTCAAAGTGGACCTTATTATTATAGTCAAAGTCATCCTTACATTATGCCCCTCATGACTAGCTCATTGTCTTGTGCCCAAAGATTAGTCACTTCCCATTTTATATATTTCCTTCATGTATTTATAGACGATGTTATCTCCTCATTTGAATGTATCAAAACATTACAATCAATAATAAAACGATTCTTCCATCTCTACATTTCTTATACAAATCCACAAGCCGGTTTGAGAGTCGCCAACTAGAAACCAAAGCGGCCCTCGGCTGCAGGGCCAAAACAAACAAAACTAAACCAAATATGAAATCGCTTCCGCTAGATTTCTATATGGTATCAGAGCAGGTTACTATCCTGCTCGAAAGAAAAAAAAGAAAAAGAAAAATAAATAAATAAAAAAAGGGAAAAGCAAAAACACGGTAGGAGAAAGTAAAAAAAAAGACGGAGGCTCAAACCAAAACAGACTGTCATGTCAAAGAGACGATAGTCCAAATCAAAACCAAGTCACCATGTCAAGAAAACGGTGGCTCAAACCAAAACAGATTGCCATGTCAAAGAGACGGTAGTCCAAATCAAAACTAAGTCACCATGTCAAGAAGACGGTGGCTCAAACCAAAAACAGACTACCATGTCAAGGAAATGGTAGTCCAAATCAAAACCAAGTCATCATGTCAAGAAGACGGTGGCTCAAACCAAAAAGGGTTGCCATGTCATGGAGACGGTAGTCCAAATCAAACAAAAAAAAAGGCTGCCATGTCACGGAGGCGGTAGCTCAAATCTAAACCAAAACAGACTGCCATGTCAAGAAGACGGTGGCTCAAATCAAACAAAAACAAGCTGCCATGTCAAGAAGACGATAGCTTAAAACAAACCAAAACAGGCTGCCTTGTCAAGAAGACGATGGCTTAAAACAAACCAAAACAGGCTGCCATGGCAAGAAGACGGTAGCCAAACCAAAAGCCAAACAAACAAAATAAAATTTATTTTGTTTGTTCAAAACAAAACAAAATTGTGAGTTTGAAATAATGGTGGCTCACAAACAAAAACAACTCCCTTTTGGCTTGAATGATTCGAATAACCATTTGGGAAAATCAAAGACACTTTTGGTCAAGTTAAATTTTGGATAATCCCACTCTTCAACTTGAGGGGGAGTGTTAGAAAGAGAGAATTTTTAGGGATCAGTCTTGCATCATTTCCCTAGTCAAAGATCACAAGTCAAAGATCCATATTACAAGCCTCTAGTCAAAGATCTCAAGTCAAAAGTCAAAGTCAAAGACATAAATCAATCATTGCTTTATTTAAGCTATTAGTTTTTATTTCTTTTATGATTATTAGTTGTTTTGTTCTCTTATAAATAGCTACTAGGAATTGGTAGCAAGATGTACACAACAATAATAAGAAATATTCTCAATCTTCATTATTCTCTAATCCTCTCCAATTACTACACCAATTCTGTATCAATGCAGTCCTCTAATTTCCAACATGATATCAGAGACCATGTTGAAAAAAAAAAGAAAAAAAAAGTCGAGTTCTTTGAACTTGCGAGAAAAAGAAAAGTCGGGTTCCTTTGAGCCCGCGAGAAGAAAAGTCGAGTTCTTTGAACTCGCGAGAAAAAGATAAGTTGGGTTTTTTGAACCCGCAAGAAGAAAAAGTCGGGTTCCTTTGAGCCGCAAGAAGAAAAGTCGAGTTCTTTAAACTCGCGAGAAGAAAAGTCGAGTTCTTTGAACTCGCAAGAAAAAAAAGTCGGGTTCGTCGAACTCGCAAGAAAAGAAGTCGGATTCTTTGACTCGCAAAAAAAAAGTCGGGTTCCTTTGAGCCCGCAATAAGAAAAGTCGAGTTTCTTGAACCCGCAAGAAGAAAAGTCGGGTTACTTGAACCCGCAAGAAGAAAAGTCGGGTCCAAATCTATGAGCTCGCAAAAAAAAAAAAAAAAATACTCCAACTTGAAGAGGAGTGTTCGAAAAAAAATATATATTACTTGGCAAGTTGGGTGTTATTGGCATACACGCTCCAACGTGAGGTGGAGTATTGGAGATTATGACCATTTGACTAGTCAAATCGTCAAAGTGGACCTTATTATTATAGTCAAAGTCATCCTTACATTATGCCCCTCATGACTAGCTCCTTGTCTTGTGCCCAAAGATTAGTCACTTCCCATTTTATATATTTCCTTCATGTATTTATAGACGAGGTTATCTCCTCATTTGAATGTATCAAAACATTACAATCAATAATAAAACGATTCTTCCATCTCTACATTTCTTATACAAATCCACAAGCCGGTTTGAGAGTCGCCAACTAGAAACCAAAGCGGCCCTCGGCTGCAGGGCCAAAACAAACAAAACTAAACCAAATATGAAATCGCTTCCGCTAGATTTCTATAGATGTGTGCAATGAGCCCTCGGGGGCTCCAATGCATACTAGTTAGCCTAAAGAAAAAAAATGTACAATATTAATGCAAATTAAAGTGATCAAAAGGTTAAACTACTTGATGTAGTTGAATCAAACGTAATAATTAGAAGTTATTGGTTGATACACAATAATTATACAACTGAATTGTCTGCATTGCATTGAGTCATTGCTTCATGGAATTGCAAAGAGTATGATGAAGTTTGATTGGCAATATTCAATATTGTTGAGTTGTTTTAAGCTAAAATAAATTATATGGCAATCAAATCAAAGATGGGTGTTTGATGCACATGATATATTTTTAAAATAACCATCCTAAAGTAAGAGCATGTTTGGCTCTCCTTATTTCCACCTTCTTATAACTTATTACTTTTTCAAAAAGTTAATAAGTTAAAAAAGTGTTTAGGAAAGGTGACTTATTAAATCTACTTATAAGGTTTTATAACATGAAAAAGGAGTTTTTGAAAAGTAAGTAGAGAGTAACTTTTCAAAACTCCTTATGACTTTTTGTGAAAAGTTATAAGGAGGTGGAAATAAGGAGAGCCAAACATGCTCTAAGAGCATAAACAATTGAAAGATTTTTTTACATGATTACCATTATTGATCAGTCTTCGAATGTCTATCAAAATAAACATTTTAATTTTTAATGATTTGAGCTACCAAAATTTCTTAGCTGGATTGAGTTAGGTCATGTGAATATATTTTGATTTTGAGTGTGAGTGTAGGGTTTTCGATTTGATTTGATTTGATTTATATGGATTTCTGAAAGTGATTTTGAAAGTAATTTTTCACAGTCATGGAATGGATCATTTAGATTATGTTGTAAAAAAAATATATCAACTTGGGTCTTTTTTTAAAACACTGCTTACTTCCATCTAATTAATGTAAATTATCCTGATTATGTGGCCTAGTGGTAAAAGGGCCGGTTCTCTCTTTGGGGGAGCCGGGTTCGATTCCCACGGGAGGCATGTGATGGATACCCCCACCCTTGTGGTGGGGTAGGTGGTTGGGAAGTGATGGAGAGACCCTTGACCCTTGTGGTCATGGGTTCGACTCCTGATCCCTCCAGGTTTTACCGGTTCACTACCGTCGTGCCTTCGGGCGGGTTTGTGGGCCGGGTTTTCCCTGGAACAGGAGACGGGTGGGCCGAAGGGCTCTGTCCGTACGGACTAGAGGCCATCTGGGGCCCCTTTCGGCCATTGGGGGCCGCGTACAGAGTACCCGGCAATACTTTAGTTGATCGTTCAAAAAAAAAAATTAATTTAAATTAAAACGGTTCGTACATGTTTAACTAGTTATTGACTTATAGCTTAATATAACCGGTTTATATTCCATTTGGTTGTACCATGCATCTCTATACCACGGGTGTCCAATGTTCGTATCTTGTCCCAACAGACATACAACCTTTTATATATGTTTTGGATTTGATAATCACCTCACCTGTCAGGGATATAACATGAACATAATACATGTATAAACGTATACAAACAATATATACTTCTCCTCAAACAAAGTTTTACTGGGCCCGGAATAATTAACATAAACACTCATATTGAAAAATGAAATTTTCTTGTAAAGGCCATATGGACCAAATCAATTTTAGACCACTCTTTTTGCACTCTAAAACCGAAACTATTTCAATGACTAGTCTCAACCCGATAAAGTAAATTGATAAAAAAAACCTCGTGAAGTCAATCTCTCTTGACTGTCATGCAAAAATTAAAGTTTGTGACCCCGTAAAAAAAATTGAACCCACCACTGCACATGTATATATTAGTGCTTCTATAACAATTAGTGAAATAATTTACTAAATTTGTTCGAGTTAAAGAGAGTGATTATTATTATTATTAGGGAAAATGGATTTAAATACTCCTAACTATAGCCTATTGGCGGATAATACTCCCAACTATTACTTTGGCCATTAGCACTCCAAACTTTCAATTTGTTACTTTCATCACTCCCAGACTAATAGATTCCGTTAGCCACGTCAGCTTAAAACTAACGTCTGTTAGTCTGGGAGTGATGAAAGTAAACAAGTTGAAAGTTTGAAGTGCTAATGGCCAAAGTGATAGTTCAGAGTATTATCCACCAATAGTACTTTAGTACTTTATTTGCCGCATATTATATTGTTTTGTGTGGTTTATGTTTGCCGTGCCGAATTCCTACTCGTCCACATTGGTTTCAGCCGTCAACAAGAATAAAAAGAAACAACTAGAATTGATTTTGACTTCGTTGTTTGACTACCGAATCACAATCACAAGGAGTTCCAACCATTAATTTGGAACAAAAGGTCTACTTTGTTTTGTTGCTTATTTTCGAACAGAAGATTTTGAGAAAACATCAAAACAATAAAGGTTTGTATTCTTATATTAATTTCAAGTTATTAATTAAGATTTGGGTTGCCTACAAATAATATTGATCGGTTGTTTGTTTCCGTTGCCTAGTTTGTTTATTGCTTCTTGCGTTATTAATCATTTTAGTAGTAAAATATAAATACTGTTCCTACATGGTCTAATTAGATATGGGAAAAGTAAAAGTTATGAGTCTGATAATGTTCAAAACCATGCAAGTGAAATCCACGCCGTGTGACACAGTGCGCCTATCAATAGTTGCTACCTTAGAGACCTGAGAAAACATGCTAAAAACGTCAGCACAAAATGCTAGTGAGTTCGCAGGTTTTTAAGTAAAGCGTTTTCAAAAAGAGTTTCCAAAAGTTTCCCAAAGGTTTCCAACAGTTTATAAGTTTCACCCAAAAGTTTCCAAGAGTTTCTAAACGTTACCAAAGTTTTCAAGAGTTTCCGAGAGTTCCCAAAGTCTCCAAAAGTTACCAAAGTTTTCCATAAGTTACAACAGATTTCCAAGGGTTACCATTATGCTAAAAGGATGCCAACCCAAGCATATGAAACCACTCATACGATACCAAGTGCATGACAGTACTTGTGTGAAACCGAACTACCAACCCAGGCATAACTAAACTACCGAACCCACGGTGAACTGAACGGCCGAGCCCAGCCAACCGAACTGCCGAACCACGGCTAACTGAACTGCCGTCCAACGGAAAAACTGAACTATCGTATAGTAAGAACACAAAGTAACACTGGCATAACATGATCAACATAAAAACGAGTACGTAGCATGTTTTTCCCCCGAAAACGTAAACACAGAAAGAGGGGCCGTGAAACTCACATTAGGTTGCGTCTTTGTAACACCCCAACCGATGGCGGAATCATCGAGGTGCCACGTAGTGACGATTGTTCAAAAGCTCATGGTACTAAAATGTAAATGTATAATTATTGAATATTGTTTTACAACATGTGAAATTAAATACAAGACAACAAAAATAAAGATAATTGATTGATTTAATCTAAGTCCAAAGTCCTATGTGAAGCGTCAAGCAGCTTATCCTGAAACATGCACGAAAATAATTTTGTCAACATATGATGTTGGTGAGTACTACTTAGTTTTGTACATATAGTATAAGCTTGAAAAGTAGTACAATTCATGTGTCTAGCATCACCAAGGCATTATGTAAACACGCAAGTAACCAAACAAGACAAAGATCACATGTAAAGTTGTACAATGAAATAGATAATGAGCACCTCAACACGTGTGAGTCTAAAAGAGCACCATAACACAAAGTTATGTCTAAATGAGCACCGTAACATAAGTTACGTCTAAATGAGCACCATAACATAAGTTATGTCTGTATGTAAAGAGCACCATAACATAAGTTATGTCTGTATGTATGATTTTGTATGTAAGTTACGTTCATGTTCAAGCATAAGCACAAAGATAATCAAGACACGTATATGAATTGTAAATAAATAAAAATGTATGTGTAAATGAATATGAAAGCTTTGTATAGTTGTGCATGAATCACCCCAAAAATTGTAAAAGTGAAAAAGGGGATAAGTAATACTCACCTTAGCAAGGTGGTAAGTCTTGTGTAATTGAATAAGTATAATCCAACGTTGCCAAGTATCACCATATGTATAATGTAACAAATAAGTCTAAGTCTATTTAGTCTATAAGTATTTTCTAGGGTTCCGAATTGGGGATAAGTATTCGTTTGATTAATGAATTAAACGTTTAATAAATAAGGGAAATTTGATAATTAAATAAACAAAAGTCTTTTTGTAAATCTTAAATTAAAGATGATCACAGTATAAAGGTTTAAGTGTGAAAATAATTTTTATAAAATTATTTTCTTGAAAATAGAATATTTAATCTATTTATTTCAAATTGTCAAAATGTAATTTTAATATCTAAAAATATTAAAATTAAATAATTTTTAAATTAAAAATTGTATTTCTGTTCTAAATGGATAGAAATAATTTATGTAAAATTTTGGTTCAAAAATATTGAAAAATGAATTTATTATGATTTATTTATGATTAAAACTAACAAAAATTGATTAAAAATATAAAATGAACGGTTTTTCAGAAATCAAAATTATTTCTGAAATGTTTATTGCTATACAAGTTTAGGATAATTTTTGTGGAATTTAATAAAATCGTTTAGATATTTTTATAGAATTTTATAAATAAAATAGAATAAACTTGAATTATTTATTATATATATTAAATAAATAATTTTTCCGAAAATAAAAGTTGTATAATAAAGTTTATTAGTAATATTATATAAAATAAATTTTGTAGAATTTACGTATCACAATAACTATTTTATATGTAATATAAATTAACAAAGCAAAAGAATAGATAAAAAAACGAAAATAAACAAAAAAAAAAGAAGCTTATGGGACTCGAACCCAGGCCCTTTGGCCGGTTCGTGTCCTTGTGTGTAAGGGCATAACCATCTGATCTACCTGAGTTTTAGTGCTCATAATGGTTTTGAAATTTATTTAACTTATGTTACTCGTGAGTTGTCTTCCCCAATCCAACCTTAGGAACCCTAGCCTTTCAATCTGTTCAATTACCAACTAATAACAGAAACTAGTAGAGGGCTTTTAATCATTGACTCAAAACAAGCAAAACCCATAAATAAAATCGTACTTACAGAAAGCTTAAGGTCCGGTTTAGGATCAATCGACAAGGCCAAAGAAAAAGAGCCCGATTAGTGATTAATAGCGAAGCACAGACAAAATTGAGGGTGGGGTTCTCTTAGTCGCACCCTTTAGCTGTTGGGGGATGCCTCAATTTATACCATTACACACGTTTATTTGATTTGGAAGGTTTTGACCCTAGGTGATCAATTGCGCATATTAAGCTCATTGAGAGCTGAAATCTTGGCTATAATTGTTGATATAGACGCGTAATGGTCAAAGGTTGACGTATATTATTATTTGGTCAAAAGGAGACATTAAAGGGTGATGATTTGCTCCACAAATTTCAGTTGTTTTAGGTGTTTTACACAGCAGCGGCAGCAGCAATGATGCGAACAGGGAGGAAGGGACAAGTTGAGCTTTTATATAATTTTTGTTAACATTGAATCAGAAAGAAGGTGTAGCCCAGATGGTTTAGGCGCGTGGTGGTTGCTGACCGGCTCGGGTTCGAGTCCGGTTGAAAGCATTCTTTTTTTTTTTGTTTAATCAGAAATGGGAGTTGGGCTTGGATTGGGCCTGTGTATTTGGGCTGGCAGTGGGCTCCGACTATAGGCATTGGGCCGAGAATCTTGGGTTGTTTAAGTGGGTTATGGTTTGGTTTGGTTTGGTTTAGAGGAGAAAAAAAAATGCATATATAATGACTATATAAAATCTGAATTTTTATTATCATTATTATTATTATTATTATTATTATTATTATTATTATTATTATTATTATTATTACTATTTAAAAAGGAAAAGTGACGGATGTCACAGTCTTCAAATAAAAGAGTAATCCGACACGTGTTCGATAGCCCCAACTAGTGGCGACCTATCAATAAGTTTGCATAAGTGTTTTGACTACTAACCTGAAGGTTAACTAGTCCCCGATTGTTCAGATCTTGACTACGCGTGTTTAAAAGTGTGTTTGAACATTAACCGGACACACCAGACAGACTCGACATCCCGTTGGTGACCCATTACACAAACTAATCAAGCACATAAGGTTAACACACAAGTTTCAAGCATAACACACTTAGTTTGCATCAAAAATCGCATATACGAAGTCGTAAGGTTGAACCAGAAGATTTCTGGGTTTGGTTCGACCCTTAGGGCTTCTGGTTCGACCCATGGTCCCTTAGTTCGACCCTCATGATGTCCATTCAACCTATTCACAAGTTCATTCTACCTAACACATGTTTATTCGACCCTAACACATGTTTATTCGACCCTAACACATGTTACTTCGACCCTAACACGTGTTCATTCGACCTAAACAGTGTTCATTCGACCCCAGGCATGCATCATTTCCCTAGTCAAAGATCACAAGTTGTATTTTAGCCTATAAATTGGAGAGACATAATTAGTTGTATTCATTAAGAAATAAACACAACAATAATAAGAAACATTCTCAATCTTCAATATTCTCTAATCCTCTCCAATCATCAAACCAATTCAGTATCAATGTAGCCCTCTAGTTTCCAACAAACACAATCACAAGGAGTTCCAACCATTAATTTGGAACAAAAAGGTCTACTTTATTTTGTTGCTTATTTTCGAACAGAAGGTTTTGAGAAAACATCAAAACAATAAGGTTTGTATTCTTATATTAATTTCAAGTTACTAATTAGGGTTTGGGTTGCCTACAAATAATATTGGTCGGTTGTTTGTTACCGTTGCCTAGTTTGTTTATTGCTTCTTGCGTTATTAATCATTTTAGTAGTAAAATAGAAATACTGTTCCTACATGGTCTAATTAGATATGGGAAAACAAGGTAGAAATGCCCAAACTTTAAATTAAACAAGTATAACTTGGGCTACGATTAAAGTTACGGGACCCACAAGCAAGCGACGGAAAAGTCTCAACAAGCCGGATCTTTTGGCAAACCAACCTAGCTGTCAAGCCCAAATTCCTTGATTTAAGAACTCTGATTTCGTCAATCTTCAGTTTTCACCCCACTTTCGTCAATCTTTAAAACTTTCGTAATTTAAGAATAACGCGTAAATCTTTGAGTAGCACAATTTACGCCTCTATTTATGCTATGAATTTGAATTTTCTTCTCTTACTATGTAATTTCGAATATGTGGCAATGCCTGCTAAATTTAGAAAATCCCTATATAATGGCTCCTTTGTATTGTATTATGCATTCATATATCAAGAAACTTTTTCTTAATTTTTTTTATTATTGATCGTATTTGCTTCCACCCTGCATCATTATTGTAACTCTATACCAACTCCTTTAGAGTCAGCCGTGTGCGTGTAAGTTAAAAGTAATACCTAACACTGTATTTATATAGGCTCCCACTATTTGCACAATCTCAAATTTTATCCAGACAACCCTATACGGGCCGTAGAGGCCTCTACGGCCCGTATACCACATTTTTGCTTCTTCTACGGGCTGTAGAGACCTCTACGGCCCGTAGGTAATCATTACAATGATTGAATGATTGTCAATCATTGGTAATGACTACCTACGGGCCGTAGAGGTCTCTACGGCCCGTAGAAGAAGTGATATTATTTTTTGACAATGGGGAGGGGAAGGATGGATGTTAATGTGTGGCCTACGGCCCGTATAGACCTCTACGAGCCGTAGACATAAAAAAACATAAAAGGGTTGGGACGAGGTTCAATCTTGGGGACATTATCACACAAACGCACACAAGTCGTCTCGATATAAACCATAAACCAATATAAACCAATGTCGTCTCGATAAGCGTGTAAAACGTGAACACAATTGTTTATAACATAAACCAATATAAACCAATGTCGTCTCGATAAGCGTGTAAAATAAAGATTGTTTAAATAAAACTAAACGTTAACAGAAGCGTTCAAAATATAACCATCGTGGCCGTTTGTGAAGTTTGTGATTATGTGTTTGGTTTTGGACCTCCAAAATATAACCATCGTGGCCGTAGTGGTATCTCCCTATTAGTTGAAACGGGCAATTACATTTTTTACTGCCCGTCTTTCGAACCGTGGCTACACTATGATGTACGCCACTACGGTCACATCGTATCCATGCCGTCGTTACCCTCCTATTCGGCCCCCTGCCTTCCGAAACAGTACGTGAGTATACGGTAATGTAACCATTTTTTTTTTGCTCTTTGATAAACCCACTCTGTGAGGTCTTTAAGAGACCTGAATACCTGCAAAATTTATATACGACTTCAAATAGCAACTAATATATACGAGTTCAAATCTCACAAACCTTACGAGTTCAAATCTCACAAACCCTACGAGTTCAAATAACAACTAATATATACGAGTTCAAATCTCACAAACCCTACGAGTTCAAATAACAACTAATATATACGAGTTCAAATCTCACAAACCCTACGAGTTCAAATAACAACTAATATATACGAGTTCAAATCTCACAAACCCTAAAACAAATTTAGGTACGGGACTAAATATACGAGTCTAAATATGTACACGGGTCTAAATATCTCACAAACCCTAAATATACGAGTCTAAATATACACGGGTCTAAATTATAAACAAGTGCAAATTCATAAACACACCTGATTCGTTTCGTACGAAACATCCGGGACAGGTTCCTCGCCACCGTTATCACCTCCCTCGTACTGTGGATGACTTGGCGGAGGCAAGTAAAATGACCCCGGTTCTTCTACGTACTCCTGGTTCAAATCGGGCAGCAGGTTCAAATCGGGTAGTGCATTCCCGTCACCATAGCGAACAACGGAGCTAACCTCCTCCTCACCACGTTCCACCACGGCTCCGAAAAGACTTTCCGAGACGTGAGATAGGCTAAACGAATGCTCCCATTCATCCGAAACATTACCGTAGTGACCCGAAGACATCGTGGTAGCTTGGAATCGATCGGATTTTTGTGCACCGCGTTTTTAAATTTTCTTTCGTTAACTGAAGAAAGAAGACAAGGAAGAAGAATATATCTGGACCCTCTACGGCCCGTAGAGGCCTATACGGGCCGTATAGGGTTTAATGCTCCCAACAACCAGGTTTTCTACGGGCCGTATAGCCCTCTACGGCCCGTAAAGGGTTAGGTTTTTCAGACTGACACACTGAATGTCAGACACTTCATTCAATGACATCGTACCTCGTACTGCCTACGGGCCGTAGAGCCCTCTACGGGCCGTCTAGGGTTTAAATGCACTCGACCAACCCACCTCTACGGCCCGTAGAGGGCTTTACGGGCCGTAGAGGGTTGAGCATTTATTACACTGACCCTCTATACGGCCCGTAGAGCCCTCTACGGGCCGTAGAGGGCTGTGCAAACTTCCTTTTTGATATTGTGTAAATAACATGACTCATTTATATATAGTGGAAGGAATAACATAGAAAATCACCTTGTGAACCATTCTTTTATGGTATCTGAACACCAAATTAAGCTTCCGAATGTGATTTCATCTGTTATTTATTTCACTACATATAGATACAAAATATAATTACATTTTAAAAATACAACAAATAATGCTAAACATACGTAAAGATTGGATTAATGATAAAGATTTTATATCCGAAATCCGGTCACAAATCTATCTACATCGTCTTCCTTAACTGATATACAACCGTTATAACGATAGTAGTGTATAGAGGTTCACTTAAGCGTGTATAAATTGCTTGGAACTTAAAAATCAACTATCATTAAGTAAAGTACTTAACATAGGATCGAGTTATATACTTACACAATTGTATACGGTATGCATGAACATAATACCAACATAAAATCCAAAAACTAACAAACTAACCGCATTTCGTTATCAGTAACTAGTTGTATTTCTCGTCGGATCTTCTAAAAAAACATTACTTGTAACGATTATGGTTGGAATTTTAATTTGAGGGATGGCCCATTTGGAAATCTCGTGTGAATTTTATCACATTCTTTGACGAAAGACGTTGGGGACATAGGAAATGCCATCACATGCTTTGGAGGCCAATATTGATACATCACATCATTGTTTTGTTAAATTCCAAAAGTAACATTGTAGATCTCTAGGCTAATATTGGTTCATAAAACGCCATTCTATTTGGCAAGGAATATGTCTCGTGACTTCCGAATTATTGTACTTTAAAAGAAATGGGTTTAAAGCCAAGCCAAATAAAGGTTTATACAGTTTACAGTTTTAGTAATTAAGACACCAGCATTCACCACTATTCCGGGGTATATTCCAAACATGAGCAAATTCTTTGTTCTACACAAATAAATGTGTAAAAAAAAAAAAAAAAAATCTGTAAAAAAAATGTGTATATATTGGTGTGTTTAAATGGAACTAGTTTTTTGGTTAACATACTTTTTGTTGAATCATTAATATATCTAGTTAGTCCGTCCGTACTGGACAAACAAATTAGCGCCCCTCCCTTTGTTTTTATTGATTGAAAGAAGGTGGCACAAAATCCAAGGCAACATGGCGTTAAACTTTTAACGCTCAAAGCTTGTTTTTGGATTTTAGCGCCTTTTAAGCCCCCCCCCCCCCCCTCGTAATGGTGTTTGGGGGTGCTAAAATTGGATTAAGGCCTCAATTAAACAATTGGCACCCCATTATACATGATCTTATCGTTGAATAATGCTTTGTCTATAGAACTTTTGGCAACCCCATTAAGTGATGTTCTACAAAAAATTTTCGAATAACTACAATGTACTTAAATAAAATACCTAATCGTGTATACAAAAATCAAATTCATAGATGACAAAAATAGTGTATGCCTATAATTGATATATATATATATATATATATATGGGGATGGTTCATTTCAGAAGAGGTTTTAATGCGAAAAGTGCGAGAAGAATTGTATTAGGTATACCATCCGGTAAAGGGTATATTTTATTGGGTTATGGGTAATCGGGTTGGGTAAACGAGTATATTACCAAATCTCATGAAACCTGTGAAAAAAAATAAAAACTATTCCCAAACCCGGTCCCATACTCGATTAACTAAACCCAAATTCCTCCCAAATGTGTCGGGTTTCGGGTTTGATTGTCATCCCTACTGAGAAGTATCTCCTTTGATAGGAGCGATCACTTAGAGTGTGTGTGTTTAGGGTCGGCTTAAGGGGGGGTGAAATAAAAGGATGGTTGTGGGCCCGCACTTCCTGTAACACCCCAACCGATGGCGGAAACATCGGGGTGCCACGTATTGATGATTGTTCAGTAGCTCATGGTAAATAATAAATTTCAATAAATGATTTAAATAAATTACATACAATTGTTCTAGAATTTGTACATCAAATTGAATAAAACTATACACATATCTTCAAGCATCAATTCAAATCTTCAAGCAAATAGAACCTGAAACATGTTAAGTTGAAAAGGTTTTGGGTCAACAAAAGTTGGTGAGAATTACATAGGTTTTTGATAATTGAATAAAAATGATGTGCAATTCATGTGTCATGTCAATCTAGTCCATATGTGAGAACATACTAGAAATAAATCGAGTGCATAATCAACCCTGATGACTGTTATAAAATGATACATACCATACGCTCATGGTCCAAAATGTTATACGATAACAAACACCCACGTAACCTTTGTAGGAGGCACGTATCCGGGTGGGATTGTCAGTCCAATAGATCTATCAATGTATACCGCCGGCTGATCAATGTTAATGATTATGCTAGAATGGTGCTTACTCTAATCATGCTCAAGACATAATGCAACATAGAAAACACATAGACACATTGATGATTGAATTGCAATGATGATGTTATAAACATGTTTCACCCCAAAAATGGTGATAAATAGAAAAGGGGCTATGTAAAACTCACCTTGGTAAAATGTTATATCTGTTGAGAAATGTGTTGACCAAATTATCAAGTATCACCCTAAAATGAGGTAATAAATATGTCTAAGTCTATCAAGTCTACAAATGTATAAGTTCTAGGGCTTCGAATTGGGGATAATTGCTCGTTTGATTATTATTAAAAATATTCGCCAATTGAGAGAAATTTAGTAAATAAATAACTAAAAATCTTTTTATAAATGTTAAATCTAGGATGGTCACAAGAATGTGTTTAAAGTATAAAAATAATTTTTATAAAATTATTTTCTTTAAAATAGATTATTAAATCTATTTATACAAATTGTCAAACTTTAACTTTAATATTCAAAAATACTAAAATTAAAGAATTTCTATTTTAAAAATCATATTTCTGTTCTAAATAATTAAAAATAATTTGTATAAAATTTTGGTGCAAAAATGATGAAAATTGGATTTATTATGATTTAATTATGATTAAATCTAACAAAAATTGTTTAAAAATATGACATAAATGATTTTACTGAATTAAAAATTATTTCAGTAAAGTTTAATGTTATAAAAACTTAGGATAATTTTTGTGGAAATTAATAAGATCGTTTTGATATTTTTATAGATTTTTATAAATAAAGTGGAATAAACTTGATTTATTTATTATAAATATTAAATAAATGAATTTCAGAAAACTAAAAATTGTAAATAAAACTTTTATCTCAGATTTGATAAATATAATTTTTTTAGAATTTATAAAAAGGTTTTACTATTTA
Source organism: Ambrosia trifida (assembly GCA_028751855.1). Taxonomy (NCBI): domain Eukaryota; kingdom Viridiplantae; phylum Streptophyta; class Magnoliopsida; order Asterales; family Asteraceae; genus Ambrosia; species Ambrosia trifida. The sequence goes on along the minus strand of CM054123.1, from coordinate 91,998,122 downwards.
AAAATGAATTTACAAGATTTAAATGTATAATAAATAATTATAAATGGTTTGTTTTTGAAAATAAAAAAAAAAGTGGAAAAAGGGTGTTCTAGCCGGGACTCGAACCCGGGTAGTCTCAGTCACAGCTCACGAGCACAACCACTTGGCCTAGGCCTGTGGTTGTGTTTTAACTCTGTTTAAATTATATAAATACATTGTATCGAATTGATTTATCCCCAATTCAAGTTTTGCGAACCCTAGATTTTTCAATCGGACAAATCATACACTTTGAACCCGATTAATGTTAGGGTTTATGCTGTGTGATTGCCGACTAATAAAACCCACAAAAAAAATAGAACTAACAGTGTTTGTTTCGTGGATAATTGCCGGGTCAAAGATATAAGTCAACGGCGTTCAAAATCGTAATAACAGAGGTGTTTCAGAAGAATTGGGGGTTAATAGAGATGAGTGAGCGAGTTGTTAAGGCTCAAGGATATCCAATTTATATAGAGGGTCGATGGATTGGGTTAATTGGTAAGGTTGACTCACGAGTTAATGTTATGCGCGTATAACATCAATTAGTCAACAATTATTGGTAATAATCGTGTAATCAAAGATGAACGAGGCCGGAAATAAAGAAATTTGCCATACTTAGATAAATCACGCGTCAAAGGAACCATATTGACTGGTCTAAGAAAGGAAAATAAAATAACCATATCTGCTACTGCTTGTTCGCTGATTTAGGAAAGAAGGAAGGGAAAACGAAATTGTATATTAATATAAATAGAGTTGGAATAGAAACAAATATCAAGGCTAGCTCAGGTGGTGATAGACGCGTGCATGTGTGTTGTTTGATCCCGGTTCGATTCCGGTTAGCAGCATATATATATATATGTTTTTTTTTTTTAAACAGTAAGAGGGGAGGAGGTGGTTAGTGGGCTGGGTATGGGCTTCTGATGGTGGGCTGATTCAATTGTGTGGGCCTCCGAATATTCTAAAAAAAAAAAAAAAAACAATGGAAAGGAGTGGGCTTATGCAATAACTTATTTATTTTTTTTTTTTTACAAAAATCTGGATTATTATTATTATTATTATTATTACATATATATATATATATATATATATATATATATATATATATATAAGTTGTGTGGTCGGAAAAAGAACTTAAGCACATTATGAAATAAATATAATATACGTATTAAAATTTGAAAACTTTTGCGATGTTACACTTCCCTAGTGCCCCCAATTCTAAAAAGAAAATTACATGTAGGTGATTTTGGCTTAATGATTTATGATTATGCATACTCAAAAATTCTTTTATTTTTTCAACTTTTTTACGAAAAGGACCCAATTTTATTATCCACTTTAGGCCTCAATTTTTTTAAGCCGGCCATGTATATATATTGCAATGTGGGATTTAGTGAAATGTGTGAACCAATGAGCCATCTAACAAAGTAATAAGCACGCCAACGAAGAAGCGAAACCCTCTTCTAGCTTTCCTTGTCCATAGCTCAACTAGTTTACAAGCGAACCAATTTCAAGGTGAGTCTCAAGCCGAGCAAACTTTTTGAACATGCAAACAAAGAAGCAATAAGGGCCCAATTCAGGTAAAACAGAAACACCAAAACAAGATAATGAACAAACTCATTCAATTCTTTTAATTGCAAACCAAAGCACGCCATTACAATGACCCAGTCGGCTTTTTTGGCGGGTAGATATATATTAGATGGCCCTTTGATTATTAGCGAGATTATGTCTTGGGCTAAAAGACGGGATAAAGATTTATTTTTGTTTAAAATAGACTTCGAAAAGGCGTACGATAATGTCAATTGGAGGTTTTTGGTGTCTATTATGAAACAAATGCGGTTCCCGGATAAATGGTGTGATTGGATATATGGGGTCGTGGAGTCAGCGGCATCCTCGGTCCTGGTTAATGGCTCTCCTACGTTTGAGTTTTCATGCAGCAAAGGTATTAGACAAGGTGATCCTATCTCGCCTTTTTTATTTATTTTCGTTATGGAGGCCTTTTCTAGTATTATTCGTAAGGCTTGTGTTATGGGGTCGTTTGACGGGGTGCGTTTGCCTAATGATGGCCCGGTGTTATCGCATTTGTTGTATGCGGATGATGCTATGGTGATGGGTGAGTGGTCGCAATTTAATTTTAAGTCTCTTAGAAGAATGCTTCGGGTCTTTCACTTATGTTCGGGCTTGAGAATTAACATTCATAAGTCTACTTTATATGGGATTGGGAAGAGTCTTGCTGAGGTGCAATATATTGCGATTACTTTAGGGTGCCGGGCTGGGGAGACCCCTTTTAAATACCTGGGCATTCAGGTGGGGGGTAACATGTCCAGAGTCAATAGTTGGGAGCCAGTGGTTCAGGTTTTCAAAAAACGGTTATCTTTGTGGAAGGCTCGCACTTTATCAATGGGGGGCCGGTTGGTTTTGGTAAAATCTGTATTGGAGAGCCTCCCATCGTATTATTTTTCATTGTTCAAGGCCCCTGTTGGAGTTATTAATTCGCTTGAAGGTCTGATGCGGCGGTTCTTATGGGGTGGGACGGATGAGATTGGTAAGATTCATTGGGTGGCTTGGGACCGTGTGACTAAGCCTAAGGTCGACGGTGGTTTGGGTTTGAGTTCTTTAATTGATGCTAACCGTGCGCTTTTGTTTAAGTGGTTGTGGAGATACAAAATGGAAGAGAAGGCTTTGTGGCGTAGGGTGATAGAGGCGCTTCATGTTTCGAACCGTAGATGGGATATGTTGCCTTGGAATAAACAGTCTTCAGGCCCGTGGAGTAAGATGGTGAAGGTGGCATACGCCACTAAAATTAATGGTATCAATGTTTTAAATATGATTCGGGGTTCTATTGGGAATGGGTTGGATATCCGGTTCTGGGTGGATACGTGGATTAATGATGTTCCTTTGAAAGAGTTATTCCCGAATTTATTTGTTCTTGAAAAAAATAAGTGGTGTAGAGTGGCCGATAGAATTTGTGGCAATGGTGAGGATAGGGGTATTGCGTGGGAGTGGAAGAGGTACCCGGTTTCTAATATGGAGATGATGGAACTTATTCAATGTCATCGTATGATTGGGACGGTTAGCTTGTCTCAAGCCAGTGACTCGTGGAAATGGAATAGTGGTTCGAATGGGTCATATTCAGTCAGTGGGGCTCGTAAGTGGTTGCGTAGTGGTGATGGGCCGGTTGAAGGGTTCCGGTTCAAGTGGTGCAAATGGCTCCCTAACAAGTGTAACGTTTTTATGTGGCGCGCCGCGTTGGATAGACTTCCTACGGCTAGTGCTCTTGCTCGTAGGAATGTGTTTGTGGGAGATGGGTCGTGTAAGTTTTGTGGAGAGGTGACTGAATCTTTAGAACATGTTTTGACGGCGTGTGCAGTTTCGAACGGATTGTGGATGGGTATTGCTTCGTGGCTCAGGTTGCCGCCTCTGTTCGTGTTTTCTGTTCATGACATTCTCAATATGGTGGACCAGTTCGATATGTCTCCTTCAAGGAAAAAGGTTTTATATGGTATCTTTATTATTGCTTGTTGGAAGATTTGGATGACACGGAATGAGGTTATATTCAGACAAGGATCGGTGAATGTGATGAAGATGCTCTCAGAGATTAAGGCGATTAGTTTTCTTTGGTTTAATAGTAGATCTAAAAATGATAGGATTGATTGGAAAGGCTGGTGTTGTTTTGATGTAACTTGATGTATTGGTTGTGTGGGTATCTCCGTCTTGGAGATAGCCCGGTTGTGTTTTAATGAAGTTAGCCTTTCAAAAAAAAAAAACTATTCATTTATGCTAAACCATTATCTAAGAAAACAAGAAACATAAACCCCTCAAATAGAAAAATTAAGTAAATGCTCCATATTTTACCTAAAATTTGACTCCATAAATAAAACTTACTAATTAAGCCATTAAACTATTAGACTATGACAAGACTAGCCCAACAAACAAAACCATTATCCTATGACTACGATACAAGCAAGCATCATTAATTAGGCATTGATCGATGTCGTTTGGTCGGTCAAAAGAAAAGATTAAATAGTATATGGAAGTCGAGTCGTCTCCACAGGGAATTGGTGGAAAGAGTAGTTTTGTAAATTTTACTATTAAACTAAGACCTAATTACTTTGCTTTTGCTTTGAATTAAGAAAACGGATTTGAAAAGTTGTAAATAATAATAATAAAGAAGTAACCCCCTCCGAGTTTCCGGTTCAATGATTCACCCAAACCTGGTTAAATGATAGGATACCACATAGACATGGCTTTGTTAAACGATTTTAAATCAAGTGATAACTGAACACAAGTTTTTAATAATAACCTGTACAATTCAATCACCAACCCACATGTATCAATTACCCTCCCAATAATCAAACTGCTCACGATGCAAGAAAACCGAATGCGAATGATTAAAAGATAAGTAATTGAAACACACATAAATTGTTTAAATGATTAAAACCACAAATATTCTTCAAGTGAATAAAAAACAATCCAAGAACCAAATCAAACAAGTTTAAAGGTTTCACAAACGAACCGTGCACCCGGAGGTGGTTACATAAAGAAACTAGCCGCTCATCATGATTATGTATGCTTCCATGGATGATTTTGATGATTGATGCATGAAAAGAATGATTAAAATGTGTTTTGGAATGATAAAATTCGTCCTAGAATGGTCCAAGACGGCTAGGGTTGAAGTTCTTTCCGTTTGTGGAGTAAAGAACCCTTAAATATGGCCAAAACCCGAAGTTTCGCGTCCATATTCAGATAGGGGCGCAAGCTTGCGCCCCTGGTGAAGTAGGTTGCGTCCTAAAGGGTGCAGAACAGCCAAACTTTGCCTGTCAACGCAAGCTTGCGCCCTGCTGAGGTAGGTTGCGCCCCTGTCTGCTAGTAGGTTGCGCCCCTGTGTAAAAATTGGCCATTCTTCGTGTTTTCATCCCTGGTGCTCTCGGGTGACTTCCAATCCTTCTTAACTTGTCCCGAAACCCTTGAATATGCTCCGCTTAATGCTTTTCACCACCGTGCACCTGCAAATCACAAACATTCTCAAAGTAACCATGTTCCATGCAATAAATCACATAAAAACACATAATTAAATACATCTTAATATGGTAAAACACCCTCTCATCAGGCATTAGCAACCATGGGACGAATTTGGGTGGCGAATGGCGATCCTCGTAGCAAAATTACACGGATGGTGTCTGTGGTTTTCATGTAATAACGCCTTAAGGTACTAAGCAACTTTTTTAACTTCTTTAGGACCCATGGTTTAGTTTTTGTAACGAAAATGGGTATTAAGGTTTGTTTTTGTAACAATGTTAGGTACTAATACTAACTATCGTTAAATTTTCTGTTAACTTTTGTTAAAGTGATTAAAATGTCTTTATATAAACTAGAGGGGCCATTATGTATTAAACTTCATTTACAAAACCTTTAGTACCCAAACATGAAACTTTAGATAAACCAAAGGGACTAACCATGTAATTAACTCATTATTTTATTAAATGTATTTATTTTTTAGATTTATAATTAAATAAGGAATATTTAATTAAAACATTGTTTTATTAAAAATATTTATCCCATTATTTATAAAAATAAATCCAAGTTATTAGATTAATAGTTGTAACCATAAAGAAAACATTTAACTTAATGTTGGATGGACTTGTGTTATGGTTACAACTATTAATCTAATAACTTGGATTTAACTTATAAAAATGTTTTCTTTATGTGATTGAATTAAGTGTTATTTTTGGCTAAAAGGATGCAAACCCAATTCAAGAAAATTAAAAAAAGATAGAAAGAAACAGAAGTTGAATTTTTATAAATAAAAAAAAAAGATTTTTTTTTCTTCTTCAAGAACTGGCGGGCTTAGTAGGTTTGGACCTACAAGGTAAAAATCATTTTTGAATTTCATTAAAATCCATAAGTAAATTAATAACATTTAGAACGTTTTATCTATCTTAGAAGTGTATTTATTTTTATAAATAATGGGATAAATATATTTAATAAAACAACATGTATTTATTTTTAAGATTTATAATTAAATAAGGAATATTTAATTAAAACATATTATTTTATTAAATATATTTATCCCATTATTTATAAAAATAAATACACTTCTAAGATAGATAAAACGTTCTAAATGTTATTAATTTACTTATGGATTTTAATGAAATTCAAAAATGATTTTACCTTGTAGGTCCAAACCTACCAAGCCCGCCAGTTCTTGAATAAGAAAAAAAATCTTTCTTTATTTTTTATTTATAAAAATTCAACTTCTGTTTGTTTCTATCTTTTTTAATTTTCTTGAATTGGGTTTACATCTTTTTAGCAAAAAATAACACTTAATTCAATCACATAAAGAAAACATTTTTATAAGACAAAATTACACGGATGGTGCCCGTGGTTTTCCTAAAGTAACACCTTAAGGTACTAAGCAACTTTTTTAACCTTTTCAGGGCCCGTGGTTTTGGTTTTGTAACGAATTTGGGTACTAAGCATTAACAGAGTTAAAACTAACTGATCCAACCCCTCACGTGCATCTCACGTGAGGGTATAATAGTCATTTCGTTTTATCCTAGAAGATTAAAGCCACAGGCACGTTAATAACAACAGATTCAACCCCTCATCCTTTCAAAGCATTCTTCTTCCATAACAAAGCTAGTCGATCAGCACCATGGTGAACCCAATCTTCTGCCATTGTGGTTGTCCTGCAAAGATTAAGACCTCGTGGACCGACACTAACCCTGGTCATCGCTTTGCTTGTTGTCCAAACATGGTAGGTTTCAGTTTTTTGCCCTAATTATTGATCTCCCCTAATTATTGCCCTAATTTTTTTTCAGCAAGGCTGTCGCTTTTTTGGTTGGATTGACCCCCCAACATGTCGTGGATGCACTGAAGTCATTCCTGGTCTGCTGAAGTCAAAAAAACACTTTGGAAGAGAATGTCGTGGCTCTTCAGAGTCAACTTGATGATACGAGGAAGACACATCAGGCGCAACTAGACATTAAAAACAAACAACTGATGTTTTGTTGCTCAATGTTCCTCCTGTTGCTGGTTTTGTATTTTGTCAAGTAGGGTCAAGTAGGGTTTAGTAAGTCTTTTGTAATAGATGGTGAATGTCTATGGAAATCAGGTCTTTTGAATCTTTTGTATGGAATTAGTAAGTCTTTTGTAGTAGTGACAATGTATGGAAATCCTGAATTTTGGCATTAATATATGGAATTCCTCTTTTTTGGCATATGTGTTTGAATGTGTTGTGTTTTAAGGCTGATAATGGGTCAGATTCACCATGTGTTGTGATTGTGTTGTGTTAAATATTCAGCTGTTGGATATGGGTCAGCTGCTGATATGTGTTTGCAGCTGCTGATATGTGTTGATGTGTTGTGTTTGGATATGGGTCAGCAGCTGTTGGATATGGGTCAGATGATATGTGTTGAATAAGGGCTGCTGCAGGTTAACAGATGGGTCAAAACAGTAAGGGCTGCTGCAGGTTAACAGATGGGTCAAAACAGTAAGGGCTGCTGCAGGTTAACAGGTCACAAACATGCTGTTGGATATGGGTCAGCTGATATGTGTTGAATAAGGGCTGCTGCAGGTTAACAGATGGGTCAAAACAGTAAGGGCTGCTGCAGGTTAACAGATGGGTCAAAACAGTAAGGGCTGCTGCAGGTTAACAGGTCACAAACATAACTGATTCAGCTTTAACTTTAAAACAGATGGGTCAAAACAGGTCACAAACATAACTGATTCAGGTTAACAGATTCAAATACTGATCAAACATAACTGATTCAGGTTAACAGATTCAAACACTGATCAAACATAACTGATTCAGGTTAACAGATTCAAACACTGATCCAAAAAAACTGATCCAAACAAACTGATCCAAACAAACTGATCCAAAAAACTGATCCAAAAACAGATTCAAAACACATTCAAAACAGTGATTCAAACACTCATGTAGCCTTTGACTTAGACTTTCTTGAACCCTTTGCAGCTCCAGCCTTGGAAACCTTAGATGTAGACCCATTTGCAGGCTTTCGCTTAGATTTTTTTGCCTTAGAAGATGCTGATCCTTCCTTTTGACCCTTTTCAGCTATTGTACTTGAACTTGGATCCATTATTGTAAGTGCTTTGCTTGGGCCTCCAAAATGTGGGATAGAACCTTTGCAAACAGCTCGAAGTTTTTTTTTATCATTTCTGTAGAAGCTAATTTCTCTCCTTGTTTCCACTGCATGCCTTTTAACAAGATCTTTTACTACTTTCTTATTTGGAAACTCTTGACCAACAAAAAACAACAAACTCTTACTCATTGCTTCCTTTCTAATCATTCTCAATTTTCTTTTCCTATCCTTCTCTATATCTTCACCTGATGATGAACTACCAAATGAATCACTGTCCAAAGTTTCTTCTACTTCTTCTACTTCTTCTACTTCTTTGCCTTTATCATCATTCTCTAGATAAAACATAAAACCCCTCATATCAACTTCCCCTTCTTCAATAAGGTTTTCAGGATCCACAATATCATCATTAGAGTCACCTCCATTGTCAGAATCATATCCATTTGATGGATTCATCACTTCATTCAAAACAGTCTCAAAAGCATCATCAATAAGTTGCATATCAACAGGGCCAAACTTTGCACTTTCTTGCTGGAAATTTTTTAACATAACAGTGCTTTTTCCAACTTCAACATAAACACTAATCTCAGGTTCACCACCCAAACATTTCAACATACCAACAACATTAGACTTATCGGTTAAAGGCCTCAATCCAAAGTCTAAGTTATCACCGGGAATTAGATAATGAAAATACAGAGTACACCCGTCACCATAACCAAGTTGTGAAGCAATCTCGTGTAGTTCATTTACACTAAATGAATCCTTGTTAATCAAATCCACATAAGTAATCTTACCATTTGCATAAACCCGATCAGGAAACTCTGTAAAAACACCTCCATGGTGTAGCTTTACACAAAATAACTCTTGATATAAACCTACAACACAAAAAGCAAAGATTTTTATAAAAAAACGTATTTTGTAAAGCTGGAAAAAACGATTCTGTGATTGATATGTCTCACCGTAAACGTGTTCATGGTAATCATCATCTTCCTTTCTTATGTTCCACATTATTCAACACCAAGCATGCACAAACCCTAATCCCCTATTGCTCTGTTTACGAAGGCTGCTGTGTTTGTGTCTGTGTATGTGTAGAAGTTGAACGATCGTTCTTTTGTTATTATTAATATTAATTTGAAAGATTAAAATATAGGATAAAACGAAATGACTATTATACCCTCACGTGAGATGCACGTGAGGGGTTGGATCAGTTAGTTTTAACTCTGTTAATGCTTAGTACCCAAATTCGTTACAAAACCAAAACCACGGGCCCTGAAAAGGTTAAAAAAGTTGCTTAGTACCTTAAGGTGTTACTTTAGGAAAACCACGGGCACCATCCGTGTAATTTTGTCTTTTTATAAGTTAAATCCAAGTTATTAGATTATAGTTGTAACCATAACACAAGTCCATCCAACATTAAGTTAAATGTTTTCTTTTTGGTTAAAACTATTAATCTAATAACTTGGATTTATTTTTATAAATAATGGGATAAATATATTTAATAAAACAATGTTTTAATTAAATATTCCTTATTTAATTATAAATCTTAAAAATAAATACATTTAATAAAATAATGAGTTAATTACATGGTTAGTCCCTGTGGTTTATCTAAAGTTTCATGTTTGGGTACTAAAGGTTTTGTAAATGAAGTTTAATACATAATGGCCCCTCTAGTTTATAAAAAAGGCATTTTAATCAGTTTAACTAAAGTTAACAGAAAATTTAACGATAGTTAGTATTGGTACCCAACATTGTTTAAAAAACAAACCTTAATACCCATTTTCGTTACAAAAACTAAACCATGGGCCCTAAAGAAGTTAAAAAAGTTGCTTAGTACCTTAAGACGTTATTACATGAAAACCACAGGCACCATCCGTGTAATTTTATCTTCTTTCTAATTCATGTAGAAGACTCCAATGACGTGATTACAATTCATGATGTTATCATAACTCTTCATAATTCTAGGACAATTCCTCATACACTCAAATTATCCATTTTACCAGCTTTAGTATTTTAGCAAAAATAAATGCAAGCTACATTTACTATCTTTTTTTTCTTTCGAAAAAGTAATTACTATTAGACTATCTCCGACGGACCCTTATGGAACAAGCCCTTAGATGCCTTTGGAGGCCTTTAACATTGAAATGCATCCATAATAAGGCTACATTGTGTGCAGGGTGTGGAGCTCTTTCACGCTACCATCATCACACCGTATGTTGCGTGGAAAGTGGCGTGGGGCAGGTTGATGGGAGATTTCTACGGGCGTCATACAAAAGGTGAAGATCGGTCATTGGTGAGATGGATGGCTGTGGTTTGTTTTTGGGTTATGGATGATTTTTTATTTGGTTATTTGACTTTTTATTGGTTCTTTGACTTTATTTTTTTTAAACCTATCTACACAACCATCAGTCATCACACCGTGGTTTTTTAGGGGTCGGATGGGAGACGTGGCTGCCAAATGTCGTTTCATGTTTCCTTCGCTCCATAACCACACCACGTGTCTAACGAGCCCTTAGGTGAAGTGCCCTTGCACAAAAGCATGAGTTTGTCTTGGTTCTTACATTGAGGTGGGCTTAAAGTAATAAAAAAAAAATTTTATTTAAATATCGTGTGTAATGGGTAGGTGATGAGGTGAAAATTAAAATGGTAAGAATATTTGTAGAGCTGAATATAAATTTGTGTTTTTAACAATTTGTAAGGATATTATGTGGCACATAACATCGGAGATATTCTTATACCTATGACTTATTTTTTTTTTCTGTTTTATAATGTTATCTAGCTCACGTGTGTATAATATACTATCATTTGTAAATAATGCTGTAGATTGGACATCCAATAAAATTGGAACAATCGAGGGGATAACCTGATTATAAACACATTAGTTAAACCATTGTCCAATTACTTCAAATATGGTAATTTATTACTTTTATGAATTATGATCACGTGAGCAACACTACCGGAAAGCACAATCACATGCGTAGTTCATATTTTATTTTTATACACGCATGTATTTTTTTTTCTCTTATATACAACACAACACCAGTACTGGTGAAGTCTGAAGATTAAATCGGTGGGACCTGACCATTTTTTTCAATCAGTAGGGGCCGGATTCAATTTATATAAAAATTAATTACAGAAATCGCAAAATTCCACCAATGAGCCAAAAAAAGGGCGGGGCCCGGGACATCTCCGAGCCTCCACTATGCTTCGCCCCTGTGCAACACGACTAGTTTTAACGTTTATGATCACATAAAGTGATAAAACCATGAACGTATATACATTGGTAATGAAGAACATATACCTAGAATAAGTCTCGTTAAAGTTTATAATCAGATACGAGAATGAGATAATCAAATACGTACCTCAATCTTGCAAGAAAAATAATTAAATGGCATCCAAAAGACAAGTTGGCCAAACGAACAAGATTTTACTTTTGACAATGAAGTATGGCACACTTATGTCATTTTCAAGAAGCATGATTTAACTCATCCATGAGTCATGACATCCACCACCTTCCCCTACCCCCTTTGCATTTTTTACATTATATTATTTTAACCGAAAATGCTTATACCAAATAATACAATCATCATCATCATCATCATACTCAATTTATCCCACCTAGGGCTGGCAATGGGTAACCTGTTTAAGACACGATTAGACCTGTTAACTGAAAAATCCACTATTTCAATTTTTACTTTCTTTAAAATAATTAGAATTAAGAGGCAAAAATTCCTCATTTCTCTTTTTTGGTACATAAAACGTATAACTGCGTTATAAACATGAGATATAAGGTAGTTAAACGAGTCGTGTTCATGTTTAGAACTTGTGTTGTTCGCGTCGTCAGAAACCTGTTAAACCTGCTAAGACACGATTTGCCAGCCCTAATCCCACCTATACCAAATAATACAAATAATTTTATTTATTTATTTATTATTATTATTATTATTATTATTATTATTATTATTATTTTGTGGTTTATACCTAAAATCTTTCTTTTAAAAGATACATGGCTCTACCAAATGGGTGAAGCATAAAAATACAAGTTCAGAAAACCTACCCTAATTTGCATTTTGATTCATAATTTTACATAGTTCCCCTATCCTTTAGTATACTTTACATAATGACCACTTGAACTAATAATAAATACAACTTTTTTAGCCATTCTTATCAAGACGTTTGGCTCCACCATATTTTTTTAAAAATTTTCATATAGATTTTAAAATATGATTTCTAAGCATTTGAATATAGCATTGCAATATGCTTATTTTTATCAATGTTTCGATGAAAATTTTATTAAAACCAAAATGTGACTAATGATGCAAAAATATCGAAACACAAACGTAGAAATCATCAAAGCTAGTTCAAGATTCCAATTGGAATGAGAGTACTTTATATAGAAGTGATCTCTGTGAAATAAGTTTAAAAGTAATTAAGTTACAATATGTCCCATCAAGCTTAGCTTTATTTACTCTTTATACCCTATACTTTTACATTTATATTAAGGGCATGTTTGGTAGCCTTTTAACGAGGCTCTGAACCGTTCAGCTCTGAATGGTTTAGCATTCAGACTGTTTGTTTTAATATAAAAAAAGGATCTAAATGGAATGGTTAAAAGCTGAATCATTCAGACTTGGTGCATAGCTGAATCATTCAGAGCCGCTTAACTATTCAGACATTTTAATGATTCAGCACTTAATCAACCAAACAGCCCCTAATTCTTTTTCTTTTTTCTTACCAAACCAGTTTTTTTGGTACACGGCCCGCTCACTTTTAAGATATAATCTTCTATAAAATTTAGAATATAACGTTGAGACTTTTTTACCTTTATTTATGTTTCAGTGTGAATTTCATTACAAACGAAGTTGTGTGTGATAATCTACAAGTCATCAAAGCGCGCAAAAACATACAATTTTTCAGTTAAATGAGACAACTTTTGTGTACTAACTATTGCAAATAAACAATTTTTATTTGTACTGGTGAGTTGTCCGCGCATTGCGGCGGGTACCACAAAACTCCGGTTGGTGATTTTCAGAGCATGCACAAGTTGTTATTTGCCTCAATTTGGTTTTGATCCATAACCATAACTTTCGATTAAGGTATTTCAAAACCGATGGGTTTCAATTATTTCAGCTTAGTAAATCGGTTATGAACATTGGGTCCAACCAGTTGTCGACTAATAACCGAAAATTTAACTTAAGATGAAAATTATCATAATATCATCTAACCTCATGAACCAGTGGAAATTTTGTGAGCGATGTCTTATTCCAAGCCTTGCTAGAGTTTTGGCTTCTCTTTGCGACAACATGATGCTTGCATGATTTGGTATTGTTTGTTGAATTGATAGAAATGGAGCACAATAGATAAATGCCATGATTGCAAACTGTTTGGGAAGTTGTGGTTATCTATGATGTTATTCTTGCTCAAGTCATTTGATTTCTATATTAACTGAAGCAATATAAGCAAGGTATAAAGTAATGCTTTTTTTAATTATGTTTTAATTTATGACACACTTTGAATTTAAAGTTTAACTTATTGCATGGAAAAGCTTTATTAATTGATTTTGAGAATATGCAAAATAAAAGTACATGTGTATAAAAGCAGAAACATCAATCCAAAAAATAATCCACCCTAAATTTGAAAAGTTAAATACATATGTGTCATCTTAAAGTTCCAAATTCAACATAGATGTTTATAGTTTCGTGCATTTAAAGTGTGTTTAAAGATTTTGTTATAACGATATTAAGTTTAAACCGTATGCCAAACTTAGTTTATCAAAGCAAACAACATAAAATTTTGGTTGGTTTCACTTATTAATTGACCGAATTTAGATAAAGAATACATAAAAAAATATAAAATGGATATAGTTAAAACTTAAAAAAGTGCCTAATTACTATATTGTTAAACATAATCCATTAATATAAACAATACAACTTAAATAAATAAAAACCGCACTGCAATGTAAGAAATACATAGCCTAAACATTTTCAAATATTAAAAGTAAACCAAACCACTTGGTACGATATGAATATCCTAAACCGAAGGACATACAAGAATCGAGACAACTCTTATACATGATCAAGACCATTTTGTTGGTTTTAATATTTAACAATGCTTAAAATAATAGAAAGCGCACCTGAGTGTGAAAACCTTCGCCGCTATTGATCATCTTTTGTGGGGTTGACACCTCCATTGATGGCTTCTACATAGTTTGTTCCGTATTCTTTTGTTCAAATAAAAAGAAATACGTCAACCCCATTTATACTAACCTAATTGGATAATTGCAAACCATTTAAAGACAATGCATAAAGCAAAAATATAAAAAACTTAACACACAACAAAAAATGAAAGTCACCACTGCCATTGATCATTGATGTGTTCTCCATAAGGTCTTCGTGTTTCTTTCATTCAAAACAAACAAATATCAAACAACATAGGAATTAAAACCAAAAACTGAAAAACCTACATTTGATCTGCTGGGATTTTTGTGACGTCTAAAAATATATGGTGAATAAAGAAACTAGTCATTTTCCCATTTGTACACAAATAGGTGAGGTTTTCAATATATATGTTTTGGTTTTCAAGATAACACAAATTCAACTTTTCAACTCCTCTTTTTGGTTTTGAAACTAACTCTAACATTGCCCAAGTCACAAATGTTATAGTAATTTAAAGAGACATAAATTCAACTTTTCAACTTTTTATCTAAGTATTGAAACTCCCCCTTAAATTGTCACAAATGTTATAGTAATTTAAAGAGTGTAGAAAACACAAGGTTGCCACTAAATTAACCTCATTTACTATTGTACCGTAAGCATAAACACTTGTATTTACTTAAATTTTACGGTCATCCTTCCCTCATACTTTATAATATAGTATAGATTACACATAATTTTTAACCAAACGGATACCGTCCGGACAACCTCATATCAGTAGTTCAATACCAATACCTGTATTCGTTTTTATAGTGTATGGTTTTGATCCATTTCAGTTTCAATATTTTTTTGATATTTTTTCACTATCTATACCCAGTGGTTAAGCTTGGAGATTAAATCAGCGGGGGCCGAACTCAATTCATATAAAAAATTGCCTACGAAAATCGTAAAATTTCACTATTGCGCCGAAAAGCGGCAGGGCTGCACCCCGGGCCTCCACTATGTTTCGCCCCTGTCTATACCTAAATGGTATCATACCGCAACATAACTTTTTAACTCACAAGTTTATAGTTTTAACTTTTACTTATTGTTATTATTATTTATGTTTTATGTATAGAACGAATTCTAAAGGGGTTATGGGATTCATACACCATGTGACGTCACATTATGGGGGTGTGACATCATATTCTGGGGTATGTGGCAGCCTGCTATTGGTATGTGACGTGGGCCAGGGTGTATGAATCCTAAATAGTGGGTGTATGAATCCTAATTACCTTCTAAAGCTATCACGGGGAGAATCTCAATGGTTATCATTGGTTATCATTATATAGTACCTTAAGGTATCAAATAACTTGATTTTACAAAAAATAAATAAATACATAAAACTAAAGTTTCAAAACACCATCATTTACCGTACTGCATGTGACATAATAATAAAGTTAGCATGATGCTGCAGACATGTGACATGGTTTTGTTGACTTGACCATGAAGTTCTTGAAACAACATATGAATTTTGCCACTTTGTTCTTGATGGACAATGGCCACCCTTTCAACATGTTGCCAAATATCCTAACAGAAAAGAATTCTCATATGTGACTAGTTACGATAATTATTTAGGAAACCTAATCAATTATCGAACCTGGCCTTTGTTGTGTTTTCCCTGTTTCGCATCTATGACTTGGATTAAAGGATATTGGATGAACAGTGACCCTCTCGGATGAAAACAGAGGGTGGGGGGAAAGTTCGATAAAACACAAACTATATTATTCCACACAATATACAAATGAGCAGTGGCGAAGCTTGACCCGAAACTTCGGGGGGTTGGAAGTCACCGAGGGGTCGAAAACCAGTTTTGGGGGTCGAAACCGTATATACCCAAAAAATTATATACGAATACTAAATAATCGGAACTTCTGAGCGAATTCGGGGGGATCGACCGCCCCTCCCCGCCCCTTAAGAGTTGCGCCAATGCAAATGAGTGTGATGGGCTATTTATACATACAAGATATTGGTGGTTTAATAACCGTCTATTAACTAACCAACACAACCCTTCCTAATAACCGACATAACTATAATCAAACCGACATGTTTCTGTTTTGGTGCCTTTTTCAGCGGTTTGACTTTTTTTGTTGACTTTTGAACATACTTCTAATTTCATGATTAACTTGATCCTAACAGCCTTTTACTCGTTCAATACTTAAAAAAAGTAACATATTTACTCTTTTATAAAGTTACTATTTTACCAAGAATATAAATTTAGCAACTGGGCTGCCCAATTCCCAAACCTCACATGTGGATATGATAGAGATGATAATTTGCAATACTTACTTATGCATGTATATACTATACTAGGTTAGATATCTTTATATAGAAAGTTGGGTGTGTGTTTTATATTAAAAGGATAACATGTTTAATTGAACACATACAACCTTCTAATCATATCTGTTATAAAACGATTAAGATTGTTATTGTAATAGTATTGTTACTATAAAAAAAACTAACGTTACAGCTTTAATAAGGATCCGTATTGCTGCATATATCCAACATGCACCAATTTTCAACAGCATATATCATCTCTACAGGTTGCACAAAATCGTCTCACAGTCTCGCACCACATCTAACTTTAACCAGCAAAAAAAGCGAAGCATGGTTACGATCAAGTTAGTGCAAAGCTTTTGCTTGTGGACCTTTAGTGTATGAAGTGCATACATTATACATCTGTTAGAATAATAAATATAACTTTCTGTTTTTATGTTTTAGTATGTACACTTAAACATATATGTTCTGTATTTGTGTATATATGTATTAGTATGTTAGTCATTAGATGTAAACTCAGTCATAAGATACATTAGCATAGTAAGGAGGATTTTGCATATGGGTCAAAATCAGACACATGAAGGGCTGCAACGGATGGATTCAAGACAGATTCACAAGGCTGCAACATTCTGAAGGCTAAATGGGTCAATAAACCGAAGAGAAACAGCAGCATATATATCAACATAAGGCGGGACAAGACTGTGAAAAGACCAAATTACCCCTTACAGTATATTCGGTTGATTGGCGCTCAAATTCCAACCGGTGGCAGTTAAACAGACATGACAGAAACATCAAACTGTTTCGAACATAACTGTCATGAACACACCGATTGAAAACATATATATAGGATTAGATAGTTTCATTTATTCTTTATCAAGATTGTACACAAAACAATCCAACACTCTTGTAAACTTTCTGTCCCAAATACATTTGTCCGAAACATTTAGTATCATAATTCAATTATCATTCGATTGTTCAAGTATATCTCTTATTGTTTTTCGTGTGTTATTATCAAATCAATCCGCTGCAGTTAGTTTCTGGGCCAACAACATCCACATCAGAGGTGTAAGCAAGTTGAAAAATACGAGTTTTGTGGTCCATATATCAACAACAAAAAAATATTAGTGACCACAAAAAACATATTCGTAACCATACACCTTTTGTTGTAGAGATCACAGCAACTCATGCCTCTCAAGTGTAATCCATTGTCGATGTGGACCATTTATTCATGAATCACACGTTTAAAGCAGATCGAGGTGCTGGGTAGAAACTTAAATAATTAAAATTTATTGTTTTAACTTTGAGTTATACAAATATCATTACAAATTCAATAGAAATCCAACTCTTTGCAGCAAACAATTTTGAAGGTTGATTGCATTAACTATTATGACTTTGTACAACTTTCAACTTTATTAGCTTTTAATTAAAGTTTTTTATTAAAAGCGAAGCATGGTCACTTAGTCTCCTCTCATCAAAGGTACTAAACCATTTAGGTTTGTAGACACGAAGTGCAACATTTAGTCTCCTCTTATCTATATGCATTATGCCAAAACCCATTGGAATATTTGAAGTCTGGTACTATCTTCTCAATCCATTTCCAAAGTTAAAACCAGTCTAACACATCAATCCCTTATATTATATTCATTAAGGCTAACATGTATGGGGTTAGGAAGTGGGTCGTGGTGCCCATGTGGCGGTCAGCGCCACGGATACATTGTCCTCACACTCAGTAGTTGGTGAGTTCAGTGGGATTTCAACTTCTTCCCTGATCCCCCCCCCCCCCCCCCCTTCATTCTCTATTTCGCTCTCTTGATTTGTGGATCAGTTTACACGGAACACCACCGTGGGAGGAAGGGAAAGATGATGAGGTGGATCTGATGTTAACGGTGAGTGAATGAGTGTGGTCGATAAGCATACCGTATAGCCTAACCCGAACATTACATGAAATATCAATACTAGTTATAAATAGATTTTTAAAAAATAGAAAAAAAACTAAGCTAAAAAAATCAAAAACAATAGTTATCTATACTATGCATGAGGGAATGGTAGTTTAAGATACCTAAAAGTTAAGAACTTTATTTTCATTAACCCTAAAATGGGGGTAGAATAGCCATTGAAACACTTTTACACTTTAGTACCTCATTTTAGTTACATTTTAATTCTCTCATTTTTAGTTATTAGTTACACTTTTCTCCCCCCTACAAAATCATAGTAATTCTTTTATTTAATCATACAATAACTTTTAAACTATTATGTTTTAAAAACATTTGAAAATAACGTGACGACCTGCTCATTTTTGTCGACGTTTTAATCGACCATAACTTTTTTGTACGTTAAAGTTATCTAAAAAAATACACCACAAAAAACGAGCATTATTCTCTTTAATTTGAATATAGTATTTATATTACTTTTTAATTAAAAAAATGATATGTTAAGTAATTAACTATGTCTAGAGGTGAACAATAATTGAATTATTAACCAAAACTAAACAAAAAAAGAGAAGAAACCAAACCAAAATTAACTAAATAAAAGCGAATATTTCATGTATTCGTATATTTTAGCATTCATACTATCATTTCATTTTTATACATCCATTTCATATAAATATTTTAGCCAAAGTTTGGTTATGAACCAAAATTAACTTAACCGAACTCAAAACTAACAATCTAACCGAAAAACCAAACCAATTAACCGTTTGGTTAATAGGATCAATCAGCTAATGGCTCGGTTTCGATTGAGATTAATAATCGAACTAAACTAAGTCATGCACACCTTTAGAAGTGCATGTGTTATTTGCCGCATTGTGCAGACATCATTCTAAAAAAAGTAGAGCTTTACAAACATTTATGGTAATTTAAAAAAAAAGATCTTTAAAATTTAGAGTTTTAGAACTCTATAAGCATGTATAACATACTAATAGAAAGTGTGGAGACAATAACATCACATGGCTTTTTTGTTTTTAAAATTCAAAACCTGGGGGCTTTCCTGGTGCCACTATTTTCTCTTCGTCAACCTCCATTTCCACTACACACTTTTTATCGCCTGCACATTTTCTCTTCGTCAATGCTACACTAAGTTTACTAATGTTCAGTTCATGCTCTTTTTTAATACATTGGTTATGATCTAACATGCAATATTTAGTTTTCGAAGTTTTTTTGTTATGTTGTTTAGGCAAGATTAAGATAAAAATCAATGGTATTAGATCTAACACGCTTTACGCTTTTATATACTTTGATTTTTGCTGTTGTTTGTCTGAAATGAACTGTTCCGGTTCAATTTGAACTAACATACATAGTTTGGAAGAATAGATCGATTGGTGGCCAGAGTAGCTTTGCATAGAGGTGATATTAAAATTGTTGTTTACGATCTATTTATCTCTGTGGAGTACATGGTTTCTATTATTACTATTATTTTTTTTATTTAAAAAAAATTGATGTGTTACGTGACTAACAATATCCAGGGGTGAGCAATAACCGAAAACAGACGTAACCAACCCAAATCAATTGAAAAATGAATAAACGAAACAACCGAATTAACTTAAAATTGGCTATTGGGTTTTTTTTATACCATTAGTTAACCAAAATTAACCAAATTAAAAATCAAACATTTTATATATTATTAGCTTCACGTCATGTATTTGTGGTTTTATACCCTCATTTCGTGTACCTCTAACGGGTTGGTTGGCCATTAAAAAAAAGTGTTGTCATTCGATATAGATAATAATAATTTAATGCAGCTTACGAGATATAATTAAACCAGTCTGGTCAGTAGAGTGGTGGTGGTGTTTCAAGAACATATAGAGAAAGAGTGCAGATCCATTGGCTGATGGTGTTAGGAATTTTGTTCATATATATTTATCTATTATTTTTAATAAAAAAGTATTTTAGATTTTTATTCCTTACATAAAAGTTTACTAAGAAATTTTAACAAAGGTTAAGACTGTCCGGAGTGGGGGGAAAGAGGGGGATAAAGCGCCATGTGACACTTAAGAGACTCGTGTGTGTGTGTGTGTGTGGGGGGGGGGGGGGGGTAAGAAATATTATTATTATGTGTGTTAAAGTAAAAAAAAAAAAAAAATCAGCCAATCACAACCAATCAAGAATGCATCACGCCATTTGGATTTCTCCCGCCCAAGGGGCTTCCTCCCCCTTCCACGCCCAACAGGGGTGGTGTGGAGGGCTTGAAGGGAGTTCTCCCGCCCCTCTTCCAAGCCCACTCCAGGTAGTCTAAGAATTTAAGTATCGGAATCAACTAAATAAGACTTAATTACATGGATGGCCCTTCTGCTTTGCAAAGATTGCATAAATACCTTAATTAACACGGATGGTTTCAGATGTATACAATTTTGCACCCGGGTGATCCTTACCCCCCGACAGTTGTTAAACTTCTTCTTCGTTAAGTAAGTGGAAAATGTTTATTTTACCCTTTTCTCTCATAAAAATCGATTACACGTATTTCGTTAATAATTCAGTTACAAAAAGTAAATTATTTAACTAATTTTTTTATATAACAATTTAGAATGTAATATACATTTGAATACACTTTTACACCTCCCTTTTTACTCATAAAAAATGATTACACTTATTTTCTATTGATAGTTTTATGGTTGACCAATAAACAACTATCTTTGTTCACGACGATTCTTCCTCCATTCCCATGGTTTTTCAGGGTTTGCTGAAGCCCACAACCCAATTCTCTTCTCTCTTGCATCTTTCTCCCACTGTTGTTACAAACAAGTTAGCTATTTTCAGATGTCTTTATTATATATAAGAAAATATAGAGGTGATAATATTATTACCTTTTCTAGCTCTGGTCGTTTGTCATAAGCACCATAGTGCCATACAAGTCCTTTTTTCAACATCCGTTCCTATTCAATATCCATAAAATTATATAAAACTGACTTCACATTTCATGCTTGCAACGAGTTTTTTATATGAAATGATGAGATTGGGTTTAGGCTATGTATTTTGTGAAAGATGAATTTCTTTTAATCTTGTCGTCGTCTGTAGGGGTTGAACCCAGGACCTCCAAACCTAAATGTTCATTAAAGGTTTTGACTTTGTCAGTCGGCCACTAACCCATGATTGGGTTTAGTCTATATGGATTGGGTTCAGCAACCCATGAATATAGACTGGGTTTAGTAACCCATGGATATCTTTAGCTAAACGGGCTGGCTTTGGGTTCAACTAGGCACTGGATTGACTTGTTTTTATTTTTTATATTAAAAAATGTGTTTTATGTTATAAGTTCGTTGGGTATTTTGTTCCAAAATATTAAATGTTGAAAAACCGAGCATGGGATTTTATGGTTTATAAGTAACTATTTCATACTTTTTTTTTTTTTTTTTTATAAATTCATCATGTTAGAGTATTAATATGCAAATGAAGTCATATAAAATTTTTAAATGTTAAACGGATCATTTTGTGTCAACCTGTGAACATGCGAGTCATGTTCAGGTTTTATGTCTGACATGATTTTTGGGTTCATATAGTTCCCTACAAAAATTAGCTTAAAAAACGAAACCCAGTAGTATAGTAATGGGCTCAAATCGTATCGTTAAAAGCATATAACCTCTTAAATCATTTTATTAAATAGATGTTAAATGAAATAATAAAAATCATTATTTTAAATCATCTACCTGGACAAAGACACCATTGCAGTAGATATCACCAACACAACGGCCATAACGATCTTCATCAAAGATCAAAACTTTCAAAGACTTCCCCACAACCAATCTAATTAGTTCCTCTTTTGCCTCTTTCCCATAAGGCATTGAGCTTTCTGGTGCATCTATTCCCCTGTTCCGTTTTTAATGATACACACGACCGTTATACACTTATTCATTGTACAAACAAAAAGGGTAGCAGCGCAGCTTGTTGCCTGTTTACCCGCCACTCACTTGTAAAAATATCGTTTTCTTTAAAAAAACAAAAAGAACACTCCATATCCTACCAAGCAAGCATCTTACCTTAGTCTAATTCGATACTTTCGGGCTAGAACTTCCTCATTATGTATATTTAGCATCCTGCATCATTTAACATTCATAATCATGCAAGTTAGATGATTAACGGGCCAAGTGGCACCAATGTGATATCGGTTCAACTCATACAAAGTATGCAATAGGCGTTTTTTTTTTTTTTTTTTTTTTTTTTTTTTTTTTGGGGGGGGGGGGGGGGGGGGGGGTATAATGGTGGATTACCGATAGCCCGCATCAGTAATCTGTTTATGGAGTGCATCAGCCTTGGTATAGTTCCTTTGGGCTCGTGCTTTGGCGCGTTCGACTGCTGCCACTTGTACGGCTTGTGGAACACATGCTGCTTCCCTGGGAGTTAAGGTACTAACATAAACTGTCACTGTATCCCCATCCGCTACCGCCTTTTCATCCACCTTTGTTCATTGAAGTAAATTTCAAATGATGTTTAGGACCAAAAAATATAAATGGTATAAAAAAGTCGATGCAGCTACTTAGAAATGCGAAAATTCTTACCGGAAGTGTGTTTAATTCAAACTTGGCTCCATTAGCAACTGGTGGAGCTGGGCCTGTGTTGACTTCAACGGCGGATTGAGGCAGAGGGAGACCGTAAAATGATAACAACCCCTGCACAAATTTTGTATTCATGTTGCATTCTTTTAACACATTTATAGACTATAGTATAAGAGATTTGGTAACGGGTCAATACAATACAGTACAATACAATGAAATTTAGGACGGCTTGACCCATATTCAAGTTAGTTAGACTTCATAAATAGCAAATCCTTTTTGGATTATTTTAAAATAAAGGGTAGTAGTGTCAATTCATGACCTGTCACGGAAATAATCAAATTTTGGGTTGACCATTATAACCCGTCTTAAAACATATTGTATTTCGGCTAGCCAGACTCACCCATTCAATAAACTAGTCGTGTTTGGGTTGTTTTAAAATTAAATAGGCCAACCTTTCAATCTGCTTAAATTATAAGTTAAATCTATCAACCCGTTTACAACTTTATTACAATCCATTTAGACATTTACAGACATAGAAAAGAGGGCGAGATATGACCAACCTCGACATCTGCCTTTTTGTGATTCTTTAACGCGCTAATGACAAGCGCGGAAACCTCTTGAGGCGACTTTGGGGGAGGTTTTGATTGTGCCCATGCCGTAGAAAGTTTGGTATACCTTCAATTCATCAATTATAAAAGTTATTAAAAAGAACACCACCAAAGATTTGGAGGTCACGGGTTCACGTCGCGCAAGTGACAAAACTAAAGAAATTCACCATTTAAAAAAATAGTGACAGAACCAGAACTTCTTTATTGGTGTCAAAATTAAAGAAATTCACCATTCTGAAAAAAAAAAAAAAAAAAAAAAGTGACGGAACCGGAATTCTTTATCCGTGTCCTATAGGATCCAAATCACGTTTTTTTTTTCTTTTTTTTATCTAAAAACAACATATCACACTTTATGTATAATAATCCAACAAATTCCCGTGGCCAAGATTACCCTCTTGACCCCCTGTAGTTCCGCCCATAAGGACTAAATGTTAGTCATATAAGGTGTAAGAAACTATACCAATTAGATTGAGCTTTCTTGGATGAAACCACATGCTTACTTAAACCTTCAGGAACCTACAATCAGTCAATCACAATCCACAAACAATCAACTATGTTATTTAGTTACAAATTATATTGTAACAAGTAAATTCTATGGTACCTGGGAGGTCAATTCAAACTGGCGGATGTCCCGAGCAAGCGCGGGGACACCCGCATCAGCCGTAGACGTTGGCACACCATGGTGAACATGTTGGTTAACCCAATTACCACCACCACCACTAGTGGTGGTGGTAGATGGTTTGGAACAACACTCACCATACAAAAACCTTAAAGCGTTACCCATACTAGTTGTAATTTACAATTTTACCCTCTCCCTCCTTTAGATTGAATTTTGATGTATGCAATGTTTTGAAGGATATTGAAGAGGAGCGTTTAGGAAGTAAGGGATCAATTATTATAGACAGTGTTGGACACGTGTAGGTTTGTGATTTGTTGAAAAGCAGCTAGATAAGATGGTGCAGAAAGTCAAAGACTTTAAATTATTATTTGTGTGACTTTTATGTTAAGTTAAAGTGAGTGAACAACTATATACGGCAACGTATATAACGTAGGTTGGCAAATAATGTAGGAACACGGCTTTGAGGGAAAAGACGTAATTGCCCTTCAGCTTGAATCTGAATCCAAAACAAAACCGATATTTTAGCCAGGAATAATGCAATAAAGATCCAATACACATGACATACCACCGTCCCACAATCAAGCTACTTTTTTTAATCATGGCAAGTGTGTGAATTAGCCTCCTAAGCGAATCGCACTTTCAATTAACGGTTTGTGAACTGTTTGGTAAGGATGTCAGTAAACGAACGGATATGAACACAAATTTTTGTTCATATAATTAAACAAGCATATATAACACAAACATATGTTCATATAATTATACGAACAATGGATTTACCAATGCAACTCTTAACCCCACCCATATATGTGATTTGAGTCTTATATGATTATTTTCTACATAAATATGTATTGAAACAGTCCATGCCCATCATCAATTTAGTTTTACCGTTGACTTTCTAGAAAAAAAAAAAAAAAAGTGAGTCGGCTAAAATCATTTAGATGTAAAATCATTCGTTATTGTACCTATTAATTCTAAACATAAGGACAACTAGTATAGTTTAAGATCTTAGGTTTGAATACTATGATTTTTAGTTATTCTTGCTCTCTTTGTTCTTTTACATTTTCTTCATTCACGCCTATTTTTCTTTGTTTTCCTTTTAATCTTTGTTTCTCACATTATAGTAGTAGTTATTACTTTAATAGTTATTATTACATGAGTTATTTGAGTCATTTCTCTAACTTGTTTAATATTGTGATATTGTTTTTCTACTAATGCGACATACTATATTTATATCTTTTTATGTATTTGACAACTATTTTTTTGTTTGCTCTTTTGATTGCTATATTAAGTATGATGTCGTAACGAAACGAACTTAACCGATATTGTCACACCCTGAATCGGGAGGGCCTAGACGAAATCACAGATTGATATAACATTCACGTAATGCAAGCAACAGCGGAAGCAATATGAAATAACCAAACTTATATATATATATATATATATATATATATATATATATATATATATATATATATATATTGTTTTACACTGTAAATGTTACATTTGCTCTAAGTATTTCTAGTCTTCAATCGTACCAAGTCGAGTGATATCTATGGTTTCTCGTTCGTTCGTACGATTCGTCCGTCGGTGTGACTCCGAGTTGCATTGCACAATTCTTGTATCTCCAGAGTAGGTACCTGAACACATGCTTAAATGGTTTGGGGTCAACAATAATGTTTGGTTCACATAGGCACCCAAAAAGTAGTTTATAAAATGGTTTTTAATAATCAAACAAGTTTAATAGTTTTCTGAAGAAACACTAACTGAAACGGCTGTCCGGATCATGCATCGACGGTGTTGAATAGTAGATTCACAGCTCGATCTTCGTCTTCTCCGTTTGGATCCAGATCCGCAAGAAGGAAAGGAAAAGTGGGATGGAGGTGACTGCTAGGAAACCACGAATGGAGTCCAACATACAGACAAAAAAAGTGATGGCAGCGGCCATGTGTTATCAGGGGGTAATCTGTCTATGATAACTTGTCATAGCTTCTGCCCTAATGAGAGGTGAAGACCTCTTATACAGGGTTTTATATTTTAAAACCCTTTGTTTACGTATATTTATCTCATATTTTTTATATGTTTGATGTAATTATGTTGGTACTAGACTTTAGATATATATGTTAACCTGAACTCATGTTGGTTTATGTTTGTTTAATTATGTATATTAGGTTATCAACCGTGAGTATAATCAATCATCTATGCACCATATATAATACAAGAGTTTATGCTAAATATGGATACAACAATCAAGGCTATAATTATGCGATATCTATTACACCCCTGCAGTCGAAGCGGGAGGTGGCCGTATGCTGAGACTGGCATGAAAGTCTTCGAATAGAACTCTTGGTAATCCTTTGGTGAAATATCGGCAATCTGATATCTGGACGGCACATGAAGTATGTGAACGTTGCCCCGTTGAACCTGTTTGCGAACGAAGTGTATGTCTAGCTCAATGTGCTATGTTCGTTGATGCTGAACGGGATTGCCAGAGAGATAAATCGCGCTTACGTTATCACAAAAAACCATGGTCGCGCGACTGATGGGAAGAGAGAGCTCGAGCAACAAGTTTCTAAGCCAACAGATTTCCGCCACAACATTAGCCATGCCACGATATTCAGCCTCGGCACTGGACCGTGAGACCGTTGCTTGCCGTTTGGAGGACCAGGAAATTAAATTATCACCCAAGTATACACAATAACCACTGGTAGAACGGCGAGTTTCAGGGCATCCATCCCAGTCTGCATCAGTGTAGGCTACTAAAGAGGTAGTGGTCGACGGCCCGAGAGTAAGCCCAAATGAAGAAGTGCCCTTAATGTAACACCCCAACCGATGGCGGAAACATCGGGATGTCACGTATTGATGATTGTTCAGTAGCTCATGGTAATACATATGTTTAAATAATCCTTTATTTCATTACAAAATTGAATTACATTAAAGTCTATATCAAATAATCAAACAAAGCTTAAAACTTCAAATATCTCCTCATGCTAGCTCTAGACTTCAAGCATCAGTATTTCCTGTTGAGTTTGGAAAAATGGGGGGGGGGGGGGTCAACTAGAAGTTGGTGAGAATACATAAGCCATGTCAAGCAAATAGTTTAAGTATAAAAGTTTAGCAATTCATATGTCTATCGTAAGTTTAAGTCTACATGAATAAACATAATATGTTGAATCGACATAATCAAACCTTCGACTAGTTTAGGTCCATCCCGTCATCCACGGTTCACCTTAATAATATGTTGGAACGATAACAATCACCCACACTACCTATGTAGGAGGTACACGTATCCGGGTGGGATTGTCAATCCAATAGATCTATTATTGAGTATCGCCGGCTTGGCCATAGCTAATGATTATGTAATGTTGAAACTCGTTGAAACTGTTGTTCTTGTCTAATTCATGAGGCATTAAAGTTTACAACTAGACATGCATGTAGAATTGCTTAAGTATAATGTTGCAAGTATAAAGAATTGCATAAACATGGTTACGTAAACTCACCTTAGCAAAGTATTAAGTCTCGAGAAATAGAATATGTGTAGCCCCAAAGTTGCCAATTACAAGATCTTATAATCAAAGCTTCAATTGTAGAAGTAATAGACTATAGAAGAAAGGTATGAGGGAAAGTTTAATCGGATTGAAACAATCGATTTAGAGGTGCAAAGTATAATGGGTCATAGGTGGGTTTTTATACTAGTTTTGGATTCAATTAGCCATTAAAAATTGGTCAACACCATAAAGTAAGGTTTTATGATGAATTGACTATTTGACTAAGACTTTGACTGTTTGACTAAGACTATTTGACTCAAGGCTTTATTAAAAAAAAAATTCTTGTATGTGAAAAAAAAAAGAATTTAGAATCATATTATTATTATTATTATTATTATTATTATTATTATTATTATTATTATTATTATTATTATTATTTATATACATTTATGTATGTATATAAGTTGTGAGTTAGGATAAAGACTTAGGCACATTTGTATAATATTAATGAAAAAGGTGTAATAAAATATATATATATATATAAGGGCTTTTTATGTATTAAAATTTTGGGGAAAATTTTGCAATGTTACACTTAACATAACGAATGATCCTCTTTAGTGCATTCCAGTGATCTACACAAGGAGCGTGCATGTGCATGCAGATTTACTGAACAGTGTATGTAATGTCTAGGTCTGGTGAATTTGAGATACTGTAGTGCCCCGGCTAACCTGCGTGTCACAACCCGGCCAAGGTGGGTCCGGTCGGAATACAGATTGTTACCGAACATCACGCAATGCAAGCAAACAGCGGAAGCAATGTAAATAACTATTCTTTTATAAATAATAATAGTTTACATATTTATGCAATATACGCTTTCTAATATGAATACTCTAGGTAATGTCTAAGGTTCTCGCTTGCCTTCTGATTCGTCCGTCAGGGATACTCCGAGTTGCAGCTGCTCATTCCTTTCTATCTCAGACAGGTACCTGAACACATGCTTAAAATAGTTTTGGGTCAGCAATTACGCTGGTGAGTCCGTGTGTTAGTTTAAATGATTTCCAATAAGTTTATTATTTCAAGAGCAAGTTCATAAAGTTTACACGGTTCAACACATGGTGATGTACAAGCGACACCTCAAACCTAACACTGAATCTATCTACTGCCATTATAGATTCTCCTGGCAAAATACATGTCACAACGGCCCGCAGGCCTCAGTGGAGGGTTTTCCGGGCTTCCGGATCCACTGTGTGTGGGGGTTTCCCCAAGTAGCGCTACCCACATATTAAGTGGCCCAATCCCATGGGTTAATGAGTGTCGGTATGGTTATTCGGCAGCTACTATCTTGTCACATCATACAGTTCGTAAAAAGGAAGCATGCATTCACCCCAAAATGTTTATAAAAGCAAAAAGAGGGGAGGTTCACGGGACTCACCTGGAAACAATGCATACGAATAGTTTATATGAAAAATAAGTGCTTGCCATCGCGTTCCGGTATCTTCCTGCGTGATTCCTAAGTCGACAATATTATTAGTCTTTGGTTTTTATCCATTAATGGTTACGCGTGGGGACGAGCTCGAGCATATGGTTTCTATATATCTCATTTGGTTCTGGTCGTCCAAGGTTTAATGTACACGTGTCCATAATTCTATGTTTCATCCCATCTTATTTATCCGAAGTCTATGTCCATACCTTAGTTGTCGAGTCCTTAATCTAAATGTCTTAAAAGTTCAAGTCAATGTTCGAATGTCCAATATCTAACCCATGACAAATATCCAAGTTCATGTATTTAATATCCAAGGTCTCGAGTTGTTTAATGTTCGTACGACTAGTCCGCAGGTTATAAAATGTCCATATCTTAGGTATCACATGTCTAGTTCTAGTCGCGTCTGCATCTTAGTCTCAATGTCCAATTGTTATGAACTAGTATCCATCTTAATCTATAAGTTGGTATTTAAAGTATTTTAGTATATATTTATATCACATTCTTTAATATAGGCTCGCTTAACCAAGTTGATGTCCTAAATGTCCGAGTTTATGGTCTAAACACCCAAGCTTAATATGTTGAGTCCAATATCCTATACGTTTATTCTCAATGCCAATTTAGTCGTTAATTATCTAGTTCATAATTAATATCCAAAGTCCCAAGTCATCAAGTATTCATATAGGGAATCCGTAATTATCTAGTATCCAAACGAGTAGTCCGAAGGTCTTGGTCGTCGTGTGTTTAACTCGATCCTATTAACACTTGTTGGTAGGTGTGTGTATATATATATGTTTGTCTTTATGTCCGGCTCGTTATGATGCTTGTCACGATCCCACACGCAAGATAAATACACTACAAGAATTATAATTATCTAAGATTGTCGAGTCTCATGATTCGGTTATACCTTCAGCTCGTGTTGACCGGTTGACTGACTAGTTGACCTGGTCAACCCCTGTTGACCAATGTTGACTTTGGTTGACCATCCCTGGACTCGCCTTTGACCCGAACCCCTGACCCGATAATAATCCAACAACATCAACCATCTTCCACTTCTGAGAACAACCGCCGCCGCCGTCACCACCACCTGTGACCACCGCTGCTCAGTTCCTCAAAACCATCACCACCGCCATAACAATAACCATAGCCAATCACCACTAAAATCTTTAGAAGAAGGGGTTTTACCTTAGAGACCAGATCTGACCCAATTGAAGTCCGGGTCACCGTTGTCGTCTTCCTTCCTTCTCCTTCGAGTTCTCTTTCTCTTCTGCTTCTCTCTCTTCCTCTCGACTCCTTTCTCTCTCTCTAGCTCTCCTCCTCTGTTCTTCTATATGCAACTATGTATATGTGAGAGGAGAGAGAGATGGTAGGCGTGGTTGGTGGGGCTCGGCCGCCGGAGCACCGCCGTGGGCGGTGGAGACCTCCGGTCTCCTTTCTCTCTCTAGCTCACTCCCTCTCTTCTTCCTCTGCTCCTTTTTCCGTATCTCTCTCTCTCTAGATAATAATCACAGGTCAGTGAAGGGATGAAGGTGAGGGTGTTGGTTGTGGTGTTTGGCCGCCGGAGCTCCGCCATCGGCGGTGGCAGAGCCCCTCCGGCTCCTCCTCCTTTCTCTCTCTAGATTGAAATGTTTATGTGTGTGTATGATAGATGCAATGAAACATACAGATGTTTGTGTGTGAGGCTTATTATAAAACGAAGAGGAAGGGAGGTGTCATCAAGAGGGGGAGGACACATGTCCTCCTCTTGGCGACTCACCGATTCCGATCGGGTGAGTATTCTGGTTCGTTAATGCATTTAAACTCGGTCTCGCAACGCGTTACATAATAATATTTTATTTACAATGGTTCGGTTTTCAGTTTCGCACTTAACCGGCTCGCTCATTATTGGTTTTGGTTCGCTTTAATTACACGATAATAATATTATTATTCGAAAAAATTTTGGGGGTCGGTGCCGGGTTGTTACACTGCGGTACAGAGTAGGATCATGAAATGGTTCACTGGACGTGGCACTGAGTTTAGAATTAGTGTCAACCGGAATGGCAACAGGGTTGCAAGACTGCATTCCTACACGTGTGATAATATCTGTGGCATAAGACTGTTGAGATAAAAACATGGTGTTGACATTCCTAGAAACAGGACCAAGGTCTTTCATGGCACATTCAGCTGCAAGGCTTGCCAGAAGACAGTGTCGAAGTGTGTCAGATGAGGTGACAAGAAGTATGTCATCCACATAAAGAAGTAGGTAAGCTGTATCATGCCCCTGTGTATAGGTGAAAAGAGATGTGTCGCATCTGCTGTGAAGAAACCCCATGCCGAGAACATAATCTGTGAAACGTTGGTACCATGCCCGAGGTGCCTGCTTCAGCCCGTATAATTATTTGTGCAAGAGGCAAACGTAGTCAGGAAAATTCTTATCTTGAAAACCCATAGGCTGATGCATGTAGACTGTTTCATTTAAGTTCCCGTGTAAAAAACCATTTGTCACATCCAATTGGTGAACTGCCCAACCCTTAGATAAAGCAAGAGATAATACATTCCGTATGGTCGCTGGTTTGACCACCGGGCTGAACGTCTCACCACAGTCAATGCCCACCTGTTGTGACCTACCATCACAAACCAACCTAGCTTTATAGCGTTCCAATGTACTGTCAGACCTGTATTTATGTTTAAATAACCACATACTACAGACAATATTCTTATAAGGCGAACGAGGTACTAACTCCCATGTACCATTTCTAATTAATGCATTATATTCAGTAGTCATAGCAGAGTACCATACCGGGTCTCGTAAGGCGTCGGTTGGGTTTTTGGGTATAGGTTGTATGGATGTGGTGTGGGAGGTGCCACTCAAATTATATGTTGTTTTGGTTTGTGGATGCCACTCATAGAGCGGATGTGAATGGTGCGGGTGGGTTGGTTTGTGGGTTGTGGGGTCGGGTTTAGGGGAGAAGGTGGCGGGTGTGGATGGACAGTGGATGGTGTGGGGTTGGAATGGTGGGCCGTATTTGGAAGGTGTGTGTTGGGGTGGGCTGGCGAGGGAGTCGTGAGTGGATTTTGGGCCGGTTAGGCTGGGTGAGTGTTTTCTGTGTGGATATGAGGGAGTTGGGGTGGAGGATAGCGGGGGTTGTTATGTCGGTGAGGTACGGGGCCTGGGAGCAGTAAGTGGATTGGCTGGGCCAGAGGCGACAGTAGTTGGATTGGGCATAGGATTGGGTGTAGGGCCAGTGGGAGTGATGTGAGGGCATAAGTGGTGAGGAAAGGGGTCGGTTAGGAAGTCGTATGACGGAGTTGGGGCAATGGTTTGTTGAAAGGGAAAGGTCGTCTCGTCAAAGGCAACATGGCGAGAGATTTGGCTCGTGGAGAGGTCTAAACAACGATAGCCTCGATGGGTGGGTAGCAAAGGAACACGCATGGTTGGGAGCGATGTTCAAGCTTATGAATGGTTGTGGAAGGTGTGAGTGGGTAGCAAAGGCACCCGAAGATACGGAGATGGTCACAGGTGGGTGTGGAGTGATATAGATGTTCGGTGGGTATTTTGTTGTGGGTTTGTTTTGAGGGTAGAATATTTAGTAAGTAGGTGGCGGTTTCTAATGCATAATGCCAGAAGTGGGTGGGTAGGTAAGCATGGGCGAGTAAGGTTCGAACCATGTTATTAATTGTGCGAATTTGTCGTTCGGCCTGGTGTAAGGACAAGAAAGACGGTATAAAATGCCATTGGTGGTAAAGAAATTTTGGAAGGTGGAGTTAACATATTCACGGCCATTATCACATTGGAAAGTTTTAATTGTGGTTTCAAATTGTGTTTTAATTATGGAGGCGAAGTGGGAAAAAAAAAGGGGAAGACTTGTGATTTATTGGTGATTCGATAAGTCCACAAAAAAAAAAGTGAAATCATCTAAAAATAACACATGGTATTTATGGCCGGATGAGCTAATGATTGGAGAAGTCCAAACATCGCTATGCACAATGTCAAAAGGCTTAAGGGTCGTATTATTAGATGGAAAAAATGATAAACGTACACTTTTACCACAAATACAAGCATGGCATACGCTATTCTCAAAAGTATCAAAAGAAATATGACTAAATGTTTTTAATTTATTCAACGGGGGCCGTCCTGGATGGCCAAGACGGTGATGCCAGAGTTGTGAAGAAATAGCAGCAAAAGCAATGGGTTGAGTGGAAGACGACCCGAGCACCAGAGGGTAGAGATCACCGCTGCCGTTGCATCGAAGGAGCGGGGCCTTGGTCTTGAGGTCCTTCACAAGAAAGCCAAAAGGGTCAAATTCCACAGAAACAAAATTGTCCGTAGTGAATCTACAGACTAAAATAAGGTTTTTAACTAGTTTGGGCGAGTAAAGCACATTTTTAAGGTTAAAGGGCGGGAAAGGTTTGGGTAAGTATTTTGTGCCTTGACCGAGAACCGGTATTGTATCGCTATTACCTACAAGAATATTATTGGAAATGCAAGAATTAGAAAAAGTGTGAAAGTCACCTTGTTCGTAAGACATGGTGGATGAGGCGCCCGTGTCCATTTACTGAGTGGGATCCGGTTGTTGCAACGACATGGTATAGAGGGCATGTTCTATGTAGTGGGACTGTAGGCAGTGTGGGCTTGATGGGGTCTCGGGCCAAGAAGGCCGGCTGGAGAGTACTGGGCTTGGTTTGTATTGGGCCGGTTGGAGGCGCGATAGGGGCATGGCGGACTGGGCCAAATGGGAGTCTGTTGGTTTGGGCCGTATGGGGAGGATTGGGCTTGTGGAGGGTAGGCAGTAGTGGGCCAGTAAGTTTGCCATGGGTAGTAGGCGGGTGGTGGGAAGTAGGGTGGTTGACTGCCATGGCCATAGGGGCCACGACCGTAAGTGCCACGGCCCCGACCCCGGCGTCCTGTCCGGCCACGACCGCGGTTGGGTTCGGTTGGGGTGCGGGTCTAGTCCTGGTTAGGTGAACGAGAGGTTTGAGCGGTGAGGGCAGTGGAAGCAGATTTGGAGGATAAAAGTGCTTGTTCAGTTTTACGGGTATCGACCTGAATGAGTTGAGAGCGGGCATTGTAAAAGGTAGGCAAGGGTTTTTGTTGGGTAAGAATGGTGCCGATGCCCTCGTATTGTTCGTTTAGTCCGACAATTAATTGTAGAATCAAACGATCGTTATCGACAGTGGCATCAACATTGGCTAGTTGGTCGGCTAGTGTTTTTAGGGTTTGGCAATAGGAGGACATATTAGGAAAACCATCAAGGCGGGTGTTTGAAAATTTTTGCATGAGATAGATGGCACGAGAAGCCTTGTTATCATGGAACAGGTTCTCGATGGCCACCCATGCTTCGTGGGCGGTGGAGGTTTTATCAATGATGGTATGTAGTAGGTCGTTTGAAATCATGCTATAGATCCATTGTAGTACAATAGCATCTAGACGATTCCATTGAGAGAGGGTAGAGGAGGACTCGGGTTCAGAGGGCTCGGGTTTTTGTTTCAAGCGGTGGTCAACAAGGTAGGCGCGGCAGTGTATGGTGAAGAGGGTTGCCGAGGATGGATACTGACTAGATTCGATCTCTAGGATGAATGGGATAAAGTTTTTAATATTGGTGACAGTGGTAGCGGGATGTATTTCAGATTTGATGGTGATTGGGGAGGGGTTGGGAGTCGATTGATCTTCGGCGGCCATAGGTGGTGTTCGAATGAAAGGGATGAGGCAGGGGTGAGATGTGCGATTGAAGAAGGAAGGGGATGAGGGGAATGTGATGACCGATTAGGGTTTAGGAGAGGAAGACCCAGACTTGTGATACCATATTAGGTTATCAACCGTGAGTATTATCATTCATCTATGCACCATATATAATACAAGAGTTTATGCTAAATATGGATACAACAATCATGGCTATAATTATGCGATATCTATTAATGTACGTTTGTGTTCGTTTATCTTGGTTTACGTTCACTTGTGTTTGTTTATGTTGATGAATTGTTAGTTAGAATATTAACGAACACACACGATCACTTATAGTAAATGAAGATACATAATCAGGCCACGTTCAGTTTGTTTACATGACTAGCGTTAGTTTTTTTTTAAACTACTTTCATGTTATTTATGTGTCATTAGGGTAGGCGAAGTGTTTACTAGAGTGAACCATGTCAACACTCCCACCTTTTAATTTCAAGCGACTGGAATTTGGTGGTAAGGTTTAGGCCTATAAGCGAACCTTACGGACACGAACCAAGGCATGTTTGCGTTTGTTCATTTAACTCTAACCGAATATGAATACAAACATATAATCGAGCACATATTAAATAAGTGATCATTTACAATAAATTCAATTGGAAAACCTATAATCATAACTTCATATATAATAACAGTTACCCTATAAATATATAACATAAAATTTATAATTTTATACAAATAAAAGTTCATGTAGGCTCTCAAGACGACTCGAACTTGATATGTGAAGCTCCGATAAAGCTCATTTATTAAATGAGTTTCAATAATAATAAAAAAAAAAGTAGCTCATTTAAGGTTGGCTCAGTTCAAATTCTTTTAACAAGACAATCTTAAATAGCTAACGAGCGTCTCGTCTTATATACACACCATGACACCAACGATAGCTTAGTGGTATGAATGTAATGTGACTTCAAAGCTTTACGTGTGCAAGTTGACACTTGTTTTAAGCATAAAAAAATGTTATGTGCGTCTATATATATATAGGGTTAGGTTCACGTACAAATAGCTTTTTCGTACGAACTATACGAATCAAAGGAAAAACACACGTGGGGTCGTGTATAACTAGAGTAATTATATAATTACTCTAGTTATATACGGCCCGTGTTTTTCCGTGTTTTACCTTTGATTCGTACAGTTCGTACGAAAAAGTTGTTTGTATTTGATCTTTTGTGATATTGATAAATCATAAAAGTATGTGAAAAAGATAATCACCAAATATCTCTTTAAAAAACTGATAAAAATATTTAACTTTTATTTTTTCGAAAGAAATATGTTTCAAGCACAAAGCCGCCAATAATAAACAAGGGTTTCATGTTATCTGAAGAAAGGGTATCAAAAAATAGGTGTCCAAACTCCAAAGATCTAATACTTTGCTTGCCTGATGAACTGCACAACCCATCGCCTTCGTTATTACTCTACTTATCATTTCAATCAAAGACTTCTTCAGCTCAAAAATGCTTCTGTACCCACCAAGGTCAATGATGCCCTCCAACTGTTTGATGAAATGCTTCAAAGACAACCTCCTCCTTCCATCATTCAGTTTAATCAGCTTATTTCTGTTATTGTAAAGATGAAACATTATTCCACTGCCCTTTCACTTTACAAACAGTTAAACTTGTTGGGTATTCCTCCTAATATTTATACAATGACTATCTCTATCAACTGTCATTGCCGCCTTAATCAAGTTCCTTATGCTTTTGCCTTACTAGCCACCATCTTCAAGCAAGGTCATCCACCTGATTTGGCCACCTATAACACTCTCATTCATGGGCTTGTTCTTGCTGATCGGGTCTTTGAAGCCGTTGAGTTATTCAAGAAACTACTTATAGACAAAGTTTGTGAGCCTGATCATGTTATGTACGGAATCATTATTAATGGGCTTTGTAAAGTAGGTCACACTACCAAGGCCCTTGAATTGCTTAGGTTCATGGAAGCTGGCTCATGTAAACCCGATGTAAAAGATTACAATACAATCATTGATAGCCTCTGCAAAGATCGAATGGTTGATAATGCATTACAACTGTTTACCCAAATGACTGAAAAGGGTGTCCGTGCTAGCGTTATCACTTACAACTCTCTGATTCATGGTCTATGTAACTTTGGTCGTGAGACGGAAGCTGCAAAAATGTTGAGAGATATGGAGGAGGAAGGACTATCTCCGGGAGTGGATACCTTTACTATATTGGTAAATTCCCTTTGCAAGCAAGGATTTGTAAAAGACGCAGAAGTTGTTGTACAAGAAATGGTACGAAGAGGACTATGTCCGGATGTAATAACTTATAATGCACTAATTGATGGGTACTGTTTACGTGGGGAACTAGATGAAGCAGAGAACGTTCTTGATAGCATGATGGAGAAGAATATTGTAGCCGACATCATCACATATAACAGCCTGATAAATGGATACTGCAAGAATAAGCAAATTGATGAGGCCAGACATCTCTTTCAAGCAATCCAAGACAAGGGTTTGATTCCTAATGTTGTCACCTACAATAGCATGTTACAAGGTTTGTTTGAATCAGGAAATCCTGCAGTGGCTAGAGAACTGTTTAACAAGATGCAAGCAAAGGGCCAGACTCCCAATATATGCACCCATCGTATTTTGTTGCATGGAATGTGCAAAAACCTCGAGTGTTCTGATGCATTGGCTCTCTTCCGTTCCCTGGGAAGCAAAGGATTGATTAATGATGTGCAGTTGTATAATATACTGATTGATGGTTGTAGCAAATGTGGGAAGCCTAACTTGGCTATGGATCTGTTTGATGAACTTCTATTGAAAGGATTGAAACCAACTGTTAGGACCTATACTGTGATGGCACGTGTATATTGCCGAGAAGGGTTACTGGTTAAATGTAAAGAAACGCTTAAAAAGATGGAAGATAGTAGTTGTTTGCCGGATAGCGTCACGTACAATGTGATTCTTCAAGAGTTGTTGAAGCAAAACGAGTGTCAAGAGGCAGCGGTTTTTCTGGAAGAAATGATCAACCGAGGTTTCTTTCCTGATTCTACTACTTTTAAGCTTTTACTAGCCGCAATCCCAACTGCAGGGCATGATTCTCATATGCGAACTATTGTTCTAAAGCTAGCAAGTGTAGACAGAAAAGATAATTAAAACCGCGGTTTGTTTCCTGAACTTCTTGATGCCCAATTTGAGGGGTTTTTTAATGATATACATCTCTTTATGCTGCCATTTGCCAAACTCCAATTCTTAAATAAAAAAAAATCCAACTTAGAAATGTTCAAGATTATGGTTGCCATACTTTTTAATATACTTCACACCCTGATTTTTTAAAAGGTTGGTTCAACAAAACACTTGTGCATCTTATTTTCAGCAGCTGTCATCTGTTGGTTGTTCTTTTTATCATTAAATTAATCCTATAATAGCATGGTTAATCTCGAAAAATTAGTTGCATCGATGTAAGATCGCTTTGGGATAGGATCAGTCAGAAGATCACTTATTAACATTTATAAGGTGTATTTTCCTATACTATATGTGAGTAAGAGTTGATTCAATACACAACATTGGTGTTGTGTAGGTCATGACTATGTGACTATAAATTGTTTTGAAATGATCAGTTTTAAGTATGAAAAGAGCCTGTAAGCTTAAGACCTGTTGACTAAGAGTGGGCGGGGTGGTCCGTGATGGCCACTCCGTGATGGCCGTGACCATCGCGAACACCGCCTCGCCAAATCAATCACGGCCGTGATACAAACAAATTGTGATGCTCATATCGCTTGATTCTTGTTTTCTTTATTCTTTCAATTCCCTTTCTTCAACTTTATGTGCACCATTAATATTTATTTTATTAATATTAATGTTTTTATTTAATAAAAAAAAGTGTGATACCATGGTGTTGGAAGTCGATTGTCAGTTTCTTGGACAATGTAAGGATTCATGGTAATAGTCTTAAATTCTTATTTTCATGTAAGCGGAATGGTGAGCTTATAAGATTTTGGAAGGATATTTGGTATGGGTCAGTTCCATTGATGGAGAGGTGGCCGCGTTTATAGGCTAGTGATAGAAATAAGAATTGCTTAGCCCGGGAAAGATTAATAGAGGATGGAGGTTCGATTACTGTGGCTGATTATGGAACCATGATTGCTGACACAGTCGAGTCCATTTCTGAGATGCAGGAGCTTATTTATATGCTGTCACAGGTCCAATTCTCTAGCTACAAGGACAGATGGATATGGGATGCGGATGAAAGTAATAGCTTTTCCGTAGCTGCTGTCAAAGATCGAATGTTGAAGGATAGGTACAGTCCGATGAAACAGTTTATGCGGTGGGAGTCGTGGGTTCCGATTAAAGTCAATATGTTGATGTGGAGGATAGAGAAAGATCGAGTCCCGACCCGTTTGGCTTTGGTTAGGAGGCAAGTTATCATTTTGGATACTTTGTGTCCTATGTGTGATGTATATGATGAATCCATTAGGCACCTTATGATTGACTGTGGTTTTACGGATGGTATGTGGGCTGCCATATGGAAGTGGTGTAAAATTGACTATCATGGCTCGATGACAGTCGACAACTTGCTGCAAATACAGGATGCGATGCAGACTACTAAGTGGGGAAAAAAGATTGTTCGGGGTATCATCATGATCTCTTGCTGGGCGTTGTGGAAGGAGCGCAACAAGAAGGTGTTTGACGGTTCTACGCCTAGAGTCGTAGAGGTGGTAGCGAGTGTTAAGCGTATGTCGTTTCTTTGGGTAAAACACCGATCTAGATTAAAAAATGTAGAGTGGATTAGTTGGCTGAATTATCCGTTGTATATATTGTAAGGTTTTTGTTTGCCGGCCTCTATTGAGGTTTAGCCGTTTTTAATGAAGTATACTGTTTAAAAAAAAAACCTATCATTCCACCCCATGGTGTTAGTGATGAATGAGATGAAGTGTGATGAAAATGAGGTGACACAATTTTATTGGATATGATAGTGTGATGGTATCACCAACCACCCACCCAATCCACCCTAAATGAGATCTTAAAAAATTATGCCGAATGTTTAAAACCTCGAATCCAATAGACATCCTATGTTTTACATGGTTGTTACAATACCTACGCTTGTTTAAAAACTCAATATGCATATGATACAATATATTGTTTAGTTATTTTGTTATAATTAAATATATAAATAAAGGTTCAATTAAGCTTGTGAGACGACTCGAGCTCAATATGTAAAGCTCAGACTCGAAACTAGTTTCATAAACAAGTCTCAATAAAATCTCAAGCTCGTTTTAGGTCGGTTGAATTTGAGTTTTTAACGAGCCAATCTTGAGTAGCTCACGAACGGCTTGGTTTATACACACCCATGGCCTAGTGGTATGGTAATTGTCCTCCGTAAATGTGGTATGAGTTCAAAGTCTTACATGCACAAATTGTAGGTAAAGGTGCATAAAATAACCGGTTATTAACTTAAACTGTTACCGGTTAATAACCAATTGAGGAGTAACCGATTGGTGGTAATTTTTAACCGTAGCCTATTAAGCGATTAGAGTTATTTTTAGAAAAACTGGTTTTTAAACTGATGTACCGGTTAGCTCGAAAAAGCAAAATTGAAAAAAGTGATTTTTTTTAAAAAAAAAAAACTAGTTAACTAACAAAAAATAAACAGTTATTAACCAGACCAGTTAAAGTAATTAATGTTAAAGCAATAATCAGTTAAAGCAAAAGTGGAAAAATAACTGATGATTAGGTTATCCAAACCATTTAGGAAAAATAAATGGTCAGGTTTTTTTAATTTCCGGTTACGGGTTTGGAATCGGTTCCGGATATGATCGGGTATTGGAAAATTGGGTATTGAGAGAAACCGGATAGGGTTCGGGTTCGGGTATTGAACCGCGTACTGAAGTGGCAAACTGAACCAAACATCGGGGACGAAATTAACATTTAACTCAAAATACTATTAATAAAAAGGGTTCTAGGATTCATACACCCTGTGACGTCACATCCTGAGGGTGTGACATCACATTTTGGGGTATGTGGCAGCCTACTATTGGTAAGTGATATGGGTCAGGGTGTATGAATCCTAAATAGGGGGTATATGAATCCTAATTACCAAAATTGGATTAAAGTATAGATTTTGTGTATAAACCCATAAAACATATTTAATGATGGCCCAATCGTTGATTCTCTTTGGTTGTATTCTAATACTCCTGGGTTCGATACTTTAAAATATCAGTTACTTTTATTTATATTTAGTTTACCTTTTTCTTTTTAAATGACTAATCTCAATTAGGTGAGTTGAGTTGAGTTCTCTGTCAAAAAGGTCCCAATCAGATTAGACGATTAGTAGATAACGATTGTGAAAAAGAAAAATATTTTAATACCCAATCCAATTATTGTCTGACTTTAAATTGATCGGTTGCAGGATGAACTGCTCAACACCTTGTCTTCGTTATTTCTCTACTGCTTCAACCTATAATTTCAATCAAAGACTTGTTCAGCTCAAGAATGCTTCTTCTTCTAAGGTTGATGATGCCCTCCAACTGTTCGATGAAATGCTTCAAAGACAGCCTCCTCCTTCCATCATTCAATTTAATCAGCTCATCACTGTTATTGTAAAGAAGAAACATTATTCCAATGCCCTTTCACTTTACAAACAATTATACTTGTTGGGTATTCCTACTGATCTTTATGCAATGACCATCTCTATGAACTGTCATTGCCGCCTTAATCAAGTTCCTTATGCTTTTGCCTTACTAGCAACTATTTTCAAGCAAGGTCATCCACCCAATTTGGCCACCTATACCACTCTCATTCACGGGCTTGTTCTTGCTGATCGGGTTTTTGAAGCTATTGAGTTATTCAAGAAACTGCTTATAGACAAAGTTTGTGAGCCTAATGAGATTATGTATGGAACTGTTATTAATGGGCTTTGTAAAGTAGGTCACACTACCAAGGCCCTTGAATTGCTCAGGTTCATGCAAGCAGGCTCATGTAAACCCGGTGTACAACATTACAATATAGTCATTGATAGCCTCTGCAAAGATCGAATGGTTGATAATGCATTACAACTGTTTACCCAAATGACTGAAAAAGGTGTCCGTGCGGACGTTATCACTTACAACACTTTGATTCACGGTCTATGTAACTTTGGTCGAGAGACAGAAGCTGCAAAAATGTTGAGAGATATGGAGGAGGAAGGACTATCTCCGGGAGTGGATACCTTTACTATATTGGTAAATTCCTTTTGCAAGAAAGGATCCGTAAAAGACGCAGAAGTTGTTGTACAAGAAATGGTACGAAGAGGACTATGTCCAAATGTAATAACTTATAATGCACTAATCGATGGATACTGTTTACGTGGGGAACTAGATGAAGCAGAGAACGTTCTTGATAGCATGATGGAGAAGAATATTGTAGCCGACATCATCACATATAGCAGCCTGATAAATGGATACTGCAAGAATAAGCAAATTGATGAGGCCAGACATCTCTTTCAAGCAATCCAAGACAAGGGTTTGATTCCTAATGTTGTCACCTACAATAGCATGTTACAAGGTTTGTTTGAATCAGGAAATCCTGCAGTGGCTAGAGAACTGTTTAACAAGATGCAAGCAAAGGGCCAGACTCCCGATATATGCACCTATCGTATTTTGTTGCATGGAATGTGCAAAAACCTCGAGTGTTCTGATGCATTGGCTCTCTTCCGTTCCCTGGGAAGCAAAGGATTGATGAATGATGTGCAGTTGTATAATATACTGATCGATGGTTGTTGCAAATGTGGGAAGCTTAACTTGGCTATGGATCTGTTTGATGAACTTCTATTGAAGGGATTGAAACCAACTGTTAGGACCCATAATGTGATGGCACGTGTATATTGCCGAGAAGGGTTATTGGTAAAATGTAAAGAAATGCTTAGAAAGATGGAAGATAGTAGTTGTTTGCCGGATAGCTTCACGTACAATGTGATTCTTCAAGAGTTGTTGAAGCAAAACGAGTGTCAAGAGGCAGCGGTTTTTCTAGAAGAAATGATTAACAGAGGTTTCTTTCCTGATTCTACTACTTTTAAGCTTTTACTAGACGTAATCCCAACTGCAGGGCATGATTCTCATATGCGAACTATTGTTTTAAAGCTAACAAATGTAGACAGAAAAGATATTTAAAACCGCGGTTTGTTTCCTGAACTTCTTGATGCCCAATTTGAGGGTTTTTTTAATGATATACATCTCTTTATGCTGACAATTGCCAAATTCCAAGTCTATAAAAAAAAATTCCAACTTAGAAATGTTCAAGATTATGATTGTCATACTTTTTAATATACTTCACAGCTTGATTTTTTAAAAGGTTGTTTCAGCATAACACTGGTGCATCTTATTTTCAGCAGCTGTTATCTGTTGGTTGTTCTTTTTGCCCCTGAATGAATCCTATAATAACATGGTTAGCAAAATCGTGATCCTGGTAGTAGGATCATATGATCCTAATCTCGAAAAATTAGTTGCATCGATTTAAGATCGTTTTGGGATAGGATCGGTCAGAAGATCATTATATATAGAAACAATTAGCAAAAATTGTTGTGTCTAGGTGTTACTGTTCTCCTCATCACAACCATTTACTTCCTTTGTACAACCTCAATATGCAAGCATTCATTTGGGCCGATTCTTACTGCCGCGTGGCATGCCACGTTTCTCCTACTTTGCCAGTAAATACATATCTTCAGCCTCTGCGACAAAGCCTCTTCCTTCGTCGTCTCTTTCCAGGTAATTCCCTTCTCTGTTTACTACAGCTGTGTTGTCTCCCTAGGGTTTTTTTTAGGAGTAATGCCCTTAGCCATTGTAAATTGATGCTGAAATGGAGATGCTACTGTCTTATCTTTCCCTACCGTTGTTTCGTGCCTTTATTACTGTCATTAAGCTTAGGGATTGTATGTTGATGCCGAATTGGAGATGGGGTTGAAGTAGGAAATGTTAGGTTA
Source organism: Ambrosia trifida (assembly GCA_028751855.1). Taxonomy (NCBI): domain Eukaryota; kingdom Viridiplantae; phylum Streptophyta; class Magnoliopsida; order Asterales; family Asteraceae; genus Ambrosia; species Ambrosia trifida. Next base: position 91,954,251 of record CM054123.1, on the reverse strand, counting down.
TGTATCACTTTCTTCGTTTCGTCGCTTAATTATTATAACTTCGGTTTGTAGCTTCCTCCCTTTATTACGGTTTACATATCCGTATATGTGTGTATATATATATATACTGTACGTATGCATACAAAATTATTTGGTTATCAAGTCTTTTTTTTTTTTTTTTTGAGCTGGACAAATTTGTACAGAGCCTCCAAGATTATTGGTATATTTTTTGCTGTATGTCGATATCGGGATACTTTGTTCCTCTGTCCTTTTTATTCGCATATATTTTGACATGAACCACTTGACCCATCAGCAGCAACTTACCAAATCGATCCACGTATTAAACTTTTAAAGGCTGCTTTTGGTTCAGTTAGGTTGTTTCGGATTGTGTTGTTAGGCGCTGTTGACATCTTACCTGGATTTTCAAAGCTGATCGATCAGATGTGGATGTGCGCAACAGAAGTCAATGGACGCAGTTAAATCGGCTGAGGTGCAGTACCAAAGGTCGAAACAGGCGTTTACACGAAGTGGTGCGCAGATGACTAGCAAAAGAGCGTCTTTCGGATGCAACGCAAATGGCTGCTGAGAATGCGGCTAGAGCCTCAGATTACAACGTCATAAAAGGCCAACAGGCAAAGGAAAGCCTTTGTTCGTTCTTGAGTTTTCGGCGTTAATTTTCCTCCTGATATATCAAAACATAATCTTTATTGATTCAGCAATCGAACTCATTTCACTATGGAGTTCAGCCGTTGACCAAATCCAACACTCCATCGCTTCTGGAACTCCAGATGAGAAGATCAAGGCGAAATCTGCCATTCAGATCCTGGTTTCTGACGAGATGCATAACATCTTACCATTGGTTTCTTAGATCTATGGTTCCTCGAAAACCAGAAACATGCCCGATTTGTTAACATGATATAGGACCTAAGTTCTTTACACGCACACACACTTTAGTCATGCTTTATATATTTTAATAGTCTAATTTTGATTATTTAAGTTAAGGATTTTGACAGTGCTTTTGCAAGCATGGCATCTAGCTGAACAAACACTGGAGATGTTGATATTAGATAGCATTTAAACTTTAATGGTTTCAGGTTAATACCACAGCAGTTATGATTCATATGTATGTGCATATAAACATAGTGAGATTAGTTAAATGCCCTATGTTAAGATGTTATAGAATACAACAATCAGAAACCTATGTTAAGATGACCACTTACTCCAGTACAATGATAGACACTGGTTCCAACAGTTACGTGGATGATTACGAATATGGTTTAGAATTGTGTGTGGCGGTTATCGATGAACTTCGAAGTATTGTTAAGAGGATGATCAGTGCAGGATATATCAATGATTGTAACAAGGTATACATTAGCAATAGGAAAGGCTGCATTGACGCCACTTATAAGAGGCTTAAGTTTGGATGAAATCGGCCAAGATTTGTTTTAGAAAAATCTTTCCGTATGAGAAGGCGGCGGTGTGCGAAAAAATATTTGGAGATCTCGGTTATGATATAGATGATGAATGTAATAAGAGACAAATCATCTATACTATGATGGCACGTGTATATTGCCGAGAAGGGTTATTGATTAAATGTAAAGAAATGCTTAGAAAGATGGAAGATGGTAGTTGTTTGCCGAATAGCGTCACATACAATGTGATTGTTCAAGAGTTGTTGAAGCAAAACGAGTGTCAAGAGGCAGCGATTTTTCTGGAAGAAATGATTAACCGAGGTTTCTTTCCTGATTCTACTACTTTTAAGCTTTTACTAGACGTAATCCCAACGGCAGGACATGATTCTCATATGCGAACTATTGTTCAAAAGCTAACAAGTGTAGAAAGAGAAGATCGCAGAATACCTAATTTAAAATCACAGGTTGTTTCCTGAACTTCTTGAAGTCCAGTTTGAGGGTTTTCTTATGTAATCACATATGTCTATCTATCTCTTTGTAAATGTTGTTAAAAAAACACATTGGCTCTTGGAAACTTGAAATCCACCAGATGTGTATGCAGTATGCCTAGATTGAGTTGCTTTACATATGAAATATAAAACAATGGACTAGCAAAACAACAGGGTACTAAAATTTTGGAGCATAAACACCCTGCTATGTTCTTTATGGTGTTTGACTTGCAGGCATAGATTAATAACTAACGAAAAAGATATGAGAAGGTTAAAGATGGGTTTGTTTAATTGAATGGGTAAGTGTCATGTTATGAGAAAATTTGTTGGTAGATAGATATAAAATTTGACAGTTAAAAATGGTTACAAAGACATAAAGAATATGCATTACAAATGAATTCAATATAATAAAGAAAAGTGGATTTGATATATTAACTAGTTTTCTAGGACACGTCAAATATGCATATGCATTACAAATGAATTCAGCCTCTGCGCGTCCATAGGCGTAGACACCACCACCCGCCCTTACCCTTGTGTTAATCATAAGACCATATGTAATGGAAACAAAATTGGACGTGGAAGGGGGCAAAAAAAAAAGCCCTCACACCGCCCCTTGGGCGTTTTTTTTTTGTCTAAAATGAGTTTGGTCATGTATTTTTTTTTCACGGCGTGAAACTGAAATGGGCTCATTGAAATGCATTTAAAGTGGAGCAGCGCAGATAGTCAGATACCACCCCGCCAAATAGCATGGAGTCAAGTCATAGTTTAATTTCTTTCAGTTTTACCTAATTAAGAATATACAAATCAAAATCAATCATTTATCTGTCTTTTTTTTTTCTTTTTTCACAACACAATTCTTTTTTTCACAACACAGTTACCACAACCATTGCCTAGCCCATGTATGGAAATACCTTTGAGTGACCTATAAATAAGCGGAGACGAGCTTAGCCCGAGCCCGTATAATCAGCCTCACAAGTTCTCCATATTACCGACTAACTCAAATCACTTTATTAATAATTACAAATCGGATTACAAAGCAAACAAACCAGAGAAGATATAGTCTTTCCAGAAACTAATTTTCTCAATGTACATGCAACTAACTTCAAACTAAAATACTTTCCAGACCAAACAAACACATTAACTAAAACCCTAACTCGTTTTCCCCAAACCTATCTGCGACTCGCTCTACCGCGGTTGGTGAATCGGCCTCGGACTCACCTTCACATTCACAATCTTCGGAGCCTTCTCATACAGCCTAGGCGACTCCACCGTACGGATCTTACGCCAGTTCGTCAACCTCGCCAGTATCAGATCCTTTCGAGCTTTCGTCTCTCCTATGGAAACAAAAAGAACAAACTCAAAACCACATCTAATCATCTAACAAATCGATTAATCACCTTGTTATATCAAATTTTCGATCTATTTACCTTCAATTTAACAAAAATTACAAACTTACACCAGGTCTAACCAACAAACTAGCCAAATGTGATTTTCATCTATTTACCTACAACTTAACAAAAATAACAAACTTAAACTAGGGGTGTAAACGAGACAGAGCGTCTTGAGAGCCGCTCAGATCAGTAAAAAGCTCAACGAGCCTGAGCTCGAGCTTTAAATATGACTCATTTAGTTTTAAAGCCCGAGCTCTAGCTTTACATACAAAGCTTGTTTAAACTTGCGAGCCAGAATGAGCTAAGCAAATTTTATATTATTTTTCTTACATACATGAGATATGTATACCATTTAACATTTAAAAGCCGAGCCGAGTTTAAGCTAAGCTATCGAGGCGAACTCTAGCCTGAGTTTTTTTGCTTGTTTAAAATTGTTTTTAAATTACCTAACTAAGCTTGAATTCTTAGGTTTTACTTTCAAGCTGAGCTCGAGCTTCCTAAATCGAGCTTCCTAAAAGGATGACAAACCAAGCTCGAGCTCGACTAGTTTACAATTCTGAGTCAAACCAGATCTAACTAACTAACTAACCACTAGTACAAAAAAGATCAAATAAGACGGTTCAGGAAAACTTTTTAAGACGGTTTAGGAAAACTTTTTAAGACAGTTGATCAAATAAGACGGTTTAGGAAAACTTTCACACACAAAAACGAACCACCATTTCATCTTCTTCTCCTCTGTGCTTCTGCGATCCAGATTTAGTCTCATCTCAATCTAGAGCCCCATTAACCAAAGGTATTCAATTATTCATTACAATCGCTTCCTTTATATATTATTATTATTATTATAACGTTTGATGATTCGGACTTACTTACTTTGCTACATTGTGACCAGTAGGGGTGGATTTAGGTTATAAGAAGCGGGTTCAGACGAACCCACTCGGTTTTAAATTTTTAGTAGAAATATCTTGAAAAAATAGGCCATGAACCTATAAGTAAAATTGAAATGAACCCATTAACAAATCTTTTAAGTGGCTCAATGGTTAAGCCTTCACACCTTCAAGCATTAGGTCCTGGGTTCTAATCTTTTTGGTTCCGTTTTTTTTTTAATCTGAATGCAAGTCGAGCATTTAGAGTTTTGATGTTTTTAAATCTGAATGATGTTTTGGCTTTCTTCTTTTGTCAACACAAATCTGATCAGATATGATCCACTGAAGTATGATTTTCATTAAGTACCAAATAAACATGAAGATCAAAGATAGTAGAAATTGTGTGGGAGTCGCTTTTTATTTATTCTCTAGTGTATAATTATTATTCATTTGCAGCAGCTAACAGAACTATACAATTAAATACAATGAAACATACACACATATACAATCAAAAGTATTCACATTGATTTTGTTGTTAGATTTAAATTTCTTATAGCTATCACAACGTATTCATAGTCAACCTATGATTTTTATTCTAACTAAAAACTATATCAGTTATATTTAATCCAATATATTAATATTAACAATTAGATGACAAAATGTCATGTGTCATTAATTAGAATCCTTTATAAGAAATAGGATCATTATCTTGTTATGTGATGAACCACACCTGACCTGACCCGAACCGTTGACCCGAAATTTTTATGTTCAGTTTTATGAAATTGGGGCATCTAAAACAGTGAACCCACTGAAAAAAATTCCTAGATCCGTCACTGGTGACCAGTGAATTTGCAGATTGTGTGTGATTTAGTAGCTTTCCAATTTATAAAGTGTTTTCTTAAATTAATTAATTTAATTTAACATTACGCACTTTGATGATTTGGTTTGATGTATATGTATATATATCTATATCTATATCTATATATATTATAATTGAAAGTCATTTTAATGACATGACATTTAAGGAGGCATTCTCCTCTTTAAGTGTGCCATGTGGCAATTTAAAAAAAAATAATAATATAAAACCTAATCTACTAAATTTAAATTGAGTTATTTTAGGAAAAAAGAATTTAAAAACAAATTAAAATTTCTCTCTTATGTTTCCTCCTATAATTTTTAAACGTTAATATCTTTTATATACGAGATTTTTAAAGAAAAAAACTACACCAAATTAACGAGCGTTTTATTATCTTTCCAACGAATACCATAGTGCTATATAAAAAACGGAGAAAAAAAAAGACTATTTTTTGTGGGGTTTCGTTCATACAGGAAAAAAACACAAAATATTCAGGTTATTCATTAATAATGTTTTTTCTTTTAAACCAAGTTCTTATCTACGATGTTGAAATTCAGCCTAATCGTCATGCTTTCATTGGAATTTTACTCTTTTAAAGATGCATAGGCATACTTCATCAAGAGAAGTTAGGAGAAAGAATCGCGCAACACTACAACACATGGTGTCACGTTATAGCAAGGTTATTTTTTTATTTATTTAATTACAAGAGTAATAATTATTAGCAACGCTCCCGGGATAAAAGCTAGTATATAATAAACCAAAGCATTTTTAATGACATGTCATAATATTATGCAATCTCTCTTTTGAGAGATGCCACGTCATATCTTATGTGGCAACTCTAGAGCAATTAAAAAAAGAAATAAATATGGTTTAAATGTTAAATACATAATCTACTAAATGTAAATATTAAATCTTTCTTATTTTCTCTCTCATGTTTCCTCTCATAACTTTTAAATGTTAATATCTTTTATATACGAGATTTTTTAAAGAAAAAATTACACCAAATTAACGAGCATTTTATAATCTTTCCAGCGAGTACCATAGTGCTATATAAAAAACGGAGAAAAAAACAACTATTTTTTGTACCCTTTTTTATATATTAGAATATGATAACTTATGACAGAGATTTGTTTAAAATAATAATAATAATAATATTCATTAATCATTTTTATAGTTTAAATACTTCTAATTTTATTCACTTTACTTGGATTTCTCAACCCGGGACGCTCCCAGGGTATAAACTAGTATATATATATATATATATATATATATATATATATATATATATATATATATATATATATATATATATATATATATATATATATAGGGGATGGTTAAAATAAAAACCCACTCAAAATGAGTAAACCTTGTAAACCTTATGAGAGCCATTGATCTAAATTGATCAATAGCTTAGATTAATTCCATATTATTTTAATAGATTTAATAAAGTAGAGGACAAAAAAAGGGTACAATGGTCAAATGCAATTTTCTGAAAAAGCACATATGACAACTGGACCCCACACATGTCACATCATCTCTCTCATACTTTTGTGACCATGGTCCTAAATCTGTCAGCACGTCATGTTACATATGTAACATATGCAGTGTTGCGTACGTTAAAATTGCACAGACTCTGGTCTCATATTTTTTTTATTAGACCATATTTTTTTTCGTTTTATTGTACAGCACAAGAATTATTGCATACGTAACGAGAATTGATATGGTTATAGGCATTTTGTTACTTATAAAGTGCTAAAAACAAACAAAACGGTCATTACAAAGTGCTAAAAACTTTATAGATCAAAAAACATTCAAATGTATACAAGAATTGTTTCTTACAAAGTGCTAAAAACAAACAAAACGGTCATTACAAATTCAACAAATTCTAAAATAACTATCATAAACAAAAAAAAATTGTCCACACCTCATTCTTGATAATTATCTTCATCTTTAATGCAAAAAATATGCTCACCTGCAAAAATAAAACAAAAATCATCAATTTACATGTAAAAGACCCCCCCCCCCCCCGCTTAACGTATGTTAACAAACTGGATTACAAAAAAACATACGAAACTGATACAAAAAAACATTGTTTTATACATTTAGTTATCAAAGATTATCAAACATACGAAATTGATAGCAATTTTGTTCTGCTGTTACATACGAAACAGACGCAAACATAGATTTGATCCAATGATTAGTGACTTTTGTTTTAATGAATATATGGTAAAAAAATCAGAAGCTAAATTATACCAACTTAGTTCTGCTGTTACATACGAAACAGACGCAACATAGATTTGATCCCACGTGTAACTGATGAAAATCAAAAAATCAAACCTTTGTATCTGGTAAAAAATCAGAAACTAATTTATACCATAGTTTTGTTGTTACATACGAAACATGCGCAAAAATATAGGAAACAGATGCAAACATACATTCCACAAATTATAATACTCATACAAACATGCACATACTGGTAAAAAACAAATCAGACATATTGTTGCATATGTTAAGAGACAGTAAAATTCACCAATTTTGATTAAAAAACATATTAATAATAATAACATATAAAAAAAAAGGTTTCTTAATATGTAAACCTACGTGTAAACATGATAAGTTATGGTGTTACATACGAAACAGATGCAAAAACATACATTTTCAAAACCATCACAAACACCTTCTTATTACCAAAAACTAATTAGCTCAAAATTCAAACTCTAACCATTAAATGTTTTCTAACCCATTTCAAAATCATATTAAATATGTAAACCTACGTGTAAACATGATTAGTTATGGTGTTACATACGAAACAGATGCAAAAAAATACATTTTCAAAACCATCACAAACACCTTCTTATTACCAAAAACTAATTAGCTCAAAATTCAAACTCTAACCATTAAAACCCTGCATACATAGCCCATGTATCCAATTTCTTTAATGATTCAAGCAAATATCTCTTTACTCCAACTTCTCTTTCAATTTTGACAAATACAATGCTAATGCAACCCTACCCTACAGGTATAGGAAAGTTTTTTGTATCTTAATACAATAATGTTAAAAACAACTTATTTGGTTGACTTCATGGTTTCGAGTGTCAAACTAAACAGAACCAAACTATTATTTCAGAATCATTATTTTCTCTTCAGCAACCACGAAGGCCAAAAACTTACCAGTGTAGCCGGAAGCTTCCATCGAAACCCCAACTTCCATCGAAACCCCAACTTAGATACATTTCTCTTCCTATGAAGCTCAATGTAATCCCCTTGAGGCTATTAAAACAAAAAACCCACTGAATTAAAATTTAGGAATACAAATTGGAAGTGTAAAAACTAAAGTTTAAGATTGCAGATGAAAAAAGAGAGTAACCATGATTCAGACACAATTGAAGCTGAAAGTTTGGTGATGAAGCAAGCAAGCAAACACACGTTCTAGGGCTGAATGAATCAAAGACCTGAGTTAGATAACATAATTAAAACCTAAACTAATGTTACAATTTATAAGAATAATAATGAAAACAATTTTTTTTAAACATAATAATAAAATAGCAAAAGAAGCTGGTATCCAAATATCAATCAGTAGGATAGTGATTACCCAAAATATGAAACAGGAGAACAAAACCTCTCTCTCTCTCTCTCTGTCGCTCAACAGACTGACAAACGGCGAGATGGTGAAACCCTAGTAATGGAGAGCAGAGGAGGCTGTGGTGGCTGTGGCGGTGGAAACAAGGACGACGACGACGGTGATGACCAGGGACGAGGGGAGGAGAGGGGTGGCAGCTGTGGTATTGGGGGGGGGGGTGAAAGAATTCTGATTGTTAGAGAGAGAGAAGAGAGAGTGTGTGAGAGAGGGAGAGATCTTGTTTATATAGGTGGGAGACCAAAAATATTCAAACTTATAAATGGGGGGAAAGATAAAATGTCTAATATACCCCTCAAGACATAAAATAATATATTTTCTAATAGGTGATGTGGTGCAATGTGGTCCACAAGATGGGTTTGTGGGAGTTTACTCATTTTGAAGGGTTTCTAGTATCCCTTTCCCCTATATATATATATATATATATATATGGAATAATAAAAATAAGAAAGAATAAGTTAAAGAGAGGTATAGAAATGGAATAAATGATTAGCCATAATCAATGGGTAATTGCCAAATAAGAAGACGGTGATTTAGTAGCTTTCCAATTTATAACGTGTTTTCTGAAATTAATTAATTTAATATATATACAAACTGCTGTCTCCGCCACTTTGTAACTATCTGGTTTTGACTTTCGTCATCTTGATTATAACCGGTTTTAAACCGATCTGGTTTGGCCCAAAAATGGGCTTTGTTCAAGCCTTAGAGGTATGGTGCTTGATCCAATATACCGTCTTTATTACTTATCACTTCTTATATTATTTACTAATATTGGGGTGTGGAGGTAACCCCTTGACTAGACTTGGTGCCAATGGGCTATGTGCCCATATAGTTAAGGGGCCTTGATGTCCGGCCCATGGGCCCAGCCACGGCCCATGAAAAGCCCTATATAAAGGAGTCACCTCCTTTCATAAGGGCACACACAAGCTATGAGGTGTTATCATACTCATATTTACCCCCAAACCACACATGGCTGTCGCCATCATTTTTGTGTCTGTACGTTGGACTCCACTCGTGGTTTCCTAGCAGTCACCTCCACACCCCACTTTTCCTTTCTTCCTTGCAGATCTGAGCCAGAGAAGACGAAGATCGAGCTGTGGTTCTCCTATTCAACACCGTAGAGGCATGACCCAGACAACCGTGCAGGTTCGTGTTTCACGGATGGGCCGGACATCAAGGCCCCTTAACTATATGGGCACATAGCCCATTGGCACCAAACCTAATTAAAGGGTTACCTCAACACCCCAATATTAGTAAATAATATAAGCCATTGGGCTTGGTGGTCCAGTGGTAAGGCAAAGCCTTTTAATACACTAAAAGTGTGAGTTCTTGATTTCAAGTCTCACAAGGAGCAAAAATTCGCCTTTCAAAAAAAAGTAAATAATACAAGAAGTGATAAGTAATAAAGACGTTTATGAATCCGACCAACAAACATTATTTAATTATCGAAAACCTTTGAAAATCGACACATTTGACGCTCAATAAATACTATTTATTTGTATTAAAAAAGTTGTCCGAGGTTTAACATTATTATTACAAATAAGCATTTGTCAAAACGCATCAGTTAACAAATCCAACCGAATTAGCACTCGGGTTGATGATAAAACACAGTTGATCACTTGCATATCCGCTCGATGAAAAACATTGACAAGCAAAATCGAAATGTACCATCTAACAAGTGTTTGTTCCACATTACTCTAGATGTTTATTACACCACAGTAGCGTATAACGCCTAAATTAACAGATATCTTCCATTTAAAAAAAACGTTGACTTTGACGAGTCAGAGTCATTGTAACTTCCACATTTGCCCCAAATGGTTAGTCTTTGAAACTAAACAACTATGGTTAGTCTTCGTTCGATATCACTGATATGTTGTAGCCAAGTTGGTAAAGTTGGTGCAGCATGCTGACAGGTGCTATTATGTAGAAATCTCCTATAGTAGCCATCATCATTATGTGGGTCCATTACAATGGCCCCACATTTGCATCAAAATGAACATGACAAATCATCTCAAACAGTCAAAAACAATCTTGACCCGTTCGATTTAATCAACGGTTGGGGTTCACTTGGTCATCGAGATAATCTTGTACGTCAAATCATTGTCATTGTAACTTCCACATTTGCCCCAAATGGATAATCTTTGAAACTAGACAACTATGGTTAATCTTCGTTCGATATCACTGATATGTTGTAGCCAGGTTGATAAAGTTGGTGCAGCATGTTGACAGGTGCTATTGTGTAGAAATCTCCTATAGTAGCCATCATCATTATGTGGGTCCATTAATCATGTCTTGTATGAATTTGGCGTTTTTCATGTCTGAATCTTGATGATCATAGTGCAACTTGTTTCATTGTTAATGGATTTTGTAGTTATGTTTGAATGACTTTGATGATTATCGAATGTGTTAAGCGGATACATGTTGAAAAATCGTCCGTTTAATCATCCGGTAGTAGACTAGTTAACTTGTTAATAAGTTTACACCATGAAACTGTAACCGGGTATTGGTTTGGTTAAAGTCAGTCGAATAATGATTAAAATGCTTACCGACACAATGACCCCATATTTGCATCAAAATGAACATGACACATCATCTCAAACAGTCAAAAACAATCTTGACCCATTTGATTTAATCAACGGTTGGGGTTCACTTGGTCATCGAGATAATCTTGTACATCAAATCATTGTCATTGTAACTTCCACATTTGTCCCAAATGGTTAGTCTTTGAAACTAGACAACTATGGTTAGTCTTCGTTCGATATCACTGATATGTTGTAGCCAAGTTGATAAAGTTGGTGCAGCATGCTGACAAATGCTATTGTGTAGAAATCTCCTATAGTAGCCATCATCATTATGTGGGTCCATTACAATGGCTCCATATTTGCATCAAAATGAACATGACACATCTTCTCAAACAGTCAAAAACAATCTTGATCCGTTCGATTTAATCAACGGTTGGGGTTCAACTAGTCATCGAGATAATCTTGTACATCAAATCATTGTCATTGTAACTTCCACATTTGCTCAAATGGTTAGTCTTTGAAACTAGACAACTATGGTTAGTCTTCGTTCGATATCACTGATAAGTTGTAGCCAGGTTGATAAAGTTGATGCAGCATGTTGACAAGTGCTATTGTGTAGAAATCTCCTATAGTAGCCATCATCATTATGTGGGTCCATTACAATGGCCCATATTTGCATCAAAATGAACATGACACATCATCTCAAACAGTAAAAAACAATCTTGATCCGTTCGATTTAATCAACGGTTGGGGTTCACTTGGTCATCGAGATAATCTTATACATCAAATCATTGTCATTGTAACTTCCACATTTGTCCCAATTGGTTAGTCTTTGTAACTAGACAACTAAGTCTTCGTTCGATATCACTGATATGTTATAAGCAAGTTGATAAAGTTGGTGCAGCATGCTGACAAGTGCTATTGTGTAGAAAACTCTTATACTACCATCAGCATTATGTGGGTCCATTACAATGGCCCCATATTTGAATCAAAATGAACATAACACATCATCTCAAACAGTCAAAAACAATCTTGACCCGTTCGATTTAATCAACGATTGGGGTTCACTTGGTTATCGAGATAATCTTGTACATTAAATCATTGTCATTGTAACTTCCACATTTGCCCCAAATGGTTAGTCTTTGAAACTAGACAACTATGGTTAGTCTTCGTTCGATATCACTGATATGTTGTAGCCAAGTTGATAAAGTTGGTGTATCATACTGACAAGTGCTATTGTGTAGAAATCTCCTATAGTAGCCATCATCATTATGTGGGTCCATTACAATGGCTACATATTTGCATCAAAATGAACATGATACATCATCTCAAACAGTCAAAAACAATCTTCACCCGTTCGATTTAATCATCGGTTGGGGTTCACTTGGTAATCGAGATAATCTTGTACATCAAATCATTGTCATTGTAACTTCCACATTTGCCCCAAATGGATAATCTTTGAAACTAGACAACTATGGTTAATCTTCGTTCGATATCACTGATATGTTGTAGCCAGGTTGATAAAGTTGGTGCAGCATGTTGACAAGTGCTATTGTGTAGAAATCTCCTATAGTAGCCATCATCATTATGTGGGTCCATTAATCATGTCTGGTATGAATTTGGCGTTTTTCATGACTGAATCTTGATGATCATAGTGCAACTTGTTTCATTGTTAATGGATTTTGTAGTTATGTTTGAATGACTTTGATGATTATCGAATGTGTTAAGCGGATACATGTTGAAAAACCGTCCGTTTAATCATCCGGTAGTAGACTAGTTAACTTGTTAATAAGTTTACACCATGAAACTGTAACCGGGTATTGGTTTGGTTAAAGTCAGTCGAATAATGATTAAAATGCTTACCGGCACAATGGCCCCATATTTGCATCAAAATGAACATGACACATCATCTCAAACAGTCAAAAACAATCTTGACCCATTTGATTTAATCAACGGTTGGGGTTCACTTGGTCATCGAGATAATCTTGTACATCAAATCATTGTCATTGTAACTTCCACATTTGTCCCAAATGGTTAGTCTTTGAAACTAGAAAACTATGGTTAGTCTTCGTTCGATATCACTGATATGTTGTAGCCAAGTTGATAAAGTTGGTGCAGCATGCTGACAAATGCTATTGTGTAGAAATCTCCTATAGTAGTCATCATCATTATGTGGGTCCATTACAATGGCTCCATATTTGCATCAAAATGAACATAACACATCATCTCAAACAGTCAAAAACAATCTTGATCCGTTCGATTTAATCAACGGTTGGGGTTCAACTAGTCATCGAGATAATCTTGTACATCAAATCATTGTCATTGTAACTTCCACATTTGCCCCAAATGGTTAGTCTTTGAAACTAGACAACTATGGTTAGTCTTCGTTCGATATCACTGATATGTTGTAGCCAAGTTGATAAAGTTGGTGTATCATACTGACAAGTGCTATTGTGTAGAAATCTCCTATAGTAGCCATCATCATTATGTGGGTCCATTACAATGGCTACATATTTGCATCAAAATGAACATGATACATCATCTCAAACAGTCAAAAACAATCTTCACCCGTTCGATTTAATCAACGGTTGGGGTTCACTTGGTAATCGAGATAATCTTGTACATCAAATCATTGTCATTGTAACTTCCACATTTGCCCCAAATGGTTAATCTTTGAAACTAGACAACTATGGTTAATCTTCGTTCGATATCACTGATAAGTTGTAGCTAAGTTGATAAAGTTGGTGCAGCATGCTGACAAGTGCTATACTGTAGAAATCTCCCATACTACCATCATCATTATGTGGGTCCATTACAATGGCCCCATATTTGGATCAAAATGAACATGATACATCATCTCAAACAGTCAAAAACAATCTTGACCCGTTCGATTTAATCAACGGTTGGGTTCACTTGGTCATCGAGATAATCTTGTACATCAAATCATTGTCATTGTAACTTTCACATTTGCCTCAAATGGTTAATCTTTGAAACTAGACAACTATGGTTAGTCTTCGTTCGATATCACTGATAAGTTGTAGCTAAGTTGATAAAGTTGGTGCAGCATGCTGACAAGTGCATCAAATCATTGTCATTGTAACTTTCACATTTGCCTCAAATGGTTAATCTTTGAAACTAGACAACTATGGTTAGTCTTCGTTCGATATCACTGATAAGTTGTAGCTAAGTTGATAAAGTTGGTGCAGCATGCTGACAAGTGCTATTGTGTAGAAATCTCCTATACTACCATCATCATTATGTGGGTCCATTACAATGGCCCCATATTGGCATCAAAATAAACATGACACATCATCTCAAACAGTTAAAAACAATTTTGACCCGTTTGATTTAATCAACGGTTGGGGTTCACTTGGTCATCTAGATAATTTTGTACATCAAATCATTGTCATTGTAACTTCCACATTTGTCCCAAATGGTTAGTCTTTGAAACTAGACAACTATGGTTAGTGTTCGTTCGATATCACTGATATGTTGTAGCCAAGTTGATAAAGTTGGCGCAGCATGCTGACAAGTGCTATTGTGTAGAAATCTCCTATACTACCATCATCATTATGTGGGTCCATTACAATGGCCTCATATTTCATCAAAATGAACATGACACATCATCTCAAACAGTCAAAAACAATCTTGACCCGTTCAATTTAATCAACAGTTGGGTTCACCTGGTCATCGAGATCATCTTGTACATCAAATCATTGTCATTGTAACTTTCACATTTGCCCCAAATGGTTAGTCTTTGAAACTAGACAACTATGTTTAGTCTTCGTTCGATATCACTGATATGTTGTAGCCAAATTGATAAAGTTGGTGCAGCGTGCTGACAAGTGCTTTTGTCGAAAGAGACCGAAGGAGGATATGAAAAATCCGCTGATTCCCTAAAGCTAGAGCAATCAAAGATAAGATCGAAGAGAATGAAACACACGTAGTAGCCATTATAGTGGTTCCTTCAGCATCAAGTCCCTTGGTTGGGGGCTGTGCCGCCCCGCCTTTCGATGTTATGGTCTCAACGCTCTTACGAGGTAGTGATGAGTTTCACGCGCTCTAAGCTCGGCCCGCGCGCGGTTAGGAAGATTGGCCACAATCTCAGCGATACCACCCACCCAACCCTACCACCTATAGGTGGCCATCCGTCCTACAGCCGCCCGAAAAGGAACTGCAGTGATCTTGAATAAAGATCCTACAGCGATAGATAGAATCCCCATAAAAATACCTACCACGTTAGGTATGGAGAGAGATAGGACCGGTTATATAATAGGGGGAGCAGATGCAAGCTTTTTCTTTCAATAGCCGGCCAAATGACTACAGGATCATTGAGCACTTGGTAACTCACTCGTGGGGCATGAAATCCCCAAATTACTAAAGTACTTGCTGCACTTTTTGGGAAAGATGTCGTCTTGGTATACATAATTTCCTAATGTTGAATGAGGAGTGGGAAATGATGCCAATAAAGAATATACAGAGGGCAAAGCCGCTTAAATCGATAAAGAAGAGGAACACAATAACACTTGTCAGCATGCTGCACCAACTTTATCAACTTGGCTACAACATATCAGTGATATCGAACGAAGACTAACCATAGTTGTCTAGTTTCAAAGACTAACCATTTTGGGCAAATGTGGAAGTTACAATGACAATGATTTAATGTACAAGATTATCTCGATAACCAAGTGAACCTCAATCGTTGATTAAATTGAACGGGTCAAGATTGTTTTTGACTGTTTGAGATGATGTGTCATGTTCATTTTGATGCAAATATGGTGCCATTGTAATGGACCCACATAATGATGATGGCTACTATAGAAGATTTCTACACAATAGCACTTGTCAGCATGCTGCACCAACTTTATCAACTTGGCTACAACATATCAGTGATATCGAACGAACACTAACCATAGTTGTCTAGTTTCAAAAACTAACCATTTGGGACAAATGTGTTAGTTACAATGACAATAATTTGATGTACAAGATTATCTCAATGACCAATTGAACCCCAACCGTTGATTAAATCGAACGGATCAAGATTGTTTTTGACTGTTTGAGATGATGTGTCATGTTCATTTTGATGCAAATATGGGGCCATTGTAATGGACCCACATAATGATGATGGCTACTATAGGAGATTTCTACACAATATCACTTTTCAGCATGTTGCACCAACTTTATCAACCTGGCTACAACATATCAGTGATATCGAACGAAGACTAACCATAGTTGTCTAGTTTTAAAGACTAACCATTTGGGGCAAATGTAGAAGTTACAATGACAATGATTTGATGTACAAGATTATCTCGATGACCAGGTGAACCCCAACCGTTGATTAAATCGAACGGGTCAAGATTGTTTTTGACTGTTTGAGATGATGTGTCATGTTCATTTTGATGCAAATATGGGGCCATTGTAATGGACCCACATAATGATGATGGCTACTATAGGAGATTTCTACACAATAGCACTTGTCAGCATGCTGCACCAACTTTATCAACTTGGCTACAACATATCAGTGATATCGAACGAAGACTAGCCATAGTTGTATAGTTTCAAAGACTAACCATTTGGGGAAAATGTGGAAGTTACAATGACAATGATTTGATGTACAAGATTATCTCGATGACCAAGAGAACCCCAATCGTTGATTAAATCGAACGGGTCAAGATTGTTTTTAACTGTTTGAGATGATGTGTCATGTTCATTTTGATGCAAATATGGGGCCATTGTAATGGACCCACATAATGATGATGGCTATTATAGGAGATTTCTACACAATTGCATTTGTCAGCATGCTGCACCAACTTTATCAACTTGGCTACAACATATCAGTGATATCGAACGAAAACTAACCATAGTTGTCTAGTTTCAAAGACTAACCATTTGAGCAAATGTGGAAGTTACAATGACAATGATTTGATGTACAAGATTATCTCGATGACCAGTTGAACCCCAACCGTTGATTAAATTGAACGGATAAAGATTGTTTTTAACTGTTTGAGATGATGTGTCATGTTCATTTTGATGCAAATATGGGGCCATTGTAATGGACCCACATAATGATGATGGCTACTATAGTAGATTTCTACACAATAGCACTTTTCAGCATGTTGCACCAACTTTATCAACCTGGATACAACATATCAGTGATATCGAACGAAGACTAACTATAGTTGTCTAGTTTCAAAGACTAACCATTTGAGCAAATGTGGAAGTTACAATGACAATGATTTGATGTACAAGATTATCTCGATGACCAGGTGAACCCCAACCGTTGATTAAATCGAACGGGTCAAGATTGTTTTTGACTGTTTGAGATGATCTGTCATGTTCATTTTGATGCAAATATGCGGCCATTGTAATGGACCCACATAATGATGATGGCTACTATAGGAGATTTCTACACAATAGCATTGTCAGCATGCTGCACCAACTTTATCAACTTGGCTACAACATATCAGTGATATCGAACGAAGACTAACCATAGTTGTCTAGTTTCAAAGACTAACCATTTGGGACAAATGTGGAAGTAACAATGTCAATGATTTGATGTACAAGATTATCTCGATGAGCAGGTGAACCCCAACCGTTGATTAAATCGAATGGGTCAAGATTGTTTTTGACTGTTTGAGATGATGTGTCATGTTCATTTTGATGCAAATATGGGGCCATTGTAATGGACCAACATAATGATGATTGTAGAATAGGAGATTTCTACACAATAGCACTTGTCAGCATGCTGCACCAACTTTATAAACTTGGCTACAACATATCAGTGATATCGAACGAAGACTAACCATAGTTGTCTAGTTTCAAAGACTAACCATTTGGGCAAATATGGAAGTTACAATGACAATAATTTGATGTACAAGATTATCTCGATGACTAGGTGAACCCCAACCGTTGATTAAATCGAACGGATCAAGATTGTTTTTGACTGTTTGAGATGATGTGTCATGTTCATTTTGATGCAAATATGGGGCCATTGTAATGGACCCACATAATGATGATGGCTACTATAGGAGATTTTACACAATAGTACTTTTCAGCATGCTGCACCAACTTTATCAACTTGGCTAACATATCAGTGATATCGAACGAAGACTAACCATAGTTGTCTAGTTTTAAAGACTAACCATTTTGGGCAAATGTGGAAGTTACAATGACAATGATTTGATGTACGAGATTATCTCGATAACCAAGTGAACCCCAACCGTTGATTAAATCGAACGGGTCAAGATGGTTTTTGACTGTTTGAGATGATGTGTCATGTTCATTTTGATGCAAATATGGGGCCATTGTAATGGACCCACATAATGATGATGGCTACTATAGGAGATCTCTACCAATAGCACTTGTCAGCATGCTGCACCAACTTTATTAACTTGGCTACAACATATCAGTGATATCGAACGAAGACTAACCATAGTTGTCTAATTTCAAAGACTAACCATTTGGGGAAAATGTGGAAGTTACAATGACAATGATTGGATGTACAAGATTATCTCGATGACCAAGAGAACCCCAATCGTTGATTAAATCGAACGGGTTAAGATTGTTTTTGACTATTTGAGATGATGTGTCATGTTATAAGCAGTTAATGTCGGAAAATATCGGTTATCGGTCGAGGACCGATATTTGATATATCGGTATTCGCGGTGAGATATCGGTGGGATATCGGTAATTTTATATCATGCAAAATCCATATATATATAGAGGTTTAACACTAACAATTAAATATAATCTCTTACAATTAACAAATTGACCTCTTGCAACATGCAAAACAATAACAATTGTAGCAAGTAGAAACTTATTAAGACTTTAAACACTAATATTTAACACTGACAATTAACAATTAAGACTTAAAACACTAACAGCATCAATAAGAAGCAAGACAAATAGAAGAACTAATAAGAAAGATACCGATATCGGGAATATCGGTGATATATCGGTCAAATATCGGTAAGATATCGGTCAAATATCGGTCAATATCACCGATAATATCGGTAGAAAATATCGGTCAAAATATCGGTATCAATATATCGGTTGATGACCGATAACCGATATATCGGACCGATATAGCGGATATATCGGTGATATTAACTGCTTACCCACATAATGATGATGGCTACTATAGGAGATTTCTACACAATAGCACTTTTCAGCATGCTGCACCAACTTTATCAACCTGGCTACAACATATCAGTGATATCGAACGAAGACTAACCATAGTTGTCTAGTTTCAAAGACTAACCATTTGAGCAAATGTGGAAGTTACAATGACAATGATTTGATGTACAAGATTATCTCGATGACCAGGTGAACCCCAACCGTTGATTAAATCGAACGGGTCAAGATTGTTTTTGACTGTTTGAGATGATCTGTCATGTTCATTTTGATGAAAATATGCGGCCATTGTAATGGACCCACATAATGATGATGGCTACTATAGGAGATTTCTACACAATAGCATTGTCAGCATGCTGGACCAACTTTATCAACTTGGCTACAACATATCAGTGATATCGAACGAAGACTAACCATAGTTGTCTAGTTTCAAAGACTAACCATTTGGGACAAATGTGGAAGTTACAATGACAATGATTTGATGTACAAGATTATCTCGATGGCCAAGTGAACCCCAACCGTTGATTAAATCGAATGGGTCAAAATTGTTTTTGACTGTTTGAGATGATGTGTCATGTTCATTTTGATGTAAATATGGGGCCATTGTAATAGACTCACATAATGATGATTGTAGAATAGGAGATTTCTACACAATAGCACTTGTCAGCATGCTGCACCAACTTTATCAACTTGGCTACAACATATCAGTGATATCGAACGAAGAATAACCATAGTTGTCTAGTTTCAAAGACTAACCATTTGGGGCAAATATGGAAGTTACAATGACAATGATTTGATGTACAAGATGATCTCGATGACCAGGTGAACCCCATCCGTTGATTAAATCAAACGGGTCAAGATGGTTTTTGACTGTTTGAGATGATGTGTCATGTTCATTTTGATGCAAATATGGGGCCATTGTAATGGAACCACATAATGATGATGGCTACTATAAGAGATTTCTACCAATAGCACTTGTCAGCATGTTGCACCAACTTTATTAACTTGGCTACAACATATCAGTGATATCGAACGAAGACTAACCATAGTTGTCTAGTTTCAAAGACTAACCATTTGGGAAAATGTGGAAGTTACAATGACAATGATTTGACGTACAAGATTATCTCGATGACCTAGAGAACCCCAATCGTTGATTAAATCGAACGGGTTAAGATTGTTTTTGACTGTTTGAGATGATGTGTCATGTTCATTTTGATGCAAATATGGGCCATTGTAATGGACCCACATAATGATGATGGCTACTATAGGAGATTTCTACACAATAGCATTGTCAGCATGCTGCACCAACTTTATCAACTTGGCTCCAATATATCAGTGATATCGAACGAAGACTAACCATTATTGTCTAGTTTCAAAGACTAACAATTTAGGACAAATGTGGAAGTTACAATGACAATGATTTGATGTACAAGATTATCTCGATGACCAAGTGAACCCCAACCGTTGATTAAATCGAATGGGTCAAGATTGTTTTTGACTGTTTGAGATGATGTGTCATGTTTATTTTGATGTAAATATGGGGCCATTGTAATAGACCCACATAATGATGATTGTAGAATAGGAGATTTCTACACAATAGCACTTGTCAGCATGCTGCACCAACTTTATCAACTTGGCTACAACATATCAGTGATATCGAACGAAGAATAACCATAGTTGTCTAGTTTCAAAGACTAACCATTTGGGGCAAATATTGAAGTTACAATGACAATGATTTGATGTACGAGATTATCTCGATAACCAAGTGAACCCCAACCGTTGATTAAATCGAACGGGTCAGATGGTTTTTGATTGTTTGAGATGATGTGTCATGTTCATTTTGATGCAAATATGGGGCCATTGTAATGGACCCACATAATGATGATGTCTACTATAGGAGATTTCTACCAATAGCACTTGTCAGCATGTTGCACCAACTTTATCAACTTGGCTACAACATATCGGTGATATCGAACGAAAACTAACCATAGTTGTCTAGTTTCAAAGACTAACCATTTAAGGCAAATGTGGAAGTTACAATGACTCTGACTCGTCAAAGTCAACGTTTTTTTTAAATAGAAGATGTCTGTTAATTTACGCGTTATACGCTACTGTGGTGGAATAAACATCTAGAGTAATGTGGAACAAACACTTGTTAGATGGTACATTTCGATTTTGCTAGTCAATGTTTTTCATCGAGCGGATATGCAAGTGATCAACTGTGTTTTATCGTCAACCCGAGTGCTAATTCGGTTGGATTGGTTAACTGAAGCGTTTTGACAAATGCTTATTTGTAATAATAATGTTAAACCTCGGACAACTTTTTCAATACAAATAAATAGTATTTACCGAGCGTCAAATGTGTCGATTTTCAAAGGTTTTCGATTTTCAAAGGATTCATAAACGTCTTTATTACTTATCACTTCTTATATTATTTACTAATATTGGGGTGTGGAGGTAACCCCTTAACTATGCTTTGTGCCAATGGGCTATGTGCTTATATAGTTAAGGGGCCTTGATGTCCGGCCCAGCCACGGCCCATGAAAAGCCCTATATAAAGGAGTCATGTCCTTTCATTAGGGCACACACAAGCTATGAGGTGTTATCATACTCATATTTACCCCCAAACCACACATGGTTGCCGCCATCATTTTTGTGTCTGTACGTTGGACTCCACTCGTGATTTCCTAGCAGTCACCTCCACACCTCACTTTTCCTTTCGTTTGCAGATCTGGGCCGGAGAAGACGAAGATCGAGCTGTGGTTCTCCTATTCAAGACCGTAGAGGCATGACCCGGACAACCGTGCAGGTTCGTGTTTCTTCATTGACAATCGTCGTATTTGAGATTTGAACTGTCTTATTTGATTTTTCAAATATAATAATTTAATGAAACCGTCTTATTTCGTAGATTTTTCCAAATAAACCGTCTTATTAGCTCTTTTATTTTTTTTTATCAACGTCGACTAATAATTAAAACAATGAACTTCAAATTATATAATCAACTTCAAATTATATAATCTTTTTATATAATTTGAAGTTCATTATTTTAATTATTAGTCGACGTTGTTTATCTTGAAAAATCAACCAAATAAGACGGTTACATTAAATTATTATATTTAAAAAAATCAAATAAGACAATTCAAATCTCAAATATGATGGTTGACATAGAAACCGTCTTATTTGATCAACCGTCTTAAAAAGTTTTTCTAAACCGTCTTATTTGATCAACCGTCTTAAAAAGTTTTCCTAAATCGTCTTATTTCATCAACCGTCTTAAAAAGTTTTCATAAACCGTCTTAAAAAGTTTCCTTGAACCGTCTTATTTGATCTTTTTTGTACTAGTGAAAAATAAGCCAGATATAGGGATGAGCTCGGGACGGTATCGGTACCAAACCGACACCGATCCCGATATCGAACACATACAGTACGGTACGATATCGGTTCAGTATCGGTACGGTTTCGGTATGGTATCTATATTTTATCTTAAAATACCGATCCCGTACCGATACGGATAATACCGAAACCGAAATTCATAAACATGGGTATCGATACCGATCCCGAAACCCCTCAATCGGTATCGGTTCAGTACGGTATCGGTACGGTATCAAGATCGGGATGGAATCGGTATTCGGCCTTGTATGCTCATCCCTAGCCAGATCTAACAAACTAAATAACCAACTAACAAAATAATTAACTTATAAATTACAATTTTTCAATCTATTTGATACATACCTCCATTTTCACGGATTTTACCGTCGACGGGAACCAAATCGTCGTTGTCAGGTATGAACGAATCGATGTCATCGGAGATATCAAACAGTGACTCCGAGAAGCACTCACGGAGCTAGTAATCACGAAACGAAGGAGAAGAGTGAACAAGTGACCACCACTGATCGGAAAAGTCCTCCACGTTACGATACGCTGCCGGTACAAATATCGGAGCGTTTGGATTCAGAGATGATGATACTAATGTGTTCTCACGCGCCATCACGCGCCATCACCATTGCTATATTTTGCTGTTGCAGAACTTAAAACGTTTCAGAAGATAATAATAATAATAATAATATCTTACAAGTGAGTGAGTGATAAAACACAGTTGTGGTAGTATATATGTAGGAGAGATGTGTAAAAGGACATGGATGTTGAGATATTACTGAACTGCCACTACTTTAATTATTGAGTATTGACGTTAAAAATAATAAAATCTGTGTGCGTTATGCTGTGTGATTGAAATTACGGAATTACCATTGACAGGAGGGTTTGAGGAGAAATGGAAGGAAGGGTATTAAGGGAATTTTGACGTGATAAATGAAGAAAGCGTGATGGTTTCTAGAGAGATCACTGTCCATAAAAATATTATATGAATCACTAGCTGATTACCTCGGGAAGGTCCCGAGGTTGAAAATTTTAATATGATTTAATAAAAAATGATAAAAATGATAAAAGAAGAAAACTCAAATCACGAAAAGAGTAAATAACTTAAACATAATCAATCTTAGTTAAAAAAACATTTATTTAAAGAGTTAAAAAAATAAAAAGCATAAACCATATTAAACATAATACAGTATTAAAGGATAACCTTCAACATATAATCATTTTCACGTAATTTAAAATATGTTACAATTTCACTTTGACTTATATAGATGTAGAATTCATGATGGGGTTGAAAAATATAACCATTCTAATAATATTAATACTAATAGTAATAATTATTTCTCTTGTAATTAAATAAAGAAAAAAATAACCTTGCTATAAGATGACACCATGTGTTGCAGTGTTGCACGATTCTTTCTCTTAGCTTCTCTTGATGAAGTATACCAATCCATCTTTAGAAGAGTGAAATTCCACTTTAGAAGAGTGAAATTCCAATGATAGCATGGCGATTGGGCTGAATTTCAACATCGTACATAAGAACCTGGTTTAAAAGAAAAAACATGATTAGTGAATAACCTGAACACTTTGTGTTTTTTTTCTGTATGAACATAACCCCACAAAAAATAATCGTTTTTTTCTCCGTTTTTTATATAGCACTATGGTACTCATTGAAAAGATAATAAAATGCTCGTTAATTTGATGTAATTTTTTTTATTTAAAAAATCTCGAATATAAAAGATATTAACGTTTAAAAATTATGGGAGGAACATAAGAGAAAATTTTTAATTTGTTTTTAAATTCTTTTTTCTTAAAATAACTCAATTTAATTTTAGTAATTGAGAATTGAGAGATAGAGGGATAAATTTGGGGTTTTATGTTTATCTTTTTTTTTTAATTAAAAAATGAAATAAATCAAAAACACTAAAATCTTTCAATTATGATGCCACGTGGCAGTTTCATGGAGAGGTTGAAGGCACCATTGCACGCCACGTCAGCAATGTTCAATTCTTTTATATGTATTAATAGATAGGATCTAAAACAATTTATTTTTTATGAAAAGGGCCTCATGTTTGTCATCCGCTTTAGGTCTCGAATTTTTTGAGTCGGCCCTGCATGAGACAAACATGTTCAAACCAAAAATAGGTAGACGCATTAATGTAACCATCGCTAAACAAACAGAATCAACCCGCATAACTCATATAAGTCATTCAAGTATACAAATAAGCGTAGTGATAAAAGATGTAGTTTTGACTACTACAAATGATAGAAGGCGCCAAGAATGAGATCTAAAATTTTATAGGGAGGCATGTGTAATAAATAACACCTCTATTCATTCTCAATCCTTTAACCCAACACCATATGTCTTGATCCTTTTTTAGAGGAAAGGAAACCAACACCCTTTTTAGGATTCCTGTTAATTAAGATAAGATATGATTCGATCCATGAAAAAATTATGCTCTAAAAGCAATCCCGATCACGAAAATGAGTTGGAGGCAGTGGCGTAGCTTTTAAGGGGCGGGGAGGGGCGCCCGACCCCTCCGAATTTTTGCTCAGAAGTTCCGATTATATAGTATTCGTATAGAAATTTTGTGGTATATACAGTTTTGACCCCCCGAAATTGGTTTTCGACCCCCCGAAACTAGTGATTTCCGACCCCCCGGTGACTTCCGACCCCCCGAAATTTTAGGTCAAGCTTCGCCACTGGTTGGAGGTATCTCTGCCAGAAGAAATATTCATCAAAACCGACATCAACGCCGCCACAAAACGCTGGCAACATATGTTCAATCTGTTAGTCAATAGTCAAAGCATTGACTTTGACCCTCATTACTAGTGTTGACCATTGTTGTAAATTGTATTAATATTGTTTCTATCTTTATCTTTGACCATTGTAGTATATAATGCTTTGTAATTTTGTGAATAAAAATCAAGAGATTATGAACTCTTATATGGTATCACCTTAAGGACTTTGTTTTCAAACAAACTCCTGCCATCCTTCCTCTTGGTTTCGACCAAGATACTTTCTTATTCTGCCCCTTTTTCAAACAGCCCCATAATGCCGATCAAGTTGCACCTACTGCTGCATCTTCGGACAGCAACAACACCAAATCGCTTCACCCGATTTACACGGTAAGCAACATTCAACATAAAGTCCGTGTTTTAGATGGCACAAAAGTCTCGTATCCTACGTGGGCCAAGCTTTTTACTCTCCACGCAAAAGGATACAATGTACTTAATCATATTGACGGCACGCCGCCACCCGCCAAAGATTCACCCGAATATGCTTCCTGGGAGAACGTTGATTCCGTTGTCTTACAATGGATCTACGGGACTCTCTCAGATGCTCTTGTCCTTAAATTTATCGTGGACGAATCCACCGCCCACGAGGCTTGGCTTTGTGTCAAACGCCACTTTACTAGTAATAGAGGACCACGGTCTCAAGCTCTACAATATGAACTAGCCAATACAACCCTTGCCTCGATGCCCAACCTTGAAGATTATTGCCAAAAAATACAAGACCTAACCGACCAACTCCAAGCCTTAGACTTTCCTATGAATGACCAACAACGCGTCCTCCACCTTGTCAAAGGTTTACCCAAGGAATATGACACAATATCCTCCATATTGAACAATTCCTTGCCCTCTTGGGAAGACGCGGTTGAACAACTAATATCTAAAACCGGTAGAATGAAAACCCGTGACGCCGTCACCAACACCCCTGCCATAGCTGCTGCCATACCCTCGTCCAACCGCTCCACCCAAAACAGCCCACAACATTTGGCCCCACAAACCCAGCCCACCTCCGATTCATTACTTGGCCCACCTCCAAACAACCCCTCCACTCAGGCCCCTCCCACCCGGAACTCTCCTCATCATTCCTACCAGCCCAATAACCGCCCACAATCCAACAGGCCCAATCACCGTAACCGTCCCTCATCCGGCCCTCCACAACAATCCTATAACCGATCCTATAGCACCCTACCTCCCTACCCCAACAACCCACAACAACAACCTTACTACCCCCCCCCCCCCCTTTGGGCCCCACCATATTGGACACCACCACCTTGCCCCTACCCCACCCAAAGTTGGTCACAACCGTGGTATCCACCGCATTCCTCTAATAATAATAATAACACCCGTGGCAATCAAAGGTCGGCACAAGCACATCTTACAGAGGTGGATCCTCTTGAACCCACACAGCTAGCAAATGTGGTTCATGCTCTCTCCATTGACTCAGGTGATGAAAATGATCAGTGGAATTTCGATACAGGTGCCTCTTCTCATATCTCTTTAGATAAAAATAATATTGACTTGTTTTCTACGTTTACACCAATAGCGTCAATAATTGTTGGCAATGGCAATAAACTTCCAGTTTTGGGTTCGGGACAATCCACCCTACATTTTGCCTCCAAACCCCTATACCTTAAAAACATCCTTTTTAACCCCCACATAGTCAAAAACCTTATTTCTGTGCGTCAATTTAACCCATGTGGTTTTTCTGTGAAGGATTTCAAGGATGGCACGATCCTGAGCCGTCATAACAGTACAAGTGACCTGTACCCGCTCACCCCCAATGCTTCTGCCACCGCCTGTTTTGCATCTACCCAAGACTCCCCTTTTTAGCATAACCGACTCGGTCACCCGGGTTAACCAATTATGGATTTTCTTCGTTTAAACAATTTAATTTCTTGTAATAAGCAAAAGACTTCCTCTCTTTGCCATGCTTGTTAGTTGTCCAAGCATAAACGATTACCATTTAATGATTCTGTTTCCCATACTTTATGTCCTTTTTCATTATTACACTGTGATTTATGGACCTCACCTATTTTAAGCAATGCGGGTTACAAATATTATTTGGTAATTATTGATGATTTCACAAATTATACATGGGTGTATCCACTCAAATTTAAATCAGAAACCTTTTCCAAAATAACCCATTTTCACCAATTTGTGACCACCCAATTCAAACTTCCCATTCAAGCAATTCAATGTGACATGGGGGGTGAATTTGATAACACCAACTTTCACAACTTCACTTCTCAACATGGCATTCAACTTCGGTTCTCATGCCCTCACACCTCTCAACAAAACGGCAAAGCCGAACGCATGATCCGTCGCATAAACGAGATCATGTTCACCCTTCTTACCCATGCCTCCCTACCCTCTACCTATTGGGTTGAGGCTCTCCACACCGCCTCATATCTTCACAACATCTTACCCACAAAAAAACTCCAAAATCGCACCCCCCCCTTCCTAACTATACCTTCGTGAGCCTTCCTATGACCACCTTCGTGTGTTCGGAACTCTTTGCTACCCAAACACTTCCGCTACCCGCCCAAACAAACTTACCCATCGCTCCCTTCCATGTCTCTTTCTTGGATACCCGGCCAATTACCGCGGGTATCGATGCCTCGACCTCACATCGGGCAAAACCATTTTTTTCCGACACGTCACTTTTGACGAGGAAGTCTTTCCCCTAGCCAATCCTTCCTCTTCCCCACCCGATCATTCCTTTCTTGACCCCTCACCACTTCTATACAACCCGCATCTTTTCTCCAACCCAAATACTACACCTCCGCCCCAACACCCACCACCCCCTACGGCCCACCTTAACCCACACCCACTGGCCTAAACCATCCCCTCTACACCAGCCCAAACACCCACCCACATATCCGACTCCCACCCCCTCACCATACCTCGCCCATACCCCCTCCACGCCCACTTCCGAGCCCACAACCGAGCCCACACCCGCCCCGGTACCCTCTCCACCAATAAATCCGCCACCTCACCCAATGCAAACCCGATCTCGCGCCGGCATCTTTAAACCCAAAATACCCTTTAATCTTAATACCCAAACCTCACCTCTACCCTCACCCCTACCTAAATCACACCTCTCCGCCCTGACCGACCCAAATTAGAAGCGAGCCATGGTTGATGAATATGAAGCTCTATTGGCCAACAACACGTGGGAACTTGTCCCTCGACCACCTGATGCACCTATCATCCGATGTATGTGGCTTTTCAAACACAAGTTCCATGCAGATGGCTCTCTAGAGCGACACAAGGCTCGCTTGGTTGTCAACGGTAAAAGTCAAACTGTTGGTATCGACTGTGATGAGACTTTTAGCCCAGTGGTAAAACCCACCACCATTCGCACAGTCCAAAGCCTTGCCACATCCTGAGGCTAGTCAATGCACCAACTCGATGTCAAAAACGCTTTCCTTCATGGTCATTTAAAGGAAACCGTTTACATGTTCCAACCTCCCAGGTTCACCTCTGACACACATCCTAAATATGTTTGCAAACTTAATAAATCTTTATATGGTCTAAAACAAGCTCCACGAGCTTGGTATCAACGTTTTGCAGGATATTTAATGAAGTGTGGATTCAAAAGCAGCTTGTGTGACACATCGCTCTTTATTTATCATCATGGCAACCACATGGCATATCTACTACTTTACGTGGATGATATTATTTTAACTGCCTCCAGCGATACTCTTCTGCAACAAATTATAAATTCTCTCACTGCTGAATTCAAGATGACGGATCTAGGGACTTTGCACCATTTTCTCGGTATCGCAGTCACCAAGCAATCCAACGGGTTATTACTTTCACAATCCACATATGCTGCTGACATTCTTTCTCGAGCAAATATGTCAAATTGCAAACCCGCTACCACCCCAGTCGAACCCGGTTCCAAGCTCAGTGCTGACACAGGTTCCATTTTTGAAGACGGTTCTCTCTATCGCAGCTTAGCTGTGGCTCTTCAATACCTCACAATTACTCGGCCAGACATCACATATGCTGTTCAACAAGTTTGTCTTTTTATGCATGCTCCACGAGAACCGCATTATCAATTCTTAAAACGCATTCTCCGCTACATTAAGGGCACCCTACATCACGGTCTACTTCTTACCCCATCATCCTCCACATCCTTGACAGCATACTCTGACGCTGATTGGGGTGGGTGTCCTGACTCCAGACGTTCTACGTCTGGCTATTGCGTTTTTCTCGGCACTAACTTGATCTCATGGTCTTCTAAGCGACAGTCAACCATTTCCCGATCAAGCGCCGAAGCCGAATACCGTGCCATGGCAAACTCGGTTGCCGAACTAAGTTGGGTTCGCAATCTTCTTCTTGAGTTACACGTCCCTGTCCGTCAAGCTTCTCTGGTTTACTGTGACAACATCTCGGCCGTTTACCTCGCTGAAAATCTAGTCAATCATCAACTCACCAAACACATTGAACTGGATATCCACTTTGTCCGAGAAAAAGTTCGCCTTGGCACGATCAAAGTTCTCCACGTCCCTGCCGATTACCAGTACGCAGACATCTTCATGAAAGGCTTACCAAAACATCTATTTGAGCGTTTTCGTTCCAGTTTATGCCTTCGTCTTCCTCCGGCTCAAACTGCAGGGGCGTGTTAGTCAATAGTCAAATCATTGACTTTGACCCTCATTACTAATGTTGACCATTGTTGTAAATTGTATTAATATTGTTTCTATCTTTATCTTTGACCATTGTAGTATATAATGCTTTGTAATTTTGTGAATAAAAATCAAGAGATTATGAACTCTTACACAATCTTGTTCGACTGCAAAAAGACCGGGCCGCCAGGTGGCTGACAACATAGTCCATTGAAAAAACACATTGGCTCTTGGAAACTTGCAATCCACCAGATGTGTATGCAGTATGCCTAGATTGAGTTGCTTTACATATGAAATATAAAATAATGGACTAGCAAAACAATAGGGCACTAAAATTTTGGAGCATAAACACCCTGCTATGTTCTTTATGGTGTTTGACTTGCAGGCATAGATTAATAACTAACGAAAAAGATATGAGAAGGTTAAAGATGGCTTTGTTTAATTGAATGGGTAAGTGTCATGTTTTGAGAAAAATTGTTGGTAGATAGATATAAAATTTGACAGTTAAAAATGTTTTCGAAGACATTAAGTCAGATACATATGCATTACAAATGAATTCAATATAATAAAGAAAAGTGGATTTGATATATTAACTAGTTTTCTAAGACATGTCAAATATACATATGCATTACAAATGAATTCAGCCTCTGCGCGCCCTTGTGGTGATCATAGGCGTAGACACCACCACCCGCCCTTACCCTTGTGTTAATCATAAGACCATATGTAATGGAAACAAAATTGGGCGTGGAAGGGGGCAAAACACGCCCTCACACCGCCCCCGGGGCGTTTTTGGTCTAAAATGAGTTTGGACGTGTTTTTTTTTTCACGGCGTGAAATGGGCTCATTGAAATGCATTTAAAGTGGAGCAGCGCAGACACCACCCCGCCAAACAGCATGGAGGCAAGTCATAGTTTAACTTCTTTCAGTTTTACCTAATTAAGAATATACAAATCAAAATCAATCATTTATCAGTTTTTTTTTTCATTTTTTCACAACATTTCACAACACAATTCTTTTTTTTTTTCACAACATTTCACAACACACTTACCACAACATCTTACCCTTATCAGACTCTACCTTAGCTTTTGCTATTAGTGGGATTAACCGAGTATGATGATGATGAAGACCTATAAATAAGCGGAGACGAGCTTAGCCCGAGCCAGTATAATCAGCCTCACAAGTTCTCCATATTACCGACCAACTCAAATCACTTTATTAATAATTACAAATCGGATTACAAAGCAAACAAGCTAGAGAAGATATAGTCTTTCCAGACACTAATTTTCTCAATGTACATGCAACTAACTTCAAACTAAGATACTTTCCAGATCTAACAAACACGTTAATTAAAAACCTAACTCATCTTCCCCAAATCCATGTGTAGCCAACTTATCTACCGCGGTTGATGAATTGGCCTCGGACTCACCTTCACATTCACAATCTTCGGAGCCTTCTCATACAGCCTAGGCGACTCCGCTGTACGCGTTTTACGCCAGTTCGTCAACCTCGCCAGAATCAGATCCTTTCGAGCTTTCGTCTCTCCTACAGAAACAAAAATAACAAACTCAAAACCAGATCTAATCATCTAACAAATCGATTAATCACCTAATGATATCAAATTTCCGATCTATTTACCTTCAATCTAACAAAAATTACAAACTTACACCAGATCTAATCGACAAACTAATCAAATGTGATTTTCATCCATTTACCTTCAACTTAACAAACTTAAACTAGGGGTGTAAACATGATAGAGCGTCTTGAGAGCCGCTCCTATCAGTAAAAAGCTCAACGAGCCTGAGCCTAAGCCCGAGCCTTAAATATGACTCATTTAGTTATAAAGTCCGAGCTCTAGCTTTAGATAGAAAGCTTGTTTAAACTTGCGAGCCTGAACTAGCTAAACAAATTTTATATATTTTTTTACATACAAGATATATGTATACCATGTAACATTTAAAAGCCGAGCAGAGCCGAGTTTAAGCTATGCTATCGAGGGAGGCGAACTCTAGCCGAGTTTTTTTTTTTGCTTGTTTAAAATTGTTTTAAATTACCTCGAGCCAAACTAAGCTCGAATTCTTAGGTTTTACTTTCAAGCTGAGCTCAAGCTTCATAAAAGGATGACAAACCAAGCTCAAGCTCAAGCTCGACTAGTTTACATCCCTTACTCAAAGTCTCAAACAAGATCTAACTAACTAAACTAAACTAATCGCTTACACAACTCGTGATTTCGATCTATTTACCTTCGGTTTAACAAAAATAACAAACTTAAAGCCAGATCTAACAAACTAAATAACAAACTAACAAAATAATCAACATATAATTACAATTTTTCAATCTATTTAATATATACCTTCATTTTCACGGATTTTACCGTCGACGGGGAACAAATCGTCGTCATCAGGTATGAACGAATCGAAGTCATCAGAGATATCAAACAGTGACTCCGAGAAGCACTCACGGAGCCAGTAATCACGAAACGAAGGAGAAGAGTGAACAAGTGACCACCACTGATCGGAAAAGTCCTCCACGTTACGATACGCCGCCGGTACAAACATCGGAGCGTTTGGATTCAGAGATGATGATAGTAGTGTACTCTCACGCGCCATCACGTCCATTCCCATTGCTATTTTGCTGTTGCAGAAGGTTAAAACGGTTTCAGAAAAAGATAATAATAATAATAATATCTTATAAGTGAGTGAGTGATAAAAACACAGTGGTGGTATATCATATATATGTATAGGGCTGTCCAAAAAGCTCGTGGCTCGGAGCTCGCTCGAAGCTCGCTCGGATTTAGCTCGAAAAAAACTCGCTCGATATGGCTCGGTTTGAAACTGAGCCGAGCCGGCTCGGATCGGTTAGAAAGTGAGCCTAGCTCGGCTCGGTTCGTAACGAGCCGAGCTGGCTCGGTTTGGCTCGAATAATTCTAATTTTTAATATATATATTTTTATATACATATAATATACTATCAAAATGTAAAAAAATGATGGAGAACATGTTACATATTTAATATTTGGTAACACTAGCATGGAGATTCTTTGCTTGGGATTGAAGTTATAGCTAATCAAGTTATTTAAATAAATTCAATAATGCTTTTGATCTAAGTACTCAAGTTAATTCGTATGTTGATGAACTTATACGGTATTCCGTTAAAATTTGAGACTTATTTTGTACTTGCTTGAACTTGATTTTAGCGTGTAATGTATAAGGTTGAATTATTTTAAATGTGTTATTTTTAACTATTAAATAATATTTTAAACTATTGAATTTTGAAAGCCATTTTTCTTTTTTCTTTTTAAATTCGAGCAAAACCAAGCCGAGCCGAGTCGGCTCGGTTTAAAACCAAGCCGAGCTCGAGCTTTGATTTTTAGCTCGGTTTCAAATCCGAGCCGAGCCGAGCTGGCTCGGTTTATAACCAAGCCGAGCACGAGCTTGGCCTGGCTCGGCTCGGTTCGGCTCATGAACAGCCCTATATATGTAGGAGAGATGTGTAAAAGGACATGGATGTTGAGGATATTACTTTACTGCCACTACTTTAATTATTGAGTATGGACGTTAAAAATAATAAAATGTGTGTGGGTTATGATGTGTGATTGAAATTACGGAATTACCCTTGACAGGAGGGTTTGAGGAGAAATGGAAGGAAGGGTATTAACGGAATTTTGAAGTGAAATGAAGAAAGCGTGATGGTTTCTAGAGAGATCCTTATCCAAAACACGAGACACGTCATTGGTCTTATCCTGTTTTACTATCACGTGACTGTGTGCTTTCGGTGCTGTGTTTAATATTGTAGAATTCGTAAAATACTAAAATGAGTCACTCATTTTTTGAAATTAAAAAAAAATA
The DNA here is from genome assembly GCA_028751855.1 of Ambrosia trifida. NCBI lineage: Eukaryota > Viridiplantae > Streptophyta > Magnoliopsida > Asterales > Asteraceae > Ambrosia > Ambrosia trifida. The sequence continues at coordinate 91,920,321 of CM054123.1, read as the reverse complement.
GTAAATAATTCATAAACAAATAAGTAAGAATCTAGGGCTACAAACTAACTGAAACTTCAACGAACAGTTTATGAACTGTTTGGTGGGAAGTTCGTTTGTGTTCGTTCGTTCGTTTATGTTCGTGAACGTTCGATAACGTGTTCGTTTATGTTCGATATTTAATTAAGGGTTTTAATTTTTGTACTTCTTTTATATTCTTTTTTTTTTATTTTACCCAAAAAAAAATATATACATATGAGGTAAATATATGACTATATGAGATCAATAAACTTACTTTGTATCCAATCTCATTACATGTTTTCACGCTATGTCTTCCCCCCCCCCCCCCACCCCACGCCCTCTGTCATCATCCACCTCCAACGCCCTTCTCCCGTACTAAGTATGTTTGGACAATTAGATTATATTTTGGGTGGATTTAGATAATGTCTTAATGTATCTGAATTCGATGTTATTCAAAAGTTAATATATGTTCGTATGTATTTGTTTTCTTTCATGAACACTAGTTTGTGTTCATTAATGTTCGTGTGTTCGTGTGCGTTCATAAACAAAATTAACAAACGAACACGAACATTAGTGTTTTATTAACAAACGAACACGAACAGAAAATCTCGTTCGGTAAGTGTTCATGAATTGTTCTTGAACACATAATTTTCTTAACAAACGAACACGAACAAGGCCTTATTCGTATTCGTTTGCAGCCCTAAGTAAGATTTTTCTCAAATCTTAAGATATGTTTTGCACTTTTGCTGGCATGGAAGATATTTTATCAGCATTTTTAGATATTTTATTAAGTTTTACTATGAGATTTCATCTGTTTGTGAGCAATAAAATATAAACAGTTTAGTGATTTATTGGCTATTGAAAATGGAAATAATTTATTTACAAAAGCTATAAAAAAACATGATATTTTGATTGTTTATTGACTAATTGTTTTTTTTTTTTTTTTCAAAAAGAAGATTACACATAACTAAAGAAAACATTGTGCGCGAGGACATCAAGATTCAAGGAAGAGTGATAAGAAATCATGTCAAGGTTCAAACAAGAAAAATGTTTGTGACGATGGAGAAATGATGAATAGGTAGAAAGATACGCAACGGTTTTCAGCAAAACATCCTTTTGTCTTTGTCAGGAAAATGAATTTCTTTTTAAGACCTGACTCTGACTTAAGAATAAGTACATCTATGTTAAGAGAATATTGAATGCGTGCAGTAAATGTGTGTTACCTTCTCAGCATACAATTTTTTCAAAGCTTTTGTGAGGAGCAAAAAGAACATCATAAGAGATGCCTCATTAGCCTTTTCTTAACCATCAACTCGTTTACCTAAAAGATCCTTTCTAACTTTGTTGAGATTTTGTATAATGTGTCGTATATAAAGTCATCGTATTAAGATAACCATTGTTTATTATGTTATATGGTTAAGGATGCTGCGCTATAGAATTTGTATGCTAAATCTCATGACTCTTGACATGCTAGCACAAAGCATCCTTTTGGAATCAGTTTTCCAAACTTTTTTTTTTTTTTTGAACGGCAAATTTTTACTCCTTAAGAGTTGAACCCATTTCGAATTTAGTGATATGGACTTTCACCAGTTATGTGTAATGATCTGGACATGACAGTACAGATGGTATGGCAATACCAACTTTCTGAATAAAATATGATCACATTAAATTGTTGTGTGATTTAACAATAGATTGTTATGGCAACATGAACTTTCTGAATAAAATGGTTTGGCTATTTTTACACATAACATACGTTATATTTGACTTTTATGGTTGTATGTGGCTTTGACTTTTATGGTTGTATGTGGCTTTAGAGTTGAGGTTTTACTGAAAGCAGCCTCTCTATCCCTTGGGGTAGAGGTTTGCCCACATCTCACAATCCTCAGGCCTCACCGCCAATAGATTGGCTATGGTGAGATTTCACTACGTATGGCTGTTTTTGTATAAGTAGTTTCACGCATTAAACATACACTTTAAACTACTTTTGACTCGGTTGATCAATTGCACATATTAGAGATGTAATATAATCCAAATCAACCTCTACATTACCGAATGGATTAAAATTGTGACCTAAGGTGTTGTGGCACAACCTATGAATATTAACTATTTATTCAAAGGAGATTTTGTATTCAATCAAAATTTGTGCCCTTTACCTGCAGGCTAAAGCCAATATTTATTCAAAATCTGCTGAAATTTAGCCTCTATCTGTCTTTATCTTGTGATGCGTATAATATGCTCAAACTTACATTGTAACTACAATAACGAGCATATTATTAGTATAGCAATAAAAAAAATGAAAACGGAGAGCCGTTCCTTACGGGAAATGCCTTCAGCAGCTATGGCTTGACATCATCTCATTTTTCAATTTCATCAACACTGGCTTCTTCTGTAGTGTTGCAACCTACTGTAGCAGGATTTGCAGCTTCTATTGTTTGGTTTATGGGTGGCTCACTTTTTTGAGCCTGTAGACCCGTAAACCGTGCAAGATCTATCCATTGCTGCATAAAGATAATACATATACAAATTAAGTTAAAAGAATACATATGTGAATGAAAAGCAAACATAGAAAACTAAGCTTCACTAGTAATTAGAGCTGGCAATTTCAACCCGTTTGTTCTGGAAAGGTCAAATAAAAAATATTTGCACCAATCCGAACCAATTGTGGCCCATTACCCAACCTGCCTGACCCACTGTTTTCCCAGCTCTACGAGTGATAAAAGTATAAAACATAGCCGTTGGACCAATAAAGATAATTTAACAACGATTAGAAGCTGAAATAAATATAACCTGAGTTCCCCAATAGGAATTGATTGTCCGCGCCACAAACGATATCATATTTACAAATAATGTTTGATCAGCAAACATATCTGAAAGGCGATGCTCCACCAGTCCAGCAATAATCTGCAGTATTGAGTTGCACTTAAGTTAATACTGAACCCATGGAAAAATAAAAACAGTTAAAAGTACAGGTGCCAAGATATGACGGGTTGGGTAATGGATCAAAATCAGTGTCGGGTGATACATATTAATAGTAGGGGTCAAAACAGGCTAGGCCAAGTTGGGTTGACCAGCAAACACTTTTTTCCCATTTTTAGTGAAGTATAAATAATTAATGTGTTAGCTATGATTACATAAATAATATTATTACAAACAAAAGTAACAATATTACAAAATTTGGGATACCTGATACCGGATATTAGCTGATGTCCCAAGAAAGCTACTATAAACAACTGCGGTTTTCATTATTGGTGATCTTTTAGTTTGTTGCGTATTTACAAGAGCGGGATTAAGAAACTTGCGTGCAGTGTACAACATATTTGAGGCAGCCACAGCTCCAATACTGGAAATAAATCCAACACCAGCTAGTTTTACACCACCAACAACCACTGAAGCAACTCTGTGGCCAACATCCCAGTCCTTCCCAGTAAGTGCTTTTTGAAATGCATTATCAGGTATGGACCCCAAAAGACCCGTTAGTGCATTTATGCTATCGGGCCTATTAGCATCATCAACAAATGAAAAAAATGATAAAGTAGGGGCCGGAAGCCAAACTGTGAAGAAATCGACTACTATTCCTCTAATGGTATCTGTCATGACATAATCAATTTCTTCAAAGAATCTTCCTTTTCGTTTCTGATATTGTGCTATGAGGGTAGTGGTTATTGATATTGATTCCTCTATAGCTAATCGGTTTAAGAATTTAGGATCTGCTAGTAGTCTTTCTCTAAAACCCTGGCATTTAAGGAGAATGAGATACTATTCTTATGAAAATGACATATTAGTTATACACAAACAATTACCTGAAAATTATGAGTAAGTTCTGATAGAAGAGGGTACTGCTCCAGATCAAATAAATTCTGCAGCACTTCCGGAGATACCAGACCAAGGTCTAGTCCTTTTTGGATATCCTAATAAGGGTACACAACACAACATTGTTATATAACATGTATATGTATTATTATGTAGCAACTGCAGCCCATTTGGATTATTTTTAGTCACAAACCGATCGGAAAAAAATCAATGGGATAAAAGTCAGCCAAAGTGTATTTTTGCAATCAAATTTGGTGCACTACCTATCTAATTATTATCCCAATGGTAATTGAATTATAAAAAGATTTTAGTAGGTTTAGTAAGATATTAGTAACATAAACAAAAGCAAAAAATAAAATGAATCTAATATGTAACTGAAAAATGAGTCCACCAACCTGTGGCAAAGCATCTCGTTTTCTGCCAGCAGCATTCATAACTCGAGCAATTTCAGCACGATCAAAGCAATTCCTGGTGCATGGTCTGGCAGCAGAATACCATAAAAAATCAGCAACAGGAACTTCACCCTCCCGTCTGATATACTGTCTTTCAGGATCAAGCAATATAACAGTTTGATTTTTCTTTTGCATCTTCTTTGCAATTCTTGCAGGTACCCCGATCCCCCTTGACCCGTAAGCAACATGGCTTGCACCCGTCACCACCACCAGCAGTCCGGTGGCTTCACCATTTGTAACAGCCTGTAAAATTATCTGAGACATGGTGTACTCCTCAATAGCTCTGGTTTGTACAGATAGATAAGAGCTTGGCCCAAATGGAATAGATTGACTTGGGAAGTTGAATTCTTTTGAAGGTCTACGTGAGATAGATGTAAAGCCAGATATAAATCCTGAACCAGCTGGAGGAGCATAAGCTTTACGTTCAGCCTTTGAAAGCCCACGAATACCATCAGCTTGAACAGTCCTGATGACCTAGAGGGATATCATGACACGTAGAAAGTAGTTTACCGTCAGCTTAGATCAAATTATAAGCTTCAACATATCTTAGAGGTGGGAAATGGGAATATGGGCTGTCAGTCCAGTTGGGTTGACTCAAAAAAGTTTTTGTTCAAATTTTCATTAGTAATTTGTGTTCTACTAATGGTACAGGATATTATTACTACAACAGCTATCGAGAATTTGAAATAAAACGATTTAGTAAGTAAAATGCTTTAAAAATACACAATGGGAAACTTTCCACCCAGTCGAACCATTTGACCCGTTTCCTTTTCAAGTGAGCACGTTAGCGTTTACCCATTGACCCATTATGACCCTAGAGATGACTAATAACCCGAATCGACATGTTTAGAAGTAAATGGATCAAAATTGCCATCTCTTTTATATATTAGTTCTTGCTAGGAAAAAAGATTAAAAGAGTACCTTAAGTGGTGTACCGCATGCAATAAGCCGGACTCCATTATCACGACAGTAGTTTAGAAGAGGCTCATATTCCTGCCATCTCTGAGCTGGCCAGTGTGAGACAAATGGCTTCAAGGTCTCTCCATCAATTCTGACATCCATGATTGGTTTCAATGATGATCATTACTCGAAAGAACAGAAAAACAGGAGATATATATACACCAATATATGGTGTGTGGTCTTTGCAGCTCATCAAATGTTAAAATGTTAAGCCTGTATTTCCTCTCAACCAGTGTGTACTTTGTACTTAAGGTGGAAGCTTAGGTTCAAATTCAAATTCTAATAGATAGATGTTAAATAGTGTTAAATGGTAAGAATACAAGTAAATAATCATGCACCTACTGTACAAATTAAGTCTAAATACCAAAGCCCGCGCCCCACCTCTAACTTCTATTTGATAACCAAAATAACTATATAAATGCATTGGTTGTATGATTGCTAAATTATGTAATTCTCTAGCACTTCAATCCGTTGCCCGTCAATCATCATGCAAAGCAAGATTCTTTGAGGAGTAAAGGGGTGTTGCATATTACCCAAGCATACAATCATTTAAGCATTATGAACCAAAACTTTGGTAACCACTAAAAGGCTGCTTTCTGTAAGTACAAGCTGTGAAATTGCAATATCCCAGCTACATGTTTATGAAAAACTGCATCGGTGTGTGGTTCGTGATTTTCATGTTACGAAAATTTAAAGCATTTATCATGAAAAACCTAGAGTTCTTGCATTTTCAGCTTAATAAGGGCCAAGTCAATGTTGGATAGATCAATAATCTTATTGATGTATGGAACCTAACATTGTCACATCCCCATATAGTACTATCAAACAGCTTCCCTAGAATAGAATTTAAAGTGCAGCAGGTCTCTTGTTATGTAAGGGGTTGTTTGATAACACCTTAATAATTCCATTAAGAGGCTACATCTAAATTGGACAGAGGTAGACTATGTTTGGTTCACTTAAAAGACAGCACTTTTCATGAAGCCTCTTAACGGATAAGTTTTAGAAACATGTTGACCAAGGTTTAAAAGAACGGAATCGTGCCTCGAGGCGAACCGAGGAAGAACTAAAAAATAAATAAATAAATTCTATATCTTATAAAAAATAAAGGACCGACTAATTTCATCATCTGAATTCTGATCCGTCAAAAAGACATGAAATGTTTGAAATCGACACAGAAAGTCTAGAGACTACCTCTTAATCGGTTAGGCCTCTTAATCGGTCAGCACAAGGTTGCCAAACAGGCGAACAAGAACAACCCCTAACTTCACAAGCATATCCTTAAATTCTCTAATCTATCATGTCCAATAAGCAATACTTTTACAGAATCTATTCTCTAAATAGTGGCATGACAAATAGCTCACACTGCTTCTTTAGTCCATGTCTGCTTTTGAACTACACTATACAATATATACTACAGGCATATAATCTGGTCATAATTATCAGTTTATCACAAACAAATTATTCTAAGAATCATCTTTCAAACAGTTCTAATGGTTTGCTTAAACTATTTAGCTGATGTTGACTCCCATATTGCTCTTATTGACAATCCTTTCATAACACCTAATCAATATAGTAGTACAATAACAATAACAATAACAATAACACTAACAAAGAACCAAACCTTTTATCAATAAACTGATTCAACTGCTCTTGCAAATCAGCCGGAAACGCTTCAAGAGCCAGCGTAATCTTTCGATTCGCCTCGGCACACCTCTTCGCCAAACTCCTAACAATCTCAACCTCCAACTCCTTATCATCTCGAGTCGGCACCTGTTCCGCTTCTCCTAAATACACAATCCTCCCATTCATGAGCTTCTCCCACACCTTTCCTTTATCCTTCCCCATCGCCATCGGCTCTCCTATCACCGTCGCATCATATATCCTCGATGTTATCACCTCCTCCTTCTTTATTTCAACCTTCTCCGCCGTCACACCTTCTGTTTTCACCTCCTTCACCGGAACCGCCGTAACTTCCGTCGTAACCTCCGTCGTAACCTTCTCCTCCGCCCTAGCTACCGCCGATCGGAGCACCGAAGCTCCGATCGCAACCAACGGCAGCACCAGCACGTCTCGTCTTCTCCGCCGAGCATAACCTTCGTTATCACTCTCCTCCTCCGGTATCCTCCGGTCAACGGCACTTATGCTGACGTGGCTACACTCTTCTAAACTCTTTCGGTCAAAGGCGTTGATGCTGACGTGGCGACGTCCGCTACTATACTTCTCCTCTGAACTCCTCATGTGAACGGAGGTGATGCTGACGTGGCGAAGTCGGCTAATATACGCCTCTGGATTCCTCCGGTGAACGGTGGTGATGCTGACGTGGCAACGGCGTTTGTTAGAAGGAGACACGCGAAACAAGTGATGAGAATTATCCGGTGAAGATAACGCGTGGTGGACACGAACAGGAGGGAGCGCGTGGTGATGGTGGTGGTTATCCACGTGTGCATTGTAAAACCGTCGGAGAGTATGGGGTTCCATCTCCGGTACGGTGGGAAAACAGTGGTGCAATTTGTGAAGATTTGCGGTTCAGGAAAATATAAAATAGTTAACAATAATATGAAGCAAAGTGAGGAAGAGGACTGGTCCATACGTTTTTTGTTTTTTGTTTTTTTTTAAATTGGATTTTCTGACGTGGAAGCTATGAGTGGTGTGATTACACGTCAATATTATGTGGCGTCTGCACCTCAACGTAGCCCATATTTGATATTCGTTGCCTTCTAGCAATATGATTTTTATGACAACGTATTACTATCGAACCGATACCAATCCTGAATTAATTCCGTATTGAAGTGAGGGTGTTCGGTATCAGTACTCACATTTAGAGGTTTTCGGTTTTGATATTTTTGGTATCTGTATCGATATCATACCGTTACCATACAGATACCATACCGTATGTTTTTAATATCTGTATTAGGTTTAGGAGTTTTTAGGATCAGTATCGATTGATACCGATACCGTCCCAAGATCATCACTAGTGTCACTTATATTTTTTGAGATTCTTACATCTACTATTGGATAATTGATTTGTTACTTTGCATTGATCTTTTGATTTTGGGAAATTGTTAGTGATAATAATTCTGAATTATGTAATTTATTGGTATGAGGAATTGTTTTTCAGAGAATAACTATGACTCTTCATGGGCTTATTTTAAAAAATGATTTTTATGGGCTTTTAATTTTATTTGACCTACAAAAAACAAAATCTGGAATTACGACGCTATGACCGATATTTGAGAATCAAAATATCGACGAAATATCGGTAAATATCACCGATAATATCGGTAACGATATTTGCCATCGATATTTGACACCAAATATTGGCAAAGGTCCGATAACCGATATCCCATCGATATTTACTGCATAGATTATTTCAAAATATTAAGATTTGTTAAAGTATAGTTATTTATTTACAATTTCTTTGTGCCACCCGTATAAGACACAGGTTCTAATCTAATATTACGTATATAAATGAATACCCAAGTTCAACTTTGTAGATATTCAAGTATACAAAATTATCGCCTCTTTTGATCTGGATCATCAATACACTTCAATTAACTCAGCCATAATCTTTAAAAAATAAAATATTAAAATGTTTGATGACATATAAAACAAATAAATTTTGGTATTCAGTATTAAATTGATTAGGTTACAAGTCACACTTAAAAGCTCAATAAAATGTTTGATGACAACAATCATACATACATGCAACTATATAAAACAAATTTGTTCCAATTAAAACATCTTCAAACAATTCCCATTTTTGACAACAAATTCAACCAAGAGTAAGATGAAGTGTCTCCCTAAACTCCAACCTTCTAGTTTCAGTATAAAACGTCTTGTACTTATTTGGCCAATAAGTCAACCAAATCCATCCTTTGACTTCCCACTCCATCGTTTGCCCGATCGCACCTCTTCCCACCTTCCACAACACACTCTCCCCGTACTCGTCGCGCGCGAACACAACCCCTCCTTGCCTCGTAAATGGTCTATACGCGCTCGAATATCGGTTCCTAAACCACGCTTTTGGTTTAAGCAACGCGCACTTAGAAGGTTTCGACGAAAAAACCTCGCGCCCATTTATGCTATCGTGTAGGAACCAATTAAACGTGCCGCTATTACCATAGACCGATTGCTCGAATTTCCATGGTTTGAGGTTTGTGGTGACGGTTTCACCCGCGGTAACGGATATTCCAATGTGAGGATTCGGAGGCTCGAATGAGCCTTCGATGGATCGCTCTACGCCTATTTCTCGTGTCGGGTTTTCGGACGATCGGCTTACGGATACGCTTATGACGTTGGTTTGGATTGTTGGGGTGAGATGAAGGGAAATGCGAGACGGGAAGTGTTTTTCGCCGATTCCTGCTCCTCTTTCTTTCAAGAGAGTGTCGTTCACAAGTCGCATAACATCACACCTAGGTAATACATGTAACATGATACGTTTATATTAGATTAAAATACTAATGAGTAATAACATTTATACTCGTTCATATGTAAAGCAAATCATACATAATAATATTTATCATTATCAAGAGTTCAAGAAAAACCAAACACTAACCCCAAAAAATTGTTACGAATAACACGATGCGAACTAGACAATTACAACAACAACAACCGAAACCAGAAAATCTCACGAATAGCAGCGCTATTAATAGGGTCTAGGGAGGGTGAGATGTAGGCAAACCTTACTACTTTTAATACAATTTATGATAACATTTTCACCTATTAAATAAGAACATGTTTAGACTAAGGAGCTGTTTGGTTGATTAAATACTGAATCATTAAGATTGTCTGAATAGTTAAGAGGCTCTGAATGGTTAAGAGCTGAATCATTCAGCATCCCTTATTAGCTTAATGGTTCAGCACTTAATCATTCCATTCAGATGCTGAAACAAACAGTCTAAATGCTGAATGATTCAGACCTGAATGGTTAAAAAGCTGATTAAGAGCCTACCAAACAGCCCTTAACTACTTTTAATACAATTTATGATAATATTTCTTTTTATTATAGAAAAGGTATAAACGCATAATTAGCGGATCATATGATCTCTTTAACACAAACTTAATTCATATGGTGTCCTTTGCTTCGAGCAATCTAAAACAATTAAGGTCATCGACACCTCACACCAATAATATGCACTTATTGAATATTATGTTTTTCTTACTTATGTTATTAAGGGGTAACTTTGTATATATGTAACCAAATTTGCTAACTGTTTTAATTAAGTCATTCAAACTTTTTTTTGTCTTTTTAAAGTCACTCAAGTTTCATTTAGTGTTCCAATACTATGTAATTATCAGGTTTTCAGGTTAAAGTGATGATGTGTCAGGTTTTAATATTTTTTAATAAATTTTTGAAACATGTAAAATTTTAAAAAAAAAATATTATTTTTTTAAATCTTCATTTTATAAAACTCACCTAATAAAAATAATATCCACATAAGCATTAAAATGAAAGAAAAAATAAAAATAAAAAAAGAAGATGACCTGGTAATTACAAAGTATTAGAACAACAAATGAAACTTGAATGACTTTAGAGAGACAAAAAAAGTTTGAGTGACTTAATTGAAACACCAAGCAAACTTAGTTACATTTGTGTGTCATTTCTCCTATGTTTTATGAATTGTATCTCTTGATCTCATAATAATAATAATAATAATAATAATAATAATAATAATAATAATAATAATAATAATAATATAAGTGTTGAATAATTAAATATTTCTATTTTATTTGATAATAACTTTTTCATATCCTTTATAAAGACCGAGTTGGCAATTTAAAACGTCTTATAAAAATAGTTCTTAGTTAAAACTATTAGATATTTTTTTTAGTATACTTTTTGTAGTTATATTTAGTATATTAACTTTTAGGATTAGGATGTTACGAAAACTAACAATACGTGTTAGCGAGCTAATTAATTAATGCTAGCATATATTGTCACGTTAATAACTACTCATCAAATTCTATTCAACCCTCGATGTTAGCTTGTTGTGTTTAAATACAAAGTGTATATCATAATATGTCTAATAAAAAGCAAACAAAAATTTAACTAAAATGGTTAAAATATTAATCTTAAAACTTGTGAATTTTAGAGAATAGAAATTAACTTTTCGTACCTCACGTTATCAATGCTAACCAAAACATCAATCCACTTCTGTCGAAGAGTAACATGATAATTCATCTGAATCACCCCTTCAAGTTGATGATAATTCAACGAAAACCCTAGTTTCTGATCATCTTGTCCATTACTATTACACTTTTCAATCTCCATAGCAATCACAGGACAATACATTTGAATTTTCCACAACCCTAATCCCGAAACTGCCAAAGAATACATCGGCGATGGTGCTTTGAGTGCATGATTCATTGCTTGTAGCTCGATCATCCAAGTTGTGATCGCAAGATTCATGGATCTCATCCATTGCTCTTCGGCGTTAGACCCTATTAACCTCATCAACCTTTTTGACGTTGATCTTGCCCATGGACACGCGAATTGATCTTTAAACGCGTTTATACAGTCACACCTAATATCTTGAGGTGATTCATATATTGATACAATGAAAGCGAGCGAAAGAAACAAGAAATTGACTATGTCTTTGAGGTTGGGGATTGAATTCGGTTGTGGAAGATTGAGGAAATAGTTAGAGTGTTTTATAGGGGTGTAATTAAGTACATCTTTGATGATGTTGATTAAGAGTTTGGAGATGGTTACTTGTTCATCAAGTAAAGTGTTGTTAGAGGTGGATTTGAGTGGTTTAGATGTCCATAGGGAGATGGGTAGGTTGTAATTTGCAAAAATGGAAAAGGAGATTGAAGAAGGGCGAGTTAGGGATTTGCATGTAATGGAGAGTTGAAGAGATGGTTGATATGAAGTTGTTGAAGAACAAATGCATATAGAAGTTGTGTTTGTTGGCCATTGTGTTTGTGATGGTAGACTTTGAATCCAACCCCATATATCAGGAAATGAAGTGGGCATTTTGAGAGGTTTTTGGGGTTGAAGAAAGTTAAACAACTTATAAGATTAAGATCACATACACCATAGTCTATGTACACTTGATCTTTAAGGAAACATTAAGACTTGTCTATATACACAAGTGTGTTTGTGTAGAGAGAAATTAAATATGAGAGAGTTAACGGTATGATATATAGAGGAAAAGGAAGGGGTGAGGGGTTTGGATAACACTAGATAAAGCATCTTTCTTTAAGTTTTAAATAATTAGATATTCGTCTATGATGTGGATTTTTTGTTTATTCTTTTTTATCAAGCAAGAGTTAAAATTATTAACTAACACTTTAAATATACACCTTATTCAAGTTACTTTAAGTCGTTATAGACATAAAAAAGAATAAAACAAACAAACTCTTAAGAAAAAGTAGTGTGTGTAGATTAATAAGAAATTGTACTCACGGTGGAACAAGTAAAAGTTTTTTTTTTTTCTTTTTAAACGACGAACATAACTTCCGGCCACAAAATTTACTCATATGATCCATCTAGCTTAAAATTTATGAAACTTAAACTCGCATCACTTTAATGAGGATTAACACCTCGTGCCACTAGACTAAAAGAGCACGACCAAGCAAGAGATCTATTCATCATCAAAACTTGAAAATGTACTCAATATATCACATATAGGTTATTATTGTTAATCAACAGATAAATTATCTCTGTTCTAAAGGTACTAAAATTAAAATAGAGAATGCAACAATTATATTAATTAAAAAAAAATATGTTAACTAAACTGGGAAATTTTTGTAGTGTCATATGATTTCAATAATGGAAGAACTTGCACGTAAAATCACAATTATCACTTACAATAATACAATTCTTGATTTGATCTTGTTTTTGCAATTGATTTGATACGTGAGATCCTATTTTTCATTACTTTTGTCTAAGGTTTATTATAGTAGCATACCGTAAAATACATTGTAGAAGGTTATGTTATATTAGATTATACCCCGGGAGCGTCCCGGGTTGAGAAATCTAAGTAAAGTGAATAAAATTAGAAGTATCTAAACTATAAAAATGGCATCTATGTATCGACTTACATTAGATACTTTAAAAAAAATATATACCAAAAGATCCATTTCACCTTACAACAGCAACATCTAAAACTATAAAATAGAATATTAAGATCCCAAGCACTTCAAGGGGACAAAGATTGTTTAGCACCAATACATTAAGTCAAAGGTCTTTAACTGCATACAATAAGATATGAGCTATTTCAGAATATGGTAGAAAAAGAAAACATAGCAATTACTTGTTGGAAAGCGTCCCGGGTTGAAATATCTAATATGACATAATAAAATATCTAATATGACAACATAGTTAATGACTTGTCAATATATGATTAATCAATATTATTATTATTATTATTATTATTATTATTATTATTATTATTATTATTATTATTATTACTTTAAACAAATCTCTGCCATAAGTTATCATATTCTAATATAAAAAAAGGGTAATTGGGTCGGGTATCACCTAATCCCAGGCCCGACCAAAACCCACAAAATTTTTTTTAAACTAATATATCCCGGGAGCGTCCCGGGTTGAGAAATCTAATTTGAAATATCAATTTTACACCTGAAATAGACTGATGCGTTTTACAGTTACATGCAGGAAAGTTTCGGGTAGCACTTAACCTAAAACAATTAACAATGTATCTTCAATGTTAGTGCATAACCTTAAACATTGTATAACTCTAATATTAAAACCTAACCTAAAGCAATGTACAACTCCAATGCTAACACATGTTGTAAATAAAAATCATATTTACTGGTTTGAACATAACTAATGACTTGCCTATACATGATTAATGAATAACCTGAACACTTTGTGTTTTTTTTCCTGTATGAACAACACCACACAAAAAATAGTCGTTTTTTTCTCCGTTTTTTATATAACACTATGGTACCCGTTGGAAAGATAATAAAACACTCGTTAATTTGGTGTAATTTTTTTCTTTAAAAAATCTCGTATATAAAAGATATTAACGTTTAAAAGTTATGAGAGAAAACATTAGAGATAAAAATCTAATTTTGTTTTTAAATTTTAAATTATTATTTTCCTAAAATAAAGTCCTTGCCACATGGGATGACACATGGCACACTCAATGAAGAGAATACCCTCTTTGAATGCCATGTCATTAAAATGGCTTTGGTTTATTATATGTATAGATAATACTTTTTTTTTTTTTTTGAAAAGCAACAATATATAATAGAACTTAAATACAAAATAAAAATAAAAGATAAAAAACAAGACAATAAATCTTACTCGTTAAGAGTTATGACAATATTCTTAATCGATGCAACTTCTTAAATTACTTCCAACTCCATTTGATCTATGAACATCAAAAAGCTTTATGTTACATATCAATTGATTATATTTCTTATTAAATTAAAATAGACTCATGATGCTAAAGTTGAGTATACAACTTATTTGTTTTAATTTTATAATTAGACAATTTTATAAACAGATTATATCTTACAAACCATGTCAAACATCGTTAATCATGTATATCTTATCTATGTAAATGTGTAAAATAATTATAGATTCGTTTTAATTTATACACACACGTATACGGCACTTATTATTTAAAAACCACGATGATTCAAGAAAAATAAAAATACGATAAACCTTTTCCGAAGGTAAGATTAACAAATTCTGAATCTTATATAAGTCATATTGTCGTGTGAGTTACAATAACAACATTATTTTTAATTTAACACCCAATAGGCTTACGATATTAGGTTAATAAGAGCCAATAAGATCATTGAAGTGTTTTGGTGTAATACATAATTGAGGGAAAGTGGGTATGAGTATATGAGAATAATGATAAAGTTGTGGCATGAAAAGGCTTTAGGAATATGATTCTTGGCTTTTGATTGCTTGTTCAAAATGGTGAATGTGTACAAAACTAGTTTGGGAGCATCCACTTTACGTTGAAGAATAAGTTAGATTGACCTTTGTTGGAAAACCTAATTGCATTGAAATTTTGAGTTCAGGGAATTTAGCTTTGTGGCAATGTGAGTGGTATTTATGTTGATCCTAATTACTAGTTCAGTAAAGTCGAATAGAATCTACTGAAAACAGGGAATGAAAAGTGTTAGTCATGTACGGAATTGTTTTTATCATAATTTTCGTGTTTGGTTTTACAGTTGGACACAACAAGCATGTTTATTATGCAATAACAAAACTAGTAAGGAAAACATTCACGCATGTTATTTAAGCGTGTTGATGACCAAAATCGTCCCTGAAGTCTTTTAACACTCAAAAGCGAACATTCTCTTAGGTTACCCACCTACTATTCATAACATAGGAAAGCATATAATGCTTGCATAGCTAGGTAAGAGGTTTTAGCCATGTTGGGATCAATGCCTAACTTATATGCTTCATCATAAACAAGTCGTCTACCTTTATTGGAAGTTTGTTCTATATCCTTGATTGATACAAAGTGAGTAGTAATCGACAAGACATCTTAGCATAAGTCTTAGGTTATTGAAAACTTTATAAGCTCATCATGAACAAGTCATTTAACTCTGTTGAAATATTTTGTTCCACCCTAACTCTCCATGATCTACGGACTACGCAAAGCGAGCTACAATCTAAAAAGATATGTCGGCATAAGTCGAAGGTTTATAATATAAACCACTACGTACATTTAAGCTAGTCTCATTCTAAATTGAATTAAAGTTAGATCATGACGATCCTATTCAAGGATATATGCGACCTTTTAGAGTAAACACATATTGACGTTCATGCTTATAATAATAAGGATATAAAACTTTAGCTAAAAGATCAACACTCTAAAATCTGAAGGGTGTTATAATTGCTAGAAACTTCAAGTAGCTAAACCCAAGTACTAATATTGTAGACATACTTACAAATTGAGTCACAACATTCTCTCCGTCCTCAATAATTCCTCATTCCAAACCGTTTCAACTACCACCACAACACAATGTCCTCACCACCACCATCACTACCACTCACCAACCACAACCACCACTATACAAGAAAATGATCATATAGGGACGACATGACGATCATCATGTCACCCCTAAAGCTTTAAAAAAAATTACCACTTTCTTACTTTTCTTCATGAACGATTAGAATATAATTTATTTTTTAAAAATACAAAATTATAAGCCATAGGGACAACATATCGTCCCTAAAGGCTTGATTTACTTAATTTTTTTAAAATATGTTTTATTCTTCTTATGGTGAATACAGACGACTTGTTGTTCCTAAAGCCTTAAATATTTTTAACAATTATGTGTATTTATTTTAAAAACGATGAAAATATAAATTAATTTAAAAAAGAAAATTATAACTTATAGAGACAACATGTCTTCCCTACAAAAACTAGTACTTTCCGTTGGATGAGAACATTAGTGTCATCACTACTTCAAATCATATTAGTAAGAAAAATCATTTTGCTTAGATAAAAAAAAATATAAAGGCATAAATAAATAACAAACATCTATTCTTAATATAAAGTTAAAAAAACAAATTCTCACCCTCATCCGACATTTTCAGGTCACCCAAAGTCATGTAATTATAAAAGCCCATTAATTAAAGTTGAATTTTTTCTCTCTAAAAAACAAAGATAAAATTGTAAAGTGTTGAATTGTTCATCTTATAGAAGAGTATACAATATAAACAATTATACAAAATAAACCATTGATAATATTTAGGCATAATTATCGGCTTAACACGCCCCCGCAGTTTGAGCCGTAGAAAAACGAAGGCATAAACTGGAACGAAAACGCTCAAATAGATGCTTCGGTAAACCTTTGGTGAAGATATCTGCGTACTGGTAGTCGGCAGGGACATGAAGGACTTTGATGGTTCCAAGGCGAACCTTTTCTCGAACAAAATGGATATCTAGTTCAATGTGTTTGGTGCGTTGATGATTGACCGGATTTTCAGCAAGGTCTACAGCCGAGATGTTGTCACGGTATATAAGAGAGGCATGACGAACGGGAACATGTAGCTCGAGCAAAAGATTACGTACCCAACTGAGTTCTACGACAGTGTTGGTGACGGCCCGATATTCAGCTTCTGCGCTTGATTAGTGTGACATCCGTCACCTTCGACTTTCAATTTATTTACAAAAATAGTCCCCCAAATATTTTCAATTTTAGTCCTCAAACATTTTTTTGTAATCGTTGTCGTTTTCAAATTTAATAAATGTGCGAAACTCAAGTTACAATATTTGCATGAATTTTGGATCACGATCTCGATTTAATTTAACGCGTATGTTGCAACATTATTCGAAAAAAATATATATATCGTAAAAAAAAAATTCAAGTTTATAAAAGTTTTAAGTATGATTAGTTAACTTGGTTAGTTGTTTTAAAGGGAAAACTAACTAGGAAACATTAAAACTAACTAAGGTTAAAGGTGAGGGGCCAATCTTGTCAAGTTTGAAAGTTTTTTTAAAAAAAAAAAATCATCAAACATCTGCTGCTGCTCGAAGACCCGGCCAACATTCCGGCCGCCGGACTGTTTTCCGGCGAGTCTTTAAAAACCGGTTTTTATAGCGAGTGAATGCAATTAAAAGGTCCCCGTATGTTTCTCCTTCATGGTCCAATAAATTCCAATCAGTTAATTGAGCTGTAACGCAGCTTTTAGTGTGATTTAATTCGGATTATGAAGAGGTAACGCCGGAAGTTTAAACGAATTAAAAATCATGCTATACTCGCTTATTATTTAAGCCGCAGACATCATTCGTAACCTACACTGTTCCTTGTTCTAAACCCACAAAAAAATCCCACTAAACACGTCCAGAAAGCCCCTTGTATTGCGTTTTTTTGCGAGAACAAGAAGCTTCAATTGTGAGCCGAAAACGGGTTGTAAGTGTCTAATCTTGTTTGTTATATGTTAGTCGCACATGGTAGGGTAAAACCCCCTTATTACAGATCTTCAATAGTGTTGGATTCGGGTTAATTGAGTTTTGAGTAAGGGTTAGGGTTTTGGCTAGTTAATTGGGGAAGATGATGACTATTAATAATATGTTAAATATATTTATGTTTGAATAGAATCAACAAAGCAACATTGTGGTTTAGTGGTTTGGTTGTGGTATTCTTGGCAAGGGGGTCGAGTTCGAGTCCCCATGGCAGCAACATTTAGAGTTTTTTTCCAGATTTTGTATTTCCTTTTTGTTGTTTTATTTTCCTTTCTTAATTAATTTATTTACAAATACATTATATCTTTAAATATTCATAATAAATTCATTTTTGCTTCAAAAATTATAAAAATTTAGGAGTAGCTTTTTGACACCTCATAGAAAATTATGATATTTTTATTTTCTGAAAAATAAATTATTTTCATATTTTTATTGATTTAAATTGTTTTAATCATAATTAAATGATTAAAAATTCATTTTAAGAGATTTTAACCTCAAATTTTCTGGAGATTTATTTCTATGAATAATAAACTGTAATAAAATATAATTTCTTATAAAATGATTATTTTTGTTATTTCTACTAATTTTAACCATTAAAACACTATTTAAACTCATTAAAAATGTTTTAAATGCAAATAAATTAAAAGAAATTATGGAAATATTATTTTAGTATTCCACATCATAAAATAATTATTTCTCATAATAATATCATTTTGGGATCATACCTTGTATTATTCATGCTATTTATATTTAAATTAGATATAATAATAAATTGTTTAATTAAATATAAATCATTAACTTTATTTCAAGGTTATTTTTCTATAAAATGGGATTTATATCTATATGTGAAAAACATAAGAGTTTTAGTCATTTATTAAATCGTAAATATATTTATTTCAAAAAAACTGTCGTTCGAATTATTACTAGTAATTTCATCTCCCCTAATACGAGTCTAGCAAGCCCTAAATGCCTTAGATGATTCGTCGTCTTAGATTTTTTTTAGACATTGTCCTCATTTAGTGTTGTATATATAGGTTGAGTTCCTCGGAATTCTTAAGCCTTTACGATGAACTTTCTCGGAATTTATATTTAGCGAAACTGTGAGTATATCTTTCCCCTTTTTACTGTTTTACTCTTTTGGGGTGACTCATGTACTATTATTATTAAACTTATGTATACTCTTTACAACGCAATGTGCTCTTTGATATGTTTTGTGTGAATTGTATGAACGATTTGTCAAAGTCATTAACCTTTGGGCCGCACCTAACAATGAGTAGTACTACGAATTATATCCCTTGGTTACTTACGTGAACGAGTTAAGTCCTTGGTCATTGTTATGGTTTTTCTTGAACGATGGGTGAACGATTATTGAACGATGGGAGGCTTGATTTTGACCCTTTTACATATTACAGTATCATAGCACATAAATTGCAAATTACTGGTTGAACGAAAATGGATATACTCACCAATGCATTATATGTGTTGACAAATTATTTTGTACATGTTTCAGGTGAAGTTTGATCTTGCATGCTTTTCACGCTTAGGCTGGACCTAGTGCTTAAATAAAAGTTGAACGTTTATTATTTATGTTTGAGATTTATATTAAGACTCTTTGTATTTCGTTTTGAACAATGGAAGTTATTTGCTATTAATATTTACAATTTAGTCCATGTGCTATTGAACAATCGTCACTACGTGACACCTCGATGTTTCCGCCATCGGTTGGGGTGTTACAGATTGGTATCAGAGCCATGGTTATAGGGAATTAGGTTATTAGTAAATGCTTTTGACCTAGACTATAACTAAGCTACCCATTATATGCTTTCTTTTATCCTCATACTTCTTTAGATAAATTTTCTTCTTTTACTTTTCATTATATTCGAGGAAGATTTTTATTCTACAAATGGAACGAAAACACCAAGTTAGGAGTGATGTCCATACCTTGGTGAATAGTTTCACTCTTTATATGTTTTATTTATTTATTTTATTTATCTTGGAATATTTTCCTTTCGAGATAGGAGACGTCCAAATCTCAAGGAATCTATCCCTCCAAAAGAAACTTACTCACTAAGCTAGGAGTGATATCCTTATCTTAGTGACCAGTTTCACTCCATCATATTTTTACTATTTGGAAGTATATCTTTGAGTTAGGAGTGAAATCCACATCTCGAGGATATATATATTTCCACATTTCAAGATCCGCTAAAGTTTTGGAAATTATTTGTGACGGGGCACGTGCAATCTGGAAGGGTGAGCGCCTGTATTCTGAGTTTTCTGTCTAGGTTGGTAATTCGCATAAATCCCAATCAGACGAGGGACCCGTTTACCTACCTGGGAATTCTCGGGATGAGCATTCACTTATAGGCTAAAGTACGCCCCCACAAGTCACTAATAATATTTCAATTACTTTAGTCAGTCAACAGTTTCTTTGAAAACACTCTTATATCTCGTTTTATACTTGGTATTGTTTGAAGTTTTATCATGATTTTCTTTATGATGTTCATAATTTTTCTTAAATCAATTTATAATTACTATATCTCATGTTATGTGTTACTTGTCTTGATATAAATTATGGCATCTCCAAGATTTTTGGAATCAAATCTCATAATTATTGTTCACTTTTGTAGATGTCTGATCGCGAATCTCGTAAGAGAGCCTCGAAGCGTAAGCTAAACTGAAATCGGATCAGCGTATCGCGACCATGCTCAATGACAAGTTGGAAACACTTGTTCCTAACATCATTAATGCTATTATTCCAAACCTTAACCTGAACGGTAGCTCGAATGGGAACTCTAACGGGAATACAAATGGAAATGGTGGGGCTAGTGAGAATAAGTGCACTTTCAAGCACTTCAACTCATGTCATCCCAACAAGTTTAATGGCACTGAGGGAGCCACTGGGTTACTTGAATGGTTCGAAAGTATGGAGAATACGTTCATTAATAGCGACTGTCCAGCCAACCTACGTGTTCGTCATGCCACGGGTGTTCTTCAAAAGAGAGCGCTCACTTGGTGGAATGGTGAAAAACATGCTCGAGGGACGGAAGCTGCTTTAGCTATGTCTTGGGATGATTTCAAAATCGCCATGACTACTGAGTTCTGTCCTCGTAGTGAGATGAAGAAGTTGGAGGATGAGTTCTATCACCTCAAGCAAGATAGTGGAAACAATGTTCCCTACAACAACCGTTACCACGAGTTGAGCTTACTAATTCCTCGTATGGTAACCCCGGTATCCTTGGCCATTAAGAAGTATATTGAGGGACTGCCACCTCAGATTCATGATTCGGTTATGGGAAGTAAACCCGCTACTGTAGAGGATGCCATCCGTCTCGCAGCGTCTCTTACTGACAAGCATGTCAAAGATGGTACTCTAACTCGTAAGGGTACTAAAAGGCCTACTGAAACCACTTCAAACCCTGCTATCACTTAACCTTCCCAAGAAAACTCTGCCTCTGCCTCTAGTTCCAATAAGAAACGAAAAGGTGGAAACCAAAACTATTCTGTTGTTGCACCACTTAAACAGGTTCCTGTTGCAAACCCACCTGCTGCACCCCAAACTCAAAAGGTTCAGGAGAACTATGCAGGTGTGCACCCTAAGTGCACCACATGCAACTCTCACCACCCTACCAACCGACCCTGCTGGAAACGTGACACGTGTGGTCGACTGGGTCATACCACCCCTTTCTGTCGTGTTGCTAATCGACCTGTGAATAACCCACAGACTGCTACCCAAAACCAAGGAGTTGGTCCACCCAGAGTTTGTTACGCTTGTGGTGATCCCGATCATATGCTAAATAGATGCCCTCATCTCACGGCTTTTATCCAGACCCGTCAACAAAACCCAGCAGCCCCGGCAGTTCCAGCAATTCAAGCAGCTCCAGCTCGTGGTCGTGCTTTCAACATCAATGCTAACCAAGATCAAGCTATCAACGACGTGGTCAATGGTACATTTCTTATTACTAACTTATATGCTTCGATTTTGTTTGATACCGGTGTGGATAGAAGTTTTGTCTCGTTAGAAGTTGAACCTTTGCATGCTCGTGTTTGCCCTCACTTTACCCATTCTTTTACTATGGAGGTTGCTAATGGCAATCTTATTCTTATAAAATTTATGCTCCATAGTTGCACAACCAGAAATCTTCACTTGAAAGAAATTTCGAGACGAAATTTTCTAAAGTAGGGGAGACTGTGACATCCGTCACCTTCGACTTTCAATTTATTTACAAAAATAGTCCCCCAAATATTTTCAATTTTAGTCCTCAAACATTTTTTGTAATCGTTGTCGTTTTCAAATTTAATAAATGTGCGAAACTCAAGTTACAATATTTGCATGAATTTTGGATCTCGATCTCGATTTAATTTAACGCGTATGTTGCAACATTATTCGAAAAAAATATATATATCGTAAAAAAAAAATTCAAGTTTATAAAAGTTTTAAGTATGATTAGTTAACTTGGTTAGTTGTTTTAAAAGGAAAACTAACTAGGAAACATTAAAACTAACTAAGGTTAAAGGTGAGGGGCCAATCTTGTCAAGTTTGAAAGTTTAAAAAAAAAATCATCAAACATCTGCTGCTGCTCGAAGACCCGGCCAACATTCCGGCCGCCGGACTGTTTTCCGGCGAGTCTTTAAAAACCGGTTTTTATAGCGAGTGAATGCAATTAAAAGGTCCCCATATGTTTCTCCTTCATGGTCCAATAAATTCCAATCAGTTAATTGAGCTGTAACGCAGCTTTTAGTGTGATTTAATTCGGATTATGAAGAGGTAACGCCGGAAGTTTAAACGAATTAAAAATCATGCTATACTCGCTTATTATTTAAGCCGCAGACATCATTCGTAACCTACACTGTTCCTTGTTCTAAACCCACAAAATAATCCCACTAAACACGTCCAGAAAGCCCCTTGTATTGCGTTTTTTTGCGAGAACAAGAAGCTTCAATTGTGAGCCGAAAACGGGTTGTAAGTGTCTAATCTTGTTTGTTATATGTTAGTCGCACATGGTAGGGTAAAACCCCCTTATTACAAATCTTCAATAGTGTTGGATTCGGGTTAATTGAGTTTTGAGTAAGGGTTAGGGTTTTGGCTAGTTAATTGGGGAAGGTGATGACTATTAATAATATGTTAAATATATTTATGTTTGAATAGAATCAACAAAGCAACATTGTGGTTTAGTGGTTTGGTTGTGGTATTCTTGGCAAGGGGGTCGAGTTCGAGTCCCCATGGCAGCAACATTTAGAGTTTTTTTTTTTTCAGATTTTGTATTTCCTTTTTGTTGTTTTATTTTCCTTTCTTAATTAATTTATTTACAAATACATTATATCTTTAAATATTCATAATAAATTCATTTTTGCTTCAAAAATTATAAAAATTTAGGAGTAGCTTTTTGACACCTCATAGAAAATTATGATATTTTTATTTTCTGAAAAATAAATTATTTTCATATTTTTATTGATTTAAATTGTTTTAATCATAATTAAATGATTAAAAATTCATTTTAAGAGATTTTAACCTCAAATTTTCTGGAGATTTATTTCTATGAATAATAAACTGTAATAAAATATAATTTCTTATAAAATGATTATTTTTGTTATTTCTACTAATTTTAACCATTAAAACACTATTTAAACTCATTAAAAATGTTTTAAATGCAAATAAATTTAAAGAAATTATGGAAATATTATTTTAGTATTCCACATCATAAAATAATTATTTCTCATAATAATATCATTTTGGGATCATACCTTGTATTATTCATGCTATTTATATTTAAATTAGATATAATAATAAATTGTTTAATTAAATATAAATCATTAACTTTATTTCAAGGTTATTTTTCTATAAAATGGGATTTATATCTATATGTGAAAAACATAAGAGTTTTAGTCATTTATTAAATCGTAAATATATTTATTTCAAAAAAACTGTCGTTCGAATTATTACTAGTAATTTCATCTTCCCTAATACGAGTCTAGCAAGCCCTAAATGCCTTAGATGATTCGTCGTCTTAGATTTTTTTTAGACATTGTCCTCATTTAGTGTTGTATATATAGGTTGAGTTCCTCGGAATTCTTAAGCCTTTACGACGAACTTTCTCGGAATTTATATTTAGCGAAACTGTGAGTATATCTTTCCCCTTTTTACTGTTTTACTCTTTTGGGGTGACTCATGTACTATTATTATTAAACTTATGTATACTCTTTACAACGCAATGTGCTCTTTGATATGTTTTGTGTGAATTGTATGAACGATTTGTCAAAGTCATTAACCTTTGGGCCGCACCTAACAATGAGTAGTACTACGAATTATATCCCTTGGTTACTTACGTGAACGAGTTAAGTCCTTGGTCATTGTTATGGTTTTTCTTGAACGATGGGTGAACGATTATTGAACGATGGGAGGCTTGATTTTGACCCTTTTACATATTACAGTATCATAGCACATAAATTGCAAATTACTGGTTGAACGAAAATGGATATACTCACCAATGCATTATATGTGTTGACAAATTATTTTGTACATGTTTCAGGTGAAGTTTGATCTTGCATGCTTTTCACACTTAGGCTGGACCTAGTGCTTAAATAAAAGTTGAACGTTTATTATTTATGTTTGAGATTTATATTAAGACTCTTTGTATTTCGTTTTGAACAATGGAAGTTATTTGCTATTAATATTTACAATTTAGTCCATGTGCTATTGAACAATCGTCACTACGTAACACCTCGATGTTTCCGCCATCGGTTGGGGTGTTACAATTAGGATATTGTAGGATCAGTGACGTCTCCGAGAAATATAAAAATGTTTTGGGCCTGGGGCCACTGTAAATAAACTGGGCCCTATAAATATCAAATATACCGTTCAACTGAGGGCTTGACTCTACGAATTTCGCTCGTTGGTGCTCACCTTGGATATGTGAATTCTAGTGGTCGGTGGTTGTCTGGGCCCTAGCTAGAAATGTAAAAATGTTTTAAGCGGAGGGTCATAATGTATATGTATATTTACATATGCTAATAGTCTAATACGTTGTAATAATTATTTTAGTCATGTAATAAATAACAAATTAAAGAATAAAAATTAGATATAAACTAAAAACATACTGACATTTTTAAACCGTATCAAATAAACTAACAAATTCAAAAATAATGAATGATAGTTTACTGAAATTATGGACTTGCATTATATTATTAATAATGTTATATATTATATATTATTTATCACACCTCATATCTAAAAAAAAGACATATTGACATTCACTCATCTCTAACCCATTACCCAAGGCTTTCTTTTTAGTGACAAATTTTCCCTTCTTTTTAGTTTAGTGACAAATTTTCCCTCCATCTTCTTCACACTATTAGTTTCTTGCTCTGCAACTGTAACCATAGACTATGCCGGAAAATATCGTGACACTAAGCAACCTTTTACACTTTATTCTTTTTTGTTGTAACTACTCTTCAAGCCTTCAATTAAGAATCTTGGAGTGAAAATACAAAAACCCTCCGAATGAAGGTTTAAAAATACCTGGCCGATCCGCGCTGTAGTTCCACACATATACATATGTATACATATATATACATATACATTTTAAAAAAAAAACTTCGGGCCCTCGGAGATTTCGGGCCTGGGGCCGTCGCCCTCGTCGCCCCTATTAAGAGCCGGGCCTGTGTAAGATGGCGCTTGGAAGACCATGAGATCAAGTTTGTACCCAGAAAAAGACAATAGCCAGACGTTGATCGTCTAGAGTCAGGGCACCCACCCAAATCGGCGTTAGAGTAAGCAGTCAACGATGTGAAGGATGATGGAGAGAGTAGTAAACCATGACGAAGACGCCCCTATTTTTTACCACCTAAATATAACATAAATATGAAATTTTTACATCTTATAAATAATAAAACACCTTAAAGGCGCCTCTATTTTTTACCGCATGTGCCATAAGAGGTACACATACAATAATACCATATTTGTCGCGTCTATATCAATTTTAAATCTAATATTTAGACCTTACCTCTAATCTATTTATACATTTGGTTTTCCTATATGTCAAAGCCTTTACAAATTTTGTATCAGATTTTGTTTTAATATAACGTATTATTACCATATGAAAGTGAAAAAAATGAAAATACATTGTTTCACGCAAGGAAAAAATACATACATAATAACGTCCACATAAATAAAAAACTAAAGTAACCAAGAATTTCGATATATAAATTTTCCACGTGGCCACGCATAAACATTAGACGTAAATAATACTTGACTAATAATTAAAAAAGAAAAAAAAAAACAGAACAAACAAAAAATCGACAACCCCATCTTCGCCGTGCAGCTGTTAATCCGATTCCAGAAACCACCACCACCTCCACCACTGCCACCTCATCTCCGCCGCTAATTTTGACCGTCAAACCCCCTCAACTGACCACACTTCATTAATATGTTATAGTACTATCACTCATTTCAACTAATCCTCACCCATCCATCACCTGATCTCAATAAACATTCAGACACATCCATGATGGAATTCGATAATCAAGGCTTCGAATCATTAGTTCTCGATGACCACAATAACAACAATAACGGTAACAGTCATGATAATAATAATAATAATAATATTAACAGTCCGTCATCCAGATCTAACGGCGACGATACTCACCACCACCACCCTCTCTCTCCATCCTATGCTGAGATATCAACAACTGAAGACAACGATCCATTATTATCTTTATCTTCACCGCCACGTCAGCAAAACCCTAACTCCTTCAACTCGTTCCTTGAACCACCGTCGTACGCTGACGCCGTCTTCCGATCGTTTGACGGTGAGCACGGGAAGCAGGTTAACGGTCACGGCGTTGTGTCCACGTCATCATCTGATTACTTAAAGATATCCGTTACAGATCCGAAGAAAGAACAGGATCTTAACAGTTCACTTGTTCCTGGAGGTAACACGTTTGTGACGTACTTGATTACGTCATGGACGAATTTGCCTGAGTTTAACGGAACGGAGTTTAGTGTCAGGAGACGGTTTAAAGACGTTGTGATATTATCCGATCGGTTATCGGATTCGTATAGAGGTTATTTTATTCCTTTAAGGCCAGATAAGAGTGTTGTTGAGAGTCAGGTTATGCAAAAGCATGAGTTTGTTGAGCAGAGGAGAATTGGATTGGAAAAGTATTTAAAAAAGCTCGCGGCGCATCCGGTGATACGGAGGAGTGAGGAATTGAGAGTGTTTTTGGAGGCAGAAGGGAAGTTGCCGTTGGTTAAGACTACGGATGTGGCGTCGAGGGTGATTGACGGAGCGGTGAAGCTGCCGAAGCAGTTGTTTGGGGAGTCGGTTGTGGCTGCGGCTGTGGATCCGGATGACGTGGCGCAGCCGGCGAAAGGAGGGAGGGATTTGTTGAGGCTGTTTAAGGAGTTGAGGCAGTCGGTTAGTTATGATTGGGGCGGAGCGAAGCCGATGGTTGTGGAGGAGGATAAGGAGTTTTTGGAGAAGAGGAAGAAGTTGCAGGAGTTTGAGCAGGAATTGAGTAATGTATCGCAACAGGTCGGTCGGTTGATAATTACCGTTTGTCTGGAATAAGTTAGTTATAATCAATTAATCACATTCTGATTGATATGAATATGATTGTGTTGTTTTAGGCGGAATCGCTTGTTAAAGCGCAGCAAGATATTGGGGAGACGTTGGGGCAATTGGGGCTGGCGTTTGTGAAGCTGACTAAATTTGAGTCCGAAGAAGCTAAATTCAACTCTCAGAAAGCGAGAGCTACGGATATGAAGAATGTGGCTACTTCTGCTGTTAAAGCCAGCAGATTGTATAGGGAGTTGAATGCACAGACTGTCAAACATTTGGTATGTTCTAGATTATTCTTTTAGCATATCGCGTTAAAGGGTGTTTGGATATATGTGTTGGAAGTGATTATATGATATTGACAGTTAGAACTTGCTAATCCTATTCCTAACAGTTAGATAAGTTTAGAATGGGCCTTCAGGCGGTTGGTTTTTTCCCGAATTGGTGGCTTGGTGGACTTGGGCTGCTCAGGTGCTAACTCACTGGCAGTTCAGGTGATAGTTAGTTAGTTGGCCGTTAAAAAAAAAAAAGAAGATAAGTTTAGAAATCTAGATCCAAAATTCCAAACATTCCTTAATATATACTTCTTTTAGGTTTAAGTTAGTTGAAAAATGGGTTTATTGTTTGACTCAATGCAGGATAAGCTACATGAATACCTTGGAGTGATGTTAACTGTGAATAACGCGTATGCAGATAGGTCAAACGCATTGTTGACTGTACAGACTCTTTTATCTGAGCTTTCGAATTTAAATACAAGGATAGAAAAGCTTGAAGCAGCTGCATCCAAGATATTTGGCGGTGACAGATCTAGAGTTAGGAAAATTGAGGAGTTGAGAGAAACAATGAGAGTTACTGAAGAAGCTAAAAACCGTGCAGTTGGAGAATACGAACGCATAAAGGTAACATGATTTGTACTGCTTGCCGGTCATCAATTTGAACATGAATGTATAATTTTGAGATATATTTAACAAAGAATGCTCTCGTATGTAGGATAATAATAAGAATGAGCTCGAGAGATTGGACAAAGAAAGACATGATGATTTCTTTGACATGTTGAAAGGATTCGTTGCTAACCAGGTAACGCTCTTCGCTAAAAAACTAAGTAATGCAAGTAGTGGAGGCACTTAGAAAACATGTCAAAAGTCACCCAAAGTGTCTTTTAAGCGTACAACCATCCAAACTCTTACATTGGTGGTTAATATAGTTTAAGTCATCATATCTAACACGCTAATTATTTCAAAATAGAAGTATTAAATTATCTGGAAAATGGCTTGTCGACCCTACTCGGCCTATAAAGAAAATAGCTGCCCGCTAATTATACCATCTCTAAATCATATTGGATTATGGAATTAATATTTACACATCATGGCGTTGCAACTTTCATGAGATTAAGACCAAATGAAGCAATATTTTGTTACTCGCATTTTGCAAAACTGTAACTGACTAAGAGAGTGTTTGGGATTGCGTTTTGAATGTGATTTTTAGATTATTGTGTTTTGAAAACGCAGATAATCAGTTTTTAGTGTTTGGGTTGCGTTTTGAAAACCCAGATAATCAGTTTTTTAGGCTAGCAAAACGCAATAATCTATAAGCAGCTCCACCCCTGCTTTTCCAAAACGCATAATCTATAAGCAGCTCCACCCCTGCTTTTCCAAAACGCATAATCTGTTTTAAATAATCAATCCCAAACACCCCCTAACTGTATCACAAGTTGATCCATTGTGTCTAAGAATCAACCTTTATCCATCCCACCATGATTCCTGAAACAATTAAGTTCAATTTCGGGAACTTGATTTCATAATATCATTCGGTGTCCATGAAATGATAAAGCAACCAGAGTCTTGTGAACAATGTCTACTAATGGTGGCAATTGACATATAATGTGAGATTTTATGGGATTCAATACGTTTTAACCTTCCCATTTTTTATATATATATTGAAGTGTAATTTTGATTGAAATGATATGTTGGTCAAGAGTACATATTACTTGAAGCAAATTCATTGTGGTGGTGTTACAGGCAGGATATGCAGAGAAGATGTCAAGTGTGTGGCAAACGGTTGCAAACGAAACAAGCGGATATGCGAAAAGCTCTTATTAGGTGAACTAGATTTTGCACACAATGTTATAGGTTGATTCTACTTATAACATCTGGTTTATTTATGTACACTTGTTCGACATACATCAGACAATTATCTTACTGAACAATTTTACACATTTTTTTAGCTTAGCAGATCAATCCGCATACAATTTTAAGACTTACAACTGTAATTTCCATTCGAGTATATTGCATTTTAACTTTAGATCCAAATACCACTTGTATCGGCTTTCAAACTCGCTGTATAGTCATTCAAATCCCAAACAATCTGATAAAGTTGTAATAAGCAATCCTGATCAAAGCTGCACAAAAATGTTCTTATTGGAAAGTAGAAACCCCCTCAATGTTAAGATAGATCGATATGAACATTATTAGCTGTCCCGTATACTATTGTGGTAGCCGAAACGCGTATACTATTGTGGTAGCCGAAACGGCGGATTACTTGAGTTGTGTTTTGTTACAACGGGCATCAGTGGTTTATTGTGACAATGTCTATGCCATTGTCGATGGAGATTGAAGGCGGTTTACCTTGATAAAAAGGATGTCTTAGGCATCAGTGATTGAATGACTTCAAAGATCAAGTTATAAATCAAAATTTTCACGTTTCAATGTAAGCCGGAGATAGTCTGCTTGGGCTGCTCAATCGCAGAAGATCAGAGTTATACGACCACGTTTTAAAAAGATCACTGTATCATCAATAATACCAAATCTCCATGCAGGCCCAAAGACCCAATACAAAGCATTTTAAAAAGTTTTTCTAATTCTATTACCGATTAGGTTTTTTTTATCGGCAAACAACTGTGTGGCAACCACCCTTGCGGGGCGCCGTGCCCAAGAATCGACTACTCGACCTCCAGCAGCCCCCGCCTTCTCCCGATGCGCGGAAACCCGAGCCCCACCCGCCCGAAGGCACGACAGTGTTATAGAACTCGGTAAAACCTCACCGCCCGTCAGATTCGAACCGGCGCCACCCGTATTCGATCTTCACCCGGATACCAAACCATAAATGTTGGAAGTGGGAATTGAACCCATGATCACCTAAGTGAACATTAGGCCTCTCCACACTCCACCACTATGGATTGATCTATTACCGATTAGTTAATCTGTCAGTCAGATGTTGAAAATAATTTTACTCATATAGTCATTAGGTACGTCAATTTTAGCAGTGAATCTATTTTTTTTTTTTTTTTTTTTTTTTTTGAAGTTGCGGTGAAGACATCCCCTAACAATCGATGGGTCCCAAGTTCGAATCTCTATCCATGCACCGATGTCCTCTTTGCCTAAGCTCAAACCGCCACGGGGAATTTTTTTCGTGGTGTGCATAGATCGAACCTGTGACCTCCCCCAAGGATGAGAACCCTTAAGGAAAAACCCACCATACCTCAAAACAGCTGAGCTGAAGATCATTGGCAGTAGTGTATCTACTTTACTCGTTTAAACCTTAAATATCTATCTATATATATAAAAGAAAACGTATATGCTGACGTGGCGTGCAATGGAAGCCTCAACCTTCCCTTGAGAGTGCCACGTGGCATCATAATTGAAAGATTTTAGTGTTTTTAAACTATTTTCATTTTTAATTAAAAAAAAGATAAACATAAAACCCTAAATTAAATTGAGTTATTTTAGGAAAAAAGAATTTAAAAATAAATTTAAAATTTTCTCTCTCATGTTTCCTCCCATAATTTTTAAACGTTTATATATTTTATATACGGGATTTTTTAAAGAAAAAAAAAATACACCAAATTAACGAGCGTTTTATTATCTTTCCAACGAGTACCATAATCCTATATAAAAAACGGAGAAAAATCGACTATTTTTTGTGAGGTTTCGTTCATACAGGAAAAAGACACACAAAGTGTTCATGTTATTCATTAATCATGTTTTTTTCTTTTAAACCAGGTTCTTATCTACGATATTGAAAATCAGCTCAATCGCCATGTTATCATTGGAATTTTACTAGGTATACTTCATCAAGAGAAGTTAGGAGAAAGAATCGCGCAACACTGCAACACATGGTGTCACCTTATAGCAAGGTTATTTTTTTATTTATTTAAATACAAGAGTAATAATTATTACTATTAGTATTAGTATTATTAGAATGGTTATATTTTTCAACCCCGGGACGCTCCCGGAAAGAATTGATAGTTGCTGACGTGGCGTTCAATGGTGGCCTCAACCGTCTCTTGATTATGCCACGTGGCATAATGAGATGCAATGATTACAACTTCTAACTTAAGTGTTTGTTTAGTTGATTAGGTTAGGAATTATAAGAGCCATTAGAATGTGAGAAATTAGAGAGATGTGATGAGTTTTTTAATAGTTGCAGCTTACATAAGTGATTCTTTAGATGATTACTGATTAGGTTTTAGATTAGGGAATATGAGTTATTACTGATTAGAATACTATGAACATGCAATGATTAAGGGATTTTGTGGTTAGTTAACTTGAGCCATTTGCAATAGGTTATCACGTAAAATTAGACTTTTTCAACCCCGGGACCCTCCCGGGATAATCAGCTAGTTTACATATACATATATATATATAGGCCAATTCTAAATAGAAAACCACTTTGAGTTAAGGAAACCATAGAAACCCCATCTTGTGGCCATCCTTCCTCCACGTCTACAATGTTGAATATTTGTTTAAGGTCAATATAGTCATTTTTATGTTTCACCATTCTGCACATTTCATGACAAACTTTTGTTAAACTCTTACACATTTGTACATTGATGTAGACATCCCACTTTACTCTCTCTCATCTCTCTTATTTTCTTTACCAAACCCAATCCCCTCTCTTCTTTAACATAACACACACTCACATTTTCTTTACAAAACCCAATCTCATCTCTTCTTTCTCATTTTATTTTACACACATTAACACACATTCACATTTTTTTCTTTGTATCTTTCTCCCCTTTTCTTTTACACACACTCACATATTTTCTCCACCTTTTTCACACCCACACCAGAGGACAACTTCCATCTTCACAATCTGTTTTTTTTCATGACTAACCTCCATCTTCACAATCTCTCCCTCACTTTCTCTCTCTCCATTCGTCCTCCGTTCGTCGTCGATTCAAGTATTCATCTCAAATAGGTTCCAAGTGTCCTGACTATTGAAGATAGTGCTAGCCCCGTGTTCATCTTTAAGATTCAAGTCTTTATATAATTTTGTTTGAAGATCTAGTCATGGGTTCAAGATAAACCCAGATCTAGATCTGGGTTTTGGATCTTCTTGTTATCCATAACACTAGTTTAGGTAAGAATTTTATATTAATTTCATTATTTTAAAACATTTATCAATTTGGCGTGAGGTGTTATGAAATTGAAAAAACATGAACATGGGATTTGCAGTGTCGAAACAAGATCTGCGGTGTCGGGACGGGATTTCAAAGGTGGACGACGATGGTGTTATGAAATTGAAGAAACATGAAGATGGTATTTCTTTCAACTCTTTTTAGATCTGATTATGTTTTGCTTTTTTGTTTGGATGAACACGATGAGGTGCAAGAGTAGAAAAAGATGAACTCTATTTTGCTTTTTTTTTTATTTCAACCAGAAAATGCAGAAACCGATGAACACGATAAGGTAAGAGAGTAGAGAGAAGTGAATCGAAGAAGATTCATGTAACTCGAAGAAGAAGCCATCGATGAAGAAGTGCATACATCAGATCTGTTTGCTTTTTTTGTTTGGATGATGCAGTTTTTCATGTTCTTTAATTATTATTTTATATTTTTTTTTTATGTTTTTCATGTTTCTCGGTGTTGGAAGTTTTGATTTTCAATCTGTAGATAAAGTTTGGTGAGCTGCATATGGATTTTTTATTTTCTACAATCTTTGTTTTTTTCTGGCTCTAAGTAATGAAGACGGTGGCGGTGGTCAACTTCATGCTTGACTATTTTTATTAGCTACAAATGATGAAACGTTTTATTAGTTAAAAAAATGCAACCATTTATTCGTTTAAAAACATATGTTTTGTTGGTTAATGGTTTTGACTTAGCATGAAAACATATGTTTTTGTTATTGGTTTATAATTTATTACATGTTTTTATTGAGATAAGTCGTGAAAACTTATATTTTTTTGTTATTTTGTATTATAATTCTACATGTTTTTGTTGTTGGGTTATAATTTATCACAATATTTTAGTAAGATAAGTCGTAAAAACATATGTTTTTGTTGTTGGTTTATAATTTTTACATGTTTAGTGAGATAAGTCGTGAAAACATATGTTTTTTTTGTTGATTTATAATTTTTACATGTTTTTAGTGAGATATGTCGTGAAAACACATGTTTTTGTTGCTGGGCTATAATTTACTATATATTATTGGTGAGATGGGTTGTGAAAAAAAATATGTAATTTGTTACGTTTTCAAACCTAGTAACCATTAGTTTAATCTTAAAACAGGAGAGAGGAGAGAAGAGAGGAAAGTAGGAGAGAGGAAAGTAATTTATTTCTGGACTATATTACCCTTTTGTCATTAAATATGGACAAAGATACATCTTTAATTTTGAAAAAAATTCACATTTAATCCTGACCATAGATTGCATATGATGGATGGTTATGATTGAGGAGGTTTCATGGGTTTTCTCAAGTGGGGAGGGTTTTCAAATTATCCATCCCCTATATATATAGGGGGCGGTTATTCTACAAAGTAAAAGAAACGTGCGAAGGATGAGAAGGATATTTGCACATGATAATTACGTAATGATAATTACGTAATGTTTTTTATGTTCATAAAAGCATTACGTAATTATCATTACGTAATTATCATGCACTTTGTACATGATAATTACGTAATGATAATTACGTAATGTTTTTTATGTTCATGAAGGCATTACGTAATTATCATGTACAAAGTGATCTTTTGCATCCTTCGCACGTTTGTATTACTTTGTATTTGATCCTGCCCCTATATATATATATATATATATATATGAATTTATACGCGGATAACAATACAAATGTGAATCCAAACACTATATGATGTCGCGTATCACTTTATTTAATTCATTATTAACGGGAACTTGTAACATCATATGCAGGAAAACGAGCTATACATCATTCAGATACTCACCCAACTTTTGTGTCTATTTATCTCGTTTTAAATTGAAACAACACATTTTTTGCTATTAAATAGTTATATTGCAAATGTATGAACATAAATCAATTAACATATGATTCAAGTTTGCATTATGACAAAATAACAAATTATTGTTCATATAGATATACACATATATCCAACATGTCGTTTTTAGTTTATACTTTGGGAACTGTAGGAACGAGTCTCTAGCTTACTATCAACAAAATAAATAAAAAAATTAATATGCTATTTAAACTAAAAACATAACTTTTTCTAAAACATATAAAATAGTTTCTCGACTCCTTTAATAAACAAAATACATGAGTTTTCAGTGTGTATATATAATAACCAAAGTAAAAGCATACATATATTAATAAACTAACCTTAAAAACAAGTTGATAGATTAAAAATATATTTAATAGGCGTGTTTACAAAAGCCAAGTAATGGGGATAATAAGTATCATCTCATTTAATACTACAACTATGTATACTGTTAGATAATGACTTGTCCTTGTGATCGAGATGCTGAGCTAGACGAAGCTTCCTATGGGCTATAACCACCCTTATTTTCCATTTATTAACCCAAGTTGATTTTAAATAAGAAAATATATATTATTTTTTATTATAAGTTGTTCAAATCAAAATTAAGTATTTCAATACTAGGATGTCAAATAGACTTTGTATAAGTACCTCTTAACAATCTCATCAACATTTTCATTTTCTTAAACTTGTCACATTACATCAAAATAGAAGGTAGACGGGCAACAATCTGCGCTGTAACCCCTTTCTGAATTGCGAAACCTAATATACTAAATACAAACCCTTATCCCCCTAGAGATGAACTATTGTTGTGAATAACTCGTTGGACCTTGTTCAAGAAACGAATAGCTTCTGGTGTTAGGGAGTCAAAGGTATCAAAAGCCAAGTGGACAAAAGCATGTTGGTTCTCTGCACAAGCTTTAGCGTGTTTATCCACTTTTTTCGATTCCGCCTTTCTCGATGCTTGTCCAGCTACAAACCCGTTGTCCCTCAAACCAGCCAAAGGAGATACCTCTGTGAGAGCTACACAAGCATGTTTCCTCCCAGCCCAACCAAAGACAAGCAGATCTGCTGGTCGTAGAGTGGATCTCCCTTGCGTACGTAGGGTCCGTGAGAAAATTCACAGGGGTTTGATTCTTTGTAGAAATCTCAGTTCTTCTCAAGATGTCCCACAAAACGTCCCTCACCTAGTCATGCCTGTATTTGAAACCGGGAAGCTCTTTGCAATGAACTGCGTGCTCCCCATATTTATCCATACAAGCTTTACGATAGATTAGGCATCTTTCATCTTCCGGATACATAGGGATCATCAACCAGTATATGCGAATAGTCATGCACTCTACTGTAGACATTCATTGACCAAACCCTCAATCGGGTTAACAGTCAAAAAAATCTTGGCTTGGGGACCCTTCAGGCATTCAATCACCGCTTTCTGACAGGGGGGCAAATCAAAAACTTCTCTC
Source organism: Ambrosia trifida (assembly GCA_028751855.1). NCBI lineage: Eukaryota > Viridiplantae > Streptophyta > Magnoliopsida > Asterales > Asteraceae > Ambrosia > Ambrosia trifida. The sequence continues at coordinate 91,883,951 of CM054123.1, read as the reverse complement.
AAGCTTTTTACTAAACAGGATATTCGTCAAAGTTTTTTTGTGGCTTTGGGGTTTTGGGGTGGTGTGTTTATTGAAATTCATATTTCATTTTGTAAAAGTAAACTTAAACTAAAATTATAATAAAACGATGCATTTCATTGAGTCAAAAAAAGTATTATAACATCATTGATCTTTTTCAGTCACATATTCTAGATATATTGTGTCAATGTGCATATAAAATATGTTATTTTTATTTATTTTCAATATTGTCACCATTTGTCAAAGAAATGGTCTAAATTCTTGTAATTTAATTCAAGTGGTTCTATATTTCATTTCCATAATTCGTCTTTATGTTTGTCACACATCAATTTAAATCATCCATTAAATTTGGAATGTATATGATTTTTGGATCCATGAATGATGAATGTGTTAACTTTTGTGTTCAAGAGACAAAGTTTAAGAACACCTAGCTAGCTAGGTTGTTCCAAACTTCCAATATGAATCGAAGGAGATCGATGAAATATTAGCGACAATTTATTCATTAAATTTGATAAATATACATTTTGATTTGTAATTTTAAAGCATTAATATTCTCTTTGTTCTTACCTAGCTTATTTAATGTTGGGTGGTCCTTTTTACAAAAATCGTTATCTGAACAAGTGTACGTGGTTCTAGTCATAAACGAAACCATCAAGTTGAGGATGGTGATTGTTAAATGGGATGAAAGAACAATGACAAGAAAAATGCAAGTGGTATGCAATTTCCAAGTAGTTGCGGATCTAGATATATAAACACTAGTGTAACGTGACACCAATTTTTTATTTACATATCTTACACACGAGTGATACAAATTTACTGAACATTTTCGAAGAGTGACACTTAACAAAAAATCATATGACCGCTATACACCTCCAAATCAGGGACGAAGGATTGTGAGGGCCAGTGCCCCCCCCCCCCCCCCCCCCCGTTTTTTGGCGCATTAGTGGAAATTTGTGATTTTCGTAGGTAAATTTAGTCCGGGTTAAGTTCGTCCCCCGTCGATTTACCACTAACGATCGAAAAAAAATTGAGTTCGGCCCCCGTCGATTAGCGAACCAAGCTTTGCCCCTGCGTCCAATTTAGCATAATATACTCTTTGTTGATACCTTCTTTCGGTCACATAAATTCCTTTAGCTCTTTGTAATAGAAAACACATAGGGGCTATGATAACCCATGAAAAATACCATACGTAAAAAGTATTGTTACGTAAAAATATTCATATATCATGTTTATACGTAGAGCATGTTACTCAATCATATGATCAAGGATAACCTCATAAAAGTACTTATAAATAAATGCTGAATAGTAGAGTTTTTTTTTTAACGTTAGAATTTCATTAAAAAACACGGCAAAGCCCCCCAAAAAAGAGGACCGCCAAAACAAACATTACAATATATACAACGGGTATCTACACCAATCCTTCCAACTAATATTTTCAGCTTTGTTTCTACAACAAAACCACAGATAAGACCAAGACTTGATGCAAGCTATCATATCGAAAACCCGAAGTTTGGCGTCTTCAAAGATCATCTTGTTCCGGGACTTCCAAATAACCCAACAAGTCGTCATCACAATCCCTCTAATAATTTTCCTCTTCGACTTGTTACCTGGGATCGCTGAGGGCAAGGAAAAAATGTCTTTGATGTCAAAAAAGAAAATCGGATCCAATCGGCACCACTTCTCTATCCCTTGCCACACACCACTCGATACAATACACCCGGTGAAAAGATGTAAAGCCGACTCCTCAACCGATTGACACAACACGCACAAGCCATCTCCCACGTCAATGTGTCTTCTGCGTAGATTAGTCTTGGTAGGAAGGCGATCCATATCAAGTCTCCACATATGCAAATTCACCTTTAGCGGAACCCACCCGGTCCAAACCATACTGTGTAATCTCCTTTCATTGCGATCACTGATAAGAATCTTTTTAACACTCTGCACTGAAAAACCATTACTTGCGTCGGGTTCCCAAACCCACGTATCTTTCTCCTCTGATAAGGAACATTTAGGAATCATCTCTTGCAAATCTCTATACTCCGATATCTCCGCGACAGTAGAGAGACCAGAGCGCCAATTGTCCACAAAAGAAAACGTCCCATTATGAAACTGTATTCTGTCCCGAATGGTGCATCTCTTGTTTTTCTCCAAGATGAAAAGACTAGGCCAGCGCTGACATAGAGTAGACGTACCGTACCAGTTGTCACACCAGAAACTTATATCTTTCCCTGAGCCCACTGAACCCCTAATGATGTTGTGAATCTCTTTACCATTCAACTTCAATCGGCCCACTAAAGAAGTCATAACTTTCCAGCATCCAGGGAGACCATTGTTTATTGGAAGAAAACGCCATTTACCTTTGCCACCATGAATAGCCTCTATAATGCGCCTCCATGAGCTATGAGGGTCTCTCTTAAATCTCCAGATCCACTTAGTTATTAAGGCGATATTCACATCAGTTAACCTAGAAATGCCCAAACCACCATTCGATTTCGGGGATGTGACAGTCTCCCAAGACACCCAATGCATTTTATTCACACCATTAGAGCCTCCCCAAAGAAAACTTCTCATTAATCTCTCTATTTGTTCCACAATTTCAACCGGGGCTTTGTAAAGCGACAAATAGTAAATCGGGATGTTGGACAAAACGGATTTTATAAGAGTAAGACGACCACCCATGGAGAGACTATCCGCTTTCCATTTAGATAACCGAGAACTAACCGTATCAACAACTGAACTCCAATGACACACCCGGTTCATATTGGCACCGACTTTAATTCCCAAGTAATCAAACGGAAAATCTCCAACCTTACATCCAATGATGGTGGACATATCATTAATCTCGTCCCTATCCACCCCAACTCCAAAAAGAAGCGACTTTTTCAGATTTATTTTCAGGCCGGTACAAATGTGAAAAATCCGCAGAAGCCTCGCAGTATTCTCTATGTTTTCTTCTGACCACTCCCCAATTATCAAGGCATCATCTGCATATAATAAATGTGAAATTTTTAAACCTGTTTTAGAATCATCAATACCTTTAAAATCACCGGTTTCACAAGCCTTATCCAGAATACAAGTAAAAGCCTCCATGACAATCAAAAAGAGGAAAGGAGAGAGAGGGTCTCCTTGACGAAGGCCCTTCTTGCATTGTAACTCGTAAGTAGGAGAGCCATTAACTAACACCGACGACCTAGCAGATTCCAATATCCCTTTAACCCATCTCCCCCATCTACTAGGAAAACCCATTTGCTCCATCATATCAATTAAAAACCCCCAGTTAACATTATCGTAGGCCTTCTCGAAGTCGATTTTCAACATAAAAGCTTTTTTACTACGCTTGCCTAAAAACCCATAGACCTCATTAAGCATCAATGGCCCGTCTAGAATAAATCTATCCTTGAGGAAAGCCGACTGAGTATCCGATATCACATAACCAAGCGCTTTCTTAATTCGGAGAGCAAGCACCTTGGAGACCACTTTGCTAATGGCCCCAACTAGAGTAATCGGTCTATATTCAAATAAACCCACTGGATCTTTAGTCTTCGGGATCAAGGTGATAAAAGATGAGGTGCAGCCTTTACTAAAAACACCCGAGTCATAAAACGTATCCAAGATAGAAAAGAAATCGTCTTCAAGATAACTCCAGAAAGTCTTTATGAAGTTAAAATTAAAACCATCCGGCCCTGGAGCCCGGTCAGACCCGCAATCAAAAACAGCCAGCTTAACCTCTGATCTGGTGAATTTAGCTATCAAATCGTGTAACACCCCAACCGATGGCGGAATCATCGAGGTGCCACGTAGTGACGATTGTTCAAAAGCACATGGTACTAAAATGTAAATATTATTGAATAATCCAAAATTTGTCTTACATGGAAATGGAAATACAAAGTCTTAAATGAAATGTAACTGTTGGAATAACTGAATTAAAACAAAGCACTAAATGTCTCTTGCTAAAACACTAGATCAAACTGCACCTGAAACATGTACAAAATAGATTTGGTCAACATATGAAATGTTGGTGAGCATTCCTAGATTTGATATATATAGTAGGTTAAAAAGTTATACAATTCAAGTGCAAGCTACAGTGCAAATATGTAAACTATGTATCATACAAATGAGCGAAATCAACCCTGTGACTGTATAATGTACTGTATGAACTGTAGTGTACTCAACCAATGAATGGATGATAACTTAACACTGGCCACGGATTCTCCGATGAAAAAGGGGGAGAATCAATCTAGGCGGGTTGTCAATCCAAATAGCGCTATCCAATGTTAAGGTCGGCTTGTACCATGTTAATGATTTCACTAAGTACAAATGTAATCCACATGTATTGTCTAAGCATAAAGCACGTTGTAAGCAATGCACATAGTACTAGAATTGTATTGTGAAAATGTAAACTTGTATTTGAAATTGTAATAGTGTACATGTAACACCCCAAAAATGAATAAAAGCAAAAAGGGGATAGGAAATACTCACTGTTCACGTAATGACTTGAAATTGAACTTGGACAACGAAATATGAATTGAGATTACTCCCAAATAATCAACCTAAAGTATTCGATAACGTGTAAGGGAAATAACTCTATGATATATGTATTTCTAGGGCTTCGAATTGGGGATAAACGTTTATATGTTTATTAAACAATTTGTTTATTAAATATAAGAAATTTAATGAATAAATATACAAAAGTCTTTTCGTAAAATTTTAAGTTGAATATAGTCACAACATAAGGTTTTAAGTTTGAAAATAATTTTTATAAAATTATTTTATTGAAAATAGAATATTTAATCTAATTATTCCAAATTGCCAAAATACGACTTTAATATCTAAAAATATTAAAATCAAAGAATTCTTGAATTAAAAATTGTATTTCTGTTCCAAATGAATATAAATAATTTATGTAAAATTTTGGTACAAAAATATTGTAAAATGAATTTATTATGAATTATTTATGATTAAAACTAACAAAAATTAATTAAAAATATAAAATAAATGGTTTTTCTGAAATAAAAATATTTTCTGGAATGTTTAAGAATATATAAGTTTAGAATAATTTTTGTGAGATTTAATAAAATCGTTTAGATATTTTTATTGAATTTAATAAATATAAATGAATAAACTTGTATTTTTAATAATATATATTAAATAAATGATTTTTGTAAAACTAAAAATTGGATGATGAACTTTTCTATTAGAATAACACAAAATAATTTTTGTAGAATTTATAAAGTAGTTTTAGTATTTTAAAATGATTTTTTTTAAAAAATGAAGATAATATATGTATAAATAATAACCAAAAAAATACTTGTTCAAGGTGGGACTCGAACCCTTGGCCACTGGCCGGTTCAGTCTCTGTGTGCCTGTGCATAACCAACTGGTCTAGGCATCAGATCTGTATGAGTTTCATTTCCAAAAATATTTATATGATATGTAATTTGGTCATCTTCCCCAATTCAATTCATGCGAAACCCTAGCTTATCAATTGACTGATTCACACATCAATAGCCCAATTAATCATAGGGCTATTGATGTGTGGATGCCGATGAACAATCCCACATAAAAAAATTTCACTTACAAGATCGTTACGAGTTCGAATGGTCGGTCAAACCACAAAGTCAAAATTGAAATTGTGAAGAACAAACAGCTTATAATTAAGGATATTGGAGGTTGAGAAAGGAGATAATGGCGAGTTGTGAAGGTTGAGGAGTGTTCAATTTATAGTGTACAAGGCCGGTTGTTGATTTGGTAATCGTTTGACCATGGTTGAATGTGTATGCGTGATTATTGCTTCGAATTGGAAGGGATACGAGTTGATAATAGTGCGTGTAATTAGTAGTAATGTATTGATGAAGAAATCACGAGTCAATGGTCCATGGTTTCCATATGAAGGGCCAATTAAGTGGCCAAAAATGTCTCTATGCTGCTGCTCGCGTAACAGACCAGGAGGAAGAAGAAAAAGGAACGCGAAAGTGGGGATAAATATAAAAAGGTTTGGGTTTAGATCAGGAAACGAGCTATGGCTTAGTGGTTCCAGCGTGTGTTGTCTGTGGCTTCTGCCCGGGTTCGAGTCCCGGCAGGAGCCCCTTTTTTTTGTTGTTTTAAAACAGGAAAAGGGAAAGGAGGGACATAGATGGGCCGGCTCCTGGGCTCACGTGTTGGGCTGGGCCGAGTAGCAGGTTAAGGAAGAGAAGAAGAGGTGGGTGTTTGTGTTTGTTGGGCTTAAGTAGGTTAATGGGTTAGTTTGTCTTTGGGCTCAAAGTTTAGTCAAGAAATTTTGATAAAACAAATCTGATTATTATTATTATTATTATTATTATTATTATTATTATTATTATATATATATAAATAGTATAAAAAGGAAAAGTGACGGATGTCACAGCATCCCCTACTTTTAGAAACTTCGTCCCGAAGTTATTAGAAACATAGGGTTATGGATGCTTGGGTAAAATTAAAATAACTGTGGTTTGGAAAAATTTGGGTTAAGGCACGACGTAAATTTATAGGTAACAAAGTAAACTGTTGCAAATGATTTGGATGGTAGGTTTGATAGGTGTGGGTTAAGGATTAGGTTCGTCTCGAATAAGAAGGGAAATAAGAATCTAGTGAATCACTAAATTTCAAGTTTTAGGAATCCTAGAATAAATGTACGAGTTTGATTGACTACAGAGGGACTAATTGAATTACCAAGTAAACAGAGTTTGTTCCTGGTCCGACTTCCAGTCTCACTTTCAATGCATCATTAGTGTTTGTATACAGGGTGTACCGCAGCTAACCCACCACACCTTTGATACCTTGAAAACGTACTGGACGCCTACCAAAAACTCTAATAGAATTTCACACTACCCTAATGTACCTGTAAATTCATGATTACGTTCCGGACCGGAATCATCAATTTACCTTACATTAAGGTTTTGCGTCCTTCTATGACCCCACCGATTGTTGAGCAGGTTCTATAGCCTCCACCAGCCGTGGAGTAGGTTGTAGGGCCTCTCCCGGCTGTTTGAAAGGGCATAGTGACCTCTACCAATCGTTGAGTATGTTCGATAGCCTCTACCAGTCGTGGAGCAGGTTGTAGGGCCTCTCCCGACTGTTGAAAAAGGCATGATGACTTCTATTAAGTGCAGTAATTATTATTCACATAGGTTGCAAATTGATAGCATGTTTATGCAAGCAAGTTTGTAAGTACTACAACCATTAAGTGTAAGTGTTATCATGAATAATTAAATGTTTACGAGTATCATGAATAATTAGATGTTCAGTGAATAGTCAAGTTAAAGGAAAAATCAAGTTTCATATAATAAGCAATGAAGTTTTTTTTTTTTTTAGAAAAGCTCTGTAAGATCAAGTATCAAGTCTAAACGTTTCAAATAAATGTAAGTGTACGATTAAAATAAACGTAACCAATATGATAGATTACCAATTTGTGTTCGTACATAATAGTATGCAAGGAAATCTCTAGATGTTATATGCCTATGAGTATGTCATAATTGGGTACAAAATGATAATAAGATCAAGAAAATGAAAACACGAGTATCAAGAATAATTAAATGTCCAGTGAATAGTCAAATTAAGGGAAAATCAAGTTTCATAAACAATGATGTTTTGAGAAAATCTTGTAGAATCAAGTATCAGGTTTTTAGTAGTTTGATTATCATGGGTAACTAGTTCATGTGTGAGAAGGTGAAGGATATGAATTTAGTTCTTGAGAGGATGATGAAAAATCTTGAAGCAGAATCAAGGTTGTGAGCGATATTGAATGTGAAGATAGTTGATAAAGGGTTTATTTTATAGTAAGGAGATTATATAGCAGTGTAAATTTTGGGGTTTGGATCAAAAGTCATAATCAAGTGTATAAGAAAATATGATTGTGGTATATACCAAATATTGTAAAAATTTGAACAAGTTGAAAATGAGTGAATCTAGAGACTAGATATTATTTAAAAAAAAATTATTTTCAAAATTGGTTTTGTACACAAGGCAAAAGTTGTTAAATAGTACAAGCTAAGTAGGCTTTGTAATAGTTTAAAACATTATATAGAAAATCGTTTGTTACGTCAATAAATAATCAATTGAATTTAAGTTCGAGGACATCCTTTAAAAAAAATATTATGGACTTTGTAAAGGTACTAGGTAATACAACAAGTTTTAGAATCTTTAGTTTGTGCTAAAGTATGAGGTTATAGTTTTTAAAATAAATAACATGTGGCGAAAAGAAATAATATGATTTGGGTAGGGTGTTGAATATTTAAAAAGTGGCTAAGAGGGTAAGGTGAAGTGTGATTGTGAAATCCATGATAGTATGAACTTGTAAGCAATATATGAAAATCGTGAAATACAAAATATTGTATATGAACCGAGAAATTATTATTGAGAAAGCTTGCATAAAATGCTTGGAGTGCCCTTGTCTGGCTGTAAAGCCCAACAAGAACGTTGACTTTTCAAAGGAATTGAACCCAATGGTGATCAAAGAAGACGTGCTTTAGCCTATAAGTGGACACTCACTCCAGGAATCCCCAGGTAAGCATAACAGGTCCGTAAATGGATTTATGCGCTATGCTTGCCTATGCCAGAAAACCCAGTGTACAGGCGTCCACCCTTCCAGATTGCACGTGTCCTTATCACACTCATTAAAGTTCAACAACTTTGAAGGAGCAAAATAAGAGTAGGTATTATGCCTAAGAGTGTCTTCATGAAAAGGTACTGTCCCTGTTCCATAATGATATAGACTTTCTACTCCTTGTGGAACACCATCTCTATGCACCATGATGAAAGATGAGGAGAATGGAGAGAGAGAGAAGAAGGGAAAGATAGAAGAAGGAAAGTAGAGGGAAATGAGGGGTAGGGTAATTCAGGAAATATTATGCATGCAAGTTGAAGTTCGGTTATAGTCTAGGCCATTTTATCTAATAACCTAATTCCCTATAACCATGGCTCTGATACCAATCTTTAACACCCCAACCGATGGCGGAATCATCGAGGTGCCACGTAGTGACGATTGTTCAAAAGCACATGGTACTAAAATGTAAATATTATTGAATAATCCAAAATTTGTCTTACATGGAAATGGAAATACAAAGTCTTAAATGAAATGTAACTGTTGGAATAACTGAATTAAAACAAAGCACTAAATGTCTCTTGCTAAAACACTAGATCAAACTGCACCTGAAACATGTACAAAATAGATTTGGTCAACATATGAAATGTTGGTGAGCATTCCTAGATTTGATATATATAGTAGGTTAAAAAGTTATACAATTCAAGTGCAAGCTACAGTGCAAATATGTAAACTATGTATCATACAAATGAGCGAAATCAACCCTGTGACTGTATAATGTACTGTATGAACTGTAGTGTACTCAACCAATGAATGGATGATAACTTAACACTGGCCACGGATTCTCCGATGAAAAAGGGGGAGAATCAATCTAGGCGGGTTGTCAATCCAAATAGCGCTATCCAATGTTAAGGTCGGCTTGTACCATGTTAATGATTTCACTAAGTACAAATGTAATCCACATGTATTGTCTAAGCATAAAGCACGTTGTAAGCAATGCACATAGTACTAGAATTGTATTGTGAAAATGTAAACTTGTATTTGAAATTGTAATAGTGTACATGTAACACCCCAAAAATGAATAAAAGCAAAAAGGGGATAGGAAATACTCACTGTTCACGTAATGACTTGAAATTGAACTTGGACAACGAAATATGAATTGAGATTACTCCCAAATAATCAACCTAAAGTATTCGATAACGTGTAAGGGAAATAACTCTATGATATATGTATTTCTAGGGCTTCGAATTGGGGATAAACGTTTATATGTTTATTAAACAATTTGTTTATTAAATATAAGAAATTTAATGAATAAATATACAAAAGTCTTTTCGTAAAATTTTAAGTTGAATATAGTCACAACATAAGGTTTTAAGTTTGAAAATAATTTTTATAAAATTATTTTATTGAAAATAGAATATTTAATCTAATTATTCCAAATTGCCAAAATACGACTTTAATATCTAAAAATATTAAAATCAAAGAATTCTTGAATTAAAAATTGTATTTCTGTTCCAAATGAATATAAATAATTTATGTAAAATTTTGGTACAAAAATATTGTAAAATGAATTTATTATGAATTATTTATGATTAAAACTAACAAAAATTAATTAAAAATATAAAATAAATGGTTTTTCTGAAATAAAAATATTTTCTGGAATGTTTAAGAATATATAAGTTTAGAATAATTTTTGTGAGATTTAATAAAATCGTTTAGATATTTTTATTGAATTTAATAAATATAAATGAATAAACTTGTATTTTTAATAATATATATTAAATAAATGATTTTTGTAAAACTAAAAATTGGATGATGAACTTTTCTATTAGAATAACACAAAATAATTTTTGTAGAATTTATAAAGTAGTTTTAGTATTTTAAAATGATTTTTTTTAAAAAATGAAGATAATATATGTATAAATAATAACCAAAAAAATACTTGTTCAAGGTGGGACTCGAACCCTTGGCCACTGGCCGGTTCAGTCTCTGTGTGCCTGTGCATAACCAACTGGTCTAGGCATCAGATCTGTATGAGTTTCATTTCCAAAAATATTTATATGATATGTAATTTGGTCATCTTCCCCAATTCAATTCATGCGAAACCCTAGCTTATCAATTGACTGATTCACACATCAATAGCCCAATTAATCATAGGGCTATTGATGTGTGGATGCCGATGAACAATCCCACATAAAAAAATTTCACTTACAAGATCGTTACGAGTTCGAATGGTCGGTCAAACCACAAAGTCAAAATTGAAATTGTGAAGAACAAACAGCTTATAATTAAGGATATTGGAGGTTGAGAAAGGAGATAATGGCGAGTTGTGAAGGTTGAGGAGTGTTCAATTTATAGTGTACAAGGCCGGTTGTTGATTTGGTAATCGTTTGACCATGGTTGAATGTGTATGCGTGATTATTGCTTCGAATTGGAAGGGATACGAGTTGATAATAGTGCGTGTAATTAGTAGTAATGTATTGATGAAGAAATCACGAGTCAATGGTCCATGGTTTCCATATGAAGGGCCAATTAAGTGGCCAAAAATGTCTCTATGCTGCTGCTCGCGTAACAGACCAGGAGGAAGAAGAAAAAGGAACGCGAAAGTGGGGATAAATATAAAAAGGTTTGGGTTTAGATCAGGAAACGAGCTATGGCTTAGTGGTTCCAGCGTGTGTTGTCTGTGGCTTCTGCCCGGGTTCGAGTCCCGGCAGGAGCCCCTTTTTTTTTGTTGTTTTAAAACAGGAAAAGGGAAAGGAGGGACATAGATGGGCCGGCTCCTGGGCTCACGTGTTGGGCTGGGCCGAGTAGCAGGTTAAGGAAGAGAAGAAGAGGTGGGTGTTTGTGTTTGTTGGGCTTAAGTAGGTTAATGGGTTAGTTTGTCTTTGGGCTCAAAGTTTAGTCAAGAAATTTTGATAAAACAAATCTGATTATTATTATTATTATTATTATTATTATTATTATTATTATTATTATTATTATTATTATTATTATTATATATATATAAATAGTATAAAAAGGAAAAGTGACGGATGTCACAAATCGTTAGAAACCTCTTGCGGAATTTTTTTGATGAGATCACTCCGTAAAAGAGGTCTCCTCGGATGCTTTTCCTCAAAGAGCCCCCTGTAATGTCTAAGCACCTCGCGCTTAACCAGCGAAGGCTTAGCGATCCACTTCCCATCTATCATCAAACCTGGAATGGAATTTTTAGATTTTCTGCCGTTCACAATCCCGTGGAAAAACGCAGAGTTGTCATCCCCATGCATAGCCCATCGAACCCTCGACTTCTGTTTAAGGTCTCTATTTTTGCAATGATGAATAAAGTCAACCTCCTGCTTACTATTCTCCCACACCCATAACTCCTCCTCTTCTAAGTCCCTCTCTTCCATCACCTTCTCCAACCTATCGATATCCCTTTGCAAATCGCCTAATGAATCTGCTTCAATCTTCTTAGTGCGAGCCCACCAGGAGCTCAGAGCAGTCTTTAAAGCCTTAAACTTCATCGAAAGTTTGACATCAGGAGAACCTTCAACAATAGAGTTTTCAAGAACTTTAATAACCTCGTCTTTACACCCTTCCCTCTCAAGCCAAGAGTTAAACCACCGGAAAGGAATGGAACCAGACTTAGTCTTCACAAGAGAAAGAAGCAACGGGGAGTGATCTGAGCAATCCCTAGGAAAAGCTCTAAGAATCGCTTCTGGCCACCTGTTGAAAAAACCTTGACAAACAAAAAAGCGGTCAATCTTGCTCATTTTAAAATCATTGTCCTTAACCGTTAAGCAAGTGTATTTGTTACCCCTCATAATGTACTCAAACAGACCTAAATCATCCACAAACTTATTCAGATTTGACGCGCATCTGTGATTAAAACGAGAATTTTTCTTTCCTCAGGAGCCCTAACCGCATTGAAATCACCCATGAGGATCACCAACCCCTCCATACCATTGAGAACCTCCTTTATTGTATCCCAAAGAGCCCCTTTTTCTCCTAATTTCTGCGGAGCATATATATTAACACAATTGAAAACCGTACCATCTTCCACCAAGCAACCGAAAGTGAGAAGAAAATTCCGATGTTTGACAGAGAAAGATTTAATGAACACTTTTGGATCCCATACATTAAGAATACCCCCCGATCTACCATCCGCATTAACAACGTCAAAATCAAACCCATCATTTCCCCACATATGACGGAAATCGAATCTATCAATATTCTCCATATGGGTCTCCTGAATCCCTAAAAATTTAACACCATTTGTTTCCTTTAAACGTTTAATGTTACCCGCCTTACCATTACCGCCAAGCCCTCAAATATTTAGTGATAGAAAATTCATTTAATACCTGATTGTAACCCCTCCTTAACAATAGACTCCTGAATTAACGACTGAAAATCAGACATATCCACCCCAACGACTGATCCCAGCTTGTCAGTCAAACGAATCTCTCGATCCATCTTCGTCCCTTCTTCCATACAATTCGGCATGTTGGGTGAGTGAGAATCCAGACCAAGCTCGTTTTCTACTGTTGTACCATTATGGAGTATGTTGTCTGCACTATCTTCCTTACTAGAATCCAGATCATTAAAATCCACTACATTGTGTTCATCATTGGCCGGCCCACGTTGAGTATTCACATTTAGGCCCAAAATAATTGTCGCCAGCCCAAAAGGATCATTCTCTTCAAGCCTGGTCTCCTTATGTGGTCTCTCATTACTAGACAAAGCCCCAGAAACTTGTCCCACCCCCGAAAAATCTTTTTTCTTTTTCCTTTTATTCTTATTACTCACCACAGAAATATCCCCTTGGTCAACTATATCCATACCTGGAGTTACAAAACCTTCCGTAACCGGTTCCGCATCATTAGGTGAACAATCCACAATGATTGGAGGGTTACCAAGAAAAGACCCGTCTTCATTACAATCATCAACTCCTTCCTTAATCACCGCCTCGTCATACTCCTTGTCATTGCCAGCATCTTCTTCGTCGGACATGAAATCATCGGAACTGTCATCGGAATCCACCTGCCCATCCTCGTGAAACTTGTTTGTCTCATAACGAAACGACGGGAACGAGTCAAATTTGGTTTCCACTACCCACACTGTGTAGTGCTTATCATTCCATAGTATAGAAACCTCCCCATTGATACAACCACCCGACTTAACTGCTATACCAGCCACCCCATGTGACCAGTCAGCGTCCGAAGGATCAAAGTTAACCTGTTGAACCACTTTCCCGAACAGAGAAGCCACCTCTACAATACGATCAGTATGAAGCAAATGTAAAGGCAAACCAATAATCTTCACCCACGCGATCCTTTCAAAATCAAGCTCCTGTCCATTCCATACCTCTACACTAGGGAATACATCATTCCTGCCTACTATCTCTCCCATCGCCATGGATGCATGATCGGGGGACTTGAACGTAACAAGAAAATTCAGACCTCCGAGATACTTAACCACCCCTTCATCAAGTTTCATATCAACTAGTATACCTTTTATACCATTAATCATATCAACAGTTGACACCCTGACCAAGAGAGATCTCCCGTAAAGATTGTTGTGACATACCTGTTGATCTTCAAACCTGAGGACTTTAGAATGACCGGTATTATCACCTCTCTCCCCCGTTAAAGCTTCTTTGAAGGAGAAAGTGCCTGTTTTCTCATACCTAGGCTTCTGAATATTATTATTCTGTGTAGATCCATTCTCCGCCGTAGTTCTCGGAGGTTTCTTCATAGTAGGTTCCCTGATCTCTCCTTCTTCATAGACAAATCTAGCCACGTTGAACGAAAGTTTGTAATCCCCCATCTTTATGTTCTTCAGATTGCTTAAAGTCTCCTCTTTGTTTTTGACATCGAGTAAAGAGACGAAACCAAACCGTCGCCCTCCTTTGTCCCTTTTTTTCGCAATATAGATGTCAAAAATATCCCCATGCCCACGTAAAACATAAGCCAAATCACTCCCGCTGCAGCGATCTGGTAGGTTTGCAACAAAGAACTTCGTGATCCTGCTGATAATCGAGTCCGGGATTGGTTTTCGGGACGGCCGCCGGAAGTCGCCCATTAGGCTGAATAGTAGAGTTATCTATAAGAATATGAATATAAACATTTAATATACAACTATATTTAGTTTATGTATATTATATTTAAAAGAACGTTTGAAAGCCAAGCTTGATTAATTGTATATTTTAACTCTAATCGTTTTTTTTTTAACCAAGTGAATGAACCTGGTCATCATGAATACGTTGGCATTATTTTTAATGAACCAATTGTTTTAGTCAAGATTTTAAAGCGCAACACCAAATCTTGTGTGATGAGTTCATCAACATAATTGTTTATTTTCTATGGATTAAATAATTTTTAGCTTAATATATATTTTATGACTCAAAGAGGTTCTATTTATCTCCTTTGTCACTAAAGTTCAGATAAATTTGATTGACGGTAGGGTTTGTCCTTAATGCAACATAGATAACTATTGTCGGCAATCCAACAATTAAGATATTATCAGGAATTAAACGTCATAAAAGTTTAAATAAGGTTTTATTTTCTAGATAATTAAGTTGAGTTTTTTCCTAAACTAGTATAGTTAGAAAACTTATTTACCAAAATGGGTACTTGTAAAAATATTTACCAAAATGGGTAGTTTACTTTTCAAATTCAAGGAAACCCAACTTTCTACTTACTCACTCTTAATCTTATTGGACATTTTCAATTCATCAACTAATTATCAATTTAATCATTTTTAGCAAGAATAATTTAAGTTTTATATTCTTACTTTAAATTTATATAAAAAACAGAAAATAAAAGCTTAAAAGTAAAAGAATAAAATATAATGTTAGTTCCATTCCTAAAAACATATCACATCCATCCTTTAAAATAAAAAACATTGTAATACATAAATTAGTTTTTTTCTTTTTCACATCACGTTTTATAAAACATCGTTTACAATCAACCCTGTCATTTTTTAATAATATTTTTTTAGTATACTTAATTTTTTGGGTTATATTTAATATTTTTTTTATATATCTTTTATTTTAGGTGAAACAGATTTGAAGAAAATGTTTAATAGAAAAGTAGTTATTTTTTTTCACAAATTTCTAATTTAATACTGAAGACACAAAATGAGAAATAGATTAAAAAAAACTTAAGAGTAAAAAATATAAAAGATATCATGTTTTAATTGTTAGATAAGAAAGTTTTGAGGAACTGACGTGATAACTTTTTTTAACTTTAAGCTTTTATATTTCTTTTTTTATATAAATTTTTTTTTTTTTTTTTTTTTTTTTTTTTTTTTTAAGGTAAAAAATATAAAACTTATAATATTCATGCTAAAATGATTAAATAAATAATTAGTTGATGAGTTGAAATTATCCAATGAGATTAAGAGTGAGAAAATACAAACTTAAATTTTTCTTGGATTTAATAATTAAAATACCCATTTAGGTAAATATTTTTAAAAGTACCCATTTTGGTAAATAAGTTTTTTAACTACACTAGTTTGGGAAAAAACTCTATTTAAATGTCATGTATGTTTTATTGCTTTAAATTATATAATAGATCATTCATCATGAGAATTATTGAAAAAAATTAGCGGCCCTTGAGGGGTATGAAAAATGAGCTTCTAAAGGAAATATAAATTCTATTTGGCTCATTTATTTTAAATACAATTTAATTTCCATACCAAGCATGGTTTATACGTAATGTTACTATCTGTCCATTTAACTTTTAGTTAGTTTGTTATAATTTAGTTAGATGATGTACGTACACTCATATCTAATGTCTATATAGATACGATATTCATTAATATGGACCATGATTTAATTTTTTTACTCTAAATTCAGTAAACATGACACATGGTTTAGTGGTTGCACGAATGATTGTTGTTCGATCGAAAGGCTTTTACAAATAACGATCGACAAGGAGGATAATATATATAGTCAAAAAAGAGCCCACTAATTATAGTCGGTGCCCAAGATTCATGCACGGCTCATAGATTCACTTTCTCCTGATTCCATTTCACCATCTAAAATCTTAAAACCGCTTGATCCAATAATATTTTGTGCATTTTCCAATAAAAACATATTTAATGTAAGAAGAAAAAAAATTAAGAATACACACCATAAAAACCCAAGACTCTTATTTCACAAGAAAATTAAACGTTTAATCATTTTTTTAGATATTAGGCTAGTGGAGTGGTGGGTGTAAAGGAGGCCTATCATGGATGATGGTCCTTCATCTTAGCTGCCACATCAGCAAGGACTGGGAACATCATCCTTATGATGGTTCAAGGGTATGGAGTTAGGAGCATCATCATCCTTTCTTTCTTTTTTTTTTTAATTGGTCAAGAAGGATAAATGGAGGCCCGACAAGCCAAGCAAGCTGCTGCCGTTGGTGACGATGATGGGCCAGGGGGCAGTGTTGCCGCCCCTGGCTAGCGCCTGTCGTTCCTATGCCGTGCCCCACACCGAAGGGCCTTAAAGGTTCCACAAAAAGACCGCAACCCAACTTTGGTATGTTAAAATTGTTAAACTTATAATAATCGAAGACAATTAATAATGAAAAGTGAAGTTATTAGTTTATACGTAAACACGGAGTAACCGCATGATACAGTGGGCCGGAAACATAGTGATTGGTCATCGCGCGTTGTGTTAATTTCATTTTATAACTATAAAAAATAATATAAAAACTATAGACATATAGCAATACCATACTTAAATTAAAAATATTAAAGCGTTTATTTTTATGGTGTATTATGAAAAAATATTATCACATGGAAACGTTAAGACACTTTAAAATTATAGGGGAAGTTGTCAACAATATCATTGTAACAATTTTTTAAAATTTTATTTTACTACAACAGTTATGTAAAATTATTTATTTTCCTCATTACATGTATTATATATATTATAATATATAGCATATATAGATATATGAAATATTCTTATTTGTAATAAATTTTACAAAGTTATTATTGTTATTATTAATTTTAACGAGCTTAATTTTGAATGTTAACATATCAAAATTGACTTTAACTGATTTTTCTATATTTCTAAGTAAAGACTTTCCTATATGATATCCTTAAACAAATTTGTTTTTACAAGTATGCTAAATTTTTTAAGAGCACCCGTAGTGGCATAGTTATGTGGCGTTATAAGCCACCATAGCGCCGGGAACACCGCCCCCCCAGGCGCTATGGTGGCGTTATGGTGGTGTCAAGCCTTGAGCATAGCGAGCGTTTTTCGTGGGAGAACGTGCCTTTGACCGTTGTTGAACGGTCGAAAATTAAAAAAAAAAAAAATCTGATTTATTTAATTATTATCTATATATATATACTTCATCTTCTACAACATAAACACACACATATACAATTCACACACACAAACAATTCATACATACACACACTCTTTACAAACCAAAAACCAAAAACCAAACCTATGGCAGCCTGGACGAATACAGAGCAACTCGAGTTAGTGCGGGCGTGGATAAACGTTAAGGAGCTTCCGTCAACCAATAGGCGGGCTTTTTGGCAGGATGTGTTGGTTGAGTTCAACCAAATCACGGGAACGAACCACCGTAACGTTGACCAGATCTACAGTAAGTGGCATTCTATACGAACTAACGTTGATAGGTGGCATGGAGTCTATTCAGCGGCGATGCAGGCGCACCCAGGGGTTAGCGAACAGATGGCAATTCAGTTGACACACGACGCCTATCGTCAACAATACCAAACAGACTTCTCAATCACCAATCTTTTGTCGTGGTCTCTGATGCGTTTTCACTATGTTTAATTTTTAATGTTTAGGCTTTATGTTTAATGTTACGTTTTATGTTTTGTGTTCTATTTGTAATGTTTAATGTTTTAGGCTTTATGTTTAATGCGTTTTCACCAATCTTTTGTGTTTAATGTTAGTTTATTTTAAAAGATTACATAATATTTTAAATTTAAACCACATAAACACATAAAATTACAATCCTAAATTACTTATTACAAACAGAGTTCCTAATCCTAAACTACTTATTAAAACGTTACATAAACACATTACATAAAGACATTACATAAAGACATAATATAATCCTAAATTACTTATTAAAACCTAAACCTCCCACTACGGAGAGTAGTTGTCCCACTCGAGTGTGTAGTACTCGGGGGATAGGGAACGTGAGCTGTCCCTCCCATCGGACCTTGCATCCGAGGGGAAGTAGTAGTTCTCCCCACGAGGGGAAGGCATGCTCCAAAGGCGCTCCTCCTCCTCAAGTTCCCTGAGGGCTTCCAAGTCCTCAGGAGTTGGGTCCCCATATTCACGGGGTGGGGTGGGGATAGGTTGGTGGTGGTGGAGTGGGCAAGTATTATGGGGGGTGGGGATAGGTTGGTGGTGGTGGGTGGGGGTATTCTGGGGGTGGGGATAGGTTGGTGGTGGGGGGAGGGGATAGGTTGGTGGTGGGGGGAGGGGATAGCAGCAGCAATTCGGGGGGTGGGGGCCGACACTCTCAGTCGGTCCATTTCATTAATAGCCATGGTATAATCCATGGCCCAGGCCCATTCTTCATCCGTGAAGTCATCATCGACTTCAGGATGAGGAAAGGTTGGTGGTGCCGCAGCAGGAGGAGGAGGGTGATAAATCCAATGTTGTGGAGGAGGAGGAGGAGGAAGAGGAGGTTGTGGAGGAGGAGGAGAGGAGGTGAATGGTAGTCTCCGGGGCCGGCCCCGTCCCCGGACCCGGCGAGCATACTGCCGGACATTAGAAGGTCCGGCAGCTCCTGCTTGAAAACTGCCCATATTATTCATTGTGTTCAAGATGAGGAAAGGATGAGGAAGAGGGAAGAGGTGTGACTGAGATTTGGGAGGAGGGGGGTATTTATAGGTGTGACTGAGATTTGGTGGAGGGGGGGAAACTTTGAAATTTAAACGTTTGGGGGGGCAAAGTTTGAAATTCAAACTTTGAAGTAGGAGGGAAACTGTTTGAAATTCAAACGGTTTGGAACAGTAACCGTTTGAAATTCAAATTTTTTTTTTTAATTTTATTTTTTAATACTAAATAATTTTTTTATTATTTTATTAATTTAATAAACTTTCAGTCTAAATTTTTACTTTTATTATTATTTTTATTTTTAATGAAATATTATTAAGTATTAAATATTGTTATTTAAATAAAAAACAATAATTAACCAATCATTACCAATCATTTATAACCCCAACATAACCCTCCTTCCCACTACACCCTCTTTTTCCATAACCCCAACATAACACCTTTTCTATTACTTTTTAATATTTTAATCCTATAACCCCAACATAACTATCCACCACTACACATACCCTAAGTAAAAGTTGAAACATTAGTAATATTATGGAATCTCAATTATTAAATATACCTTTTTATGTATCAAATACTTGTAACTTCTGACCGGCACCTACTCCTGTCAAAGCAAAACTTAATGTTCCACAGAAAATAAAATAAAATAATTCCATAAACCATTTTTTTCAAAAAAATCATCAAAAAATAAATAAATAAATAAATAATAATAATAATAGAAAGAAAAAAAAAATGATGCAAGTTGGTTGCTCCCACTTGCATGACCGGCGTAATCCCTGTGTTTCTTCCTCTTTAAAACTTTTCCACCATTACAACTTGCAACACATTGCCTCCATTCCTCACGTTATCTCCATCTATATATATACATATATATATCTATATATACATCACCATCTACTCTCCTTCAACCACCAATTTTTTTTTTTTTATAAAATTTTATAAACCTTTTCAAACATGCCATCTTCCATCCAAGTTCAACGAATCCACCCTACAACCACCAACCCCACCACCACAACCACCGTCAACCACCACAAACAACAACCTATCTCCACCACAACCATATGGAGAGTCCCATCATCTATACCTATCCCTGAAGACCTTATCCACCACCACACACACGCAGTTGGAGTCAACCAGTGTTCTTCAGCCGTTGTACAAACCATCTCTGCTCCTGTGGACACAGTCTGGTCCGTTGTTCGTCGGTTCGATAACCCACAAGCGTATAAACACTTTCTCAAAAGCTGTCATGTTATTATGGGTGATGGTGACGTGGGTACGTTGAGAAAGGTTCATGTTGTGTCTGGATTACCAGCTGGATCGAGTACTGAGAGGTTAGAGATCCTTGATGATGAAAGACATGTTATGAGTTTTAGAATTGTTGGTGGTGACCATAGGTTGAATAATTATCGATCTGTCACTACAGTGCACGCGTCGCAGAACTGCGACGCGAGCACTGTGGTGGTTGAGTCTTATGTGGTGGATGTGCCCATGGAAAATACTAAGGAAGAGACTTGTGTGTTTGTTGATACTATAGTACGATGTAACATGATTTCCTTAAAACAAATAGCGGAAAATCTGGTGAAGAAGTAAGTTAATATATTATATGTAATGTAATCTGTTGGTTAATTACTTAATTTCTTTTTCTTTTTTTTTTTTTACATCGGTTTAATTTTATTACTTCTAGTATGTAAGTAGAGATTAAAAGAACAAAATTTTCAATTTCTTCTTTTAGTTTTGGTTGTTTTATCATGTGAATTTGTTTGACTTTTAACTTTTTTTTCATTGATAAAATAATAATATAGAGATTACATTTTGTAATACCAAATTGATATTCATATTCTGCTTGTATACATTGAAAGTATAAAATGTTATGTTGTTTCATTATTGTCGAAACTTAATCATAAAACGCGTATGAGTTGAAAGTTGAAGGATCAAAGTGAAAGATTGGTTTAGATTAGTTTGAATGTTTATAATTATCTTATTCAAGAGATAATGATGTGAGGTAGTAATAGATTACAATTGCTAGCTAGTAGTATTTGAGTAGGATTAGGGCTGTAAACGAACCAAACAAACACGAACAAGGCTTTGTTCGTGTTTGTTTGTTAAGGTTTCTTGGACAAACGAACCGTTCACGAACACACTAACGAACACATTTCTATGTTTGTGTTTGTTTGTTAAGAAATTTAGTTGTTTGCAAACTGTTCGTGAACACAGGTCTTGAACACAAACAAACAAAAACAAATATTTAATATGCAACTAACTAAAAAAAACATTGTTAATATTAACCGTTAGACAAAATATATCTACTAAACAATGTCGATAAGTCAAATTGTACTAACTTAGACATAACTATCTAAAATTACTTGGGCATAGGCATGAATACATAATATTCCTAATTCAAAAGTTCATAATTATCCTAAGTTTTAACTAGTGATCGAACATAAACAAGCATACACGAACGGATATAAATAAACGAACATAAACAAACACATTGCTGAACGTTCACGAACGCAATCGAACAAACGAGACATTTGTTCGTGTTCGTTCATTTATTAAACAAACGGACACAAACGAACTTCCCGCCGAACGGTTTACGAACTGTTCACCGAATGTTTGGTTTGTTTACAGCCCTAAGTAGGATTAGTATGGTAATATTAGTATAAATAGGGGTTTAGGTTACTGGTCTTATTAGTCTCTTGTTTTTAAGTTTGTTTGGTTGAATAGAAAGAGTCACTGGTTAGTCCCCTAACTATTTCGTGTTTGTGTTTAATCTAATTATCTGGGCTAACAATTATTCTCTAATGTTCTTCAATAAACAAATGGCTTATTATAGATCTATAAATTTTGTCTAATTATAATAATTCAAGTGATAATATAAAGCATAAATTGTAAATGATTATTAATATTAGGATTTATGCAATGCTTGGTACACAATCACATCGATATGTTGGCAAACAAAAAGTTGATAATTAGTAATTTAATTTCATGGAGGAAATGGGTTCGAGACAGCCGGCACTTGAAGGCCATAAGTTTTCTTCTAGAAAAGTATTCATGAACCCTAGTTGGAAGGAAATCTTGAAGTATCAACTAGACAACTATCGAGTGACAGTGATGGGGAAGAAGCAGTTGGAAGATGAAGATGTGGATTGACTCGAATCATGCTTAGAAGCTGATCCAAGGATGATTTAGCAACCGGTCACCGGTAATTATGTCTCATTGACCGAAAGCGATTGTGGTAGGACTAAACTATTGTATCTAGGGCTGTAAACGAGTTGAGGCAGGGTGGTTTCGAGCTTGAGCTCGAAATTAAATGAGGCAACTTGGCTCGGCTTGAACACGATATTGAAGTTAAACAAGCCTAAGAACGAGCCTACAAGATTAGCCACCAATGTTGCCACGCGATCATATTCCACCACCAAGTCACAAATTCAGGATTAAACTCATAATTATGAGAAAACCCCCTTTGTGAAATTTGAACCCAGGACTTTATGGTCCCTAAGTCCTAAATCAACAAGATGCCGCTGGGCTATAATGCTTTTTGCATGTTAGATAAATATTAATTGGAAAAGGTATCCCTAAGTGAGAAGATATGAGATTGAAGATTATGGGCCCAAGTGTTTTGAGTGACAAAACTTCTTTTTATAAATGGCAAACATATGGTACGTAAAAAAGGCGTGCTCTTAAGACATAGTACGCATATGGTAAAATGTATTGTGTTAAAATCATATGCAAATGTTTGTGAGTTGACCAAATATTTTTCAAGGTTTTTTTTTTTTAAAAAATTATTATAACATACGCTTTAACCTTTATTTGAGCAATTATTTTCATAATAAGAAATTGATATATCATGCTTATGTAATCATATAATTTAGAAATTTGACAATTAGTGATCAAATTATTTTATTTGAACACATGTTTTTGTAAGTGAATGTACAAACTATTAAGAGGGAATGGGTTGGGCAAATTGGTTGTGCCATGTTGGCAACATCTGTTAAGGTAGACGGGGCGATACCCCGATATACCCTAATTCCATCTAATTGAGCATTGCCACCTCACTACTCAAATTCACTACCTCAAATTTCCTATTTGAAGGCAACACTACCTTAAACTACAGACCCCACATTTTACACTCTTCGCCCTCCATTTCTTTCCTGCCACACACAGATATTACAATCCCAACCCACTACTGGATTGAGGTTCCTAGACAGGGCTAGATAGTATTGCCAAATGGGTAGTGAGTGTTAGACTTTTAAAATGTGATCTGTTAGACGTATAATCTTTAAACTTTCTCGTTTTTTCTTTTTCTTTTTTACTACATTTGAGCATGTTAATGGTACGTGAAGGGATAGGGAGCCTAATCCAGGCGGACGCGGCCTCCCTATCCCCGCTTAATATAACGCCCGCGGAAACACCCGTCTACCAACGTTTAGGCGGAAGAGACTTGGGGTTACAACACTACAGATCTGTCAAGTGCGCGCACCCACCGACGTGCGCGCTGCTTTACATCACAGACATTCCTAAAGTACAACGTACAGAAGATCAAGAGTCAGTGATCTACCTGCAAGGATCACTAACACAATCAAATGGATAAGGACACGTGCCTGTAGTTGCCCAACAACCACTATGGTTCAACAGTGACGTGACTGGTTCCATGCTTCTACCATGCTGTCATCACTGTTCTGATCAGGCATGCTTACCTTTTACCAAAGGTCACATCAGACGCCGGTAGATAGGTCAACCATGCTGCTGCAGAACAACATACCGCCAAGGACCAGTCGCATGCCGCCACGTGTCCACTGATGCTCTCGCTGCCGACGTCATCTACAGTAGACGTCCTTTTCCCGCCTTTCTTAGAGGCTGAGCATAGTTGGGCCAAGCCAAGGCCCAAAGACCCCAAGACTCGTTATGGGCTTCCTCTCAAGCCCACGACCTTCACTATAAATAGAAGACATCAACTCCCTTCAAGGGGATCGATAATTAATCACTTGTATCTAGGGCTAGAATTACTCATATGCTTGGTACTCTCCAAAGTAATAATATTCTCGGCTCTTTACAGTGGGCGTAGGTCATACTCGACCGAACCACTTACATTCTCGTCTTCTTGCATTTACCTATTCACCACACACTCACTCACTTACACATTCGGGTAATCCAAGAGGTTTGGGTAAAGAAACGTACGTACAATAACATAAGTGCAACCCCTCGAAGATTAGTAATAACCCTCGAGATACTTATTGTTTTTTCATTGGTATTACTATTAGAATAAAAATAAAGTATTTAAAATAATTTGATTGTGATCAGTAATAAGATAATAGAAATTATTTTGTTGGCATCTAAGGGGTCCACTTTCCCTCAACTTGACATCGATTCCTCCCACCTCGTATTTATATCAACAACTTGGTACATTGTTTATGGCTTCTTCACGTTTTCTTTACTTTAATTCTTATAACTATTCTTTTGTAGGCTGTTTTCAAGTGGACGAATCAGGATTTCTTAATCAACCCTCCTATCTAAGTTTCTTTTTTCTTAATCAAAACTACTATCTAATTTTCTTTTTTAATAGGTTAAGCTTTAACTTAAATTTGATACTTGGTATTTTTTTCTCCATATGTGAAAAAGTCTGATTAATTAACCATAACGTTGGATCGTTGTTCTACTTTGATGGAATGTAATTTCCTTGCTTCAATTACAATAATACAATGTACATATATAGGAGTAACCGACTCTCCTATCTCTGGTGAGATTACAATTATCCATAAATACAAATGTTAATTATGCTATTACTTAAAATACATTTATTCTATTACTCCCCCGCAGTCGAAGCGTAGGGAGGTCTGATGCTGAGACTGGACCTGAAATCATCGAACAGGATACGTGGAAGCCCTTTAGTGAAAATATCTGCAATCTGATGACGAGAGGAAACATGAAGAATTCGGACGTTACCACATTGGACATGCTCTCTGACAAAGTGGATATCGAGCTCAATGTGTTTGGTGCGTTGATGTTGCACCGGGTTGCCAGATAGATAGATGGCGCTGACGTTGTCACAATAGACTAACGTAGCGCGGGTGAGTGGGTGGTGGAGCTCGAGGAGAAGATTCCGAAGCCAGCAGATCTCGGCCACAACGTTAGCTACCCCGCGATACTCGGCTTCAGCACTGGAGCGGGAGATGGTAGATTGACGCTTTGATGACCACGAGATGAGATTTTCTCCAAAATAAACACAATACCCTGAAGTGGAACGACGAGTGCCAGGGCAACCGGCCCAGTCAGCATCTGTGTAGGCCCGAAGAGAAAAATCAGTAGATGGGCCGAGGTGAAGACCATAGTCAGAAGTTCCCTGGATATACCGAACAATACGCTTCAATGCGTTCCAATGATCTACCCGAGGAGAATGCATGTGCATGCAGATTTGTTGAACTGCATATGAGATGTCTGGTCTGGTGAAAGTGAGGTACCGTAGTGCCCCGGCTAGACTACGGCACGTAGTGGGGTCATCGTGAAGTGGGCCTGAATCTGCTGAGAGTTTAGCTTAGGTGTCAACTGGAGTAGCAACAGGTTTACAAGAATCCATGGCGGCCCGGTGTATGATATCTTTAACATAAGCCTGTTGAGATAAGAACATGTGATTATCAGTCCGTGTAACCTGTATGCCTAAGAAGTAAGAAAGGGGGCCAAGGTCCTTCATCGCAAATTCCCCGGATAACGCAAGCATGAGCCGCTGGCGCAAAAGCATCGGACGAAGTAGTGAGGATAATATCGTTTACATAGATGAGTAAATATGCAATGTCCGGTCCGTTGCGGTAAATGAAGAGAGAGTTGTCTGACTTGCTTTGATGAAACCCCTACAAAGAAAAAAAGTCAGTGAACCGCTAGTACCAAGCACGTGGTGCTTGCTTTAGACCGTACAAAGATTTCTTTAGACGGCAGACATGATCTGGATAGTCTTTGTCCCGAAACCCCATGGGTTGATACATGTAAACTGTTTCCTCCAGATTGCCATGTAGAAACGCATTAGTCACATCAAGTTGATGGATTTGCCAAGATTTGGCTAAGGCAAGAGTTAAAACCAATCGGATAGTTGCCGGCTTTACAACCGGACTGAACGTCTCCCCACAATCAATACCTGTTTGTTGTTTCCGACCATCACAAACAAGACGAGCCTTGTATCGTTCCAAACTGCCATCAGATCTAAATTTATGTTTAAACAGCCACATACACCGAATAATGTTCATGTCTGGGAGCCGAGGTACAAGCTCCCAGGTCTTATTTTTAATAAGGACACTAAACTCGTTGGACATGGCATCGTACCACTCGGGAGTGGCTAAGGCAAACTGAGGGTTCTTAGGTATAGGAACAATGGAAGTAGTGTGTAGGTTGAATTGTTGTTTGGGCTTAGATATGCCGCTCATAGAGCGAGTGTGAATGGTACGGCGGGTTGTGACGTTTGAGGAGGTGGGTGTATGTTGGGCTGAGTGTGGGCTGATGATTCTGTAGGTGGGTGGATAGGCGGTGGGTTGGTTGGAGGTGGATACGGATGGGCCGGTTTGTGTAGAGGTGGATGGGCTGGTTAAGGTAGAAGGGGGGTTGGCAGTGTGGGCCGGTGGTAAAGGTGAGGCGGGTGGAGTGTTATGGGCCGGTGAGTTATTTGGGTTGGAGGCCTGTGGTTGGACGTGTGGGGTAGGAGTAGTGGATGTGGATGATGGGCTGTTGGCTGGGGCGGTTATGGGAGAACGGTTGGGTGGGTTTGTAGTATGGGGATTTGGTGAGGTGAGATGATCCCAAATGGACGGGTGAATGGTCGGATTCAAAAACTCGTAAGACAGGGGTGTGATAGGAGATTGTATGGTATATGGGAATATAGACTCTTCAAAGTGAACGTGACGAGAAATTATTATTTGACGGGTGGACAAGTCAAGGCATTTGTAGCCTCGGTGGTTGGGTGGGTAGCCTAGAAACACGCATGGTTGGGAGCAATAGTGAAGTTTATTTATGGTGGTGGGGGGAGAGACGGGATAACAAAGGCAACCAAAAACACGAAGATGCTCGTATTCGGGGATGCATTTGTAAAGTAGTGAGGTGGGTGAGCGGAAGTTATGGGTTTTGGTAGGTAGTATGTTTAGGAGGTATGTTGTGGTTTCTAGAGCATGGTGCCATAGGTTGGGGGTAAGGAGGCTTGAGCTAACAAGGTGCGAATCATGTTGTTAACGGTGCGAATTTTTCGTTCCGCTTTCCCATTTTGAGATGATGTGTAGGGACAAGAGAAGCGAAAATGATGCCGTTTTGGGTGCAAAAATTGAAAAATTGTTGGTTTGCATATTCTTTTCCATTATCGCATTGAAATTGTTTAACATTTCTTTCAAATTGGGTGCGAATAAGGTTATGGAATTGGGTAAACACATTAAACACCTGTGATTTGTTAGCTAATGGGAAAGTCCACAAGAAGTCGGTGAAATCATCCAAAAGGAGGATGTAGTAACGGTGACCACATGTACTAAGGATCGGTGATGTCCAAAGGTCACTGTGGACAATGTCAAATGGTAAACGTGTAGAATTTTGAGAGTCATAAAACGGTAAGCGTACACTTTTACCAAAAATGCATGGTTCACAATGAGTCTTATTAAATTTCCCATAATCAATAATACAATTGTAACACCCCAACCGATGGCGGAATCATCGAGGTGCCACGTAGTGACGATTGTTCAAAAGCTCATGGTACTAAAATGTAAATATATGAATATTGAATATTGTTTTACAACATGTGAAATTAAATACAAGACAACATAAATGAAGATAATTGATTGATTTAATCTAAGTCCAAAGTCCTATGTGAAGCGTCAAGCAGCTTATCCTGAAACATGCACGAAAATAATTTTGTCAACATATGATGTTGGTGAGTACTACTTAGTTTTGTACATATAGTATAAGTTTGAAAAGGTAGTACAATTCATGTGTCTAGCATCACCAAGGCATTATGTAAACACGCAAGTAACCAAACAAGACAAGATCAAATGTAAAGTTTGTACAATGAAATTGATAATGAGCACCTCAACACGTGTGAGTCTAAAAGAGCACCATAACACAAAGTTATGTCTAAATGAGCACCGTAACATAAGTTACGTCTGTATGTAAAGAGCACCATAACATAAGTTATGTCTGTATGTAAAGAGCACCATAACATAAGTTATGTCTGTATGTATGATTTTGTATGTAAGCTACGTTCATGTTCAAGCATAAGCACAAAGATAATCAAGCCACGTATATGAATTGTAAATGAATAAAATGTATGTGTAAATGAATATGAAAGCTTTGTATAGTTGTGCATGAATCACCCCAAAAATTGTAAAAGCGAAAAAGGGGATAAGTAATACTCACCTTAGTAAGGTGTTAAGTCTTGTGTAATTGAATAAGTGTATTCCAACGTTGCCAAGTATCACCCTATGTATAATGTAACAAATAAGTCTAAGTCTATCTAGTCTATGAGTATTTTCTAGGGTTTCGAATTGGGGATAAGTATTCGTTTGATTAATAAATTAAACGTTAAATAAAAAGAGAAATTTGATAAATAAATAAACAAAAGTCTTTTTGTAAATTTTAAATCAAAGATGGTCACAATATAAAGTTTTAAGTTTGAAAATAATTTTTATAAAATTATTTTCTTATAAATAGAATATTAAATCTATTTATTTCAAATTGTCAAAATATAACTTTAATACTTAAAAATATTAAAATTAAAGAATTTTTAAATTAAAAATTGTATTTCTGTTCCAAATGAATAGAAATAATTTATGTAAAATTTTGGTACAAAAATATTGAAAAATGAATTTATTATGATTTATTTATGATTAAAATAACAAAAATTAATTAAAAATATTAAATAAACGGTTTTCCTGGAATAAATATTATTTCTGAAATACATTTTGATCTACAAGTTTAAAATAATTTTTGTGGGATTTTATAAAGTCGTTTAGATATTTTATTAGAATTTTAAAATTATAAATGAATAAACTTGTAATATTTATAATATATAGTAAATAAATGGTTTTTGAAAAACTAAAAATTTTATAATAAAGTTTACCATTTGAATAGCATAAAATAAATTTTATGGAATTTATAAAGTTGTTTTGGTATTTTAAATGTATAATACAAGTTTAGAATTAAAATATATGTTTAATCTATTAGGAATAGGCCTTTTAAAAAAAAGTGGTGGTTGTAAGGATTGAACCCATGCCATTGCTGGTTCAATGGTTTTAAATCACAAGCCAGCCACCACCTGGGCTGGCCCTGAGAACAAGATTATTACTAAAATTTTAAACATATACATAGTTTAGTTCAGAAAATAAATTTCTAAAACAAAAAAAATAAAATAAAATAAAACGTGTGATGCATGTCTCGAACCCATGATCTGGTCTGAACAAACACACCAAACACACCACTTGATCTGTAGATTAGATCTGAACTAAAAATGATTTCGAAATCTTTTAAATAAACAGTAAGTTATATCATCTCCCCCAATTTAGAACATAAACCCTAGAATCCTAATAAACCGAATCAACGATTAATAACGAAATTAACTATGGGGTTAATGATGTATAGGGGCCGATTAACATATAGGAACAAAGAATTTGAATCATACCGGTTGCTAGAGCCTTCGATTTGCAAGTCAAACGAAAAGTCAACAAGCCTTGTTTTTTAGATGGTGTAGGGCGATTAGAAGGAATTATGTATGTGTGATGTTTGTTCGGTCCTGTTACCATGTCGAGGAGAGTTTCATTTATACAAAAAATCAATTATAGGAAGGTTTTTAATTCTTGACCAAGACTTGGTCAACATCGAATCAATTAGGCTCACAATGAGCTGGAATCATCCTAATCAAGAGGATTGTTTACGCGTTATGGATTATTGGTCAATGATACATCTTTTAATTTTGATTTTGGTTTCCAAACATAGCTAAATTAAGGGTAAATCTTTAAAATAATAATAAATAAAATAAAAAAAAATAGAATGTGGTGTTCTGCACATTAAGCGACCAAGAAGAAGAAAAAATGAAATATTTAATTATATTACTATTATTATTATTATTATTATTATTATTATTATTATTATTATTATAAAAATGCAACGAAAGATGACGGATGTCACAGCATCCCCTACTTTTAGAAACTTCGTCCCGAAGTTATTAGAAACATAAGGTTATGGATGTTTGGGTAAAAATTAAGATAACTGTGGTTTGGAGAATTCGAATGATTTGGATAAGAGGTTTGATAGGTGTGAGTTAAGGATTTTGGATTATGTTCGTCTCAAGTAGTAAGGAGAATACGGATCTAGTAAAGTATTAAACTTCAAGTTTTAGGAATCCTAAAATAAATGTATAAGTTGATTGACTATATAAGGACTAAATGAACTACCAAGTAAGTAGAGTTTGTTCCTGGTCCGACTTCGAGTCTCACTTTCAATGCATCATTAGTGTTTGTATACAGGGTGTACCGCAGCTAACCCACCACACCTTTGATACCTTGAAAACGTACTGGACGCCTACCAAAAACTCTAATAGAATTTCACACTACCCTAACGCACCTGTAAATTCATGATTACGTTCCGGACCGGAATCATCAATTTACCTTACATTAGGGTTTTGTGTCCTTCTATGATCCTAATCTAACACACATCAAAGCTAATAAGTTTCACAAGAAGATGACACAACAACACGTTTATCAATGAAATGAGGCTATGTAATGACTAGGTCAATTGCATTGCAATGACTTGTAAGCATAACAGTATTTAAGTATGGGCTACTACTCGTCCGAGGAGCCCTTTAAATGAAATGTTTATCTGAGTTGCGTGGATAATACACACATGCAAGCAAGTTTGTGAGTACTACAACCATTAAGTGTAAGTGTTATCTTAGTGGCCTATAGAAATAGTTTACGAGTATCATGAATAATTAAATGTTCAATGGGTAGTCAAATTAAGGGAAAAATCGAGTTTCATATACAAACAATGATGTTTTTAGAAAAGCTCTGTAGGATCAAGTATCAAGTTTTTAGTAGTTTGATTTTCATGAAAATCAAGTCCAAATGTTTCAAATAAATGTAAGGTAGAGTCTTTAAACTTCTACGATTAAAATAAACATAACCAAATACGATAAATTTCCAATCTGTGTTCGTACACAATAGTATGCAAGGAAATTTCTAGATGTTATATGCTACTGAGTGCGACAAAATTGAGTACAAAATGAAAATAGAATCAAGAAAATGAAAACACAAGTATTGAATTCCCGAGTCTTAAGAAGATTCCATCCACGGCTTAACCAGTGGGATTAACGTCATCCTGACCGTTTGCTTCGTTGATATTGATATTGAAAGCTCGTCCATGTGCCACCAGGTTTACATTATTCAATTTAGGGCATCGAGGTCGCATGTGGTTAGGGTCTCCACAATGATAACATGCTCGACCGTTAGTAATCGGTAGTGGTTCCTGGGCAGTTGTTTGATGATTATCCTTTGCTCTATCCATTACACGACAAGTGGTGACAAAGTGTCCAAACCTTCCACATCTAGTGCATTGACGACATGGAAGATTTGCAGGGTGATGATACTTGCAAGTGTTGCATTGAGGATAGATTCCCGTGTAGGCTTTCTTGATAGGAGGTTGAGTCATCGGATCAACAACAGCATGGTTCTGATCATCGCCCATTCGTTTCTTAGAGTTTGAAATAGTAGTGGCGGCCTTTGCTAAAACAGTCTTAGATTGTTCAACAGTATTGGTGGTTTTCTCAGTAGACGTCTTGGTGCCCTTCCTAACCAAGTTTCCTTTCCTTACGTGTTTGTCTGTTAACGTGGCTGCAAGTTGGATGGCTTCTTCTACCGTAGTGGCTTTGCCTCCAGTGACAACGTCTTGAATCAGGTCAGGTAATCCCTCGATATATTTTTCGATTGCTCGAGAGACCGGGGTGACCATGTGTGGAACCAGTATGCTAAGTTCGTGATATCGAGTGTTATACGCTAGATTCTCACCACTGTCTTGTTTCAACCCATGGAACTCTTCCTCTAGTTTCCTGATTTCGTTCCTAGGGCAGAATTTGGCGATCATGAGTTCCTTAACCTCAGCCCAAGATAAAGATAAAGCAACATCAGCTCCTCGATTGCGCTTTTCGCCATTCCACCAGGTTAGCGCCCCCTTTTGAAGGACACTAGTAGCATAGCGAACGCGGAGTTCATCAGGACATTCACTGTTCACAAAGGTGCTCTCCATGCTTTCAAACCATTGGAGGAGGCCAGTAGCACCCTCCTCACCAGTAAATTTTGTGGGGTTGCAGGAGTTAAAGTGTTTGAAAGTGCACCGAAATTGAGTCGTACTTCCTGTATTGGCGCTGTTACTATTCTGGGTTATCTCACTGACAAGGTTCGGGATTACTGCAGCAATCTGCTCAGCGACTAAAGTTGCGAGGCGATGATCAGAACGTTGTCCAGAAGCACGAACAGTGCGTTGGCTGGCATCACGGAGCATGCGGCGAGCAGACATCTATGAGGTAGTCAATGAATAATCATGAGGTTAGAAAATGTAAGTGTATAACCGTATAGATGATTATGAAAGTATGAACTTGTAAGCAGTATATGAAAATTATGATGTCCAGAATATTGTATATGAAACGAGTGAGTATTATTGAAAAACTTGCATAAGATGCTTGGAGAGCCCTTGTCTAGCTGTAAAGCCCAACAAGAACATTGACTTTTCAAAGGAATTGAACCCAATGGTGATCAAAGAAGACATGCTTTAGCCTATAAGTGGACACTCACTCCAGGAATCCCCAGGTAAGCATAACAGGTCCGTTATTGGATTTATGCGCTATGCTTGCCTATGCCAGAAAACCCAGTGTACAGGCGTCCACCCTTCCAGATTGCACGTGTTCTATCACACTCATTAAAACTCAACAACTTTGAAGGAGCAAAATAAGAGTAGGCATTATGTCTAAGAGTGTCTTCATAAAAGGTACTGCTCCCGTTCCATGATGATGTAAACTTTCCACTCCCTGTAGGACACTATCTCTATGCACCATGATGAAAGATGAGAAGAATGGAGAGAGTGAAGAAGGGAAAGTTAGAAGAAGGAAAGTAGAGGAAAATGAGGGGTAGGGTAATTCAGGAAATATTATGCATGAAAGTTGAAGTTCGGTTATAGTCTAGGCCATTTTATCTAATAACCTAGTTCCCTATAACCATGGCTCTGATACCAATCTGTAACACCCCAACCGATGGCGGAATCATCGAGGTGCCACGTAGTGACGATTGTTCAAAAGCTCATGGTACTAAAATGTAAATATATGAATATTGAATATTGTTTTACAACATGTGAAATTAAATACAAGACAACATAAATGAAGATAATTGATTGATTTAATCTAAGTCCAAAGTCCTATGTGAAGCGTCAAGCAGCTTATCCTGAAACATGCACGAAAATAATTTTGTCAACATATGATGTTGGTGAGTACTACTTAGTTTTGTACATATAGTATAAGTTTGAAAAGGTAGTACAATTCATGTGTCTAGCATCACCAAGGCATTATGTAAACACGCAAGTAACCAAACAAGACAAGATCAAATGTAAAGTTTGTACAATGAAATTGATAATGAGCACCTCAACACGTGTGAGTCTAAAAGAGCACCATAACACAAAGTTATGTCTAAATGAGCACCGTAACATAAGTTACGTCTGTATGTAAAGAGCACCATAACATAAGTTATGTCTGTATGTAAAGAGCACCATAACATAAGTTATGTCTGTATGTATGATTTTGTATGTAAGCTACGTTCATGTTCAAGCATAAGCACAAAGATAATCAAGCCACGTATATGAATTGTAAATGAATAAAATGTATGTGTAAATGAATATGAAAGCTTTGTATAGTTGTGCATGAATCACCCCAAAAATTGTAAAAGCGAAAAAGGGGATAAGTAATACTCACCTTAGTAAGGTGTTAAGTCTTGTGTAATTGAATAAGTGTATTCCAACGTTGCCAAGTATCACCCTATGTATAATGTAACAAATAAGTCTAAGTCTATCTAGTCTATGAGTATTTTCTAGGGTTTCGAATTGGGGATAAGTATTCGTTTGATTAATAAATTAAACGTTAAATAAAAAGAGAAATTTGATAAATAAATAAACAAAAGTCTTTTTGTAAATTTTAAATCAAAGATGGTCACAATATAAAGTTTTAAGTTTGAAAATAATTTTTATAAAATTATTTTCTTATAAATAGAATATTAAATCTATTTATTTCAAATTGTCAAAATATAACTTTAATACTTAAAAATATTAAAATTAAAGAATTTTTAAATTAAAAATTGTATTTCTGTTCCAAATGAATAGAAATAATTTATGTAAAATTTTGGTACAAAAATATTGAAAAATGAATTTATTATGATTTATTTATGATTAAAATAACAAAAATTAATTAAAAATATTAAATAAACGGTTTTCCTGGAATAAATATTATTTCTGAAATACATTTTGATCTACAAGTTTAAAATAATTTTTGTGGGATTTTATAAAGTCGTTTAGATATTTTATTAGAATTTTAAAATTATAAATGAATAAACTTGTAATATTTATAATATATAGTAAATAAATGGTTTTTGAAAAACTAAAAATTTTATAATAAAGTTTACCATTTGAATAGCATAAAATAAATTTTATGGAATTTATAAAGTTGTTTTGGTATTTTAAATGTATAATACAAGTTTAGAATTAAAATATATGTTTAATCTATTAGGAATAGGCCTTTTAAAAAAAAGTGGTGGTTGTAAGGATTGAACCCATGCCATTGCTGGTTCAATGGTTTTAAATCACAAGCCAGCCACCACCTGGGCTGGCCCTGAGAACAAGATTATTACTAAAATTTTAAACATATACATAGTTTAGTTCAGAAAATAAATTTCTAAAACAAAAAAAATAAAATAAAATAAAACGTGTGATGCATGTCTCGAACCCATGATCTGGTCTGAACAAACACACCAAACACACCACTTGATCTGTAGATTAGATCTGAACTAAAAATGATTTCGAAATCTTTTAAATAAACAGTAAGTTATATCATCTCCCCCAATTTAGAACATAAACCCTAGAATCCTAATAAACCGAATCAACGATTAATAACGAAATTAACTATGGGGTTAATGATGTATAGGGGCCGATTAACATATAGGAACAAAGAATTTGAATCATACCGGTTGCTAGAGCCTTCGATTTGCAAGTCAAACGAAAAGTCAACAAGCCTTGTTTTTTAGATGGTGTAGGGCGATTAGAAGGAATTATGTATGTGTGATGTTTGTTCGGTCCTGTTACCATGTCGAGGAGAGTTTCATTTATACAAAAAATCAATTATAGGAAGGTTTTTAATTCTTGACCAAGACTTGGTCAACATCGAATCAATTAGGCTCACAATGAGCTGGAATCATCCTAATCAAGAGGATTGTTTACGCGTTATGGATTATTGGTCAATGATACATCTTTTAATTTTGATTTTGGTTTCCAAACATAGCTAAATTAAGGGTAAATCTTTAAAATAATAATAAATAAAATAAAAAAAAATAGAATGTGGTGTTCTGCACATTAAGCGACCAAGAAGAAGAAAAAATGAAATATTTAATTATATTACTATTATTATTATTATTATTATTATTATTATAAAAATGCAACGAAAGATGACGGATGTGTACATATATAGGAGTAACCGACTCTCCTATCTTTGGTGAGATTACAATTATCCATAAATACAAATGTTAATTATGCTATTACTTAAAATACATTTATTCTATTATACTTAATTGACTGACGGCATACACTTAGATAGGGTTGTTTAAAAGACTAATTAATTAGCCATAACGTTAGATCGTTATTCTAATTATGGGACCGACGACATACTTAGTTGATTTATTTTTGCTTTACAGATATTAAAATGTGTAACAATAACAAAAATAAATTATTTAAAAATAAACAAGTTGTTTCGTGCGTTTTAGAAGGTTAACATGTCAGCTAGTCAACTCGTCTCGACTCCATTTCTAAATGAGTAAAGCCCTAGCTCACCCTGGCTCGACCAGCTAGGCTTGACTTGTTTACAAGCTTACTTGTGACAACTCCTTCATGGATGATGAAAGCACACAAGTGCCTCTTGCCCCTATTCCGAACACTACGTGCATCTCTCTCCATCTAATAATCACAATTGTAGGCATACGACAACACCACCTCTATTAACCCACGACATACTACCATTTTCTCTTAATGATTATGTCGATAGTGTTTGTAGGTTATGTTTCACCTAAATTTTGTGTTCATCATGGTTTTAGGTTGCGTTTTGCTTAAGGTCTGATTATTATTATTGAATCTCTATTTGTATTCTTTGATCTTTTAGCTCTAGGTTTTGGTTTTGGTTTGTATTCATAGAGGTGACAATAGTCGGGGTTTCATTTTAATTTGTATGCAATCTTTCTTTTCGTGAATGATCGATTTAAGACCCAAATTATATTATAGTAGAAAATGAAAAATGGAACAAGTAGTAATAGTAACAAAGTATTGGTAAGCTATAGATCCAAAATTTATGTTAGAATATTTTAGTGTAATTGGATTGACTGTTTGACTAATATATTCATAATATAATACATCATATAGGTATGGTGGTGCGGAGTGCACACCTATTTGAATATAGGTATGGTGCTGGGAGCAGGGTTCAAGGGGCAGAGCCTCTGGCTGGGGTCGAGCTGCCTAAAAGAGGGACTAATTTTGGCAATGTCGAAACCATTGGAAAACTGGCTAAAAGGCAGTTACTGGACCCAATTTTCATTACGAATTGATCTTCTTCGTGGTCAATCTCTCTGGTTCTTTACTCTCAATCATAACATACAGAAACTTCTCAATATCTGATTGTATCCGATTGAATATTCGATAGAACCGTCGAATTGATTCAATCTGAAAGCGATCACGTGCCTTCAGAGATTTCTGTTATCCGTTTTTGTTCGTTTGTTACGGTTATTCCCCAACAATTTATGTGTTTTTTTTAAATGTTTTATTTTCGATTGATAATGCAAGTTTATCTAAATTTAGGACTTTAGATTTAAATTAGTTGTAGATTCTATATAAAATAAAAAACCCTCAACCCGACAAACACTTTACAAACTGCACCAAAAGGACCCAGTGACCCACACAAGCATCCACACCCACTTGAGTTCTCGACCCACAAGACCACAACATCACTAAAGCCATTTTAACTTCATAAATGAGGAGACCCAACCAGATGCATTATCCCATATGATCTCTGCCAACAACCTACCCAATCTACAGTAGAACGTGTAGAAAGCATGTCCTAGCAACCCAACCATCTATATCACAACCATAAAAGTGTCATCACCCATCACTTGAGACAGTAACGAACCTGATATCGCACCTAAATACTGGTTTACTTTGAACACGAGAACAATGTGCTGCAACCGATCCTGACCACAAAGGCACAAACAGAAAGGCAGCAACTCATCGATGGTTCTATGTTAATGCCGTTTTTCTATGCACCAAAATCCGTTTTTGATAATTTAGTGTGGTTGAACTCTACTCGTTGTCTAAAGAGAAGAAATCAGTTGTTGAAGTGATTATTTTTGTGACCCGATGGTTCACTTGGAGTGCTAGGAATGCAGAAGTTTTTGGATCTATAAGTTCTAGCAAAAGCCCTTTTTTTGATAATATTGTGTAGTTTTCGTTATTGTGGTTTTCTAGTCAGGGGCGGACCTAGTGTATAACTAGGTGTCGCGTCCGTTGCTGCTCAACTTCGCGCGCGTAGTGGAATTTTTTTTTTTACGAAATTTGGAAAACGTTGCTACTAAAATGAAAAAAAATGAAAAACGTTACTACTGAAATTCATTTCTAGATCCGCCACTGTTTCTAGTCGTGTAAAAATCTATAAGTTGGGGTGGATTGACTAGGTTAAAACCCCTTGTCATGTAATTTCTTGTTTGCTTATTTGTCCGATTAGCTTTTTGTTAATCGGATAATTTTTACAAAGTATCATTTTCCAAAAAAAAAAGCTATTGAAATTAATTATTATACTTTTTAATATATAATATCTTAATGTTATTTATTTAATTCAGGTGCAAATATATTAATTAACAAGGGTTTTATTTGGCGCGCAAGTCTCACAACTTCTCTATTCTAACTTAAGATTGAGAAAACGTCTACAATTGACTCATCCTCGTGACTTCGTTATGACTGGGATCTTACTATATTCGTTTGTTTGTTTACAAGTTTTTTCTCTAGCTGTGATATCTACTTTACTACGTGAAGAAACACCAATAAACAATCTATATTTAAGAGTACAATAAAGAGATATTTCTATTAATGATTGTTGGACAATACAGACACTTGAATACAGATTATTACAGCGCTTTGACTATAATCTATCTCTCACAACTATCACTGAATTCTCTAAGGGTTTTCTCTGCCGAGGAGTGAATGAATCATTCTCCCAGGGGTATTTATAGGCCTTCGAGATGCTCTGTGATTGGTTGGATTGAGAATGACAGTTGTATTGTACGATCGCAAGCCACGATCACTGTCGGCGCTGGCGTCCTGTGGTTGGTCCACGTGTCCTGTAGTTGTCCCTACTCCTTTCTGTCATTTTCTGTATCTCGTACCTGCAGTGATCATGGAGCAAAGAATAATGGCCTCTGATTGGCCACACGCCCCCTTCATTGTCGGATTGCAGGTGACATGGACAAGGTCATGTGCGTCGGCTTCCAGAAGGTCTAGTCAGCGTTCTTGCTGACGTGTTATATAGATGTGGGGCCGTGCGCACGCGCGGGTACATATCTCTTCACTACGTCTATCGTCATTGATTTTGCTTATTGTTGCAACTTAAAAATAGTTATATTCGTTTTAATTTTATTTTGCTTATTGTTGCAACTTAAAAATAGTTATATTCGTTTTAATTTTTTCACTTTTATCAATTTTATTTTGCTTATTGTTGGCAAGTGACTTCAAAGTTCTTCGAAAGGACGCTTGACATAAACACTTTACGATGGTTTTGCATGGCTGGCTATCCGATGAACCCATGGGATTCTTGAATCCCACATGACAACACTTGCCATTCTAAACTAGTGGGATTGCCCGCGCGTTGCTGCGGGTACATAAGCTTAAGAAATTTTAGATACTTTGTAAACAAAGTTGATGCAATTGGAAATTGTAACTTGTTTCGTTAGGCACTAAAGAACTTCGAACCATTGGCATCAACTACCATGATTTAGTTTATTATTGTAGTAAAATAAAAATATGGTGAACGGGTCAACCCAACCAGTTTTGATTGGCCCAAAAATTTTACTTCTGAGCTATTTGCTCAAGTTCAATATGTCTAAGCTCAAACACGAGAGGGCATGCCAATGTTGGTATTTTTCAACTTTTAGGTATTACCACTCAATAAAACTAACTCGCCCAAATAGACTGCTTCTAAGATTTGATGCTTTTATCTGGTTTTTGATGAGCAAAAGCGTGTTCAAGAACCAATCGTAGGACGTATGTTTGGGTTAGTTTGTGCTACTTATCTTTATACTATTTTCAGATGGTATAGAAACAAGCCAAATTATTTTAGAAAATGTTTCTTTTGTAGTAAAACAAATTGTAAAAGAAAAAAAGTGATGTTTTGGTGCACTTAGATATTATTAATCCTTAAATATTAGCATTTGTTGAACGTGGAAGTGATTTGTAGATACAATAAGTTGGTAGACTAATGGGTTATGGATCCCCAATCTTTTTATGGTTATTAATTTTTACAAAACCAAGAAATTCACCTTGTCGACAACATTCCATGAAAAAAGCTATCAAGCAACAACTAAACCTTGTTTTTGCACTTATAATCAAGAAACTCATATACAGCCATTGCTTTCTCTACATCGCCAGTATGCTCCATGACCTGAAATCACTAATTTGTAGGCACTTTTCAATAGTGTTTTAGGTTTAATAGTGAATTGCCCATTGTTTTTGTATTTTATATACCAATTTAGAAACAAATTTGATAAAAGAGAGATATGGCTGACCTTGGTGGCTGTTTTCTTCATTATCGACTTGTAACTCTCTTTATTAACTTTTGTCAATTCAACGAAAAATTCTCCTTTTGCGGATCAAAACTCAATGGCTTTGGTGTTGTTTTCAAAGCTTTCCATTTTGAAAGATTCCTAACAGGTTTCAACACAGGACTTAAACATGATTCAGATGATGAATCGTGAACCGGAATTGACTCACACCAAACTTCTTGACATATGATTCCATCTTGTTCATCATCATAATCATAATCTTCTTCATCGTCTAAGCCGTCTTCATTTTCATCCTCATAATCCGAAACTTCAAGTTCATCGTCGCTTTCAAGACAATTCCCATACCTGTAATTCGGTGGATAGCATCCATCATTATCTGAACCATACAGAGAACCGGAATGCGACTTGGGAAAGGTTTCGCCTTTTTCGTTCTTTTCCAATAAAAATTCAGTACTGTCATAAACATCAACATGCTCATATGTTGTGACATTTGTATCAAATGTCACCTTTTTCCTTTTACTCAAACTCAATGTCTCCTCATTCTTTCCTCTACAACACAAATATTATAAAACATCATAAAAGGGCTTAGTCCCAAACTATTAAACTAAAAAAATACATTAGTAAAACCTCAATAATTACCTTAATTCTTGAAGTGAATCACAGGGCTTATCCTTGATGCTTTGTACCAATGACACATCCGCTTGCACAATGTTTTGACTTTTAGGATTCTGAAACACAAATTCACAAATTAACCCAATATCAAAATTATCATTTATGGTGTTTAAATGTGCACTGTGAAGTCATATAATATTATTTAGGATAAACAAAACACATTGTGATCATTGAAATCCCACATCCAAACATTCCTCATTTGTCATATGTGGTTGCAAAAGTCGCTAGGCGTGCCAACTCGGTTGACTAAGGAGTTGCGAGTACTTGGCCATAGTCTCGGACAAGAAGACGAATACACTGACGCAACAATTGAATCCCGTTCTTCCCCATTTAATCCTGTCACAAAGTGACATAATGAGCTCCTAAATATGAATATACGAAAATGTAGTTTTCATTTTAGGTTTTTTTTTATAAAATTTGGGACTTACCAATATCCATGAGTTCAGAATGCCAAGGCCCTCTTTTGTTTCA
Source organism: Ambrosia trifida (assembly GCA_028751855.1). Taxonomy (NCBI): domain Eukaryota; kingdom Viridiplantae; phylum Streptophyta; class Magnoliopsida; order Asterales; family Asteraceae; genus Ambrosia; species Ambrosia trifida. The sequence goes on along the minus strand of CM054123.1, from coordinate 91,842,355 downwards.
GCAAAAGATTTAAGAACATCAAAAGGAAGATTCAATAATTCTTTAACAAGATGCAATCGTCCGGCTCTACTATTTGCATTAGAAAACAAATTCTGTAACAAAGAGCTTTTATGAGCATCTGTGAGTTTGATTGCATCAAGTCTTCTAATAATATCCCTAACTTCACTCCTTTCGGTGTCGGAAATCGGAATGTCTCTTTGCAGCAGCAATTGTTTCTACTTTTTCAGTAAAATAATTTCCTGTAGTTAATATATCGAGTAAACGAACTGCTTCCCGCAACAGCTCATTATTGCCCCACCCACGGTATCCCGAATGCCCTTTACATGTGGCTTCACCCGCAGAGAATAAACTATTATCTAAATAAACATATTACACACCATGTTTGATCTCATCTTTTGTACCAGATTTAGAAGACTCTCTTCTAATCCAAGTCCAGAACATAATCAACAAATTTGTTAATTAAATCACCACTGATCTATTATTTGTAATCCTTAGACACGTAAAATAATGTGACAACCAACTTTAGGAAATCAACACACCTCACATTATCCTTATCAGCCATAAGTCTTATCCACCACCCATAACTCCCTCAATTCTAAGCTAAATCACTCAATTCTTTTTCTGGACTAAAGCTTTTTGAGTTCTCTAAATATTCTCACTGATATTACCCTATTTAATGAAAATTTTGGTTTTGTTTAACTCTGTTTTTTAAACTTGGAGGACACTAATCTAAAAATACGCACTTCAAAAAAATCATTATAATGACTAATAAACTGAAAAAAATCGAACATAAACAAATTACAAAAAACCCTAATATAAGTTACCAAATAGAACAAAAACAAGATACCTCAGCCAAAAGACGATTCTTGTGAAGAAGCTTGGCTCTGGAGGCAGAACTATATGCCTATCAATCAAAATACCCAAACACAAACAAAATAGTAACAACAATTTAATAAAAGACGAGCGACCATAGTGGAAATAAATTGATGCAGAAAGTATTATTAATACCTGTATTCGAATGTATTTTCGAAATACCTCTCGGACAGAGAACAGAGCATGGATAAAACCAGTTGAGATTAACTTTCTGATTCACCCAATGGCTGATCCGAACCATACTCAACAATCCCATCCTCAACCTCCTCATCTTTCACAGTACAAACCCTTTCTTAAACCTAAATTAATGGCGTATTGATTGAAATCGGACCTTTGGTGTAAAGCCCTTTGAAAATGCTTTCCATCTTGTTTGAAACTGATATCCCAAATTAATACAGAATGAATGGTCGACGGTCGATTCATTTGTTCTAGGAGTTCAACATGAGGTACAAGGGTAGACATGGAAATTTGTTTTCCTATTGTAAAGGAGGAGGTGGGTGAAATCTCCAAATTACCCTTTAAGGTGTCTTAATTGTCACCATTATCCCTATTTTGCCCTTAATTGTTATGCTTAAATATGTTGTACATATTGCTTGTTAAGTTGGACGAATATGCAAATTACTAAAGGGTACATAACTCCTCCTTTATAAAGTAGTATAGATATATTGGTCATTGGATGCATAATTTTAATATATTCACTACGTATTTTTTTTCTATTTACATAAAACTATAAAAATTTAAATCTTTTCGAAATTAAAAAAAATGCAAGTAGAAGATGTTGTTTCAATGCATTTCTCCATTTTGTAGAGTTAAATGGGAAAAAATATATAATTTAATATGAAGGTACTTGAATAATATATTATAACTTTGATATATCAAAATCTATTTTATAAAACAGACAAGTGTTTTTAAAACAAAATGTGAATTATAACAACCGTTAAAAGATGATATCTCTTTCTTTTCCTAGTTTGTGATGATCTAAAATGACATGGTTAGATCTAGAACTTTTTTTGATGGGGGGCACAAATAGGTTGATTGAACTAAGGTAAAATGGGTTAGGTATAACCAATTCATACTCATCCACTAGTGTTAATAGTCAAGTAAAAAATTATAAATATGTGATAGCCGGATTAAATCAAGTTATAATATAAATCGGTGATAATCGGGTGAATATTTAAATAAACTCTTTGAAAACCGGAAGGCATATGTAGGTTTTCACATGTAAGTAATGAAGAACTACTCGTATTTTATAATTTTGCATGAACATAAAAGGCTAACTGTTAAAATTCTTTTTAATATTAATTAAATCACCACTACACCTAACAACATCCTAAAATATTCATCTGCAACTCAGTGAACTTTCATGGACTTTTTTGAACAAGAAATTTTCTTTCCTCCATTACTCTTCCTTCCCCTTTCTTGTTCCTTCTCAAAATGTTTGATCTTAAAAATCGCCATTTTAATTTTTGGGAAGGGGCACACAAACAAAACTTGAAATTTTGCATTGTTTCAACGTATTCCAGCCATCCCCTACCGGAGAAAGGATGAATCCACGCCCAGCTGGACGGTGGGCACATGCCAACCATACTTATGCTCTGAATCCGCCCCTGCGTGCGTGACCCACATGTCACATCATCTAGTTACGCCTCAAACACCATTACACACTAGTTAAAAGGGGGCGCCACTGAGACCTTCTTTTGTGTCTTTTATGGCACACAGTAACGGACGTAAGAGTGTGTCTGGGCCCAAAATACAATCTAACCAATCAAAAAGTGTTTCCTATTTTTATAGAAAAGATTAAAGTTAATTGTATTTTAATTTTACTTAAAAACCGCTACACACTTATGAAATGGCGGTTTAGTTAAAGTTACATTGTCTACATGGTAGTGACATGACACTTTACGAAACCTTTTTAATTAAAACCACTACACATATAGACAAACATTGTTTAGTGTTATAAATAACCGGTTATTGAGACTTAAAACCGTAACAATCATCTACGATATAACTAACCAGACCCATGGGTTCAAAACTTCAAATCCCATAGAAGACAAAAAATTAGCCATTAAAAGAAACTAACCAAACCCATTAGGCCATTCCACAACGTCTTGTTCAAAGCATAACAATGTTTTTAAGCCCAACTAAAACTTGGGCAAGTGTAATGGGTTACCCAATTTATTTTCTTGATCTGCTAAAGCCAAATTTTCAACAAGTAATGGGATATATCATTGTTACACACACGATTATTTTTTTAAGACAGGATCATTAATGATGCTTTCTAGTAGGTCAAATATGACTTTGATGTGTTGACAATTCTTTTTCCCCTTGATATCTCGGATTGCAATGTTTTTCATAGTTTGTGGTATTGTCCATGTGTCCTTGTTATCTGTAAACACATTTTCAAAGCTTTTACAAATAGCATGCATCGCTATTCGCTACCCCTTGTTCCACTTGATCTCATCCGTATCTCTTCAAAGGGATGATTCATTGATGTGTCATGAATTCCATGAGTTCCCTTCACAATTTGTACATATTCCATTATGAATAGTGGGAAACCCGCGCATTGCGGCGTGACTGATAAACCGAACAAAACATAAGTGAAAAAATACTGACTCAAACACACGTGTGGCGGCGAGGTAGCTTGTCATATTAAAAAAAAAGTTCAAAATTATGGTAGAAAAAAACGAAGTAAATCGAAACCGTAACATAACCACATAAAATGAAATAAAAAAAAACTAAAAAAAAAAATAAACTTCATAAATTGTTCGCCTATGCTTAGATGAATGGTATTTATCACACACAAGTGTGTTTTAAACGAAACTTACGTTTAAACGTATATAAAAATAAAACCAATATAGTAACTTCTCCTTTCTCTTTCTTCTAAGCATAAGCATAAGATAATATTATCAACATCAATAAGTTTGACCTATTTCATATATAAAAATTAAGGACATGAGACAAATTTTCTCCATAACACACATTTCCATTTTCAATACTCTATCCCTAGAGTATTAGTAATACAAGATTTTATAATAATATTTTTGTAACACAAATAATCAAATAATACTTATCTAGCAAACTCCATAGGGTTTTTTTTTTATTAATAGTCATTCAACCAAAATTACAATATATTAAAATCATCGTAGAATTTGATATCGAGTTTTCAATTACAATATGTCAAATACCATTTGTAGAAGAAAATTCACATCTATCTAATTTAATCATGATCAATTGACCATAAACGAAATATTTTTTCTCCGGTCATAGGATCCGGTGACGTATAGTTTAGATACAATTAGGCATGTTTAGGTGTATCAATATAACGTAATAATTTCAAAATGCAAATCGTTACCTCACAATGAAAAACACAGTTTTCATTGTCGATTTCTTAATTTCTTATAGTATTATCAAGTTTATAAAACTTTTAACTTTTATAAAGTACCTAATTTGTATAAAAAAATTATTATAACAAAACATGTAGCATTATAAATGATCTTTTATATGTTTTATATTTAATGTGTTCCAAGTAATTATAGAATTAAATGTCATGAGTTCTCATAAACATCACTTAACTCTTGACTTCATTTTGATTAAATATGGTGTTTTAAAAACAAAAATGCCCCCCAAAAGTAGTTATTATATGCATTAGGTGTTGTATCATAAGCAATTAAACTTGTACCTCTTAAAATTTAAGAAGTCCTTGTCAAATACTTTATAATATAGTATAGATATAGATATAGATATAGATATAGATATAGATATAGATATAGATATAGATATAGATATAGATATAGATATAGATATAGATATAGATATAGATATAGATAGGTGTGCATTATGCTCTTTCCTCAACATTTGCTTGAGAATGATGTCACTCTTCTACATATATGCTACCAAACGTTTGGATTTACGTTCTGAAACTGATAGTATGGTTATTGTTTTGTGGCTTGGGACCTTGGGTCGTGATATTCCATTTGCTCAATAGCGATCAATGGCGAAGGTTAGTGAGGGTCAGGGGATGCCCTGACCCCACTGTTTTTTTGGCTCAATGGTGGAAATTTGCGATTTTCATAGGTAATTTTTATATGATTGAGTCCAGCTCCCACCAATTTGATATTCCGGCCACTACCGATATGAAAAAATTAAGTCCAAACCCCGCCTATTTAATCTTCAAGCTTCACCACTAATAGCAACGATGTCACCCTTTTAATATATATCATTATTAATTTATTATTACTATAAACATTAAAAACCACATCCAAACACTATGTTGTGTCAGTTTTGTGTTAGTCCTGTCTCACATGTATTGAAAGTTTGTACCTAGTGCGCAACACCATCCTATATAGAACAAGTTTATAAAATGCATGATAAAATAAAAGAATCCACTCGACAAAGATAAATTATGTAGTACTTTTTCTTACTAAAAAATGTTGCACTTTTGACTAATAGTGTTTTTTTTAACGTACAACTAAGTAAAAGCCGTGTACTCTGTACGCGGCTCCTAATGGCCAAAGGAGCCCCAGTGTTGATAACAAGAATCGACGTTTTGCTATTTTTATTATATATGTGTTCGTTGATTATATAGTTTTTAATTAAGGGGGAAGGGGTGCTACTAGAAATGTTTTCTCCTTTCACTGATTTTAACCAATCCTGCTTTGCTACATCACTTCACTGATTTACTTCACTGAAACACCTTTTTGTAGGCAACACTTCACTGATTCTTTTATTTTTTTATAATTTCATTAAACCTTTTATTTATTATTATTATTATTATTATTATTATTATTTCACACGGTTTAAAATTAATTACCTTACTATTTCAACCGTCTCAACCTCACGGTCAGAAATAAGTATGGAAACCGTTCAATCGAATTGAATGGCATTGATACCGTTCCTCCAAACCGTTCGATTTTTTTTTTTATATATAAACTTTGCATACGGTTGGGTTAAAACACACTTTTACCACCGTTTATACAAAGAAACACACACGAAGATGACTCGTTGGACCACCGAAGAAGAGATTGCATTGGTGATATGCTACCAAGACGCCTCGAACGACCACCGATGACCGCACAACTGTCAGCCTGCAGCGGAAGTGGACCGATCTCACCAATAAGTGTGATCGGTGGACCAACATGTACCAGAACACGTTGAGGGAGGAGCCGGGCATTGTTAGGAGTTGGCTATCGAGCTCACGCATGTGGATTATGCGTGTCGATACGACAGCAGCTTTGACCATGTCGAGACATGGCAACTGTTGCGCCAACTCTAGGTTTTTTTTATTTCTTTTAATGTATTTTATTTTTAGTTTTTTATGTTTAATAGTTATGAATTTTAGTTTTTTATGTTTATTTATCTTTAATGTTCCTATTAAACCAACCGTTTAAAAAAGGTATAGATATACATAAAACAAATGGTAAAAATAAAAGAAATCACAAAATAAGGTATATAAAAAAGTCAAAAATAAAATAAATCAACGGTACTGGCACGGTAAAGAGCACCAGCAAAACGGTCCATGGGACCACTACCAGCGTGTATGACGACAGTGATACCGTGCTGGTTGTTGGTATCCGTGGCCAATTCGGGTGGCGCCCCGTCCCCCCTAATATTGGCACATGGTACGGTTGACTACATCAAACTTACTATATGTTTTCAGACATTTACCTACTCTTAACTTGCTATTGTTTTGTTGTCTTGCTTCAATTCATTTCTAGTAAAGACAAAGACCCAGGTGAGAAATAGAATCACTCACAAGTCACACCCATGCAAAACACATACATAAAGCAATTTGGATGACTTAAAACAAGTCAACACCGGAGATCTTAAAGCTACTTATATATATGATAATCAAACCAACTAAAATTCATCATGTCAAAAGAGAAGATGAATCCCTCTTTAGACCGTCATACGGGATAACATTATTAGAAGTCAAGTTGAAGCATTGATTATTATGACTAGTGATGTTGTATTGACATGAATATGATATGTCATCTGAACAAACAACCCTCGAGTCCGTTTTTGATATCTTGTTGTGTGTAGGCTGGACTGGGACAAGACCATTAGTCCATGTTGTTGCAAGTGGCTCTTGTTGCATTTGGATGCATAGTATCTCGGCTTGAGCCGTGGCTAGTTGCATTTGCAACTGTGAAACCTGGTTTTGTAAGTATGAAATCGCCCCTACACATCCATACACTGGGTCCTTCGTTCTGGCATTCGCTTCATAGACCATACTGTCGACCGCATCCCCTCTTTGATGAAGCGGAAGCCCCTACAAAAAAGAGTTTGTGACGAAATTTACCAAATGTATCATTAGTTACAGATATCTTTTATAATTTATTTTTACACCACAAATACTAAGAAAATAGCAAGAGTATGCATATATGTTTTTGTGTGTTTCAAAATTTTTACACCCATACTTTGTTTTCATATACGTATATATGAAAAGTTTTCATATACGTATATATGAAAACAGATGGTTGTATAGCAGGTGTTACGGGTACCTGTAACATTTTGCTAACATTACTAGCACCAAAAACCTTGTGAACAACGGCAAACTTGTGAGGGTCGTCAGATGGAAAATAAGGTGCGAAAATGCAATCCTTGGCGCATCGTCTTCTTAGTAATTTGCATGATGCACATGGAGAATGGCCCGGTGCCATTTTAGAAATAGAGATGAAGAGAACGACAAAGAGGAACAGCACCAAGTCTTTTAAGCAGTGATATATGAATGAATGGAAGTAATTAACTCTTGTGTTTATTTATATTAGTAGTAACAGTGTGTTAATTATTACTTGTAAAACGAACTTTTAGTCATATTCGAAAAAGATAAACTAATTATATGTACACTCAAATTGCTCATATAAATATTCGGATCACATCACTACTCTGAGTACGTACTCTATGAATTATAACACTATTAGCCAATATAGTAGATCTAAAATTATCAAAGATATTTATGAATCATATTGATGGAACATTCTCATTTCATTTTGTTCGGTATACCTAGATTGGGTCTCTTAGATGTACATGTAACATACTAGGGTTTGCCGTCCAGAAAGGAGTGGCGGCGCAGCTTGTTGCCCGCCTGCCCGCTTTCTTGATGTAATTTTTCGCGCCTTTAAATGAAATGAATTAATTGATGAAAAAAAATTCCAATATAGAATTTTATTTACTTATATATTTATTTTTGTTTGTTTAGTTTAGTTATTTAAGAAATGATAATGTACAAAGCATCCTTAACATACAAAGGATAAAAATGACTCAAAACGTGACACCTATCACTATCCAAAATAGTTTTTTTTTTTTTTGTCCGCTTCTATAATCACGCAAGTTATACCTAATAATTACGCACTTATATCTGATAATTACAGACATTGTAACCCAAGAATTTTTATTTTTTTTGAAACCATATAATAATAGGGTATGGTGATTAAAGAGGATAAAATGTTTGTTTTTATAGTGTTTTTTAAAATATTGTAGTACTATGTTAGAGTCCCGTGGGGACCCATGGTTCACCCGAAAGTAAAATGAAAAAAAAGTAGGAAAATAATAATTGTATTATACGATTTGTTTTGGTTACTAAATGTTTGATAATGCAATATGTATGATTTTTGATGTTAAATGCAAAATGTCATCTAACAGTTTAATGTAACGAAATGATGGATATATCGAGTAAGTAAAGTTTAATTTGACAACTGCAAACTACATAGCATACTATCACAATATCACACATTACATCATTTGGGTAATATCTATATTCTAATCATAACTAAGCTTAAGCATAGAACACTTATCATTTAGTTGGGGCTTAACGAACTTCAACCAATATCACACATTACATCATTTGGGTAAGGGTAATATCTATATTATAATCATAACTAAGCTTAAGCATAGAACACTTATCATTTAGTTGGGGCTTAACGAACTTCAACCAATGGTCCATTTTCATTACTTCAATCAAAATCTTCCAACTCTTGCTCATTGATAGCTGATTTTTCACCTTCGAAGTTGTTATCATTGTCATCACGATCCTCGGAGTGCAGCTCATTTCAATAATTTATGAAAACCTCCACCATTGTATTCCATATTTGTGTTCTACATAAAATATAGTTGTTGTAAAGATATGGATACGGTGATAAGTAAATCAAGAAACAATCCTTAACCCACTTACTTGAATGGGTAGCTTAAATTTTCATGTTATCTCTCCAATGGTTCAAACCGATTACATAGCTAAAAAACAACTAATAAGAAAATGGGTCCAATGTCACATGCTGTAATATAAATTTCCTATATTTTATTAAAAAATAGACACCAAAAGGATCAACCCCAGACCCATTTCAACATGTAGCCAAAAGGACCCATTGTACACATACTTTAGGCAACTTTTGACATGTTACAAAAAGCCGCCAAAAAACGTCATTATTTAAACTGTGTAAATATAGTTCTTAACAATTAAAAATCTTAATAAATAACATCAAAATCATAATCAATCATTCAAATCAATGACATTAAAATAATCCACGTCTGAAATTAACTTACCCGTTATATACAAATTATTATTAACATCTTAAAATTAGCACACTTATTGAAATCAAGATGATGATTATCGTTTAGTTACAAATGATTAAAGGAAAGTCGTAATATCAAAATGAAAGTCGGTCAACAATGTTAAAATGAAATTCGTAATATTAGTAACATCAGTAAATAAGATTAAAAATCTTAATAAATAACATCAAAATCGTAATCAATCATTCAAATAAATGACATTAAAATCATCCGCGTCTCAAATTGCCTTACCCATTATATGCAATTTATTATTGACATCATTAGTAATCATTATTAGTTGTACCAAAAGTAACATTTTGAAAATTTATATTATCATTTAATTTTGTTGTTAAATTTGGTATGACGATTAAATGATTTTATTATTTGTTAAGGTTTATATAGTATTGTTGTGTCTCGAACAATTCTGCAAAATCGGAAATAATGTGCCTCGATTGACGTGATCGAGTAGGAATATTTATTTATATATTTGAATTATAAAAATAGAAAGATTGGTAATTGACGTGAATTGATCAACAACGCTTAAAATTAACACAATCAAACTCAAAGACATAAAGTCAAAAAATTGACCTCCATCAAATTAACAAAAACGTAAAAAGTTTTTACTAATATTTGATCAACAATATTAAAATTAAGGTCGTAATATTAGTAACAGGATTGAAAATTATCTTGAATACATTATATATTTTAGGAAACTATTAAATAGATTTAAATTATATTTATTATTAAAAGAATAATAAAAGTGTAGGAAAATGAATGTGCACTCCTATCTTTGGATTATATATAAATTATAAACTGTTAAATAGATTTAACATTGTTAAATAGATTTAAATAAATGTTTAAAGGAAAGTCGTATATGTTTAAAAGAATATCGTTTCATTTCAAATGATTAAAGGAAAGTCTTTGAATTATAAAAATGGGAAGGATTGGTAAATGACGTGAATTGGTCAACAACGGTTAAAATTAGCACAATCAAATTCAAAGACATATAGTCAAAGAATTGACCTCCATCAATTTAACAAAAACGTAAAAAGTTTTTATACAGATTCGGTCAACAATATTAACATTAAGGTCGTAATATTAGTAATAGCATTGAAAATTATTTTGAATACATTATATATATTTAGGAAACTGTTAATTATATTTAAATTATATTTATTATTAAAAGAATAATAAAAGTGTAGGAAAATAAATGTACAGTGTTATCTTCGGATTATATTTAAATTATAAACTGTAAAATAGATTTAAATAAATGTTTGAAAGAAAGTCGTATATGTTTAAAAAAAATATCGTTTCATCACAATTGATTAAAGAAAAGTTGTAATATCAAAATTAAAGTCGGTCAACAATATTAAAATGAATTTCGTAATATTAGTAATATCAATAAATAAGATTAAAAATCTTAATAAATAACAACCAAATCATAATCAATCATTCAAATCAATGACATTAAAATTATCATAAATAACATTAAAACTCTTCATAAATAACAACAAAATCATAATTTAAATTTCAAAATCAATGACATCTTGTGGTGCAACCTTAGTAACAAACATTTTGTGCTCGATTGAACACCATTTGAAGACACAGTATTCGCCAATGGAAGTATCTTTTGATTGAAGTAAATCAGGTCATCCAATCACAGTAAACCTTTACAAAAGAATTATGTATAGAAAATTTAAAATGTGTAACTAATTATAAAATAAGAATATTATAAACATAAATGTTGAATATGTAAATAACAAACCTAGCGACTTGTGAAACAATTTCTGCACGTAATATTAGTATTAGTATTAGTAATTATTAGTAATTAGTAATATATTCGTAAAAACAGTAATAGAAAATTTTAATTCGGTCAATAAGATATAAATGGGATTAAAATTAAAAATCGTAATATTAGTTTTAGTATTAGTAATATATTCGTAATTTAATTGGGTCAATTCGGTCAATAATAAATAAATGAGCTTAAAAATCGTAATATATAACATTAAATTCGATCAATTATTAATGTCATTAAAACTCATAATAAATAACATTAAAAAATGAATAAATCCTATTAATTGCAGGCAAGACCAATAATAATTCATAAAAATATATTAAACATAATTTCATGGTAACATTAATATAAATAAATGAGATTAAAACTCGTAATAAATAACATTCAATTCGGTCAATTATTATTGTCAATTAGAATTAGTAATATATTCGGTCAACAATACTATTTTTACGAATAGTAAAACTAAAATCGTAATATTAGTTTTAGTTAATATTAGTAATTATTAGTAATTAGTAATATATTCGTAAAAATAGTAATAGAAAATTTTAATTCGGTTAATAAGATATAAATGGGAATAAAATTAAATATCGTAATATTAGTTTTAGTATTAGTAATATATTCATAATTTAATTCGGTCAATAATAAATAAATCAGATTAAAATTAAAAATTACAATATTAGTATTAGTAATATATTCATAAATTAATTCGGTCAATAATAAATAAATGAGCTTAAAAATCGCAATATATAACATTAAATTCGGTCAACTATTATTAATGTCATTAAAACTCATAATAAATATCATTAAAAAATAAATAAATCCTATTAATTGCAGGCAAGACCAATAATAATTCGAACGAACAGTAATATAAATAATATTAAACATAATTTCATAAAGACATATTAAACATAATTTTGTAGTAATATTAATATAAATAAATGAGAATAAAAAATCATAATAAATAATATTTAACTTGGTCAATTATTATTAATGTCAATAACATTAATTCTAACATACTAAAAATACATTAAAAATAATTAAATCTTATTAAACATAAACTCGAAAAAAGTAATATAAATAAATGAGATTAATAATTTTAATAAATAACATTAAATTCGGTCAATTATTATTAATGTCAATAAATAATATTAAACATCTTAATAAATAACAGTAAAAATAAATAAATCTTATTAATTGCAATCAAGACTAATCATAATTCGTAAACATACTAATATAAATAAATGAGATTATAAATCTTAATAAATAACCTCAAAATCGTAATCAATAATTCAAATAAATTACATTACAAACATAAAAAATCGTAATTTTAATTTGAAAATCAATGACTTCTTGTGGTGGAACCTTTGTAACAAACAGCCTGTGCTGGATTGAACACCATTTAAAGACACGATATTTGCCAATAGAAATATCTTCTAATTGAAGCAAACTAAATTTGTAATATTAGTATTAGTATTAGTTAGTATTAGTAATTAGTAATATATTCGTAAAAATAGTAATAGAAAATTTTAATTCGGTCAATAAGATATAAATGAGATTAAAATTAAAAATCGTAATATTAGTTTTAGTATTAGTAATATATTCATAATTTAATTCGGTCAATAACAAATAAATCTGATTAAAATTAAAAATCATAATATTAGTATTAGTATTAGTAATAGTAATATATTCGTAAATTAATTCGGTCAATTCGGCCAATAATAAATAAATGAGCTTAAAATCGTAATATATAACATAAAATTCAGTCAACTATTATTAATGTCATTAAAACTCATAATAAATATCAATTAAAAATAAATAAATCCTTTTAATTGCAGGCAAGACCAATAATAATTCGAATAAATAGTAATATAAATAATATTAAACATAATTTCATAAAAACAGATTAAACATAATTTCATAAAAATATATTAAACATAATTTCGTAGTAATATTAATATAAATAAATGAGATTAAAAAATCATAATAAATAACATTCAACTCGGTCAATTATTATTAATGTCAATAAATAACATTAATTCTAACATACTAAAAATACATTAAAAATAATTAAATCTTATTAAACATAAATTCGAAAAAAGTAATATAAATAAATGAGATTAATAATTTTAATAAATAACATTAAATTCGGTCAATTATTATTAATGTCAATAAATAATATTAAACATCTAAATAAATAACAGTAAAAATGAATAAATCTTATTGATTGCAATCAAGACTAATCATAATTCGTAAACATAGTAATATAAATAAATGAGATTATAAATCTTAATAAATAACCACAAAATCGTAATCAATAATTCAAATAAATTACATTACAAACATAAAAAATCATAATTTTAATTTGAAAATCAATGACTTCTTGTGTTGGAACCTTTGTAACAAACAGCCTGTGTTGGATTGAACACCATTTAAAGACACAATATTCGTCAATGGAAATAACTTCTAATTGAAGCAAACTAAAATTGTAATATTAGTATTAGTATTAGTTAGTATTAGTAATTAGTAATATATTCGTAAAAATAGTAATAGAAAATTTTAATTCGGTCAATAAGATATAAATGGGATTAAAATTAAAAATCATAATATTAGTTTTAGTATTAGTAATATATTCGTAATTAGTTCGGTCAATTCGGTCAATAATAAACAAATGAGCTTAAAAATCGTAATATATATCACTAAATTCGGTCAATTATTATTAATGTCATTAAAACTAATACTGAATAACATTAAAAAATGAATAAATTCTATTAATTGCAGACAAGACCAATAATAATTCGTAATATTAGTTTTAGTATTAGTAATATATTTGTAATTTAATTCGGACAATAATAAATAAATGAGCTTAAAAATCATAATATATAACCCTAAATTCGGTCAATTATAATTAATGTCATTAAAACTCATACTAAATAACATTAAAAAACAAAATAGATCATATTAATTGCAGGCAAGACCAATAACAATTCATAAAGATAGTTTAAACATAATTTCGTAGTAATATTAATATAAATAAATGAGATTAAAAATTCGTAATAAATAACATTCAATTCGGTCAATTATTATTAATGTCAATTAGTATTAGTAATATATTCGGTCAACAATACTATTATTACAAATAGTAAAACTAAACACTTAATATTAAAAATAAATGAGAGTTATTTCGTTCATAAATGAAGGTTAAATTAATTAATAATCAATCATCAATCATTCATAATAAAAAATAAATGAGGCTTCTTATGGTAAATTGAAATTCATATTAATATTAATATAAATTCGGTCAATTATTAAAAGATAGTAATAAATAACATTAAATTCTGTCAATTTTTATTAATGTAAATAAATAACAATAATTCATATTCAAATTTCAGATTAAATGACATTAAATTCGGTTAATTATTATTAATGTAAATAAATAACAATAATTCAGAATTGATGACATTAAATTCGGTCTAATATTACAATAATATTAAAATAATTTCGAAAAACAGTAATATAAATAAATGTGATTAAATTTTTTTTTGAAAAACAGTCAATTATTACAATAATATTAAACATAAATTCGAAAAATAATAATTCAAATAAATTACATTAAAAACATTAAAAATCGTACCAACCAAGATTGTCCTTCGTATGTGGTAACTGTAACGTCCCTGTTATGTATGTTTTTAGACAACAGAAATTTGTTCATGGCCTTCAGCACAGTCTGGATTGACACGTTAAAAACAACATTAAAAAATAAAGAATCATTTTTGAAAATTAAATAGGCATATGTACATGAAAATAACAAATATACCAAAACTGTTGCCGAAGGGTCATGCAATACCTTGAAGAATTGAGAACCATTATGATAAAACATAATAGCGTTTGTGTCTTCGGATCAAATCCTGTTTTTCAAATGTTAAAATATAGCATTACTAAATCCGATCGAATAGTAAATCCGATTCAATATATGTCTAAAAAAACCGTGATGACAATAATAAAATTAACATAAATCTGATTGAACGCAATCCTTATTATCCCTTTATCACAAATCCGATTGAATATGTGTTTATCACAAATACGTTCATCACAAATCCATTTCATTAGAACATGTGATAAACACAAGAATGGTTTCAAATGGTAATTAGATTATGAAATATTAAAAAGAATAAAAAAAAGTAACAATAGGAATCTATAGTATCTTTGTTATCCCTTTATCACAAATCCGATTGAATATATGTTTATCACAAATCCGTTTTCATTAGAACATGTGATAAACACCAGAATGATTTCAAATGGTTATTAGATTAGGAAATCTTAAAAAGAATAAAAAAAACAACAATAGGAATTGATAGTATCTTTGTTATCACTTTATAATAAATCCGATTGAATATGTGTTTATCACAAATCCGTTTATCACAAATCCGTTTCATTAGAACATGTGTTTAAGAAGAATGATTTCCACGTAAAAGAATAAGAATTTTCATTCGGTTTGATTTGTTCTTAATAATGTTAACAATAAAAAAAAGTCAAAATAATAATAGGAATCAACATTAGAAGAGTAGTATGGATGTTTACCTTTAATCAGTTGTGGATAATCAACAAATGATGCAAGGCGAAGAAGAAAGATTGAAAGATTTGTTAGGAATTAGGAAGAATATGAGAGTTTTGATATGGAGAATGAAAAAAAAAATAAAAGAAAAAGGTTTTTATAGTCATAATTTGGAGCTCCATATTAGTTGTTGGATCATAAAGGCCCTCTCTAAGGCCTTGATTCAACCCAAGTGACCTCAATTATTATATAGATGAAAAAAGGTTATGGACGTTTAAAAAATTAGGTTGTAACTTAAAAAAATCAACAATTGTAGGTGAAGAAACGAGTATCAATAGAGTTACTTACCTCAGTAGAGGTGTGTGGGGTGATAGACTCGTGGTTGCTGTAGGATATAACCCTTTTGCACAATACCTTGGCTGGATCTGAACCTGAAAGAAAGAACCTGTGGGTCGTGTGAAAGGAGGCGACCGCCTAGAGTCACAAGGACTCGTAATAGCAGACACAAAATTGGTGTTTGGCCCGATAGGTTGTATGTGTATGATCAAGTGATCAGTAGATGCGGTCGAGAGAGTGAAGTCTTTAACAAAGGAGGTGTGAGCTCATTTATATAAGTTGTACACTGGTCAGTTACCATTAACACATAACCACGACGATGGGCTTGGGCTCAGGATATGGGCTTGCCTTCCTTTCGGCCCAATTGGTTAGAATTGGACTAAGGAAATCATAAACAGAATAATTGGCTATTTGATTGATTAAGTGCTGAATCATTAAGATGGTCTGGATGGTTAAGAGGCTCTGATTGGTTAAGAGCTGAATCATTCAGCATCCTTTACTAGCTTAATGGTTCAACACTTAATCATTCCATTCAGATGCTGAAACAAACAGTCTGACTGCTGAATGATTCAGACCTGAATGGTTAAGAGGCTAATTAAGAGGCTACCAAACAACATTTAAATGTAATAAATGTAGGAGAGAGAGAAAGGTGTATCACCCTGCCAATAATCCACGTGGCGTGATGCTAGTGGCTGCAGACGGATCTTCTCTGTCTGCGTCAGTCATCGTTAGTCTTTGTCAGTTTGCTCCTTCTAAAAGATCGTCCGAGGTGACGCCTGACACAAAAATGAACACTGCAACAATTGGGAATAAGGGAACTAAAGATGGATAAATCCAATTTTGAGTTCTATTTGTCTTTTTCTTACGTCAATATAATAATAAAACACTTCAAACAAGTTTTTATTTGAGAAAACTTATCTTAGCAATGGTTGTAGTAACTAAAGATGGATAAATCCAATTTTGATTATTTTTTATATTTTCTTTTATCGATGATTAAGACTGTAAATCGACTGATGGTATGCAATTTGGCTAAAACCATTGAATTGGGTATGACCGTATGATCCAATGGCTTCTGATTAGGCTGCTAATGTCCATATATGGCAAGTTGTTCTAAAGTTTAAAATACACTCGTAATTGTGGGGGATTTTATTTCAATTATTTATATATAAATTGCTTTAATACAAACAAGACTAATTTAACGGTCTAGAATTTGGCTCACTTTAGAAAGTTGTTCTAGGGTCACATTCTGGACTATCGCAATATAGCGAAAGGAAGGAAGAAGAAAAAAAAAACGCTCAAATTTAAAAACAAACAAAGCAATTTCATATATATATATATATTTTTTTTGCATAATTTAAGTCAAACATATCACATCTAAAAAAACAAGCGCATTTTTACCTTTTAATTTATCACATCTAAGTTTGGGGACCATGCCTTTCATTGTAAGGAGCTGCTTGAATTTAAATACAGACATGATTTGGTTGGAGATATTTTATGGGACGTCTTACGTAGGGCAGGGATTTCGGCTAGAAAAGAGGCTCAATTAACTTTTTGACGGACCCCCTAGAAGGGCGGTCTACCCTAAGGCCAGCAGATGTTTCCGTTGGTGGGACTTCGAGATTCAGGGTTTGTGGCAGGACAAGCAGCATTGAGAGCAGAATCCCAAAAAGTTGTCAAACATGAAGCCGCCTGCCTAGAGAACCAACACGTTTTTGTGCCATTTGCTTTTGACACATTTGGAGGTCTAGCCCCTGAGCCAATCCGGTTCTTAAAAAGAGTTCAAAAGGTGGTGCAGGGCAACTCTCCAGCAACGAAGGACCTAAGTTTTATTTTTAATAGAGTAGATTTTTCTATTCAAAAGGGGGTAGCGGCACAACTTGTGAACCGCTTACCTGCCTCCCACTTGTAAAGAGTTATTGGTAAAATCACCATACTACATAGTATTTCAATTAAAAAAAATTACATTTATTTAAACGTTTAGTAAGTCGATGAAAATTTGGTTAACCTCTGAACCCCTATTGTAAATTCAGCTGGGTTTTTGGATATTTGTATTTGTTTTAAACTCAATCTAAATTTACATAATGGTAAATTACATTTTCATCTTTTATATTTGCATGATTGTGTTCACCTGACAGGCGTATCTTCTTCAGTTGGGTTGAGGGATAGTGGGTTTGTAGCAGAGCAAGTGGTGTAGAAAGCAAAGGCGAAGGAGGTAGAAAAGCATGCTAAAGCTTACGATGAGAACCAACATATTTTCGTACCCGTGGCTTTTGATACCTTTGGCTCATTGGCCCCAGAGGCTACCCGTTTCCGGACCAAGGTCCAACGAGTTATTCATAGTAGTCTCTCGGCTCCGGGTGGGCAAGATTACGTTTTTAGTGGATTAGGGTTTGCCATTAAGAAAGGGGTGGCGGCGCAGCTTGTTGCCCGCTATCTATAATGCACAGGGACGCCCAAATGGGAGGAGTACCCGATTCCGAAGCTTGACGGGGACGGAAAGGCCACTAAAACGACTGGGAAACGTTTCCCGGAAGCTTCCGGTGATGGGTCTAGGAACTAAAGTAGCCCCTCAACTTGTTGCACAAATGTATTAACTTATTAAAACTTTTCAAGAAGTCAGACATGTGTCAATTTACTTCGCTCCAACATACCAAGTGCACTCGCAGTAACAAGTGCGAATCTACAATCTTCTTATAGGTATGCAATTTCTCTAATGATCCTCCCTGATTGTCACATTAATTTGGTTCAACCGCTATTATGAGAGTTTGTAGGATCTTAGATGTACATGTTAATATGTTAATAGTGTAGTATAACATTAGATGTGAATCCATAGTTATGGAGAGTTAAGTATTAGCCAATATAACTTTATATCAACAAAATAATGTGTTGAAATATATACAATTCCCTAAAGTTAAAATGGCAAATATACTGTTCTAATTTTTTTTTGTTACGTATTTTTAATTGTTTGTTTACCTATAATCTTGTAACTCGATTGGTGTAGCTAATTGCTTGGCCATCTTTAGTTTTAATAGACTAACAGTCTAACACCACCTATAACTCTATAAGTCAGTCTATTACTGGACATACTGGTTGTGCTATGTGTTACCGGATATGGACTTATTGGGCCAAAATTAATTGGGCTAATATGCTTCATTGGCTGGTTAGCGGCCATTTTTGTTGTTGGCATTTAAGAATTAAGAGTTACCCGATTTAGATCGAGACTCACTACCAAATTTAATTGGGCTAATATGTTTCATGGGCTGAGCTGTCGGACTGGGAACCAGCCACCGGGTGGAACTAGAGGTGATTAAAAAGACCCATTTGGGAACCGGGACCGGGAAAACCGAACCAGTCCATAAAAAAAAATAGTTTCTACAAGAACCGGCAGTTATAGGCTCGGTTCCCCATCTCCACGAGAAAAACCGAACCGAACCGGTTTTAACTCAAAGCGGTACAAATAAACCGGTTTGGAACCGGTATGAAAAAACTCATATTTTTTAATAAAAAAAAACTGACTTTTATATTAAAAAGTTATATATAATAAAATTATACAAAAAAGTTTCCACACATACAAATATATACCCATACACCTTAAAACCGAAACCGAAACGAAACCGGTCTTACGAACC
Organism: Ambrosia trifida; assembly: GCA_028751855.1. Taxonomy (NCBI): domain Eukaryota; kingdom Viridiplantae; phylum Streptophyta; class Magnoliopsida; order Asterales; family Asteraceae; genus Ambrosia; species Ambrosia trifida. The sequence goes on along the minus strand of CM054123.1, from coordinate 91,822,626 downwards.
GACTAAACCGATCAAAAACCGAACCAGTTTGGAACCGAAACCGGTTTGGTCAGGAACCGGTACTGTAGCGAACCGGTTTGACAAAAAAAACCGATTTGTACACCTCTAGGTCGAATCGAAAATTGGTTATATTCAATTTTACCCTATTTATTTTCTATAGTATTTACTAGGTAACCCGATTTGTACATCTTCAACCAGTAAACCGATAAAGAGAATATTTTGACATCCCGTCTGATCCTAAAAACATTCTTCTATACCCTTAAATTGGCATTTTGAGGTTGGGATAAGACGATAAGTCTTAAGGGCCATTTGGTCTTTGGTTCGATTTTCAGATTTATTGAGTTTCTTTCTGAATTTATGTATAAGCATTATCTTGTCGAGATGGATATAATCGGATAATTCCGCTGGTAACAGTGATACTCTAACAATCTGTCAGATCAAAATTTGTCGTAAAAAAACTACCACAAATCGGACCCTTTTGGGAATTCGACCTTCTTCAACAAATTTAATATAATTTTTTATACAAATTATTTGATAACACAAAACGACAAACGGTGAGGAAAAAAACAACCACCACCTGAATCATCTACAGATATACCACGAGGCAGCCACGCGCCCACTTCACCTATGCAATCTCGTCTCTACACGTGTCACCTCATCCTACGGCTATAAACCCACCGTTAACTAGCGTATATATACATCCTTCAACACTTATTATTATCACTCAAAATTTCACCTTAATTTTTCATTAACAGAATAACAGTCATGCTTCTCAAAACCCTTCCAACCGTCTTCTTCCAAAACGGTGTCGTTTCTGGCTCCGGTGACAATTTCCGCCGTTCCATTCCGCCGGCGATTGTTTGTGCGGCGGCGAAAGGCGGTTCTCCTCCGAACAGTAGGGCGATTACAGGGGTTGTGTTTGAACCGTTTGAAGAGGTGAAAAAAGAGTTGAGTCTTGTCCCTACTGTTCCTCAACAGTCTCTTGCTCGTCAAAAGTATGCTGATGTTTCTGAAGCTGCTGTCAACGACCAGATTAAGTGGGTATTTTTTTTAAATAAACATTATCCGGGGTTTTAATAAACAAGCTTGAGTTCAATCTCCATAGATCTTGCTCAAGCCTTTTTTTTTAAGTTTTTATTTAATAAAAACTATAATTATATTTATACATATAAGATATATGGAAATAAATATAAATAAAATAATTAAATAAATAATAGAGAGAGATATTAATTAAATAAGTAGGTTTAGGACCCGCGTGCTGCGTCGTGACTATTAAACAAGAAAAAATAAATGTAAAATCGTTGAACTACATATGCATATTGCGGCGTATTAGCTCGCAAAATTTAGATTGGAAAACGAGAAACTTGTAAGAGATGAAAAATGAAAGTAACAAAATGTTGGGGTTATATTGTAAAAGATAAAATGTGTAGGGGTTAAAGTGAAAAACTTAATTTTGCAAAGAATAATTTACAATCATGAGACTATAAGGAGTGGTGGGGGGAAAGAGGGGGATGAAGCGTCATGTGGCACTTGTGGGACCCTTGTGGGGGGAAAATAATTGTGGGGAGTGGAAGGGGGGAAAGATGGGGGAAAGGAAATAATATTATATTGTTTTAAAGTTAAAAAAAAAAAAACCTGACCAATAAGAAGCTGCCATGTGTCCCACACACTCCCCCCACGCCGGTGAAGCCCCTCCCGCCCTCCGCCCCACGCCAGCCTTCCCGCCCTACCGGCGACGGTGTTCCCCCCCCCCCCTTCCCGCCCCTCTCCCCGCCCCCACTTCTGAATGCATAAACAACATGGTAATGCATGTTGTACAACCCATAATACAATACCAAATTATAAATTAATACTAGTTAGTTAATTAATAAATGAGTTCTCATGTGCAAGTCGAGTGACAGACTTAAATGACAAATGTAATGCTAGTCAATGAAAATGACAAAACTTGTAACCAAATTTGAAGATAATGTATATTTTCAACCGCTAAAAATAGGTATAATCACAAAGAACGAAAAATGCAATTTACTCAAGACCATCCGTAGTGAAGAAATGAAAGGGGCGTTAAATGCCCCATTCGCGCCCTGGTTGTGGCGTGAAAATTTTCGCGCTGAAATTGGGCGTTAATTTCTTGTAATTTGTGTTGGCCAATGAAATAATTCCATATGGTGGGGGGCGCTAAATTTGGCGAGACACTACATGTAGTTTCCATAATAAAGTTCTAAACGAGCTGAGCTTGAGCCTAAACACTTGGGTCGTTTATACTCCTACACTTTTGTTGTCAAGTTGCATTTAATTATCTTTTTGTTTAAAGGATCTTCTTGATGGTTACTTGATTCTTGTTTCTGATTGTATCTTTGTTCCTTTCAGTGTTGAGTACACTGTTTCATACGTGTACCATGCCATGTATGCCTACTTCGATAGGGACAATGTTTCTCTCAAGGGTTTAGCCAAGTAAGTTACCAATATCATTATCATGTCAATTAATAATATTTTATTAATAATCAGTGTGTCAACATTAACTCTGACTATGCTACCTGAGTACTTATAGGTTCTTTAAGGAGTCCAGTGAAGAGGAAAGGGAACATGCTGAGAAGTTTATGGAATATCAGGTGTTTGATAATAGCAATTAGCAACCCTCGTGGTTTATATGTTATTCCGTTGATACTTATTAAAATTATAAAAAAAAAAAAAAATCGTTACTTTTTTCTGGTTTAGAACAAACGCGGTGGGAAAGTGAAGTTGCAATCTATTTTGATGCCTTTATCTGAGTTTGATCATGAAGAGAAAGGAGACGCGCTTTATGGTAAGTTTAGTGCTATGATACAATCGATTGTCCAAATGTTGGAAGCTATAATACATTAATACATTACATTAAGTTATATATATGTGGATTACTTGATTCGTTGCTCATCACTTTATTTATTGATTGTTTAACCTTGTTTTCATTGTTTGTTGATCGCATAGCAATGGAGCTTGCGTTGTCGTTGGAGAAATTAACAAATGAGAAACTGCTACACGTTCAGGCGGTATGATGTGCTTTTTTGCATTTTTTATGTATGCAATTAATAATGATTAATATTTAGGTCAAGAATATGTGTGTTTTGGCCTTTGGGTATATGAATCATTGAATTGTGATATTTGATGATGCAGGTAGCCAACAAGAACAACGACGTCCAGTTAGCTGATTTTGTTGAAAACACCTTCTTAAGTGAACAGGTAGAATTATAATATAACTCTGCCCACTTTATAAATCCCGTCCTTAATTTGCGCCACGAGGGGAAGTTAAAGTTGTTTTCACTTTGTTAAAAGGTCGAGGCGATTAAAAAGATATCTGAATATGTTGCTCAGTTGAGAAGAGTCGGCAAAGGACATGGTAAACTTATTCCTAGCCAATGTTTCACTTAACATTGAATGTATCATCTATGATTCGGTGACTAGAAATAATGATTTGTTGAATATCAGGAGTCTGGCATTTTGATCAGATGCTTCTCAATGAAGGTGCTGCTGTTTGATCTTTTATGAAGGTTTTGAGATCATTTGGATATTAGTTTGTTCGACTAGGCGTATAGTTCTCTATGTCCCTGCTCTGTTTTTTAGTTTTTGTGTTTAATAATGTATGTTACATATATATTAATTTGAATAAGCAGAACCATCAAAAAATGTTGTCTTGAGAGCTGTGGACATTTTGCTGCAATGGCTAGTAATTTAATTGCTTCTTGTTTTGTTTAAACGGTAAATGTCTGGCTTTTGATTTATGTACTTGAGGCATCTTTAATACAAATGTCTACAATTGTGACATGTCATATAAATTTCTCAACCATTATTCAAAAATATTCATGTCTACAAGTGTCCAAAAAAGCCTATTGGAAATGGAATACGCAACGGATAGAAGATTTGAAAGCAAAATGAAACGGACGGATCTAATGGTCTCTTGTGATACAGAAACACCACACAAGAAACGATTAGGGCAAACTAAACGAGAATCACGATACAAATACACCACTTGACTCTAATCTAGGCTCAAAAACACCATTAAATATGTCACTCTTGAATTAGCATGGAATCAAATTAATCAACTCAAAAAATTCATTTGAGAAAATTAACTCAAGAAAAACCCATTCATAAACTCACACTGTGTTTTGGTTTCTTAAGAACTATTGCATACAGCAAATTTAGAAACTAACAAAATAACAATTGGCAATCATGGCGATCCAAAGCCTCCTGTTGGTGGGCTAAAGCATCTTGAACCTCATGACGAAATTCGGCATTGGTCTTGTGACGGGTTTCCATGGATATGGATCACGGCGGCTCTGATACCACTTGATACGTGGATCTTGGGTTTTAGCCAAGATTAAGGGAAACCTACGGCCTTTAATAGGCTTACAATGATCCTAGAAAATAGGGAAATTGAGAACATACAAAGAAAAATGGCTAAAATGTTGTTAACATAAAAAGGGAAACGGAAAACATGGGTAGACATGATAAGGACGTGGCTTAGATGTACTGTGAGGTCACATCACATTTATACATTTACAAGTTGGGATGGTGTTAAATGGTGGAAACGGCGCCGATACGACGGAGGTAGGGGTGATAAATCGTGGGGGAGAAGGAAAAGCAGAACGGTTGGGGTCTTTTTGTTGTGGGGCGCACAAATGACAATCGTTTTCAATTTCTAGACCATTTATGTTAAAAAAAAAATTGTTATACAAATTTTAAAATCAAAATATCAAGTATATATTTGATTTTAATCCCTAAATGAACCAAAGCACTTGAGACTAAAAGAGCCGAGCTCGAGATGAACTAGGCTCGAGTTTGGCTCGTTAAACTTATAAGAACTTAGGCTCGGCTGATTTATTTTTATAACGAATTTTAAAACCATATTATTTACTTTTGTTATAGTTACAATATAATACATATTATATTTGGTCGTTTTTATCTTAGTTTTATTTATAACTATAATAATTATTATTATTATATAAACATATTCTTAATTCTTATTATGTTAAATAAAAATTATACAAATGATATGCTTGTTTACACTCGCAATCAGACTTCACATGTCACACAATATTCACGTAAGATCCACCGTAGTGGTAAGGTTTTTGGGCGCTATACACAAAAATGGAGCCCCCAACACCATTACATGGGGGCTCCATTTTTCAAAAGTTGGCCTTGGCGTTATATTTATGGCGTCGGAACAAATAAAGCCCCCTCCAATCATCCTTTGCCACATCAGACTCTCTCTCTCTTTTTTATTATTTTATTATTTTTTTAATCTATCTATATATATAAAAGAAAACGTATATGCTGACGTGGCGTGCAATGGAGGTCTCAACCTTCCCTTGAGAGTGCCACGTGACATCATAATTGAAAGATTTTAGTGTTTTTGAACTATTTCCTTTTTTAATTAAAAAAAAAAGATAAACATAAAACCCTAAATTAAATTGAGTTATTTTAGAAAAAAAGAATTTAAAAATAATTTTAAAATTTTCTCTCTCATATTTCCTCCCATAATTTTTAAACGTTTATATCTTTTATATACGAGATTTTTTAAAGAAAAAAATTACACCAAATTAACGAGCGTTTTATTATCTTTCCAACAAGTACCATAGTGCTATATAAAAAACGGAGAAAAAATCGACTATTTTTTGTGGGGTTTCGTTCATACAGGAAAAAAACACACAAAGTGTTCATGTTATTCATTAATCATGTTTTTTCTTTTAAACTAGGTTTTTATCTACGATGTTGAAAATCAGCCCAATCGTCATGTTATCATTGGAATTTTACTAGGTATACTTCATCGAGAGAAGCTAGGAGAAAGAATCGCGCAACACTACAACACATGGTGTCAGCTTATAGCAATGTTATTTTTTTATTTATTTAATTACAAGAGTAATAATTATTACTATTAGTATTAGTATTATTAGAATGATTATATTTTTCAACCCCGGGACGCTCCCGGGAAGAATTGATAGTTGTTGGCGTGGCGTTCAATGGTGGCCTCAACCATCTCTTGATTATGCCACATGGCATAATGAGATGCAATGGTTACAACTTCCAACTTAAGTGTTTGTTTAGTTGATTAGGTTAGGAATTATAAGAGCCATTAGAATGTGAGAAATTAGAGAGATGTGATGAGTTTTTGAATAGTTGCAACTTACATAAGTGATTCTTTAGATGATTACTGATTAGGTTTTAGATTAGGGAATATGAGTTATTACTGATTAGAATACTATGAAGATGCAATGATTGAGAGATTTTGTGGTTAGTTAACTTGAGCCATTTGCAATAGGTTATCATGTAAAATTAGATATTTCAACCCCGGGACCCTCCCGGGGTAATCAACTAGTTTAAAAGATATAATAAAATATTAATAGCGCTTTATAAATAAAGCCCCTACCACTACATCCCTTTTTCAGTTTCTCTTTCCATGCTGACTCAGCAGCCACATGGATCAATCCGGAAGCCCCCCACTACGCATGTTCTAAGAATATCTCCGACGCCCAAATTATTGTCGATCTGACTTCACGCACATACTTTTTAACTATATTTTAAACCCTCCCCTACCCTTTACCGCGATCTCCACACACAAACCCCCAAAACAAAACCATTCACACACACACTGTCCTCATCCAATCCAACCCCCCCTACAGATCTACTACAGTTCCGATCACCGACAATGTCAACCACCGTTAGCAACCTCCTAAAACAACGCAGATACCCTTTCATTGCATCTCTCATCATCCTATTAATACTCGTCACTCTCTTCATCTTAACCACCAACACCTCCCAACCACCACCACTCTACCGTCTCCGTCAACGTTCCGTCACAACAACCACGCCGTCACCGTTACAAATCGTAGCCAACGCAACTAATAATATTATTATTACAAATGTTGATGGTTCGGATGACGTCAGCAATGGTGAGGGTTTGGAATTAGAATGGAAGGTGTGTCCCGGTCCTCTGGCGGTTGATTATATACCGTGTTTGGATAATTGGAAGGTTATTAAGTCGTTGAGATCGAGACGGCATATGGAGCATAGAGAGCGGCATTGTCCGAAGCCTAAGCTTAGGTGTTTGATTCCGTTGCCTGATGGATATAAAGTGCCGGTTCGTTGGCCGAAGAGTAGGGATATGGTGAGATTGTTAGTTTGGTAAGGTTTGTTACTGTTTGTGTTTTTGGACAATGTTTGATTGGAATTGTAGTTATTAAAGGCGTTAGGCACACTTAGGGCGCAATTAGGGCGATAGGCGTTGTTTAGAAAGTAAAAGAACAAAGTACACTTAAATTTGGTTTAGGTTATTCAGGTAGGGTTTTTTGTGATGGGAATAGGATGTGAAGATCTGTTCAGGTTGTTTATTAAATGAAGTAAATGGTCCTGCGCGCACTCGGTTTTTATTGTAGATGCTCGCGTGGAGTTGGTTATTTATTGTCCTAGAAACAAGAATGCTGTTAAGTTGTTTTTTTTTATTGTCACAGAAACAGGAAGCCTGCACGAGTAGGTTATTGTAATTTAATCTATTAACGAAGGAGGTAGATTCATGGTTTCTTAATTTGTATTGGAAAAAGCAACCTAGGTTTTATTTAATCATATCACACGTTGGAAGACTATTACTTTGATACCTTAGGTTAGGCAAATCGCATATGGTTTTGTTTTATCCACATGAGATACTGGGCTGTAAGGAATGCACCGCCTCAAACATCACCAACGCGTTTTGTGCGCAATAGCAATGGTTGTAGATGAGAACAGAACTCTATAGTTACGTGTTTAGAGTGGGAGCAATCCATGATGGGTGGCTCTCTAGGAAGTTTTCACTCTACAAATCCGTGAGCTCTTTATTTGGCAAAGATAACAATATTGGTTAGTACGACTGTACGAGAGGCCGAATGTTACAATAACTATTTTAAGAGCATTAGCCTATACTGGTTTGCTGAGTAAAATTTTGCCTAGTATTTGCTCATTTTTCCATACGAACTTGCTCATCGTGTAGTCCTAGAATCTTCATGCCCCTACTTGATTTTTGGGTGTGAGTCATATTTAAGCTGTAAACATTTTGTTCTTCCTTTTCTTTAACATATATAAAACCACTGTCTTTTTTTGCTAATCTTGTTCATTTGGTGGGTAAAGTTTTCTCCAGACTAATGTTTATTATTTGCTTTATACATATATCTCAATTAAAAGCATGCACATTTAATTTACAGATATGGTTTGACAATGTCCCACATCTTAAGCTTGTCGAATACAAGAAGGAACAAAACTGGGTGAAAAGATCTGGTGATTATCTTCTTTTCCCTGGAGGAGGTACCCAGTTTAAGGAGGGAGTCACTCATTACATCCAATACATAGAAAAGGTAACATTTATCACTATCAAGTTACCTTCTTTATTTTTTCGACGGTTTATCAATAGCAACAGCAGTTAATTGCTACATTTGGTGATCATTATCTCACTGACAGTGTAATTGTGTTACTACTTCATTTTCACCACCTGCTTATGTTTATATTTCTTGTAAATTTGTAATTTGTTAGAATCTACCAAAAATTGGTTGGGGGAAGCGCACAAGGGTGATTCTTGACGTTGGTTGTGGCGTTGCTAGCTTTGGTGGCTATTTGATGGACAAAGATGTTATGACAATGTCATTTGCTCCTAAGGATGAACATGAAGCTCAAATACAGTTTGCTCTTGAAAGAGGAATTCCGGCCACACTCTCAGTAATTGGAACACAAAGACTGACATTTCCAGATAATGCTTTTGATTTGATTCACTGTGCACGATGCAGGGTGCATTGGGATGCAGATGGTACTGGTTTTAAAATATTAAAGTATTATTATACTTCTTTTTCTTGGTTATAAATTCTAGACTGTAGTAATCTTCATGATTGATTTTGCAGGTGGAAAGCCATTGTTGGAGTTAAACAGGATTCTAAGGCCTGGGGGAGTTTTTATCTGGTCTGCTACACCAGTTTACCGAGATGATGAAAGAGATAAAAAAGTCTGGGAAGGTATGGTGCAACTCTGATTTTTTTTTTCCCTGTAGTTAAACGGCACCAAATTGATATACGGAACTGTTTGACCCATTTACTTCTGAATGGGTGGATTCGGGTTGTGTTTTATCTCAACAGGTCAAATGGTAAATACACAACCCGCCTGACCCGCCCATCTTGCTACCTCTAGTAAAAGTCACTTTCCCTTTATCCTTAAATCAATCATGTACCTGTTTGATTGAAGTTTTCTGCTTTTTTTTCTTTTCTTGCAGCCATGGTAGCTCTCACTAAATCTATTTGCTGGAAGGTAGTGGCTAAAAGTTTTGATTCATCTGGAATAGGACTGGTTATATACGAGAAGCCTCTTTCTTCTTCCTGCTATGAATCACGTAAAGAAAACAATCCACCACTATGTGATGAAAATATCCGGCCCAAAACTTCGTGGTAGATGAAAACATGTTTGTACTATTTCAGTTCATCATCATAGCGATAACCTTAATCATAATTTCTCTATTCTCATTTAGGTATACACCCCTCGATGGCTGTATTTCCTCAATTCCAGTAAAACATACATGGCCTAAACCTTGGCCCGAAAGGCTCAAAAGTAAACCTTTAAGTCTTTCAACCAGTAATCCAGAAGCTGAACGGATCTTTCATGAGGATACTAGACACTGGTCTGAAGTTGTTACAAATATCTACATAGGAGGCCTTGGCGTAAACTGGTCAAGTGTGAGGAATGTAATGGATATGAATGCTGGTTATGGCGGGTTAGTTATTAGCTTATTTGTACTTAACATGTTTCTCTTGGCAAGTAACCGACTTGAGTTATTTTAGGAGTAGATTATTATCAAGTTATTTAGTAGATAATCTTTGTGTATATCCTTTATTCAAATCATGGTTGTATTATGCCTATATAAAGGGCTCTTATTTATCAATAATAATCATCAAACAATTTACAACCATAATAACTTTCATGGTATCAGGCCTAATCGGTTCTGATCACCTCTGATTTTCTTTTCTTTTTCGTTTTTTTACCCCACCCGGATTCGTTCGGCGTCGTCTCAATGACGAAAGAAAACATACCTGACTCATCGACCAAACCGGTTTCCTTACATCCAGCTTATTCCGTGTCGAATATTCAATCTAAGATCCGAACTTTGGACGGTTCAAAGGTGACGTATTCGGCATGGGTTAAACTGTTCCGCCTTCATGCTGTCGCATACAAGGTTGAAACCCACATCGATGATATCCCACCGCCCGCACCCACATCCCCTGAATACGCCCAGTGGAAGGAACTTGACGCATTGGTCCTTCAGTGGATCTACAGTACCGTTTCGGATAATATCCTGAAACGCCTTATGGACACAACTGTAGCACGTGCAGCGTGGTTGAAGCTCGAGAAACAGTTCCTGAGCAACAAGAAAGCTCGCGCTGCGGCGCTTGAGACAAAATTCTGCAATCTGACTTTGACAGCTTGCTCGTCGGTTGAAGACTACTGTCAACAATTATCCGATTTAGCAAATCAATTGGCTGATGTGGACCAGCCCGTTTCTGACTCCAGGCTCGTTCTCCAATTAGTCCGGGGGCTTCCAGCAGAATTCAATACTACTGCCTCGCTGATTAATCAGCAAGGCGTTGATTGGGACCAAGCCATCACGATGCTCAATGATGAGGTCATTCGAATCGAAGCTCAAAAGGGCCACGCAAACACTGTTTTGGCTGCCACCTCAGCACCGGCGCCGTCTGACTCCTCTACAGCGAACCCTCCTCCCACCTCTGATGGTTCGTACAATCGCCGAGGCACACGCGGCCGAGGTGGTTCTTCCAACCGTCGGGGTAGGGGACGCGGGAGATCACAGACCCAAAACCCTTGGTCGTTTTACCCTGGACAGCAACCTGCTTACCCTAATTGGGCTTGGTGGGCACCGCCGCCTTGCCCATATCCGACACAGTCGAACTCTCAGCCATGGAGCAACAATAATCAGCAGGTTCAACCTCCACAGGTTCAATATGCCGGGTTTTCTCCAGCAACCGGGTTCTCTTCAGCAGCTTGTGCACCGCCTGGTTTCTCCCAACCTGTTTACAACCCTCTTTGCCCCACTGATTTACAAGCTGCTATGGCTAATATGCAGGTTACTTCCTCTAATACGGGTTGGAATTCTGATGTTATGGATACAGGTGCTGAGTCCCACGTCACCAAGGACAAAGGTAAAATTATTATCCCTGATTCTAATCCTGTTTGTCGTAATATTTTGGTAGGCAATGGCATGTATTTACCGATTCACGGATCAGGTACGGGTTTTCACCCACTACCCAACCGAACCTATATACTCCCACATATCCTTTATAGCCCGCAAATAATTAAAAATCTTATTTCCGTTCGACGTTTTTCTCGTGATAATCAAGTGTCTGTCGAGTTTGACCCGTTTGGTTTTTCTTTGAAGGACCTCAAAACTAGGAAGCATCTTTCTCGTCACGACAGTACCGGGCCTCTTTACACGTTCACGCCACCTCAGTTGCCACCTCAAGCTACGTTTATTGCCTCCCATCACCTTCCTTGGCATGATCGTTTAGGACATCCCGGGGCGCAAGTTCTAGATATTTTAAATCGTAATTTTAATTTTCAATGTAATAAGGACAAAAGTCAAACTCTTTGCAATTCTTGTCAAATTTCGAATAATAAACGTTTGCCTTTTTATTCATCTAATACGTTTACTTTTGCTCCTTTTGATATTATACATTGCGATTTATGGACTTCGCCAATCACGAGTAAAACAGGATATAAGTACTATATGGTGCTAATTGACAATTTCTCACACTTCGTGTGGGTTTACCCCCTAAAATACAAATCCGAAACTTTTCCCACCTTTACTAAATTCCATCAATTAATCCTTACCCAATTTAACCGGAAAATTAAAACCTTCCAATGTGACTTAGGGGGTGAATTTGACAATTTAGCATTTAAAACTTTTGCCCAACAAAACGGTTTACTTTTCCGTTTTTCCTGCCCACACACATCCTCTCAAAATGGAAGGGCCGAGCGTATGATTCGACGCTTGAATGATATCATTCGGGCTATCTTAATTCACGCGAATCTACCTCCTTCTTTTTGGGTTGACGCCCTACACACAGCCACTTACCTACACAATATCTTACCCACTAAACGTTTAAATTTTTACACACCTACCTTTGTCCTTTACCTTCGTCACCCAGCTTACGAACACTTACGAGTGTTCGGATGTGCTTGTTACCCGAACACATCCGCCACCCAACCCCATAAATTGCACCATAGGTCCATGCGTTGCATATTTCTCGGATATCCTCCCGATTTCCGTGGCTACCGTTGCCTGGATCCTACCACAGGCAAGGTACACATCTCACGCCATGTGACTTTCGATGAGCATGTGTTCCCTTACACACTTCCTCATCCGCCCACCTCATATAATTTTTTGGACGACACCTTGCCCACAGGCTTCACATTCCATCGGCCTGTTACACAGCCCATTACCCCACTCGTCCATCATCCTGTCACCGCACCATACCCTTTCACTTATTCACGCCGGCCCAAACCTGTCCCACCCGTGACAGCCCATCCCACCTGCCCAGTCCAACAACCTGGCCCATCACACCCTCAATCTCCTACGGCTCCCTCACCAGCCCACAACCAGCCCACACCAGCCCAAACCCAGCTAACCCATACGGTCACCAACCAACACCCTATGACGACCCGTTCCAAATCCCGAACCACCCATCCCGCCATTCACAACACCTTATCTATCTCACCCGTTCCTACCTCTTATGCCAAAGCCCTAACTGATCCAAATTGGTTGCATGCCATGCAAACCGAGTTTACGGCATTACAGGCTTGGTTTAAAAAAGCGCGCCTCAGGCGCGCTTTAAGCGTTTGAGGCGCGAGGCTCCAAGAAAAACGCTTTTTTTGCCAAAAAGCGCTGAACTACATGAGGCGCCGCCTCGGGCGCTTGAGGCGCGCGCTACAGTAGCGCTACAGTAGCGCCTCAGCCAAAAAAAACTTTTAAAGTGCTTTATTTGGCCCGCTACAGTAGTGCCTCGTCGTTTTTATGTTTTGAATATGTTTTTTAAGTGTTCAAGTGTGTTTTATAATCATGTTTTTGTGCTCATGATTGATTAACATGTAGAAAATGTCATATTGACATATATAAATATTTTTTTTATAATTTTTTTAATGCTATACGTGAAGCTCTCGCCTCGCGCTTTAAGCCCCGCGCTTCAGATTTTGGACCCAAAACGCCTCGGAGCGCCTCGCGCGTTTTTAAACCAAGATTACAGGAAAACGAAACATGGGAACTGGTTCCCCGCCCAAGTGACCATCCCGTTATCCGCTGCATGTGGTTGTTTAGACACAAATTTAAGTCGGATGGATCTTTGGAACGTTACAAGGCTAGGTTGGTGGTAAATGGAAATTCCCAAACTGTTGGTGTGGATTGTGATGAAACGTTTAGTCCTGTGGTTAAACCGGCCACTATTCGTACAGTTTTGTCCTTGGTCGTTTCACGTTCTTGGCCAATTCATCAACTAGACGTCAAGAATGCCTTTTTACACGGGGACCTACAAGAGACGGTGTTTATGCATCAACCACCCGGTTTTTACAATCAACGGTTTCCTAATTATGTATGTCGACTGAAGAAATCATTGTACGGACTCAAACAGGCACCAAGGGCGTGGTACACTCGTTTTGCCCAATTTATTACTTCTAAGGGGTTTCGCAGTAGCACCTGCGATCAGTCTTTGTTTATTTATTACCAGGACCCGTCCAATATTGCTTATTTATTGTTATACGTTGATGATATAGTCTTGACCGCCTCTAATGACCGTCTTTTGAACAACATTATTGGCACGCTTTCGAAGGAATTTGCCATGACAGATTTGGGTCGCCTACATCATTTCTTGGGGATTAAAGTCACTCAACAGAAGCACGGGATTTTTTTGTCACAGGCACAATACGCCAAGGACATACTCGCTCGCGCTTCTATGTCCTCGTGCAAACCGTGCTCCACACCGGTTGATCTTTCATCTAAACTTAGTGCTACGGATGGCCAATTATTTTCGGATCCGACTCTATATCGCAGTTTGGCAGGGGCCTTGCAATATTTAACGTTTACACGTCCGGATTTGTCTTATGCAGTTCAGCAGGTTTGTCTCTTCATGCATGAGCCTCGGGATCCACACTTTGCGTTTATGAAACGTATCATCAGATATCTGCAAGGGACACTTGATTACGGTTTAAAGATAGTTCGGTCGAATTCTCATGATTTGGTGGCCTACTCTGATGCTGATTGGGGCGGTTGCCCAGATTCCAGACGCTCCACATCAGGCTATTGTGTTTTCCTTGGTGACAACCTTATTTCTTGGTCCGCAAAACGTCAGCCTACTGTTTCACGCTCTAGTGCCGAAGCTGAGTATCGGGGAGTTGCTAATGCAGTTGCAGAAACGACTTGGATTCGTAATCTACTGTTTGAATTAAACACACCTTTATCTCGTGCATCTATCGTTTTTTGTGACAATGTTTCAGCGGTCTATTTGTCAAATAATCCAGTTCAACATCAAAGGACTAAACACATAGAGATCGACATACACTTCGTCCGAGAGAAGGTTCGTCTTGGGCACATCAGGGTTCTTCACGTGCCCTCCTCTATGCAATATGCGGATATATTTACTAAAGGATTATCTCGTGAGCTATTCCAAACTTTTCGGTCCAGCTTGAGCGTCGGTCCTCCGCCCGCTCAAACTGAGGGGGTGTCTTAGCAAGTAACCGACTTGAGTTATTTTAGGAGTAGATTATTATCAAGTTATTTAGTAGATAATCTTTGTGTATATCCTTTATTCAAATCATGGTTGTATTATGCCTATATAAAGGGCTCTTATTTATCAATAATAATCATCAAACAATTTACAACCATAATAACTTTCAGTTTCTTTAGTAACATGTCAAAACGAGTTTGAGTTGAAACGGGTCATTTTTCTGAGTTGAAACAGATGGGATTCGATTGATTTGACACACACTTTTTTGGTTCATTTTTTGATAAATAAGCTAACATGTTAAACGATGATTACAAACTCAGTATTGTAGCAACAAAAATTTAAATCTTTGAATAAAACAAATTAGGTGGTTGTATGCATTGAAACCGGACTTTGGGCGACTTCCAAGCAGTTTGACCCATCCCCCTTCTAGCCGTTTTTTTGTTTGACCAATTTAAGATTAAAAAAAAAAAACTCTAAGTCAACCCGTTCATAAGTAAATTGGTTGAATATGCCATCACTGAATTGTGACATCTGAAATATATTAATTTGTTATCAGGTTTGCTGCTGCTTTGACTGATCTTCCCCTATGGGTGATGAATGTTGTTCCTGTTAATGGACCAGATACATTGCCTGCAATTTTTGACAGAGGGCTGATTGGTATATACCATGACTGGTGTGAATCACTTAGTACGTATCCTAGAACTTACGATCTTCTACATTCCAGCTTCCTTTTCGGCAACTTAACCCAGAGGTATAATCGCTACCCTTATATCTCTTTAAATATCCCAATGTTTAAACATCTGTTGTGGTTTGTATCAAGAATTTGGGCTCTGGTAACGATTTTGCAGGTGTGACATGTTGGATGGTGCAGTTGAAATGGATCGCGTATTAAGACCAGGTGGAGTTGTGATAGTTGAAGATACCATAGAAATGTTAAAAAAGCTGAAACATATTTTGCGGTCACTTCATTGGTCGACCACAATACATCACCAACGATTCCTCGTTGGTAAGAAAGGTTTTTGGCGTCCACAAACAGAAGGGTAAACAAAATTTTCCAAATTGGTTTCATGTATCATCTAGTTTTCTTTTTATAAATTTATAGAGCAGGTATAGTAATAAACCTTGATGCTCGAAAGAAAAACAGAACCCAGAACAGTTATTTAAAATATATTTATTTGAAATGTCAGTCAAATTTTACCACCAATGTAAATTTGTTGTCATACATAGCTCTGCCACAGGGTCTTTTTTTGGTTCAAAAAACTTGGAGTTTTGGACAGATATCTCATGCAAGTAAAAACCTCAGTAGCTAAAGACTGAGATGTTTATGTTTATATTGTTTGATATTGCTTTTTCATATATATTCTTTTTATATAATAGGGATTTGTGGAAAATTTGGCTATATAATGGGTTGGCATATAAAGGAATTGACTGTTAATAGACCCACTGGCTAATTCAGGAATGATTTTGAGGGGGTTTCTTTCGTAGATTTTCACTGATTTTCCCAATTTTTTTTAACTTTTCCACTAAAATTTTCAACTTTTTTTCAAATCGAGGGAGTTTCTGGGAATCTCCGGATCCGCCACTGTATGGACTTTATGGGTTGGGTCTGTTAGGATATAAAGGAATTAAAGATGAATATAATATAAACTAGGGGTGTAGCCGAGCCCGAGCCTGACTGGGCTCGAGCTCGGCTCGTGATGGTTTTATGAAGCTCGAGCTCGGCTCGCGAGTGTTATTAAATGGGCCTATGAAATAAGGACTTGGGCTTTGAAGATGTGGGCTATAAATTATAGAGGTGAGCAAATCGGATTTTTTTGCCAAACCGATTTCGGTTCCAAACCGGTTCGGTTTTGGACTGGTTTTGTCGATTCGTAAGACCGGTTTCGGTTCGGTTTCGGTTTGTTTCGGTTTCGGTTCTTAATCGGTTCTTTCGCGCACATTTTTTTTTAAAAGGCAACACAAAATTTTATTTTTTTTTACATAAAGTTTAACTTTTATTGATTTTTATAATTTTTTAAGGTGTATGGGTATATATTTGTATGTGTGGAAGCTTTCTTGTATAATTTTATTATATATAATTTTTTTAAACATAAAATTCAGTTTTTTTTATTAAAAAATACCGGTTTTTCGTACCGGTTTTTGGGAACCGGTTCCCAAACCGGTTTGAGTTAAAACCGGTTCGGTTCGGTTTTTCTATTGGGGATGGGGAACCGATCCTAGAACCGCCGGTTCTTGTAGAAACCGGACCGGTTCGTGTAGGAACCGGTTTTTGGACGAACCGGTTCGGTTCGTGCGGTTTCGGTTCCCAAACCGGTTTTTTTGCTCACCCCTAATAAATTATAAGAAATATATATATAACTTATAATTATGTTTGGGCTCGTTTAGACTCGCGAGCCCAATCGAGTTTTGTATATAGGGCTCGAGCTCGGGCTCGATAACTAAACGAGCCATATTTCAGGCTCGAGCTCGGGCTCGTTAAGGCTCGGCTCGTTCGAGCTTTTTACCGAGCCGATCCCGGGTAGCTCTCGAGCCGCTACATGTCATTTACACCCCTAATATAAACAAATTAATGCATGAATGGATGAATATGGTGCGTAGCAATCTCTATATTGATGGATGCTAGTTTAAGAGGGTTATGGAAACAAGTTTCAAAGACAAAAACGAATCTAGAAGGTGTAGCATATTGAATGTTTTTTTTCCTCAGCCAATTGAAAATTAAATATTCGAATATTCTCTAAACCAAACTCTATCTAAATAATCGCGGGTTATTCTTTATTAATTCAGTATAGGCTTCACGTCACATAATACGTGTTAGATTAACGTTGTGTATGTGTATTAGAGCATCTATAATAGGGATTTAGGTACAAATGTGACGAGAAAATGTAACATCCTTATGAAGGATGGAACGGAGAGAAACAAGTCATTAGATAAGAGGATCTTGCCATTGGGGTTGGTGGCCCAATGGTAGAAGCAAAACTTCTAGAAACATCTAAGGAAGAGGTCATGGGTTCAAGTCCCACAAGAAGTAGAAATTTGTCATTCAAAAAAAAAAAAAAAAAAAAAAAAAAGGATCTTTTTGCTTCAATGTTGGAGCAAGTCCAAAATTCAGACCCGTCACCCAAGCACGTCACATAATTTTAGACTTCTACCTTTGTTAATTAGTACTATATTCCTATGGTAGGAAAATATCGGCTTACATAGATGCGGCGTTGTTGAGGGTTTTCCCAAGCAAAAGCAAAGGTCTAGCTAGCCATATACTAAACAATACCATTTTTCTCATAAATTTTAACAGATTTAATTTTTAATTGTTACTAGTGGTAATCAAAAGACCTTGAATGCATAACAGTAACCAAGCTTCAAGAAATTGAGGTTGTATCAACTTATATATAGACAAAGAACCACTATATCATATTAAGGAATAAGTTGGTTAAGTTGCAACTTCATACCCCATTGTTTGAGAAACTTTTAAAGGTGCTGCTTCTCTATTACACTTGGCATTTAAGTTTGCTTCTCTACTGATCAACACCTCCACCGTATCCTTGTTGTCGCCAACCACTAGCATATGCAGCGAAGTTCGCCCCCCCAACCACTTGTATGTTCTAAACCAAAACCAAACTCAACCAGTAACATAATGTGGTCTTTTATGGCTGCCAGGTGAAAATAGTTGTCAAACCACACTGATCTTGAAAATTCATATTTGCATCTGTCTCAAGCAAGGATTCTACGGATTCTTTCGGGCGAAAATCGGAATACTTGTCACAAATAAAAAGGGAAGGAGCCAATAATCGTATACAATACTTTTATTGATCACTTAGAGATGAATAAAAAAATGTCGAGTTTATATTTTTGTATCATGATTTTTGAATCTTATAAATTATAGCATGTAAGATTTTATCCGAGCTCCAACTCAACTTGAGTTCGTTTGAGTTTATTATTAAGTTAACTAATTATTAAAAAATAAGGAATAATTTAATCAAAATCATATGATTTTTACTTTGCATAAAACTTTTCTCATTCTTTTTTTTTTTTGAACGATCAACTAAAGTATTGCCGGGTACTCTGTACGCGGTCCCCAATGGCCGAAAGGGGCCCCAGACGGCCTCTAGTCCGTACGGACAGAGCCCTTCGGCCCACCCGTCTCCTGTTCCAGGGAAAACCCGGCCCACAAACCCGCCCGAAGGCACGACGGTAGTGAACCGATAAAACTTGGAGGGATCAAGAGTCGAACCCATGACCACAAGGGTCAAGGGGTCTCTTCATCACTTCCCAACCACCTACCCCACCACAAGGGTGGGGGTATCCATCACATGCCTCCCGTGGGAATCGAACCCAGCTCCCCGAAAGAGAGAACCGGTCCTTTTACCACTTGGCCACATGATTAGGATACCCATTTTCTCGTATCTAATTTTGTTACTTGCAAATTACGTAAAGATAGCAATCACTCACATTCTATAAGTTAATTTAAAAATTGGTTTGTGTTTAATAAGTCCTTCCTTATTATGTGAATTTTCGATCACGCGTGTTTACACAAAGTGAATTAGTAACGCACCGAGTTTGAATTACATATGAGTTGAATATGTAGGATAACTAACATGGTGTTGATTACATTAGCCTGATATATGCAAAGTAGTTTGGTACATAGTGTAAGCTCATGTTCATACATAACCATTTAATTTATTAGATTTGGTGAGTTAAATTGCATCAAGCTTCTAAAATATGTAGAGTAACCCATTATAAATTTGCTTAAGTGAACTGATTGTATGGTTTGTAAAGATTCTAAACCAGAAAACAAAGTGACTTGAACACGTTGATACATGTGGCACATGATCATGTGCTAATGGTTACATAACACCAATAAGATTTCCACAAAAATCTAGGGTCCAAATCACATACATGTGTCCTTTCTAAAAGGGCACTGATTGAAATTATGTAGCATGACTATGTCAAGGAAATCTACATAGGCAGGCATGTCCATTGCTACCAATAAATGCAAAATTTTCATTAAAAATAATAAAAATACATGGCGATGTAGCATAGGGTTAGGATCAAATACACAGTGAAAGAAAAATAGGAAGTCGTAGGAAAGGCATTAAACGGACTCCGATTGAACTCATTCAAGCGGCATTGGAACCGTCTTATCGAACCCTACGACGTTAGTTTTTAGGTCTTCGTTTTTTGAGATTTTAGCTTGTAGTTTTTAGAATATGCGTTATATCATTGTGTCGTTTATGTATCATTGTGTCATTTTTTTTTCAATTCATTGTGTCTTTTTTCTTCATCATTGTTTTATATTTTTTTGGCACTGTGTTATATTTTGTGGCTCATTGTGTCATATTTCATGATCTATTGTGTTTTTTGAATCCTTCTCACCCTTCTAATATTTCATGTAGCCTATTGTGCCATAATAAATGTTCCAAAACAAGATTTTTAGATCATGAATATTTGTGGTGAGATCGCATTGCCGTGTATCCTATTCAACACAGGAAAATGTTGTGTTTTCTAAATGTTATAGTTTGGTTTTGTAATCCCACCCCCTAATGTATTTATTTAAATTTGACAATACAATTGATGGCCGGTTTGCTAAATTGTTTGCAATGGACGAGACAATAAGTCACAATGTACGTCAAAGTAATTGTTACGTATATAAGAGGAATGCAACATGTGGTTCTTGTAAAAAATTTAACCAAAATTAAAAATAAAATAAACGAATACTAATAAAATTATAATCACTTTTAATATAATTACTATTCATCATCCTTCTTTTTATTTTGTATATACTAGCAGGAACTCGCGCGTTGCAGCGGGGTTAGCTAAGTTGCGAGTGTTTTGATTTGGTTGTCAGATTGTGGTTGTGCTATGTTAGAAAGAGACACCAATGATACATACTATGTTGTAGGAGTGAGTAAACCTTAACCGTTAACCGAAATTTGGTTGTCGAAGTGTGGTTGTGTGTAGTATTCGGCATATGTAATAATAAGGAAAGGGAAGATCACAACGCAAGTAATAGATGAGATTATAAATAAGTATTTTTGTACACGATTCAAGTCATTAGGAACACCCTACACAATTTCTTCACCATTTTCATTTTTTATTAACGTAAATGAAATGGATATTGGGTAAAAAGTCAAATGGTCAGGTCTCTATTAGCACGAGGGATTTCAACTGCAAAACAAGTTAACTATAAGATTAAGAAAAGATTGAAAACATTAAGAAATATGTCAATTACAAAAAATTATATTAAACTAATAATGTACCTGGAAGAAGCTGGTTATGACCAGCATGCAGTCTAGCCAATACTCCAAGAGGAGGTGCAATGTTATATGTAGCAGGCTCAGTCTGCTGATAGTTGTCTCTTTGATCAGCAAAATTGTCGTATGCATCCGGCCCACCAACAATAGCACGGTTAGAAGAATTCGGTTGCTTGCTTTTCAGCTATACCATGCTATTGGGTTGTCTCCAAGAATATAGTCCACCTACAAAACATTCATAAACACTACAAAAGTAAAGATGTTGATTATTACATTAATGTTTTCAAATAGCCTAAGCCCATGTTTTGGGTCCCCATGTATCGACTTCCCCGAAATCATCGCATTCCAACACACTGAATTCCTAACCGACATTCTATCAAAAATAACCTGACCAACATCCGGTCTCCCACACTTACAATACATATGGATTAAAGTCATGCCAATAATCAAACTCACATTCACCGACATCCGAATCATCGCTCCATGAACAGACCTCCCATCTTTCAACCTACACGACCTCCCATAAGCCGTAACCACACAAACAAACCTTGTAAAACACCCTAACATATAGCATTTAAACATCAAAGGAGTTCCAGAGCAATTAAAATTAACTAACATCATCAAAAATCAAACAAAATGGATACCAAATTAGAGGGAGGAAGAAGGGGACCTGATATCTTCATCCAATCGATTCTTGAGGCTGTTCAATTTGTAACCCTCTTGTGTTCAATTCTTGAGAGATGAGTATAAATTGTTTTTATTTTTGGTGTAGCCGCTATATTGAGTTGAGTTGTAACGTGCTATAAAGGGTCATAACGTCTTGTAACGGTTTGGGAGTCTATGCTTATATTTTGTGATTATTATTTGGATGGATCATAACGGATCATATGTTTTTTTTTTTTTGAAAGGCAAATTTCTACTCCTTATGGGATTTGAACCCATGACCTCCCCAACTTAGGTGTTCATAGAAGCTTTGCTTCTACCATTAGGCCACCAACCCCAATGGCATAACGGATCATATGCGATGAATGAGCTATGATTAGGGCTGCAAACGGGCCGAACGAACACGAACAAGGCCTTGTTCGTGTTCGTTTGTTAAGGAAATTATGTGTTACGAACAGTTCATGAACACTTACCGAACGAGATTTTTTGTTCGTGTTCGTTTGTTAAGAAAACACTAGTGTTTGTGTTCGTTTGTGTTCGTTTTGTTCATGAACGCACACGAACACAAACAAGTGTTCATGAACGGAAACAAACACAAAGAGACATATTAACTTTCGAATAAAATCGAATTCACATATATTAACAAATTAACTAGGGGGCTGTTTGGTTGATTAAGTGCTGAATCATTAAGAGGTCTGAATGGTTAAGAGGCTCTGAATGATTAAGTGCTAAATGATTCAGCTATTCACAAAGTCTGAATTGTTCAACTCTTAATCATTTCATTCAGAGTCTTTTTTTTTAAGTTGAAACAAACAGTCTGAATGCTGAACTATTCAGAGCTAAATGGTTCAACAGGCCCTAGATCTACCCAATATAACCTAATTATACAAATATACTTAGTACTTAACATAATATTGGTAAACATAATAAAGTAATGTCTCAAATAAACTAAGCTCGCATCTTTAACATGAAGTCTTCATTAATGATTTATTTAATGATTATACTAAAAACAGGGTTTATTCATCTCATATATACCTATATATTTACCTCACATAAAGTATTTATTTGAGTAAAAGAAATAAAAATAAAAGAATATAGAAAAATATAAAAATTAGAAACTCTATTAAACTATCGAACACGTTACCGAACGTTCGCGAACATAAACGAACGAACGAGGCCTCTGTTTATGTTCGTTCATTTATTAGACGAACAAACACAAACAAACTTCCCACTGAACGATGAATTGTTCGCTGAAAATTCCGTTCGTTTGCAGCCCTAGCTATAGTAGGTATAAAAAAAGTTATGTTTGCTCTTAATGGATCATAATATTGGGCTCAAATGTGGAGGCTTACAGGGGCAGCATAGGTTGGGCTAAACTTATGGTTAATCTTAGATTAGTCTTTTTAAATACCATTCATATGTACTTGTAATTCCTTGTGCACAAGTAATAACTAGTGAGTTAGCCCGCGCGATGCGGCGGGTGTCACCAAAGTGTTTTCTAACTTGATATGTCTTAAACGCTAATTATATTTGGGTACCACGACCACCACTACTATATCTAAATATTATGATACTAAATTTAAATAATATTTACTTATAAAAATATTAATATTATCATATACAAACATTTAATATTACTAGCAGGAACTCGCGCGTTGCTGCGAGGCTGTACTGTATTTGACGGTTGTGTTTGGTCAATCATGTTGTTGGTGTTGTACATTATACAAACATATTGATAATGTGTAAT
Source organism: Ambrosia trifida (assembly GCA_028751855.1). Lineage (NCBI taxonomy): Eukaryota > Viridiplantae > Streptophyta > Magnoliopsida > Asterales > Asteraceae > Ambrosia > Ambrosia trifida. The sequence goes on along the minus strand of CM054123.1, from coordinate 91,799,203 downwards.
ATATGATCAGATGGTGTACAATTTTAGTAGGAAATAGATGCAGACATTGTAGTATAGTAAGATGAAGCTTGTAATAAATACCATGTGATGTAAAAGTAACTCAAAGTGTGAAACGTAGAGAATACTGTAGAGTTTCTAAACACAAAAAAAAAAAAAAAAAAAAAAAAACATAAGTGAAGAATAGTGATTAAAAGAAATAGTTCTGCACACAATATATATAATGGAAAACATTTGATATTGAAAGCATGTGTTAGATGCAAAAACTTTAAATCTAGAAGTCATCATGTTTTCTTGTTTAACATTTATTTTGGTTTTGAGGAAACCAAGACAATTTTTGTTTTGATTTTTTTGTAATATTTTGTTTTTAGGTTTTTTTATTTGTGTTATTATTTACTATCTCGTCTACATTATCATTCAAAATTTGTGTGTCCCTCGCCATGAAGCGTGGTGGGTCACTTCTATTTGCATTAATTGTAGTATAGATAAGATAAAATAATCAAATAGTTATTTTATGTAAAGTGACTTTTGTGGTGTAGACCCTATCAACCAAATGTATTAAAAACTTTAATGACTTGAAGCACCAACTATTTGTCTACCCTAACTTACTCTTTGTTTTTTTTACTCTTTCAATAATCTACTCAACACACACACACAACACAATACACACATACATGCAGTACGCACACACGCAATACACAAATCACATAACCGTACCCAAATCAAGATTACTCACGCCATACACACACACCAAACAACAAACATCGACTCGAGAAGGGGCGGTAAGTCTAGCTCACAGAAGCAAGGTTATGCGGCTATGACAAAGCTTATCTATTAGGCGAAGTGTGGCGACAGTCCATTATTGTGTGGACTGAACAAAGAACTTTGGGAGACCCAACTGTTTAAGAACACCTTATGATATATTATCGGTTACGAAGACAAATGATTATTGATGTAATCATCAATTCTAATCATGGTCGTCGGATACAAAACGGGGAAAGCGGACGATTTCATCGCCAAACTTGCTTCTGGTGTAAAAAAACCTAATGTCCCAAAGTTAAACTAATCAATTCTAATCATGGTCGTTGGATACAAAACGGGGAATACGGATGATTTCATCGCCATTGCTTCTGGTGTAGGTTATGAACCAGCAGTGAAAGTGATGAACTACTCTTTCGATTATTAATGGACTTAAAAAACCCAATGTCCCAAAGTTAAACCAGTCTTCGAAAGAATTGATAATAAGTGTTCAATTATGTCTTTGTTTTCTAAATTATTTTGGAAATGTATAGTGAGAAAAATATATACTTTAGAAATCTTATATGATTTTTATTTGATTTAACATCTTATAAATTTACAATAATTTACATGTCTAATTTGGTACACATATCATTTGAATTTATTATAAATATATCATTTTTTTGAAAGGCGAATTTCTTATACCCTGTGAGACTTGAACTCAAGACCTCACACTTTTAGTGTATTAAAAATATATCATTTGAATTATTATCATAATTTATTTAACTTAAAAGGCATAAGTTAATTATTGTATTTAATTACCACAAAATTATTTAATAGTTGCATTAAATTTGTCTTGTTAATATAATAAAATTACAATTTTGCCCATATAGGTGATTATGAAATGACTTCAATGCCCGTCCAGAACCCACTATATAGTAGTATAAATATATACACAATTACACACACTAGGCGTTAGATCTAATAAACATCTTTTTATTTGTCACCAAAAAAGTTACACAGCCTCATTTTCTTATATCTAAATCTATACTACTATATAGCGTATTTAGAACGGGCAACATCATCATTTTATATTCATTTATATGGGCAAAAATATAATTTCATTAAATTGGTAAAACAAATTTAATACAAGTCAAATTTCATTTATAATCTATTTTTTTTATAAATTTTGTTTTTTGTTTTTGATATATATATCATTGATGCATTTTCTAAGACAATTGTTTTTTAATTTGACAAAATTACAAAAGTCATCCTTTATGTTTATAGCGAATTGTAAACCATGTCCTTTGACATTAACTCAGTTAACTTTTCTTGTTAAATATGGCCAAGTGGACCCCATGTGAGAGTAGATTAGTCTTTTTACCCATTTATCGTAAAAAAATCTTTTAATACATAAAACTATATACACACACAACTCTCTCTTTTCTCACTCTGAAGTTTAATCTTTCCCTCACTCTTTGCCAACCGACACTATCACTAGGGCTGTAAACAAACCAAACATTTGGCGAACAGTTTGTGAACTATTTGGCGGGAAGTTCGTTTGTTTATGTTCATGAACGTTTGGTAACGTGCTTGTGTATGTTTGTTTTTGTTTAATAGTTCATTAGGGTTTTTAATTTTTTATATATAATTTAAGTATTTCAAATTTTCCAATGGTAGATTATTTAACATTATTAGTGTATCTCATGTTAATATTACTTTAACTATTTTAATTAACTATTATTTTTGGTAGATTAAACGAAGATTTCAAGTTTAATATGATACCTTTGTGTTTTTATAAGAGATTATGCGATCAAGATTATGTCACGTATATTTGGGTAATTGGATTAGTATATTCTGGGAGGACAATGTTAGCGATGAAAAATGCGAATTTTCAAAATTTAATGTGTTAGTTTGTGCTCGATTTTGTTCAGTAATGCCTATTTGTGTTCGTTTACATTCATTTGTGTTTGCGTTCGTTTTTGTCCGACACCTAAATTTAGCAAATAAATACAAGCGAACACGAACAAAAATCTCGTTCGGTAAGTGTTCATGAACAGTTCGTGAACACGTTATTTTCTTAACAAACGAACACGAACAAAAAATCTCGTTTGGTAAGCGTTCGTGAACAGTTCGCGAACACGTTAATTCATTAACAAACGAACACGAACAAGACCTTGTTTGCGTTCGTTTGGTTCGTTTACAGCCCTAACTATCACCCACCACCACTATACCCTTACATGAGGTCCCCTTGGTCATATTTTAACGAAAAAATAACTGGGTTAGGGTAAAAGGACGCAACATATAAGGGTCTGTAAATACTAAGTACGTTTTCTGTAATTTATATTTTTAAAGGACATGATTTGCAACCCGCTATAAACATAAAGGACGATTTTTGTAATTTACTCTTTTAATTTTTAAGACGCTCATTAACTATGTATTCACACACATCTATGTCGGTTCACCTCATTTCCAGTGTCTCCTCATTGCATAAATAACTATTCACCTCCTTTCCATCAACACACCCTTTAAACCACCATTGAGTGTGACTGATCACATCTTCAATCACTTTGCTTCTTTCAATATCCCTAATTGGTTTTAACCGGAATTTATTTTTCCCTTCCATTTACCAATTAAATCCTACTTTATAACCATCATAATTGCATCATGGTTTCTATATGGACAGAGTTGAGAAAAGATAAGCCGAATCACAGGTGATGTTCGTGTGTCCACAGCCGGTGGTTGAATTTGGAGGTCCTACGAACCAAATTTTTGGATTGCAATAAGAACACATTAACCGTGCGATAATTGCTTTGGGTTAGCTACTGTTTTCATGAAATCTTCTCTGTTTAGGGGGTTGTTTCTTTGTTACAACCCATATAGGGTTTGTAAATACTAAGTACGTTTTCTGTAATTTATGTTGTTAAATGGCATGATTTGCAACCCGCTATAAACATAAAGGACGATTTTTGTAATTTACTCTTTTAATTTTTAAGACGCTCATTAACTATGTACACACATACATCTATGTCGATTCACCTCCTTTCCAGTGTCTCCTCATTGCAGAAATAACTATTCACCTTCTTTCCATCAACACACCCTTTAAACCATAATTGAGTGCGACTAATCACATCTTCAATCACTATGCTTCTTTCGATATCCTTAATCGGTTTTAACCGGAATTTATTTTTCCCTTCCATTTACCAATTAAATCCTACTTTAAACCCTTCACAATAGCATCATGGTTTCTATATGGACGGAGTTGAGAAAAGATAAGCCGAATCACAGGTGATGTTCGTGTGTCCACAGCCGGTGGTTGAATTTGGAGGTCCTACGAACCAAATTTTTGGAGTGCAATAAGAACACATTAACCGTGCGATAATTGCTTTGGGTTAGCTAATGTTTTCATGAAATCTTCTCTGTTTAGGGGTTTGTTTCTTTGTTACAACCCATATAGCATATACTTTTTTTAAACAAAAAAAGTAATAGACAAGATATGGAGCAAAATATTGATTGTAAGTTTCTTAGTTAATTTATATCATATGTTTTGTTATTGTTAGTTATCGATGTTACCAACCATTTATATTATTGGGAATTAACAATTGAGTTTGGTTAGATAGAGGAATCAAATCTAAAATCTTTGTTTAACACATCATAAAATATGTTTAAAACTAAACGGAATTGTTTAAATTCAGATAAATAGCCTAACTGAAGATGTTCCTTTGGCGATTACTAAGTTAAGGCTAGGCAAATTCTTGATAGTAGAGGAATTCCTATTGTTGAAGTTGATTTGTGTACTATTCTTAGTAATAAAGGAATTTTTAGAGCTTCTGCTCCAAGTGGTGCTTTTTTAGAATGTAAGTTCTCTAATATTTTGTGATTTAAAATAGTTAATTATGTCTGTTAGTAGTGGTTGGAGTAATGTTTTCGAGTTATACACGTTAGCAAACTTGGTTAAAAATTAAGAATTAGTAACTTTCGTTGAAATGTAAGATGATATTGTGCTTTTATTATTTACTTAATTACTTGCAACATATAAGGAGTCGCCCTGACAAACCAGTGGCCATAGATTTGACCGGATGTCTGACCACGTTAAAAAACATAAGGTGATTTTTATTACATTTTCTTTGATACTGCAGTTTATCTCCTCCCAAAAATAGCTAGAGTGCGAACTTCAGTTAGATAGAATTATAATTAGAATGATTTTTGTTGTTTAACTTTTGTACAATGACAATTAGGCCCTATTTGGTTGACCTCTTAACCACACCATACAGAGACAACCTCTGACTGAATCAGAGGTGGGTTTGTTTGGTTGGAAAAAACCAACCTCTTAATGGTTTGGTTCAGTGCTGAAGCATTCAGCATTGAGATGATGCTGAATGAAATAATACAAAAACATTGCCTTATTTGCCCATTTCTTCTTATCTTCCTCCTTCACCTTCACCTTCTCCATCTTCCTCCTCCTCTCCACACCCGCCGACGACCCCACCCATTTTACTGGTTCAACACTTGCCAAACAGCCTCTTAGTTAATGGATTTTGATTTTTTTTAACAAGTAAGGAATACGTTTATATTATGTTCACCAAAAGAGGATTGGCAACACCCGATGTTGTAAATTATAAATTGTCGACTCCACCGCAACGTGCGAGCTCACAATACAATATCCTGCCCGCATAAACAAATTTTGTACCAGAAACACACGTAGGGGCTCGAATGTAACATATTATTACTTAAGTGCTTTAACCAACCGGCATAGATTGTCACTTTACTTTCCACACCATTTAGACGGAGCTTCAAATCAAGCAGAAAACAAACAACGGGCCAATTAACCAAACAACGTGCAGTCCCGCTGCAACGCACGGACTCCTGCTAGTGTTAAAAATACAGGAAAATGTCTATCAACCAACTTTTGTTGTATTAAAGTTTACTTATCTAAAATGCAAATATTCTTCTATTTTTTTTTTTTCAAAAAAATCCTAATATTTACCTTAAAAACAATTTATTTTTTATTTATATATTTTCGGATGAAGAGAAAAGTATAACAATTCACTGGACATAGACAACATTTGATTTTAGAATTATGATGTAGCCGGACTTGTACTGGGTTTACTTAATTATTTTCTAAGCAAGGTTCACTTTTTCGGCCCCATACATCTTTTTAGTTTTTTGATTTCTTACGTTCCCTCCATGTGGATTTAAGTTTAAAATTTAACCTTTGTAATTAGTTAATTACTTTCAACATACAATGTATTTAATAAATTGGCTTGATTAAACGTCTTAAACTGGCGATTACGAGTTTTTGCTAAGAGTAAAACATGTGTATTCTAGATAAATTTGTTAAGTGTAATCATTCATTCAAGAGCGGGTGATCATACAGCCAATTCTTTTTGTTAATTAAGGCATTAAACATGGGCTTTGTCTAGCAGTTCTAGCTTTTAGAGTGTCGTGTATAGAATAATAGAAACAAATGTAACTTTTTTATTTGTAACTAACTGATTACCCTGGGAGGGTTTCGGGGTTGAAAAATCTAATTTTACGTGATAACCTATTGCAAATGGCTCAAGTTAACTAACCACAAAATCTCTCAATCATTGCATGTTCAAAGTATTCTAATCAGTAATAACTCATATTCCCTAATCTAAAACCTAATCAGTAATCATCTAAAGAATCACTTATGTAAGCTGCAACTATTAAAAAACTCATCACATCTCGCTAATTTCTCACATTCTAATGGCTCTTATAATTCCTAACCTAATCAACTAAACAAACACTTAAGTTGGATGTTGTAATCATTGCATCTTATTATGCCACGTGGCATAATCAAGAGATGGTTGAGGCCACCATTGAACGCCACGTAAGCAACTATCAATTCTTTCCGGGAGCGTCCCGAGGTTGAAAAATATAACCATTCTAATAATACTAATACTAATAGTAATAATTATTACTCTTGTAATTAAATAAATAAAAAAATAACCTTGCTATAAGGTGACACAATGTGTTGCAGTGTTGCGCGATTCTTTCTCCTAACTTCTCTTGACGAAGTATACCTAGTAAAATTCCAATGATAACATGGCGATTGGGCTGATTTTCAACATCGTAGATAAGAACCTGGTTTAAAAGAAAAAACATGATTAATGAATAACATGAACACTTTGTGTGTTTTTTTTCTGTATGAACAAAACCTCACAAAAAATAGTCGATTTTTCTCCGATTTTTATATAGGACTATGGTACTCGTTGGAAAGATAATAAAACGCTCGTTAATTTGGTGTAAATTTTTTCTTTAAAAAATCCCGTATATAAAAGATATAAACGTTTAAAAATTATGGGAGGAAACATGAGAGAGAAAATTTTAAATTTATTTTTAAATTCTTTTTTTTCTAAAATAACTCAATTTAATTTAGAGTTTTATGTTTATCTTTTTTTTTAATTAAAAAAAAATAGTTCAAAAACACTAAAATTTTTCAATTATGATGCCACGTGGCACTCTCAAAGGAAGATTGAGGCCTCCATTGCACGTCACATCAGCATATACGTTTTCTTTTATATATATAGATAGATTACTCGGTTTGAAAATTTATGGTTCTCACTTCTACCGTTATACTTATTAAAAGAAATTTGATAATCTAAGTTTACAAAACAATAATACGAATTTGTCAAGACTTAAAGTAGTAGCATATAATAAAAGTATTTTAGTGATGATAGATAAATCAAATTATTATATTATTGTGATATTTTAAATCGGTGTTTGGTGTTTGATATGAGTTTAAGAGACTGTTTGGTAGCTTCTTAATGATTATTTAGAAGCTACCTCTTAATGGTCCATAACCTCATAATAGTTAAGAGGTAACGTTAAGTCTGAATGGTTAAGAGACAACTATTAAGAAGTTACCTCTTAACCATTCATACTTAAAATTACATCTTAACCATTAAGAGACTATGAACTATTTAGAGGCTGCTTGATTTCGTAAACCTAAATAATAAAGAATAAGATTGAATTCACAAGACTAAAAATACCAAATCCCCTATGACTGGCGATTTTTTTGCCAAAATGGTGCTATAGTAGGATTTTTTTTTTGTACATTTGGAGGGTGTCAGCAGTGGACTTGTGCTTTTGGTGAAACCGCAAGACCATCTTGCGGTTTATGCTTTGACTAGGTGGGAGGAACTAGCACTTTTGGTGAGTAGGAGAGAGAAACCGCAAGATGAACTTGCGGTTTCCTTTTTAAATCATGCACTTTTGGTGAGTAGGAGAGAGAAACCGCAAGATGAACTTGCGGTTTCACCAAAAGGCAAAATTCTGATCTGACACCCCCAAATGCACAAAAATTCCATTTTGTAGCACTATTTTGGCAAAAAAATCTGTGACTGGCCACTTCCATCACTAACTAAAATAATATCTCCAGAATTTTGTGTTGAACTGTTCATGTGGAGATCGATTAGTTAAGACTTAAGACTTGAGAGATAAGGTTGAAGAATAGTTATTTGTGCCAAGTGTCAACCACAAACCACACGACAGATGGTAAACACTTTTGAGTGAATTACAACTTCCGTCCCTCAAGTATTTTCAAATGTGATTTGTGTCTTTAATAGTTCCAACTTTATTCCCAAGGACCCGTTTATTTATGTGTAGTGGTTAAGGAAAATGGGCGTGAAAGGGCATTTTCTCGCCCAATTCACACCCAAACACCGCCTTCTCTAGTGAATGGGGCTCTAAAGGGGCAGGCACGGGAAATTTTGCAGGGCAAGGGTCACTCCACCCTTCAATCATTTTCTTCCACGTCAGTTTGCAAGATTTTTTTATTATTTTCTTTTTTTAATTCAATTTTAATATACCAAATTTGTCACTTTTTTTTGCCCCTTTAGACCCCCATTCACTAGAGAGGGGTGGTGTTTGGGTGTGAATTGGACGCTAATTTTGCCCTTTCACACCCATTTCCCTTAACCACTATACATCTTCTAAGAATACAATCTTTTGTTACAAAGATTAAACATAAATGAGCTTTGTAAGACTCAAACACCTACACAACTTTATTGAAAAGAAACACCTCCATCAGTCATCACAAGATGTCCAAAAATGAGTTTTTCCACTAGACAAAAAATAATATAAAAAAAAATATTATCATTTAGCCTAAATTTGAAAAACAACAATTCAAAACTAGTGTACAAACAACCTAAAACGAAATATTCTTACCCACAATATTATTATTATTATTATTATTATCAATTATCATAAAAAATTCCGCTGCCCATGATCTCAGCTTCTTGGCAACTTCCAATCCCCACCCGCCAAAACACTCCCAACACTTATTATCAAACTCCAACATGATTACGACCTTTTATTAATATCCCTTAAAATTTCCATGTCCCCACCTCACCCATGACTCCGTCGTTAACTTCTATTCTACACACTCTCTTCCCTTATTATTATTATTATCATTCATCATTTCATCTAAGAAAAAACTCAATCCCTTCACAGCAGCACTCAACTCTTCATATTATCATTCACTTGAGCTTTTCTATCTCTTAATCTGTACGTTCATTACCTTGTTTTTTAACTTAACAAAACAACTTTGTTTTTTATAACTTTGTTAATAATAATAATAATTATTATTATTATTATAAAACGCGTTTTCATACTTTTATTTTAAAATTTTAATAATAATAATAATCATCATATTGATTCGGTCCATATTAGTTCACGTACAACTGTTATTTCCTTTTATTTGATTCCATTTTTTTTCATTTACTTTATCTTTACGCAATTGTTCATTTCCATGTTTTGGCTCCCTTGATTTGCAGTATAGAGAGTTGTTCCGAGTTGTTGTACTGAGTCAACTCAGTTGTCCAAGTGTTTGTAAATACATGATCATGAAGTTTGTTAGATTAGAGACTCATCGGTTGATGATCTTTATATCAATTGTTTGCTTTCTGTATCCGGATTTAAGTGATGGATTCTCTCTTAATGATGAAGGTATTATTATTATTATTATTGTTATTATTATTATTATTATTATTATTATTATTGTTATTGTTATTGTTATTGTTATTATTAATTTGTTATTGTTATTGTTATTATTAATTTGTTATTGTTATTGTTATTGTTATTGTTATTGTTAGACAAACTTTGTTATAATATTATCTATTAGTTTTGATGATATTAAGTTATTAACCTATGATTTGTGTGTGATGCAGGCTTTTCTTTGCTAAGGTTTAGAGACAGAGTTGTGAATGATCCGTTTGGCGCTTTGTCGAATTGGAAGGATGATCTCGAAGTGACTAATCCGTGTTCTTGGTTTGGTGTCGAATGCTCAAACGGACATGTTGTAGCTTTGTAAGTGTTTTAACATAAGTTCTAAAACTTGTTCACAAGTTTTATAACCTTTTGTTTGGCTAATTAAAGTTTATGACTTTATGTTATATCGATAGGAACTTGATTAATATGCGGCTTAAAGGAACGCTTGCTTCGGAGCTTGGAAATCTTGTTCACATAAAGTCTATGTATGAATTTTTTTAAAAAAAGTTATCTTTTTAATTGTATATGTGTGTCTAGTGTTTACATGAATCAAGGTTATGAAAGTTCTGTTTTATGCAGAGTTCTGCGGAACAATTCGTTCTATGGTATGATTCCTAAGAAGATCAAGAAATTGAAGAAGTTGAAGTTGTTGGATCTGAGGCACAATAATTTTGCTGACACCGACACGCTTTCATCTGAGTTTAAAGATAATCTATCCCCAAAGATTATGTAAGTATTAAGGAAGCTTAGCTTATTATTTATGATTTTAATTAATTTTATTCATCTAAGGCGTGTCGATTTCTTTGTTAAATAAATGTAGATTACTAGACAATAACCAGAATGTTGATGGCGTTTATCCTGAAGTTCAACAAGTTACTTTGTTACCTGAAGATCAGCAGAGACTGCGGTATGTCCTTGCGACTAAATCATAACTTTATTATTTTGTTTAATTTGCCCTTTACGACTGGATCTGTTGTCGTAGTTTAGGATGTTCTCTGAGAATATTGTTGTGTGAAACATGTATAGGTGTTCTGCATATAAGTTATAAAAACTTTTCAATCTTTCCAGCATGTGGCATATTTTCGATGAGCTATAACTGAAGACTTTCGTTTCGTTTCTTTTTTTTTTTTTTCTTGAATTTTTTGACAATAGCTGCTCTAGTGCTTTTCAGGAACATTGCTCAAACAAGAATCAAGTCCCACCGGAAACTGCTGCAAACAAACATAAATGAGAATATATTTGTTCATGACCCATCTCAGTTGACACCAGCACCTGCACCTACACCATCACCATCACCATCACCATCACCGTCGCCATCACCAACACCGTCTCCTTCCCCAACACCCTCAGCCATTCCAAATCGACCCTCGGCTCCTGCTCCTCCCACAGTCACTAGCTCGGCACCTTCCCTGCCTCCCCCAACATCCACTAGAAATAGTTCAAACTCAAACAATCATACCCCTATAATAGTAGGTGTTGCTGTTGGAAGTGTTGTGTTGGTTGGCGTTGCAGCTCTATTATTATGGCGGTGTAATAAAGTAGCAACTGTTAGACCTTGGGCCACAGGACTAAGTGGACAATTACAAAAAGCATTTGTCACTGGTAAAAATTTCTTTAACGACGTTTATGTTAATCGGATTTAAAATCAGTATGATTTCAGATTAGACTTATCGAAACATTTAACATAATTTCAGGGGTTCCAAAGCTAAAAAGATCAGAACTCGAGGCAGCTTGTGAAGACTTTAGCAATGTAATTGGTTCAACATCATTCGGTACTGTATATAAAGGAACATTATCAAGCGGCGTTGAAATAGCTGTTGCTTCTGCGGCTGCACCTTCAGCTAAAGATTGGTCAAAGCAACTTGAGAGCCAGTTCAGAAAGAGGGTATGTTTTGTTTTACATTTTTGGAACAAATTTTAGTTCCGTACTTAGCTCATGAGTTTCGTTTTTGCTTAATTGTTTTTGTTTTGATATAATCTCAGATTGACATGTTATCAAAGGTGAACCACAAGAATTTCGTCAACCTTCTTGGATTTTGCGAGGAAGATGAGCCTTTTACAAGAATGATAGTGTTTGAATACGCTCCGAATGGGACACTCTTTGAACATTTACATAGTGAGTATCTTCTTTCCTTTAATCCTTTCATATAAAGCTTGAATTAAACATAAAAACGAGAATAATTTTCCTTCGTTGTCACTTTTTTTTATGAAACTTATGCGCAAGTTGTGAACTTTGCAGTACAAGAATCCGAGCATTTGGACTGGGGGATGAGAATGCGAATCGCAATGGGAATGGCATACTGTCTTGATCATATGCACCAACTAACCCCACCCATATCCCACAAGAACCTAAACTCTCCATCCGTTAATCTAACCGAAGACTACGCAGCCAAACTATCAGATTTTGGCCTATGCAATGATTCCTTCACTGCAAACACAGAACAAACCCCTGAAAACAATGTTTACAGCTTTGGTATTATAATATTCGAGATGATAACCGGTAAAATTCCTTATGCTGGAGGTGATGCAGTGGACGATTGGGTAATAGACTTCTTAAAAAGCGAAAAGCCCATGATCGATATGGTGGACCCGACTTTAGATTCATTCGACGCAGATCAACTGGAAGCACTTGGCAGTCTGATAAGATCTTGTGTTAATTCTAACCCGATAAGGCGGCCCAAAATGAGAGAGGTGACTACTAGATTAAAAGAGATAACAAGAATAGCACAAGATGGAGCTACACCTAAAATATCACCTCTTTGGTGGGCAGAACTTGAAATATTATCAACCGAAGCGACATAATTGGCGTAAGTGTTTACTCGTCGTCTTTCCTGTCTTGTAAACTAATTTGAATGAGAATATATATACCTATATATACCTATATATAATTATATATGGTAGATGTACATAGATAGAAGAAGATGAGAGTTTGATTTTGGAAAGTGTGTGTGCAAGTTTAGGAGTGAAAAAAAAGCCTGCATCTCCTAATAACTTCATTCTTTCTTTACTGTCACTTCCCTTTTTTGTATCATTGTCACCAATGATTGTTTCTCATGGCTCTGCCTTCACTGTTATACAGAGTTATGTTTCACAACTTTTATATGTTTTCATTTGTCAATCATACTGCAACACTACAAATTGTAAAAAAGTTGATATATTTTGAGTACACAAACTATTATCTCAAGTCTCAACTGTTTTTTATAGTGATATAAATCTAAATTTGGCAAGTTGGTCCAAATTTTGAAAAAATTAAATTGATTTTCAAGAAATTAAATCAACTAAATAAACACCTAAAAAAAGCTTGAAATCAGGCATCTAGATGATGGAATTCAGAGTTGTAACATGATTCGGCGCGTTATGTTTCTGTTTGTTACTTATGGCTCCTTAGTTCCAGTCGTGTCGCAAGTTATGTCCTTTTATAAGTTGGGTTTTTCTAGCTCATATGCGTCTACTGAGTTTCCGAGCCGAGAGTCTTATTGGAAGCAGCCTCTCTATTCTTACGAGGTAGAGGTAAGGTTGTTTATATCTCACCCTCCTCAAACCCTACCTTAACTTTATATGAATGATTTATTTTAATTAGAACTAATTGAATAGTGTATAAAAGATTTTTAGCAACACAAGTGGTATCATAATATCAGTAGGTAGATTATTGGTTGGTGTGGTTGTCTTTTTATTACTTGTAATAAACGTGTGGAGACGGCAGCCAAGCCTTTGGTTTTGGTGGTCCATTTTTGGTTGCCACGTTAAATCCAGATGAGAGCATAAAAGGTTTGAAACTTTTGCTACGAAAAAGTCTATTATTCATGTATGATGTGTCCACAAGGAAAATAAAAAACAAATATGATGTTATCATTGAATAAGTCTTGCACTATGGTTTTACTTTTCTATTAAACGTTTATTATTATTATTATTATTATTATTATTATTATTATTATTATTATTATTTTATAATGTATTTTAAAACTCAAAGCTCCGTTAGGTAGAAAGAATGGTTGTAATATGTTATGGATAACAATTATGGTTGACTTAAAAGTGTTCTTATGGATTTGTTAGTCTATGTTTATGCGAGTACCTAATTCAAGTGGAGTTTGAGCTCGGCTTGTTTAACACAAGAGACCTTAAATGTATTTGTGGATAACTTTTCAAGCTCTAATTCATTTGTTATTTATCTATATCTATATCTGTATGTCTATCTATACATATAATAAACCAAAGCCATTTTAATCATATGGCACTCAAAGAGGCATTCTCTTCCTTGAGTGTGCCATGTGTCATCCCATGTGGCATTGAGATATTTTAGGAAAAAAATAATTTAAAAACAAAATTGGATTTTTCACCCTCATGTTTACTCCCATAATTTTTAAACGTTAATATCTTTAATATACGAGATTTTTTAAAGAAAAAAATTACACCAAATTAACGAGCGTTTTATTATCTTTCCAACGAGTACCATAGTGCTATATAAAAAACGGAGAAATTTTTTTGTGTGGTTTTGTTCATACAGGAAAAAAAACACAAAGTGTTCAGGTAAATCATTAATCATGTATAGACAAGTCACTAATTATGTTTAAATCGGTAAATATGATTTTTTTTCAACCAGAGCCGAATAGGTTAATAGAGTTATACGTTGTTTTAAGTTAGGTATGAATATTAGTATGTTAGAGTTGTACATTTGTTTAGTCTTTAGGATAGGTGTTAATATTAGAGTTACATTAAAGTTTTAAATTCTTTTAGGTTAGGTGTTAGCATTGGAGTTGTACATTGTTAATTTGTTTTAGGTTAGATATTAATATTAGAGTTATATATCAGTTTATTTCATATGTAAAATTGATGTATCATATTAAATTTCTCAACCCGGGACGTTCCCGGGGTATAATCTAGTATATATATTGCAAAGGGATTAATCCTACATGTTATACTCTTATGCAATCTCTCCTTTGAGAGATGCCACATAGGATGTGATGTGGCAACTCTAAACCAATTAAAAAAAGGAATAAATATGATTTAACCTAATCCATTAAATACCTAATCTATTAAATCTAAATATTAAACCTTTATAACTTATTATTATTTTATCTCTCGTGTTTCCTACCATAACTTTTAAACGTAAATATCTTTTATATACGAGATTTTTTAAAGAAAAAAATTACACCAAATTAACGAGCGTTTTATTATCTTTCCAACGAGTATCATAGTGCTATATAAAAATCGGAGAAAAAAATGACTACTTTTTGTAACCCGACAGGTATTGTGTCGGGTTTGGGATTAGTTTTAAAAAAAATTGTGGGTTTGGGTCGGGTCTGGGATTAGGTGATACCCGACCCGATTACCCGAAACAACATACCCAAATACCCGAACTACATACCCGATCATATACCCATGAATTTTTTAACGCATCACATAACCCTTAGACTAACGCGTTCGATATTTCAATAATTAACTTTTTTTTTCTTATTTCATGTTCTTTTTAGAATGATCGATTGCAAACTTCCGAATTCATTTGTAATGGTACTAGATTTATACCCCGGCGTAGAGATTCGTTTTTTTTTTTATATTTGAATATGATAACTTACGGCAGAGATTTGTTTAAAATAATAATAATAATAATAATAATATATTTTATTATTTTATATTAGATATTTCAACCCGGGACGCTCCCGGGATAAAAACTAGTTTATTATATAATTAACTAGTTTTTATCCCGGGAGCGTCCCGGGTTGAAATATCTAATATGACATAATAAAATATCTAATATGACAACATATTAATGACTTGCTAATATATGATTAATGAATATTAATATTATTAATATTATTATTATTATTATTAAACAAATCTCTGTCATAAGTTATCATATTATTATTTTAAAAAATTCATGGGTATCACCTAATCTCAGGCCCGACCCAAACCCACAAATTTTTTTAAACTAATCCTAAACCTGACACAATACCTGTCGGGTTACAAAAAATAGTCGTTTTTTTCTCCGTTTTTTATATAGCACTATGGTACTCGTTGGAAAGATAATAAAACGCTCGTTAATTTGATGTAATTTTTTTCTTTAAAAAATCTCGTATATAAAAGATATTAACGTTTAAAAGTTATGGGAGAAAACATGAGAGAGAAAATAATAAAGGTTTAATATTTAAATTTAGTAGATTAGGTATTTAATAGATCAGGTTAAACCATATTTAAACCATATTTATTCTTTTTTTTTAATTGGTCTAGAGTTGTCACATCACATCCTATGTGGCATCTCTTAAAAGAGAGATTGCATAAGAGTATGACATGTAGGATTAATCCCTTTGTAATATATATATAGATAACTAGCTGATTACCCCGGGAAGATCCCGGTGTTGAAAATTCTAATATGACTTAATAAAAAAATGATAAAAGAAGAAAACATACCAAACGTATTAAAAAAAATGAATAATTCATTATGTTTTGCAAAAGCTCCAATACAATTATATTATACCCCGGGAGCGTCCCGAGTTGACAAATAAAAGTAGAACAAAGATAGAGTGAATATATCTAATATCATAACATAATTAATGATTTGCCAATACATGATTAATGAATAATAATAATAATATTTATTTATTTTGAACAAATCTCTGCCATAAGTTATCATATTCAAATAAAAAAAAGGAATCTCTGCCTATGAAGTTATGTTTATCGTTTCTTATTCAAATATAAAAAACCCTAAGTAGTGATTTATTAGTCGAGTAAAATATATTTGAAAACAAAATCTCACAAAAATAGTCGTTTTTTTTCTCCGTTTTTATCTAGCACTATGGTACTCGTTGGAAAGATAATAAAACGCTCGTTAATTTGGTGTAATTTTTTTCTATAAAAAATCTCGTATATAAAAGATATTAACGTTTAAAAGTTATGGAAGAAAACATGAGAGAGAAATTTAATTTTGATTTTAAATTCTTATTTTTTCATAAAATAATTATCTATAACTATATATATAGATTTACTAAAAAAAACTCAAAAATTAAAAAATCTCATATGATGCCATGTGGCACATTCAAGGAGTGGTTGAGGCCTCCATTAAATGACATATCATCATAATTCAATTCTTTTATATATATTAATAGATTAATTATATGTTATCTAACAAGTTTTATCAAATTTTTTATATAATATTATTTATTATATAATTACATGTTTGTATATTACATAGTAATCTTTATGTGTGTATTAATAACTGGTTTAGGCTCACCAGTCTATTGAAGCTGCGTATAGGGGTGAGCATTTCATGGTTCGGACCCACAGGAACCTTGGACCCGACCCACGAGAACCTTGGACCCGAACCTTTTTAAATATATGGGTCGGTTTCGGGTTCTAGATTTATATGAATTATCGGTTCCGGGTCGGGTCGGTTCCAAACCCACGGTTCTAATATAAGAACCACAAGAACCGATTGTATTTTAATTAAAAAAATAAAAAATAATCTTTTTTAGTCTTTTCACTATTCGTTTTTACGTTTTATTGTAATCGATTTCATGTAATGTTAATAGAATATTAAAAATATTATTTATAATAATAACAATGTATTTTTCTTGAAATATTTTTCGGCTTAATGGATATGCATAGATGTGATATATTATGTAATATATATTATATCCAAATTTGAAGTAAATATTTATATATATATATATATCACTCTGATGTGTATGTGTGTGCGTATATATGATGTATACATAACAGATTCACATAATGTTTCTATCGATGAGAATGACAAAATTGTTACGAAAACATAACCTGAGAAACGAAAAATGACTTAAAAAAACTCATGGGCTATTGTTAGACTGTCCGTTGTGGAAGTGCGAGTAGCACGATGCGAACGAGGTTTCAGCACCCGTGCTCACCCCCAACCACAACAGCCCCACGCGAACAGTTCCGGCGCGAGCACAAGCGATGGTGGTCGCGTGGGTTAACGGGAAAAAGTTGCATTTGGTCACGCCGTTGCTCACCTCGAGCCACAACGGGGTCAAGTGACCGGATTACTTGATAGTCACGTCGGTTGCTTGCGCACGTTCGCTCACACGTCCACAACGGACGACCTTAGAACCATATGGAGGAATTCTTTTACGAGCATTGTAAAAGAATAGGAATATGTAAATCCTCTAAAAGTGGCTATTGCATTAAAGGGTTCTAGAGGGTCAGACCCTTTTACCCGACCCATCAGAACCTTTAGGACCCGGAACCACATAGCCTTTTAAGGTTCGGTTCGTGGTTCCTAATTCCAACAATAAAAGGGTATACGGTTCTGGTGGGTCCGAGTCGGTCGGGTCGGTTCCGGACCCTTTGCACAGCCCTAGCTGCGTATATGGGCTAGGGCTCAGACATATTTATTAATGAGCTCCAATTTAAGTTCAAGTTCTAGCTTGAACTTGTTTAAACTTTGTGCTATTCAAATCTTTGACGAGTTAGATCTAAAGGATATTACGCACTATTCAACCCGTATACACCACTAGTGATGTTCCCAAAGAAAAAGTCGCTTTCAACATATTTGAAAGGTTCATGTTTATTTTTCAGATTTTGTTTCTAACAACACTTGCTTATAAAGATCAACGAATTGGTTACAAACATCAGAAACATGAGTCTGTGAAATACAGCGTAAATAGTAATACAATGAGATAGTTACAACAACGATTTGTTGAAAAATTTGTTGAACGGCAAATTTTATACCACCTTATTTCCATATAACTTTGCATTTGCAAGGATTTGAACCTACAACCTCACATTTATAAGGGGGGATACCATACCATTAGACCAAGAGGTCATGGGTATGATTTGTTGAAAATATGTGAAGTTTCTATTATTCGTTCATCTAATTGTAGAAGTTATAAAAGTAATTAAAGGATCAATAATTAATATATTAGTTGTGTTTTTTTTTTCTTGATCGACAAAACCACTATCTAAAAATTAGAGCCTAACAAAAAGCTAGAAAAAACAAAACAGAAACAAACAACTCCGAAGACTATAACAAGTCTAAAACATCCAAATTGACCCACTAGATTTAGTTGTTCATTTTAAATTATGCACCAACTCCAACTTATTATCAGGATAGTAAATACACGAACCAAAGTTGGCAATTAAAGATTTAAAAGGGACTTAGTGTCACTGAGTTTTTAAAAAAAGTGGGCTAATAAAACATGTTCGATAACCTTGAGAAAACATTAAGCGGACTATCACTGTGACAGTTTTGTTGATTATTGTACACCCATCTTAGAGTTAGAAATTTTGATTAAAATTATTTTTATTTACAACCACATCAAACCTGACAATTATGAATAGAAATATTAATTAGCCAGCTAATTTTAAATTAAAGCAAACATCATAAAAGGCTAAAGTTTAAAATGTAAAAATAGTTATAGTCAACCAAAATATATTTTAGTGTAAAATTAACTAAAAGAAAAAAAAAAGAGTCATATAATATGAGCATTTTTAACAAGTGTTTACAACCTTTTAAATTGCTTAAACTCATATTATACATAATAAACCTTTTACTAATTAATGTGAAATGACAAATGGATGGTTATGATAAAAATGCACAAGTTAGTTTTCATAATATGGGTAGTATTGAAAGAATTTTCATAACATTTTAAGTGTGAAGCAATGAACTTTTCATATGTCATCTTAAAAAACATATAAAGTTACTGGCATAGCCATCTTTGGCAATTTATAATATAGTATAGATGAGGGAAATGGAAGAGAAGGAAATTATAGTCTTGGATGGATAAAAATGCCCCCATGAAACCCACACGACTCTTAGGCTAGTGGGTAGGGGGGCTGTCCCCATACCCGTTTTGGGCCAGTCTGGAACGGGAGTGGCGGATTTAGAACAAGATTTCAGGGGTAACGTTACATAATTTTCACGGGTAACGTAATACAAAACACGTAATTTTTTTTTAAAAATACACTACGCCAAAAAAGTTGAGGGGTAACAGACGTTACCCCTGCTCCTTCTCTGGATCCGCCCCTACGGGAACACCACCCCCCTTAGGGCGTCTCCGTCCTCAACGTTCTCGACAGAACGTTTGAAACGGGGCAAACTTCTTCTCTCATAATAAATAATTCGACCGTTCCCACCTACATTTTAACTAACAGCTAGTTAAAAAAAATCAATTTTTACAAACTATAAAAAACCAACCCATCTTTCACATTTTATTACCATTTTCTCTACAATCTTCGCTTATCTTTTATAAAATAATAATAATAAAAAAACCCTCCCAAAAACACACAAGAATCTAAAAAATGGCGGCCTGGACTTATGATAGCGAGATCAAATTGGTCACGGCCTAGATCAATATCAAAGGGACAATGCATGAAGAAGTCAATACGTCTTCTTTTTGGAACAACGTTTTGTGGAATACAATCGTTTAAGCCAAACAAATCAACGCAGTGCGGATCAACTCGCTAGTAATTGGTGGACCTTACAGAGAAGGTGTATGAGGTGGAACATCCTATTTCAAGCCACAATGGAGGTGAACCCTGGTATTACCGAACGAGCGGCAATCGAATGCACACAAGAAGACCATCGGGCTGCTCACGAGGAAGAATTCCGCATCCCTCATCTTCTCGCATGGCAATTGTTGCGGTTTTTTAATGTAGGTGCTTTTTAAATTTCGAATGTTTCGTGTTTAATTTCGAATGTTTAATGTTTAATGTTTTTTTTATTAATATTTGGGTGTTTTTTTGGGTATTTTTTTTTACGAATCGCTTTTTTTTAAATAGTTAATTATTATTTCCTTTCAAATTAATTAAAAAAACTTAAACAAAATAAAATGATTAGTAATAAATGAGGTGGTATGTCCCCACACCATTGGTTAGTCCTCAAAATAAGGACATCCCACCTTTGATTATGTGACCCTATGTAGCATGGAGGACATCAAATTTAGGTTGTCCCCCATACCCACTAGCCTTAGGATTCCATGAATTCCACTATTTTAATCTAGAACATTGATTATATAATTAGATAATCAAAATTACTTCCTACCCTTTTAAGTCATACGTAGTGGCTGGAACATTAGCGCCCCACTCCCTCATTTGATTGGCTGGCATGAATTCCAAGGAAACATTTCAAGAGCGTTAAAAATTTAACTACTTAGACTTGTTTTAGGATTTTAAGGCCTAGGGGCGGTGTGGAGGGCCTTAAGGGGCACTAAAATAGGATTTAAAGCCTCATTAACGCCCCACTACACATATGGTGTTACACAAACCCACCTCTCTATTATATATGTTATATCTCAAAAAAATTACTATATCTTTTTGTAAAATTATATTAGTTCAATTAAAATGATTAATAATAGTTTACTTGACCCAAAGATAATCTAACTATTCACTAAATCATATTTTCTAATAATTCTATTCATTTATAACTGAAACCGAATGGTTATAAAAATCTATAAACAAAAATGTCAAACGACTCATATTTCCCAAACATAATCTAGAGCAACGAATGTAATCCATAAGTAGATTAAACATATACAAAATAGAGTAATGGCTTTCACGTAGTCTCTTGGTTCTTAAAAAACATTAATATTTTGATTCTAGATTTAGTTTACAAAGGTACATTGTCGCCACCACGTTCATATAATCATATTAGTCAAAACACAGCCTTTGTATATTTTGCTTTTTATTAATATCATGAAACTATATATATAATGCTACATTTCTCAATCATCTTCACCCCAAAAACATCACTCAACAAAAATGGCAAACAAACAATTTATCATCATCATCTCCATCCTTTGCCTAATGGCAGCCGCTACGGCCCATGATACACTCGCCAAACAAGACAAAACCGCCACTGTGGTTGTGGAAGGAAAGGTGTATTGCCAGAGTTGTAAATACTTTGGGTCGTGGTCTCTAACCGACGCTGAGCCAATCCAAGCTGCCAAAGTTAGTGTTATTTGCAAAAACCATAAAAAACGAGTGAGTTATTATAACGCGTTTGAGACAGATAAAGATGGTTACTTTTATGCAGAGCTAAAAGATTTTAAGATGACCCATTATTTATTGGACCATCCTTTACATTCTTGCCATGTGAAACTAGTGTCGTCTCCTCTTGAATCGTGCAATCTTTTGTCGAATGTTAACAATGGCATCAATGGCTCTCCTTTACGATTTGAGAACAAGGTTGTGTATGGAAAGAATTATGAAGCGGTGGTGTATGGATCTGGACCCTTGGCTTTTCGTCCTAGTAACTGCGATCCAGAAACCACTCACTAAACTCGCTATTGTTTTAAAGTGTTTTATTTCATGACTATGGTATTTTTGTATGAATTGACCTTGATGTAATATCTTCAATATGCTAATGCAGTTCTTTGCCTAATAACACTGTATTTTCTTTGTCCGCATCTAAACTACACAACGGTCTTGAAACGAAAGAAAACTATCATCATACTAAACGATTAACAAACATGAAATGTACGACGTTGAATGATTAGAATCTTGTATGACTTCTCCTTTAGAATTAGACAGAAACATATCAATGAACTGACAAACTCTAGATGACTCATTCACTGAATGGTTCAGCATTCAGACTGTTTGTTTCAACATAAAAAAAGCTCTGAATGGAATGATTAAGAGCTGAACCATTCAGACTTGATGCATAGCTGCTCTTAACCATTCAAATCTCTTAATGATTCAACACTTAATAAACCAAACAGCTCCTCAGTTTATATGTATAATTGACTAAGTTGATTATTGTATTAACATAGATATTGTTAAAATAACCAATATGTTGGATAAGGCAAGTTAAAAACAAGCAAGTTTTTGATGCATCTTTTACATGACAAACATGTCTACACATTCATACAAAAATTTGGAACTAATATAACAAGAAATACAACAATATTTTCATTCCAGATATTGCTACATTACTCATACATGAATCAAGGTGTTAAGAAAAGAAAAGAGATTTAGAGGATTTGTTTGACTTTGCGTTCAAGAACAGGAGGGTCAATATCGATGCCCATATTAGCAGCAGTTCCTGCGATGATTCTCATTGCGGATTCAATGGTTGTGCAGTTCAAATCTGGCAATTTTTCTGCTGCAATTACACGTAGCTGCTCGATTGTAATCTTCCCCACTTTTTCCCTTTGCGGGTCCTTGGAACCTTTCTCCGCTCCTGAAACAAATATAGCGTAGGTTTACAGTGCGAGTCAAAATGTGCAGAATTGAGCTATGTTGACATGATGGCAAAAGACAGTATTTTTATGATAATAACCTAAATCTTTGAATTCAGTATTATAATTGGCTGACTTTGAAGTTGACCCGAAACTCCTTTAGCTAAACCTTTCTATCTGACCCATTTGAGTGTGCAAAAAAAGGACCCAAATTAACACATTCATTAGTAAACGAGTTGAAATTGCCATACTACCCTATGCACTAATCATGAGACGAACACAAGGTAAAAACGATTCCAGTGTTGAGGCAAGATAAAGCAATTTATAATCATTTAGATTAGGATCATAGAACATGTTGTTTGCTATACATAATCAGATTAAACCTCTTTCAAAAATTTGTCAAATTCTTGGTTTTAAAAAGCGTGAGGCACTTCGAGGCGCTTAGGTCCTAAAAGCCAAGGCATGAGGGTCAAAATCAGAAATTGATTCTGATCATTTAGGCTGGCCAACGCTCCTAGCATCTCCTGCGAGGCGCGCTTTTTAAACCAAGACTGGATATACAAGTAATTTTGCATTATATCAATAAATTTCGATATTCACCCTTGATCAGAATCATAATCCTTTATGTAGAATTATAGTAAAACCAAAACACTATATATAAGATAGTGACATTTGCAGAGTTATATATAAGTTATCAAATCAAACTCTAATCTGAACCATAATACCTGCAGCTTTAAGAAGCAGAACCGATGCAGGAGGCGTTTTCAACACAAATGTAAAACTCTTATCCTGTAGATTCAAACACAACAAATCAACAATAATAAACAAAACAAATTCAAAAATAAAACGCTCTAAGCGGAACTGAGATGAATAAGATACAAACTGACATCATAAACAGTGATTTCAACGGGGATAATATAACCAGCTTTATCCGCAGTCCTGGCATTATAATCCTTACAAAACGCCATAATGTTAACTCCCTTAGACCCCAACGCCGGTCCAACCGGTGGTGCAGGTGTAGCCTTCCCGGCTTCCAGCGCCAGCTTAATCATTCCAGTCACTGTACAATCATACACATTACATCAAAATTCTGTTAGGAGGCCCCAAAAGTTGCACAAAACACACATTATGAACAAACTTATTCCAGTCATTTATAATAAACCAAAACACACAAATTATAACAGCCCTATTCCCTAACCATCTATTTGTACTAACATCTAGGAATGAGACTGGTACTGTACCGATACCGAATTTTCGGAAAAGTGGGTACCAAATACCGTACTGAAGTGGTACGCTTGGTTTTAAAAAGCGCGAAGCGCACAAAAGTGACGAGGTCTAAAACCGAGGCGCAAAGCGCAAAAGCGGTAGGCTTTTCGTACGCGAGGCGCAAGACGATTATATATATTTTTTTATATATGTTATAGGTTTTTAGCATCATTTACCCAAAATATAGATACAAATAAGGTTTGTATATGATTTAACTTAAATGTATAACATTTTTGGCTACATGTATAACAATTTTAAGCACAAAAACACCCGTGTACGAAAAACGCGCTTTTATTGTGCTTTTTTGGCCAAAAAAGCGCGCTTTTCTTGCGCTATTTGTACGATGCTCGCCTAATGTTACATAAGGCGCACAAATTGGCGCCTAGATGCGCTTCGCGCTTAAGCGCGCCTCGAGCGCGCTTTTTAAAACCAAGGTGGTATGGCACCGGTATTCATTAAAAAATGTTCCCTCTATATGGTAACGGTACTGAACCGGCATCAAAGTGGCTATCGAATACTGTGCCAAATCAATACGATATCGGTACCCGGACCAAATGCTCATCCCTACTAACAACATCTTACTATTCCTAAATCCTAACCAGCTCAAACTCTATTTAAATAATAATTAAATAAACCAACTAGATAAACATAACCCACTAAATAAACACCAATACCAAACAAACTTTATCTCCAACCCATTTGAATTTCAACTTAAAGTAACAAACTTTCAATGCAGATAATATGTTAACTATTAATTTACCTTTTTTAGCTTTGCCACCAGGTTTAGGAGGGGCCATGGCTCTGATAGTAAGAGGTCTGGGAGTTGCAGAGCATGATTGTTTCTTACTGCAACGGAATTGGAGAGAGATGTTTGAATTGGAAGATAAAGGGATAGATGATAGGAAGGAAGATGAAAGAGTTGGTGACTGGTTTTGCTTGGAAAGATGAGGAGATATTGGGTGAAATGTGGATAGAGAAGATGAAGCCATTTTTTTATGATATGAAAAGCAAATTGGGAAGAAGATAGGAGGATCAGATGGAAAGTATCTTATCTGGCTGAAGTTATATTTGGGTCTTATGGAGTGGAGTGGACAATTGTTGGCCCAATTTAATACAAACCTGTAAGGAGCCCAAGTTTGAAGGTACATTAACACATTTGGGTCTTTTGGACGGTACCAATGAAAACCAAATACGGATCCAAAGTAAGTTTCGGTTAATTGGTATATAGGTGTTGGTTTTCGGGTGAATTGGGGTCGGGTTGAGTCTTTAAAATTACAAATCGTAAATCATCTGTCAGTGAAAAACAAAATGTATATATTTTAAACCGGTTGATTTTCTTTGGTTTTACCGTTTATTGATTTGGATGGTTAATCAACATCCTAATTGACAATGATGAGTACAACATGAGAGGTATCTGTGGAGGCTATTACACTGATACGTGCCTCACTCTATGCATGTATACTCACGTTCACCATTTATTAGCATTTTCTAGTTAACAACGTTCTTGTGTCGGATTTAGACAAAAAAATTGATCCTACAATAGATCTGGTGGAGTGTGGTGGCAGTGGGGGCAATGGTAGCAGGTGGGGCGGTGGTCGTTAGTAGTGGTAATTGGTGGTGGCAATGGAGATTGGTGGTGGGGTGGGTGGTGAGAAATATAAGAGTTGTATATTTAAATATTGCTTTTTTTAAAATTATTTTGTTTTATTTATTAAAACATTCTTAAATAAATGGTAAAAAGACTAAACTACTTCATGTATGACCTGATTTAATGATAAAAATAAACTGGGTTTAGGGTAAATGATATGGCGTGTAAGGTTTAAGAACATAAAGTACGTTTTCTGTACTTTTTGAATTTAAAAAAAAATATTTTGCAATCTAGTATAAACTTTATGAGAGGTGACATGGCAATATCTCTTTACTATACTTTTTTAATTGGTATAAATCTTTTTTTGACGACTGTTGTAAACATTGTAAACATTTGTAAAAAAAAAGGTTAGACGTATTTTTCTTTCGTTATCACATATTCTTTTCCACAAACTTATTCTGGAATCGCAATTGTATTCAAAGTCAACTATCTTTTTCCCTCTTAACACATGAAAATGCCTACATTAAAGTTGCTACTTATGTATCTATTTTATAATTAAGCCAAAATTAATTAAAACTCAAACAATGATGTCATAACAAATATGCCTTAAATTTAAGCGTAGAGGTTACATATATCATACGTAAAATGTGCTTTCATGTCTGTCAGTGCTTCGTAAGATATGAGTTGAGTCATTACGTTGTCTTTTGATTAGTCTTTGATACTTATTTATCCTTCTTAAGATATGATTTGAGTTATCACGTTGTCTTTTTATTGGTTTTTAAATTTCATGGAACAATCGGTTAAATATAATTAAATCCGAAATAAAAAACAATTTAGTAAAATGCTAGATTATATATTTGTAGAGATAATATACGTCTATTGACTTTATATACCATCGCATTGTAAATAATCAATCTTAGCATAAGTCTATTATGATCTTAAAATTATATACTAATCGAAATAACAACCCTAGTCGCCATATACACCGCTTGGACGGTCATGTATTTAAGTTTTTTTTAATTATTTTTTGTATGTAAGGTCCTTCCTTATATATCAAGATAAGTTTAAACCAAACTTGTTTTTATCTATAACGTGCTTCGCAAAAGCAAGCATAATAACCATGCGTTAAGATAAACTAAACATAAAAAGCGACTAAACAAACCAAAAAACCAATGATTTGGTTTTAAATTTTGTATGAAAACAACCATATATATTACAAACAATTGAACAAGTTAAATTTATAGACATGGATATAATTTCTAAAAAGAAACAACCAAAACCGTAATTAAACCTAACCAATTCTTATTTACTAGTAATAAGAAAACTTTTTTTTTTAATTTTCATAAACTGTTTTTATAATAACCGTGCATAATTAGCGTGCTTATCCACCTTCTTTGATTCCGCTTTTCTAAATGCATGCCTAGCCACAAAATCATTATCCCTTAAACCAGATAAATGAGATACCCCTGTGAGGTCCACACAAACATGCCCTAGCCCAACCGAAGACAAGCATATCCGCTGGTCCAACGGGTTATCCACAACAACAGTTCATCTCCAGGGGCGTGGGTTTGTATTCGGTAGAATAAAGTTCATAATTTAGAAATGGGTGATGACGCAACTTATTGCCCGCCTATAACTTAAAAAGTTTAACCGAATTTTTTTTGTTTTGTCTAATAACCGTTAAAAAGATTTGTTTCAATAATTTTATAGAGAGTTTGTGACGTCTAGCACAAAATAGAAACCCCCGCAAACAAACACACACAAAAAGCACCTTCCTTACCGTTGTCTCTTTGTCTTTCCCCTTCTCTTCGGTATATGCTCCCAGTATCTCGTCTTATCCCTCTCCCACCCCTTCCCCTTTAACCACCCCACCCCCCACCCCATTTCACTCGCACTCCCCAAACCCACACTCTATGGCCCAACCAACCACCTCCTCCCTCCACCATAACGGCCTCTACTTCACATTCTCGGCGCGTGACTCCCACGCCCTCTTCTTCAACCCACACAAATCCCACCGTCCATCTAACAAACTCCCCTTCCCTCACCTCTCCTTCATCCCATCTCCACCGTCCATCCGTAACAAAACACTCGTCTCCACCGTACCACTCGAACACGTTCCCGCACCTGATTTTAACTTCACTGAAGAACTCACTCGCCTCCGTACTCTCCGTTCCAAACTATATAAAACCAACACTTTCAAAGATAAAAACCACGTGCTTAATTCCGACTCAACCGTCAAACGGTTTTATAAATCATATTATTATAAAAACGGTTTTGCTAGGGTTTTGGAACAGTTAGGGTTAGATGAGTATGAGTTGTTTTTGCTTAAGTGCATTGTGGCTGCTGGTCAGGAGCATGTGTTAGTGTCGGGATATGGTACGGATTTGGATGTTAATGAGGCGAAAGGCGAGTTTGTGTCGGCGAGAAGCTCGTTGAAGAGCGCGTTGTATAGTTTGGTTGAATTGATTGAGAAGTGGGATGGGAGTGATGATGGAGAGGTTCGGGTTAAGGAGATTGATGCGGTTGCGTTGAATTCGTTGTTGAAGACGCTTAGAGATGTTGAGGAGTTTTATGATTGCATTGGAGGGATAATTGGGTTAGTTTTGCGTTTTTTTCGATACATGTTTATTAATAGTTGTTATTGTTATATCTCAGGCTGAATTTGATGTTAGTTAGTGCTTATAACATTGCCAATTTACCACATGAATTTGAGTTATTTGGAAGTCCGAGTATCGGAAATCGGCTTATTTTAATTGACATCCATAATTGTTGATAGTATATTAGATAATTGTTTGAATATGTACTACTTATATTAAATGCTAATGTTTTTAGACTGAACTTTTGTATGCTTGTAACAATGCTGTTTGATATACAAGTATACAAGCTTATATGGTTGTAAAATGTATAAGATGTTTATATGCGGAAATCATTGAATTCCTGGCAGATACCAGCTAACGGTTTTAGAGCTTCTTTCTCAGTCTCCGCTTGGAGAGAAGAATGCTAATTTTCAGAACCTGGATAATTCTAACTCAATGGGAATGCAGTTTGTGGAAATTTATCCTCCAAGTGTACTTGATCTTTCTCAAGACACAGAGTACGCGGCTCAGGCTGCTTTATGGGGAATTGAGGTAAGATGAGATTGTGTGTTATCAGATATTTTATACTGTTCCAGGAAACAGTATTAGGAAACTAAGGTATTTTAACTGAATTTAGGGTTTGCCGAGCCTAGGAGAGATTTATCCTCTCGGAGGCTCTGCTGACAGGCTTGGATTAGTGGACTCGGTCACAGGTGAATGTCTCCCCGCAGCAATGCTTCCTTTTTGTGGCCGCACCTTGTTGGAAGGTCTTATAAGAGATGTTCAGGTATGGTCTCTTTTTATGTTTCTATTATGAAGGTGTTGATCGAGCCTGACTGCCTGAGATCATGCCCTCTATTTTTTTTGCAGTAATTTGAGGACTTTAATTTGCATATGTATTTTCATTTTTAAGTATACTATGTTTACCTGTAGTAACAACTGTTGAATAATTGCAAGGCAAGGGAGTTCTTATATTTCAAGTTATTTGGAGAGCAATGCATAACTCCTGTTGCGATGATGACAAGTTCGGCCAAAAACAACCATGAACATATCACATTGCTGTGCGAAAGATCCAAATGGTTCGGAAGAGGTCGATCAAATTTCAGACTTTTTGAACAGGTCCTATAAATAGAATGTTGATGATGTATTCTACAAGTGTATTTAGGCTTAATTGTAATGTAAGACGATACTTATTTTGCTATTAATTTTGCTTGCCAGCCACTCGTCCCCGCTGTTAGCGCTGAAGATGGCCAGTGGTTAGCAAAGGGACGGTTCTTGCCTGTTTGCAAGCCTGGTGGTCACGGTGTGATATGGAAACTTGCATATGACAAAGGCGTTTTTCAGTGGTTTCACGATCATGGAAGAGAAGGTGCAACTGTTCGACAAGTCAGGTTTGTTATCTAAATAGATACCTTTTGCTTATGTTGTGGATGTGTACCTTTTATCTTATGTTAACTGTTTGATCTTGCAGTAATGTTGTAGCTGCTACAGATGTGACCCTCTTAGCCATGGCAGGGATCGGTCTGCATGAAGGGAAGGTAGCTTTTTTGTCTGGCTATTAAAGAAACTAATACTGCTGTTTCCTTGAGTAGAATAATTGCAATAGCAAGATCCATCATCTAGATATTAAGCAGTCAACTAGCCTTTCTAATTAGGTGGCACCTTTTCACATATAACTGGGTTACTCTGTCATAGATTATGATCAGGATAGGAGCCAATCATGATCACTGGAATGCATTTTCGTGATTTGACCCTTACATAGATGAACTTTAGCCAGAAGAGACTAATTCATTGTAAAAACTATAATGTTAACTGATACTTTTGCAGAAGCTTGGTTTCGCATCATGCAAACGAAACTCTGGTGCTACAGAAGGCATAAATGTTTTAGTTGAAAAAGGTAAGCCTGATGGAACATGGACATATGGTGTGTCATGCATTGAGTATACCGAGTTTGACAAATTTGGAATTGCTGATGGATCTTCTTCTAATAGGTACTATTTGATGCTAGTTTATTGAATTTCAGGGAAGCCAAGTAGATTAATGATAGCTAACCATCCTAACTTAGGCAACTACATAGTATACTTTCTTGCTTTTACACTTGATCAATGATTCTTTCCACAATTGATTGCCGTTGAGATGCTTGGTTGAAACACTAACGTAATGCTAACTAGATACACTCATCCTTTCTAAATTTTAATGTAGATATTATTCCCCTGCACCTTGTGGCCAGAATGCATTAACAAATTTCAATTAGTAGCTGTTACCCGTCTAGTATTTAAATTATGTTATCTAGCTTGAAATTAGAGGGTACTATGGCAATTTTTCAGTATACTTAATCTAGTTATCATTCCCTTCAAACTTTGCCTACAAGTTTTGTAAGCAGAAGATTTTAGTTGTATTCTCCAATCTCCAATCAACCATGTTCATTTGTTAAGTTTGCAGACTGAGTTCCCAGCAAATACAAATATCCTTTATGTGGACTTGAAGGCTGCAGAACATATTGCATCACGTAAAGATGAGAGTAGCTTACCTGGCATGGTGCTAAATGTGAAAAAATCGATCAACTTTGTCGACCACTTTGGACTCCAACATGGGTATGCTATCTGTCTACATAATCTACTCCAAGGATCTTTTAGTTCTCATAGCATTTAATTTATGTGATTTTTATGCTGGTTTGTCCATCAAATGTTTACTTTTAATCTGTGATCTATGAGCCATCTAATAACAAATACAATTTTTACGCAGAACTAAAATAAACTACTAAAATCCATGTTTCCTGTCCATCTTTGATTATGAGAAGTTAAAAACTGTGTTTAACCAAGCTTTAACATGTGTCTTGAACTTTCACTGTTGTAGGCTTTAATCATGTTCGACCTCGCAAAAAAAAAAAAAAAAAAAGAAAAAAAGAAAAGAATTTCGTATAGAGTTTAGTTTGGCATTGATTCTAAGAGGTTATTTTTTGGATGTTTCTTCCCTGCTTATTGTTAACTTGGTTCAAACTTCAAAATGTTGCATTACATGAGGGCATGCATCTTATCATCATCTATATTTTTAAACAAAGTTTTATATTTTGGTAATTTTGGCTTCTGAGTAACGGGGTTGGGGTAACTGGGATAAGAAATCCAAACGAATCTTCCAAGAAGTGACTAGCATTTAATTAACATTGCCACAATTATAGGCTCTTAACCACATTTGATGAAGTTAATTTTGTTATACATAGCATTTAATACTAGTTTCTGTAGATATATAAATTTGCTTAACATAGTAGGATTTAGATATACCTTGTCTTTTCTGTGGGCAGTGTTCCAGGTGGCCGCTTGGAATGTACAATGCAAAATATTGCTGATCATCTTGTCAATAGTTTTTCCACCAGATATTCTGAAGGTGTAGAAGGTATAATGCAATTTGTTTTCTTTTTAGATGTGTTGTGTTATCATGGATTTTATCCTCCTTCAAAAATATCTTATTTGTTTAATCATAAAGTCCAACCGTATTTGCAAGTCTCTTGTAATGAAAGGCTATCCATGTAATGTAATTGCAGAAATGCTAGATACCTTCATCGTCTATAATCATCGGAGGAAGGTTACATCATCTGCTAAGAAGAAAAGAAAGCCTGCTGGCATGTCCTTGCATCAGGTCCGTTTCTCTATTTTTTTTGTCTTTAACTCTTTTTGTACCTATGACAACATCATGTATGTTCCACTGACGTGGTCTTTCTTCTTCCCATTTATTTTTTCTTAGATAGTTAGATCTGATCTATTTGCTTATATCTCTTAATTTTCAACTTGAAAGTGTGTCGAGTTTTCAAGTTGGTATGTGTTAGACATTGTGGTGGTTGCTTTTTATCTCATCAGTTTTGCTAATTAGGTACTTTAAAATATGTGTGTGCAGACTCCAGATGGCGCACTACTTGATACAATAAGAAATGCGTATGATATTCTTTCATATTGTGATATTAAGCTCCCTGAGGTACCATAGACTCACTTATATTATGCTATCATTTATGCTTAACATTTGCTTTCATACACGAGATATATGTGCCTATGTGATTTCTGGAGTGTCTAGATGTTTGGTACTTCATTTACCAGATAATTATTGTTTGCAGGTAGAGAGTAACGATAAATATGCAGATTCTGGACCACCATATATCATCCTTCTTCATCCTGCTCTAGGTCCTCTTTGGGAAGTCACTAGACAAAAAGTAAGCTCGTATATTCTGTATTGAACCTGTTTAACAGAGTTTGCCCTTTATTATTTCTCACTTATTCTCTGTTTTTTTTATTTATTTATTTTACTTTAAAAGTTTCATGGAGGTTCAATTTCAAAAGGCTCTGAATTGCAAATTGAGGTTTCCGAATTCTTATGGAGAAACGTTCAGGTTTAATCGTTTTACCAAGACACTAAGACATACAGCCCATAACCATTTTTTCTCTATATTAAGTTATTTTTTTTTGATATCAGCTTGATGGAAGCTTAATTGTCATGGCTGAAAATGTCATGGGCTCTCATATCGACAGAAACCATGAGTCCATACTTCAATATGGTTACAGGTATTATATGGTGTACTGGTGCTCTGCTAAGAAGTTAAATAGAAATTGAACCTCACTGTGAGACTTTGGGCTGAATATGACATCTATCCATGTAGGTGTGCACGCTGCAAGTTAGTGAACGTAAATATACAAAATAAAGGAATAGACTGGAGTTCAGATAAAAATCTGTATTGGAAGCATGATGTTCTGCGGTTTGAGGCACTAAAGGTCATACTGCATGGAAATGCTGAATTTGAGGCTGTTGATGTTAACCTAGAGGTTAGATTTGCACAAAACTGACCTGTGATTAAGTAGTTTCCATTTTCTCTCATTTTTTCACCCTTTGGATACTCTTTAAGAATCTGATTCATATATTCATGGTAAAATACTTGCCATTTTTTGTTCTTTATTCAGGGAAATCATGTGTTTGAAGTCCCAGATGGCTACAAGATGATTCTCACATCTGGAAGTTCAGGTTTTCTTACTGCTTCACATCAATACTTTTGTGCCTCTATGTTTGTGTTTATCAAATACTTAGCTGAAAGAAAAAAGTCACCTTTGTTTGTACAAGAAACACATATGTGTTTGTCCTACTTACGCCCTTCAAACTTTTGGTTCAGGCTTATCTATACAATTAAATCCTATTAAAAAGGAATTTATGGATAGCGGAAGTTGGTTCTGGAAGTATATTCTAAAGGGAAAACATATTGAATTGGAATTGGTGGAATTCTAGAGGACTAACAAGATTGTTCACCTTTTGAGAATCATCGTTCACAGAAGAATCCGTCTCATTTCAACTGTGTGGTTAAACCTCCTTAACCCCATTATCCGTGTAATAATAGTATAGTTATTACGAGCTTAGTATGATGACCAGTAGGGTCTCGGTTATTTATACTGTAATTTATTGTAAATTCTGTGTAAAAGCTACTATTGATCTATCTAAACAAAATTATTTGTTGAGCAATCTTGATTTCCATACTTCCACCCATGGTCTATTACAAATTCTTTCTGTTTTATTATGGTACTGATACGGCTTCAGGTTAGGAAGGATAATAAACTTTTGCATCCAATGAACAGGTAAAAGCAACACTTTTCATTTATGTCATCTTCACGAATTTACATTTTCATAATTCAATTTCAATTTGCAACAAATTCAACCTAGGTGTATGTTTTCATTCAACAGGTTTGGAAGGCTGTGAGCAGCATCTGTTGAGCAATCTAAGCAGAGCATCAGCCTTTCTTTGAGCTTTCATAGAGCCATCAGCAGCCAAGCTTTGAAGAGATGGTATGCCTCTTGGATTCATTAATAATCTTCTAGCAACTTCATCACCACCGTCTTTACATAGCCCCAACAATAAAGTTAATGAATTCTCTTTTCCTTTTGGAGACCCAAATCTTAAAAGATCAATAAGAATTGGTACTAGAACTTTACTCTTCCTTATTTCTTCAAGTCCCTCAGAACACCCCAATAACAGAGAAAGCACCGCCAATGCATCATCAGTAATTCCCGCCTTATCATCCATCAACAAGTCAATTAAAAGAGGTACTGCCCCTGAAACAACAACATTCACTTTATTTACACTATAAACCGCAAGATTAAACAATGCGGTTGCAGCATCTCTTTTTCCCGCTGTAGTTCCATCTCTTAACAGCCCAACTAAAGATGGAATTGCTTTGGGACGACTACCAATAATCACTTTATAGTCATCAATTAGTGATAAACTAAATATTGCTGCTGCTGCATTTTCTCTTGCTTCCATTGTTTTACCTGAACCCAATACATCTACTATGTTGTCTATTGCTCCTGCAGCCACTATTAACACCTTATTGTTGTCAAATATAGAAAGGTTTAGAAGTGCTGTGACTGCATTCTCTTGTATTCTTGGATCATGTGAAGAAAGTAAAGTTACCAAAAAAGGAATTGCTCCCGCCTCTGAAATTATCCTTCGGTTGTCCATCCCAGTTTTGGCAAGTAATCTCAACTCATAAGCTGCTTGCCTTTGGATATCAATCGAACCCATTGCTAACTTCCCCACCAGAAATTCTGCTGTCTTTTTTACAGTATCCATGGCGGCTTTCGTTGCGGAAATGTGATCAACTGCCTTTTCAGGTAGCTTTCTCTTCATACTAGGGCTTCTTTCAATATGAGATGATGAAGAACTTGATGTTGCGGGATCGGTTAACGGTATGTTGTTTTCTTGACAAAATTGGTGGATCAAGCTTTTGAGCGCGTAGTTTGGAATGAGTGCCATGTGGATTAATCTCTGTCCACTTTTGGGACATGTATGGTGCCCGGAGTTAATCCACTGTGCAATTGACACCCGGTCGTACGTGTGTCCCGATGCTACGATCACTGGGTCCTGCATTAAATCAAGTGAAATTGGGCAACGGTATTCGTCTGGGATGTTGATGACCATTGATTGAGAAGACGGATAATGATGTTGCTGGGAATATGTATGCATGAATTCGTCTTGTACGTGATCTTCTTTGTTAAAAACCATGGATTTTGACAATGAAACAAGTGAAATGAGATTGTTGATATTGGAGACCACAATAAGCCCACCTGTTCCCGCCTGCTTCTCTGCTTCAGCCTCGAGTTTTGAAATCTCTTCCTCATATTCGATTGGGGTTTTTACTCCAATTTGTGCCATGATTGCTTTGATTTTCTCAAAGTCAATGACGCCTTTACTCTTACTGTTTTTAGAACTACTAGACATCATCACTTGAAGAAGCTCCTCTCTTCTTTGATTCTCTTTAGAATCAACCAATGATTCAACTCGTTTGACTTGTTTATGAAGAAGCTCCACTTGCTCTCTTGTGTCTGCTGTTATTTTCAACAAGCTGAGAGGTAAAATGTCTAAAGCTCTACTCATTTCTTTCACCATCACATAAAATTGATTTGAGATGCTTTCTGACCGAACAAGGTTCCACAAACTGCTACCTTCTTTACACACTTGCATCAGTGATTTCACCCTTCGGATAACTGAGTAAAGCTCAGTTAGACACAAGATGGAAGAAGGTGGAAGTTGACTATTTGTTTCTTGAATTTCTTCAAACAATGATGAAAGAAGTTTAATTCTTCTTATCATTGTTGAAACATTCTTGGATTGTGTAACTGGAATTTTCTCTATGGTTGTCACTTCATTAGAGATTTGGATTAATGATTCTAACAGAGAACCAGTTGGAAGTAAGTTTGAAGAAACCATGATTGGGGGAGGTAGAGTTGCATCCATGGTGTTCTCTAATATTCATGATCAAGGTTAAAGGACTTTCGATTACTTCAATACATAAATGTATTAATAAATGGATTTTTAATATAAGTTGTCTGTTTCTGTTTGTACTATTCATATAGATGGCATGAAGAATGATGGCAGGAGTCTTTGGTTGCTGCCACTTGGAGAATCTGCAGGCCTTTCTTGTAAGTCCTATAATAATTTTATTCTATCTCTAATTTTATATTTGTTTTTTTAATAATAAGAGCCATGTCAAAGCTTTCATTACTTGGTTTTATATCATTTTCTTTCAAGTATCTTTCAAGTTTCACCATCTGCTACCATATTTATGCTTTAGGATTTGTACGCTACCCACAAACTGTAGTACAATTATTAATGCAAACAGATTTTGGAAAGCTACATTAGATTAGATAATCTATTTCATTAGCTGTTAGGATTACCACAAGAACCATTTATTAATAGTCAGCAGAATAAATTAGGATTTGCATTAAGCCTATGATAATTAAGCATGGTCTAATCATGAAAATTACACCTGGCAATCATAACCCATTCTTCTAGAAATTGGTTTATTTGGGTATTTTTTTTGCTAATTTGGTTGATCTACTTAAATTATATATGGTCATCTGGTCCATCTTTATGAAACATGCTAACTTAGAATATATCCAAATGGGCCAACACCACCCATCGCCACTATGTGCCGCTACTACCGGTTGCCGTAAATATGACTGCCATCACCTCTACCTACTGGGCGCCACTGCCGTCACCTTTACCTTTGCCACCGCCATCACCGCTACCTCCACCGCCGTCACGCGCCACCGCTTCTGCCTGCCATCGCCACTAGCAGTCATAAAAACACCATTTTGATACTTTGTTTTCCTAAAACGACCCATTTCAACCCATGTCCATATTAGTAAGAACCCGCTTTGAACCGGACCAAATTGAACGACCCCTTTTGACCAAAGCCCAGTTTGCCCATTTGTGCCCGATTTAATTAATATCCATTTTTGGTAAGAGAGACTATTCTTTCTTACTTTTTATAACTATTTTATTGTTGGAAAAGAAAAGGAAGTAGGTGTATGTGTGTTGACTTGGGAAATTGTCAGTTTCTTCTTGGATTATCTGTTGAAATCAACATCAACAAATCAGTTCTCAATATTGTTTAGATATATTTTTATTGTAATCTAATATGTTAATATGGTATTACGGGTATTAGGAGCACCGATATATAATAACGAAGATGGATAAGTAGCTGGCATGTTGAATATTTGGCAGAGGACTTGGTTTGGTGAGATGGTTCCAAACAACAAATGTTGAATAGGCAGAGGAAAAGCCAAAGAAACCTAATATTTGGCTTTGGTAAAGGCCAAGTAGTTAACACTTAATTGTATCTCATTTTCATTAGTTTATTTAGGGGTCGTTCTCATGTAGGTTTGTAACAAGAAAATGCCTGAATTGACATGTGTTTTGGAGGTTTCTGACCAAAAAGCCTTGACCTGGTCATACATCCGAATTAGTTTCTAGAATTAGAAGCGAACGACAGCTGAATTGTCTTTTGGACATAATACATAAGGACCTTGAGAATTTAAAAGATTCAAAGATGAGGAAATTATAGATTGCTGAATTCCTTGATTTCCATTGAAACAACAACGGAATATATACAAGATTACATGTAACCAAAATCAGCTAAACAAGGAAATAGATAATTTCTCTCTAAATATATACACGCTAATAGAAAATTAGAAATGCCCAATTGTGTAGAAGTGACTAGTTAAAACGATTTAGGAGGCTAATGCATTTGTGTATGCTTTGTTTTACTTTTGGCCAGTTTGAGCTGTTTCTTTTCGGGTTAAACGTGTTTGACACAATGAGCACATATGGAATCATGAGCATTAGGAATTCCGTCTATGCATACAAGTCTCCCATAGTACTCTTTGAATGAATCAATGTAGAAATATTTTACCTTAGGAAACCCCCTCCCTTTTTGAAGCATCGTTATGTCAAGTGCATCGTACACCTAATACTAAATAAGAAACTTCAACATGCTACTTATATGTTATTCTGATATATGTAATCTATTTCTTTAGTCATTTAAGGTTTTATACACCCGCTGCCGAACAGGCCAAATTCCAAAATCCCAGCTGTCATTAATTTTGTTTTTGTTGTGTTATACACTACAGGGGTATGCAAACTCGGTTGGTTTGGTTAACTGAGAGGTCGGTTAATCAAAAAGTGTTAACCATAACCGGTGGCTGGTAACTGTGATCCGGTTAAGCCGGCGTTATGCTTATTTCGGTTATGTTATGTTATTTTAGTTGTTTATTTTAGGTATCCATAAGTGAATGTTCTTTGATAGATATGCTGGGATAAGTAACTAGTGCTGTAATTGTAAGAAATATCCGAATATGAGAAGTTAAACTATTTTATTGAGTTTATCCTTATCTGTAATGCATCTTTATTAAAACGGGGCGCACAGTAGGTGTATTTATAAAGAAGGCTTACCTACCCCATTATGCCACTCTCTCGGTGTGAACCTTGTTTAACCATCGACATCAGGTTTCTAAATTCATCTGTTCGGGCGAGGGATTTATTTGTCGACTCATGTTCATTTTTTGGTTTACCTCTCTCCCTATAACCCCATAAGAAGTAGATCAGAGTTGTTAATAATCATACCATACCACACCATGCCTATTTTGGTTGAATTGTGAAGGGGGTGAGAATGAAAAGAGGGAAAGATGAGAAGACAACGGGGCCAATGTTAATACCAAGACTTCATGTGAATGATACATTAACTGGTTTGAGTTAAAAAACTAAGTTATGACTAGATTTAAAGTTACTCATGTCGATTTAAATCATAAATGTATCTCCTATGTAAATCTTGATGTTGTGTATAACTTGACACAAAGGAACCTCGAGGACCCAAATTGTACTATTATTTGATCCATAAGGAATAGTGAAAAAAATCAGTTTTTTAACTTGTGACCTTTGTGAAAAATGAAATGCTTGAAAAAATGAGTACATGCCATGTAGCTGACATGAACCAAATCTTATAGACTAAAAAAAGTTTACTCAATGATATATTATCCAAAAAGATTTTTTAAATTTGGCAGATTTAGCTAGCTTAAAACTGAAAGCTAGTTAATGAAATTGAAAGACAAATGAAGGTATAAACCAAGGGGGAAATCGTCAGTGCCAAAATCGCAGCTCTAAATGATATAATTTAGGTTCAACAAATGGGCCAAGCCGCCTATGGTTTTTTTGGCAACATGACTCGGTTTGCCAAGACCTCGCCATGCATTGCCTATGGGCCCTTGCAGGCCAAATTATGCTACTCTTTGTACATTGGGCTCTTTCCGACCTGTTTTCTTCTATGGTTGTATCAAGTATCAACACCGTATATCACATATTGTTCCATTAGCAGCAGGGTGAGTGAAGAAAAAACATTGATTAGTGATTTAGGGACTCAAATGGCATCCTTTTCCTTGGGTTGGTCGATGGGCTATAGTCCAAATAATTTAAATGATTTGATACGAAACTGATGAGGAGATGGCAATATTTT
This sequence comes from Ambrosia trifida, assembly GCA_028751855.1. NCBI lineage: Eukaryota > Viridiplantae > Streptophyta > Magnoliopsida > Asterales > Asteraceae > Ambrosia > Ambrosia trifida. The sequence continues at coordinate 91,759,563 of CM054123.1, read as the reverse complement.
CATAATTGGAGCACCTGGACAGTAGCAAATGAGTAATGTAATGGACTAACATGTTCCAGCCCATAATTAATGTAATGGACAAACATAACTTTCGCTCTGTTAGAATTTCAGGGCCAATAAGTAATGTAATGGACTAACATGTTCCAGCGAGCCAAATCATGTGACAACAGTCGGCGAAGGATTAGCCATCCCCCTCCCTCCCCAGCCCTCTGTTTTTTCTTTTTGGTGCAATAGTGGAAATTTACGATTTTCGTAGATAAATTGAGTCCTGCCCCGCCAATTTGCCACTACCGATCGAAAAAAGTTGAGCCCCCCCCCCCCCCCCGATTCGAGGACCAAGCTTCGCCTCTCTGTGACAAAGCGCCATAATTCAAGGAAAAATGTGACTAGCTTGTTGGCCCACTTAATTAAACAAAGATTAGACTTTCCCTTGTGGTGTGGTGGTAATTGGTAAAGGTGTTGGGGTTTTAAAGGGGAAGTTGGTAGTATAGTGTATTTAAAAGGGGATAAAATAAGGAGTGTAATAAGAAGGGGTGTGAAAACTGGGAGAGGAAATTAGTTCATGATACTTCAATGACGCCCATAAAATAGAAGAGCACCATTGACTGAATTTTTGCTGGGGTGAAGAGGGTCACGGTTGCGTTCCATACCAGTCATCCTTAATATTATTTAAACAGAAGATTAAAACAAGTCTGACCAACCCATGACCTCTTGGTCTAGTGGTATGGTGTCCCCCCTTACAAATGTAAGGTTGTGGGTTCAATTCCTTGCAAATGCAAGGTAAGGTGAGGTGAAATAAAGGTGTAATAAAAATTTGCCGTTAAAAAAAACAAGTCTTTTTTTTTTTTTTTTGAACGGCTAAATTATTTTGTCACCCACGGGATTTGATCCCCCACCATTTGGAAAGGCAAGCCTTATCCAACACCTTGATACCACTAGACCAAAGGCCCTTTGATAAAAAAAAAAAAAAAAAAAAAAAAAAAAAAAGTCTAACCAAGATAGTTAAATGGTTTGAGTTCCAAGAGATAATAAAGAATGACGCTTGGATTCATAATCAATGAATTATTGATGACAGTTCCCAAGGATATGAAAAACTCAAAAATGTTTAACTCCAATACACTTTTTAATTAATAAGTAATCCCAATTTAATTTAAAAGGATCAAAGAATAACACTACCCTAAAGTTCATTATTTTTGTTGGTATATAAAAACAAAAACAACAATTTATCAGTGATATCGGTTCACCGCATAATGCTACACAGTTTTTATTATTAATTGATTAAACTTATTAAACGTTATATCTACAAGTTGATATTATATACAACTGACGGCTCCCCACAGATTGGAACCGACTCTCCAATGTAAACCCTAAACTTCAGCACCATTTTTAAAAAAATGTACAGCAGTTTTTAATTTAGTATTTTTATAATTTTGTTGGAAATAGAGCCTCGAATCTTAGTGCACTAACTTACCTTTTACCTTACGAAAGAAGTATGAGGTATGCAGTATGCACTGGCACATGAATCGTAAGCCAAACAAAAGTTAATGTTATATTTTATTTTGTTTTATTGAAATAGTGGCTAGGACGGGGTAGAAAGGACAAACAGATAGGCATAATTAAAGAGGTATCTTATTTACACAATAACAAAAAGTAAGTTTGCACAGCCCTCTACGACGTAGAGGGTGTCAGTGTAATAAATGCGAACACCCTTTACGGCCCGTAGAGCCCTCTACGGCCCGTAGAGGTGGTTTGGTGGAGTGCATTTAAACCCTATACGGGCCGTAGAGGTCTCTACGGCCCGTAGGCCATACGAGGTACGAGGTCATTGAATGAACAATCTGACATTCAGTGTGTCAGTCTGAAAAAGCAAACCCTCTACGGGCCGTAGAGGCCTATACGGCCCATAGAAAAGCTGGTTGTTGGGAGCATTAAACCCTCTACGGCCCGTATAGGCCTCTATGGCCCGTAGAGGTCCAGATATATTCTTCTGCCTTGTCTTCTTTCTTCAGTATACGAAACAAAATCAAAAACACGGGTGCACAAAAAATCCGACCAAAACCAAGCTACCGCGATGTCTTCGGGTCACTACGGTAATGTTTGGGATGAATGGGAGCATTCGTTTAGCCTATCTCACGTCTCGGAAAGCCTTTTCGGAGCCGTGGTGGAACGTGGTGAGGAGGAGGTTAGATCCGTTGTTCGCTGTGGTGACGGGAATGCACTACCCGATTTGAACCTGCTGCCCGATTTGAACCAGGAGTACGTAGAAGAACCGGGGTCATTTTACTTGCCTCCGCCAAGTCATCCACAGTACGAATACGGGACTTATCATTCGCACGAGGGAGGTGATAACGGTGGCGAGGAACCTGTCCCGGATGTTTCGTACGAAACGAATCAGGTGTGTTTATGTATTTGCACTTGTTTATAATTTAGACCCGTGTATATTTAGTAGTGTACATATTTAGACTCGTATATTTAGTCCCGTACCTAAATTTGTTTTAGGGTTTGTGAGATTTGAACTCGTATATATTAGTTGTTATTTGAACTCGTAGGGTTTGTGAGATTTGAACTCGTATATATTAGTCGTTATTTGAACTCGTAGGGTTTGTGAGATTTGAACTTGTATATATTAGTTGCTATTTGAACTCGTAAATAAATTTTGCAGGTATTCGGGTCTCTTAAAGACCTGACAGAGTGGGTTTATCAAAGGGCAAAAAAAAAATGGTTACATTACCGTATACTCACGTACTGTTTCGGAAGGCAGGGGGCCGAATAGGAGGGTAACGACGGCATGGATACGATGTGACCGTAGTGGCGTACATCATAGTGTAGCCACGGTTCGAAAGACGGGCATTAAAAAATGTAATTGCCCGTTTGAAATAATAGGGAGATACCACTCCGGCCACGATGGTTATATTTTGGAGGTCCGGAACCAAACACATAATCACAAACCTTTCCAACACATTGAGGGTCACGCGTATGCTAGGAGGTTCGGTCCGGGCGAGTTAAAATTGGTGGATACACTTTATTTTCAAAATGTTACGCCAGTAGACATACATTCGGCCGTTAGAAAACAAAACCCGGATAGTCCCTGCATCTTAAGAGACATACATAATACAATAACCAAGGTTAAGCATTTGTTATACGGCGGCAAGACTCAAATGCAGGTATTATTATTATTATTATTATTATTATTATTATTATTACTTCTTTATTATTATTTTTTAATTATTATTATTGCTATGCAGGTACTCGAAGCCACATTGGTGGAAAAAAATTTTGTTTACTTCACCCGGAGGAATGCCTCGACAAATGCGATCGAGGATATTTTGTTTGTCCATCCCACCTCGCACAGGTTATGGCGTGCATTCCCGCATGTGCTGATGATTGATGCGACCTACAAAACGAACGAGTATAAACTTCCGTTTGTTCAAGTTGTGGGTATGACATCAACATCCAAGTCGTTTTGTGTCGCCCATGCATTCATCTCCTGTGAAAAAAAGGATAACTACCTGTTGGTGCTACAAAGGCTTAAAGAGCTGCTAGAAGATAGTACGGAGCCCCGTGCTATAGTAACTGATTGTGAGAAAGCCTTGATGAATGCATGCGACATTGTATTTCCAGCAGCTTCGAAGTTGTTATGCAGGTATACATATTATTATTATTTTTTTTATTTTTATTATTATTATTATTTATTATTTTTATTTTTTTATTATTTTTATTATTATTATGCATTCAGGTGGCACATTCAACGAAATATACTGAAGCACTGCAAACAAGCCTTTGGAGATGCAGATTGGAAAATATTCGTGAAATCTTTTAAGCGATTATGTAGATCTTCATCTCTGGCATTTTATGAGCACTGGTTAGACCGATTCTACAGACGACTATGTCAAGACGAACGAACTGGTACATATTTTATTAATTTAGTTTAAAACGCATACATACATTAACAAATATCTTTGTTCTATCTTTACAGATGTTTTTGAATATATAGACCGAGTCTGGCTCCGTGACTACAAAGAAAGGTTTGTTTCTGCATGGACAGACACAAACTACAACTTTGGTTAGTATACGACCAACAGAGCTGAGAGCCAGCATTCACGGTTTAAGATGCAGATTAAGGGGCCGAACAACTCGCTCCACAAACTTGTGATGATTGCAGACGATGTGGTAACGCCACAAGAGAGGGCAATAAACCACTCGTTTGAAGAGAGTTTGTCTGTGAAAAAGGTGCACCATGACATACCGATTTTTGAGGACCTACTCGGTAAAGTTTCCCATGCAGCGATCGAGAAGATGATAACTGAGATAAAAAATATAGAGAAGTTGATGAAACGAAAAATGAGTTGTGGTCACCAGCTTTTCACGAGTTCTGGGTTGTCGTGTGCATGTCGATTAGATTCGTATATAAATAAAGGTAATACCATTACTTTATTATTATTATTATTATTATTATTATTATTATTATTATTATTATTATTATTATTATTATTATTATTATTATTATTATTTTTATTGAATACAGGAATAAAAATACAGCTGTCCGAAATAGACGTCTTCTGGACACGACTGAATTACGAACCGGAAGTAGTATGGAGGGAACATGACCTTGCGAGTGAGTGGGAAATAGTCAAAGAGACACTACTGTCTCAATCACTGTAACACCCCGAAAACCCGTTTCATTTAATTACGCTAATAGGTGGGATCAATATATATACAATATTGAGCCCATTATCAAAAAGGAATATTTTGCGGATAATAAAACGGGACATTGACAAGTCCCGTAAATTGCAAACACACGTGGGAACATTATGAGAACTAACTTAATTAGTAAAGATCACATACTTGTACTAAACCGGAGGGGCTGAACTTGACAACTAGGCAAAGTTGGAATAAAATGGGAGTTAAGAGTGAAATTGTGTGATAACATACACTAAAATCGTTCTTCACACCATCAAAAACACACACACAAGAACCTCCACCAATTCAGCCCCAAATCATGCCAAAATCGATGGCTTTTCTAAATACATGATGGAATTCATGATCATCTAGTGTTCTAAACGTCATAAGGTAACTCTAGATCCTTTTAAATCATCCAAATCCATGGTATATTGAAGATGATGGTTCTAGGGTTTTATAAAAATGTGGAATTGATGGTTAATATAGGTTGCCCTAGCCTTGGGGAGCCTTAAACATGTATAATTTGGTTACAAATCACATTTAATATGTGTGTTTGATTATGTTCATATGAATATGTTAACTTATGAAATTGGGGTTTTAACCTCTAGGTTGAAACCACACATGGTTAGTAGTTTTGGTGACTCTTAGGAGTTGTTATAATGATCAAATTTAGTTAAAATGCCTAAATATCTTGTTATGATAATAATTAGATACATGGCTATATTTTGGATAAACTTAAACTCATGAAAATCAAGTGAATTTGGTGGGTGCACACCAAGTGTTTGATGAAATGCCTCAATAGTCTTGTTTGCAAATTGAGGTGATAACTTGATTTGGGTAATCATGGAATTACCCGCATATAAAACGCGAAACACATGTTTAAAAGATGAATCACACCATACATGAAAAGTTTAGCCAAATGATAATTAGGAAAACAAAATAATGGTGTGAATAAACTCATGAGATGTGTTAGTTATTGGATATGATGACTAACTTAACTAATCTTATGAGTATAGTGAAGGTTGATCTTGTCGAGCTAGGTGCAAGCGGATATGAGCCTAAAGTGCAAGTAAATGGGAATGAATACAAGTAAGTTCTACTTACACTACTAGACTATGACATGGATTAAGTGTTATATATATATATTGGTATTGTGTGTGTACTAAAGACAAACCCCAAGGGGTGAAATTCATTAAGTGGGTCAATTTATGTGGATTCACAATAAATCAAGGTTTATGAGATTAATTGAAACCATGAGTGGTGACCGAATGGTGAAATTCATCAAACGGATCAATTAATAATGATATGTAAGAAATGATGTTTTAACCCAAGATGGGTCACTTAAATCATTTGAATGAAGTTGTTAAGCATGTTGTTAAATGGGTCAAGTTTGTGACACTTGAACCATATATAAAAACTTGGATAACTTAGTATTATGAACTACGAGTCTAAACGGGTCAAATGGTGATATCCTCACCATGTGAGTCCAATACTTGATGCTTGTATTTCAAGCATTAAGATTCATGAGGTTAAACGGATCAAATGGCAAGGTATTACCATTTGAGTTCTGAGGAATTAATGTGTATATTTAGAAAGCACGTAGGTAAATGCACTTGCGCATGCACGCTTGATGCTAAGAATCATGGAGGATACGCACAAGGTATGAGAATGGGTCAACCCCACCCGGTAAGTCCGTAGCTAATTAAACACCTTCGGGCGAAGCAACATGGGTACTACAACTACCCATATGAAGTGTGGGTGCAAATCAAGTAAGTTATTTCCATAACTATGTTTAATGCGCGCTAATGCGCTTAGAATCTACTAAACAAGTGAAAACCTGAGAAAGGATGAAAATCTAAGTCCGGAAGGACTTAGAGGATTTTAAACAAGTCAATGAGTCAAAAACATTGGAATTGGAACAAGAGGTTTCGCCACGAATGGCTAAATTGAAATATTTGACCATGAAGGGCATTTTGGGAATTTAAAAGATTTCTAAAGGTTGAATCTAAGAAACTAAATCATAATGAAACAAATCGGATAAACGCTTTTGTTGATCAAGTGTCTAATGACTTGACAACTTAATCGGTAGGCATTTTGTGTGGTCAAAAAGTGTCTTGTTTGATTCAAGGCCTTAACGGGTCAATATGGGTAAAAATCAACATAAACACTTAAAATTTTCAACCGGGTCATAGCATTATGAACCGGACTATAATTTCAGTCAAACAAAGGTTTATTTAGTCGGCAAGTCAATACTTAGGCTTCGGGAATCATTAAATGCGGTTGCGATATGATTCCCACGCTTAAAAACCACCAAAATTACATCAGAAGCTGTGCGCGACCGCTCACAGAGACCGCGCGGCCGCGCACAGAGAACAGCATGACGACACGATCTTTAAAATTGCATATAAAATCGTAGAAAAATCGTTAGGAGGCGTTCTTTATATGCCTAGAAAGCTCGGAGCGTAGAACAATTCTTCTTTGATAGTCGAAGTCGGATTTTGGGTTTTAGAAGGGGTAAAAGCGATCCGAACAGCTGCTGCGCAAAAGTTGCAGCAGTTTGTTCTCCTGATAAAGGGCCGTTTGGCCTGGTTCGTTCTGTTTCGACGTGTAACGACTATCGTACTAGTTTAAATGTATCATTGACAACCCACTAACCATTCCTTGTGTAATGGTGCTAGGTAAACATGTGATGGAAGTCCCGGAGCAAGGATCAAGCCGCGATAAGAGCCGAACATACCCGATCACTCATCAAGCTTCCGCACTAGAATTCAAGGAACTCCCGTTAAAACGCTAAATCTTAGAGTATATTTTAACTACTAAAATGTAAAAAAATTTGTGAGAATCAAGTATGTATTTGATCTTAATGGTTTGAGTTTATAATAAATATCAAAGTTTTAATCGGGAGTGGTTTAAGTAAGGTCAAAACCCGTAAGATTAGACGTTAATCACGTGATTACGGGTTAGGGTCTTACAATTACCACGCGTTCAAAGAAATATGTTGTCAAAAATAAAGTTGGTGGTAAATCCAAGTATGACTGACACTCAACCTCCTGAGGTACAAAAGAATACTCGTGGGCGCCCAACTACAAAATCAAAGAAAAAAATCAGCAGGAGGATGCGCAAGAAGATGTTAGTATTATTATTATTATTATTATTATAATTTATTGTTATCCATTGTAGGAAGACGAACCTGTTAGAAGACGTAGGCCATCAGACCCAGGTAGAGATACAATGAGAGTGTGTAGCAAAAAGTATCCACTCTTAGTAGGGGACAGGTACATAAATAACTATTTATACATACATACATACATACATACATACATACATACATACATACATACATACATACATACATACATACATACATACATACATACATACATACATACATACATATATACATATATACACATCCCCTAATCATGATTTCCCAATGTTTGGCGGTGACAGGTATAAATTTGTGCTTAGACAATTTAAGCATCAGATTGATCCCCTTTATCGACGGTTTGTCACGCATATTCAAAATGTTCAGCCAGACGGTAACTGTGGGTTCCGATCTGTAGCTTTGGCTTTGGATAGGGAGGAGGAAGACTGGGATTTGATCCGCCACGTTCTTATAGAAGAGATAATGGGTCAATACCATGAGGATTGGTACGAGATTTTGAACGGATTCGACGATAATGGTTTCGCCCGCATATACTCGTCCTTAGATTGGACGGGAGTCGGGAATACACCCAATTCAAAATGGATGTAGATGCCTTTGACTGGATTACTGATTGCTCAGGCATTTGGTGTGGTCCTTCAATTCTTCAGTTCTCTTGGAGCGAGCACATTCTTCCCTATTCGCAGTCATCCTGAAAGCGTGCCAGAACATCGGGTCATTTCGATAGCCTTCGTGAACGGCAACCACTTCATCATGCTTAAGCTAGCAGACGACGCTCCGATGCCTTATCCGAGTGGAGCATGGACGGGTTGGGTAGATGTAAATCACAACCCATGGTTAGAACTATACAAGGATCGTCTTGATGAGGGGCGTAGGCTATCTCAAACAGATCCAGAGTGGTTTGACCTAGCTGGTTGTCCTGCTTCTTCTGATAGTTCGGTGCAAATTTGTTTTTATAATGTATAATGATTTATTAAGTACATTTTTTTATTTTTTATTATTATTTTACATATACAATATGAAATGAAAACGTTTTTTTTATAAAAAAACCTATACCACGTAATTAAAACTAACAAAATTTAAAAAAAACCAAAACTTCTACTGGGCCGTAGAGGGCTCTATGGGCCGTAGAAGGAGATTGTCTACGGGTCGTAGAGACCTCTACGGCCCGTAGGTGGCTGGAAGATGCTCGTAGAAGCCATCTATGGGTCGTAGAGGCCATTGAGTCTACGGGTCGTAGAGCCCTCTACGACCCGTAGACAAAAAATTTTTGGTTTCTAAAAACTTTGTTAAGTTTATAAATAAAAGCAGTAGTTTTTAAAAAAAACTGTGAGTCTACGACCCGTAGAGGTCTCTACGGGCCGTAGACGAGGATTTTTTTTTAAAAAAATTTGGGTTTTGAGTTATATGTTATATATAATTTTTCTTGTTATTATTCCAGCGAACTGGTAGCCCAGATGGTCCCCATGGTTTCTATAAGTTTGAATGTGTGTGTGTGAGAACTGATATGTCCAAGATCGATCCTCGTCCCAACCGTTTTTTTAAATTTTATTTACCTACGGGCCGTAGAGCTCTCTACGGGCCGTAGGTAAACATGTTAAAAAGAAAAAAATTGATCAGACGATTAATTTCACTTTTCAAACAAACCATCCCCTTTCCCCAACCCTAACCCCCTTCGACGCCCCTTCGACCAAAACCACCACCACCACCACCACTGCCTTCTCCACCACTGCAACCACCACCACCACCCTAATCCACCACCACCATTGCCTTCTCCACCAAGATCCGAACGAAATCCTAATAAAGGTAAATTTTATTTAGATTGTTTTTTTTTTTCTTTTTGTTTTTTTTCTTCTAATTAGATTGTTTTATACTTGATTGTTGTGGTGGTGGGGTGGGCTGTGGTGGTGGTGGTGGGTGGGCTGTGGTGGTGGTAGTGGGCTGTTGTGGTGGGGTGGGTGGTGGGGTGGGCTGTGGTGGTGGGGTGGGCTTTGGTGGTGGTGGTGGGGTGGGGAGGGCTGTGGTGGTGATGGTGGGGTGGGGAGGGCTGTGGTGGTGGTGGTGATGGTGGGGAGGGCTGTGGTGGTGGTGGTGATGGTGGGGAGGGCTGTGGTGGTGGGGTGGTGGGGTGGGTGGGCTGTTGTGGTATTAGTTTTGGCGTTTCTTTTGAATCGCCAAAACTAATATAGTTTTGGCGATTCTTTTGAAACGCCTAAACTATATTAGTTTTGGCGATTCTTTTGAAACGCCTAAACTAATATAGTTTTGGCGTTTCAAAAGAATCGCCAAAACTAATATAGTTTAGGCGTTTCTTTTGAAACGCCTTAATTATAGAAACGCCTAACTAACTATAAATTCTTTGATTTTGCAGTTATGGCAGATTTTGAAGACGAGGACTACGTGAATGAGGAGGAGGAGCAGGAGCAGGAGGATGAGCCCGTGGTCCAGGGTGCGCCTGCCATGGCAGGGGGTGACTTACAGGGCTGGGAGCATTGCCAGTTTCGACGCTTAGATTACCCGAATCCAAGATTTCAGAGGTTGAGGAAAAAAAAAGATCGAAAAGGCGAGGGGGATTTGTTGGGACGCGCTTCGGGACACTAGGGGGGGGGGGGGGGGGGTGCAGAGGCGATTACCTGAGAGTGGATCCCGGAAGGGAGCCCATTGGACAGGTTTCTCGGGGACTTTTGTGCGCCGTCCCATCGGCCGTTGGTGATAGAGTTCCTATCCACCTTTCGCTTTCGGCCCCCCACCGAAGGATCGTCGGGCGCCGGATCGTCGGGTCGCCCACCGCGGGATGTCGAGTTTTCCATACTCGGCGTTGAGTATGGTTATTCCCTAGATGAGTGGGCTACGCACACCCAGTGGTACACTCCCGACGAGCTTGTAGAGGTATTAATATTATTTATTTTTATTCTTTTTATTTTTGTTTTTGTTCTTATTCGAAATGTTAATGTTAATGATAATGTTCAGGATGTCTACACTAGAGGTGTGACTACTGTTGCTGATGACGTGATGTATGTGTGGTGGCCCACCATTGGCGGTCCAGAGTTCGGGAACCCGACACAGAAGTATTATTATTATTATTATTATTATTATTATCATCATCATTATTATTATTATTTATCAATATCTTTGTTCTAATTATTATTACTATTATTATGCTGTGCAGGGAGAGGTGTGACAGGGCATCTAACATTCATCACCCCATAGTTCGTTACATTCACCGTTGCATTACTTATTCCCTAACGGCACGGGGAAATAGTAACGAGCGGGTGACGAAGACGGACCTGATGTACCTCTATTGCATACTCACCGGCAGGCCGATTGCCTTGCATCGGTGCATGGCCGAGTACTTTGCAGCCTTCCCCCATAAGCCGTTGAAGGGAGGCATCGCATGCGGGGGTATCATCAGCAAGATTGCCGAGCGCTGCAATGCCCAGAGGTATTTCGATTATGTTAATCGGAATCAGTTTCCGCCACTACCGCCCAGGTATTTCGGTCATTATTATTATTATTATTATTATTAATGTTTATGTTATTGTTTATTTGTTTCAGCCTAATAGGTCAACCCACGATGAAAGCTATGGGTTGTGCGGCGAAGAAGGCGAAGATGCCGGATCAGCCAATCTTCCACTATCTGATTGCTCAGGATGGCGGGGAGTTTGTGCATGAGCCGTTGGTACATCAGGGCCTTGGAGGTATTATTACTATTATTATTATTATTATTATTATTATTATTATTATTATTTGGGAAACTTGTAGACAACTTGTGTTGTCTGGTTTACACGAAAACAGGGGAAACTCTGCCCAATTTTTTTTATAAAATCCTGGATTATTATTATTATTTATTAATTATTATTTGTTATCCATTGCAGGTGATGCTGTGGAGGTCGGGTTGCAGTTTGTTGCTGAGCAGGAGGGGGGCGGTCTGAGGGACGTCGAGATGCCTCAGCAGCAGCCTGAGGATGTGCAGATACCGGCGCACGTTTATCACTCTCTCAGGTCCCCTGCTGATGTTAGGGCGGACGTACGTGCGGCTGCCGAGGAGGCTGTCGAGATGCGTGCTTGGCGTCAGCAGATGGACACTTGGCGTCAGCAGCAGGACACCGATATGCGTTAGTGGCGTGATCGGCAGGACGACGCGATGCGCTGGTTGATTGCTGGCCAGCAGGATATCTATTGCCAGCTGGGCATGCAGACTCGTGTCCCACCGACTATAGGGACCAGCACGCACGAGCCCGTGACGTCCTCGCAGCAGCCCGAGACGTCTTCGCAGCAGCCCGGGACGTCGCCGCCGCCTGACTCTACGATGTTTTATTTCTGATCATCTTCTGTATTTAAACAATCTTTATTTTGAACGCCTCTGTTAACGTTTAGTTTTATCTTTTTGCGTATATAAACGATTAGTTTTATTTTGAACGCTTCTGTTAACGTTTAGTTTTATTTAAACAATCTTTATTTTACACGCTTATCGAGACGACTTGTGTGTGTTTGTGTGTTTATGTTTTACACGCTTATCGAGACGACATTAAAAAACTAAAAAAATTAAACAATTAAAATTTATTTTATAAATTTGTATTAATGTTTTACATGCTTGTGTTAATGTTTTACACGCTCGGGATTAATTATTACATAATTAAAATGATTTAAAAAAAAATCCCCCCTCTACGGGCCGTAGAGGGTGCCTAATACTGGTTTATGTTATATTAAATTTTTCCAACAAAGAAACCAGCGAACTGGTAGCCCAGATGGTCCCCATATACGAAATAAGACTTTGCATGTGTGTTTGTGTGATAATGTGCCTAAGATCGAACCTCGTCCCAAACGTTTTTTGTTTTTTTTGTCTACGACCCGTAGAGGCCTCTACGGGCTGTAGGCAACATAAAATATCCATCTCGTCCTTCTTCATTCTCAAAATTAATAAGACTTCTTCTACGAGCCGTAGAGGCCTCTACGGCTCGTAGAAGAAGTAAAAAATGAAGTCTACGACCCGTAGAGGCCTCTACGGGTCGTAGAGGGTTGTGTGAATAAAAACTAACCTTGTGTAAATAGTGGGAGCCTAATTAAAATGTCCCCATAGCTTATGACCATCACAAGTTTTGCAGCTTCCATATGTGCAGTGATGAAGTTTAGGGGGGACGGGGCGCTACCAGATTTGGTCACGAGTACCTAACTACCAATATGGTAACACCGTCGCCACCAGTGCTGGTAGGGGTCCCGTGAACCAAATACGGGTTCTATCTAACGGGCTGGTAGATGGAACCAATTATTGCAACGGTCGAAATCGTTTTAATGTATTTAATATAAAAACGATAACATTTTTTTGACCGTTATTTTTAAACGGTATAAAAACGGGATGGTTTAAATAAAAAAACACAAACAAACTACTTGATTAGCAAACTAAAGCATAAACAAAACAAATGGATCCAAGGAAATCTAAGAGTGTTTCGAAGGGTGGGTGGGGAACCTCGAAATCTAGGAACTCTAGTTGTTGAGGGAGAGGTGCGGGTTCGAGATCGGCTATGGTTGAAGGATATAGGTCCGTGATCAATTTTCCACAATCCCAACCCCAACAACAACCGTTTTTCTCACAATACCCACCATTCCAACAATTCCCACAACCCCAACAACCCATTCTATATCCACAATCATATTTTATGCCGCCTCAATTAACAACTTCCCAACTAGACGACTTCGAGCTAACCTAGAAGACGAGGACGATGATGGGGAAGAAACCGTGCCAGAGACACAGTTCGAGCAACATGGAGATGAACAATTAGACGATGATGCGGAGGAGGCGGTTGAACTTGAAGTTGAAGAAGTTGATGCAGGGGGAAAAAGAAGTATGCAAAGCGAACAAAAGCTGTGAAGTGGAATACGGTACAAGAGGTTGCTTTGGCAAAAGCTTGGTGCTATGTGTCGGAGAACAGAGAGAAGAGTAACCAAAGAAGCAAATGAAGTTTTTGGAAAGCAGTCCAAAAACATTACGCGTCACTGTTGGGCGGATCCACAGGAACAGTTTATCAAATTACTTCTAAATGGACCGCCATGAACCCACAAATAAATGCGTTCAATGGCCTTCATCAACAAGCGGTAACGACTATGATATATTAACCTGACCGTTTCATTTACTTATACAAATTATTTCTTTAAATTATATTTAATTTACGGTTGTATTTAAATATATAGGAGCGCCTACGAGGGAGTGGATGTACTGATCTAAACGTTTTGCAAACGGCGTTGAACGATTACAGGAACAATCATCCTTCCGGTTTTAATCATCAAGCGGCATGGGAGATTGTAAAAGACCAAGGCAAGTGGAAAAAGCAAGTGTTGATGGGTGAAGATCCGTCCGACAGTCATTCCGACAAGAGACGGAAGTCCTCGGAAAGCGGCAACTATCAGGCGACTGCCTTTTCCACACCGGACGATACCACCTCCACTAGCCACATGCCGGATCTCAATGAAGATACCAACCCAACAAGGCCCAAACGAAAAAATAAGAAAGCCCTCGCCGCCGAGTCTTCAAGCAAAACGTCATGGGTTGACGAATTTGGTTCATACCGAGCGATGAAAGAAGAGAAACTGAACCAGCTAGTCACCCCTACGATCTCAACAAGGCAAAAAAACTTTAGCGTTTTTAGAGGAACAACGCGACTTGTTGAGACAAAGGCAGTATGACCACGACTTGAGTATGTATTCAAAACCGCACGACCACCTCAAAGGTAAATTATTGGAGTTGGTTTTGAAACGTAAAGAAGAAATCGCGGCGAAACACAATTGGGAGCTTTATTGGGTTGCAGGCGACGATGATGATGAAGTTTCTTGTAATATTTTTTTTTTAAATTTTAATGGAATGTTTTTTTTTAAGTTTTACAAACGGTTCTTTTAATTCAATCGGTCATCTTTAAAAAAAACGGTAATTAACAAAAAAGAAAACTAAAAAATAAAGATTTCAGTGAAGTGAATCAGTTAAGTGCTGCCTCCAAAAAAATGATTCAGTGAAGTAAATCAGTGAAGTGATGTGGCAGTGCATGATTGATTAAAATCAGTTAAAGAAAAACCATATTCTACAAGGGCCCCTTCCCCCCTTAGAGATCAAATCGGTTAGGACTGGATTTTTTTTTTCCAGATCAGTAGGGCTTGGAAGATCAAATTGGTGGGGACTGGATTCAATTCATATAAAAATTACTTACGAAAATCACAAAATTCTACCACTGCATCAAAAAACGCTGGGGACCAGGGCACCCCCGGACCTCCACTATGCTTCGCTCCTGCATCTGTGTAGTTTGGTCCATGCAGGATGTTAGTACATGATGTCCCTAGGCTAGTATATCAGTTGTTTGGACGTGTTTCGGGGTGTTTGGAGACGTTTGTACGCGTTTTGGTGTGTTCGTGTTGCTGCATGCGATTAGGTGCCAGTTACACGCGATTAGGGCCCTAATCGCGTAACTGTTCAAGCGATTGGGACTTCTGTATTGGCGATTAGCACTACTCGCACCACATGAGTCTGCTAATCGCTAGTTTGGTGCTGTTCGTACCCGGGAGGTATAAATAGGCCCAATCATTGCCCTAATCATTAGTTCTTGCCTCACACACTCTCCAAACACCCTCCCTTGGTCTGTAAGGTCTGATTTGATCTCTGTAAACACTCGTGCTCTGTTTTTAGCGATTAATCGATAATCTTTTGACCCGTGTGTGTGTTGTGATTACTCGTTTGTCCTAGTTTCATTATCGTATCTGTTGTTAAAGCATATTAGAGGGATTCCGCACCTCTAGTATAAACCCCGTGATTGTTGGATTTAGCGTTATTCGATCCTACAAGTGGTATCAGAGCCGAGGCTCTTATCACGGGTGTTTTAATAACAAAAACGAGCAAAAACAGGTTGTTTTTGGTGTAAAAGTTCAGATTTTTAAGCAAAAACCTGTTCTTATTTTTGAAACTTTGAGTTTTTGTCAAAAACCCATCTTTTTCAACATCTTGGTGTGTGTTTACGGTTAAAAACAAGTGTTTTTGATTAGGGTTTGCTCTAAAACTGTTTTGGTAACTTGTCTAATCATTTGGGATCAAAATACAATGTTTTAGATAAGATTTTGAGGCAAAATAGGTGATTTTTGAGCAAAAGTGCGGCTACAGATCAGATCAGGCGATTGTGCAGCCCTACTCGCCTAAAACTTTCACACGATTAGGGTTTAGGTGCGATTGGCCATCAATCGCCAATAATTATACGCGATTACATCATACTCGCGAGTTCTCCCACACGATTAGGCCTAATTGCATAATAGCGATTAGCCCTAATCGCCTGTCATACCCTTACTTCACTAAAACGCTAATCGCATATAAAGTCAAGCGATTAGGTCAAATCGCCTAACTATTTACACGTGTAGCCCCTAATCGCGTATATTATATACCATTTGAAAGCCTAATCGCCTTAAAGGGTCTGGAACATAAAATTTGACTAAGTATCGGACTATTATCATACCTTAACATATGGCGAACCCGTGGGGACATCTGAGTCAACCGAGACCTCAGTATAATCAACAAATGAACAATCAATCTAACGTACCCACGAACCCTTGGCAGTATTCAGCAGAACGTAACGCGCAACGGATGCAGCAATCGCAAATGCAAGCGAATGTTGCCGGAATCAATCCGTGGGCGCTAGCTGCTCAACAGCAAATGGTGAACACGAATCCATGGGCACTCGCGGCTGCTGCAAACTCTCAGACAAATCATCTGTCTTCCGTACTCATGAGTGACTTAGAGACGGGTAGTTCTAACAGGGCACCGAAGCTGCAATACATGTCCGACTACCATGGTTGGAAGGGCAGATTTCAGACATATGTCGAGGGCATCGATGGTCTTGTATGGTCAGCTATCGAGACAGGGTACAGTCGGCCTTTAGTTGAGAACTCCACTACTCCGATCTCTATTGAAGACATGAATGAAGATCAGAGAAAGAAATACAACTATGAGAAGAAGGCGATGGCAGCATTGAAGCAAGCTCTTCCAAAGGACATCCTTCATCAATTCGCTCAGTGCACAACATCACAGATGCTTTGGTTAGCATTGGCTGAGCGAAATGAGGGTAATATGAAGACAAGAAAGGTCAAAATGGATCAGCTGAAGAAGGAGTTCGAGAACTTCAATGCTATAGGGAACGAATCTCTGAGGGATTTGACGGCTAGATACTACCATCTGATGTCAGAAATGTATCAGTACGGGGTCTTATATTCATCTGCGGACCTTGTAGAAAGATTTGCTGAGGCACTACCTCCTCACTGGCATCAATGGTTGGATATTCTGAAGTCAAACAATGCATATCAGACACTCTCCATCAACGAGTTCATCACCGAGTTGGAGAACAAGGAGATAGAGGAGATCAGGAGAGCAAACAAGGCGCTCATTCCACAGAATCCCAGCATCTATTATGGGAATCCTCTTCAGGACACCAGTGTGGGTGGAACCAAACCACAAATTGCTTTTGTGGTTAACCCGGACCCAGTCTATGCATTTGACAACTATGGTCCCCCAACTGATGTTCCTCCTCCTACATATCCTTTTGGACCAAACCCGTATCCTTTGAATTATAATGCTAACCAGTTTGGTGTTAACCCGTTTTCTCATCTTGCAGCACCAGCGCAGGCAACTGCAAACTTTAGTGGACCCTCTTCTGCAGGTTTTGGCGGAGCTCCAACTACAAGTTATGGTGGATATGGAGGTGCTTCGAGTTCTAATCAAGGTGGCTATCAGACCAACACAGTCCCAGAGCAGCTGAACACTGCGGGTTTAGGAAAGGTGACTATAGAGCTAGCTCAAGAACACATGGCTCTATTGTCGACTTTGGTGAACTCCTATAGTGGATTGGTGGCTGGACAGATCGGGAATCCTCATCTTACACAGGAGGATTACTCGCAGATTGATAAGGACGACATGGATCTGATCGACATTCAATGGCACTTCGCGAGCGTGGTGAGAAGGGCAAAGGATTACATGGAAAGGACGGGAAGGAGAGATGTCTTGATCAACAATAACACCAAGTTTGGGTTTGACAAAACAAAGGTCACATGCTACAACTGTGGCACAAAAGGGCATTTTGCAAGGGAATGTGACCGACCAAAGCAGCAAGGAAATCAGAATCCCTTCAACAACAATAGAGCCAATCAAAATCAGAGGCAGCAAGCTCAGGGTCAACCTAATACTGAGCGTGCCATTGTTCCAGTCAACAACCAGAATCAGAACCAGAGGCCGCCTGCAAACAACAATCAAGGTCAAGCCATGGTTATTCAAGCTGATGAAGGCTATAACTGGAACCATCTGATCATCGGAGACGAAGCTCCTCAAGGTGGTGCAGCCTGTTTCGCTCAACAAGCATCTGAAGCACCAGCCGAAGTTGAAGAAACTTCGAGTCAGTCTGACATCATCACTTCTGAAACCGAGATGTCTGACTGTGACTCGGAGTGCGATTCTGATAGTGGAGAAGATTTGGAGGAGTTGTTAGCTGAAGCAGATGCATTGATCAGCAAAAGATCATTTCTTGTGGATGCTGACTGCACAGAGAAGAACTACGGCGAATTCTTTGGAGCTCAGAAGACAGCAGCTCACTATGCATTGATGGCCATCACTGAATCGTCAAACAAGGTAAGTTCTTCTTCTGATTCAAAATTAGATTGTGTAGAGTGTAATCAGCTGAAATTCAGAATTAAAGAATTAACTGAAGAAAATCTGAATTTAAAAGCTGATGTTGGTCCGTTGCAAAGGTCAATTGATTCCTTGAGACAAAAGGAGAAAAATTTTCTAAGTACAATTGAAAATTATAAAAAGGATGTTTCTGAACTGTCCAAAACCTTAGCTAACAAACAGATTGCTATAAATAATTACATCAATGAGGTCGAAGACACTAAGAAACAATTGGCCATTGTTAACTGTGACTATGAAAAGATCAGGAAAAAGCTTGAGAGTTATTTAAACTGCAAGTATGTCCTTGATCACATAGTTGAACACTCTGACAAGGAAGGTTTCTCTACCAGTCCCAAATACTCTCAGTGTCCACCTCCGGTGAGATTCGAACATCACAATTTTGATGTCTTGCCGAAGGAGGAACTTGTGGACGTGGCAGCCGAGGCAGCAAAAGCTGCAGAGGCGGCCAAGGTTACTGAAGCAGCTAAACCTGCTGAAGTCACTAAGGTTGCTACTCCTGCTAAAGCTGTCAATTTGTGTGAGAAACCTGATGATATCAGTGTATATGACACTGACACTTCGGATGATGAGCTCGATGAACCTCCTAGGTATGCACCGGTTAAAACTATAGATGTTCCTCTTGAGAATCACATCATTACAACTGAAACCTTGAGTGAACTGCAACCGAAAGTGCAAACCGAGGATGGGAGGAGGATTAAGGTGTTCTATAAGTTAAAAGGGTCTGAAAGGGTGTATGCTGATGAGGAAGTCCCTCTTAGATGTATCACCCCTGGTCTTGTTGCCAAAATTTGGCAAGAATCTGTCATTACCATAGAAAAAGAAACCTGGAGTAAAAACAAGGGTAAGGGTAAGGGTAGAAAAGATCAGGGAAATCAGGCTAATGAAAATAACAAGAAAAATCAAAAGTCGAACACCGTTAATCCTCAAAATCAAGCTCAAAGGAACGGTCCGAAAAAGCATGTGACTGAGTTTATTAGATCGAGCGGCACTGAAAGAAATGACGATCCTCAAGTCGATCAGCAAAGAAAATGTCTTGAGGATCTAAAACATAAAAACTCATTTGCCGTTCCATCTAACAAAAGAAACAAAAAGGAGACCAAACCCGGATCTCCTAAGTTTGAAGAATATAGATCCTGTCACAAGTGCGGGGAACGTGGGCATTTAGTTGCTGCGTGCCCTGAATTGAGACGAGAAAGGATCAAAGTGGATGATCCTCCCTGTTCTAGCAAATCCAAGCAACCGGTTTCTCCCAAACTCTCAGAGAAACAAAAGGGAAAGCAGGTTGTTTATGATAACCGCAACAAAATTGCTATGAACCAAAAGCCAGTTGATGGCAGGGGTCCACAGCTGAGGGGGAGCGTTGTTCCTCCAAAGGTTGAAGCAGCGCCTAAGCCACCAGCAAAGGCTGCAGCTAAACCGCAGGGCAACCCCAAAGCTGCTCCACGCACAGTTAATTCTGAAGTGGATCCAAAATCTGTTCCTTCAAAGGAATCCAAGGCTGGACCTTCTAGCCCACAGGCAAAGAAGAAGCCCAAGCCAAAGAAACCTGAACAGATTTGGAGACCCAAGTCACCAACCAAAGAAGGAGAATCATCTGCTGGAATAGGCACTGCGGTACCATCGGAAACAACTCCAACACCAAATGGGAGATGGGTTGACTTTCCGATGTTAGATGAAGTTGGTAGACCCAAGACCGTGAAGGCTTGGGTCCCCCTTAACCACTGAACTTTGAATGTTTGTGCAGGGAGTTCCACAGGGCCTTATCAGCAGCCTATGGATTGTTGATAGTGGAGCTTCAGGGCACATGACGGGCGATTTATCCCTGCTTTTTGACATAAAGAATATCAATGGGGGGTATGTTGCCTTTGCTGGTAATAAAGGGGGTTATATAACAAAGGAAGGAAGTATGAGCAACGGTATTGTAAGCTTTGAAAAGATAAGCTTTGTTAAACAGATAGACCACAACCTGCTGAGTGTTTCACAGATATGTGACAAGAAGTTCACTGTATTCTTTGATGACAACGCATGTTTCATTCTGAAGCCTGGATTCAAAATACCGAAAGAGTGGGTCATGATCTCAGCTCCCAGGGTCAACAACTTATATGTCCTGGATATGAGCCGAGCAATGACAGCGAAAGGTCAGGTCACTTGTTTTCTGTCAAAGGCGACAGAGAAGGAATCGATAATGTGGCACAGACGAATGGGGCACATCCACTTGAGGAAAATGAACCATCTGGTCCAGAACCAACTGGTGGAAGGTGTTTCTGTTAAGAATTTTCATTTAAACGATGTCTGTGTCTCATGTAAGAAAGGGAAGCAGAAAAGAAAGTCTCACAAGCCTAAGAAGACAAACTCAGTTAGTCTACCACTCGAACGACTGCACATGGACCTGTTTGGCCCAGTCAATCGAAAGAGCAAGAACGGTGACTCATACTGCTTAGTGGTTACGGATGATTATTCTAGGTTTTCTTGGGTTGTGTGCATGAAGCACAAGAGTGAAACTTTTGATTACTTGAAGAATCTGTTTACTAAATTGGAAAATATATATCAGCTAAAGATCCGTAGGATCAGAAGCGATAACGGAACAGAGTTCAAGAATCGTGCTATGGAGGCGTTATGTGCAGAAAAGGGTATTCATCATGAATTCACAGCGCCATACACTCCTCAGCAAAACGGGGTTGCAGAAAGAAAGAATCGGACTCTTATTGAGGCAGCCAGAACTATGCTCGCAGACTCGAACTTGCCTGTGATCTTCTGGAACGAGGCAGTTCACTGCGCGTGTTATACTCTGAATAGGGTTCTAACGGTAAAGAAGCTTGGAAAAACTTCTTACGAGCTTCTGAACCGAAGGAAACCGAACTTAGAGTTTCTGGAACCTTTCGGAGCTCCATGCACCATGATACATCCCGATGGGAAGTTTGGTGCAAAGGCAGAAGAAGGTTTCTTTGTTGGTTACAGCACTCCCAACAAAAGAGTGTACAACAAAAGAACCAACAACGTTGAGGATTGGCTTAATGTCGATGTTCAGCGCTATACTGCCAATGCACCTGGTGTTGGACCTGATTGGTTGTTCGACTATAAGGGTCTATTTGATTCCTTCAACGTGGAGAATTTGGTGGATGATGCTGTAGCGCAAATGTATTACGAATGTGAAAACGCAGCTAGCTCTCCGCTAATGCGTCCGATCGTGGTTAATGCACCTGCGCCTGCTCCATCTGATGCCTCTGCATCCACGGGTCCCCCCGATAAAACCGCAGCAGCAGAAGTTGAGGAAGTTTTTCAGGAAGCGTCTGCAGAGGTTCTCGAATCTTCATCTTCCGACGACGATTTTGCAGAGTCTCATGAAACTCTCACTGAGGAACAAGCTGGAAATGGTGAATCTACCACTACAGCTCCAGTTAATCCGACAGGAAACAATCAAGCTGGTCCTTCTTCTTCAGCAGCTCCAGGGATAGGTCTTCGGATTGATCTCTCCGGTTTTAATATGCAACCCGCTGCTCCCTCTAGTTCAAGCGCAGCTGAGACAAATTTATCTCAAGGTTTGGAGAACCTTAATTTGCATTCGGATGATCCAGTGCCGGCACATCCGGAATCTCGGATTCACGACACTCATCCGATGCAAAATGTGATTGGTAATCCGACTAGCAGAGTCATGACGCGCAGTCAGCTCAGAAATGCTAGTTCAAGTGACAATACAGGTACTCTGGCGCTCTATTCGGAAATCAGAAAAGCAGGTCATCAGAACGATTGGTCCTTCGCCTTATATGTTTCTCAAACTGAACCAAGAACTGTGCAAGAGGCACTGAGGGAAGAACCATGGATTGAAGCTATGCAAGCCGAACTTCAGCAGTTCCAAAAGCTAGGAGTGTGGGACTTAGTTGACTTACCTCCAGGCTCGAAAAAGATTGGAACAAAGTGGGTCTACAAGTGTAAACGGGATGACCGCGGGGTGATTATAAGAAACAAGGCTCGATTAGTTGTCCTCGGCTTCCGTCAAATCGAAGGAATAGATTACAACGAAGTATACGCTCCAGTTTCACGCCTTGAAGCTATCCGGATGTTCTTAGCTTACGCTTCGTACAAACGGTTTAAGGTGTATCAAATGGACGTGAAAAGTGCTTTTCTGTATGGTGTCGTGAAGGAAGAGGTGTATGTTGCTCAGCCACCGGGGTTTGAGGATCCGCTGCATCGCGAAAAAGTCTACAAATTGAACAAAGCGTTGTACGGACTCCATCAGGCACCGCGTGAATGGTACCAAATGCTTAGCAACTATCTGATATCCAACGGGTTCAAACGCGGACTCGTGGACTGCACCTTATTCACCAAGGAAAAGGGTGGTGATCGTCTTCTGGTACAGGTTTATGTTGATGATATTATTTTTGGGTCTACTAATGATGTTATGTGCAGGGAATTCGAAAAGCTTATGCAGGACAAATTTGAGATGAGCTCGATGGGGGAGATGCAATTCTTCCTCGGTCTACAAGTAGAACAACAAGAGTCGGGGATCTTCATCCACCAGACAAAATACGTTGCTGACATCTTGAGCCGGTTCCAGATGGAAGACTCTACTCCAGTAGGCACACCGATTCAGACCAATCACGGGATTGGGCCTGACGAGAAAGGACAAACCGTTGATCCTTTTCTCTATCGAGCTATGGTAGGCTCACTCATGTACCTCACTGCATCAAGACCTGACATAATGTTCGCGACATGCTTACTATCAAGATACCAGTCAAGGCCGAAACAGTCACACCTGGTTGCTGTGAAGAGGATCTTACGTTATCTAAAGGGTTGTCCGACCAAAGGTCTTTGGTACCCTAATGACGATAAGTTTGACCTCATCGCATTTAGTGATGCTGACTATGGCGGATGCAAGACAGACTTAAAATCCACATCGGCTGGATGCCAGTTTTTGGGACCAAGACTAGTCTCGTGGCAGTGCAAGAAGCAAGCCTCAGTCGCCTTATCCACCTGCGAGTCGGAATATGTAGCAGCATCGAGCTGTTGCTCCCAGGTTCTTTGGATACAGCAACAAATGAGAGACTACGGTTTGAAATTTCTTAATACTCCCATTCACTGTGATAATGAGTCCGCTATAGCTCTTGCTAAAGACTCAGTTAACCATTCCAAGGCGAAACATATCTTGGTTAAGTATCATTTCATACGCGATTGCTATGAAAAGAAACTTATCGATATGGTAAAAATCCACACAGACTACCAACGTGCCGATTTATTCACCAAAGCTTTTGACGGTCCTCGTTTTGAGTACCTGTTAATCTTAAACGGCATTAAAGTTAAGCAGGATTAGATCCTCATCGGTAATCGTTTTTGTAAATATTTTTCTTTCAAAAATCAGAAAAATCCAAAAATATTGTCTTTTCGCAAATTTTTAGATTTTTAGGGGGAGAAAATTTCAGAAAAATACAAAAACATTCAGAGAATGCAAAAATCAAAAAAAAAAATGAGAAAATTTCAAAATCAAAAAAAAAATTGAAAAATGCAAAAATGAGTCTCTTTGGTGAAAATGGGAAGATGATATTAACCAATCAGTCGGACTGTCTGGACCCTTATCATCTTAAAAATATTGGAACTGATAGGTAGCCTCTACAATGATGTGTCGGTAGGCTCAAAATCATTTCCAAGTTCGGCACGGTGATATAAACATAAATCATCTGAATCATGTGTGGATCAACGTGCGTTGGCATATGGTCTTGGTACCGAAATCTCGTTTGATAGCATGCCAAAATCCGAGGTTTCATGGTCTTTAAGAGGTTGGTTCATCCGGGGTGAACTGGACGTCTCTCAGAATAAATAGGAGTGGCACACGTGTCGTACGTTGGGGTAGCAGCCTGCGACTGAGACACCTCTATGTCATTTCCTGAAAAAAAAAACAAAAAAAAAATATAATAGAATAAATTCTGATCAGGAGACGTCCGGGAATCCTAAAAGAGCAAAAAGATTCATATATGCCAAAACCCTATTCTCAATGAGAATTCGCTCTAAGGTATCAAATCATATACCTAAAGCATCGTACCGTGAAAAATCAAATATACGGTATTTGACTTGTACCCTGGTTTGGATCTCACTGGTCTCTCTGTTGCAGCGTTTCTGCAGACCTGATCACCACTGAGTCCACTCCTTGTAAAATACGGATGACAACAGCTTACTCACCGGTTACGAGGAAGCTTTGTGCATGACTTGATACGGGAATGTGTCGCGTGGCGGGGAACACCTTGTATCTCAGCCTTAATATTGCCTTAAACGTATCTAATGTGCCTAGCGATAAAACTTGATTTTGAGTTTAGGTGGACAACAATATCGACAGTTGTTGTAGGATACTTATTGGTAATTTAAGCGAAAACTGAAAATATAAGGGTTCTAGTATGTCCGTACACTGATATGATTCCCTAACCGTTGAAACTCGCAAAAATATGCTAGTGTACAGTTAGTTGATCTCCCGTTTTATTTTATTTATGCTTAGTTTTGCTTAGTTAATCATTCTTGATTGCCGATGTTGGAATCCTAATCCATTGTAATCTTACTTCTTCAAAAATAAAACGCCGAAAAATAAAATGGACAACTAATTGGAAACTTGTGTTTTGCCGGGTCAAAACCGTATTTTTTATCAAGTACAAGGGTGGAAAATGGAATATTTTCAAGTATCTGAGTCATCATCTGAGTCGCGTGTCAAATCGGGTTGAAAAACGCATGTTTTGAACCTCAACGGGTCAAAAATGCAAGTTTTGGTGCTGCAGGGGCAATTTGGTAATTTGTGGAAAGTGGTTATGCAATTAGTGAGCTGATCGCCTATGGATATTGGCGAGTAGCTCCTAATCGTGTGTGTTTATACGCGATTATGTCCCACTCGTGTGTCTTTATGGGCGATTAGCCATAGTATCTTATTAAACTACACTATCACACGATCAGATCATACTCGTGTCTTGATACACGCGATTAGCACTACTCGTGTCTCACATCACACGATCAGTCTCCTACTCGCCATTCTATACACGCGATTATGTCTGGGTATAAATAGAGATAGTTAGTGTTTTATTTCATTATTTTCAAAACAACACAACAGTTATCACTTTCCCTCTATACCCGTAACATCTCAAAACCTTGCCAAAATTTATTTTGATCCGTGATTATTGTTCCTTATCATCAAGGTAACAACATATCTCATTTTCAGATCCAAACAACACGTTTAAGGGGGTCAAATCTGTTCTTTTTTAACCGTAACCCCTAGTTGAACAAAACCTCTTGATTATCCATTAAAACGTGTTTGTTAATGATAAATGGACATGGGGGTTTCTTAATCGGAACCCTTAGATCATGTCTATATCAAGTTTTGACCCATAACATCACTAAATCAGAAAGCCCCAATTTTAAATGCCTAAGAACCCTAATTCTTTTAAACGTTTAATTGGCCACTGATTTTGTCATGATAGTGCAATTACTGTTAGGGGTTGTATTGTGGGAATGTCATAGGTTCAAATGCAACAAAGATTAGGCCTAAAACGAACCATTACAAAGTTTTGGCAAATTTGGTAAAGAAGATGAACTGTCATGCGATTAGCTTGGCTAATCGCATGAACAGTTGAGCGATTGGGGTCTTGTTTCATCTAATCGCATGGTATAACTGGCGAGTGGGCCCTAATCGTGTATTATTACAAGCGATTACATGGGAAATCGCCTGTAACCTTCTGTTTGACCAAAATTGTCAAACTTTTGTCCGTTTTGTCCGTATTTCATATCCTTGATCTGTCTTTGATGTCTTATGGTGTGTTTATCTTGCAGAATCATGCAATACGGTACTTCGGCCAAGCACAATTGTCTTGCATTCCTCGGACCGGTAAAGAAGCAGGAGTGCAGACGTTTTGAAGGCATCATCGAGTACTTGAAGCGCTCGAAGATACATTATGCCATATCTACCGACTATGCGGCCTACAAGAACATTCTCCAGGAATTCTATCAGAATGCGAGTGTCGATGTCAGCACAGTTCCAGCTACGATAAGAAGCACGGTGCAACGAAAGGAGGTTCTTATTACTGAAGATATGATTCGCGAGATTCTTAGATTTGGTGATGATAAAGATGATCCAATCGTCTTCGACTCCATTTTGATACGAGGTGGATTCCTACGGATGAAGTATACGGGTGATGTGCGTGCGCAGGAGATGTTACAAAAGGGTTGTCTTCCTCCTGAAATGAAGTATCTGACGCACGTGGTGCTAAAGTGTCTCGGACCTCGCAGAGGAACATTCAATGCTATCAAAGACACTTTGGCATCAGTGATTGTCGCATTGACGTTGAACAAACCGTTCAACTTCTCTGGGATGATTATGCATCACCTCAAGGAAGTGATTCTGCGAAAACCGAAAGAGAACGCCTTTATTGTTTATCCCCGTTTTCTGCAGATGATCCTTGATAATCAGATCCCGAACATGGTGAAACGGGTAGAGGAGCTGATTAGTATAAGGAACATGGATGAGGTTGAGATGAAGAGAATGTTGCAGTATAAGAACAAGCCAAAGTCTGAATATCCTCCTAGTCGTAGACTGTTTGCCTTTCTGATGAGAAACGACTATGTGGCACCTCCAGGTAATAGATGGAGGCATGATGACAGTGATTCAGAGGACGATATTCTGATTCATAGACAGGTTTTCAAGGATGATGACAACATTGGGAGACCCACTGTAGCTTTGGGACCCAATGAACCGGGCAATATGGGTGATACTGGAGCTAGACAAGATGATGATATGCTTGATCCTGATTTGCTGAACATAGATGAACCATCAAGCTCAGGAAAAGGCAAAGCCAAGATTGATGAGGGCCCGGTTAATATTGAAGATGTTGATGAAGATGATGATGACTCAGAGCGTACCGAAGATGAATCACCTGATGTATTGACACTTGAGGAGGATAGAGCCCGCGCGGCTGCGGCAAGAGAGCTCGCAAAAGATCCCACTTTCACACCTGTCAGTGATGATCTTGTTGCGGATATTGACGCTGAACTAAGTACGCCGCCTCCTCAGAAGAGACAAAAGACGAAAGCGACGAAAGTTAGCAGGGGTCAAAAGAGAATGTCTGATAAGGCAGCT
Organism: Ambrosia trifida; assembly: GCA_028751855.1. Lineage (NCBI taxonomy): Eukaryota > Viridiplantae > Streptophyta > Magnoliopsida > Asterales > Asteraceae > Ambrosia > Ambrosia trifida. Next base: position 91,731,918 of record CM054123.1, on the reverse strand, counting down.
GCGACTGAGAGGACGCCTAAGAAAATGAGGGGAAGGCGTATGAATCTCCCAGAATCTTTTGGACTACCTGTTTCTTCTTCTGTATCAGCAACAACAACAGCAGCAACAGAAACAACAACAGCAGCAACATCGACTGTCCCACTCTCTTCCAGTGCAGCTATGCCTGCAAGTGTGACTATGTCAATGCCTTCATCGGTAATCTTCACTGAGCCAGTCTCAGTTACCGTTGAAGCGACAGGTTCACAGTTGGCTGCTAATCCGATAGGTGACAGAATACGGATGATGAAAGAAGCAGCAAGAACGTCAGCTGCTAGACCTTCGACCCAATCCTCATCCTCGACTCCAACAACCAACGAACAGCTTCAGCGCCAAGTCAAAGAGCTTACTGCTTTAGTGGCCGCCCAAGCACGGGAAATGGCCGAAATGAAGAGCAAAAACGCCAACATTGAAGAAAATGAGACGGCGATGTTGGAACTGATTGGAGATACTATCACAGCTAACACTGAGCTGAGAGCCACTGTCGACGCACTTACTTTGTCTAATCAGCAAGTCTTGGAGTCGAACAGGCAGATTATGGAAACACAACAGCAGCTCATGGAATCACATCAGCAGCTAATTCAGTCTAATCGTGATCTCCAGCTCGCAAATGTGAACAACGAGCGTCGAATCACCAAGTATAGGAAGCAAAACATAAGGCTAAGGACTAGGTTGAATGCGCTGACTGGAACTCAACCTAGACTTACTGGTGGTTCGGAAGCTGGAGCTAGTACTGATGGTGATGATGATGATGAGGATAGTGAAGAAGATGATGATGATGAAGAAGAGGATGATGAGTCTGATGACGATAATGACAACGATGGTAAGGGTGATGGTGGTGATCCCGGAGCCACAGGCGGTGGTGGATCTACAGGTGGGTCTGCGTCGGGACGAACAAAGAAAAGTCACGATCGCAGTGGCAAGGATCCCAAGGCAGGTTCTTCTGCTCAGGGGGAGCCAGCACCGATGATAAGCAAGATTCAAGAACTTCGCGATAAAGTAAGGAAGAAAGCGATAGTTCTTGTTGAAGATGTGGAGCCTTTGAACTGCTACTTTGCATATGATGACGAAGGCAACTTGCTTCCACCCCCTGCCATGCCTGAGTACGATCTGGAAGAAGGAGAGATTCCACCAGAGATGACATCGGAGGACATGACCAAAGTATATGGCTTTGCATCTGGAGAATCTTCCAATGCAAGCCAAAGCGTTCCTCCTGAGATGCATCCTGAATGCAACGAAGTGGATCTCGAAGAAGGAACCAGCGTGCCGACCCCTGAGTATGTTGTAAATGACTCGGGCGCTGGAATTCCTAATATTGATGAAGAGATGATACGTGAGGCTGAAGAAAAGTTGAAAGCCGACTCTACTGAAGTTCCTGATGCTGTTAAGATTCGACATGACAAGATCAGAGAGCGGTATCCCCAATGGTTTAAACCTGAAGAGAAGAAAAAGTCTGTTGAGCGAGCTTCCATCTTCAAGAAACGTCTGTCGAAGATGTCTGGGAATGTGATCAGCTGGGCGTATGTGAGCCAGACCAGAATGCTCGGGGTCAAATGGCAGGAAGGCGTATTGTACTTTGAGAATTTCAAAGACATTCTGAGCCTGCCGTTCTGGTACATTCGTGACTTAGTTCGTCTCAACTATCCGTTATATGAAGAGAAATCTGCTCCTCTTAAGGGTTTTTACACGAAGCTGAAGCGAGAGAGCTCAGAGGGATGGAAAGAGTTGATGCCTCAGTATCCCAGATCGTATCAGACAGACAAGATTCATCCTTTCACCTTAAAGCCTATCTGGGAGCACAAGATCAAGCCGCCAAAATGTGTTTCAAGGATTCCCATTATCCCAGTTGAACAAGACTTTTCTTCGAAGCTGTATTATTGGCACTATGATGCAGCAACCACTGAAGCGGTGATAGTCTTGAGCAACAGTCCAAATCCGTGCAGGAAGATAAGGATTTGGGATCCTATGTGGCTGATAAATTGCTCAGAGAAGGACGTAGAGACGTTGTACCAACATCCGATCATGCACTTACCAGCCGAAGCCGATCAAGCCATGAAGTTTCAAAGGGTGATCCAGTTTTGTTATGCCAACAAAGTTCATGCAGGATGTGATTGGTCAAGAATTTCAAGGGTCAAGACAACGTCAAGCTAAAGTTGAAGATGGATGATGCTGCTTGTTATTTTGCTTAAGTTGTATTTGTTTATGTTTATCAGTCTGTAAAGTTGTTTTGCTGTTGATATAAACGATGTCTTTTGATTAAGTCTGTACGTATACTAGCCTGGTCCAAGGGGGAGTCTGTTAGTACATGATGTCCCTAGGCTAGTATATCAGTTGTTTGGACGTGTTTCGGGGTGTTTGGAGACGTTTGTACGCGTTTTGGTGTGTTCGTGTTGCTGCATGCGATTAGGTGCCAGTTACACGCGATTAGGGCCCTAATCGCGTAACTGTTCAAGCGATTGGGACTTCTGTATTGGCGATTAGCACTACTCGCACCACATGAGTCTGCTAATCGCTAGTTTGGTGCTGTTCGTACCCGAGAGGTATAAATAGGCCCAATCATTGCCCTAATCATTAGTTCTTGCCTCACACACTCTCCAAACACCCTCCCTTGGTCTGTAAGGTCTGATTTGATCTCTGTAAACACTCGTGCTCTGTTTTTAGCGATTAATCGATAATCTTTTGACCCGTGTGTGTGTTGTGATTACTCGTTTGTCCTAGTTTCATTATCGTATCTGTTGTTAAAGCATATTAGAGGGATTCCGCACCTCTAGTATAAACCCCGTGATTGTTGGATTTAGCGTTATTCGATCCTACACAGGATATGCCTAGCTTACCTTATGTTTCTGTTTTGCTACTTTTTTGCTGCTTTAAACTAGTGTTGTTTATGAGCCGAGCCGATTCGAGCGGACTTTCGTTCGTGCTTGACTCGTTTACAAACCGAACCAAGCTTAGCGGCTTGTATACAATCGAGTCGACAACCGAGTAAGCATTTTTCGAGCGCGATTTTTTTTGAGCAAGCATTGAGTGAGCAAAGAGCGGGGAATAATTTGGATAATCACAAAATTGGGATGTTTCCTTTAATGTTTTCGTTGTCGGGTGACAACTAAGGTCAACTATCCGATGATTACACTAATATTGAGGTCCGAGTATCCGAGAATGAGGCTTAGGTTGAGGCTAGTGAGGTGATGAGTATACTGCAGAGAACGTACAATTGTCGCATTGTGTTGTAGTGTGATATCAAGCGACGATTAGGGATGGAAGAGTTATAACATAAAGAAGTTAAGACTTTCACTTCACGACTTAGGGTTTTACTATTAAATTTAGTGTTGGCGGGATGTTTGTTTGTGTTCGTTCGTTTAATAAATGAACAAAGCTCAAGTTCGTTCATTTATGTTCGTGAATGTTCGGTAATTGTTTGTTTGTGTTTAATAGTGATGATATATGTTTGTGACGAAAGATGCCAATTTTATTTGAAATTTAATATATGTTCTTTGTGTTCGTTTTTTCTTCACGAGTGCTAGTTTGTGTTCGTTTGTGTTGGTCCGTGTTCATGAATGTTCTATGTTTGTGTTTGTGTTTGCTTTTGTCCGATACCTAAACTAACAATCAAACACAAACAAACAAAAACGATCATTTCCTTAACAAACAAACATGAACATAAAATCTCATTCGATAAGTGTCCGTAAAGAGTTCGTGAACATATTATTTCCTTAACAAACAAACACAAACAAGGTCTTGTTCGTGTTTGTTCGATTCGTTTGCAGCCACTTATAATTTAGGGGCTGTTCGGTAAGCCTCTTAATGAGGCTCTGAACCATTCAGCGCTAAATGATTAAGCATTCAACGCGTTTGTTTCAGCTTCTGAATGGAATGGTTAAGGTTGAACCATTAAGATTTGGGATGTTGCTGAACCATTAAGCACTGAACTATTAAGCACTGAACTTTAATGAGACTCTCCTACCAATGTGGGACAAGAAAATTAACCATTAAGAGGTCCAACTTAATAATTCAGCACTTAATCATCCAGACCTCTTAACCATTCAAATAGCATAATGATTCAGCACTTAATCAACTAAACAACCCTTTATTTGTATATATTAGGCTAAATGTTATGTATAAAGTTATAATATTACTATGATTTGTGTGTATATGTATATAATAAATAAATAATAATTTATTCAAGCCGAACCGAGTTGAGCGGACCTTTGCTCATCCTTCGCTCATTTACAAATCGAACCGAGCCGATCGGCTCATTTACAACCGAGCGGAAGATTGAGTGAGCATTTTTCGAGCATTTTCCGAGTGAGCAACGAGTTGGTCACGGGCGGCGAGCAATTTGAACAAACCCTACATAAGAGCATTCACATCAGCTTCCCCATCTCCATCCACCAAATTACACTTAAAATCACTAGTTTTTCTCTCATTTTAAGTTAAATAATATTTTTTTATACCTTTATCATTACCTTTTCTTCATCCTTTACTTATAACCAATTTCAAAAAATATTAGAAAATATATAGGGTGAAACAATGTCCCCCCAGTTATACAAATAAACAGTAATTTTTTTCTCTATTCTCCACTCACAAATCACAATCTCAAACTACTTTTTAAATATGAAAACTTACTCACAAAATTTGACAGACCTAATGCAAATACTCTTAGATCAAATACTTACTTAGGCCATACAGTTCGATTCACTAGCTAGCGAACCATCTTTACTAGCATCTATCTCAACGTCACGTTAGCCTATGTACTTCTCCACTGTCTAAGAAGTGGTTCACTACCCCTTTACTATCTTCATCATAAAACAACAAATCAAACAATCCTACTTATGGGCTTCGTGGAAAATTCTCCACAAGCTTCACTCTAACGATCATCCGGGCCACGTCGCTTCATGACTGCGCTTTACAAACCCACGCCCGCTTATATTAGTCTTAGTGAGTGAAAAAGGTTTTTTTTTTTTTAATTTATGCTGCCATGTATATAGTGGGGCTTTCACTAACTTTAATTAAACTAAATAAAAGAAAGCACTAAAAATAAAAATTAAACATATTCAAGTTTCTATTGTATACGTGGAAATATCAATCGTATGTAACAATAATACAATTAAACCTACCTTTTTTTTAACTATACTGATTTTTTTTCTTCCAAATATCTAATTTCTTTCAGTGAGCTTATTTTTATTTCACTACGAACTAGAAAAATTGTTTGAATGTTTTCTGAAGTTTCCTAGGCAATTAAAGAATTCGTCACAAATTCGACACATTCGCAACGCATTTCTGTCACGAAAGTTCAAGCCTTAATTTTTCAACAAATTAAAATAGTTTCATCGGAAAAACATAGAAAGTTTCTAGACACATTTTTGACAAAAAAATAAATTAAATATTATTAATTTATCCATTTAATCGGGATTGCGTTGAAAAATTTGTATTATGATTTTTTAGGATTGTAAACAAACCGAACGTTTAACGAACAGTTCGTGAACCTTTAAATGAAAAGTTTGTTTACCTTCGTTCGTTTAATAAATGAACGAACATGAATAAACGATTTTGTTCGATTATTTGAATGAATGAACATGAACATATGTCTTGTTCTCCGTGAACGTTCTGTAATGTTCGTAAACGTTTGTTCATGTTCACATGTTCATGTCGGTGAGTGGGGTTTTGTGTGTGGGGGTTTTTGTTTTATATGAGGGGTAGTTTAGGGTAGTGTTGCCTCCAAATTTGTGTGTCAGTGAAGTAAATCAGTGTAGTGACGTGGCAGTGTAGTATTAGTGAAAATCAGGGTAGTTTAGTGGAGTACTCTAGGTAGTGCCATGTCCACCCTTATACGCTCAACTTGGGGCTGAGAGTAATTAGGAGACTTTGGCGGAGAGTAATTAGGCGACTTTGGCGGAACGAGATTATCTACATTTGCTTTGTGTTCAAATGGGTTTGGAAGGGCTTCTCAAGTGTTTGGCAAAGTGCTTGTTCGCTAATGCCCTTTTTTTTTTCATTTGCCTAGGTTCGGTTGTTATGTATATAGTTTTTGGTTTTGGGAGTTGTACGTTTCTTGTATTTATTGGTGGTTGTATTACTAGCTTATGGCTATCCGTTTTTTGATTGTTTAATGAAATGGTGTTTTGTTGGCTGTTAAAAAAAACTTACCCTCATTAAAAGGCACAACCTTTGAGTATCCTCACACGTTTCATCATTGATCTACCAATACCATCACCATCCTCAAAAACACCTAAATTATCCGATGCCTCAAGCCACACGGGTACCCCTACCCGCATCATTTGCGGCTAGGCTGGGTATCCGTGTACCCGCATGGTGCCCCTAACACCCAAAGCAAGTGAACAATGTCAAAGAGGCACGTAGATAAATTAGAAAAGCCGGATGGATTTTAAACTTGTGAATTCGGTTTGATTAGCCCAGAAAATTTAAACTTGTGAATGCACCTTACCTGGTTTTGCGGTCAAGGGGGCTGTGTTACTTGGGTCTAAACACCACATATAACTTTTCTTGATTATTCAGTTATTGCTTATACTAGTTTTAGTCATGCTATAGTATTTCGTTATTATTGTTTTATATAAAGATATTGTATATTTTATATGAACGATATGTTTTATTATCTACACTTGCCTAGACTATATGCAACCTGCAACCCATTTTGTAATTTTGTATATAAAAGTATTTCTGAATTAAATGTAACCCACCCCGTTAAGACATACACCAGGTTCTCGAAGTCGGATTGACTACCCATGTTAGCTATATTATTTCTTGTGCATTTTAAATAATATATTATAGTCACAAAAAGTGTCTGTCTTAAAAAGATGCTTGCAGGGTTAAGGTTATCCAAGATAGACGTAACATGATATGACCGAACACAAACTAAATGCACCAATCTAATCTAGTTACCCATATATGTTTCTTAACAATCCAACTAAAGTTGACCCAACACTTACTATATAAACACCACCGCCCCTCTCCACCATTTACCATCATCAACCGTCATTATCAACCTCTCTCTTCTTACCCTATTTCTTAGGTTTTATCGCCACCTTCCTTCTCTTTCTTTATACTAAAACAATGGACACAAACAATAATAATTCCCATCTTTCAACCATCTCTTCTCTTCAAGATCCACCACTCCTCACTACCACAACCGAAAACAACAACAACAAGAGAAAGGCTAAAAGCAAAGGAGGGCCTGATAATAGTAAGTTTAAGTATAGAGGTGTTAGGCAACGTAGTTGGGGAAAGTGGGTCGCGGAGATCCGCGAGCCACGTAAACGCAGCCGTCGCTGGCTTGGTACGTTCGCGACGGCTGAAGATGCGGCTCGAGCATATGATCGAGCCGCAATAATTCTTTATGGTTCTAGAGCTCAACTTAACCTCCAAAAACCACCACTATCAAGTGATGGTAATTGTACCACTGCCACCGCCACTGCCTCTACGTTATCCTCCTCTCCACGTGGCAGTGGCGGTGTCAGTGGTAATAGTTCTGCGTCTTCTTCCACAACGACGACGCAGAATCTCCGGCCAATACTTCCTCGGCCGAGTACCTTTAATTTGACGTTTTCGCCTTCTCAAACTACGGCGTCTACGGTGCCAATTTTGGCTAATTATATGCCCTACCCTTTTTACCCTACCGTACAAAGTACGGATTATTGTGGTAATATAGTACAACACACTTTACAACTTGCACAACCACATCACTACTTACCTTATTCGGAAGATCCTATGTTTAACATGACATCAATTCCTACCTCGTACTATCCGAACTCAAACCCTAACCCTAACCCTAACCCTAGAAGCAATATTTATGAAAATTATCTACCAATGCAAGAGGAGATTGATTCTTTGGTGAATTCAGTAGGTTCAAACTTTTCACTTATGTCCAACTCGCCGGAGAAGATGGTGGTCGGAGATTCGGTGTCGGATCCTACGGTGGTGGTTGGTGGTGACCCTTCATCACCTTCTCTTTGGTCGTTAACAAATGATGATGAGTACCCACCACCTAGTATATGGGATTATGGTGACCCATCATTTGATTTTTGAAGGTTGTTATTTTTGTGGTGAAGATTTAAATCTCATTTGGTTTGAGTTTCGAAGATTGAGCTCAAGAAAATTGGTAACATTTGGTTTGATTTCATTGTTTTAGTCTTGCAATTGCTTGTTTGATATCATGAGCCAATGTTTGTGATGGTACTAGATTTTAGTTGGTTAGAGAAATTGATTACATTTAGTGTCTTGGTTTATTTTTCTTTGTCTTTTTTCAAGACTACTTTTCTAGTTTTTCTTGTGCTACTTTTGAATTGGATTATAGAATTCAAGCATATGTAATTAGTTCGTGTATGAAATATGTTTTTAAATAATAGAATATTTTAAAGCATAAACATGTATTGATATGTGTCATTCGCGTAATCCTGCAACGTCATAAGTTTGTATCAGCGACGTCTCCAAGAATCCTTCACTACAAGAAATTCCACCTTTAGCGGCAACGCCTTTAGCGGCTACGGCCAGGCGGGTCGCCGCTAAAGGTGTAAAATCAATCTTGACCCTTGACATTTGATCCAACGGCCACATAAGAAGACCATTAGCGGCGACAGTGTCGCCGCTAAAAGGTGGAGTTCCTTGTAGTGCTTAAAAAAAATTTGGGGTTAGTGGAATATAAAAAACATGTCTCTATTGGTCTATTTTTTTTTTTATTTTTTTTTAACTTTGTTAGGTATAATTTAAGTTATTGGCCAATTCTAAATAAGTTTAAAAATACTGATAAGTAAAAGAGTATTTGACTTTAGTTTAAATTTAATTTTATTGTCTTAAAAATAAATAAAAAGTTAACGTGTTTAAGTGTTTAACAAATTAACTTAATTATATAATCTTTTCTATTTCAAAAAATGTAATATATATAAATTAATTGCCAACCCTCAGGGAGACCAGGCTTTGGATCGACCTCTCCCTGAAAGCTGACAGTGGTATTACCCTTCCAAGTGATAAGAGTTGAGGTATGTTATTTACACAATAACAAAAAGGAAGTTTGCACAGCCCTCTACGGCCCGTAGAGGGCTCTACGGGTCGTATAGGGGGTCAGTGTAATAAATGCTCAACCCTCTACGGCCCGTAAAGCCCTCTACGGGCCGTAGAGGTGGGTTGGTCGAGTGCATTTAAACCCTAGACGGTCCGTAGGCAGTACGAGGTACGAGGTCATTGAATGAAGTGTCTGACATTCAGTGTGTCAGTCTGAAAAAGCTAACCCTCTACGGGCCGTAGAGGGCTATACGGCCCGTAGAAAACCAGGTTGTTGGGAGCATTAAACCCTATACAGGTTTTTCGGGAGGCAGATATGCTCATTTAAACTCTACACGGCCCATCTTGGCCTCCACGGCCCGTTGTTTTTTACAAATAAACACAAACGGGAGCAGCTTCGTTCTCATTTCAATTAAACATCCAAACACCACCACCATTTCTCTCTCGACTACTCGTGATTACCAGTCTCACGATGTCATATTCCTATAGCTATTCCCTGTCTTCAAACGAGTCTTACGTCTTTGAAAGCGTTTTCGGACCCGGGGTTCAAGTTGGTGAGAAGGAGGTTAAATCCGTGGTTCATTGTAATGACGGGAAGGTATTGCCCGATCTGAACCGGGAATATGTAGAGGAAGATGAGTCATTTTTCGTGCCACCAAGCTACCCGCAGTACACATACGGGACTTGCCAGTCGCGCGGGAAAGGTGCTAAGGACTATGAGGAAGGTGATAACAACTTTGAGGACGCTGCTGACAACGAGAAATGTGCTTTATGAAGGTGTTGACATAAAAGTGGAACCTAACCCGGATGTTTTGTATGAAACCGATAAGGTGCGTTTATTTATTTACACTAGTATATATTTACATGTTTTATGGTTTGTTGGATTGAACTAGTATATATTTACAGTGGTATATAATTTAGACTAGACTCTTATATGAATTTCCAGGTATTCGAGTCTGTTGAAGAGTTGAAACAATGGGTTTACGATAGAGCCCTTGCTAGCGGTTACGTCATAGTAACCGGATGTTCAATTTCAAAAGGCAAGGGATATTATGCAAAAAAGAAGTTAAGATATGGCTGAGATGCGACCGTGGTGGCGAACACCACACTATAGCCAAAGTATAGGTTTGGGTAGCAAAAAGGTTAACTATCCCTTTAAGTTGATAGGGAGGCTAGGCAATGATGGTTGGAAGTTGTAGGTAAAAAACCCGAATCATAACCACGACCCTTTTAAACATGTTGAGGGTCACGCGTTTGCTAGGATATCACACCCTGCCAAGGCGGAAACACGGGGATGCGACCTCGAAAGGTTTTCAAGCACAACGTTCAAGCAACACACACATTTATTTTCAAAGTACCATCAAGGGATGAATATTGTCATAAGATTTATTCAAACCATAATAACATTGTTTTGAAACTAGGAAATTGTCTGAAATTCATGAAATTGAAATGATAACATTACGGGATCGACACGACCCATTCCATAGTAGTACCACCCAGTGCATGCTCGAACCCCTCTCTTAAACCTCCGCTGCTCGCCATCAGTTACCTGAAAAAAACATGCATAAGAGATTTGTCAAAAATAATGTTGGTGAGTTCACAGGTTTGAATGTAAAAAGTAAAACGTTTGTGTAATTTGTGTATGACCAATCATAGGCTAGCTAAGCGAATGATTTCTGTGCAAACCATGAGTCCTGTAAGTCTGTAACCAAACCTCTTAACTGTTGTGCCTCGTGCATTGTACACCAAAGACAATGTATGTATAGTAGAATACTAACATTCTTTTGTATGTAACCGGTTAGAGCGACTAACCATGAGTGGGGGTGTCAACACAATAGATCGATTAAAGTGTTCCATGGCTTTTGATAGCTAATGGTTACAATGTAATGTAAGGACGAGGACTATTGGGACTTTTGATAGCTAATGGTTATACTATGGTTATCTTTTGTTTACTATACGACTCATCATAAGTCCCGGGGAAACCATGAATATGCAGGGATGCATAATGGGGGAAAGGTGGATAGATCTATTGGGCGTGACCTGCCCCACCCGGGTCGGCTGGGAGTCGGACGGGTACACCCAACAACGCCACCAACTGACAACCACTATACAACCCCCCTCCACACACCTTTGAAGAACCCTAACGCCGTCTCTCCCTCTTAAGACCGCCACCTAAAATTTATTCATCTTTTACAACTCAATTGTTTCTTGAAAGATGCTATTTGTAATTGCATAAGAGAAATTAAAAAAATAGCCGCAACATATACCAATGTGTAAAATTATAATATAAGAAGAAAAAGACAAAAGAAGAATGTCATGTAGATAAGATTCATGGTAAATGTTATATATAATAATAATTTGTATGTTTTAATTGTTGATTCAACTTTATGCATGAAAAAAGAAATGATAATGATTTATAGTTTATTATATTCTTCAACAAATATATTAGGGTATTTGTTGTGGTAGATGTGAAAGGGGTGTGAAGCCCGCCACGTTGACACTAAGGGTGTTACACATCACAACGTAGAGGGCTATTATAGATACAAATAACATCAATAAAAGTATTCAAATATATATATATATATATATATATATATATATATATATATATATATATATATATATATGTATATAATCCGCTTGATCCTACCTTAGCTTTTCTTACCGGTGGGATGATGATGATGATGCACTGTTTTTAGTAAAGCTAAAGTGAATATCCAGTTCTTGATTACCATATGTAATCTGATGAAAATCAACAACATCTCCTTTTACTAACTTATGTTTGCTGACAACTCGGTTCCAGCTTGTGAAAACAAATTTATTATCTGCAGGTCTTCTTTTAAATGTTAAAGAAATTTTGCTCTGATCTGTCTCATCAATCAAAGTTACGATAATTGGTAAGCCTTGTTCAACACTTTTCCTTACATTCTTCTCTTTAATAAGGTTTAGTATATTTTCTCTAACAAGTGCAGCCGGTAAATATATTACTCCACCTTGGCATGTGTCTGAATCCGTGAGCTCTTTAATAATGCTCATGCTCCCTTCAGAAAGTTTTATAAAATATGTTTATGTTTATGAATATTGAAGCTAATAATCCTGTTTATATAGGAAGCAACATCTCTGTTCTATATATTTGGTAATTATTATTAATGATTACAAAAGATGAAACAAATATTGATTTTGTTATTAGCTATTATGACATTAATTAGTTGCATCTTATTATAATTATAATTATAATTATTATAATAAATATATATATATTCCAAACATACTTCTACGCTTACAGCTGCTTCATCATTAATATAGAGTTTTTTTTTTTTTTTTTTTTTTTTTTTTGATAAAATAGTGTTTTTTTTAAGTTTTTGTGACTTTGGTTGTTGTCAGAAACTTGTTTGTGAAATGGGTACTTAGATTGCGGAAGTGGTTGACATGGCAATGGGTATTCAACGACGTGGACAATGGGTACGACGACGTGGTCGAAAGAAATAAATGCATTCGGTTAATTTTCCACATGGTGCGGAAGTCAAATCTTTATTTTAGAATTGAGTTTGTATTATATATATATATAGGTTATTTAAGAAAAACATTCGTTTTAGAACAACGTCCAAATATTGAACGTAAAAACGTTCAACAAATGTATTTTTTTTCATTTTCATGCAACACATTACATAAAACTAAAACATGCAATTCAAACATAAAAAATTGTAGCGAATTTTATATTTACATAATATACAAAACAATCTATATCCAATGAACACCAACGTGTGCTTTTTCCAAGAACACCAATTCCATCTTTATAAGGGAAACACATTCTAAGGAGAGGTTGATGAGATGTTGGAGCCGCAAGGCTCAAAATAAAATAAATATATATATTTTTGGACTCCAACATCCACTGGCCAGCAACTGTAAACGATCAACGAAGAATTCGCGTCCTCCACGATATGACAGAAGATCAATGACGCCCTTATGATTTATCCTATCAACAACAATTAATGGCGTCCTCAACCATGATCTCCGTCTAAAAAGTGGTTGGGGGATGCGAAGAAGAATCTGGATGGATTCTTCTACAACCTTTGGACCCTCCAACATTAATATATATGAAATCACATGACCAGACTGCCATTTAACACGTGTTATATCACGTGTAAATGTAACATTGGTCCAAATGATTTCATGCAAATGTAACACCGATCCAACAACACTAAAAAATCAAAGCCTCCAACGTGAGTTTCATTTTTTTCTTCATATACACCAGTATAATAACACCGCATATTTGTAACCCTTCATATACAACAGTATAATAACACGAAATTTATGGAATTCGGATATAAATGTGAAAAAACTTTATGTAATGTGTTGCATGATAATGGAAAAAAAATATGTTGGTTGAATGTTTTTATGTTCGATTGATTCGGACGTTCTAAACGAAAAATAAATAACCTATATATAATACAAAGTCAATTGTAACTCTCAAAAAAAAAAAAAAAAAGATTCGTCATCAAACCAAAAAAAACAAAGCACCAACCTTTCCACGTATGTCGTTGCTTTTGTCCAACTCATGATCCATGTCACCACTTCCGCAATCTAAGATTGCGGAAGTACCTGTTTCAAAAACATGTTTCTGACAACACCCAAAGACACAAAAATAATAAAATAAAACTACCACTTTATCAAAAAAAAAAAAAAAAAAACTCCATTAATATACGTCTTTTAAACAAAAAGAAAAAAACGAAGTTATGATTATTAGTTTTTTTTTAACTGTGAACTTCATTCAAACACAGATAAGTCCTCAAACCGAGGTCCGCCAAAACAAACTAATTACAACATGTACAAAGGATAAACAACCCAATTCTTCCACTAAATGGAGGAGAATCTGGACCTATTCTTTAAACATAAAAACAACCAAGACTTGACCATAGCGACAACCTCAACTACCTTAGGACTCAACCCCTCAAAATTTTTTTATTGCGAACCTTCCAAATGGCCCATCATGTCGTCTGGTAATCCCTCTCACGATTCTCTTAGTCCACTTATCCGATGTTGTGTTGTCTTGAATCCGCAGCAAGTCTTCGAAATCGAACGCCATGATCGACTGCAACTTAAACCATCTTTCTATTGCAGACCAGACCCCAAACGTAAACCAACAGCCGGTAAATAAGTGAGTCAGATCTTCATTTGCTGAATTACAAAGTTCACAAGCATTGTTTTGGATCTGAACTTATCTTCGGATTAATGCCATTTTGGTTGGTATACGATTCATCTCAGCACGCCAAATGAATATGTTAACTTTGATTGGAATCCAAGACTCCTATTGCATCCTATGGTCTCGATATGCTTCATTATCCCCACGCACCATTTTCTTAATTTGTGCGACCGAGCAATCATCTCCGTCTCCCAATCTCTAATGATCTTTGCACCCTGTAAAAACAATATTTTTAAGAAGAAAAGACAGATCTTGCATTTCTGAAATTTCGGTGACTGTGGACAAGCCCCTACACCACTTTGGGTAGAACTGAACACCATTTTGATTCTGCGTTAATCGGTCTGCAACAAAACAGTGTTTGTATTGCTCCAGTTTGAAAAGATTAGGCCACCTATCCTTTAAAAGAGACTCGCCAACCCAAATATCATACCAAAACCTCACTTCCTAACCATCACCTATCTTTGGTTTAAGAAGCAATTGTAATTTGATTCCATTTAAAGAACAGTTCTCCAACACTTTGACAATAGCTTTCCAACAACCACTCACTTTATTATTCACAAAAAGAAAATGCCATTTGCCCCTATTATCATGGATTGCTTCAATTGTTTTACACCAAATGATATCCTTTTGAGATTTGAATCGCCAAGCCAATTTAGTTAAAAGCGCCAAATTAACATCATTTATTCTTGTAATTCCCAACCCCCCATTTTTCTTTGACGTTGTAACCACGTCCCAAGCAACCTGATTTAATTTCTTTTCATCACTCGAACCCGCCCAAAGGGATTTCCTCATCATTTATTCAATTTGATTTTTAACCTTTGATGGGGCTTTGTATGGTGATAAATAATATACTGGTAAACTAGCTAGGACCGATTTGATCAAAATTAGTCTACCACCCATAGATAACGTACTAGCCTTCCAAGAAGTTAAGTGATTATGAATAGTATCGATAACTCCATCCCAATGACAAGCTTTATTCATGTTTGCTCCAACTTTAATTCCCAAATAATCAAATGGGAATGTCCTGATCCTACACCCTAGGATGGACGACATATTAGCCACTTCATCATTCCCGACACCTATACCAAACAAATAAGATTTCCAAATATTAATTTTCAAGCCCGAACAAAGATAAAACACTTTAAGCAATCTAGCCGTTTTTTCGATGTTCTCCTTAGACCATTCTCCAATCATCAAAGCATCATTCGCATACAATAGATGGGAAAGAACCAGGGCCCCATCACTAACCCGAACCGTTTTAATCTCCCCCAAATCACATGCTTTGCTAACAATGTAAGAAAAAGCTTCTGTAACCAAAAGGAATAGAAAAGGAGATAAAGTTCCCCTTCTCTAATTCCTTTTTGACATTGGAAGTCAAATGTCGGTGATCCATAAACCAAAATCGCTGACTTGGCGGATTCAAGAATACCATTGATCCAAAGACACCATTTATCAGGAAACCCCATTTGATTCATCATATAGATAAGGAAACCCCAATTCACGTTATCATAAGTCTTCTCGAAATCTATTTTTAATATAAACGCGTTCCTCCCCGTCTTTCTAATCCACCGTGAAGGGGTAGGGACCTAAATTTACTTGGGCCCCTACCCGGGGCTTAGGCCTAAAGTCCTGAACAGGGCCATTAAGCCCAAAAGACTCCAGCAGATTAACCAGAGGCGGATTCATTATGGCAGAGCACGCCCGCCACATGGCGGGCATGCTACCAATGCTTGTCCCGCCTCAAAGAGTGAAACCGCAAGGGGACACGTGGTGATAACAGGAACGCTCGTACAATACGGTACAAGCCAATCAGAGTACAACGACGTGTGGCAAGGAGCATGTTGCACGATCAACAAGCAGGAGAATCACACGTGTCCCAGGCAAGCCCGCGGGGGACAAAAAGTACAATTCCTGCACGCGGTGGCCAATGAAAAGGCATGGGACCACCTCAACAAAGATCTCCACTAACGAGGGGCTGCAGAGGGGACAACAATACACTCGGCAGCCAATCATATTCGATCAGACCTGTGACCGATCATACGACGCCACGTCAGAGGAAACGGTACGAACATTCTCTATGATTTATTACCTGTCGAATATTATGTCGTATTGGGCCTAATCTTGGGCCGATGTGGAGGCAAGCCCTTAACTGGGTCTCGGCCCATTGGGTATGATAAGGGTAGATGTTGAGGCCCGTGTGGAACCTATTTAAGGAGCACTTCATCTCCTTGAATAGGCCATTCCGAAACCCCTGAAGAACACAGTAAGGCCAATTACGTTTTTGTGTCTGCTAAGTAGATTCCTTCGGGATTCGAGGCGGTCGCCCCACATCGGTATATTGTGTTATTTCAGGTCTCCAACCGGCAAAGAGTCATTCGTTCTAGCGAAGGATCTGACTTGTAGAGACAAAGCCTAACCCCCGTCTGGAAGGTTAGACTTATTTGTTTCTTCATTGGCGCCATCCGTACCGGCTAGAGCAAGAATATTTTCCAATCTTTCAGCTAGAAAAATGACGAACGAAGAAGCTCCAAGAAAAGACCTCGAGGAACCTATGATCGAGGATGACGACGAGGCAGAAACGGAGGGAACACCTCCAGCCACTGTCACAAAGGTAGCACACAAACCAGTCAGAAGGATTGGTGTCGGCCAAGCTACCAATCAGAACACTGTTAACCTGGAGGATGACGAGGCCAACGAGGAAGAAGACCCAGATGAATGGCTCTTCAAACAGCAAGCACAGCTCACCGCAGGTTATCAAAAAAGAGTATTGCAACAAGCAAAACAACGAGTTCAGAAGACGCTCAACTTCGATGCCAACAACAAGGGTCAGGCGACAACAAACAAAAACAAAACACTTAGTCGTTCTCAAAGGGATAACACAGCTGGGAGTCGTAGCGGAGGCCGCGGGAAAGGTTCCCGTGGCCAGGCCCACACTCCCACCGACGAGGAGGACGGTTATGAATCCAGCTCACATACGGAGGGCGATGACGACCTAGTCAAGCCGTACCGACCAAAAGATCTAACAGAAAAATCTAAATTCTGTGCCCGCGAAGCCCTAGCGCCGATACCCGCCAAGGCCAAGTTACCAAGCAGCATCGGAAAATACGGCGGGATACGTGACCCAGATGACCACGTACATGACTTCCGAACTGCAACGCACAGTCAAAACTGGCCAATGCAAGTATGGTGTCACCTCTTTGCCCAAACTTTGACAGGTGCGGCTAGGGTATGGTTCGACAATCTCCCGGTCAGCGGTAACCTTGACTTCGATGACCTGTTGTCCAAATTCTCCCTGCACTTCTCTCACCAGAGAAAACACAAGAAGGATAAAGCTCACATCCTGCTCACATCTTCTCTGTGCGGGAAGCAATGCAAATAGGTTGCGGTGAAGAACTCACGCGCGCGGCGTTCATTCATGGGTTCAACCACGATGACCTCATGAAGTGCCTCACCGGAAAGGACGAAATTCCCGAGTCATGGGACGAGGTCATTAAATCGGCAAAAAATTATGCCTCGTCAGAAAAATCCTTCCGTCATTCCCGCCAGCATCAGTATAGCAGCAACCATGGCGGCCGTAGAGACAAGGGTAAACAGTGCGTCTGGTCGCGCATCTCTGGGTCCCCGGAAGAAGGCAAATACTCCGCGCAACAGGACGCCCGCCATATCATCAACAACAAACATAACCGCGATACGCGGGGAGGCTCGAAGAAAAACACCGAATGGATGCCATTGACCAAGACGCCATCGCAAGTGCTCGCCACAGAACCGCATAACTTCAAAGAGTCGCGCCCGCTAGGCAAGCGGAGACACGTCGACACAAGCAAGTGATGTGACTACCATAACGACTTCGGGCACAACACGGATAACTGCTACAGTTTAAAAATGGAGATCGAGTTGGCTTTAAAATCCGGACAGTTGGGACACTTGGTGAAAAACGTGCAACGCAATGGTCGCGGGCGCGAAAATGATGATCGCGGGGATGGACCCAACAAACGGATTCGTAACCTACAAACGCATATGATCGACCGCGCATCCAAACATAGCTTCCACATGACACACAGAGGAACAGTCGGACACAGGCGAAACAAGCGACCATTCACAGACGCAAGGGATGACTCCTGGAAGGAACAACCAGCTATCTTACCCACCGTCAAAGGAGGAGCCTCCTCCACATCTCCACTCATCATCACGGGGGTCTTCGGTCACTACCGTACTTCGTACATGTTCCTAGACCCAGGAAGCAGTGCCGACATCATGTACGACCAATGTTTCAACCAGCTTGATGAGTCAGACAAGAAATGCCTAGTCCCGGTCGCCGAACCAATATCAGGTTTCATCCATGAATTAATAATGCCGCGGGGCGTTATCACGTTCCCTGTAACTTGGTCGGATGGGAAGCTGTCTCGAACAGAAGAATGCGAGTTCATGGTGCTCCCAGTCACCTCGTCACATGACCTATTAATTAGAAGGGAAGGTCTAGCCAAGTTCAACAGCAACGCCTCCACGCCTCATCAGATGGTCGGATTCCCGACCCGCAATGGCGTAGCGTTCATTCGAGGCAACCGTCAGTGCCACGCAACGGAGGCCTCCAAACCAGCGAAATCCGCTAAGAAGCCAACCACGACAGAGCCTGAGAAATGGGTACTCAACCCCAGCTTCCCAGAACAAACAATCACCATCGGACCCGCACTATCTGACACAGTGCGGACCCATCTGAAGCAGTTACTCATCAAGAACATGGATGTCTTTGCCTAGAAACCCGCGGACATGGTTGGAGTACCCCGCGAGATAGAGGAGCACAAACTGGCCACATATAAGTCAGTGGAACCGGTGGTACAGAAGAAAAGGAGCATGGGCCGGAAAAAACCAAGGCAATGAATGAACAGGTCACAGAACTTTTGAATGCATGCATACTTCGCCCGGTCAAATACCAAACATGGGTAGCCAACCCCGTCATGGTTGGCAAAGCCAACGGAGATTGGCGGATGTGTGTCGACTACAAGGACCTGAACAAAGCCTGCCCGAAGGATTGTTACCCACTCCCCGAAATAGATTTGAAAGTGGATTCATTAGCACCATTTCGATTCAAATGTTTCCTTGACGCCTACAAAGGGTATCACCAAATCCAAATGACGAAAGGAGGCGAGGATAAAACAGCATTCAGGACAGACATGGACACCTTCTGCTACACAAAGATGCCCTTCGCACTCAAAAACGCAGGAGCCACATACCAACGCCTCATGGACTCGGTGTTCGCAAAACAGATCGGCGTCAACCTGGAGGTATATGTGGATGATCTCGTAATCAAAAGTGTAGAGGAGGACCGAATGTTGGTCGACATACAGAAGACATTCGAACAGTTGCGTAATGTCCGCATGAAGCTAAACCCGAGCAAGTGCTCCTTCGGCATGGAAGAAGGCATGTTCCTGGGTGTCATAGTAACGAACGATGGTTTCCGAGCGAACCCAGAAAAGGTACAGGCGATAGAGCGCATGCCATCACCGGCGCCAGTCAAGGAAGTGCAAACCTTAATGGGTCGTCTCGTGGCCTTGAACCACTTCTTGTCAAATTATGCATCCAAGTCGTTCCCCTTCGTCAGCACGCTCAGGAATTGCTTAAAGAAAACAAGCTTCCGATGGACACCTGAAGCAGAAATCGCATTTCAAGACATGAAGCAGTGCCTCATGAACTTACCAACGTTAACAGCGCCGCGTCCTAAGGAGCCGCTAACGTTATATCTGGCGGTGTCGGATAAAGCAGTTGGTGCGGTCTTACTAGTCGACCGAAAAGGAGTTCAAACACCCATCTACTACGTCAGTCGCACGCTCCTGGACGCGGAAACACGCTAGTCAGTCATGGAGAAACTAGTATTGGCTTTAGTTCATGCCTCACGACGTCTAAGACGGTACTTCCAGGGACACCCGATAAACGTGCTCACAGATTACCGCATAAGTGATGTGCTCAAGAAGCCAGAGCTTTCGGGAAGACTAGGAGACTTTGCCAGCTTTCGGGAAGACTAGGAGACTTTGGAGAGCATGACATTTTCTACAAGCCAAGGCCAGCTATCAAGGGACAAGTCTTAGCAGACTTTGCCACAGAGGTCCCTGCAGACAAAGTAGCAGAATGTCTAGTGGAACAGGACCCACCACCCACAACAGTCGAGACAGACAAATGGCTGCTGTACACAGACGGCGCAAAAAGCAACGACGGAACGGGGGCGGGTCTACGGCTAATCAGCCCCGACGGCGCAGAATTCACGTACGCTATCCGCCTGAACTTTGAAAGTACAAAAAACGAAGCGGAGTACGAGGCGCTACTCGCGGGTCTTCGAATAGCAGATAAAATGGGCGCCCGCTTCCTCGAAGCACATGTGGATTCCATGCTCGTCGCAGCTCAAGTGGATGGCAAGTATGAAGCTCGAGATAGTAAAATGGCCCTGTACCTTGAGCAAACTAAGAAGCTCATGCAGCGGTTCAAATATTGCAAAATCCTCCACATCAATATAAGCGAGAATAAACCCGCGGACGCATTGAGCAAAATGGCAGCGACCGTCTTCGAGCATATGGCAAAGGAAGTCAGGGTCGAGGTCCTGAGCGCGCCCTCCGTATCCGCTCATCAAGTCAACGTTGTACAAACGGGCATACCATCTTGGATAACCCTGATAGTTGCTTACCTAACAAGCGGGACTCTTCCTACCGATAAGCTGGAGGCACGAAAAATCCAACACAAAGCCATGCACTATCAGGTCTCCGAAGGTACACTATACCGACGATCGTACTTGGGACCCCTGTTGAGATGTGTCGACCCGGAGGATGCAACGTTCCTTGTCAAAGAGGCACACGAAGGAATTTGCGGCCTACACGCAGGCCCACGCATGGTGGTAGCGAAACTCATGAATGCGGGATATTATTGGCCAGGCATGCATGTAGATGCCGTCAACATACTCCGCGAGTGCCATGCATGTCAACGCCATGCCCCGAGCACACTGCGTCCCAAGAACAATTTAGTACCAGTCACATCCGCATGGCCTTTCCAAAAAATGGGCAATAGACATTGTCGGACCATTCCCCACAGCCCCAGGATATGTGCGATACATCATAGTGGCAGTCGACTATTTCACGAAGTGGATAGAAGCGAAACCAGTAGTGTCCATCGATGCCCGCGCCGTTAAACGTTTCATCTGGGAATTTATCATATGTCGTTTTAGCCTGCCGATGAACATCGTTAGCGACAACAGCCTTCAATTCATAGATCAAGGGCTGCAGGAATGGCTAGCTAGCATGGGTGTAGAGCAAACTTTTACCTCAGTCGCTCACCCGCAAGCTAACGGACAGGTCGAACGCGCAAACCGCAGCATCGTCGACGGTATCAAAGCACGTTTAAACACAAGGCGGTCAGGATGGGTCGATGAAATACCGAACGCCATATGGGCACATCGAACGCTAACAAAAACAAGCAACGGGGAAACACCATTCAGCCTAACGTATGACACTGAAGCTATAATCCCCGCAGAAATCGGATGCCCATCCGCACGCGTGCTCCTGGCCTAAAAAATAAACAACGACGCGGAACTCCGCCTCAACCTAGACCTCCTAAAGGAACGCCGAGAGCTAGCCGCATTCAAGGAAGCCAAATACAAGCGACAATTGGAGCGTTACTACAACGCCCGTGTCAAGAAGATGCACTTTGAAGTAGGGGATTTCGTCTTTCGCCTCAACGAGGCCTCAATAGCGGAAGCACCCGGCAAACTTGCACCAACATGGGAAGGCCCTTACAAGATACAAGAAGTGCTCGGGAAAGGTGCCTACGCATTGGAACGCTTGGACGACACCCCGATCCCAAGATCATGGAACACGGCTCAACTACGCGTTTGCTACATGTAGCTAAGCAAATCGTAGCACCATCATGTATTTGTACTGCAAGGCTTTAGGCCCTAATAATGTTATATGTTTTCCTCTACATTCAGTTATATAGCAGACATATTAATTTTGGTCATAATGGCATCTTATTAAGAGACGCATCGGCGTTGCCACGCGATGAAGTCACCTTGGTCTGTGAGTAATGCTCTTAGTGAGTAACTCATCGCGGACTAAGCAGATCAGAGACGCACCGGCGTTTTCACGCGATGACGTCACCTTGGTCCGCGAGTAATGCTCTTAGTGAGCAACTCACCGCGGACTAAGCAAAAACTCACCGCGGACTAAGCAGATCAGAGACACAACGGCGTTGCCACGCGATGACGTCACCTTGGTCCGCGAGTAATGCTCTTAGTGAGCGACTCATCGCGGACAAAACACATCAAAGACGCACCGACGTTTTCACGCGAGGCGTCACCTTGGTCCGCGAGTAATGCTCTTAGTGAGCGACTCACCGTGGACTAAGAAGACCAGAGACGCAGCGGCGTTTTCACGCGAGGCGTCACCTTGGTCCGCGAGTAATGCTCTTAGTGAGCGACTCACCGCGGACTAAGCAGACCAGAGACGCAGCGGCGTTTTCACGCGAGGCGTCACCTTGGTCGGCGAGTAATGCTCTTAGTGAGTGACTCACCGCGGACTAAGCAGACCAGAGACGCAGCGGCGTTTTCACGCGAGGCGTCACCTTGGTCCGCGAGTAATGCTCTTAGTGAGCGACTCACCGCGAACTAAGCAGACCGGAGACGCAGCGGCGTTTTCACGCGAGCCGTCACCTTGGTCCGCGAGTAATGCTCTTAGTGAGCGACTGTTGGGCTAGATTTTATAGGTTTACGCTTGTCTTTATTAAGCTAGTTTATTAATTGGGCTTAGTTCAGGTAATGGGCTTGGGTTAGGCCATGTGGGCCAAAGGCTTTAGTGGACCCTATATAATGTTTTGTTTGATTCATTGTTAGGGTTACACACTCATTACACATTCATTAGACCTTTCATTTGTAGTTCTTTGGCCACCACCTTGTACCAGACAATCCTAGAGATTGTGTGCAAGGTGAAGCAGCAATATAATTATTTTCATCATTTTAATCTTTTGTTCTTCACATTCAATCTTGTTTTCCGCACTCGATTGTTTGTTTGATACCCGGTAGAGAAGATCTTGGACTTACAATTGGTATCAGAGCCTACGAAGTCTTTCGAAGGCTCGGTTCGGTATCATTCGAAGAACAAGAAGAATATTTGCTGCTGTGTTTTGTCGGGTTCTTAACAGGTTTGGCTTTCGTTTTTATTAGTTTTCTTATTTTTCTAATCAGCTTTGTGTTTTTAAGTTTTGTTGGCAGATTTATTATTGTTAAAAAGTTTGAAGAACACCAAGAAAAGGGTTCAAAAGAGGCTGTTTAATCGTGTTTTGGTGATTGCAAATTGTGTTGGCAAAAGTTTAGGTGGTTAGTTTGGAAAGAATAATATTTTCAAATCTCAAGGTCAACATATTCCAAAAGCAAAAAGGAATTCAAACGAGGCATTTATTTTGGTGGTCCCTCATTTACACAGCTGTCATTTAAAAAAAAAAATTGTACAGCTCATCGAAAACAACATATTCGGTCGGAAATCATTTTTCACCGGAAACAAATCGGAAGTTCAATCTCTGTCACAAAGCTCTCCTAGTCGAACTCAGCCTTGAAGGTCGAACTCAGCCTTAACGTCGAACCCCGCCTTCAGGTTGAACTCAGTTCTCAAGGTCGAACTAAGCCACTCGAGGTCGAACTCAGATCCATCAACTCGAACTCAGCACTGTTCGAGGTCGAACTCAGATCTGTACTCGAACTTCCACCTCGAACTCAGTCCACGTCAACTCGAACTCAACTCACTTGGTCGAACACCCACTCGGACTCGAACACTTGAACCCGGACCCAACTTTCACCCGGAACTGCTTCTGACCGGAAACCCCATCACGCCGGAAAACCAAAACAAACCTGAAACGGCCCAGATCAGAAAACCCAATCAAACCCACCAGCAACCTGACCGGAAAACCCACCCTCCGACCAGACCCATCACACCGGAAAACAAACCCACCGGTCACCCTGCTCCACCAGATCCACCTGTAACCATCCCAAAACACAGAACATCTGCTGCCACCACCTCAACCCGACACCCTCATAGCTCCGAACCACATATCATCCGTAAGCAAAGCCATCCTCGGAAACACCCCACCTGCACTCGGAAAAACCAAACACAACAACAACAGCTTCGGTTACACCATATTTTCACGATCCACCACCATTTATTGAAACATAAAGTGTGTTGTTTATGCAAATTTCTTCGAAGAGAGAGAGAGCAGTTGGTTGTTTGATTCGAAAAGAAAAGAAGAGGAGTCAGATTCTGCCTTTGGTTTGTTTTGAAGACTAACGAGAAAGTGTTAAAGTTGTTTGATTCGTGAGATAGAGAGTGTATTATTGAAGCAGAAGTCTAGAGAGAGAAGGTTAAGAGAGAGAGAGTATTGGGGATTTGAGAGGTGATTATTGTTGTTGTGAAGGTGCTGTCATGAGATAGAGATAGTGGAATAGAAGAGAGAAGTTGGTTGTTGAGTAAAGTAAGAGAGAGTTAAAGAGTGTTTATTATGTGTGTTGGGATTGTTGAAGGGGAAGTGTGTTTGAGAACTTAAATTAAAGGAAGGTGTCAGGAACATCACGTGAAGAATTTTTAAAGGTGTACAATTACACTTTGAGGTGCACAAATTCTTGTGGGTGACATTGCAATCGGTGCATCACAAGACTTAATAATAATAATAATAATAATAATAATAATAATAATAATAATAATAATAATAATAATAATAATAGTGGTAGTATTATTTGGTGTACACAAGGCTTAATTTGGGGGTTTGACGTTACTAAATACGTTTTGACGGTTGACTACGGATGGACGTCCTGTGCTCGGTGTGAAATATTTTTTTAACATCTAGATTTTTGGAGGATCACTACTCAATATTAAAATGTCTTCTCAAAGTGAGGTGTTTGAGCAGAGACTTGAGAGTTTCGGTTACATTCCTGGTGAAACCGTGGGAGCAATTATTGCCAGATTTACTGAACTACTGTCTGACATAAAAAATGCTGAAATCGTGATGTCAAATCGTTGGATCAACAAGAGTCTTCTGTACGCTTTAAAAAGAATACCAGATCAGCCAACATGCAGCTGGTTTATGAACGTCAATCGGATCATTACGGAAACAAACTGGTCCAAAATGACACTGGATGAGTTAATCTCATTCATCAAGGAGTTAGATAAGCGTCACACACTAAAGACCCAAAGTGACACCTCTGTTGCAGTGAGTTCGTCCGCTTCTGATACTACATCTTCAAATTCTGATTCATGCTGCTCATCCGCTTCTGATGCTCATGTTGTTTCTACTGCTCCTGTCGTTCCTGTTGCTCCTGTCATATATTCCGCTCCTGCTGCTTCTGTCACATCTGCTGCTCATGCCGCTCAAGCTTTCATGGCACAATCGAATGACCACGTGCCATCCGCATCTGAGGTACACGCTGAAATTTTAGCTGAAACATGTTGTACTGAACGATGCAGGTTAAAAATTAAAGGTTTTAGAGAAGAAACTCTCTCTGCATACAAGCAGCTTGAATACGAGAAAATGGCCACTTGGGACATTAAAAAGAAATTTAATTCTTATAAAGAAATGGTCGAACAACAAAAACTCGATATCAAGCGCTTGCATCAGGAGGTGAGTGATCACAAGTGTCGATATTTACATTTCAAACGACTGTCTGATACTTTGACCGCGGAATTGATCGACTTAAAATCTAAATTTGAAAATGCCGATTTTCATTTTAAAAAGTTCGATTGCTCTAGTCCCAAAGTTGAAAAAATGATCAATACCCAGTTAAGGTTAAGACCAAAGGACGTGAGGAATAAGGGAATTGGATTTGTGGAAATTCCTCCACCTTTCAATGAAAACTATTCTTCAATTCCTATGTCGGATGAAGAGTTGTTGGCTCTGCCTGTTAAAGGATACGGACCTCCAATAGAAGAGCCAACCAGTCGACCATCGAGGGATCAAGTTAAAATCTCCAAACCTGAATCGGTCCCTGTAAAAATCTCTAAACCAAAGAATAAACAACATAAGCACGAGCAGGCCCCATCAAAAACTTTTGTCAAGTCTCAAGATGCTTCAAAGCAGACCGAGACGTTAAATTTTGAGAAAAATAAAGAAATTGACAGAGTTTTTGATGTGAAGAGAGATGAAGTTCCAGTTTCAAATGACACAAATAAATTGAATGATGTCTTAAAAGAAACCGTTTTTGAAACTGAACCGAAAATTGAGCAAACTGAACCGACCGGCCAATCAGACTCAAATGTGCCATTTGAGTTTGATTTCATGAAAACTTTCAAAAATCTCTGTGAAAAGTACATGGCACAACATACCGTTGAACCAGCTGCCCCACCAACTTCTGAAAGTGACTCCAAATGTGAATCACCCGAAACAAGCGAATCTGAGAAATCAGTATCAGTTGAATCGAGTGAATCCAGCTGTGAGTCCTCTAGAGCAGCTAAGTCAACGGGGGATTCAGTAGAGCCACCACAAGTTTCTGAATTAAGTGGCTTAACTGAATCAAATGACACACCCTCGACTGAGCCAAAATCTGAAAAATCTGTGTGCTCAAAGCCAGTCGAGATTAAACAAGAATGTGAGGATCCCTCATCCATGACTGTTGGCACAGGTGTAATAAAGCCAACAATCCCTGAATTTAAATGTGTGAATATTACTAATGTTTCTACTTCATGTGCAGATTTAGTAAAAGTAGAGGTTAAGGTTGAGGGGGATGATATTGTTTGCACTAATAATGCAGGTGTTTGTGTGAAACAGTCTAATTTGTCTGCAGATGCTATACCATATGTGCAAAAGACTGTTTCTGAGCTATCTGTTAATGGCACGATCGATAAATATGTGCCACCACATAGAAAAACTACCTGTGCTAACTCTTCTGAACAGGTTCCTGAAGTTAAACAGAAAGCTCAAGGACAGTCATCATCACACGCACAATCTTGTTCACACGGGTGTTCAAGATGTTCTAAGCAGAGCAGGAAGACTTGGAAGCCTGCAAACAAATCATCCAACAGATCCCATCACTCACATTCATCAGTGGGATCGAACAGACCGGGATATGCTTCATATGCAAAGAAGCAGACATGTTACAACTGTGGAAGACCCGGTCACATTGCAAGGAACTGCACAAGTCGTCCTTATGTGCCCTATTATCGACAACATCAGAAGGTTATGCCTAGGGATAACTACTACTCCAAGCCAATGAAGGTTGATAAACCTAAGGCAAGGAAGAACATGAATCCCAAAGTTAAACCGTCTGATGGAGACTGGAATGCTGCCAAGAGCAAACAGAAGGTTGTTAAACCACATAAATCAAAACAACCTGAGAAACCGAAAGCTGCTAGTCCGAAAGTAGCAAAACCATGTACTAAGCCTAAACAAGTCTGGAAAGCTAAGGCGGCAGCAACACCATGTCTAAATGAGAAGAAGGACATGTGCTTGAGAGAAGTGTCTTTCATAGATGCTTCAGGAGTGCCCAGGACCGCGATGGCCTGGGTACCGATGTTTAACTAATCTCCTTTCTTAGTGCAGGGACATCCAAGGAGGATTGCCGACGACCACTGGTATGTTGATAATGGTTGTTCCAAGCACACCACAGGTGACATCTCTCTGTTATATGTTTATTTTAAATTCTTAAACAGTGAGTATGTTTCCTTTGAAGGAGAAAATGGAGGTAAAATCAGCTAGAGAGGTACACTCAAAACCTGATGCATTGAATTTTGAATGTAATTGGTCTTTAATTCGAGAATGGTTTTTAGAAAAACACAAAAAGATTTTTCTTAGTTTTAGGTGTAAATTTGTTCTTTAAATTTTCAATTTTAAGCACAAATTTAGGGGGATATATATCCTCAGAAAAATACAAAAACAATAGAAAATTCAGAAAACGAGAAGTTCATGGTGCGAAAAAGAAGAAATGATAGTACATCAGCTGTTAAATTGTCACACCTTAAAATCGAAAAGAAAATTAAATCAAGTGTGATTGCAGTTCCATTATATGATGTACTGGCAGGCAAGCTGCACTATGAACTCGGTCCAAAGTAAATGATAAAGATAATGGACTGTGTAGCTTGTGGGTAACACATCATTGGCGTATGATTTTATGGTCTTAAATCTTGCGTTGATAGATTGCCAAAGTCTGAGATTTCAGGTCTTTAAATTGTTGATACATCTGGGGATGTCCTGGCTGCCCTTCTGCTGCATCCAGATATATGCTGACCTAGGTACAGTCAGGACGTCTTAAAAGAGCAATATGGAAATGCCAAAACCCAAAATTCTCAAAGAGAATTCATGCTAATGGCACAAATCAAAAGCCTAAAGCAACGATCATACCGAAACATTTGGTATTTGCCCTCACCCTGGTTGAGAATCCATTGGTCTCTCTGTTGCATCCAGATATATGCAGACCTGATCACCGATGATCTTGACCTTGTAAAAATTACAGATGTCAGCAATTTACTCACCTGTTATGAAGAAGTTTTGTGCATACCTTGATTGCGGGGGTATGTCATGATGTGGGACACACAGTTATTTCGGTCTAACACACGTTAAGAAAATAAGAAAACATCGGACTTGAAACCGTGTGTGTGTGTTTGTTTAAGTGGATAAACGATGCTGGTAATCGTCTTGGACTGTTTTCTGGCACTTTAATAAGTTTATCAGAACATATATACTAATGGTGTGTTACATTTTGACAAAGCTGATATGATCTTCTTGCACATGATTCTCACCAAAAAGATGCATTGTAATTAGTTTAAATTTTTGTTTTAATTTGTTTATCTGTTATGAAAAATTGACCATTCTTGAAGTTTTGATCGATTCTCGAAGGAAATTAAGGTTTTTGAGATTTTAAAAATGAAGTACACTGATGTACTTGGTGTTCATGTATATACTGGACCCTCTGTTGCATAAAATTGTTTGCTCACAAAATTCTGAGAATTTGCAGAATTTTATTCGAATCAAGAAACAGGGATTGATGAAGAATGAAAGAGTTCCAGTTGCTGACAAGCATGAATCTGCACACTGAGAAGATGTACCTGAGTCAGAAGAACCTGAAGTGAATCATCTTTTGACAATGAAAGTACAACTGAAGAAGTACCTGAAAAGTTGCTTGAAAGAGAAGATTGACAAAGAAAAGAGCTTCTGAGAATCCTCCTCTCACGTTCTCTTTTAGCAATATGTTCAAGCAAAAGCTGATGATGATTAAAGTTGTGAAGCTACCTCTAAGAGAACAAGAAAGAACCCAAGATTGGAAGATCAAGATCTGAAGATTCTTCCTACTAAGCCATGATAAAGACAGCATAAACCTAGGGGGATATTGTTGGGCTAGATTTTATAGGTTTACGCTTGTCTTTATTAAGCTAGTTTATTAATTGGGCTTAGTTCAGGTAATGGGCTTGGGTTAGGCCATGTGGGCCAAAGGCTTTAGTGGACCCTATATAATGTTTTGTTTGATTCATTGTTAGGGTTACACACTCATTACACATTCATTAGACCTTTCATTTGTAGTTCTTTGGCCACCACCTTGTACCAGACAATCCTAGAGATTGTGTGCAAGGTGAAGCAGCAATATAATTATTTTCATCATTTTAATCTTTTGTTCTTCACATTCAATCTTGTTTTCCGCACTCGATTGTTTGTTTGATACCCGGTAGAGAAGATCTTGGACTTAATGTTTTGTTTGATTCATTGTTAGGGTTACACACTCATTACACATTCATTAGACCTTTCATTTGTAGTTCTTTGGCCACCACCTTGTACCAGACAATCCTAGAGATTGTGTGCAAGGTGAAGCAGCAATATAATTATTTTCATCATTTTAATCTTTTGTTCTTCACATTCAATCTTGTTTTCCGCACTCGATTGTTTGTTTGATACCCGGTAGAGAAGATCTTGGACTTACAGCGACTCACCGCGGACTAAGCAGACCAGAGACGCAGCGACGTTTTCACGCGAGGCGTCACCTTGGTCCGCGAGTAATGCTCTTAGTGAGCGACTCACCGCGGACTAAGCAGACCAGAGACGCAGCGGCGTTTTCACGCGAGGCGTCACCTTGGTCCGCGAGTAGTGCTCTTAGTGAGCGACTCACCGACTCACCGCGGACTAAGCAGACCAGAGACGCAGCGGCGTTTTCACGCGAGAAGTCACCTTCGTCCGCGAGTAATGCTCTTAGTGAGCGACTCACCGCGGACTAAGCAGACCAGAGACGCAGCGGCGTTTTCACGCGAGGCGTCACCTTGGTCCGCGAGTAATGCTCTTAGTGAGCAACTCACCGCGGACTAAGCAAAAACTCACCGCGGACTAAGAAGATCAGAGACACAACGGCGTTGCCACGCGATGACGTCACCTTGGTCCGTGAGTATTGCTCTTAGTGAGCGACTCATCGCGGACTAAGCACATCAAAGACGCACCGTTGTTTTCACGCGAGGCGTCACCTTGGTCCGCGAGTAATGCTCTTAGTGAGCGACTTACCGTGGACTAAGCAGACCAGAGACGCAGCGACGTTTTCACGCGAGGCGTCACCTTGGTCCGCGAGTAATGCTCTTAGTGGGCGACTCACCGCGGACTAAGCAGACCAGAGACGCAGCGGCGTTTTAACGCGAGGCGTCACCTTGGTCCGCGAGTAATGCTCTTATTGAGCGACTCACCGCGGACTAAGCAGACCAGAGACGCAGCGGCGTTTTCACGCGAGGCGTCACCTTGGTCCGCGAGTAATGCTCTTAGTGAGCGACTCACCGCGGACTAAGCAGACCAGAGACGCAGCGGCGTTTTCACGCGAGGCGTCACCTTGGTCCGCGAGTAATGCTCTTAGTGAGCGACTCACCGCGGACTAAGCAGACCAGAGACGCAGCGGCGTTTTCACGCGAGGCGTCACCTTGGTCCGCGAGTAATGCTCTTAGTGAGCGACTCACCGCGGACTAAGCAGACCAGAGACGCAGCGGCGTTTTCACGCGATGCCTCACCTTGGTCCGCGAGTAACGCTCTTAGTGAGCAACTCACCGCGGACTAAGCAGACCAGAGACGCATCGGCGTTTTCACGCGATGCCTCACCTTGGTCCGCGAGTAACGCTCTTAGTGAGCTACTGATGTGTCGTAAAACACATCTATTCTCCTATGTATTCTGAGTCATAATTGAGTCGTTTGTATATAGGTTTTAGTAGTTTTAGGCGTGTATTAGTTTGTTGGCCTATTTTTGTCATTGTATAGATTTTTATTAATTTTTAGTACTTATTTATTTATTTTATATTTTGGTAGGTGTTTGTATGGAAGTTGGAGCGTAAACGATGAACTTTGGTCAAGCCAAAAACACCCGAGTGTAGAGCACGGAGCTAAAATGTTATATATAATAATAGTATATATCAATTTAAAAAAAAAAAGAATGATAATGTCTTTGGGCCGTAGCCCAAGACGAATACAACAAAGAGTCGGTTATCAATTAATTGGATGGATACACTTTAGGGGTTTTGACGGCAGATTGATATATATCAATCATTCATATTCACAATTGGAATTCCATTCATTCGCACAGAAGAAAAAAATCAACCGGTCAACTACGGTGACGAGCGAACGAGCACGGAAGGAGAAAAGGCCACGGGCACGCTAAAGATCAATAGCCAACGAGCCTTGGGTTAGGTTAGTTTTCGCTCTATATTTTTATAGACATGATGAAATTGTTTTTTTTATAAACTTTGAATTCATGTTTCTAAATATTATGAGTAGCTAGACTTTTATGGTTGCTTAGGTTTATGAACTAGACACACTATTTGCAGTTTTTAATGATTCTTGGTTTTTAATTTTGATGTGTAGGATTACATGATTTTAATTTTATTGTTGGATTTGATATATGTGTGTTGGTGTTGATTTTATTTGAAGTTTGTTTATTGATTTTGTGGAGCTAGGCATGTAGAGATGCCCCCTAGGTCTGGAAATCAATCTAGTTCGTCAACTTAGGTTAGCGTGCTAGTATTTGGAGTTGGAGTACGACACAAGTATAACAAACTAATATAATAAAATTAACTAAGACGTGCAGTCCATTCTTGAGGGTGAGAAATCTAACTCGAGTTTGCTAGGTAACTAACTAGGCATTGTTCGGTAGTTGGCAAGCGCTAGGGCGGGAGTCGCTACTTGTCCGTGTTTAGAGTTTTCCTAGGTTTTCTTCAGTAGAGTTTAAGTCTGCTTCATAGTTTGAGGGTTTTAATCCAGGAGAGGTTTTAATCTGATTTCTATGGGATTTTGGTACGCTAGGGCGATCCAGGTCCATCTTAGCATTTCTACACTTGTCCCGTCTTGAGTCTGGTGAGCTATCCTTGACAGGAGGTTTATTAGATAAGAATAGGGTCTCAAGTTAATTACCAGATTCAGGATTTATTGCTAGTGTCTAGGGATTTTACCTAAGTAACCAGCCTTCTTCCTATCTGATTTCTCCAAGTTTCTAGTTCCGTTTAAGCGGTTGAGATTATTTTGTTTATATTTAGTTCCTTCTAAGTTTATAATTAGTAAGTTTAAAATACCCCCAATTTAAGTATATATTTATTTAGGCTAGTATTCGGTAGAGGTTGTGATCTAGAGTTGCATTCGCGTCTTTGGGTTCGATACTCGGTCTTATCTGTTTACTGCTTTGCGACCGGTACACTTGCCGTGCGTGTGTAGTTTTTAGGTGAGTCGTTTTAATTAAAGCTTGTGTTATTTTTATATATACATTTACACACATCAAGTTTTTGGCGCCGTTGCCGGGGACGCAATTAGCACTCTTGAGAATTATCCGATCCGTTTCTAGTCTACTATTTTGTGAATAATTTTTTTTTTCTTTTTTTCTTATTATTATTTTTTTTATTCTTAATATATAATTTTTTTTATCATGTGCGAGATCTGCGGAGGACCCCATTTTACCATAAGATGCCCTCATTCATATTCATCGGGGTATTCCACGGATTATTATTTTAATGAGTATTTGCAGCCGCAGCCATATCAGTCATACCAGCCTTCATATCCACAGGCTAACCGGTGGTTTAACCCTGCAATATCTGAGCCACTAGATAGAATAAAAAGTCGGACTGATCGTCTACAAGCTGAGATGTATGCGGAAAGGCATGGTGGTAGCTCGTCAGAGTATCCACCTAGCCAACATTTTTATCAACATCCCGATTATCGGGATGTCTCGTCTCACACTAGACCCGATTTTGCCGCCTTACTTGCTAAACAACAGCTCATGCTCGAGGATATCGATTCTTTGCTATCCAAGCGCACCGACTCTTTGAGGGAACAAGATGCGGCACTTAAAAGGCTAGAGGCTCAGGTGGATGAACTGAAGACCATAATGGACGTTGAAGTCCCACCTCCAGTTCAGCAGGTTAATTTCACATATGATGACCCAGACGAGATGGTAACACTTAGATTACCTGATTGTATTAGTCCCGTTGCTGAAACTGTTTGTCCTTACTCATCTGATTCTGTGCATGATTTAACTGACCCATATGATTCTTTACACTTGTCTTGTGAGGATGGTATTTTGCAGGATTCAGGGTTAGAGCCAGAGACCATAATGGACGCCTTAGTCCCACCTTTGGTTCAGCAGGATGAGCAGCCTTGCCAGATCTCTAGTTCAGTAGCATACCCTTGGGAGGCAGATGTCTGGAGTGATGATGAGGAGATAGAAAGGATAGCTTGGGACGCGCATAGGAAAGCCATGATGGAGAAGATAGGGGAGACTGAGGAAGATATGGACTTTTCAGAATCCACGGGCTGGCTATTTGAGGAAGAAGTGGTGGAAGAGGAAGACACCACTGACCTGCT
The DNA here is from genome assembly GCA_028751855.1 of Ambrosia trifida. NCBI lineage: Eukaryota > Viridiplantae > Streptophyta > Magnoliopsida > Asterales > Asteraceae > Ambrosia > Ambrosia trifida. Next base: position 91,697,858 of record CM054123.1, on the reverse strand, counting down.
TGAAGAAGCAGCTGATGGAGAAGCAGAGTTTGGTGATGAGTTGGTTGATTTGACAGCTCCAGAAGTGGACAAAGATTTTGAACAAGTGTCACCAAACAAGGAAGATGAGAAAGAAGCAGTGGTGGAAGAAGAAGAACACCACAGCCGGCCCGTGCAGGCATTGGATATTACATTGCTACTAGTGCCACCACCATGGCCACCACCACGAGAGAAGGCGAAGAGGCACCTGGACCGACACAGGGTGAGGGTCAGGAGTTGCAGAGACAACAAGTCCCCTCATTACATGCCAAGAATCAGGTTTGGTCCAGGTAAATTTAAATATTGGTGGCCCGACCCATTTAAATTCGATAAAATATTTTTCAATTCCACTAATTTAATTTTGCTAAATAATATGGACCGGGTGGAATTAAACGGATTGGATTGGGTCCAGATAAAAGAGAAGCCCCCTGATTAAGTTTAAGTGTGGGGAGGCTCTGTAGAATTTGTAAATTTATATTTATACCTATGTATTTTTTTTCTAGCTTTTCAATTTTTTTTTATTTGTGGTCCGTCAATCGGTAGTGGTTCATAGGTTTTTATTTTTTATTGTTTTTATTTTTTTTTGTCTTTGAGTCTGTTTGCAGGTTTGCGTGTTTGCTTGGGTAGAAGAAAATTTCACCATGAGCGGATCCCAATAATTATCTTTATATATATTTTATGAATGGGAGTTTTGGTAAAGGTTTGGGTAATAAGAGAATTTTTCTTAAAAATAAAAAATTAATTAACTTTCTGTGGAAAAAGATTTTTCACGTAATGTGAGGAGTCTGGGCTGACCTGTTTGCCTTATACGACCAGCTATTACCCCGGAAAGTTATATTTTTTTTTCGCTTGCAACACGTGTTGTGATCACCAGTGTCCTTCACGTTGAGCGAGAACCAGATTTTTTTTTCTTTTCTACCCATTTGATTCTACCACCATTCACCGCTATTTTTCCAAGCAGGTACGTCTTCTTGTTTGTTGTTATATTATGAGTCTAAGTTAGTAGTTTGAGTCTTTTTATTTTTGTGTGGTTCGGTATTATGCTCGGGTTTTGTTTGTTTCGTTTTGCGCAGGTTTGGATTGTACCGCTCGTACTCAATCTCCATTCGGGCGATTCTGGAGCTGTACGTTATATTGAAGCAACCCGAGAGTTTACCATTGTGTCAGAGCCGATCGCGACCAAAATGCTATACGATCGAACTGGATTGGACTAGAGCTTACGAAGAAAAATTAACCAGCTAAGTCCTTTTCAATTTGCCCTCGGTTTTTTTTTTATTTTGTATTCGGAATTTATTTTTTGTTTTGTGTCATTTTCTATTCCTACATTGAGGGCAATGTAGAATTTAAGTGTGGGGATGGGAAACTGTCGTTTAGTCTGTATATAAAGTCATTTTAAGTCAAAAAAAAAAAAAAAAAAAAAAAAAAAAACTGAAAAAAGAAGTCCCTGATTTTGAAGTTTGCATTATATAAAATATGGAAAATGATAGGTAAAGTTAGGTGTCCGGTTTTCAAATAGTATGTATAATAAGAGATTAAAATTGATTGAAAACGTGTCTGATTTGGGATATGTGGGTAGGCTCGGCCGGTAGAAAGGTTTCCTTTGAAAAGTAATAAATTAATTATGTTAGGCTATTTTGTGGGTTCTCATCTAGGAGAAACGGGGAGACCGAAACCGCCAAAAATAGTATAAGAAGCACCGTTATAAGCAGAAAACCGTTAAAATTTCTAATCACTTAAAAAAAAAAAAATTAGAAATCAAAGCAAAAATGCTGAAGCTTAAGGTGCCTGGCCACTGGGATAGCGACTTGGATTGGTCACACCCTCTGAGTTAAGTATGCTGAGATGAAAAAAAAAATGCTGAAGCTTAAGGTGCCTGGCCACTGGGATAGCGACTTGGATTGGTCACACCCTCTGAGTTAAGTATGCAAAAAAAAAAAAAAAAAAAAAAGTGATTTTAAATTCTCTTGGTTTTCTACATAAGACGGTTGGGAAATGGTCAATTGGTCGTTCCTTTAGCTTCATAAGCTTGAGGTGGGATTAGGAGGAACTGTGGCTTCCTTCGAGTGAGACCCTAGATAGACTAATCAACATGAACTTAACATAAATAAAAAGGGGCTTGAAAACCGGTGTGGGTTTAAGAGGATCAATATACCTGCAATCGCAATCAACACGTTAGTAGATTATTAATTAAGTAACCTATGTTTTGAAACTGGATGTAAACCTAACTGTGATTCCATAGCATAATTCTTTTTCAGGGACGAAAAAGGTTTAAGTGTGGGGATGTTTGATGTGTCGTAAAACACATCTATTCTCCTATGTATTCTGAGTCATAATTGAGTCGTTTGTATATAGTTTTTAGTAGTTTTAGGCGTGTATTCGTTTCTTGGCCTATTTTTGTCATTGTATAGATTTTTATTAATTTTTAGTACTTATTTATTTATTTTATATTTTGGTAGGTGTTTGTATGGAAGTTGGAGCGTAAACGATGAACTTTGGTCAAGCCAAAAACACCCGAGTGTAAAGCACGGAGCTAAAATGCTATATATAATAATAGTATATAATAATTTAAAAAAAAAAAGAATGATAATGTCTTTGGGCCGTAGCCCAAGACGAATACAACAAAGAGTCGGTTATCAATTAATTGGATGGATACACTTTAGGGGTTTTGACGGCAGATTGATATATATCAATCATTCATATTCACAATTGGAATTCCATTCATTCGCACAGAAGAAAAAAATCAACCGGTCAACTACGGTGACGAGCGAACGAGCACGGAAGGAGAAAAGGCCACGGGCACGCTAAAGATCAATAGCCAACGAGCCTTGGGTTAGGTTTAGTTTTCACTCTATATTTTTATAGACATGATGAAATTGTTTTTTTTTATAAACTTTGAATTCATGTTTCTAAATATTATGAGTAGCTAGACTTTTATGGTTGCTTAGGTTTATGAACTAGACACATTATTTGCAGTTTTTAATGATTCTTAGTTTTTAATTTTGATGTGTAGGATTACATAATTTTAATTTTATTGTTGGATTTGATATATGTGTGTTGGTGTTGATTTTATTTGAAGTTTGTTTATTGATTTTGTGGAGCTAGGCATGTAGAGATGCCCCCTAGGTCTGGAAATCAATCTAGTTCGTCAACTTAGGTTAGCGTGCTAGTATTTGGAGTTGGAGTACGACACAAGTATAACAAACTAATATAATAAAATTAACTAAGACGTGCAGTCCATTCTTGAGGGTGAGAAATCTAACTCGAGTTTGCTAGGTAACTAACTAGGCATTGTTCGGTAGTTGGCAAGCGCTAGGGCGGGAGTCGCTACTTGTCCGTGTTTAGAGTTTTCCTAGGTTTTCTTCAGTAGAGTTTAAGTCTGCTTCATAGTTTGAGGGTTTTAATCCAGGAGAGGTTTTAATCTGATTTCTATGGGATTTTGGTACGCTAGGGCGATCCAGGTCCATCTTAGCATTTCTACACTTGTCCCGCCTTGAGTCTGGTGAGCTATCCTTGACAGGAGGTTTATTAGATAAGAATAGGGTCTCAAGTTAATTACCAGATTCAGGATTTATTGCTAGTGTCTAGGGATTTTACCTAAGTAACCAGCCTTCTTCCTATCTGATTTCTCCAAGTTTCTAGTTCCGTTTAAGCGGTTGAGATTATTTTGTTTATATTTAGTTCCTTCTAAGTTTATAATTAGTAAGTTTAAAATACCCCCAATTTAAGTATATATTTATTTAGGCTAGTATTCGGTAGAGGTTGTGATCTAGAGTTGCATTCGCGTCTTTGGGTTCGATACTCGGTCTTATCTGTTTACTGCTTTGCGACCGGTACACTTGCCGTGCGTGTGTAGTTTTTAGGTGAGTCGTTTTAATTAAAGCTTGTGTTATTTTTATATATACATTTACACACATCAGCTACTCACCGCGGACTAAGCAGACCAGAGACGCATCGGCGTTTTCACACTATGCCTCACCTTGGTCCGCGAGTAACGCTCTTAGTGAGCAACTCACCGCGGACTAAGCAGACCAGAGACGCATCGGCGTTTTCACGCGATGCCTCACCTTGGTCCGCGAGTAACGCTCTTAGTGAGCAACTCACCGCGGACTAAGCAGACCAGAGACGCATCGGCGTTTTCACGCGATGCGTCACCTTGGTCCGCGAGTAACGCTCTTAGTGAGCAACTCACCGCGGACTAAGCAGACCAGAGACGCATCGGCGTTTTCACGCGATGCGTCACCTTGGTCCGCGAGTAACGCTCTTAGTGAGCAACTCACCGGGGACTAAGCAGATCAGAGACGCATCGGCATTTTCACGCGATGACGTCACTTTGGTCCGCGAGTAATGCTCTTAGTGAGCAACTCATCGCGGACTAAGCAGCTCAGAGACGCCGCGGCGTTCACCGATGACGTCACCTTGATCCGCGATCACCGCTCTTAGTGAGCAACTCATCACGAACCATGCAACTTAAAGACACATCGACGCTTTAACGTGATAACATCACCTTGGTCCGCGGGGAAAGCTCTTAGCAAGCAACCCCTCGCGGACTAAACAGCTTAAGATGCGCAATGACATGTCTACATGAGGACACTAGGTTCATAGGCAATATACAATGATTCAAGTGCTTAGTTATAAATACATTTCATGAAAGTCGTATAAACAAAAAACCTTAAGCATCCAAGCACACATACAAAAGCAAGCCGCATGGGAGCACAAAACGGATGCTTCAAGGTACTAATACATATATCTGAAAAAATAATAATAAACACAAACACTTCATCTAGAACGATCAAGTGAGCCCAAGAGTCACCGTTGCGGCGGAAGCGGACCTTGGGAGTAGGTCGGGCCACCGCCGGGCATGCAAGTATAGCAGTTGGATGACCGCTAGAGCCCACTGAAGCTGGCGAAGAGCGGGCAGCAGCAACAATCTGCCCGCAGACTTCTGCCAAAGTCTTCATCCTCCGTTCCCCGTCACCGGAGCTCTCAACAGCTGTCGTGGGAGGGATAGCAGCAGCAAACTCACGACAAACTTCGGCCAGGACCTTCATCTTCCTCTCTCGATCACCGGAGGTAACCACAACCACTGGTGGATCAACGGCAGGGGATCCCCTTTGCAGAGCCAAAAGGCTGTCTACAACCGGAGCCTCATCGGTCTCGTAGGTTGATGACTTCATGGATGGTCGGAAAGAAGACATGGGGACGAAGACAAAGTTTTGCTAAGAAAGGGAGAGAAAGATAAGTGACTAAAGTGTCACTTTAAACACTCCTTTTATAGGCAACCAAGGAGAAGTAATTATGAGTAGTAATTAATGTGGGTAATCATACCAATCGGCAATAGTGACAAGTGTCACTTCAAGTCGCCTGTCACGCCGTCAGTAACCATTAATGACTGACGGCTGACGTCTAAGCTGCCTTGGAAATCTATTGCAATTATGACAAAGGAATATTAAGGGGCATGCATAAACTCAAGGAAAATCAAAAGTCATCATAACAGCCAAGCATCATAAAAGGAAGAAAAACAAATTATCCAAACAAGTACAAGTTTTAAATCAGTTCGGGAAATGAAACGGTCAATCATCCCCGTCGAAGTCAACCTTGTCAATAAATTCATCTTCCGCATCACCACCCGGCGGAGTGGACGAGGTGCCTTCACCCCTAAGCGCTGCAGCTCCCCGCTCAGCTGCCTCCTGAGCTTCCTTGTCTTTCTCCGCCTGCAGCTCTTTTTCCGCCTCTTCAAAGGCGGCGCGCAAGAGCTGTACACCATTAGGGAACTTGGCACACTCCGCCACCACGTCCATCACGGGGAAAGTCAACTCATCATACGCGGCAACCTCCGTATCATACTCCGCCTCAACATCAATGTTGCGATAAGGGTTGTCTTCTAAAGGGTGTCCGCCAAGACAGAAATCTAACCCTTGTTTGAAACCAAGGACAACACCAAACTGCTTCGATTTCTCTAACAGGCAAGCAACAGATTGAACCATGGCTGGTTCCTCCCATATGCGGGAAAACACCTACAACACAAAGGGTCAAAAGCATCAGGAACATGACAATAAGACAATACAACAATCACGAAGCACGCCAAGGAGACATACCCCTTGGATTCCAGTGGTCATTAGCCAATTAACGTTGTTAGTTGTCTCTTCCTGACTTTCCTGGACAACCCGCAACATCTCCTGGGCGATATCGCGGGACGCAGAAAGATCCTTGACATCAGCGGACAGAGTCATCTTCTCATCGCGCAAGGCATCAACCTCGCGTTTCAGCAGGTTAATATCATTTTCAAGCCCAGACACCCGCGATGATTGCAACAATACCTCATCCTCCTTCTTGGCTAAATCCGCAAGCGCAGAAGCAGTCTTGGACTTCTCCTCCTCGAAATCCCACTCATTTCCCTCCAACGCGGCCTTTAGCCGTTCCACCTCTTTTTCCAAACCGCGAGCGCGATCCCGCTCCTTAGCAATGACTTGGTTTGTGGTCTCACAAAATGATTTCCATTCCTGAGATGCCTTGGCATGACGCTCCTCAATCGACTTACCTGGGCCAATGCATCCGAGAGCGCTTTGGACTGTGTCACGCAATCTTTATTGTGCTTATCAAGCACATTCTTGAACGCCGCCTTGCGAGCTGCCAATTCCTGCTCAGCATCTATCAAAGCTTGGCACCCACGCCTCACCTCGCTCAGCGTGGCAGCGTCCATAGCCAAACCGGCGGCCCCGTCTTGAAGAAGCGCAAGACGATCCCGCTGCGCCGCATACGCTCGCTCGGCAGGAGGGATAGAACCTAGCAACCATTCTTCACATGTATCTATCTGGAAGAACCGGCCATCCTCGCGAACAGACCAATCCGGTCTGTAAACAGGCCCAGTAGCAACATCCAGCTTGAACCCGACGGAGGCTATCCCCGTGGTGTCAGCCTTCTTGGGGTTGCTGCCACTGGGTGGCATAGCCTCCTTCACAGACCTACCACCATCACTACCACCCGCTGAACCACCGCCAGAAGACACATTAATATACTCGGTATTGTCAAATACACCGCCAACAAACCCGGTATCCCGAGGGTGCTCTCCACCACCCGGCGATGTAGGTCGAAACTCGAATCCTCCACTTAAACCACTACTCTCAACACTCTTTCCTTTCTCTTGTTCCTTCCTCCTGTTCTCTTCCAATACCCTCGACTGCTGTAGCTCCGCTTCACGAGCCTCGGCAATCCTTCTCTCCTCTGCAGCTCGGGCATCCTCCTGTTCCAAAGGCTGTTGGACCGTCTCCGTTACCCCTGGCTGCCCACTACCCTCAACCCGCGTAGAGGCTACAGGCGGGTTAGGATCAACGGGCTTGGAGCCGGATACTTCGGATAACCTTGGTCCGCCTGGGAAGAGAAGAGGGGCACCTATAGCAAGGGAACGAACACAAGTTGGATGCGGGAGAATCCTTCTCAGGCAGCTTCCGCTTGGAGGAGTCCATCATAGTTATCACATCCTTCAACCTCTTCCCAGCACCGTGACTGCCTCTCCCAGACTCCCCACTGGCACGACCCGACATAGGGGGCGTACTAAAAACCTCCACATAGTCACCCTTGTCCTTGGTCCCGCCAGACACGGGTGGTTGACGAGAGGAGCCGCCTCCGCCACTAATACCTGCATGAGCCCGACTTCGGTGAGCCAACGAGCAAGACTCGTCCTTAGACTCGTCATCAGAAATAAGCATAATATTAGCCCCGCTAGCGGAAACCGCATTCAGCGGGCGAGGATTAATGGGGACATCACCTGGGATCAACGTATGTCCAGGAAAGTCTTTCACATTAACAGCGACAAAGTTCTTGATGGATTGCTCCACCAAAGGCTCCTCATCCGCTCCTATCGGCTCCCACACAAACTCCCCCATCGACTCCAGAAACAATGGAGTAAAAGCAGCTTTGTTCTAAACACGCAAAACAAAAATCGAAAATAAGATGAACATAAAACAACGATGATAACCAAACTGCAAGAAGTAGCCATACCTTCACCGTTCACGTAGAAGTGCGGATTCTAATCAGCCCTTCCCCCTACGCGGCTAACAACCGCCATCAACAATGCTTCAGGCTTTACATTCGCCATCTCTATAGAAGTAACTTGCTGAGTAATTTTGTCATACCAATCAAAGTCAGCATAATTGGTCACCGGGAAGTCCTTCAACTTAGCCTTGGCGGACACAGCCAACCACCGCAAAGGCACCGGAACAACACCTAGCCGAATGAAAAAGAACTTCGACTTCCAGTCATGCATGCTGCGCGGCGGCTCGTTGCCAACCGGCTTAATCCTACTCCGTTGAGTAAAAGAGAACCATTGAGGACCTCCACGAGTAAGCAGGTAGAAAGCATTAAACTTCTCAAATGTCTGTTCAACGCCTTGAGAGCGGCACACGAACTCAAAATGAACCATGCGGGTCATCCCTAACGGCGTCACCTGCGTCAGATAAACCCCATACCGGAGAAGCAGATAACAAACGAACCTCGTGCCCGGAAACAGGAAACCAGCCAACTAGAAATGCGCAGCGTACAACGCCATTCTCCCAGGGCCCGCATCCAAAACGGTTTCTCCATCGGCCGGCAACGTCGGCTCCCAACTAGCCGGATTTTCATACAACTCCAAAAACTGCTCGAACGACTCCCTTCTCCACTTAATCGGAGCATCAACCATACAAACCGGATCCTTCTTATCTCTGGTGTTGACGTCGGCCATCTTCGATTAAGTTGGAACCGGAAAAGTTATAAAATAACAAAGACACAAATATCGCCGGAAAAGAAAGGAGAGAAACTTCGACAGGCTGAGGAGAAAAAGTAACCCCAACAGAAGAGAGAGGAAGTATTTATACAGGCGACATTAATGAGGGTGGGCCAGACATGTACAGGAAAGCCCACCATCTAGTGACACGTAGCCCACTAAGGCGAGAATTCTGCCACGTGCCTGACACAAATACTTCAAAAGTCATCCATCTGTAACTGACACGACGGCAAAACATACGCGGCAGACAGACAGATAGTCACTTCACCTGTCAAAACAACTGCCATGATGATGACTTTTCGAATTTCCCCCCAAAAACAGGGTCACTATCAGCATTTAACTTCATAGGAACAGCGGGGACATTAACCCGCCTGACGAAACACGTAACAACCCGCCATAAACAGAAAATCCGCCAAGAAACACCCCAAAATCTCCTTCTTAATCAGTCCACCACCGCCCATGCCTCTGCTACGCACAACCAAGAGCGACGCTGGACTAGGGGGACTTGAAGGGGTAGGGACCCAAATTTACTTGGGCCCCTACCCGGGGCTCAGGCCCAAAGACCGGAACAGGGCCATTAAGCCCAAAAGACTCCAGCAGATTAACCAAAGGCGGATTCATTATGGCGGAGCACGCCCGCCACATGGCGGGCGTGCTACCAATGCTTGTCCCACCTCAAAGAGTGAAACCACAAGGGGACACGTGGTAATAACAGGCACGCTCGTACAATACGGTACGAGCCAATCAGAGTACAACGACGTGTGGCAAGGAGCATGTTGCACGATCAACAAGCAGGAGAATCACACGTGTCCCGGGCAAGCCCGCGGGGGACAAAAAGTACAATTCCTGCACGCGGTAGCCAATGAAAAGGCATGGGATCACCTCAACAAAGATCTCCACTAATGAGGGGCTGCAGAGGGGACAACAGTACACTCGGCAGCCAATCATATTCGATCAGACATGTGACCGATCATATGACGCCACGTCAGAGGAAACGTTACGAACATTCTCTATGATTTATTACTTGTCAAATATTATGTCGTATTGGGCCTAATCTTGGGCCGATGTGGAGGCAAGCCCTTAACTGGGTCTTGGCCCATTGGGTAAGTTAAGGGTAGATGTTGAGGCCCGTGTGGAACCTATTTAAGGAGCACTTCATCTCCTTGAATTGGCCATTCAGAAACCCCTGAAGAACACACTAAGGCCGATTACGTTTTTGTGTCTGCTAAGTAGATTCCTTTGAGATTCGAGGTGGTCGCCCCACATCGGTATATTATGTTATTTCAGGTCTCCAACCGGCAAAGAGTCATTCGTTCTAGCGAAGGATCTGCCTTGTAGAGACAAAGCCTAACCCCGTCTGGAAGGTTAGACTTATTTGTTTCTTCACACCGTAAACTTCGTTCATCATAAGGGGGCCATCCAGAATGAATCTGCCTTTAAGGAACGCAGTTTGAGTTTCCGATATAATCTTCCCCAGCGTCTCCTTAGCTCGAAGCGTCAAAACTTTAGAAATAAGACTAATAATAATAAAATGATTATTAGTACTTTAAATAATAATAATAAAGGAAGATATTTCTTCTTTAGTTTTTATGTTTTCAACTTTTCTTGACGGGTTCTTCTGAAAATTTCCCTTCAAAATCACTGGTTACCCTTTACACTCGAAAGTCCAAGCAAGCAAACAAACAAGGTAGAAGAATTATTCAAGACAGAAGAATTATTCTAGGCATTATTATTAGGGTGGATGGGGTGGTGGCCTGGTGGGTGATTCTATCACACTATCATACCCAATGTCATTTTACCACCTCATTTTTTCATCATATCCCATCACATTCATCACAAACAACATGGAGTGGAATGATTGTATCACACTCAATTTTTTTTTAAATAAAAATAATTGGTGGAGCTACGGCGAATGGTGATGATGACTGAGGAGGATGGTGATGACGACGGTGGAGCTAAGGTGGTGACAATGACGATCCCCTGTTTCCCGCCAAAATTCATTATCGAACAAAACAAGTTGACGATGATGATGGATGGTGGTATGAGCTGAGGATGACGATGATGATGACGGGTGGAACTGCGGTAGTGACGATGATGATGATGACGGGTGGAGCTACCGCCCCTGATTTTCAGTTCAATTTTTTTCCCGCCAAAATTCATTATCGAACAAAACAAGTGATCGGCTGAGGAGGATGATGATGATGACTGCGGAGGACGTGACGATGATGATGATGGATGGTGGTCGGCAACGGGGATGGTGGTCGGCGATCGGGATGGTGGTCAGGGTATGGTGGTGACGATGATGATGATGAAAAAAAGAGAGAATGACGGTCGTTATTAAATGGTGGGGGCGGTGTTCGCGGCCATCACAGACCACCCCGTCCACCCTAACTACATGTTGGGCGATATGGAATGCTAGAAATGATAAGATATTTAGTGGGAAGGAGCCGAAGACTATAGACGTAGTGGGTAACGTCAAGTCGAAGTCTTTCTTCTGGCTAAAAAGTTGTAACAGATTTAATAATCTTCTTTAAAAGAGCTGGATGGTGTACCCTTTGTATATGTTGTAATTAATTGTTAGGGGAGTCCTCATTTTTGTGGTCTGTTTCCCGTTTTTAATTGAAATCCAACGTTAAAAAAATATTGATAAATAAGACTAGTAAAGGTTAGAGTCTAGCGATTATATATTGTAGGCGAGTAACAATGGAGAATGATTATCGCATATATGTTTAGAGAGATTAATTAGCGGACATTACCTCTATATTTATAACTAAGTTAAAGACCCGTGAACTTAATGGTTAAACTAAAGACAGTTACTCTCAAGGTCATTCGTCTAGTGAAGGATCACGTTTTATAATAGTTTAGTTCTAACTAAGCTAGATAAAGAACTAAGGGTCTGTTTGGTATGGGGTAATGGAATGGATGGGGGAATGGAATGGACGAGGTAATGGAATGGACAAGGTAATGGAATGGATCATTACCATTCCATGTCTTGTTTGGTTGTCATGTGGGAATAAAACAAAACATTACTTTGTGTTGTTGGATAGACAAGAAAAAACGAATGAATAAAATCGATGGTTAGTGGCGGTGGAGGGTGGTGGTCAGTGGCGGTGATGGTGGGTGGTGATATGTGGCGGTAGCGGCGGTGGTGGGCGGCGGCGGCTGTGGTCGGTGGCGGCGACGGTGGAAGGTGGATGTGGATGGTCGTAATGGTGGGTGGGTGACGATGGTGAGTAGTGGCGGTGGTGGTGGGTGGCGGTGATGGTGGGTGGGTGACAATGGTGAGTAGTGGCGGTGGTGGGTGGAGGAGACGGTGGTGATGGGTGGCGACGGTAGTGGTGGGTAAAGGAAGTTGTGGTGAGTGATGGTGGTAGGTGGTGGAGGTGGCGGTGGGTGGTGGTAGGCGGTGGTGGGTGGTTTTGTATGGCGGCGGTGGTGGGTGGGTGACGGTGGTGGCGGTGGTGGGAGGGTGAAGGTAGTGGGTGGTGGCGGTGGTGGTGGTTGGTGGCGGTGGTGGTGGTTGGTGGCGGTGGTGGAGGTGGTTGGTAGCGATGGTGGTGGGTGGTGACGGCGGTGGTGGTGGGTGGTGGTGGCGGCGGGTGGTGACGGCGGTGGTGGGCGGTGGCGGCAGCGGTGGGCGGTGGCGGCGGCGGTGGGCGGTGGCGGCGGCGGTGGGTGGTGGCGATAGTGGTGGTGGGTTATGCTTTTGTTAGTAAAGGGTGAATGGGGATGGAATGAAAAAAAAACATGGGGGGTGGATGGAATGGTTTTGAGGGAATGGAATGCCTTGTGGAATGGGTGATTCCATTCCTTTAGCCAACCAAACACATTATTTTTCATTACCTTGTAATGGTCCATTCCATTCCCCCTTTCATTCCATCATACCAAACGCTACCTAAGTGCTCACCACGGTGTTAACCCAATTGAGTTTAACCTTGCCGGTACCACTTTGTGCAGCATACACGACCATTGCCCTATTAAGAAAATAAGAAAAATAGTAAAGCATATTCTAACATAACTCCAGCAAACTATGTTTTCCAAAACAACTACATATCACTAATTTGTTTCACAAGCATACTACTAGAAAAAACACCTTTCAAAATTCATATAAATTCACAAACACGCTACTAAAAAAAGAAAGAAATGAAGATGAATGCTTACCAGTGTCTTACAAGCTGGTGGATCCAAATGTCATAACTCATAAGCAAGAAAATTCATCTTAGTCATCTTCCAGTGTCTTACAAGTTAGTGGATCCCAGTGTCATGCGCAAGAAAATATATCTTAGCCATCTTTAAAAAAACCACCAATCGAATGCCAACAGTTGAAGTCATGATAAATTGGTAATATATCATGAAAACCTTTTTTAAGGCCTGCATGTGATGAAACAATTAAAATCATGGTACGATTATGACAAAAAATCTTAAGTTTGTACGTAAGTGGCAACTTTTAACAAACCACAAGGACGATTTTAGCAGTTTACCCTAAGTTTAGACAAAATTATATTTATATAATATTCACACTTCACCTTCTTCCCCACACAAACCCTAACCCTAGAATATACATAGCCCCAATTCGACACGATTAACATCTGAAATCTTGGGGCTTTCATAGAATATGGTATAAAGAATAAAATGGCATAAAAGTTTTTGACTTACAAGCTTGATTAGGAGCCGAACAAGAGAGAAAAAGGGTCGAGACTTAAGAGCCGATTCAAAGAGTTATAGACCGTGTTTTGATTCTTTGAAAGTGGGTTTAAGTCGTGTAAAGGTGCAGAAACTGTGACAACCTGCACCCTTCACTTTTCATAAATGTGCATAATTGGCTCCTCAACTATTTCAAAATTTTCATTTTTTAACCCTCGTATTTTAATAGGACCAAAATTCACAATTTAATAAAACTTATAATTTTTATAAGTAAAAGTATGCATGTTTCATACTCACATCTACACCCGAGCACGTATGTTTCAGACCTTGATGCTCAAAGCCCTTAATTTTCGGTCCTAAAACAACTTAGAAACTGAAGGAAACAAGTCTATAACTTAAAATTGATTAAATTAGAAAAAATATTTCTTTTAGCCCTCGCGGTCCGCGGAGACAGTCAAACAGTCAAAGTTCCAGTCAAAGTCCTAGTCAAAAGTCCTAGTCAAAGTCTCAGTCAAAGTCCTAGTCAAAGTCCTAGTCAAATAGTCAATTCATCTTAAAACCTTACTTTATTGTGTTGACCAATTTTAAAGCCTAATTGAATCCAAAACTAGTATAAAAACCCACCCATGACCCATTACACTTTGCACCTCTAAATCGAATGTTTCAATTCGATTAAACTCTCCCTCATACCTTTCTTCTAGAGTATATTACTTCTACATTTGAAGATTTGATTATAAGCTCTTGTAATTGGCGAATTGGAAGCTTGATATTTTTCCTATTCGGTTTCTTTTCTTCTAAATTGGACTAGTTTCGTTGTTGAACCTTTGGATTGCTCGCATTTTCACGCTCGCTTACTCATCTAGTCATTTGGCGAAAGTGAGTATTTCCTATCCCCTTTTTGCTTTTATTCATTTTTGGGGTGTTACATTTACACTTATACAAATTACAAATACAAGTTTACATTTTTACAATACAATTCTAGTACTATGTGCATTTGCTTACAAACGTGCTTTATGCTTAGACATTACATGTAGAATACATTTGTACTTAGTGAAATCATTAACATTGTACAAGCCGACCTTAACATTGGATAGCGCTATTGGATTGACAACCCGCCTAGGTTGATTCTCCCCTTTTTCATCGGAGAATCCATGGTCATTGTATGATACATAGTTTACATAATTGCACTGTAGCTTTGCACTTGAATTGTATACCATTTTTTCCAACTTACTATATATATTAAAACTAGGAATGCTCACCAACATTTCATATGTTGACAAAACCTATTTTGTACATGTTTCAGGTGCAGTTTGATCTTAGTTCCAAAGCATTGGATTTTAGTACTTGCTTTTAATAAGTTATTTCAAATTTCATGTTTCGTTCAGACTTTTGTATTTTTTCTCATTTCATGTATGTAAGAGAATTTAAATTATTCAATAATATATTTACATTTTAGTACCATGTGCTTTTGAACAATCGTCACTACGTGACACCTCGATGATTCCGCCATCGGTTGGGGTGTTACAGAAACGAGATGTAATGAACAATTTATATGATAGGGAGCTTAAATACGGTTTTTAATGCCAATAAAGATTCCGGCCATTATTCATTATGAACCCAATTATAATTACATTAAAACTCGATAATGGAACGTTTAAATCATTAAAGTCGATTAGAAACTAAATAAGAAAGGTTCGGGTATCAATAAAGATGGGTTAAAGGCCGAAATAAACGAGTATTAGCGTCGCCGGCGGCGACTTCCTCTGGCCGGAAACGAGAGAGAGGGAAAAGGGATAGAGTTTTTGAAATTTTGTTTTTTTTTTTGGCAAAAATGGCCACTGTAATTAGTTTGGTTAAATTCCCGTTATATTAGTTAGTTTCTTTTATAAATACTTAACCAAAGTTAAGTTAACTAAAAAAATTTAGAACTTTATTACTTAAAACTTTTAAGTTTTTTTTTTTAATAATTTTTACATAACAAACGTCATGTTTTTATTAGTTTCGACTTAACACTTTAACGTTTCCACAAAACCCTCGATAAGTTTAGTATAAGTTTAAAATAAAAATTAAAAGTTAATATTAACTTTGAAAGAATAAAAGTTTCCAATCATTCAAACAAAGCAGTTTAATTAATGATTAGAGATACGTGATTACTACAACGCACAAACCAAACATAAATGTAACGATTAACGCAACTCAAACATTTTATTAAGATTCAAAACGATCGAAATACGAGGACTAGAAATTTAAATACCATAAAGTCTAGGAAACATGCAAATGTTGTAGGATCGACGAACGGGTCACCCGACAATCACGAGCTTGATATTCAGAGTGCGGAATCCTCTAAATATGTTTTAATAACAGAAACGAATATGAAACAATGATATGCGAGTAATTAACACACACAAATAGGTCAAAAGATTAAAGATTTATCACTAAAACAGAGCTCGAGTGTTTACAATGATCAAATCAGACCTAACAGACCAGGGGAGGGTGTTTGGAGAGTGTGTGTGGCAAGAACTAATGATTAGGGCAATGATTGGGCCTATTTATACCTCCCGTACTCGTACAGGACAGTATAGGCGAATACGAGGCTATGCACCATATCAAACTAGCGAGTAGGCCATAATCACTAGTATAAACTGGCGAGTAGCATTATATTCGCATGAATATTGGCGAATAGAATTGTATTCGCTAGTATGATCCTCCTACTCGCCTGCAGGTTCCCAAACACCCCAAAACGCGTATAAACGTCTCCAAACACCCTGAAACACGTCCAAACAACATATATACTAGCCTAGGGACATCATGCACTTACAGACTCCCCCTTGGACCAGGCTAGTATACGTACATAGATTACATAAGACATCGTTTATAGCAACTACCAACAACTTTACAGACTCGAAATTGAGAACATACATAACAAACATAACATAATAAGACACGCAGCATCTTCAGTCTTCATCAAATCGACATTGTCCCGATCCTTGAAAGTCTTGACCAGTCGCATCCAGCATGAACTTTGTTGGCGTGACAGAAACGAATCACCCGTTGATACTTCAATGCTTGATCGGCTTCGGCCTTCAAATGTTGTATGGGATACAGGAACAGTGTCTCCACGTCTTTCTCTGAGCAGTTTATCAGCCACATCGGATCCCATATCCTGATTTTCCTGCACGGTTTTGGGGAGTTGCTCAAGACTATCACGGCTTCTGTTGTCTCTGCATCATAATGCCAGTAGTAGAACTTAGAAGAGAAGTCTTGTTCAACCGGGACCAATGGAATCTTCGAAGCGGTTTCAGGTGGCTTGATTATGTGTTTCCAGATAGGACTCTTTGTGATGGGATGAAGCTTGTTCGTCATGATGGATCTAGGGTACTGTGGTTTGAACTTATCCCATCCTTCAGCACTTTCTCTTCTCAGAATATAGTAGAAGCCTTTAAGATCACCGATAGCCTCATGATACAAAGGATAATGCAATCTAACTAGATCACGAATATGCCAGAAAGACAGACTGAGGACCTTCTTGTACGGCTGAAAGTAAAGTAGACCATCCTGCCATTTCACTCCCAACATCCTTGCATGCTTGATGTAGGCCCAGCTGATCACACTTCCCGACATCTTCACCAACTGCTTCTTGAAGATTGATGCTTGTACTGGATCTTTCTTCTTCTCAGACTCACCTCCAAATGGAAACCAATCGGGATACTTCTGTCTGATCTTGTCATGTCTTTCTTTTACTTTGTCTGGAACAGGCGTAGGATCATACTTAAGCTTTTCTTCAGACTTATTAAGCATCTCCTCGGAGATCTTAGGTATCCCGGTGCTAGAATCACCAACCACATACTCGAGAGTAGCGACACTGGTTCCATCTTCCGTTTCTACTTCATGGTTGTCTGGATGCAGTTCTGGAGGAGTGTGGCTTGCACCGAAAGATTCTCCTAGTGCCAAGCCAAAGATCTTTTCTAAGTCCTCAGGTGTAACCTCAGGAGGTATTTCACCTTCTTCTAAATCATAATCAGAGGACTCAGGAGGCACATACAAGTTACCATCATCATCTTAATCAAAATAGCTGTTCAGAGGCTCGACAATCTCTACAGCAACCATTGCTCGCTTCAGTGAATCTCAGAGTTGCTGACTCTTGCTCTTCTTTGGATCAGGCTCCCCCTGAGCAGAAGAACCTACTGCGGGATCCTTGCCTTGTTTGTCGTGGCTCTTCTTCGTACGCTGTGATCCAGATCCAGCTGATGATCCGCCACCACCTGTGGCTCCAGGATCACCACCATCACCACCCTTACCAACATCATCATCACCATCATCTGACGCATCATCATCATCTTCTTCATTATCATTATCTTCATCATCATCACCAGCACCAGCCTCTGCTTCTGAACTAGGACCACCGGTGAGTCTAGGTTGAGTTCCAGTCAACTCATCTATCCTAGTCCTCAGCTCGGTATTCTCTTTCTCAGTCTTTGTGATCCTTCGTTCATTGTTCACATTAGTCAGACGAAGCTCGCTGTTTGAGGCCTCTACACCTGCAAGTCTCTCCAAAGTGTTTTGGTTCGACTGCATCAGCTGCTGATGAGATTCCATTAGCAGCTTGTTCGATTCTATAACCTGCTGGTTAGACAATGTGAGTGCATCAACAATCGATCGCAGCTCTGTGTTCGACTGGATTGTTTCCTCGATCAGTTCAAGCATTGCTGTCTCATTCTCTTCAATGCTTGCATTCTTCGTTCTCAACTCCGCTCTCTCACGTGTCTACGTAGCAACTATGGCAGTTAACTCGCTGATCTTTCGTTGAAGTTGTTCATTTGTAGCTGAAGCTGACGAAGAGGTCTGATCGGTTGACCCAAAAGCCGTAGGTCGGACTTTCTGTCTCATACTCCTAATCCTGTCACCAATAGGATTGGAAACAATCTGTGAGCTCGTCGCTGCTTCGGTAACTGAGATTGGCTCAGTGAAAATTACCGAAGCAGGCATCGACATAGTGACTCTGGCAGGCATAGCTGCACTAACAGTAATAGGGACTGAAGATGTTGCTGTTGTTGTTGTTGTTGCTGTTGTTGTTGCTGCTGTTGCTGCCGCTTGAGAGGATTGAGTGTCTGGATCCCCAAATGCTTCAGGAAGGGTGAACCGTCTCTTCCTTGAAGTTTTCACCACTTGAGGTTTAAGAGACATCGTCTTCTTACCTCGAACACTGTTCTTCTTGGCAGTCGTCTTATGTCTCTTTGCAGGAGGAGACGTCTCAAGCTATGCATCTAAGTCTGCTATAATATCCCCTTCTCCCACAACATCGGTAGGGTCTTCATTAAGAGCTCTAATCGCAGCTGCACTAGCTAAATCCTCCGCTGCCTTTCTCTTTGCCCTTTGCTGTTTTCCAGCAAAAGTGTCGGGGGAATCGCTTTCGGTGTCATCTGAGTCATCATCTGCATCAGTTATGTTAACTGGTGCGTCTTCATCAACATGTGCCTTTCCTCTGTCAGACTGAGAGGCTTCAGGTTCTTGTGCAGCACCAGAAGGTTCTGAGAAGTCTATAATATTCAGATCAAACTCGTCCTCATTACCTTCAGTTGTATCATTGGTCCTGCCTGGGGCGTTCTCTCCTAACTCATCTGTCTCACGCCCTATATCATCCCCCTCTTTGAACACCAACCTATGAATACGAAGATCATCCTCTGAATCACTATCTTCATGTCTCCACCTGTTGCCTGGTGGTGACACATAATCATCTTTCTTCAAATGCCCATATAAGCGTCTACTTGGAGGATAGTCTGATTTCGGTCGGTTCTTGTAACTCCTCATCCGGTTCATTTCTTTCTCAGTTATATCTTCAGTCACTATATACTCAGCAGGATGCTTCATCAAATCAGGTATTTGACTGTCAATGATCATCTGTAGAAACTGGGGATAAACTATGAAAGACTTCTTCGTCGGCTTCGTTAATATGATCTCTTTCAAATGATGCAGGATCATCTTGGAGAAGTTGAATGGCTTGTTGAGTGTCAAAGCGACAATCGCAGAGGCCAAAGTGTCCCTAATAGCATCAAAAGTACCCTTTCTCGGACCAATGCACTTCAGAACTACATGTGTAAGATACTTGATCTCAGGCGGAAGCAGCCCTTTCATGAACATCTGTTGTTTGTTGACCTTTCCCAAATACTTCATCCTTAGAAAGCCGCCACGAATCAAAATGGCGTCAAACACTATGGGATCAGCATCAGTATCGCCAAACTGTAATTCTTCTCGAATAATCTGTTCTGTAATAACGACCTCCTTTCCTTGAATCGAACTGGTGATCACGATCGGAACAGCCTTGTAGTCTACTTTGGCATTTCGGTAGAATTCCAACAGGATATCCTTGTATGCAGCGTGCTGCTTGGTTATCGCGTGGTGGATTCTCGACCGCTTCAAGAAGTCTATAATGCCCTGAAAAATCTTGCATTTATCCAATTCTCCATCCTGAACATCAAAACACGTAATAAGTATCACACGTAGATCATATATTCATAAAACGGACAATCAAGGACAAAAACGGACAAAAATTTGACAAAGCTTGGTTAACATAAGGTAACAGGCGATTACAGCATGTAATCGCCAGTTATACATACGAGTAGAGGATAAATTACGCGATTAGTACATAGATCACCCTAATCGCTATACTTTTCATGCTTTTAGGGGATAAAATCTTCTACTCGCTAGCCTGTTCACACGAATAGAGAATCTATTTGCATGAACAGTACGGCTCAAACATTAATCTTTGTCATTTCTGAAAGTTTATGATTCGAGTCCGGATTTCATCCCATTGAAGTCTACAATAACCCAACAACAAAACCCCTAACAATAATTATATTTTCAGATAAAAAATCGGGGTCAATTGGACGGTTTTATAAATTAGGGTTCTTCAAGTTTAAAATTGGGGTTTTCTGATCTGTGATGTTTAGGATCAAGGTTTTTGTGTAATAAGATCCTAGATGTGCCGATAAACAAACCCCAATCATCGTTCATTATCAAATAGATCGTAATGATCCGCAATAATTATAAACACATGGGTTAGGGTTTGGGTTGTAAAAGCACGATTAAAACCCCTTAAAAGATGATAATATGGACTGAAATTTTGAGGGATTGTTACCTTAGTGATGAGAAACAAGTTTCAAGAACAAGTAAATCACGGGCAACAGTTTGATTAAGAACTAGGTTTGGAGGGACGAGAGAGCACAGTGAGAGTGTTTGAAAAATAATGAAGGAAAATGGTTAAGTGTTGTTTATATATGGCCCTCCAATCGCTTGTACAGTAGACATGATTAGGATCTATTCGTTTGAGATTAGATACGAGTAAGACTATACTCGCTAGTTGGAACGCACGAATACTCCCAATCGCTTAAACATACACGCGAGTACCTCATATAATTGCTTGCAGTTGTTATAAGGTATAAAAGAGTGCAACTAAGGCCCTACTCGCCAATACTTCATGAGAATAGAACGTGACCACTTAGGTAGCACGCGAATGACTTCTACTCGCCTATATTTTTCAAGCGATTAGGATCCTAATTGTGTCCAACTTTCACAGAAATTACCAAATTGCCCCTACAGCACCAAAACTCACATTTTTGACCCGTTAAGGTTTAAAACATGTGTTTTTCACCCCGTTTCAAAACATGACACTGATGACGACTCATGACTTTGAAAAACTTTCATTTTCAACCCCTGTACTTATAGAGAGAGTACGGTTTTGACCCGACAAAAACACAATTTTCAACTAGTTGATTTTCGGCGTTTTATTTTTGAAGAAGTAAGATTACAATGGATTAGGATTCCATCATCGGCAATCAAGAATGATTAATTAAGCAAAACTAAGCATAAATAAAACAAAACGGGAGATCAACTAACTGTACACTATCATATTTTTGCGAGTTTCAATGGTTAGGGAATCATATCAGTGTACGGACTTTACTAGAACCCTTATATTTTCAGTTTTTAGCTTAAATTACCAATAAGCATCCTACAACAACTGCCGATATTGTTTTCCACCTAAACTCAAAATCAAGTTTTATCGCTAGGCACTTCAGATACGTTAAGGTAATATTAAGACTGATGTACAAGGTGTTCCCCGCCACGCAACACATTCCCGTATCAAGTCATGCACAAAGCTTCCTCGTAACCGGTGAGTAAGCTGTTGTCATCCGTATTTTACAAGGAATGGACTCAGTGGTGATCAGGTCTGCAAAAACGCTGCAACAGAGAGACCAGTGAGATCCAAACCAGGGTTCAAGTCAAATACCGTATATTTGATTTTTCACGGTACGATGCTTTAGGTATATGATTTGATACCTTAGAGCGAATTTTCATTGAGAATAGGGTTTTGGCATATATGAATCTTTTTGCTCTTTTAGGATTCCCGGACGTCCCCTGATCAGAATTTATTCTATTTTTTTGTTTTTTGTTTTTTTTTTTCAGGAAACGACATAGAGGTGTCTCAGTCGTAGGCTGCGACCCCAACGTACGACACGTGTGCCACTCCTATTTATTCTGAGAGACGTCCAGTTCACCCCGGATGTACCAACCTCTTAAAGACCATGAAACCTCGGATTTTGGCATGCTATCAAACGAGATTTCGGTACCAAGACCATATGCCAACGCACGTTGATCCACACATGATTCAGTTGATTTAGGTTTATATCACCGTGCCGAACTTGGAAATGATTTTGAGCCTACCGACACATCATTGTAGAGGCTACCTATCAGATCTAATATTTTTAAGATGATAAGAGTCCGGACAGTCCGACTGATTGGTTAATATCATCTTCCCATTTTCACCAAAGAAACTCATTTTTGCATTTTTCATTTTTTTTTATTTTGGATTCTCATTTTTTTTTTGAATTTTTGCATTTTCTGATGTTTTTGTATTTTTCTGAATTTTCTCCCCCTAAAAATCTAAAAATTTGCGAAAAGACAATATTTTTGGATTTTTCTGATTTTTAAAGAAAAATATTTACAAAAACGATTACCGATGAGAATCTAATCCTGCTTAACTTTAATGTCGTTTAAGATTAACAAGTACTCAAAACGAGGACCTTCAAAAGCTTTGGTGAATAAATCGGCACGTTGGTAGTCCGTGTGGATTTTGACCATATCGATAAGTTTCTTTTCATAGCAATCGCGTATGAAATGATACTTAACCAAGATATGTTTCGCCTTGGAATGGTTAACTGAGTCTTTAGCAAGAGCTATAGCGGACTCATTGTCACAGTGAATGGGAGTATTAAGAAATTTCAAACCGTAGTCTCTCATTTGTTGTTGTATCCAAAGAACCTGGGAGCAGCAGCTCGATGCTGCTACATATTCCGACTCGCAGGTGGATAAGGCGACTGAGGCTTTCTTCTTGCACTGCCACGAGACTAATCTTGGTCCCAAAAACTGGCATCCAGCCGATGTGGATTTTAAGTCTGTCTTGCATCCGCCATAGTCAGTATCACTAAACACGATGAGGTCAAACTTATCGTCTTTAGGGTACCATAGACCTTTGGTCGGACAACCCTTTAGATAACGTAAGATCCTCTTCACAGCAACCAGGTGGGACTGTTTCGGCCTTGACTGGTATCTTGATAGTAGACATGTCGCGAACATTATATCAGGTCTTGATGCAGTGAGGTACATAAGTGAGCCTATCATAGCTCGATAGAGAAAACGATCAACGGTTTGTCCTTTCTCGTCAGGTCCAATCCCGTGATTGGTCTGAATCGGTGTGCCTACAGGAGTAGAGTCTTCCATCTGGAACCGGCTCAAGATGTCAGCAACGTATTTTGTCTGGTGGATGAAGATCCCCGACTCTTGTTGTTCTACTTGTAGACCGAGGAAGAATTGCATCTCCCCCATCGAGCTCATCTCAAATTTATCCTGCATAAGCTTTTCAAATTCCCTGCACATGACATCATTAGTAGACCCAAAAATAATATCATCAACATAAACCTGTACCAGAAGACGGTCATCACCCTTTTCCTTGGTGAATAAGGTGCAATCCACGAGTCCACGTTTGAACCCATTGGATATCAGATAGTTGCTAAGCATTTGGTACCATTCATGCGGTGCCTGATGGAGTCCGTACAACGCTTTGTTCAATTTGTAAACTTTTTCGCGATGAAGTGGATCCTCAAAACCCGGTGGCTGAGCAACATACACCTCTTCAATCCATGGTTCCTCCCTCAGTGCCTCTTGCACAGTTCTTGGTTCAGTCTGAGAAACATATAGAGCGAAGGACCAATCGTTCTGATGACCTGCTTTTCTGATTTCCGAGTAGAGTGCCAGGGTACCTGTATTGTCACTTGGACTAGCATTTCTGAGCTGACTGCGCGTCATGACTCTACTAGCCGGATCACCAATCACATTTTGCATCGGATGAGTGTCGTGAATCCCAGATTCCGGATGTGCCGGCACTGGATCATCCGAATGCAGATTAAGGTTTTCCAAACCTTGAGATAGATTTGTCTCTGCGGCGCTTGAACTTGAGGGAGCAGCGGGTTGCATATTAAAACCGGAGAGATCGATCCGAAGACCTATCCCTGGAGCTGCTGAAGAAGAAGGACCAGCTTGATTGTTTCCTGTCGGATTAACTGGAGCTGTAGTGGTAGATTCACCATTTCCAGCTTGTTCTTCAGTAAGAGTTTCATGAGACTCTGCAAAATCGTCGTCTGAAGATGAAGATTCGAGAACCTCTGCTGACGCTTCCTGAAAGACTTCCTCAACTTCTGCTGCTGCGGTTTTACCAGGGGGACCCGTGGATGCAGAGGCATCAGATGGTGCAGGCGCAGGTGCATTCACCACGATCGGACGCATTAGCGGAGAGATAGCTGCATTTTCACATTCGTAATACATTTGCGCTACAGCATCATCCACCAAATTCTCCACGTTGAAGGAATCAAATAGACTCTTATAGTCGAACAACCAATCAGGTCCAACACCAGGTGCATTGGCAGTATAACGTTGAACATCGACATTAAGCCAATCTTCAACGTTGTTGGTTCTTTTGTTGTACACTCTTTTATTGGGAGTGTTGTAACCAACAAAGAAACCTTCTTCTGCCTTTTCACCAAACTTCCCATCGGGATGTATCATGGTGCATGGAGCTCCGAAAGGTTCCAGAAACTCTAAGTTCGGTTTCCTTCGGTTCAGAAGCTCGTAAGAAGTCTTACCAAGCTTCTTTACCGTTAGAACCCTATTTAGAGTGTAACACGCGCAGTGAACTGCCTCATTCCAGAAGATCACAGGCAAGTTCGAGTCTGCGAGCATTGTTTTGGCTGCCTCAATAAGAGTCCGATTCTTTCTTTCTACAACCCCATTTTGCTAAGGAGTGTACGGTGCTGTGAATTCATGATGAATACCCTTTTCTGCACATAACGCCTCCATAGCATGATTCTTGAACTCTGTTCCGTTATCGCTTCTGATCCTACGGATCTTTAGCTGATATAGATTTTCCAATTTAGTAAACAGATTCTTCAAGTAATCAAAAGTTTCACTCTTGTGCTTCACGCACACGACCCAAGAGTACCTAGAATAGTCATCCGTAACCACTAAGCAGTATAAGTCACCGTTTTTGCTCTTCCGATTGACCGGGCCAAATAGGTCCATGTGCAGTCGTTCGAGAGGTAGACTAACTGAGTTAGTCTTCTTAGGCTTGTGAGACTTCCTTTTCTGCTTCCCTTTATTGCATGAGACACAGACGTCGCTTAGGTGAAAATTCTTAACAGAAACACCTTCCACCAGTTGATTCTGAACCAGATGGTTCATTTTTCTCAAGTGGATGTGTCCCATTCGTCTGTGCCACATTATCGATTCCTTTTCTGTCGCCTTAGACAAAAAACAAGTGACTTGACCTTTCGCTGTCATAGCTCGGCTCATATCCAGGACGTATAAGTTGTTGACCCTGGGAGCTGAGATCATGACCCACTCTTTTGGTATCTTGAATTCAGGTTTCAGAATGAAACATGCATTGTCATCAAAGAACACAGTGAACTTCTTGTCACATATCTGCGAAACGCTCAGCAAGTTGTGGTCTATTTGTTTGACAAAGCTTATCTTCTCAAAGCTTACAATACCATTACTCAAACTGCCTTCTTTTGTGATATAACCCCCTTTATTACCAGCAAAAGAAACATACCCCCCGTTGATATTCTTTATGTCAAAAAGCAGGGATAAGTCGCCTGTCATGTGCCCTGAAGCTCCACTATCAACAATCCATAGGCTGCTGATAAGGCCCAGTGGAACTCCCTGCACAAACATTCAAAGTTCAGTGGTTAAGGGGGACCCAAGCCTTCACGGTCTTGGGTCTACCATCTTCATCTAATGTCGGAAAGTCAACCCATCTTCCATTTGGAGTTGGTGTTGTTTCCGATGGTACGGCAGTGTTCTTGTAACACCCCAACCGATGGCGGAAACATCGGGATGTCAGGTATTGATGATTGTTCAGTAGCTCATGGTGAAAAATAAATTCCATTAAATGATTTAAATGAATTACATACAATTGTTCTAGAATTTGTACATCAAATTGAATAAAACTATACACATATCTTCAAGCATCAAATCAAATCTTCAAGCAAATAGAACCTGAAACATGTTAAGTTGAAAAGGTTTTGGGTCAACAAAAGTTGGTGAGAATTACATAGGTTTTTGATAATAGAATAAAATTGTTGTGCAATTCATGTGTCATGGCAATCTAGTTCATATGCAAAAACATACTAGAAGTAAATCGAGTGTATAATCAACCTTGTTGACTGTTGTAATTGTGGTACATCCCATACGCTCATGGTTCACTCGTTTAAATTGCAGTAACAAACACCCACGCAACCTTTGTAGGAGGCACGTATCCGGGTGGGATTGTCAGTCCAATAGATCTATCAATGTATACCGTTTGGCTGATGAATGTTTATGCTAGAATTGTGCTTACCCTAGTCATGTTCAAGACATAATGCAACATAGAAATACACATAGACACATTGATGTTTGAATTGCATAAATAATGTTGTAACATGTTTCACCCCAAAAATTGTGATAAATAGAAAAGGGGCTATGTAAAACTCACCTTGTTATATCTGTTGAAAATAGTGTGTTGCCCAAATGTATCAAGTATCACCCTATAATGAGGTAATAAATATGTCTAAGTCTATCCAGTCTACAAATGTATAAGTTCTAGGGCTTCGAATTTGGGGATAAATGCTTGTTTGATTAATGTGAAAATTGTTTAATAAATGAGAGAATATTAGTAAATAAATAACCAAAAATCTTTTTATGAAATTTAAATTTAGGAAGATCACAATAATGTGTTTGAAGTACAAAAATAATTTTTATAAAATTATTTCCTTTAAAATAGATTTTTAAAATCTATTTATTACAAATTGTCAAAATTTAACTTTAATATTCAAAAATACTAAAATTAAAGAATTATTGTTTTAAAAATCATATTTCTGTCCTAAATATTTAAAAATAAATTGTATAAAATTTTGGTGCAAAAATAATAAAAATTGAATTTATTATGATTTAATTATGATTAAAACTAACAAAAATTGATTAAAAATATAAAATAAATGATTTTTCTGAATTAAAAATCATTTCAGTAAAATTTATTATTGTACAAACATAGGATAATTTTTGTAGAAATTTATAAAATTGTTTTGATATTTTAATGGATTTTTATAAATATAATAGTGTAAAATTGATTTAATTATTATAAATATTAAATAAATGAATTTCAGAAAAATAAAAATTGTAGATAAAGCTTTGACATCAGATTTGTTAAAAATAATTTTTTTAGAATTTATAAAAGGGTTTTGATATTTAAAAATGAATTTATAAGTTTTAATGTAATATATATATATTGTAGGATTTGTTGTTTGAAAAAGAATAGAAAACAAGGCCACAGCCGGGACTCGAACCCGGGTGCCTTTGGTTATGCACCTCTGTCACAACCACTTGGCCTAGGCCAGTGGTTGTGATGAACTCTGTTAAACAATAATAATATACACGAATCAAAACTGAGTTTATCCCCAAATCACAAAGCACGAACCCTAGCTTCTACAATCAGGCAATCCATACATTTTGAACCCGATTATTGTTAGGGTTTTTGTTGTATGGTTGCCGACTAACAAAACCCACAAAAAAAAAATGTAACTTACAATGCTGATTCGTATACGATT
Organism: Ambrosia trifida; assembly: GCA_028751855.1. NCBI lineage: Eukaryota > Viridiplantae > Streptophyta > Magnoliopsida > Asterales > Asteraceae > Ambrosia > Ambrosia trifida. The sequence continues at coordinate 91,670,246 of CM054123.1, read as the reverse complement.
GGCCGGTCAAAGATAAAAGTCAACTGTGTAATCGTGAGGCACAATCAGAGTGTTTTGAAGACAATTGGGGGTTGGGAAAAGATTATGAGCGAGTTGTGAAGGTTGAGGAGTGTTCAATTTATAGTATAACGATCTGGGATGAATAATTGGTAAGGTTGACTTGCTATTGAATGTTTGACACGTTTAATCTCAAATCAGGCAACAATTGAAATGTATTAGCTGTGTGTCCGAGTCAAGATTGGCCGATAATTGCGTTCCCATTCCATCTAGAATCAATTACGAGTTAAAGGTTGGTTAAAAATTTGAATTTTAAATTCATCTCTGCTGCAGCGTAACAGGGCAGAAAGGAGGGAGGAAAAAAAGGTGTTTTAATATTTGTAGGGTTGGGATGAGATCAGATAAAGAGTGTAGAGCAGCTGGGTAACACGCGTGTGTGTGTGTGTGTAGTGACTTGGGTTCGAAACCCGGCAAGGACACAAGTTTTTTTTATAAACTGAATTAAGGGGGATAGTGGCATGTGGGCCGGTCTGTTGCTGGGCTCCAACTTGGGCCGGATCAGTGGGTCTTAAGAAGCTGATTTTTTTTAACTTATTATTATTATTATTATTATTGTTATTATATATATATGTGTGAATAATTATCATCGTATAGGGGTTCAAAATATCGCCAAAAATAATAAGGCTTGTCGTTTTAATCCGTAACGTATATCTATTTAGTGCGAAATGTTACAGTTCTCTCCTGCAGATGATTCTCCACTTTTGGTTGGTGACTTGGGTCTCCAAACCTGTTCAGGTTTCTTTGGCTTGGACTTCTTCTTCGCCTTTGGGCTAGAAGGTCCAGCCTTAGAGTCCTTTGGAGGAACAGATTTTAGATCCACTTCAGATTTAACTGTACGTGGAACAGCTTTGGGGTTGCCCTGTGGTTTAGCTGCAGCCTTTGCTGGTGGCTTAGGCGCTGCTTCAACCTTTGTGGGAACAGTGCTCCCCTTCAGCTGTGGACCCCTGCCATCAACTGGCTTTTGGTTCATAGCATTCTTGTTGCGGTTATCATAAACGACCTGCTTTCCCTTTTGTTTCTCAGAGAGTCTAGGGGAAACGGGATGCTTAGGTTTGCTAGAACTGGGAGGATCATCCACCTTGATCCTTTCTCGTCTCAATTCAGGGCACACAGCAACTAAATGCCCACGTTCCCCGCATTTGTGACAGGATCTATATTCTTCAAATCTAGGAGATTCGGACTTGGTCTCCTTTTTGTTCTTTTTGCTAGATGAACTGGCAAATGAGTTTTTGTGTTTTAGATCCTCAAGACATTTTCTTTGCTGATTGACTTGAGGATCGTCGTTTCTCTCATTGCCGCTAGATCTAACAAACTCGGTAACATGCTTCTTCGGACTTTTTCTTTGAGCATGATTTTGATGATTAACGGTGTTTGTCTTTTGATTTTTCTTGTTATTCACATTTGGCTGATTACCCTGGTCCTTTCTACCCTTACCCTTACCCTTCTTTTTATTCCAGGTTTCCTTTTCCACGGTAATGACAGATTCATGCCAAATTTTGGCAATTAGACCAGGGGCGATACATTTGAGAGGGACTTCCTCATCAGCATATACCTTTTTAGACCCTTTTAGTTTATAGAACACCTTAATCCTTCTGTTGTCCTCGATTTGCACTTTCGGTACAAGTTCACTCAAGGTTTCAGTAGTAATAATATGGTTTTCAAGAGGAATGGCTTGAGTTTTGACCGGTGCATATCTAGGAGGCTCATCAAGCTCATCATCCGACGAGTCAGTGTCATATACACTAATATCATCTTCTTTCTCACTCAGATTGATAGCTTTAGCAGGCGTAGCAGCCTTAGTAGCATCAGCAGGTTTAGCTGCTTCAGTAACTTTGGCCGCCTCTGCAGCTTTTGCTGCTTCAGCTGCCACGTCCACAAGTTCCTCCTTCGGCAAGACATCAAAATTATGATTTTCGAATCTCACCGGAGGTGGACACTGGGAATATTTGGGACTGGTGGAAAAGCTTTCCTTTTCAGAGTGTTCAACTATGTGATCAAGAACATATTTGCAGTTTAAGTAACTCTCAAGTTTCTTCTTGATCTTTTCATAGTCACAGTTGACAATGGCCAATTGTTTCTTAGTGTCTTCTACCTCATTGATGTAATTATTGATAGCAATTTGCTTGTTAGCTAAGGTTTTTGACAGTTCAGAAACATCCTTCTTATAATTTTCAATTGTACTTAGAAAATTTTTCTCCTTTTGTCTTAAGGAATCAATTGACCTTTGCAATGGACCAACATCAGCTTTTAAATTCAGATTTTCTTCAGTTAATTCTTTAATTCTGAATTTTAGCTGATTACACTCTACACAATCTAGTTTAGAATCAGAAGAAGAACTTACCTTGTTCGACGATTTAGTAATGACCATCAATGCATAATGAGCTGCAGTCTTCTGAGCTCCAAAGAATTCGCCAAAGTTCTTCTCTGTGCAGTCAGCATCCACAAGAAACGATCTTTTACCGATCAGCGCATCTGCTTCAGCTAACAGATCCTCCAAATCTTCTCCCATATCAGAATCGCACTCCGAGTCATAGTCAGACGCTTCGGTTTCAGAAGTAATAATGTCAGACTGACTTGAAGTTTCTTCAACTTCGGCTGGTGCTTCAGACGCTTGTTGGGCAAAACATGCTACACCACCTTGAGGAGCTTCTTCTCTAGTGATCAGATGGTTCCAGTTGAAACCTTCATCAGCTTGTATAACCAGGGCTTGACCTTGATTGTTGTTTGCAGGAGGCCTCTGGTTCTGGTTATTTACTGGGACAATAGAACGCTCAGTATTTGGTTGTGCCTGAGCTTGCTGCCTCTGATTCTGATTCGCTCTGTTGTTGTTGAAGGGATTCTGATGTCCTTGCTGCTTAGGTCGGTCACATTCTCTTGCAAAGTGCCCTTTTGTGCCACAGTTGTAGCATGTGACCTTTGTTTTGTCGAACCCAAACTTGGTGTTGTTGTTTATCAGAACATCTCTCCTTCCCGTCCTGTCCATATACTCCTTTGCCCTTCTCACCACACTTGCGAAGTGCCACTATATGTCTATCAGATCCATGTCGTCTTTATCGATCTGCGAGTAATCCTCCTGTGTAAGATGAGGATTCCCGATCTGTCCAGCAACCAGTCCACTGTAGGAGTTTACCAAGGTCGACAGTAGAGCCATGTGTTCTTAAGCTAGCTCTACCGTCACTTTCTCTAAACCTGCGGTGTTCAGCTGCTCTGGGACTGGGTTGGTCCGATAGCCACCTTGATTAGAAGTTGATGCACCTCCATATCCACCATAACTTGTAGTTGGAGCTCCACCAAAACCTGTGGCAGATGGTCCACCAAAGTTTGCAGTTGCCTGCGCTAGTGCTGCAAGATGAGAAAACGGGTTAACAACAAAATGGTTAGTATTAAAATTCAAAGGATACTGGTTTGGTCCAAAAGGATATGTAGGAGGAGGAACATCAGCTGGGGGACCATAATTGTCAAAAGCATAAACCGGGTCCGGGTTAACCACAAAAGCAGTCTGTGGTTTGGTTCCACCCACACTGGTGTCCTGAAGAGGGTTCCCATAATAGATACTGGGATTCTATGGAATGAGCGCCTTGTTTGCTCTCCCGATCTCCTCTATCTCCTTGTTCTCCAGCTCGGTAATGAACTCGTTGATGGTGAGAGTCTGATACGCATTGCTTGACTTCAGGATGTCCAACCATTGATGCCAATGTGGAGGTAGCGCCTCAACAAATCTTTCTACAAGGTCTGCAGATGAGTATAAGACCCCGTACTGATACATTTCAGACATCAGATGGTAGTATCTTGCAGTCATGTCTCTTAGTGATTCGTTCCCGATAGCATTGAAGTTCTCGAACTCCTTCTTGAGTTGATCCATTTTAACCTTCCGAGTCTTCAGATTTCCCTCATTTCGCTCAACAAGTGCTAACCAAAGCATCTGTGATGTTGTGCACTGAGCGAATTAATGAAGTATATCCTTAGGAAGAGCTTGCTTCAATGCTGCCATCGCCTTCTTTTCATAATTATATTTCTTCCTCTGATCTTCATTCATATCCTCTAGTGAGATCGGAGTATTCGAATTTTCAACCATCAGCCTACTGTACCCTGTCTCTATAGCTGACCATACGAGACCATCGATGCCCTCAACATACGTCTGAAATCTCCCCTTCCATCCATGGTAGTCGGACATGTATTGCAATTTCGGCGCCCTATTCGAACTACCCGTCTCTAAGTCACTCATGAGAACGGAAGACAGATGATTCATCTGTGAGTTTGCAGCAGCCGCGAGTGCCCAAGGATTTGCATTCATTGCCTGTTGTTGAGCCGCTAGCGCCCACGGATTGATTCCAGCAACATTCGCTTGCATTTGCGCTTGTTGCATCCGTTGCGTGTTACGCTCGGCTGAGAATTGCCAAGGGTTCGTGGGTACGTTCGTTTGATTGTTCATTTGTTGATTATATTGTTGCCTTGGTTGGTTCAGATGTCCCCACGGGTTTGCCATATGTTTAAATTCGTTAAAAGTCCGATACTTAGTCAATTTTTCAGTTTCAGATCCTTAATGGCGAATAGGAACTCTATTCTGGTGTAAACAGGCGATTAGGGTTTTGTTGGGGCGAGTACGGTTGTAATCACTAGTATTACACGTGATTAGGGTGTAATTGCTAGTGAACAGTTGAGCGATTACAAGTTTCAGGCGAATAGGACCTTAAGAGGCGATTAGGGACTATACCACATAAGAAGGTGGCAAATAGGCCCCTAATCGCTGTAAGAGGGGCGAATAAGCTTCTATTCGTGTGAACACTGCTGCTAATCGCCTAAAGATAGGCGAATGGGAGAAACTCTGTGTAATCGCGTGAACTGATCTGTAACCTCACTTTTGCTCAAAAACCACCGTTTTTGCTTCAAAATCTTATCCAAAACGATGTGTTTAATCCTCAAATGATTGGAAAAGTTTCCAAAACAATTTTGGAACAAAACCTAATAAAAAACACACGTTTTCATCCATAAACACACCCCAAGAATTTGAAAATAAGGGTTTCTATCAAAAACTCAAAGTTTCAAACTTCAAAACAGGTTTTTGCTCAAAAATCACAACTTTCACACAAAAACCTACCTGTTTTCACTCGTTTTTGCTATCAAAACACTCGTGATAAGAGCCTCGGCTCTGATACCACTTGTAGGATCGACGAACGGGTCACCCGACAATCACGAGCTTGATATTCAGAGTGCGGAATCCTCTAAATATGTTTTAATAACAGAAACGAATATGAAACAATGATATGCGAGTAATTAACACACACAAATAGGTCAAAAGATTAAAGATTTTTCACTAAAACAGAGCTCGAGTGTTTACAATGATCAAATCAGACCTTGCAAACCAGGGGAGGGTGTTTGGAGAGTGTGTGTGGCAAGAACCAATGATTAGGGCAATAATTGGGCCTATTTATACCTCCCGTACTTGTACAGGACAGTATAGGCGAGTACGAGGCTATCCACCGTATCAAACTAGCGAGTAGGCCATAATCACTAGTATAAACTGGTGAGTAGCATTATATTCGCATGAATATTGGCGAATAGAATTGTATTCGCTAGTATGATCCTCCTACTCGCCTGCAGGTTCCCAAACACCCCAAAACGCGTATAAACGTCTCCAAACACCCCGAAACACGTCCAAACAACATATATACTAGCCTAGGGACATCATGCACTTACAAATGTGACAAAACAAAACAGTTAATTATAAAGTTGAAGTTTATTTTATTCCTCTGGTGTTGGCGTTTAAATGTGGCTTTGGTGTGTTGTTTCCTTCACAAACAACTTTCAAGCATTGAAATCTAAATAAAGGGGTTTAGACGGATTCACACGGGCTTTCGGCTATTTTCCAGTATGAGATTTCAGGTTAGGTGGTTTGTTTTCAACCTTTTGGAACTACTGAGATTTGAATGAATGAATGAATGAATATTGACCCATTTGAAACTTTAATATGGATTAGAAGATTTTGAATGTGTTTTCGGACCATACAGCATATGTTGTTGTGCCTGTAAATCTGTAATGGGTTGGGGTACCCTGATATATTCTAATCGACCATCTTTTATGTTGTCTAATATTATTCATGGCATCGCTGCTGAAATCTATAGTTGTTGACTAGTCGCCTATGTTATGAAAACAAATAAAAGATAATAAAAAAAACTTCATATAAGATGGTTCAAGAACACATTAACACTATAACATATTAACAGGATTCAATAGTTTCATTGCAGGGACTGGGAATATATCTATTGTTTACAAGAGCACATTCTTTTAAGAATCACTAATATGTTGTGAACCGTGAGTTCTGCAAACACACATGTACAACCGTTTTGTGTATTACATTCAAATAATCAAAGCAATGCCGATAAGTGCAAATGCATTATGCGGTTGTCAACATATTAATGGTTATGCAATGAACAACCCTTCTGTTTACATTGTGGAGATCCTTATGTATGATATAACCTTTGAGAAGATCTTTACACATCTTGGTATTTGCATATGACTACTCATCAACTAACCCCATAAAGTTTGCAGGGTGCAACTGTGTCTCAATATGTTTCGCAACAGCCATTACCAGCAATCCCTACTCACAGCACATGGACCAATCCAAAACCAACTGTCCACTCCTGGAGAAAGATCCCGAAGAAAACAAAAATTGCGCAGTCCGCCTGGTGTGAGATCTGTAAAATTGCATGCAATACAAGGGATGTTCGGTAAGAAACACATAAAAAATGTTGAGATTCTAATGTTGGCTGCAATGTTGATTTCAACAGCGATACAGTCTTCATATTCCATCTATGAAGGTGAGAGCTGCAGAGATATTGAACAATAGAACATGCTTATCCTAACAGTTGTAGAAAGTAACTGATGGTAAAATACTAATAGTTAAATTAAATCTAATGTAGTCACATCATCACATGCATATCCTAATATATAAAAATTAAAAATAAGTTTTTAAACTGCAAACATTAAGAAAATGTTCTTTTATGCATTTATGGAAGGGATGTTCAAATGTAGTAAAAAAACAAATGTTTAGCTGCCCCACTTCTACACATGCACTTTTCATCTGCATGGATATATAATGAGGCTGCATTAAGCTATAATCCTCACATTTGAGACCTTCATTCAGCTAAAATTATCAACCAAACTCCCTACTTTTGAGACCTGCATTTAGTTTCTCTCGATTTGTTAAGGAAGACAAGGGCACTAGAGTGGCACTATAAGCACACATTCGCATGGTAAGTGTCTTAAATATCTTTTATACCCCCATACATATGATTCATGAATTTATGATTTTTTTGCCTGAAGTTATATATCTTTGTATAGTTATGATCTTTCATTTACCCAATTTAAATTTTATTTCCATTATATTATTATAACCTTTTTCCCAAGCCAAATGCACAATGGGTTGAATAGTGGTCTTTTTGGGGAAGAGGTGGTGTTGCTTTTTGGTGCTGTTGTTGTTGGTTGTGGAGTTTTTTATCGGCGGCATGTTGCTGGAACTTGCAGCTATCGCCATGCGCGTTTCCATGTAGGTGGCGTTGTTCACAATACAGCATAGACCGTGACTCTTGCTATTGAGCCTCTCTGTTTTTTTATTGTTTGCAGTAGCTAAACTGAATCCTCTTTTGCGACCGTATCTTCGCATGACATTTGCAATTGTTGCATTGATGATTCATGATTCATGTGTCTGTCTTTTCATGTAATATAGAGAGTAAACACTATCTATGTTTAACAGCATCATACGGATTCCTTTTTTATGGGCTTCAAACACTATCTATATATTATTGGACGTTATAATTATATAAGCTAGATTAGTATACGATTCACCAAAAACCAACCGGTTCATAATGGTTCGCATAGCATCATACCGGTTCGCAAGACGCAAAACGTTTCATACAAGACACGTCGGTACACCACAAGACATGTCGGTTCAAGAATAGACGCGTTGATTCATCAAATAGTTGTGTCGGTTATCTTAGTATATATATGTATTGTATTGTATTGTATCATTCACGGTTACCAAGTTTCAAAGAAACATAAACTGAAACTAAGAACCGAAACCCTTTGTATCAATATTTACAAATTCAGTTATAATATTTGTTTGTTTGTTTCAATCATTTGTACTATTTGTTGTTTGATTATCCGCTGCAAAATCGATCCTAGTCCAACAAATCTGGTATCAGAGCCAAGGAAACGAAGAATCATTCAAATAAAATCATCGATTCGGTTACCGTGTTCAAACGAAAAAAAAAACAGAGGATTACATATATCATTCAAGAAGGGTGTAAAGAATCAACAAAACAACAAGAGGATTTACACAGGATCACATCAGCAAGGAATTCTTATCAAATCATAAGAGATACAGTCTGTAAATCCCTCGATCCTTATCAGTTTTTTGATTATTTTTTTTCGTAAAACAGGGTAGATTATTACTTGGATTATACATAAGTGTGCGATTATTCAACGGTCATTACGTATATAAGAATTGCATACGGATAAGATTGGAAAACATATTTAGGATCTTCTTCCAGAATTATCGTAGTTCTTGATTTTTTTTTCGGATCATACGAGGGAATTCAAAGGAGAAAGATTGTTTATTATTATTTTGAAATTAATTGACTCTAAAAGTCAAAGTTCGAAAAAGACAAAACAGATTAGAGTGTATTAGATAGTCTGATTGTTTTGTTTTTTGGGATTCGGGATTAATTCTCTCAACATACACCAACAAATCATTAAGAAAAAGAAAATATGACAACACAAGGAGGGGTACAAACCCAAATTCCAAAATTATTGGGACAAAATTACTATCATTGGCATATTCAAATGAAAGTACTTTTAGAGTCCCAAGATTTGTGGAATGTAGTAGAGGATGGTGTTAGGGAATTACCAAATGATGCTAGTGATGCCTTACGAAAAGAACACAAAGAGCAAAATAAGAGGGATAAGAAGGCACTACACTATTTATTTCAAGCATCAACGGATACAATATTTGAAAGAATTGCAAATGCAAAATCATCTAAGGAAGCATGGGAAATATTATACAAATCATATCATGGAGAGCGTCGCGTAAAGACAGTAAAGTTACAAACCCTTAGATGCGAATTTGACATCCTAAGAATGTCAGAAACAGAAACAATAGAAGGATATTTTGATAGGGTTACCACAATAGTTAACCAGTTAAGAATGAATGAAGAAGATATAAGCGATAAGCGAGTAGTTGAGAAAATATTGCGAAGTATGACCAGAAAATATGAGTCAGTGGTAGTAGCTGTAGAAGAGTCCAAAGATTTAGAGGAATTATCAATTGAAGAACTTATGGGAATATTACAATCCCATGAATTAAGACTTAAGCAATATGACACACACGTCATTGATCAAGCATTCCAAGTACAAGACGGGACTCAAGTAAGAAATAAAGGAGGGAATAGATATAGTAACAGCTACAGAGGAAGAGGAAGAGGAGGTAGACCAGGGCGATACGGACCCATTGTATGTTATAATTGCCAAGGATTTGGTCATATAGCTAGAAATTGTCCATATAAGGAAGAAAATGAGAAAGATGAATCCGCAATGGTGTGTAAGGAAGAAAATAAGAATCAACCAGAACAAGATAGTATGTTTATGATATTTCATATGGAAGAAAATAAGGATTCAAGTTGTTTGTACTTAGATAGCGGATGTAGTAACCACATGATAGGAAATAGGAGTAAATTCACTACCTTTAATGATCAAGATAGACGAGAAGTAAGAACAGGAGACATCATATTCGATAAGAAAAGAACTGGGGAAGAAAATGAAGAAGAAGATATTATACCACTTAATGATAATGAGAACACAGAAAGCAGTGAAGATAATGCAGAAGATCATGTCACAAGAAGAGAAGTGAATTCACCATTACAAAACACCTTAGAAATGGAAAGACAGGAAGAACCAGACGTACAAATTGAAGATAAAAACTTGGACGCTACAACATCTAGTCAAAGTCCACCTTTAAAGATACGAACATCGGACGACATCCATAGTAGAACTCAACCATTAAGCAGTCCAGAAGTACGGGATTTATACCAAAGACATCAACAAGCTGCAAAGTTTGCAATCTACATTGACTCAGATCCAATTGATTATGATGAAGCAAGTAAGGATGAGAAACGGAAGGAAGCAATGAAGAGAGAAATAAAATCTATACAAAAGAATGAAATCTGGGAGTTGGTTGATTTACCAAAGGATCAAAAGCCCATAGGAGTCAAATGGATATACAAGACCAAATATAATGAACATGGGAAAAGCAAACACATAAGAGTAAAATATTATTTTATAAGGGATATAATCAAGACTGAAGACGTGGAGATAAAGTTCTGTAACACTAAAGATCAAGCAGCAGATATCTTCACCAAGGCATTACAACAAAAGGACTTCACAAGATTACGCAACATGTTGAGTGTACTACAATCTAGCTTAAGGGAGGGTATTGGACGTTATAATTATATAAGCTAGATTAGTATACGATTCACCAAAAACCAACCGGTTCATAATGGTTCGCATAGCATCATACCGGTTCGCAAGACGCAAAACGTTTCATACAAGACACGTCGGTACACCACAAGACATGCCGGTTCAAGAATAGACGCGTTGATTCATCAAATAGTTGTGTCGGTTATCTTAGTATATATATGTATTGTATTGTATCATTCACGGTTACCAAGTTTCAAAGAAACATAAACTGAAACTAAGAACCGAAACCCTTTGTATCAATATTTACAAATTCAGTTATAATATTTGTTTGTTTGTTTCAATCATTTGTACTATTTGTTGTTTGATTATCCGCTGCAAAATCGATCCTAGTCCAACATATATTGTAATAAAAACATTAATGGGCCTGTCGCGCTTCTAAACATCATAAACAATTTCATGTTAATTTCAAAAGGCAATTCCTTATGCATAGGCTCCAATAAAATAGATTAGCAGCAGGTTTGACTTTTTGAAAGTCAAACCTGATGTAAATATTCTAAACAATTTTCATATACATCTACATATCGTAATCAAAACTTTAATGGGCTTGTTGAGGCTCTAAATATTCTAAACAATTTTCATGTAAATATCAGAACGAAAGCATACGTGTTTGACTCCAATAGTCAAACTGAAATATAGAAATTAAAGGTTATATTAATGATGTGTTTGTGACCTATATTCTACCACACAACTATCTTGTGCCATACATATCTAAAAAATATATAACATTGGACGAAGGATAAGAACCCTCCCCCCCCCCCCTTGTTTTTCTGGTGCAGTGGTATAAATTTGCGATTTTCATAGGTAAATTGAGTCCGGGTTGAGTTCGGCCCCCACCGATTTGCCACTATTGATTGAAAAAAATTAAGCCCGGCCCCCACCGATTCCGATACCAAGCTTCGCCACTCGGAAACACCCTTCAAACCTTCAAGCCGTAAGTCAACATTCCATTATGTAACAAAGGCTAGTACACAAATATTAGAGTTATATATAAGGAAAAACAATAGTGTCTGTATTGATTTAGCAAACTGTGAATATAATGCATACCACGCGTATTGCATCTAAAATTTTGCTGATCTCTACCCGGATAGCGGGCATGGCAAATTCTTGGATTGTTGACCTATTACAAACCCAATAGAATCCTAGCACATGCTAAAATTAGTGGTTAACTGATCTATCATACTAACCATCTTTAGTTTACAACTTGATTTTTGCTGCATTTCTTTGACTTTTGATTGCCTGATTCACATATATCTCCATCCATGATTATCATGTCTTTATTTATTATAAGTTTAGCAATCTAATTGTTGTGTCTAGGTTAGATCATAAATAATCGACTCAGGATTAAGGATTGTAATCAAGTTTTTCAACCAGATTTTCTTATCTAATAAAATTAGGCTAACTCCCAAAATATGGTGCAAGGGATTTGAAATTTTCCCAATCTTATGCTAACTTGTCATTCTTTAAATTACAAAACAGTCCACATATTCACCATAACAACCTCAAGTAACTGATGATTGTCCAGATGACTTCCCATGCTTGCATTAACTTGACTATCACTTTGACCCAACTCTAGTTGATATCCAATTTGAATTTTATTTCCATTAGAACCTTTTTCCCAAGTCAATTGCACAATGGGGTGCATAAGATTCTGAACAAGTTTATCGGAGCCCATAACTTTCCCAACGACCATCAAATTGAACACCATTATGCCAGAATACTCAAAGTATCAAACCCTTAAAACAAAGTTGACCCATGTTATGCCTTTGACTTCCATCTGCATCCTTGACTAGCCTTTGACTTTTATCAATTTCAGAATCAACTAAGTTAACATGATCATCAGCAGTTTTTTACACCAAAACCTTTGACTACTCATGAGTCATGAATAATTTCACCATAAGTTGACCTTAATTGACTGTATCATACATCAGAAATATTTCTCAAAGAGGTAAATTGTATTGATTGAGGTAAATTGTTGCAAATTTCAGTTAAATGATTCTACAATATATTTTTGTGTATATGTTTTTGTGATTCAGACAGCTAAGCTGTCACTCAAGAAATGTGAAATGAAAGTTGTGCTTTAATTGCAGGATGAGTCTAATAGGTCTCTAGATGACTACAATAATACTTCTACTACAGTTAGCAACAAATGTGAGATACAAGATAAACGGCATTGCGCACGCAGAATATTGATCGTAGCCAATCGCCTTCCTGTATCAGCAGTACGAAATGGTGATGGAGGTTGGCGACTTGACGGAAGTGTTGGCGGCTTAGTTAGCGGCCTTTCGGGTACGTTTATTCCTTTTGTAATAATTCACGATAGGTACTTGAATGTTATAAAAGTATTAAAGGAAAAGGGTTTAAACTAACGCTTTATTCTAGAGTTTCATTTAAGGGCGGAAGAGAAAGGAATCCCTCCTTATCTTCCTCCCATTTCTTTCTCTCTATACAAAAACTCTGAAACACACTTTTTCCTTCATCCATTCCAATTCCTTTCTCTTCCCCTCCTAAATGAAACTCTGGAACAAAGTCTAATGGGATAACATGTTAAAGTCGGTACAATGTTGAGAAGTAAATGCCGATAAGTGCAAATGCATTATGCGGTTCTCAACATATTAATGGTTATGCAATGAACAACCCTTCTGTTTACATTGTGGAGATCCTTATGTATGATATAACCTTTGAGAAGATCTTTACACATCTTGGTATTTGCATATGACTACTCATCAACTAACCCCATAAAGTTTGCAGGGTGCAACTGTGTCTCAATATGTTTCGCAACAGCCATTACCAGCAATCCCTACTCACAGCACATGGACCAATCCAAAACCAACTGTCCACTCCTGGAGAAAGATCCCGAAGAAAACAAAAATTGCGCAGTCCGCCTGGTGTGAGATCTGTAAAATTGCATGCAATACAAGGGATGTTCGGTAAGAAACACATAAAAAATGTTGAGATTCTAATGTTGGCTGCAATGTTGATTTCAACAGCGATACAGTCTTCATATTCCATCTATGAAGGTGAGAGCTGCAGAGATATTGAACAATAGAACATGCTTATCCTAACAGTTGTAGAAAGTAACTGATGGTAAAATACTAATAGTTAAATTAAATCTAATGTAGTCACATCATCACATGCATATCCTAATATATAAAAATTAAAAATAAGTTTTTAAACTGCAAACATTAAGAAAATGTTCTTTTATGCATTTATGGAAGGGATGTTCAAATGTAGTAAAAAAACAAATGTTTAGCTGCCCCACTTCTACACATGCACTTTTCATCTGCATGGATATATAATGAGGCTGCATTAAGCTATAATCCTCACATTTGAGACCTTCATTCAGCTAAAATTATCAACCAAACTCCCTACTTTTGAGACCTGCATTTAGTTTCTCTCGATTTGTTAAGGAAGACAAAGGCACTAGAGTGGCACTATAAGCACACATTCGCATGGTAAGTGTCTTAAATATCTTTTATACCCCCATACATATGATTCATGAATTTATGATTTTTTTGCCTGAAGTTATATATCTTTGTATAGTTATGATCTTTCATTTACCCAATTTAAATTTTATTTCCATTATATTATTATAACCTTTTTCCCAAGCCAAATGCACAATGGGTTGAATAGTGGTCTTTTTGGGGAAGAGGTGGTGTTGCTTTTTGGTGCTGTTGTTGTTGGCTGTGGAGTTTTTTATCGGCGGCATGTTGCTGGAACTTGCCGCTATCGCCATGCGCGTTTCCATGTAGGTGGCGTTGTTCACAATACAGCATAGACCGTGACTCTTGCTATTGAGCCTCTCTGTTTTTTTATTGTTTGCAGTAGCTAAACTGAATCCTCTTTTGCGACCGTATCTTCGCATGACATTTGCAATTGTTGCATTGATGATTCATGATTCATGTGTCTGTCTTTTCATGTAATATAGAGAGTAAACACTATCTATGTTTAACAGCATCATACGGATTCCTTTTTTATGGGCTTCAAACACTATCTATATATTATTGGACGTTATAATTATATAAGCTAGATTAGTATACGATTCACCAAAAACCAACCGGTTCATAATGGTTCGCATAGCATCATACCGGTTCGCAAGACGCAAAACGTTTCATACAAGACACGTCGGTACACCACAAGACATGCCGGTTCAAGAATAGACGCGTTGATTCATCAAATAGTTGTGTCGGTTATCTTAGTATATATATGTATTGTATTGTATCATTCACGGTTACCAAGTTTCAAAGAAACATAAACTGAAACTAAGAACCGAAACCCTTTGTATCAATATTTACAAATTCAGTTATAATATTTGTTTGTTTGTTTCAATCATTTGTACTATTTGTTGTTTGATTATCCGCTGCAAAATCGATCCTAGTCCAACAAATCTGGTATCAGAGCCAAGGAAACGAAGAATCATTCAAATAAAATCATCGATTCGGTTACCGTGTTCAAACGAAAAAAAAAACAGAGGATTACATATATCATTCAAGAAGGGTGTAAAGAATCAACAAAACAACAAGAGGATTTACACAGGATCACATCAGCAAGGAATTCTTATCAAATCATAAGAGATACAGTCTGTAAATCCCTCGATCCTTATCAGTTTTTTGATTATTTTTTTTCGTAAAACAGGGTAGATTATTACTTGGATTATACATAAGTGTGCGATTATTCAACGGTCATTACGTATATAAGAATTGCATACGGATAAGATTGGAAAACATATTTAGGATCTTCTTCCAGAATTATCGTAGTTCTTGATTTTTTTTTCGGATCATACGAGGGAATTCAAAGGAGAAAGATTGTTTATTATTATTTTGAAATTAATTGACTCTAAAAGTCAAAGTTCGAAAAAGACAAAACAGATTAGAGTGTATTAGATAGTCTGATTGTTTTGTTTTTTGGGATTCGGGATTAATTCTCTCAACATACACCAACAAATCATTAAGAAAAAGAAAATATGACAACACAAGGAGGGGTACAAACCCAAATTCCAAAATTATTGGGACAAAATTACTATCATTGGCATATTCAAATGAAAGTACTTTTAGAGTCCCAAGATTTGTGGAATGTAGTAGAGGATGGTGTTAGGGAATTACCAAATGATGCTAGTGATGCCTTACGAAAAGAACACAAAGAGCAAAATAAGAGGGATAAGAAGGCACTACACTATTTATTTCAAGCATCAACGGATACAATATTTGAAAGAATTGCAAATGCAAAATCATCTAAGGAAGCATGGGAAATATTATACAAATCATATCATGGAGAGCGTCGCGTAAAGACAGTAAAGTTACAAACCCTTAGATGCGAATTTGACATCCTAAGAATGTCAGAAACAGAAACAATAGAAGGATATTTTGATAGGGTTACCACAATAGTTAACCAGTTAAGAATGAATGAAGAAGATATAAGCGATAAGCGAGTAGTTGAGAAAATATTGCGAAGTATGACCAGAAAATATGAGTCAGTGGTAGTAGCTGTAGAAGAGTCCAAAGATTTAGAGGAATTATCAATTGAAGAACTTATGGGAATATTACAATCCCATGAATTAAGACTTAAGCAATATGACACACACGTCATTGATCAAGCATTCCAAGTACAAGACGGGACTCAAGTAAGAAATAAAGGAGGGAATAGATATAGTAACAGCTACAGAGGAAGAGGAAGAGGAGGTAGACCAGGGCGATACGGACCCATTGTATGTTATAATTGCCAAGGATTTGGTCATATAGCTAGAAATTGTCCATATAAGGAAGAAAATGAGAAAGATGAATCCGCAATGGTGTGTAAGGAAGAAAATAAGAATCAACCAGAACAAGATAGTATGTTTATGATATTTCATATGGAAGAAAATAAGGATTCAAGTTGTTTGTACTTAGATAGCGGATGTAGTAACCACATGATAGGAAATAGGAGTAAATTCACTACCTTTAATGATCAAGATAGACGAGAAGTAAGAACAGGAGACATCATATTCGATAAGAAAAGAACTGGGGAAGAAAATGAAGAAGAAGATATTATACCACTTAATGATAATGAGAACACAGAAAGCAGTGAAGATAATGCAGAAGATCATGTCACAAGAAGAGAAGTGAATTCACCATTACAAAACACCTTAGAAATGGAAAGACAGGAAGAACCAGACGTACAAATTGAAGATAAAAACTTGGACGCTACAACATCTAGTCAAAGTCCACCTTTAAAGATACGAACATCGGACGACATCCATAGTAGAACTCAACCATTAAGCAGTCCAGAAGTACGGGATTTATACCAAAGACATCAACAAGCTGCAAAGTTTGCAATCTACATTGACTCAGATCCAATTGATTATGATGAAGCAAGTAAGGATGAGAAACGGAAGGAAGCAATGAAGAGAGAAATAAAATCTATACAAAAGAATGAAATCTGGGAGTTGGTTGATTTACCAAAGGATCAAAAGCCCATAGGAGTCAAATGGATATACAAGACCAAATATAATGAACATGGGAAAAGCAAACACATAAGAGTAAAATATTATTTTATAAGGGATATAATCAAGACTGAAGACGTGGAGATAAAGTTCTGTAACACTAAAGATCAAGCAGCAGATATCTTCACCAAGGCATTACAACAAAAGGACTTCACAAGATTACGCAACATGTTGAGTGTACTACAATCTAGCTTAAGGGAGGGTATTGGACGTTATAATTATATAAGCTAGATTAGTATACGATTCACCAAAAACCAACCGGTTCATAATGGTTCGCATAGCATCATACCGGTTCGCAAGATGCAAAACGTTTCATACAAGACACGTCGGTACACCACAAGACATGCCGGTTCAAGAATAGACGCGTTGATTCATCAAATAGTTGTGTCGGTTATCTTAGTATATATATGTATTGTATTGTATTATTCACGGTTACCAAGTTTCAAAGAAACATAAACTGAAACTAAGAACCGAAACCCTTTGTATCAATATTTACAAATTCAGTTATAATATTTGTTTGTTTGTTTCAATCATTTGTACTATTTGTTGTTTGATTATCCGCTGCAAAATCGATCCTAGTCCAACATATATTGTAATAAAAACATTAATGGGCCTGTCGCGCTTCTAAACATCATAAACAATTTCATGTTAATTTCAAAAGGCAATTCCTTATGCATAGGCTCCAATAAAATAGATTAGCAGCAGGTTTGACTTTTTGAAAGTCAAACCTGATGTAAATATTCTAAACAATTTTCATATACATCTACATATCGTAATCAAAACTTTAATGGGCTTGTTGAGGCTCTAAATATTCTAAACAATTTTCATGTAAATATCAGAACGAAAGCATACGTGTTTGAATCCAATAGTCAAACTGAAATATAGAAATTAAAGGTTATATTAATGATGTGTTTGTTACCTATATTCTGCCACACAACTATCTTGTGCCATACATATCTAAAAAATATATAACATTGGACGAAGGATAAGAACCCTGCCCCCCCCCCCCCTGTTTTTCTGGTGCAGTGGTATAAATTTGCGATTTTCATAGGTAAATTGAGTCCGGGTTGAGTTCGGCCCCCACCGATTTGCCACTATTGATTGAAAAAAATTAAGCCCGGCCCCCACCGATTCCGATACCAAGCTTCGCCACTCGGAAACACCCTTCAAACCTTCAAGCCGTAAGTCAACATTCCATTATGTAACAAAGGCTAGTACACAAATATTAGAGTTATATATAAGGAAAAACAATAGTGTCTGTATTGATTTAGCAAACTGTGAATATAATGCATACCACGCGTATTGCATCTAAAATTTTGCTGATCTCTACCCGGATAGCGGGCATGGCAAATTCTTGGATTGTTGACCTATTACAAACCCAATAGAATCCTAGCACATGCTAAAATTAGTGGTTAACTGATCTATCATACTAACCATCTTTAGTTTACAACTTGATTTTTGCTGCATTTCTTTGACTTTTGATTGCCTGATTCACATATATCTCCATCCATGATTATCATGTCTTTATTTATTATAAGTTTAGCAATCTAATTGTTGTGTCTAGGTTAGATCATAAATAATCGACTCAGGATTAAGGATTGTAATCAAGTTTTTCAACCAGATTTTCTTATCTAATAAAATTAGGCTAACTCCCAAAATATGGTGCAAGGGATTTGAAATTTTCCCAATCTTATGCTAACTTGTCATTCTTTAAATTACAAAACAGTCCACATATTCACCATAACAACCTCAAGTAACTGATGATTGTCCAGATGACTTCCCATGCTTGCATTAACTTGACTATCACTTTGACCCAACTCTAGTTGATATCCAATTTGAATTTTATTTCCATTAGAACCTTTTTCCCAAGTCAATTGCACAATGGGGTGCATAAGATTCTGAACAAGTTTATCGGAGCCCATAACTTTCCCAACGACCATCAAATTGAACACCATTATGCCAGAATACTCAAAGTATCAAACCCTTAAAACAAAGTTGACCCATGTTATGCCTTTGACTTCCATCTGCATCCTTGACTAGCCTTTGACTTTTATCAATTTCAGAATCAACTAAGTTAACATGATCATCAGCAGTTTTTTACACCAAAACCTTTGACTACTCATGAGTCATGAATAATTTCACCATAAGTTGACCTTAATTGACTGTATCATACATCAGAAATATTTCTCAAAGAGGTAAATTGTATTGATTGAGGTAAATTGTTGCAAATTTCAGTTAAATGATTCTACAATATATTTTTGTGTATATGTTTTTGTGATTCAGACAGCTAAGCTGTCACTCAAGAAATGTGAAATGAAAGTTGTGCTTTAATTGCAGGATGAGTCTAATAGGTCTCTAGATGACTACAATAATACTTCTACTACAGTTAGCAACAAATGTGAGATACAAGATAAACGGCATTGCGCACGCAGAATATTGATCGTAGCCAATCGCCTTCCTGTATCAGCAGTACGAAATGGTGATGGAGGTTGGCGACTTGACGGAAGTGTTGGCGGCTTAGTTAGCGGCCTTTCGGGTACGTTTATTCCTTTTGTAATAATTCACGATAGGTACTTGAATGTTATAAAAGTATTAAAGGAAAAGGGTTTAAACTAACGCTTTATTCTAGAGTTTCATTTAAGGGCGGAAGAGAAAGGAATCCCTCCTTATCTTCCTCCCATTTCTTTCTCTCTATACAAAAACTCTGAAACACACTTTTTCCTTCATCCATTCCAATTCCTTTCTCTTCCCCTCCTAAATGAAACTCTGGAACAAAGTCTAATGGGATAACATGTTAAAGTCGGTACAATGTTGAGAAGTAAATGCCGATAAGTGCAAATGCATTATGCGGTTCTCAACATATTAATGGTTATGCAATGAACAACCCTTCTGTTTACATTGTGGAGATCCTTATGTATGATATAACCTTTGAGAAGATCTTTACACATCTTGGTATTTGCATATGACTACTCATCAACTAACCCCATAAAGTTTGCAGGGTGCAACTGTGTCTCAATATGTTTCGCAACAGCCATTACCAGCAATCCCTACTCACAGCACATGGACCAATCCAAAACCAACTGTCCACTCCTGGAGAAAGATCCCGAAGAAAACAAAAATTGCGCAGTCCGCCTGGTGTGAGATCTGTAAAATTGCATGCAATACAAGGGATGTTCGGTAAGAAACACATAAAAAATGTTGAGATTCTAATGTTGGCTGCAATGTTGATTTCAACAGCGATACAGTCTTCATATTCCATCTATGAAGGTGAGAGCTGCAGAGATATTGAACAATAGAACATGCTTATCCTAACAGTTGTAGAAAGTAACTGATGGTAAAATACTAATAGTTAAATTAAATCTAATGTAGTCACATCATCACATGCATATCCTAATATATAAAAATTAAAAATAAGTTTTTAAACTGCAAACATTAAGAAAATGTTCTTTTATGCATTTATGGAAGGGATGTTCAAATGTAGTAAAAAAACAAATGTTTAGCTGCCCCACTTCTACACATGCACTTTTCATCTGCATGGATATATAATGAGGCTGCATTAAGCTATAATCCTCACATTTGAGACCTTCATTCAGCTAAAATTATCAACCAAACTCCCTACTTTTGAGACCTGCATTTAGTTTCTCTCGATTTGTTAAGGAAGACAAAGGCACTAGAGTGGCACTATAAGCACACATTCGCATGGTAAGTGTCTTAAATATCTTTTATACCCCCATACATATGATTCATGAATTTATGATTTTTTTGCCTGAAGTTATATATCTTTGTATAGTTATGATCTTTCATTTACCCAATTTAAATTTTATTTCCATTATATTATTATAACCTTTTTCCCAAGCCAAATGCACAATGGGTTGAATAGTGGTCTTTTTGGGGAAGAGGTGGTGTTGCTTTTTGGTGCTGTTGTTGTTGGCTGTGGAGTTTTTTATCGGCGGCATGTTGCTGGAACTTGCCGCTATCGCCATGCGCGTTTCCATGTAGGTGGCGTTGTTCACAATACAGCATAGACCGTGACTCTTGCTATTGAGCCTCTCTGTTTTTTTATTGTTTGCAGTAGCTAAACTGAATCCTCTTTTGCGACCGTATCTTCGCATGACATTTGCAATTGTTGCATTGATGATTCATGATTCATGTGTCTGTCTTTTCATGTAATATAGAGAGTAAACACTATCTATGTTTAACAGCATCATACGGATTCCTTTTTTATGGGCTTCAAACACTATCTATATATTATTGGACGTTATAATTATATAAGCTAGATTAGTATACGATTCACCAAAAACCAACCGGTTCATAATGGTTCGCATAGCATCATACCGGTTCGCAAGACGCAAAACGTTTCATACAAGACACGTCGGTACACCACAAGACATGCCGGTTCAAGAATAGACGCGTTGATTCATCAAATAGTTGTGTCGGTTATCTTAGTATATATATGTATTGTATTGTATCATTCACGGTTACCAAGTTTCAAAGAAACATAAACTGAAACTAAGAACCGAAACCCTTTGTATCAATATTTACAAATTCAGTTATAATATTTGTTTGTTTGTTTCAATCATTTGTACTATTTGTTGTTTGATTATCCGCTGCAAAATCGATCCTAGTCCAACATATATTGTAATAAAAACATTAATGGGCCTGTCGCGCTTCTAAACATCATAAACAATTTCATGTTAATTTCAAAAGGCAATTCCTTATGCATAGGCTCCAATAAAATAGATTAGCAGCAGGTTTGACTTTTTGAAAGTCAAACCTGATGTAAATATTCTAAACAATTTTCATATACATCTACATATCGTAATCAAAACTTTAATGGGCTTGTTGAGGCTCTAAATATTCTAAACAATTTTCATGTAAATATCAGAACGAAAGCATACGTGTTTGACTCCAATAGTCAAACTGAAATATAGAAATTAAAGGTTATATTAATGATGTGTTTGTGACCTATATTCTACCACACAACTATCTTGTGCCATACATATCTAAAAAATATATAACATTGGACGAAGGATAAGAACCCTCCCCCCCCCCCTTGTTTTTCTGGTGCAGTGGTATAAATTTGCGATTTTCATAGGTAAATTGAGTCCGGGTTGAGTTCGGCCCCCACCGATTTGCCACTATTGATTGAAAAAAATTAAGCCCGGCCCCCAGCGATTCCGATACCAAGCTTCGCCACTCGGAAACACCCTTCAAACCTTCAAGCCGTAAGTCAACATTCCATTATGTAACAAAGGCTAGTACACAAATATTAGAGTTATATATAAGGAAAAACAATAGTGTCTGTATTGATTTAGCAAACTGTGAATATAATGCATACCACGCGTATTGCATCTAAAATTTTGCTGATCTCTACCCGGATAGCGGGCATGGCAAATTCTTGGATTGTTGACCTATTACAAACCCAATAGAATCCTAGCACATGCTAAAATTAGTGGTTAACTGATCTATCATACTAACCATCTTTAGTTTACAACTTGATTTTTGCTGCATTTCTTTGACTTTTGATTGCCTGATTCACATATATCTCCATCCATGATTATCATGTCTTTATTTATTATAAGTTTAGCAATCTAATTGTTGTGTCTAGGTTAGATCATAAATAATCGACTCAGGATTAAGGATTGTAATCAAGTTTTTCAACCAGATTTTCTTATCTAATAAAATTAGGCTAACTCCCAAAATATGGTGCAAGGGATTTGAAATTTTCCCAATCTTATGCTAACTTGTCATTCTTTAAATTACAAAACAGTCCACATATTCACCATAACAACCTCAAGTAACTGATGATTGTCCAGATGACTTCCCATGCTTGCATTAACTTGACTATCACTTTGACCCAACTCTAGTTGATATCCAATTTGAATTTTATTTCCATTAGAACCTTTTTCCCAAGTCAATTGCACAATGGGGTGCATAAGATTCTGAACAAGTTTATCGGAGCCCATAACTTTCCCAACGACCATCAAATTGAACACCATTATGCCAGAATACTCAAAGTATCAAACCCTTAAAACAAAGTTGACCCATGTTATGCCTTTGACTTCCATCTGCATCCTTGACTAGCCTTTGACTTTTATCAATTTCAGAATCAACTAAGTTAACATGATCATCAGCAGTTTTTTACACCAAAACCTTTGACTACTCATGAGTCATGAATAATTTCACCATAAGTTGACCTTAATTGACTGTATCATACATCAGAAATATTTCTCAAAGAGGTAAATTGTATTGATTGAGGTAAATTGTTGCAAATTTCAGTTAAATGATTCTACAATATATTTTTGTGTATATGTTTTTGTGATTCAGACAGCTAAGCTGTCACTCAAGAAATGTGAAATGAAAGTTGTGCTTTAATTGCAGGATGAGTCTAATAGGTCTCTAGATGACTACAATAATACTTCTACTACAGTTAGCAACAAATGTGAGATACAAGATAAACGGCATTGCGCACGCAGAATATTGATCGTAGCCAATCGCCTTCCTGTATCAGCAGTACGAAATGGTGATGGAGGTTGGCGACTTGACGGAAGTGTTGGCGGCTTAGTTAGCGGCCTTTCGGGTACGTTTATTCCATTTGTAATAATTCACGATAGGTACTTGAATGTTATAAAAGTATTAAAGGAAAAGGGTTTAAACTAACGCTTTATTCTAGAGTTTCATTTAAGGGCGGAAGAGAAAGGAATCCCTCCTTATCTTCCTCCCATTTCTTTCTCTCTATACAAAAACTCTGAAACACACTTTTTCCTTCATCCCTTCCAATTCCTTTCTCTTCCCCTCCTAAATGAAACTCTGGAACAAAGTCTAATGGGATAACATGTTAAAGTCGGTACAATGTTGAGAAGTAAAAGGCGGTTTTGGAGGAGGTCGCAAGTTTAATGGGTACATATGAAAATATGCAATAATATAATAATATTATTATTAGTAAAGTCTATCTAATAAGTTTAGATAAAGATTCGTTTGTTTACTTAAATTTATATGTTTCCTAGTTTCAATAGGTTAGGATTGCATTGTTATATAAACCTCTTGTTGTCCTTCACGGGTAGCTCAGTTGGTGAATGGACCAGGGATCTCTCTTGGAGGTCTCAGGTTCGATTCCCACGATGGACATAATGAGCAATGATGGATGACTCATGGCTACTGAGCTACCCGCTCACTACTGTCGTGCCTTCCAGCGGGTATGTGGGTCGGGTTTCCCTAGAAGCGGGCTGTCAGGCGGGCTAGGGGCTTCGTGCGTCCGGGGTGGGCCGGGCTGTGCCCCTGTCTTTACCACTGGGGGCCGCGTACGAAGTACCCAGCGTTGTTTAGTTGGCCGTTCAAAAAAATATAAACCTCTTATTATTCCTTTATTTTATGAAGAATTGAGTTTAAGCAGTAAACAAGTTGTTCAGTTTACATTAGTTTTGCAATTTGTATCTGGTTATTTTTTATATTCACTTTCAACATAACATTTCTTGAAGGGGTTACTGAATATGAAACAAGATGGATTGGATGGGCGGGTGTAAATGTACCAGATCACGTGAAAAGGGAATCACTTACCAAATCTTTTGCCCAGAAGGTTGATTCAATACATAATCTTCACTTATTATAACTTACAATAAAAAAAAAGTTCTCCATTTTTATAGTCATATGTTATTAACTTGATATGTAGGGATGTGTCCCTGTATTTCTCAATGAAGATCTTGTCCGTTTGTATTACAATGGTTACTGCAACAACATATTGTGGCAAATTCTTCATAGTGGGGAACTTCCTCAAGAAGACGGGATTGACACTCTTGAAGCACAACATAATGCGTATATAGAGGTGAATCACATATTTGCAAATGTGATTGAAGAACATTATCAAGATGGCGATGTTGTTTGGTGTCACGATTACCATCTGATGCTTCTTCCAATATGTTTGAAAGAAAAGAAACAAAATATGAAAGTTGGTTGGTTTCTTCACACCCCATTTCCATCCTCTGACGTTTTTAAGACAATACCATCTCCATCAAGGCTGCTAAAAGCCGTTCTTGCAGCTGATTTAGTCGGGTAGGTACCCCATATTTATTATATATATTATATATTGTGGCTTTTAGGCTTTTATAACTTAAAAATTGATTTTTTTTTCTTTTAGTTTTCACACCAATAATTACGCAACGAATTTTGTGAGCGCATGCACACAAATTCTTGGGCTTGATGTGACCCCATTGGGAGTGAAAGATGAGGGGAGACTGACTCGGATAGCTGTGGTATATTTACTTATAGATATCATTTTTTTATTATTAAATTTACTTGATTACTTGTGGGAATTGTCATTTTTATTTCTTCAAACCTCAGTTTCCTATCGGGATAGATTCCGATAAGTTTGTACGAACCGTTCAACACTCTGAAGTAAAGCAGTACATAAAAGCATTTGAGCAGCGATTTTCTGGTCGAAAGGTGAGTTAAGAGAACTCTCTTTTGCATGTGATTTAATTAAAAGGTTGCAGATACTGAAGCTTTATCTTGCAGGTAATTTTAGGCGTAGATCGCCTAGACATAATTAAGGGAATACCACATAAGCTGCTGGCATATGAAAAGTTTTTAACAAACAATCCAGATTTGCGTGATAAAGTTGTCCTGGTGCAAATTGCTGTGCCAACAAGAATAAAAGTCCCCATATGTATGTTTCACCATGTTGATCGTTTTCTTTCCTCATTCTACTGGTTCATTAGTTACTAGTGTAGTGAGTTCTTTCTCTTTCTAATGGACATTTTGTTTTGTTGACAGATCAACAGCTTGCACGTCAAGTTCATGAAATTGTTGGGCGGATTAATGGAAGATTGGGGACACTTAAATCGGTCCCAATTGTCTATTTGGTGTGTTTCTTTGATACGTCTTTAACAGATACCTTCTTATTTTCATGTTTTCTTTATGAAATGGTTCGCTTTCTTGTGCATTTTGCAGGAACAATCTGTTGACTTCCATGCCTTATGTGCACTATATGCTATGGCTGGTATATTATTTTGATACTTCCAATATTATTTATTATTCGATAATTAATAGAACACTCACTAAATTACAATGTGATTAGATGTGGCACTCATTACATCTCTAAAGGATGGAATGAATCTTGTAAGCTATGAATTTGTGGCGTGCCAAGCTTCAAAGAAAGGGGTTTTAATTCTTAGTAAGGTACACATACATCTTTTAGTGCTCACACATTCTTTTTTTTCCGTAACATAACCAATTTCCATGTTACATTTACATAGTTTACAGGAGCAGCTGAGTCTCTAAGTGCAGGGGCAGTTTTAATAGATCCATCGGATGACCAAAGATGTAGCTACTTCGATTTTGTATGCTCTAAATATGTCTTCCATAGAAAGGGAAGAAAGACATAATCATAACTACACACATGTCACCACTCATACCTCCCAAAAATGGGCTCAAAGTTTCCTTAGGTCTGTATTCCTTAATTTGTGTTTACTTTATACTAGATCTTTGCCCGCGTTACACGCGGTTTACCAACGTACAATTATTTTGAGGGGTAAAACATATAAAAAAATGTAGCAGAAATATTTTATGAAGATTTAAAAGAAACCAATACACAATGTATTCAAATGTCACTAAATATTTCTTTATACACCACATCTTTAGACACATTGAAACGGTGTGAAGATTCAATGGAGTCGCAGTTAAATACTCCACTTGGTGGTACATTTTGTATTCCATCATTTGTAGGATTATTGACCTTGCATCTCTTGCATCTAGTTGTAATTTTCTAAATTTGCGACACTCGACCACATTCTTAATTTTTTCTTCATTCGAGAGAACTGTGAAGAAAAATAAATTACTTGCATAATACCATTAGCATATAAATAAAGATGTAAAATATATGAAATTCGTTTACCGTTAGATATATTAGATAACAGTGTTCCTTTGTCATTACCTTAAAAAAAACCATAAGTTAAATGAAAAAACACAAGTAATATAAAATGGAAATCAAAATTAATTTAGCTTAAAATGTTGCTATAATTAATTTAGATTAAAATGTTGCTATAATTAAAATTCGAATTTTTTTTTATTTAAATTATAGACGATTTTTAAAATGTATAGGTATAAAATGTAAAGATTTCAATATACCTAAAATAAACTTAAACATATATAATCCGTAGATTTTTAAGTTGTATAGGTATATTTTTTAAATATAATTTATTGTTTGTTAGTATCTATTGACTAAAAAAAGTCAAACCGTGTCAAACAATTAAGGTGGTTAAAGAAGTCAAACATTGCTAAAAGTATCAAAAAAAAAAATAATTAACTAAAATGTTAAATTTATAAACCAAAAAACTACAAATTAATGTTTAAAAAAAATTATTGAATGGTTAATTTCAATCTTTCAATGTTTTAAATTTACCAAAAAACAGGTTGATTGTTTATTTCTAAAATTTGAATGTTTGTTTCTAAAATTTAAAGATGGCAATCTACCAAATTTATTTTAATTGTTTGTTAAATTTGTTTGATTGGGTTTAGTAATTGTTATTTTTTCTGTTGAACAAAATTTAAAATATTACAGTTAATAAAAACTCATAAATTGTTAGAAGTAAAAAAAACTGAATCTATTTTGCATTCAAAGATTGTGTTTGAATTTTAAAAAACAAAGTCAAACCTTGATTCTTTATTTGCTAAAATTTCACGATTTCAATTTACCAAAAATTTACTTTTGATTGTTTGTCAAGTATGGTTTGTAAAACATAAAATATTATTCCATAATTAAAAACAATGGCATTAATAAGAAATTAATATGAATTTTTAAAAAAAGTCAAACCATATACTAACCGAAAAAAACAATTATTGTTGTCAAAAGGAATTTTTTTTAAAAAAATCACAGATGGTTGTGTACAACATAAATTATTTCCATAATTACAAACATTGACTTTAATAAGAAATTAATATGATTTTTAAAAAAGTCAAACCATTTACTAACCGAAAATAAGAATTAATGTTTTATCAATAATATTAAATATCACGGTTGGTTGTTAAAAATTAAATTATTTCCATAATTACAAAAACTGTTATTAATAAGAGATTACAATGAATTTTTAAGAAAGGTCAAACCATTTACTAAAAAAATAACATTATTGTTTTAAAAACATTTTTTTTAAAAAGAAACCCTTATCAACTATGTTTACTATCTTAGTTCCTAAACAACAAAATAACATTAATATATACCACTAATATCCATAACATAATATGCAAAATATAGTGTTTTTAACTAATAAGAATAACCCAAAATATTAGTGACTAGATATTTGCCCGCGTTGACACGCAGTTCAACAACGTACGATTATTTGGAGTAGTATAACGTATAAGAAAAATAAAGTAGAAACATTTTATTAAAATTTAAAAGCAACGAATACACATTTATTCAAATATCGCTGAAAATTTCCTTATAAACCACATTTTTTGTTTTAGTCATCACTTTCCCACCAGCATCAAGTATAAGTAACTTCACGCCTGCCCTGCTTTTAACTCTTGACAATGCGACATAAAGCTGGCCATGTGAGAATACAGGGTTTCTTAAATACAATCCAACCTGAATAAGGCGACTTAAATGGTATGTGTTAAAAATAGACTTATGGCATATTCAACAATAAGAAAGTAATAAAAATAAAAATAAGAAACTAACTACCACCTAAATTTCACAATTTAATTTGACACGTCTGAGAAGATGAGCATTACCCATATCGACCCGCTAAAAAAAGCTTCGAGCACATTTTATTCTATTTGACACATTTGAAAAGGCAAACATTACCCAAATCGACCCGTTAAGAAAAGGGAAGATTGCTCCAATTCACCTATGGCCTATGTATAAGTAAAAGGAACATCAATCTAATTAAAACACCATAAACACACTGTTGGTGACTTTTACCCTATTTGACCCATTGGAAAAGTTGAACATTACCCAAATCGACCAATTTATAAGTAAACAAACATGAACCTACACCACTAAAACAACATTTTAACCGACTATTACCTTATTTGACCCGTTTATAGGAAGGAACATTATCTAAAGTGACCCATGTATAAGTAAAAGGAGCATTACTCAATAATTTTAACCGACTATTACCTTATAGATGCTATTTATACGCTAAAAATAGTAATGTGACAAATCAAATAATTCAGCATTTATTTTGTGTTAAAATGTCTTTAATTTTAAAAACTGGATTTTTTTTTAAATTTTGATTTTGAATGTTTAAAAATAAATTTATAAATGTATTTATATATGATTAATAATTTTATGTTTAAAGGTTATTAATTAAATGGTAATCATAATTATTAACATTAGATGTTTCCAATATTGTGTAACTCACGATAAATGCTAATTATACGCTAAAAATAGTAATGTGACAAATCAACGAATTAAGGATTTATTTAGTGTTTAAATGTCTTTAAATTTAAAAACCGTATTCATTTTTAAATTTTGATTTTGAATGTTTGAGAATAAAATAATTCAATTGAAAATAGACGTATTAATTGTGATGAAAAAAATTCAAATTTAACTTTGTTTATAAATGTATTTATATTTATATATGATTAATAATTTTGTGTTTGAATGTTATTAATGAAATGGTAATCATAATTATTAACATTAGATGTTTCCAATATGGTGTAAATCATGATAAATGCTATTTATATGCTAAAAATAGTAATGTGACAAATCAAATAATTAAGCATTTATTTGGTGTTTAAATGTCTTTAATTTTAAAAACCGTTTTTTTTTATTTTGATATTAAATGTGTAAAAATAAATTTATAAATGTATTTATATATGATTAATAATTTTGTGTTTAAAAGTTATTAATGAAATGATAATCATAATTATTAACATTAGATGTTTCCAATATTGTGTAACTTATGATAAATGTCAATTATACGCTAAAAATAGTAACGTGACAAATCAAAGAATTAAGCATTTATTTTGTGTTTAAATGACTTTAATTTTAAAAACCGTAATTTTTTTAAAATTTTGATTTTGAATGTTTGAAAATAAAGTAATTCAATTGAAAATAGACGTATTAAGTGTGATGAAAAAAATTCAAATTTAACTTTGTTTATAAATGTATTTATATTTATATATGATTAATAATTTTGTGTTTAAATGTTATTAATGAAATGGTAATCATAATTATTAACATTAGATGTTTCCAATATTGTGTAAATCATGATAAATGCTAATTATACGCTAAAAATAGTAATGTGACAAATCAAAGAATTAAGCATTTATTTTGTGTTTAAATGTTTTTAATTTTAAAAACCGATTTTTTTTTAAATTTTGATTTTGAATGTTTAAAAGTAAATTTATAAATGTATTTATATTTGATTAATAATTTTGTGTTTAAAGGTTATTAATGATATGGTAATTATAATTATTAACATTAGATGTTTCCAATATTGTATAAATCATGATAAATATCAAAATGCAAGAATTGTTAACACTAAAGAGCAAAATCATGTACCTTCTGTTGATATTTTGGATCTCCAATCCTTTGTGCCCGTGCAACAATAAACTCCAATTGGTCTATGCAAGAATCTGCGAGAGTACTATTACCCTGAGCAAACAACCTCCACCGTTGCTTACTGGTGCAACACAATCGTTATACACCTGCAACCGCCATAAAAAAAGTATTAAAAAAACAAATCAGAATTTTAAAAATGTATTAAAATTAGTGCAATAACTTTACAAACCAATTCCACCATCAATTTCATTCAACAACTTTCCAAACCAAGATTCATAATTATAGCAATTATAGTTAATACATTTGACTATGACTATATGGAAAGTGTACAACTAATTGTGCTATTAACTTTCCTATAATACAATCAATCAATCTCTTACCAAAAAACTCGACCATTCCTTTTAACATCCAAGACTTTTCAAACCACCATTTATAACAATTAATGCTTATAATTATCCTTCCAAACTTTAAGCCATCAACTTAGGAAACAAATAAAATGCTAATAAATGAGACCCGAATCAACAAACAGGACCCGGACCGGAAACATAATTACACGAACCATTTTATTATATTATATAAGAGCTTACTTGATCGATTTGATCTCCAATTTACGCAGCCATGTACTGTCGATCAAAACAAAGCCTTCAACATAATTACACGAACCATTGGATGATATGAGTCGTTAGGTTAACCCATTTGAGCTTTTTAAAATCTAAAAGATCACTTCCAAGATATAGTAGAGCAAAAGGTCACAAAATTGCTCTGTTTGTATAATGTAATTATTATTAGTTATTTAAAAATTGTGATACATGATATAATTAATAAAAAAAAGGGATCAAATCATTCAACTTGGGTTCCAGAAGAAAAAAAAAAGAACTTACTACATATAACGAACAAAGTCGGAGAGCTGAGTCAACAATGGTCGAGAAATGTTTTCGCTGCACAAAATTGAAAAGTATGGAGTTAGTATTTTGTATTGTGGACTTGTGGTAAGTGAGTGTTAAACAATCATTTAACCAAATATTACGGATTCACATTAATATAATATAATTTCTCAAATCATCCAACTAATTGAATAGTTTGAAA
This sequence comes from Ambrosia trifida, assembly GCA_028751855.1. Taxonomy (NCBI): domain Eukaryota; kingdom Viridiplantae; phylum Streptophyta; class Magnoliopsida; order Asterales; family Asteraceae; genus Ambrosia; species Ambrosia trifida. The sequence goes on along the minus strand of CM054123.1, from coordinate 91,638,600 downwards.
TGGGAATTAATATGTATGTTCATACTCATTATTGGGATGTTCAGTGGCGATGATAGGCAGTTCAAGTTGATAGTGGGTAGGGCTGTGTGCTGGTCATCGCCTCAACGCGTCCCTTTCTCTCTGCTCCATATAAGCATAGCTAATGAGCGATACTGACAGGTGATTGTGAACCTAAAAAAAATCACAAAGTAGAAATCAGACGAACAAACTAATGCCAATCAACAGCAATCATTCTTGCAAAATTCTTATAACAATCATCATAATGTTAATATAAATTCGGTAAAGAAAATAATAAATGTCATTATTGCGGTCAACATAGTCATTAATGTAAATATTTAGTTTGTATAATAATCAATAACGTTATTTAATGTCAATTTTTTCTGTATTTAAATAAAATTATTTTGGTAAATTGACATTAAATTTTTTATTTTGTAGGAACAATCAATATGTTGACTTTCAAGTTTTAATTTAGTAGGAAAAATAAACATTTTTTGACTGAACATTCTGTATTCAGTCAAAATAACATTAAATAACAATTATGATGATGCTAATCTAAATTCGGTAAATTGCTAAAAGAATAAATGTCATTAAGTCCGGTCAACATATAAATTAATCTAAATAAATAACAATAATTAATATTCAAATTCTAGATTAAATAACATCAGTTAACACTTATTATTGAAAATAAATAACATTAATTTTGAATTAATGACAATAAATTTGGTCAAAAAAATTAATGACATTAATCAAAATTTCAAAAAATATCGAAGTATTTCAATAACATTAAACATAAATTCAAAATACAAAAATTAAAATAACTTAAATTAAAAACATTGACGAAGGCTATATCAAACTACTTATGTAGAGACTTTGAATCTTATTAAATGTGTAATTAAAAGGATAATTAGTATATGTAATTTCTTACCATTATTAACTAAAACTCAAAATTTGAAATTTTGTATAATTCAAATTTAAATATTTGGAATTTTAATTTGAATTTTGAAATTCAAAATTCGAAAAATAAGTTATTACCATTAAACTTGAAGATAATAATAGAAATTTAGATATTAAGTCTCAATTATCATTTACTCTAAATTTCTAAAAAGTTGGTTGAAAAAATAAAGAGACTTACAGTGAAAGTCTTAATTATCATTAACTCCAAATCACAACTAAGCATATTGATAAAACAAATTTCACATTAATTAATTATTTTAATTAGTTAAAACTTGAAAAATATTTAATTTCACAATCAAAATCAAGGTATTAGTCTAAACAATAACTCTAATTTTGACTTCATCAAATTGATGAAACCATTGAGAAACACAAGGAATTCAAACATACAGAAGCTTACATCATCTAAACGTTGTTGTCCCATCTCCATCATCGTTACTTCACCTCAATTATTCCAGATCTGGGAGAAACATGTATATATGGTTATAAAAAATACGCATCAAGTGATAAACGAACACACCATTAAAATAGGAAATATTATAAACGATTTAATTAACAAAATCCCTGTGGAAACGAAGGGGCACACCTGCTTACAACCTTTAAAAGTGAGGCGGCGATTAAAGCTAATTGATAAAAAAATCAGAGGGCTCTCAAAGCTGCCCACATATACCGCAGAATACCTTGAAGCAGAAAAACAAACAAAAATCAGAAAAAAAAAACACAAATCAGAAAAAAATTGAAATTATCAACTGAAGTGAACACAACTTCATAATCTTAAATAACTAATCTGATAAAAAAAATTAAAACAAACACATATTAATAGGTTTGGCACAATCTCCATTTTATAATAAGTAACCTGATAAAAAAGAGTGAAAGCTGACTCCAAAAGAAAACACAACTTCATTACTAAAAAGAAAGCCCAATTATAAAAATACAGTATAGTAAATGACCAAACCTTTGACCATGAAATCGGAGTCTTAGCAAAAGGTTCAAGTCCAGCATACGTAGGTGGCAATTCCTCGACTATGTAGATATCCTCTTTTAAGGTTTCAATAAAATGTTGCCAGTCAAACAGAACTTTGAAGCCACTGAAAATATATACAATAATATTAAATAAAAAGAAGAAGAGAATCATGTTAACCGTAGTGGGACCAAAAATGCATGAAGTGGGATTAAGTTTGTAATTTGATTATAATTCTTGTTTTGGAGTTGAAAACTCTTTTTATTTACATTAATAAAAGTATACGGGTGTGCGTTTAAAAAAATCAATTAGATATGAGAATGAGAATGAAAGAGTTAGACAAATCATGGTAACAATAATATGAGAATGAAAAATCTATAACAGAGAAAACAAACCTTACTCTCATGGAAAAAGAATTGACATCCTTATCAAGAGTATCAAGAAGAAAATTTGCTTCAATGATCATATTATCAACACAGTTGATATTAAACTTGACCTTTGCCCTACTGTAACTGTGGCCCAGATCAAGTTGTGCTTTCTCCAAATCAACAGGCTATACAGAGATAAAACATTCATCAAAAGAGAGAGCAAAACCTCAAAAAAAAAAAAAAAAAAAAAAAAAACCGAGAGAGAGACAGAGAGAGCAAGGGAGGCAAATAATGAAGGATGATTGAGAGATTTAGGGTTTGGAGAGAGAATGAAGTTGAATATTGTTTGACTTGTGATTAGTAAATAGGAAAGTTATTAATGTGATTAAATTAATGATTTTTTATTTAAATAAAAACTAAAATTTTATAAATTCCCACAATGAGACACTTGGCACAATATGATTGGCTACACAATTGAGGATGAATGTGGGAGTGCCAAGTGTCCTCATGGACTTTAGTTTATTAGATGTATAGATTCTAAACATAAAAAACCCCAAAATTCACGAATTACCACATGAGTAGTAAACGTGCCAAATCATCGAATTAGCATTGATTTTTATACACTAAAAATAGTAATGTGACAAATCATCGAATTAGCATTTATTTTGTGTTTAAATGTCTTTAATTTTTATAACCGGATTTTTTTAAAATTTTTATTTTGAATGTTTAAAAATAAAGTAATTCAAATGAAAATAAGCGTATTAATTGTGATGAAAAAATTCAAATTTAACTTTGTTTATAAATGTATTTATATTTATATATTATTAATAATTTTGTGTTTAAAGGTTATTAATGAAATGGTAATCATAATTATTAACATGAGATGTTTCCAATATTGTGTAAATCATGATAAATGTTAATTATACGCTAAAAATAGTAATATGACAAATCAAAGAATTAAGCATTTATTTTGTGTTTAAATGTCATTAATTTTAAAATCCGGATTTTTTTTAAAATTTTTATTTTGAATGTTTGAAAATAAAGTAATTCAAATGAAAATAGGCGTATTAATTGTGATGAAAAACTTCAATTTAAACTTTGTTTATAAGTGTATTTATATTTATATTTATATATGATTAATAATTTTGTGTTTAAATGTTATTAATGAAATGGTAATCATAATTATTAACATTAGATGTTTCCAATACTGTGTAAATCATGATAAATGCTAATTATACGCTAAAAATAGTAATGTGACAAATAAAAGAATCAAGCATTTATTTTGTGTTTAAATGTCTTTAATTTTAAAAACCGGAATTTTTAAAAAAAAATTATTTTGAATGTTTAAAAATAAAGCAATTCAAATAAACATAGGCGTATTAATTATGATGAAAAAAATTCAAATTTAACTTTATTTATAAATGTATTTATATTTATATATGATTAATAATTTTGTGTTTAAAGGATATTAATGAAATGGTAATCAATAACATGAGCATGGAGCAACTAAATAAAAAAGATTAGAAACTCTACCGTGAGTTTTTACCGTCTCTGGGATTGAAGCTAATAATCGCCCGTCCTGTATATCGAGATGAAAAAACTCGTGTATTAAATGATGAAAGCATGAATATATTTAGATAATAGGTAACTGTATCAAAAATCAAGGAAGGTCGTAATATTTTTTCTTTTTTAGGTTTTCAAACATTGTCCATACATTTGCATACGAAACATTTCCATACGTGCTTACCTGAAAATCTAAATAAAATGACATTATTCAAAAAATTAATTCATATAAATAAGCAAACATGAAACATCAAACAAAAGAAAAATCAAGCCAAAGAACAAAATTTCAAACAAACTGTTTGTTTATAAAAACTAACTAAAGATTTCAAAATCAAAAATCAAACCTTGATATCAAAAGCATGTAAGCAACAGTCGCTCGGGTACAAATCTGAAACAAATGGATATACGATATATACAAAAATAAAAAAAGTAGGATTCTTTACCATGATCAAATATAAACGAATGTGAACCAATTAAAACTTGCACTAAACAAACCATTGATTATTTTCCTTTAAATTGCCGTCTTTACGCCTTGGATCCACAATAACACACAATACATACAGATTGAAACCTAAATCATTAAAATCAGTAAAAAAAAATATAAAGACACAAAAACATTAATCGCCAAAAACAAATAAAGATATAAGATATCAGAAAGAAACATAGATGAAATCAGAAAGAAACGTAGGAGAGGCGATAGACAAACAATGATTGTGTTACAGGAGAATGGAATGATAATACCTTGAAGAAGGATCGCCAAGGATGGAGAATGATCGGTTGCTTCGTTTGATTGTTTTAAGGTTTAGAAGAGGATGGAGAATGATTTGTTATGAGGATGATTAGTTTTTTAGGAATGATAATATGCTTGACCAATTTTTACCAAAATAATCTTCAATCACCAAAACAATGTTTAGGAAAGTTATTAAAACACCTTGACCGATTTTGACTAAATTAATAAATGATTTTTGATTTAAAAAAAAAAGAAAATTTTATTAATTCTCACATTGTGTCATGATGGATGAGCATTAATTGCTAGGGGCCTAAATGAATGACAAGTGTCCACAATTGCTCCTAAATATTATATGTATAGATTTTTCTGTTTTTGTAACTAGTTACTTTTTTTTTCATATAGGGAACTTAATGACAACGTTGCGAAACCTCGGTTAAACCAAATAGTTTCCATCGCAGCTTCAAACAGGAAATGCAGTTTATTATCCTAACTGATATTATATTTGTATTATTGTTTAGTCTATAACTAGATTATACCCCGGGAGCGTCCCGGGTTAAGAAATTTAATATGATACATCAATTTTACATATGAAATAGATTGATGTATAACTCTAATATTAATATCTAACCTAAAACAAATTAACAATGTACAACTCCAATGCTAACACCTAACCTAAAAGAATGTAGAACTTTAATGTAACTCTAATATTAACACATCTCCTAAAGGCTAAACAAATGTATAACTCTAACATACTAATATTGATACCTAACTTAAAACAACGTATAACTCTATTAACATATTCGGCTCTGGTTGAAAAAAAAAATTCATATTTACTGATTTAAACATAATTAGTGACTCGTCTATATATGATTAATGGTTTACCTGAACACTTTGTGTTTTTTTTCCTGTATGAACAAAACCCCACAAAAAAATTTCTCCGTTTTTTATATAGCACTATGGTACTCGTTGGAAAGATAATAAAACGCTCGTTAATTTGGTGTAATTTTTTTCTTTAAAAAATCTCGTTTTTTATATAGCACTATGGTACTCGTTGGAAAATTTACGCTCGAAGAATGCTCGTTCGGTTTTCAGCTCGATTGTAAATGAGTTGCTCCGCTCGGTTCGGTTTGTAAACGAGCCAAGCACGAGCAAAGCTCCGATCGGATCGGCTCGGCTCGTGAACAGCCCTACCTGTGACCCTCGAATTTCCCGGTCGGGTTCATCGCCGGACCCGGTAACTTTTTCCGGCGAGTGCACAAAAACCGGTTTTAATCTTTGTTTATTTGATATATTATCCACGTAATCGATCCCAAGGCCATTATTGTGTTTAAACGCCTTCTTAATCAGGACTCAATCCGATTTATTGATGTAACCGTCGAGAGTTATTGTCCAAGTCCAAACGATCAAGATCTTTGAACAAATCTATAAATTGGTCGTTGCTCATCATACCCCAGCCTTTGCGCATTCTCAACCCACTTTAAAAACATCCCAATCATGTCCAGAAGATAGCGAATTGGCGCTGGACTTTCGGCCCTTGTTCTTGCTTGTTCGACTCTAAAATGATTGTGTAAGTTTATGTTATTGATGCCCTATGGTTCTAGATGTGAACAGTAACGAATTGTGGGCCATCAAGATTGGGGTTAGGGTTAGGGTTCATAGGTATTATTTGGGGAAGATGATGAGTTTTAATAGTTGTTTTAATAAACTTTTGTTTCTAAGTGCATTCATAATAGCGTCTCCGTCCTTCATCCACTCACAACCAATCACAATCACATATTACACTAAAACTCATTAAGGTAGCATTTGGTATGCATGAATTAGAGACAGAATGGAATGGAGCATTACGATGGAATGAAAAAAAAAAGTGTTTGGTTGGTCAAGGTAATGGAATCATCCATTACCTCTTCCATTCTATTCCCTCTAAAAACCCCCATATTCATTCCATCCAACCCCCCTGTTTTTTTTTTTCATTTCATTCCCTCTGTCACCCTTCATCACCATTGACCACCACCACTACCCACCTCTACCACTACCACCCATCGCCACCACCCACCACCGCCATCACCATCCACCACCGACCGTCGCCACCCACCCACCGACCATCGCCGCCACTCTCCGTCACCGGCCACCGCCACCGCCACCGCCACCCACCGACTACCGCCATCACCGACCACCACCACCGTTAACCACCACCACCCACCACCAACGACCACCTCCACCACCTACCACCAAGCACCGACTGCCACCACCGACACTCTCCGTTACCGACCATTGCCACCACCGACCACCATCGCCAACCGTCGCCGTCGCCACCACTCACCGTCGCCGTCACTCCCTGTCGCGACCCGCCGCCACCGACCACGACCACCGTCATCGTTACTATCACCACCAGACATCGCCACCCACCACTACCACCACCGTTGTCGGCGCTGCCGCCATCACCGACCACCGCCACACACTAACCACCACTACCTCTATCACCACCAACCGTCGCCGGCACCCGCTGCCAACAGCCATCGCCACCACTCACCACCGCCGATTTTATTCCTTTGTCTTGTCCTTTATACCAAACAATACAAAGTAAGGATTCATTCCATTCTTACGTGTACCCAAACAAGACCATGGAATGGTAATCATCCATTTCATTCACTTGTCCATTTCATTACCTTCTCCCTTTCATTCCCTCGTTCATTCCATTACCCCATACCAAACAGACCCTAAAGGTTCTCTCTCCTCCACTCACAACCACTTTTAACAAATATTAAAAAATACATACACGAAAACTGTTTTCCCCAAAATTCCTAAATATCCTCAAATAAACCGATAAACAGTATGTTCTCCATTTTCGCCACTCACAACAACTCACAAATATTAAAAAATACATAAAAAAATTATAGAAATTAAAAATCTTATTAAACTATCGAACATAAACTAACACGTTACCGAACGTTCACAAACGTTAACGAACGAACATGACCTTTGTTCATTTTCGTTCGTTCAATAAACGAATGAACATAAACGAACTTTCCGCCTAATGGTTCATGAACTGTTTGCTGAAAGTTCAGTTAGTTCGTTTGCAGCCCTAGTGTCTTATGGTGAGATTGATGAACTCTTGACGTTGGGGCAATTAACGATGATTAAGAACGGATTAAGTTACACTCATCCATCCTTTTGTGAAGAAATAACAACCTTTAGTCATGTCTATCCAATATTTCAAGTCTATAAGTGCATATGTGTGTGTGTGTGTGTGAGTTCGAAGCCTTTTATTACATACGAACTCTTCAAGAATCAATGACGGAATGTAGTTAATAATTTTATTTGTAGATAAATAGCATCTCAAAATATAGTATCATTCTTTTTGTTATGTTTAAAAAAGTATTCTATTATATTTTTATCATGAACTTACGGGCCGGCTCTAGCCCAATTTTTTTAAGGCTAGGGTTTTGGGCCCCCAATTCTATAAGGCCTCCAATTTTTATTTTTATTTTTTAGTTTGTATATGAAAATGGGCTTCGTTTGGGCCTAAGTAATGGTCTGATATACGAGCAGGCCTCCTAATCAATTAATTATCCTCATGAAATATCAACATATAATAAAGGCGCTTGTTTTCATTCTAGGGTTTACAACTTGACCATTGCTTGTCTACTGCATCGAGAAAGAACAAAGAGCAACATAAAAAAAGCAACAGACAAGATGAGAGGGATGGATGGAAACATAAATTTTGAATTTTGAATAGGTTTTTCATTGGAGTTATCTTGCTTATGGGACTGGAACTCTGCAAATGGCTTTTTTAGGGCCCCGAATTTTTATTCCGCTTTAGACCACCAAAATGGTTGAGCCGGCCCTGCTTACGAGCAGTATCTGTTGTTTGAGCTTTTATCTATTATTTGATCTTTTAGCATGTATCTCGATAAGGAAAGCTAGGTGAATAACGTTTAATTAGAAATTCTAGTGTGTTCATATGTTAGCTAGGTGTATTAATAAACGCGCGTTACGCGTTTTTCATCTTGACTTTTAAAAAGCGGTATTCAAATATCATCAAACAAAAAATGGGGAGTGGTAACTTTGTTAGTTACTGTTAATTAACCTGGTTAGAAGTTAACGGGGAACAGTAAGTCAGTTACCTAACAATGGTCAGAAATTAACGGAGTCAAAACCTCATTCAGTTAACGTACTGTTAGAAAACCCAGTCTAACGTTCGTGCATTGCATAGTGGTTTTCAATAAAAACGAATATTGGTACTGTTAGTGAAGAGTATCTATTCGGTTCGACAAAGTAAAAGAAAGAAAATCGAATAAAAAACTATGTATTCGGTGCACTATCAATACAACAACGTTTTCAACTAATTTTATGTGCGCAATTATAAATATAAATATTGGTACCGCTAACAAAGTTGTTTAAAGTGTATCCATTTGGTTCAACTGAGGCAAAACAAAAATTTTAATTCGTTTTTCATCACTTCCTAAATTTTCTGTACAAACTCTTGTGAATTGCAACATCGATGTAAGAGGGGACGGGGCACCCTTCGGCCTTCGGCTAAGGCATGAAGCTTGTGAAGCCATGGGGCTACACCGCCCCCTCCTATGGAGCTTCTTGTTGAGGCTTTAAAAATCGGTTTCCCCTGGATCATTCGGCTTGGGCATGATGGGATTTTGTAATTATTTTTTTCGGTTGGGACCATTTAATGGGCTGTGTGTGATTAGTGGGTATGGTAAAATGGTGAGACATATCTAGTGATGAGACTACTTTAGACTACTTGAGGGTACAAATGACATTACACTGTGTGATTGGTGGACATGAGATTACACAAGGCTTGTGGGCTCCCCTCCTTGTGTGCTCCCCTCCCTAAAACTGCTAAACCCATTTTATAAAAACACTAAATACCCATTTGAAAAAAAAAACATCAATAAATTGACGATTAAATAAAAAAGCAACACCACCAATGTGGATGGTGGTGAACTTCCACCTAGGAAAAAACAAAGTCATATTACATTTGAAATTGTACAGTCACATAAAAGAAAATGATACACAGCACAGAAACTCTCTTTCCCTCTCTCTGCTTTACCCAAACCCACCGCATGACAAACACCGCCGATAAATTCCTTAAACTCACCACCGACATCAGCGGAAGACGTCTCATGTGGCCGCCGGAGATGGTCGTCATCGTTCATTAACAAACCCCACCATATAAGTCTCGATGGAAGAAGCATGACATAAAGATCCGGCCTGAAACAACACATGCAATCTTATTGCAGAGGTTTCTCATCCTCGGAATATGTTGGTTTTATTGAACCGAAACCGTAGAAGAAATCGAAAATCACTTGGATTATACTACGAGTCGTGTAATCACTATCAGAACAAACTATTTGATCGGTACAATCAAATGTTTGAACGGATTAAACGTAGTATATACACAAGAATCGGATTTAATTTCTTTGAGTATTATAGCACCGATGATCAAAATATGAATAGGTTTTTGTGTGTTCAAAAACTCCAAAATTCTAGAGATCTCTCTAGACCATTTTTGGTTGGTTTTCTTGTGTTTCAGTTATCTCATAAAACTAACAATATATTTGTGGTTTTAAGAAGCAATTGGATTGGGCTCTAGTAATTATGTTTGGGCCAATCTATTTGGCCTACATGCATACCCAAGACCTTACAAGGCCCCATCTTTAATTCAATTTAGTTAATAACCCACTAATAAACTAAACTCTAGTTAGCTCATTAATTCATTCGGCCCAAATCCAATAAAATAATACTTTAACTTACTTAAACCAATAACACACACAATCCCGTTAGTGATAACCGAGCCCGCACTCCTGCATCTCCTAACTTGGTTAATGACTAACGAGATCAACCCATTCAACAGGTTAATCCAATATCACCATTAATGTTGATAACACTAAAATTACCAACAGAATACCAGGCTAGTAGTCCGAATGGCTAGATAACAACGTCATTCCCAACGCCGCCACCGTCTCAGACTGGAATCGGTAGAAGATACCGTCATTTTTTCTCTCTTTGTGAAGGTAACAGTGATGATGGTAATAGTGTTTGAAGGGGGTGATGGAAACTGGCGTGGTGGTGAAACAGGAACTGGTTTCCCTGATGCTGAAAACCCCTTGTCAAACCCCAAATCCATGTGGTTGACGGAGGAGCCATGTGGTTGACCGAGGAAGAATATAAAGTAGCGACGGTGGTGATGATGTTGTTGACGCCTTTACTCGATTAAACGGAAAGGGGAAAGTTGTGTCATCCCTGGCCTCTATCTCTCTCTGGAATGAGAAGGAAGGCAAATGGGGAAAACAGTAAAATGTTCGGAATACCCTTTCTGGAGAAAACGAAATTACGACATCATCCTTTTACTGTTCAAATGACCGCAACGTTTAATATATATAGAATGTGTTTGTATTTTAGGCTTTCGTTGTCTAATCTATCTCAAGCATGCCTAATTTGTTTAACAATGTAATTAGATTCAGCTGTGTTATACCCCCTAAGAGTTCAAGGAGTTTGATATAACATAGACTAAACGAATCACAATATAAGACATCAAAGTATGATAAGGGAAATAGAGTGGACATCTATATTAGTTTCATTTATAAGATTGTGAGATGATACGTTTTATGGAATATATTCATTGAGGGGCCACAAATGCAACAGGCTAAAAGGTTAGGTATTAATCTACTAGTTGGTGGGTATTTGTGGTCAAATAAGTCCATAGGTGGTTATAAAAACTTTTCGACCAGAAATATATATAGGTTGATGGTGCTTTTAAATAAAGTTCCTTTCTTTTTTGAAAAAATACTCCAAACTTGTTTTATAAACTTGAACTTCGATACATGCTAGAAGTAGAAACCAAAGTAATGGAAATTTAGAAGTTTGTATAAGAATGAGAAGGCACAATAGGTTGGGAAACATATGCGATGATATGTTCGATTGTTGATTTGTTTCGTCATACAAAATATCGGGCCCACAAAATAACCTGGATTGTGACATGAGGACAACATAAGAATGTGTAGTAGGACTCTAGGAAGACTAAAACATGTCAAAATTTGAATTTGTTACTATCTTTAAATTCAGTTACTTAACCTTTTTTTTTTTTTTAACAGGGAATGAATACTATATAAGCCTAGTTAACTGGGTAAACATATTGGCGAAAGATGACCCACGCTTTGCGAACGCAGACAACGCTGATGACCCATTGTAAGAAGACATCTAGCCCACATGAGCAAATTACATAAACTAAGACTCAAACATATAACATCCACATTAAAAAGTCATGAAGCTACCTCCTCTTAAACCAATTGATCTCGTTGCTATTCATTTCTTTCAAATGAAATATGTTCGATTAGATGCGACATTTACTTAGGTTTTTATTTCCTATTAACGAAAAAAATATATAAAAAAGCAAGTTTGAAGATTAAAAAGTGGCCACTTATTCAATCAAAACCAACATGGAATCCACTAAAACATGCTATTATAAGAATCTGCCATGAAACTTTATATGATCATGCAATGTATTTAAAGAACGTAAAAGTGTAAAATAAACTTTATAAATAAAATAACCTGTATTTGTTAATTATTATATAGTTCTCATATGCTTCTATATCTGATATTTTATATTGTGCTTGATTACAATAACTGAACTAAGAGACTCACATCTTATCCATTAAATGTATGTAAGTGTGTCTACCAAATTATATAGGGTGAGTGTAAGTGGTTGTAAGTGGAGGAGAGATAAAATATTTGGTGGAAGCACTGTTCCACCCTAAATATGAAAAACTATTGTTCACCCCTATATATATTTTAATATTTTTGTAAGTAGTTGTGAGTGAGGAGAAAAAAATGTAATGATAAAAGTATGATTATTTTAATTAGGAGAGAGAAAATTTAGGGGTGAAGTAGTGATTTTTGGTGTAATTTGATGAATGAGATTTGGTGGATGGATTGTGAATGCTCTTAGAGCACTCACATCCCATCTACCAAATGTATGTGAGTATGTCCACCAAATTATATGGGGTGAGTGTAAGTGGTTGTGAGTGGAGGGGAGAGAAAATATTTGGTGGAAGCACTGTTCCACCCTAAATATGAAAAGCTACTGTTCACCCTTATATATATTTTAATATTTTTGTAAGTAGTTGTGAGTGAGGAGAGAGAAAATATTTCCTCCCATAATTTTTAAACGTTTATATCTTTTATATACGAGATTTTTTAAAGAAAAAAATTACACCAAATTAACGAGCGTTTTATTATCTTTCCAACGAGTACCATAGTCCTAGATAAAAAACGGAGAAAAATCGACTATTTTTTGTGGGGTTTCGTTCATACAGGAAAAAAACACACAAAGTGTTCATGTTATTCATTAATCATGTTTTTTCTTTTAAACCAGGTTCTTATCTACGATGTTGAAAATCAGCCCAATCGTCATGTTATCATTGGAATTTTACTAGATATACTTCATCAAGAGAAGTTAGGAGAAAGAATCACGCAACACTGCAACACATGGTGTCACCTTATAGCAAGGTTATTTTTTTATTTATTTAATTACAAGAGTAATAATTATTACTATTAGTATTAGTATTATTAGAATGGTTATATTTTTCAACCCCGAGACGCTCCTGGAAAGAATTGATAGTTGCTGACGTGGCGTTCAATGGTGGTCTCAACCATCTCTTGATTATGCCACGTGACATAATGAGATGCAATGATTACAACTTCCAACTTAAGTGTTTGTTTAGTTGATTAGGTTAGGAATTATAAGAGCCGTTAGAATGTGAGAAATTAGAGAGATGTGATGAGTTTTTTAATAGTTGTAGCTTACATAAGTGATTCTTTAGATGATTACTGATTAGGTTTTAGATTAGGAAATATGAGTTATTACTGATTAGAATACTATGAACATGCAATGATTGAGAGATTTTGTGGTTAGTTAACTTGAGCCATTTGCAATAGGTTATCACGTAAAATTAGATTTTTCAACCTCGGTACCCTCCCGGAATAATCAGCTAGTTAATTATAACAGCAGTTATAACATGGACTCAGAGCTACTCATGCACATAAGTAATTCAAATGTTACACTGGGAAAACAATTCCAAAACTTTTGGATGTGTATTTCTATCACCATGTTGAAACACTCAAACACGTAATAGTGGCGGCAGGCGATGTTTGTTCTTTGTGTTGCCATTTTCAGATTAATGTCATTATCGTACGTGTTAACTACTTTAATAACTAAAATAATCATAGATGAATTCACAACCGATTAATCGTAACCGAAATTTGGTTATGGTCATGATTAATGAAATATCATAACCAAAACCGAAACTAATGAACTTATTATTATACTAGCTTATAGAGTGTATTACACAAAGTTGATAATAGGAAACTTTAATACGATAATGTATAACAAATTTACAAATTAAAAAAAAAATGTGTAGGATACAAACTATATTATCTATATCTATATTTATATCTATATCTATATCTATATTATAAAACATTTGAGAAGGACTTCTTAAAATTTAAGAGGTACAAGTTAATTTGCTTATGGTACAATATTCAATGCACACAATAACTACATTTTAGGGGTAAATTGGTCTTTAAAACACAATCTTTAATCTAAATGAATTCAAGAGTCAATAGATGTTTATGATAATTCATGACATTTATTTCTACAATATTACTTTGAACATATAAAATAGAAAACATATAAAAAACAATTTATAATGCTACATGTTTTGTTATAATCTTTTATATAGAATTAGATAGTTTATAAAACTTTGAATAATTTGACATCATGAGAGTTTACCCTACTAAACAACATTATAATATTATCTTGGTTTTTTTTATATACGTTTCAATGTAAGGTTTATTTCAAACAGATCTAGTTGTGTGTGATAATGTACAAGTCATCTAAGCATAGGCGAACAAGTCATTACTGTTTTTTTAGTTTCTTATTTCCTTTTTTTATGTGGATTTGTTACGGTTTCCACTTACTTGGTTTTTTCTATGATAATTTTTAACTTTTTTAATATGGCGAGTAAACTTGTCGTCATGTGTGTGCTTGATTCAATGTTTTTTTTGTTTTTGTTTTTTTCTTCGGTTTGATAGTCCCGCCGCAACGCGCAGGTTTCCCAATAGTATTTTAATATTAATGACGCTTTTGTATCTTCGAGTGATGTGCAGAACAGTTAGTTACTAGCTTCTTTGAATTCCAAAAAAAAAAAAAACATAAAATTTAAAGGTCAGAAATCTCTAAATAGTTATTTGTAGATAACATTTGTTGTTTTGTTTGTAGGTTTACCATCCTTATCAACTATCAATATCTTAAGTCCGCCTATACTCTTTACGACAATGTCAGGTACATTTGACCGTGTGTAAAAACCGATTGTCACATATACAAACCAACCGCCAATGATCTCCAGCTCAGCTGGTTTGAGGTAGGGTGGGTTTTCCCTTATGGGTTCTCATCATGGGGGAGGTCACAGGTTCGATCCATGCACATCACAGAAAAATTCCCCGTGACGGTTTGAGCTTAGGCAAGGAGGACACCGGTGCGTGAGTAGGGATTCAAACAACCGTATAAGGATTTCCATTGATCTAAACCTTTCAAAAAAAAACATATACAAACCAACCCTACAAAGCAACAATCCTTGACTTATAATTGACCTTTTGAAACAAAGCCTTAAGAGTAAAAGTTACTATCTAAATTTTAACCAACCTTCGCACAAGTCAGCAAAATACGAGAACCTGCACATTTTGGACAATATTTGAGTAAGCTTTGAAACTTATTGTTTTTCTTTTTAAAATGAACACTTATTTTATACAAATTTCATGCGTTATTTTGAACAATTTGTATTATGACCCAATGAGCCCAAATCACTAGTAATGATTCGATTCAGTTTGGATATAAATTTCAACTGTCCAGTAGGTTTTTTTTTTTTTTTTTTAATGTCTATTCAATTAAACAAAACATCCAATTACAAGTGACATGCAGGTAAACGAGCTACAAGCTGTGCCGCTATAAACAAACACACCAAACTGTAAACACCCATGTTGTTTATGTTTGCACCAACACCCTCTTTGTTTTATTGAAAAAAAATAGACCTTATGATCGAAAAAACAAACACGAGTTTTAACAACCTGTACGACCCTTTCTATTATTATCAACGAAGTAAATCAAATACAATAATCTAATCTTCTATTTGCGCTAACCTCATACTACTCCTATCCATACTCAAACATCTATATATATATATATATATATATATATATATATATATATATATAGGGGGTGGATATTTTGAAAACCCACTCGAGTTAAGAAAACTCTGAAAACCCGCCAAAAAACCATCTAAAAAAGGTTTTTTTTTTTTTTTTTTTTTTTTGAAAAAAATACACAAAGTAACATACATGTTTTTAAGCGTTTTGGGCCAAAAAAATAAAAAAAAAGCGCCGAAGAGATATTTTAAAAAAAAATAAATAAAGTTTGCGCTGTTACATATGTAACAGCTCTATTACATACTGTTACATATGTAACAGCTCTGTTACATGTGTAACAACGCAAACTTTTGTTTATTTTTTTTAAAAATATTCGTTCGGCGCTTATTTTATTTTTTTGGCCCAAAACGCTAAAAAACATGTATGTTACCTTGTGTATTTTTTTTCAAAAAAAAAATCTTTTTTAGATGGTTTTTTGACGGGTTTTCAGAGTTTTCTTAACTCGAGTGGGTTTTCAATTTATACTTTCCCTATATATATATATATATATATATATATATATATATATATATATATTGCAAAGCTAATAATCCTACATGTCATAAAAGTATGCAATCTCTTCTTTGAGAGATGCCACATAGGATGTGATGTGGCAATTCTAGACCAATTAAAAAAAGGAATAAATATGGTTTAACCTAATCTATTAAATACCCCATCTACTAAATGTAAATATTAAACTTTTATTATTTCCTCTCTCATGTTTCCTCCCATAACTTTTAAACGTTAATATCTTTTATATACGAGATTTTTTAAAGAAAAAATTACACCAAATTAACGAGCGTTTTATTATCTTTCCAATGAGTACCATAGTGCTATATAAAAAACGGAGAAAAAAAAACGACTATTTTTTGTAACCCGATAGGTATTGTGTCAGGTTTGGGATTAGTTTAAAAAAAATTGTGGGTTTGGGTCGGGCCTGGGATTAGGTGATACCCGACCCAATTACCCGAAACCACATACCCAAATACCCGAACTATATACCCGATCATATACCCATGAATTTTTTAACGCATCACATAACCGTTAGACTAATGCGTTCAATATTTCAATAAATAACTTTTTTTCCTTATTTAACATTCTTTTTAGAATGATCGATTACAAATTTCCGAATTCATTTGACATTATATAATATTTTGTAATGGCACTAGATTTATACCCCGGCGCAGAGATTCGTTTTTTTTATATTTGAATATGATAACTTATGCCAGAGATTTGTTTAAAATAAATAATAATAATAATAATAATATTCATTAATCATATATTGGCAAGTCATTAATTATGTTGTCATATTAGATATTTTATTATGTAATATTAGATATTTCAACCCGGGACGCTCCCGGGATAAAAACTAGTATATTAATATTCCAAAGCAAAGTGTGACATGTGACATCCTCCGTATTTTCATCCAAAAGTCTCTTTCCCTCATGTTCCCCCACTATTATATACGAGATATTTTTAAAAAAAATTAAACCAAATTAACGAACGTTTTATTATCTTCCCAACAAGTATTATAGTGCTATACCAAAAATGAAAAAAAAAAAAAACAATTTTTTTGTCAGTTTTTGTTCATACAGGAAAAAAACACACAATGTGTTAGGGGTGTTCATCGGTTCGGTTTACGGTTTATTTGGTTTATTCGATTCGGTTTATTCGGTTTTCAAAATTTTGTACCTTAAACCAAAAACCAAACCAAACCAAATTAGGAATATGAAAACCAAACCAAATTCAACCAAATTGAATTCGGTTCGGTTTCGGTTTAAAACCAAACAAACCAAATTGAAACGAAGTTTTTTTTCTCTAACTTATATACCTATATGTTCCAAAATCCGAAAAGAAAGTTTGCAATAAATATAAACCAAAAAATCAAACCATGCAAACAGAAACATTATAAAAATTAGAAATAGTAAAATGAACCCTTGTTTACTAGTTTATACTCAGATTATTACCTCTATAAATTGGTGGGCTTTATTTATTTTGGGTTGGGTTTAATATTTTGGGCTTATATATTATATATGAGTTATTAAATATTATTATTTTTATTTAATAATTAATTATTTTACCGGTTTATTCGGTTATCCAAATAAACCAAATAAACCAAATAAAAAAAAATGTAGAACCAAAAACCAAACCAAACACCGAATAAGCAATTCGGTTTCGGTTAAAACCAAACCAAACACCAAATTCGTTGTTCGGATTGGTTTTTTCGGTTACGGTTACGATTCGGTTTTCGGTTTTTATTTGGTTTGCGGTTTTTCTGAACACCCCTACAATGTGTTAAGGTAATTCATTAACCATGTCTAGGCAAATCATTAATCATGTTCAAACTAGGAATTGTATTTTCCTCAAGATCATAATAGGTCAAAACCATTCCTTTTAAAAAAAAAAGTCACACCTTATTCACATAATTAAAATTGTCGTTTTTTCATATTATAGTACGTTAATTTCTATGTTACATCATAACACATATTTTATCACATCATATTACATTTATCTATCACGAAAAGCTTCTAGAATATAATCTAGCTATTTAATAATCAAAATAAACTTACTAAATAAGTTTTAATCAATATTTATCACTAATTAAATATGAAAAACTTAATAAATAATTCACTATAAATTAATCCTTATCTCATAATATTTTAAGATTAAGATATCATATTTTTTGGCAAGTTATCAATTATATACTCCCCCCAACTTCCTTTTCCTATACTTTTCATCCATTATTTATACACCAAACCCCTCATTCCATCTTCTCCCTCTCCCTTCTCGTGTTCCCCAATCCATGCCGCACAATAACCACACCCGCAACAAAAACACCGACAACAACAATAACAACCTACGACAAACAAAACAATAACAAATGACAACTCAAGACTCCCAAACATCATCCTCGTCCTTCCACTGGAGATTCGATGAACTCGACGACAAGAACTTCCAAATCCATGGCCGTACACTTTTCTTCATCATTGTCCTCTTCTGTGCCGTAATATTATTAACCTTAATCTTCCTCTACGCTCGTTGGGTCCTACGGTTCTCTTCTTCCTCTTCTGCCACTGTTGCTGATACGACAACTTTAACGTCGTTTTCACGAAACCAAGGGCTGGACTCTTCGGTTATTGATAGTCTTCCGATCACTCTACATCACCGGGATACGACGTCGTTGGAGATGGGTAGTGAGTTGGAATGCTGTATATGTCTTGGAGTGTTTGAAGAAGGGGAGAAGGTGAAGGTTTTGCCTAACTGTTCTCATGGGTATCATTGTGAGTGTGTGGATAAATGGCTTATGACTCATTCTAGTTGCCCTATTTGCAGAGCTGCAATAGTCCTGGTTGACTCACCTGTTTGACTCGGTTATTATTATTATTATTATTATTAAATTTCTTTTTTGAGGGGATAAGAATGTATGCGAAGTAACATATGGGTTTTTAGTGGATATATAGTGTTTATATTATTGAAATAATTTTATTGGAACGAATTTAGTTGTTTTGCTCATAGAACAAATTGATCTTTTCCTTTTGTATTTTAGTATTTTTTTTAAAGTAAGCATTAGATGCCTAGCTAGAGGAATGATGTAAAGAATGGATTTATATTCTAAAATTATAAGACCATTCATGATTTTGGGACGTGTTAATTTTATAGGTAACATGATACGGAATCAAAGGTATGATAGACGCGAATTTAGGCACGACATGAATACAAGGGGATTGATACAAATAATGTGATAGAATCCATTTGGATCCTTAACCCAACTGATGCTCATACCCATTTAAAACCCAGTTAACGGTTCAGTCAACAGTCAACTAGCAAGAGTTTAGGAGTAATTATCTCTTTTATGCTTATTAATATTTCTTGTTTTAGTTTTGGAGACATGTCTATGTTATGTTTATCTAAATCAGGTTTAATACCTTTGTTCTTGGAGATTAACCCATTTCGAATAGGGTCTCTATCTTGTAATCTTTAGTTTTCAATAATCCAGTTTTCTTATTTGATTTTTGGGGTTCTATCATAATACTCGTTTAACCTGATTTTTATATCATACTAGCTTATACCCCGGGAGCGTCCCGGGTTGAGAAATCTAAGTAAAGTAAATAAAATTAGAAGTATCTAAACTATAAAAATGACATCTATGTATCAACTTACATTAGATACTTTTAAAAAAAATATATACCAAAAGATCCATTTCACCTTACAACATCAACACCTAAAACAGAATATTAAGATCCCAAGCACTTCAAGGGGACAAAGATTGTTTAGCACCAATACATTCAGTCAAAGGTCTTTAACTGCATACAATAAAATTTGAGCTATTTCAGAATATGATAGAAAAAGAAAACATAGCAATTACCTGTTGGAGAGCGTCCCGGGTTGAAATATGTAATATGACATAATAAAATATCTAATATGACAACATAATTAATGACTTGCCAATATATGATTAATGAATATTATTATTATTATTATTATTATTATTATTATTATTATTATTATTATTTTAAACAAATCTCTACCATAAGTTATCATATTCTAATATAAAAAAAAGGTTAATTGAGTCGGGTATCACCTAATCCCAGGCCCGACCCAAATCCACAATTTTTTTAAACTAATATATCCCGGGAGCGTCCCGGATTATAAATCTAATTTGAAATATCAATTTTACACCTGAAATAGATTGATGCGTTTTACAGTTACATGCAGGAAAGCTTCGGGTAGCAATACCTGTCAGGTTACAAAAAATAGTCGTTTTTTTTTCTCCGTTTTTTATATAGCACTATGGTACTCGTTGGAAAGATAATAAAACGCTCGTTAATTTGGTGTAATTTTTTTCTTTAAAAAATCTCGTATATAAAAGATATTAACGTTTAAAAGTTATGGGATGAAAGATTAGAAATAAAAATCTAATTTTGTTTTTAAATTTTAAATTATTATTTTTCTAAAATAAAGCCTTGCCACATTGGATGACACATGGCACACTCAATGAAGAGAATACTCTCTTTGAATGCCATGTCATTAAAATGGCTTTGGTTTATTATATGTATAGATTCTATAAATTTACAACGAAATTATGATGTATGTAAACTAGCTACACTATGAAAGATGATGTAAATTTCTGTTTAATGTTTGAGTTGCGACATACATATATATATATATATACAAGTTATAAAAATAAATGGGTCAAATCATGAATCTACTAGGTCAACCTAAACTCAATTCGTCTAGTTAAATATGTTTGTGAGTCAAGCCCTTGAATCTACTAGGTCAATCTAAATTCAATTCGTTTTGCTTAATGTGTTTGTGGGTCAACTTATTGTTTTAAACCAACTTGTTTAAATTAAACTCAAATATGCTATGTGTTAAGTTTGTATGGGATGCTATATGTAATTGGTGTAACATTCCGAAAGGTTTCATGTTTTCTTTTCGGGATATTATAGTCTTGGCAACTACTGTGGATGGGTCTAGTGTCCGGAAACAACTTGTCTATGGTGTGATCGTTTTGACGTGTTGGGCTATCTGGAAAGCTAGGAACCGGAAAAGATTCAATAATGAGGAGATAAATGTCCCGAAGATTGTGTCCGATGTGAAGTCTTTGGGTTATTTGTGGTATAGAAATAGATTCAAGGGAGGGGGGGGGGGAAGGTTGATTGGAAAAGCTGGATTTCATTTTGTATTGGTGTAATGTAACAGGCCGAGCGGGCGTCTCCGTCTTGGAGATTCCTGGTCGTGTGTTTTTTAATGAAGTTTGATTTCAAAAAAAAATATAAATTCAACCTTGTATTTGAACCTGAAGTAGCATTCATCGAAAAACAACTAAAAAGCATTTCCTTTTTTTTGTGCACGGTTTTTATGGGACATGAAGACCAATTATGTTCCATGTATTTTTTTTTTGGAAACAGACTTTCATTCACAAAAAAACGCCGAAACCGGACTTCAAAACAAAGACCGACGGCTCATACAACTATTACAACATACACAAAGGGAAACGACACCAATCCTTCCAAGCAAGCCCATTACATTTTAATCTACTTTTAGCCCATAAAAACGATATAGACTTAACATTCGCCACAATATTTCCCACAATAGGCCGCTTCCCGTTGAACGTAGAATCATTTCTCGCTTTCCACAACGACCACATGGTGACGATAACAATCCCGTGCACTATCTTTTTGCCCTTATTGCTACCATTCGTCGTCTTGTACACTTCCAAGGTTGATTGGAAAAGCTGGATTTCATTTTGTATTGGTGTAATGTAACAGGCCGAGCGGGCGTCTCCGTCTTGGAGATTCCTGGTCGTGTGTTTTTTAATGAAGTTTGATTTCAAAAAAAATATAAATTCAACCTTGTATTTGAACCTGAAGTAGCATTCATCGAAAAACAACTAAAAAGCATTTCCTTTTTTTTGTGCACGGTTTTTATGGGACATGAAGACCAATTATGTTCCATGTATTTTTTTTTTGGAAACAGACTTTCATTCACAAAAAAACGCCGAAACCGGACTTCAAAACAAAGACCGACGGCTCATACAACTATTACAACATACACAAAGGGAAACGACACCAATCCTTCCAAGCAAGCCCATTACATTTTAATCTACTTTTAGCCCATAAAAACGATATAGACTTAACATTCGCCACAATATTTCCCACAATAGGCCGCTTCCCGTTGAACGTAGAATCATTTCTCGCTTTCCACAACGACCACATGGTGACGATAACAATCCCGTGCACTATCTTTTTGCCCTTATTGCTACCATTCGTCGTCTTGTACACTTCTAGTAAATCCTTGATCTCGAAAGCGAAAATCGGAGCTAAGCGACACCATCTACCAATCCCATCCCAAACATTTGCGGCGATTAAACAATCGTATGATCTATATAATTGATGGAGGGAGATGACCTTACATACATTAATGGCCAAATCATTTAAATCCCAACTAGGCCCCACCCATTGTGGGTGTCCCCTTCTTAAGTTAGGCAAGTACTTTAAATAAAAGAAATTATAAAAATGTCCCTGAAATTTGAAGAACGAAACACAACTCTTTTGATTTTTGAGTATCAAAATATTATGTATAATAATAGAATGCTTATGCAAGACAAACTCTTTGCGATTGAATACCAAAATATTATGTACAATAATAGAATGCAACACAAACTCTTTGCAAAAATGATGTGATTGCATACCAACATTTTGTCAGTTTCGTTAATTGAGATAGGGACATAGATTTTTATTATAGAAAGATAAATACGTTTGTGAAGGAAATATCGCCCATCAAACTAAACAAAAATCTGAGAATGCATTTAAAGGCATGCGTATTTGGATTGTTTTTAAATTTTGATATGTTAATATCAAATAAGCAAAGCCTTATAATCAGCTTTAATAAAGCATGTTGGAAAGATAATGACTGGACATGTTCTTGTTCCTTGAAGTTATACGGATAATTAGCTAGTTTTTTGAGTTCGTGACTGGACAAGCGGTTCTGAGAGCAGAGTCAAAGAAGGTGGAAAAGTACGCTAAAGCTTGTGAGGATAATCAGCATGTCTTCGTACCTTTTGGCTTTTGACACATTTGGCTCCCTGACACAGGAGACGATTCGATTCTTAACAAGAGTCCAACGGGTAGCCCACAAAGGGGCGTGGATTTGTATTCGGTAGATTAGGGTTCTCTATTCGGCAATGGGTGGTGGCGCAACTTATTGCCCGTCTACCCGCTATCCTTATGTAATTTACCTTTATTTATCAATTTTTTTTTCTTTGAAAATAAACTTAACCGGTTTTTTTTTTCAAACAATTTCACTTTAATATATAAAAAAACAAATTACATCTGGATAATGGGTAACCGAGCAACAAGTTGCGCCGCTATCCCCTTTTGAATCGCAAATCCTATTCTACTAAATACAAAGCCTTGGTTCCTTGGGCTCTGCGAGTCACTGTGGACCACCTTCTGCACCCGCTCCAAATAGTGAACCGCCTCAGGGGCTAGGGATCCAAATGTGTGAAAGGCAAACGGATATTTTGAGACTTGTGATTCACATGTGGCTATCAGTTTTAGATCCAAAACTTGATAATCGACAATATATGAGATATTCGTTAGATCTTATAATCCTACTTTTTGGGATGACCATAAACATAGGCTTGAACTATACCAAGGCTCAACTTATATCCTTCAATTTGATCTCCGAGTTTGACTGAAGTGCTTGAGACTTTGAAGTAGCTGAGTACCAAAAGTATTGATCTAGACTGGTTGACACACGGTCAATGTAACATGCACGAGATTCCATCTGGTTGATTCGTAGTCGGGCGCTAATTGAGACCTTAATCCAATTTTAGCGCCCAGAAACGCCCCCAACACCAATACACCCAGGCGCTAAAATAAAAAAAAAGGCTCGGGGCTTTAATATTTTAATGCTTGACTGCACCATCCACCAACAAATAATATGTCGCCACCTCACCCAACCCCAACCTCAACGCTTACTTTTTGAATGGTAAACCCCCACCCCCCAACAGCTCTTTGAACGGTCATTTTTTTTTTTTTTCAATTTCAATATCTATAAACTATTAAGACTACCCGGAGTGGAAGGGGGAAGGGGCGTGATGCGTCATGTGACACTTATGGGACCCGTGTGTGAATGGTGAAAATTGTGGAGAGTGGAAGATGGGGAAGGAAATAATATTATATTTTGTTAAAGTTAAAAAAACTGACCAATTAAAAGGCTCCACCTCTTTCCATGCACCGCCCCCCGCATGTGAAGTCTTCCATGCCAAAGGGGCCACGCCAATCTTCATGCCATTGAGGGGTGGTGTAGAGGGCTTGGAGAGGGCTTCAAGCCCCTCCTTCCCGCCCCACTCCCACTAGCCTAATAAAAGAATTGACTTAAGATGATGTGACATTCAATGGAGGCCTCAACCTCCTCCTTAAATGTGCCACGGGGCATTATGAGGGATTTTTTAACTTTTGAGTTTTTTAATAAATCTAAATATATATAATATTTTAGGAAAAAATAAGAATTTAAAAACAAAATTAAATTTTCTTAGTGTTATATAAAAAACGGAGAAAAAAAACGACTATTTTTGTGAGGTTTTGTTTTCAAATATATTTTACTCTATTAATAAATCACTACTTAGGGTTTTTTATATTTGAATAAGAAACGATAAACATAACTTTATAGGCATAGATTCTTTTTTTTTTTTTTTTATATTTGAATATGATAATTTATGGTATAGATTTGTTCAAAATAAATAAATATTATTATTATTATTATTATTATTATTATTATTCATTAATCATGTATTGGCAAATCATTAATTATGTTGTCATATTAGATATTTTATTATGTCATATTAGATATTTCAGCTCCGGGACGCTCCCGGGATAAAAGCTAGTCAAATATACATACAACACACCATTCATCTTATAAACCACTGCAATTTTACAATAAAAACATCACTATATCTTTCGTTTCGCCTGGGCAACTCGAATGCGGTGCGTCTAAACACAATCCAACGGCCACCCACTTTTAATTACCTAGATTTAGACCCGAACACAATGAGATACACACAACTACTAAACATGCCGTGTCAATTCTTTCAAGGGTCAATGGGGTTTTCATCAAACATAAACTATGGCCAAGGTTCTCAAGACGAACCCGAGCTCGTGCCGGATACTCAACCCGAGCCGAAACCAGAACAAGCATGTGAACCCGAGGGTTCTCAACGCGGGGGGGGGGGGGGGGGGGGGGCTCGCACAAAAAAAAAGTTACTGGGCCCCGACAAAGAAAGAAGTATCAACCTTAGGATAAAGACGAGGAATTTTCACTAGCGCGGGCTTGGCTCGACATATCGGACGATTCCGAAGTTGGTTAGTATTATTATTGTTTTTCTAATCGTATTTTTTTAAATATATATATTCTTTTATATCCGATTTTTTTTTCTAATCATCTATTTTTTTTTAATTTATATTTGTTTTATTTGTAGCAAACTATCAGGATAAGCCTTTGTTTTGGACGAGAATTCGAGAGACATTTTTTAACGTCATGGGTTGAGGAGAATATCGGGACCCTGATTCGATATCGGGAAAGTGGACCGATATTAATGATAGATGTCATGCTTTTGCGGGAGTTTACCAACGTTGCAAAGACAATAGGACTAGTGGGGAAGGTGATGGTGATGTTTTAGCAACAGCGTTGGAGGAATTCAAAGCAACTCGCGAGACGTTCATATATTTGAGGTGTTGAGAGCTACTAAGAAAAAGTCCTAAGTGAGCACGAGTACCGCCCATGGGGTCCGGTATTAGGCGCAAAGCAAGGAGAGCAAAACGGAGCAAACCTCCTCGTCGCGAGATCCCGATACACCCACCTCCGATGCTCGCTATGTCAACTTAAATGAGCCTATTAATGTCGATGAGGAGGAGTTGGAGGAGGAGGAATTGGCTCGACCATCCGGTAGAAGAGTGCGAAAAGGTGGAAGGGTGGAGTCGTCTTCGGGAGGTGGTGACATGAAACAAGATTTTGAAGAAATGAATCGACGACTTCAAGATATTCGCGACCTTGGCCAAAGACGTTTGAAAACTATGCAACAAAAAGTGGTTGAGAATAAAAAGTTCGTGGTGATCCAACAATCAAGGCAAATGGAAAAATATATTGAGTTTTTGTCTAAACCGATCGACCACCTCCAAGAAGAAGCACTACGACTAGCACAACTACATAGGCAACAAATCTTCGAAAAATATAACCTCTAGAAATGTTTGTTTTTTAAGTATGTTTCGCTCTTTTTTAAGTTGCGTTTTTTTATTTGTATGGTTTTAATATTATTTGTGTGGTTTTAATATTATTTGTAAGTTTTTAATATTATTTGTGTTTTTTTAGTTTTACTTAATTAATTTAAAAATAAAATAATAATGAAGTAATCATTGGATGATGCCTTAAATTTAATGCGTCCCACTACACTCCATTTTCAATTAAGACCCCTTGCTGACTGGACAGCCACGTGTACAAATTAATAGACGGTGCCTTAAATTTAAAGCCTCCACTACACATGGTGGTCGGACAAACTTGTTGGACTTTTCAATAAGGTTCTCGTGAAATACATATTGAGTATTGACTTGTAGTATTTAGAAGTAACATAATGACCTTGTACCCATGACCTCTTGGTCTAGTGGTATGGTGTCTCCCCTTACAAAAGTAAGGTTGTAGGTTCAAATCCTTGCAAATGCAAGATGAGGTAAAATAAGGGTGTAAAAAAATTTACCGTTAAAAAAAACACAATGACCTCGTGATTGGTATTATGAATGACCCGAAAACTATGCTCACTGAAATTTTCTGAGTTGATGAATATATAATCAACAAGTTCAACTAGAGTATAAGGCGAGCTGTAACGAAGAATCTGTGGACCACGTTCTAGTGTCGTACCTCATGGCAAAGTCTATTTGGTGGTCGATTGGCATATGGATGAGATGTCCAAATTTGGTTGATGCAGACACTGTTTCGGAGGTTATTTCTAAGGCGAGCTGCATCACAGGATCTAAGAAGCAAAATAAGGCGTCCATGGCGATTGTTATGGCGACTATGTGGACGATTTGGCTGAAAAGAAATGCGAGGATCTTCAAAGGTATACCATTATCATTCGCAAAAACAGTGGAGGAGATTAAAGAAGTTACTTATCTATGGATGAACTATAGAACAAAAGAGGTGATTAATTTGATCGAAGATTGGTTAACGGATAGTATTTTTAGTATTAAGTAGTTTAGTTGAAATATGTAAATTTTGTTTGTCTTGCTTTTATAACCACGGGCTAGAAACCATTGTACTCGTTTTGTTTTGTGAAATGGAAATCTTCCTCTCTGTTCAAAAAAAAAAAAAAAAAAAAAAATAGAGTATAAAATTGTATAATAAGAGCATATAATAATTGTTCTTTATGAAATGCATACAAATTTTGGATCAACAAATCTATATAAAAGTTGGATCAACAATTGTTCAGTTTCCATGTGATGTGGATGCTCTAAGGGTGGATGGAGTGGTCATCACCCTATCACAGTATCACACCTAATCATTTTGTGTCACCTCATTCCATCATATTTCATCATTAAACCCATGTGGCGGTGTTCGCATTCTATCACATTTCATCACTAAACTTTTTTTTAAATAAACTAAAAACATTACATTTTAATTAATAAAAAATATTTAAATATTTACTGAAAACATTATTTAAATATTTAAAAAAATTAATTAAATATTTAATAAAAAAAAATTATTCAAACGGCTACTTTTCTAAGCCTATAAATAGAAGACAGAACACTCATAGTCAGTCACAATTTGATCTCACAATTCAAACTACACACACAAAGATATGGGTGGTGGTTATCATAACGATTCAGCCGGTCCTTCAAACCTCAGGCGATACTCTCACCGACGACGACGCTCACAACCACTGTCCTCTCCTCCTCCCCAACCTCAACCACTGTCATCTCCTCCTCCTACAGTGTACACTGCTCCTCACACTCCTCCTCCCCTACCTCAACCACTGTCATCTCGTCAAACCCACATTCCTCCTCTACCAAGTTACACTCCCCCAACTCCAGATGCTCTTCTCACAGATGAGGAATGCATCTGGGCTGTTGACTATATTATGGCTACCATGGGAATGGGTAAGCTATGGTTGGTGGAGACCCAACCCAAGCCCAAGCCCAACCCCACCCAAACCCTCCTGCTCCCGAGGCAAGTGATGAAGGTTATGAAGCAGATATTGCTAGGGAATATATGAGTATGGACGATGAACCATACTATATGCCAAGTCTTGACTATGGCTGCATCCGCTCGGATGCTAGGTCGAACGGTCGTGATAGCGATCGTTCTGTGTCCTCGCCGGAGTACACACTTGAGGATTGGGATAACTATTATCCGTAGAAGAAATTTAGGTTTAATTATCTAATGTTTTAATTTAGGATTATGTGATTTTTTAATTTAAGATTATGTAATGTTTTAATATAGGATTATGTAATGTTTAATTTAATAAGTAATTTAGGATTATGTAATGTTTTTATGTAATTTTTTTAGGTTTAATTATGTAATGTTTTTATTTATATATGGTATTTTTAGAAAATAACTTTTCAATTTCATAAATAATCATAGATATATAAACACCATGGAAATGCTTTTGTTTAGAAATTTAAAAAAAAAATCATATTTTAAACAAAAAATGAAACCAAATGACTGTGATGTGTGTCACGATTTGTTTGTATCGCTGCCGTGATTGATTTGGAGGGGCGGTGTTCGTGATGGTCATGACCATCACGGACCACTCCACCCACCCTAAGGCTATGTTGTATGGAATGGAGCCCTTAGGGGCCCATTGCATAATGTCAACGTCACGTATGCAGGAGGCTCCATTGCTTCCTAACAACACTCAGGCAATTAGTTCTCAGTCCGATTAGCCCAATAAGCTTCACACTCGAACCAACAACTTCTTTTTTATTTATTCAATAACCCCTTAAGTTTTAATGTTTTCAATACACAAAGACTCTCATAAAGAAGATTTATAACATGACATTTGGAAAGGCCACAGTATTTATAAGTTTGCTTTAATTTGGGCCACTACATTGGTTGAGACGTTTATCCAAATTTAGCTAAAGATGAATTCATCAGATTTTTGGCTTAATCAATAATCATGCTTGCTTAAACATAGCTATATGGTGCAATTGTGCACCATGCTATAATTTCATAGTTTGGATTAACTGGTAATGAATTTTTATTTTCCTATGGGTTTGATTTGATATTTACTTCAACGTTAACAAACAAATAATAAGTAAAATGTTCAACTATAGTAATAGTTTTTGGTAACAATGGATTACACGGGTTTAGCATATTTGAAAGTATATCAACTTTAAGGTGACCATCGGTCGATTCGACATTGTGTGGATGACTGGATTCGGATCTTTGTGGGTCTACTTGATTAGAAGTCCTGTCATATTGAAATGATTAAAATGAGAAACATGTATTGTAATCGAAACCTTTTATTCTACATTTCTACACCTAAATCTGTATTTTCTGTTTTTGATTGTATCGTCACCATTTCCTTTACACCCGAATCTTCCCTCAAAACTCACCAAACCCATTCAAGATTTTAATCTTCCCTTCAAACCCAGAATTGTTTTTCAGAAGTAGACGATTTCCAATAGTGGAGAGTATTTTTGGGTGTTGGATGAGGTTTTTTGTAAAAATGGGTAGGTCGCTACTTCAAATAGCAACCTTCAATGATTGGTTTTCAAGGTCGCTGATCGGTTTGGCGACCTTCACAAGGTCGCTGGCCGGTTTAGAGACCTTCAAATATTATTATTAATAATACTCTCTCTCTCTCTCTCTCTCTCTCTCTCTCTCTCTCTCTCTCTCTCTCTCTCTCTCTCTCTCTCTCTCTCTCTCTCTCTCTCTCTCTCGACAGAGTATCGAAACAGATTTAGAAAAAACACAGAGCATCACAAAATGTTGTGATTAATGAATCTAGAACAATTTATATTTTGTATTTGATAATCAATATGGTTATAGGATGTGGTTTAAAAACATTAAGAGAAACCAATTTTGTAAAAACTTTTAGTTTTTTAGTTTAATTTTTTTGTTAGAAAAACCGAGTATCACAAGAAGTTTGTAATTAATGATGCATGAACAATCCATGTTTTGTCTTTTGATAATCAATATGATTAAGGGATGGGATTTAAACCGTATGCGCGATGAATCGTGATTAAATGGTCTATTTTTGAATTCACCGAAGTTTTCTGAAACAGGAAGTTCCTGTCATGAACATATCCTGAATAGAATATTTAGATTGATCATCTCCAACTGGTAAGGTAAGGTAACAAACACCCGGCCTATTTGAAATATGATCAAAAGTACTTCTGGACAGGGCTGCAAACGAACTGAACTTTCAGCGAACAGTTCATGAACCGTTCGGCGGGAAGTTCGTTTGTGTTCGTTCGTTTAATAAATGAACGAACACAAACAAAAATTTTTGTTCGTTTAGTTAAACAAACGAACATGAACAGAGGCCGTGTTCGTTCGTTTATGTTCGTGAACGTTCGGTAACGTGTTCGTTTATGTTCGGTGGTTTAATAGGGTTTATAATTTTTATTTTCTTTTATTTACCCAAATAAATAATATATGTGAGGTAAATATGTTTGGATAATTTAGAGCCTGTTTGGTAGCCTCTTAATGAGGCTTTGAATAGGGGTGTACAAAAAGCTCGCGACTCGAGGCTCGCTCGAAACTCGCTCGAAAAAAGCTCGAAAAAAGCTCGGCTCGAAGAGGCTCGTTTTGTTTTCGAGCCGAGCTGCCTCGTTTTGTAATCGAGCCGAGCTCGAGCCAGGGGTGTTCAGTTCGTGGCTCGGCTCGATGGCTCGACTCGTGGCTCGGCTCGATGGCTCGACATATGGCTCGACTTAGGCTTGTGTAATTTAGAAAAATAAAAAAAATATACATGATTATGTGTAATTTTATTGTTTTTTATTTAATAAATATTTGTAAAAAAAAATAATAATAATAAAAAAAAATATATCGAGCTGGCTCGAGCCAGCTCGAGCTCGGCTCGAACATTTACGAGCCGAGCTCGAGCTCGACTTTTCAACTCGATCAGAAAAACGAGCCGAGCCGAGCTGGCTCGGTTTAGGTTCGAGTTCGAGCTCGAGCTGGCCTGGCTCGGCTCGACTCGGCTCGTGTACAGCCCTAGCTTTGAATCATTCAGCTCTGAATGGTTCAGCATTCAGACTGTTTGTTTCAATCTAAAAAAATGCTCTAAATGTAATGGTTAAGAGCTGTGTAGTTAAATCGGCCGATATCTCGGTGCTATATCGGTGATATATCGGTTCTCGGTGGTTAACAAGAATATCGGTTTGAATATCGGTCATAAATATCGGTAGCGAGAATATCGGTGAATATCGGTGATATTCACCGATATATCGGCGATATCTTGCTTAGAATATCGGTTTTTACCCCGATATATCGTTTTTTTGGTTTTTTTGTTGTCCCAATCAAATAAATAAGGCCCAAATGTCCAAACCCTCTAAAAATATTGATCCAGAATGTCGATTGTTAAAAGCTAGCCTAATTAAATACCCAATTAAATAATTAACTACTTCAAATTTACTATTAATATTATGTTAGATTTAGTGTTTTACATTACATACACACACATATTATAATATGAAATTACCGATATCCCACCGATATCTCACTGTGAAAACCGATATTCCAAATATCGGTCCTTGACCGATATCCGATATTTTTCCGCATTAACTACATAGGTTAAGAGCTGAATCATTCAGACTTGGTGCATAGCTGAATCATTTAGCACTTAATCATTCAGAGCCTCTTAACCATTCAGACATCTTAATAATTCAGTAAATAATCAACTAAACAGCCCCTTAGTTATATTTTAGGTGAATCTAGCTGATGTCTTAAGAATTATATCTTATTCCAAAGTTAATATATGTTCGTTTTAATATATGTTCGTTTGTGTTTGTTTGTGTTCATGAACATTTCTTTTTGTTCGTTTGTGTTCATGAACATTTGTCTGTGTTCATTAATGTTCGTTTGTGTTCGTGTGCGTTCATGAACAAAATTAACAAACGAACACGAACACAAGTGTTTTCTTAACGAACGAACAAAAACAAAAAATCTTGTTCGGCAAGTGTTCATGAACTGTTCGTGAACACATGATTTCCTTAACAAACGAACACGAACAAAGCTTTGTTCGTGTTCGTTCGGTTCGTTTGCAGCTCTACTTCTGGATGCTTTGCTTCTATAAATACTTCTATGATCAAAATTGAAGTTGCTAAGATTTACAAGTAACCCCAAAAAGCTTTTGCAAGAGTCGACAACCCACCCATGGTCAATCTGAACACAACACAATTGTAAACAGAAAGTTCCTGTCATGAACATATTCCAGCTTGAATGTCGGATCAGTTAAAGTCAACAGATGAAAATGAAGGTCGCTAAACTGATTTGGGACCTTGGGTGAAGATTGTGGTTTGGATAAGCGACCTTGTGAAGATCGTGCATTCAATCAGCGACCTTGTGAAGATTAGAATTGAAGGTCGCTGAATGGATAAGCGAACTACCCATTTTCACAAAAATTCCTATGGAACACCCAAAAACACTCTTCCATCCTTGAAATCACCTATTTTTGCAAAAAAAATCTCAAACACAAGTCATAATATTCACAAAACTTTCAATTTCATTTCATCCACTATAAGCTATCTTCTGGTCGATTTGTGTTCAAACAAAAACCCGAAACAAAAACCTTCAATAACCCATCGAAAACTTTTCAAAAATCAAAAATGATTTTGGGGTTGGTTTAATCGGCCCATTGAGGTGAGATTTGGTGAAATTTTTAGGGTTCAAATCGATCAATACAAGATTTTGAGTTTTTGAATTTTTCATGAGTGTGTCTATTCATAAGTGTGGTTGCGTAGGTTCATATGTGTTGTACAGGCACACGTACGAGACTTATGAACAAAAAGACACCACGATGGCTTGAGGCAACAGAGTAGGTCGTCGGAAGGGAATGGTGTGCTTGTCGATGGATGAGAACAGAGAGGAAGCAGGGGGTGGGGTGTCGCTCTCGATTGATGAGCGAAGATAAAAAGGCAACAATATGGTGACGATAAGGATTTAGAACAGAAAAGAGGCAAACAATGAGGCAGTGTACCTAATCCGCTACCGGTTTTAGAGAGAGGATGGAGTGAGGGGGGCTAGGGTTTGGTGTAAATAAAGAGGAGAAGAATGACACCATGAATAACCTAAGTGGGATGGTGGAGAAAACGTGCTTGAAAAGCAGTCCATGTGGAGGAAATGTGATCGCCAACTGTCCAAAACATCGAACCCAAAAAAAAAAATCAAACCAAAATAAAAAAATCGAACCCAAGACTCAAACCTGGGCCCTCAGCAAACCAACACAACAACCAAATCACCTGGGCTACAGCTAGCTTTGCGAATCAAACATAATGAAAAACTTAAATACAAATAATTTGGCAAACACTATTCATCAATTTGTAAAACCAATATATGGATAAGGATAATACCATAACTCTTATCTTCTTCATAAAAGCCAGCCCATGCCTTAACTCTTTCTCTTCTTTGTTATTACTAGGGATCACTTAACTCTTTCTCTTCTTCGTTATTAGTAGGGATCACTTACTTTTCAAAGATACATGCTAAACAGGCCAAGTTAAGCTGGTGAATTTATATTTTAAACAATTTCGAACTTTTGACACGGTTTCGTTTTGTTTCATAAATGTGGGCGGGGGTCAATTTACATGGGAGCGGATTCTTTATATCATGGGTTGGTTAATTCGTTCTAAGTATTTTTTGAAAGGTTAGTATTATTAACAACCGCCACCTCTTTCTAAGTATGTTTGTTATTTCCATATATTCGATAGACTCTGAATTCAAAGTTTTGAATATCTTTATCCCTTAATTAATCGAAGTTCTATTCATTCAATTAGTATTCACGAGTTACGCCCCTCATTTTATTCAAAATTTCAGCTTCTAGCTTAGTTTACTCTCCCATATTTCTTAATCGTCTTGAAATATTAAAGTATTTATTTAACAAAAGATGAACCAGAAAATACAAATGTGTACCGTCAAAGTAGCATTAATCGCAAAGAAAAACAAATGTAAAAACAAGTTAAAACACTTTCTTACCATGAGAAGGATAAAATTTACGAGAACTCATCAATACCCTACTAATCACTGAGATCATGTAAAGTATAATCTGCGTTGTGTAGATGACATTCAAAGGGGCTAAAGACAAACAAATTTAAACCTGAGTCATCTACTATAGAAACTGAACGCTTATCAATACATCACCCCTTTTAAACTTAAGCTTAAACATAAGAACTTTCAAAATACAATTTTATAACTTTATATGTGAATATGATATCTTATGTTTAAAAAGTTTTACATTCCTAACGCTTATACTTTTATATGATTTTAGCAAATTATTTGTATTACTTATAAAGTAGTGATAGATGGAAGCCCATAACATGAGCCATGAATAATGAAAGGCTTTAACTACTCTTATTCATAATGGAACATGTCAATGTCGGCTAAGGGGGTGTTTGGGATTGATTATTCAAAATAGATTATGCGTTTTGGAAAAGCAGGGGTGGAGCTGCTTATAGATTATTGCGTTTTGGTAGCCTAAAAAACTGATTATCTGCGTTTTGAAAACGCAATCCAAACACTAAAAACTAATTATCTGCGTTTTTAAAACGCAATAATCTAAAAATCAGATTCAAAACGCAATCCCAAACACCCTCTAAGTGTTGCAAGGGAAAAAAGTCCTTGTAATAAACCTTAAAAGCTTAGGAAATACAAGGCTCTCAGAATTGAGGCTAATACACTTAATTTACGTCTATAATTGAAACACAGCATGTTAGTGGGTAATGATAAGTGAGTACTAAAGTTTTCAATAATAGCAAGACAAAACATTGTCTAGTAGACTCCAAACCAAAGGACGACAATGGACAAGTGACAATACCCATCATTGTGGAAACTCACCTCTACCAAACTGCCATATTTCAACATGTTCAGCTATTAAAGGTGAGTCATTAAAGGTTAGTTATAGGGCACACTCACCTTGTCCAGATAAAACAGCTCTTTATATTTTATAAATCATGGGTTTGATGTAATTAGCTAAAAGATAAAACATGGCAATAACATCAATAAACCGTTCCCTAATGCCACTTAGGTTGTGGTCTAGTGATAGAGGTAAAAAGTAAAAACCCTCATTGAAGGAGACTAGAGTTTGAATCCACCAAAGGTATAATAGAGGTAGAAGTTTAGCTGTTAATAATAATAATAATAATAATAATAATAATAATAATAATAATAATAATAATAATAATAATAATAATAATAATAATAATAATAATAATAATAATAATAATAATAATAATAATAATAATAATAATAAACGTTTCTACTTTGTTCAATGGTTAACTACTTTGTTCAATTGTATTAGTAAGTCTAAATAAATGCCAGATCAGTGGAGGAGTGTCCTAGTGCCTTTGTATAAGAACAAAGACGATGCACAGTGTTGTGGGAACTACAGAGGTATAATTAAGTTGTTAAGTCATACAATGAAATTATGGGAAAGAATTATTGAGGCTAGAATTAGAAGAGAAACTCATGTTTTAGTAAATCAATTTGGTTTCATGCCAGGGCAGTCAACTACGGAAGCAATTTACATTCTAAGGAGGTTGATGGAAAAGTATAGGGTGAAAAAGTGGGACCTTCATATGGCCTTTATAGATCTTGAAAAGGCATATGATAGTGTGCCACGTAAACTGATTTGGGATAGCCTGCAGAGTAGAGGGGTCCCTGAGAGGTATATAGACTTAATTAAGGATATGTACGATAGGACTAAAACTAGTGTTCGGTCAATTGTAGGAGATACTGATGCCTTCCCTGTGGGGGTGGGACTCCACCAAGGATATGCATTGAGTCCGTTCCTTTTTGCAGTTGTTTTGGATGAGGTATCTAAGTCGATTCAGGAGACAGTGCCGTGGTGCATGCTTTTTGCAGATGATATTGTGTTAGTGGCAGAGTCCAAACATAGTCTACATGAGAAGCTAGAGGGTTGGCGTGCAACTTTAGAGGGAAAAGGTTTAAGGATTAGACGTTTTAAGACTGAGTACATGTATTGTGGTTTCAGTGGTACCACTCACGAAGAAAATGCTCGAGTTACGATTGAAGGTCAAGTTGTCCCTCAGGCGACTAAGTTCAAGTACTTAGGATCTTTTGTTCAGAGGGATGTGGAGCTAGATAGTGATGTCACACATCGCATTCAAGCTGGTTGGTGTAGGTGGAGGGCCGCCAGTGGGGTTTTATGTGACAAAAGGTTCCCAACTAAATTAAAGGGAAAATTCTATAGGGTTGCAGTATGACCCGCTATGTTATATGGGACAGATTGTTGGGCCATAAATAAGACACAAGCTCGCAAGATGGACGTAGCGGAAATGAGGATGCTAAGGTGGATGTGCGGGCACACTAGGGTAGACCGAATAAGAAATGAGGTTATTAGGAAAAGGTTAGGGGTAGTTAGTATATCAGACAAGATAACGGAGGGAAGATTAAGATGGTATAGGCATGTGAGGGAAAGAGGTTTAGAGGAAGACCCAAATTGACTTGGGATGAACGGATTAAGCATGATTTGGTAGAGATGCACCTCTCTGAGGACATGGTTCGAGGATAAGGGTTCGTGGAGACACAAGATTAAGGTTAAGGATTATTAGGGAGGGTTAGGTTGTCTCGTAGAGTGGTTCTAGGAGCGTAGATTTTTTCTTTTGGTGGAAGGTCAATAAGGGTGACTTGTATTTGGGTGCTTATGAGTTATGTTGTTTTTATGGCATATATACCTTTATTTTATTAGGTGACACTTTCAATGTTTCTCTAAATTCAATAGTTCTTTATTAGTTTAGTAGTGTTGTTTACTTGTCGAGTGTGTGTTGTCGAGCCGAGGGTCTCTCTGGAAGCAGCCTCTCTACCTGCAAGGATAGAGGTAAGGTTTGCCTACATCTCACCATCCCCAGACCCTACTCTTAGCTTTGCTAATTGTGGGATTTACTGGGTACGGTTGTTGTTGTTGTTGTTGTTTGAATATAATGCTAAAGCAGCATAAAATCAACACATCAACAAGTAGGGATGAACATTTTTTCTCGAATACCCATACCGGTACCCGTACCGATTTCGAGTAATCGGTATAAGTATAAGTACCCACTTTTTATGATTTTTATTTTTTTCGTTATACTCAAATTAAAGAAAGTAAAAATCTTGATTTCTGATATATATGTTTTTAAAAAAATAAAAATATATATAAGTTATTTAAGTAAAGTTGATTAAGCTAGTATTTAATGAAAAATAAAACAATGTAAAAACACTTTTTTACCCCTCTCAAGTCTCAATTATTAGAAACATTTATCCCGAAGGGTTATAGTGTGATGGTAAGTTACGTTTTCTCTATCCAAGAAGTAAGGTGTATTTTTTTCTATCCAATTTATATTAGCTTGGGTTAAGTTATCCTAAAAAAAGTAAAATAAATAAGAAGAGTGAGATGAATACAAAAGACAAATTGAATCATAAAATAACAAAATATGACATGTTGCTGAGGGAAAAAAAAGACACAATGTTCGCAAAAAAAAAAAGACATAATGACGAAAAGAAATACAATCATCCAACAAAAATTCTAAAATCTATAAGCTAAAATCCAAAAGTGAAAACCTAATTAT
Source organism: Ambrosia trifida (assembly GCA_028751855.1). Classification (NCBI taxonomy): domain Eukaryota; kingdom Viridiplantae; phylum Streptophyta; class Magnoliopsida; order Asterales; family Asteraceae; genus Ambrosia; species Ambrosia trifida. Next base: position 91,600,488 of record CM054123.1, on the reverse strand, counting down.
CTTAGACCGTAGAGTTCGATGCGACCTTTTCAATATCGCTAGAATGGGTTCAATAGAAGATCGTTTGATACCCTTCTTACGACTTCATATTTTTAAAAGACTATGTACTTAAAGATTTACCATATATGTTCAGGCTTATAAGCAGTTTCTAATTTTGCATGCCCAACCTTGTGTGAGCCTAAACCTGTTCAGGGAATTGAAAAAACTATCTTAAACCCATTGAAAAAAAAAAAAAAAAAACCCGGTTTATTGGTCAAACTGATTTACACTCCGACCCAGACCGATTTAACCCAACCTGAACCAGTTTGAACCCAAGATAATAAAACCCCTAACCGGTTTACAACCTGAACCAGTTTTGCCCCGAACCGAGTTATGTAAACCTCTACTTTGGGTCCCACCTGACTATTAAAATTTAAAACCCGGCCCAAAGCCACAGCCCACAGGGCCACAAACCCAGTTCTATCAGCCCACTGAAATTTGGGCTTATCTACCAAACGGGTAACCCGATCCACTATAACCCTGATCCATCAGTCCACCTATATTTATTAGGGTTCTCTAAAAATAAGTAAATAGCCCACACCACACCCATCCATCCTAATCTCCTCTTCGTCGGCTAGGGTTTCATAACGTAACCAGAAAAGACCAAAACCGATCGCCATGAGAGCCAAGGTAAGTTTTTTTCATCTGAATTGTTAACAGTTCAATAGGTTTTTACTCGATATGTATCTGAAATTTGTTGGTTTGTGATGTTTTAGTGGAAGAAGAAGAGAATGAGGAGGTTGAAGAGGAAGCGCCGAAAGATGAGGCAGAGATCTAAGTAATCTGTTTCTCTGGAATAATAATAATTTGGTGTTAGTAATCATCTGATCAGTTTGTTTTTTATTTCATGTTTTCTGTTTGAACTTATTGTAACGTGTAGGGTTTTGATGGATTTAATTTCGAGACTTTTATGATATGGGTTTAGTTGAATATCTGTTTGAATTTGTGCAACCAGTACAGGATCAGAACCTAGGCTTGATCATAACCGTTGATAAATGTTTGTTTTTAGCAAATCAACTTAAGCCTATGTTTATAGCAAATTGACCCTGAGCATATGTGGTAGCAAGCTAATTGACTTTAGAGTCTGTGTGTTTTGCTAATTGCCCTCGAGTCTGTGTTTTGATAATCGACTTGGAGCCTGCTTGTTTTTTGCTGATTGACATCGAGTCTGTTTAGCGAATCGACCCTTGAGCCTTTGTTTTTAGCGAATCGACCCTTGAGCCTTCGTTTTTAGCGAATCGATCCTTGAGCCTGTCTTTTTAGCGAATCGACCCTTGAGTCTTGGTTTAAGCGAATCGATCCTTGAGTCTGTCTTTTTAGTGAAACGACCCTTGAGCTTATGTTTTTAGCGAATTGGGTCTCGAGTCTTGTCTTTTTAACGAATCGACCCTTGAGCGTATGTTTTTATGCCTGTCTTTTTAGCGAATCGACACTTGAGCCTATGTTTTAAGCGAATTGACCCTTGAGCCTGTCTTTTTAGCGAATTGACCCTTGAGCCTGTCTTTTTAGCGAATCGACCTTTGAGCCTTGTCTTTTTAGTTAATTGACCTATGAGCCTGTCCTTGGAATTCATACTCCTAACAATGACAAGAGTTAATTACACGGATAATCTCATTAGTAAGGTTTTTCTATGTTATAAGATGTTTTCCTGTTACAAATCGATAACATTTTAATTTTTCTTTTGAAATAACCAACTCATGCTTCCCTCTACGGCCACCTCTCTTGCCGCAACCCTCCAACAGACGACCACTCCATTCTCTTTTATCTCTCTTGATCAACTTTTCGGTACTTGTCGAACATGGAAACTTTACCACTGTGATTCAAGTTATCTAATTGCTTTATACAATGATGGTGAGAGGATATTGTAATCGATGTAGGCAAAGCGGGTACGTTTTAATTCGAATTTGCTTTTGCAATGTTGCCTCTCCCTTTGAAGTCCATTGTACTTTGGATGCTTAGTTGTTCTACTCCATAAAATCACCAAGGGTGAGGGGCTGCCAAGGACAGCATATTAACCGAAGCTAAAGTTTCAGAAACCCCAAGTTAAAGGAAAGATAAGAAACCCTATGCTCATCAGGGCTAAGTTATTGACCTTGTCGATGAGGATTTCCATCGTGTAAGGGTGTTGCAACGTTTGGATGTCAAAGATGGGTTATAGCGCGTATCAAGCGGGTTTGTAATCAGGGCGTTCGTTGTCCATAATGTGAACTTGCCTAGAGGCTACTGGAAAAAGAGGAAGAGTGGTGTAGTAGTCCATAATGTGGTTTGCAATCAGGGCGTTCGTTGTCCATAATGTAATCAGGGCGTTCGTTGTCCATATGCGCATTTTAAATATCAAGGAGTCTATGATGAAATGGAGATCGAAGATTTATTCTTTTTATACAAATTAGGAATCAAAATTGTGATATGATGTGTAAAGGGGCGAAGGTTGGTGAGGGCCCCCACTGTTTTTCGGCTCATGGTGGAAGTTTGCGATTTTCGTATGTAATTCTTATATGGATTGAGTCTGGCCCCCACCGATTTGATCTTCCGGCCCTTACGGATGCGAAAAAATTGAGTACGGGCCTTGCCGATATGATCATCAGGCTTCGCCACTGGATGTGTAACTATTTTAATACTATATTAAGCACTGAACTAACACAATTATGAGTAAATGTTTGCAAAGATGAAGAAAAAACATATGATATTGTTCATTTAAACTTGAAAAATACATTGATTTGCTAAGATCCAGATACAAGTTCCAAAGAAAACAAAAATACATATATTTTCCAATTTCCCCTACACTCTTGATGCTAATCTTTTCGTGCTAAACATTTCATTTACTCACACTTTTGGGCCCAAAACTTGCAAACCAGGCCCATTAGCAAGCCCAACCCCTTCTTTGGCCCTCAATTCGTTAATGTAGTTCCTAACTTCTTCCGCTATCATACGCTTCATAATCGTCACCAGATACGTGTTTTCCATCTCCACCGTCGATTTATTTTCCACGTCATCACTCCCTTCATTCTTTTCCGTTACTTCTTCAACCGCCTTCATTTCCCCGGGCGGTAAAAGGGTCAGCAAAGTCGCTGGCCCATTACAACTAACCGGTTCGGGCTCGGCCCGAGAACGTTTCCTTTCCAACCCCGGGTCAGACTGAGTCGACTCACTCGTTTCGTCCTTAAATGGACGTTTCAAAACACGCATGTTTGGCCCATTTGGCCCATTGGGCCCATTTGACCCGTTTGACCCATTTGACCCATTATTAGCGAGTCCACGTCTCCTAAGAGTGGAGTTCCAATGATTCTTAATCGCGTTATCTGTCCGTCCAGGAAGTAGTCTAGAGATAGTAGACCATTTGTTACCATGAATCGCATGAGCCCGAACAATCACATCATCCTCTTCATGACTAAAGGGGCGATGTTCGACGTCGGGGCTAAGCTGATTACACCATCTTAAACGACACGATTTCCCGGACCGGCCCGGGATTCGGGAGCTAATGAGGGACCAATTCCTCGGCCCATGTTGTTCCACCAATTTTATGAGGGTGGTATCCTCTTGTGGGCTCCATGAACCCTTGATCTTGGTACCAACGATGTAACCATTGTCTTGTGTTTGTGTTTCGGCCATTGATGTTTGGTTTGGTTTGGTTTGGTGTGGTGTTATTGAAACGGTTGAGAGGGTTTATATAAAGAAGGAAGAGGGAGGTTAGGTTTAACCGTTTTAGGAGGGAAGAGGGAGTTGTTGGCATGACCTTAAACTGCTCGTGCGTCTGTTTTTTGTGTTTTAAATTAATATATCCGAAACTAACATTAAATGTGTAACAACATCACTTGGTCAGTTACCACCTCTTCCTACAGTTATTTAATACACAACATAAATAAATAAATAAATAAATAAATAAATAAATAAATAAATAAATAAATAAATAAATAAATAATCGAAAGTTAAATCAATTTTTTATTTCTATAAACTTGGGGCTCGATCAAGTTGTTCTCTTGAGAAAAAATGCTACTCAAATAAAGCTTTTATTTTTTTATTTATTTGTTTTTTCTATAAATGATCCGAGTCTGGGTTAGAGTAGGGCATGACTCATTGGATTATTGGCTGTTGGCCTCTTAAAAATAAACTCTAAGTAGAAGTAGTAATAATAATAATATTTTTATATACAATATTTTAATCTACCTCTCGATCTCTGAAAAAAAAATATATGAAAAAAATAATACATGTATATATTAAAATATCAATGTGTAAATATAGTTAAAAAAAATAAATAAACAAACAAATATATAAAATATAAAATTTAACAAGCCACAAGCTGGAACCGGATTTTTAACAGACAAGTTCAAACTCAACTTTTCAACTTGAAAAATAAGCGAGTCAAGCCGAGATTACCCTTTTAAGTTCGAGCCCGAGCCCAACCGGCTCGGCTCAGCTAGTTTACAAATTCAACCCTGTTTTGAATACATTGAAAATTAAACCAACTTTCATTAGTTTTTTTTTTTTTTAATTTGTTCGTATTACTTGAGCAAAATTATTTGTTATTCAACAAGTTTTTATTATAAACATTTATATGAATGAAACATAATTGTTTTGATGTTTTAGTATTTGAAATGGTACTCTTTTGAATTTTTATTGTGGGAGCATGTGCATTGGAAAGGCAGTTGGTGATATAAACCAAAAATCAGAGATTCGGGAGGGCATCCAAATCCTACCTTATGTTAGTTGCAACTGATTATACAACTTGTAACGGCCTTTCCGAACTTGTTTTATTTTATACGTACCATATGAGTTGACCACTCTATTTTTACAGCTATTAGTTGGTTGGGTTGTACATATGATGCATGTATTTTGTTGACACCACATTAAAGTGAATGCAAGTACCGGTTACGTACAATAAAGGGTTCTATAAATATTAGGCTATGTGGACTTGTGGAAGCAAGTAGCTGGTGCAGGGAAGAAGGCCACAACGACTTGAATTTTCGCGATGGTAAAAAAACCATATTATGGCAGTATTGGTCTAGGTCGTTACGCCATCAACCATAACCTACTTATGACAGTGTATATAGGATTTAGAAAAATATTACGCTGAAAAAAAATCTAAAACAAGGACAAAAAGATACCTTTATTTAAGTTAAGGTGCTAAATATGTCATTACTGAAATTGATAGACCGTGTGATAAAATTATTAAAGATTCGTGGTATAAACGAAAACTATATACTAAAAAACATAAAAAAAATTAGTTGGATGACATTCTTGTAAATTTTGCAAAAGAAATAATTAAAAAAAGGAAAGTGTGCCTTAGCTACTATTGCTAAACACCCTTAAATGTTATATATGAATATTCGAATTCCAATTAAATCAGAAATCATAAGCTCATATTCAATTCTAACTACTAGTTTAGATATTAAGATAATTGAATTGAATTAGTATTGGTTAAGATCAAATACATAGTCTCTTAAAAATAAGAAGTCGTAGGAAAGGTATCAAAGAGACTCTGGTTAAACTCATTCTTGCAGTATTGGATCCGTCTCATCAAACATACGATCTTAGATTTAAAAATACAATTTTAAGCATACACTTAGGTTGTGATGGTAATTTTGTCAAATAAAAATAACATTTTTCAAAATTAAAAACCCTTTCAAAATACATAACCATGTTCTCAATCACGGCGGTGCGATACACAGGGCGATTCCAAGTGTTTTATTTTGTCATCCTAATCTTATGATCATTCTTATATTCTATTTATCATATCATATTGGCTACTTTTCATTAAGTTTTTGTTTTCAGGGCAGTAATTGGGTTAAGGTTGTCTTGTTTTATTTTATCTTAAAACTAGTTGTTAACTAATAGTAGGACCGTTACATTTAGTGTGTCACTGTAAAGAAATATATATGGTCACAAATGAGTTGATTTGATTTTTGAAGAAGCATATAAATTGTTACAGTTAGTTTAATAGAACAGAAACGAGCCTCAGGTCGTTTTCTCTTCGCCTCACGAAGCGTAAGTCCGAGACGGATTAGAAAAATAAATTTATTGCTTGTAGTGTAATTTACTAGTATTCTGCCCGGGAATTTAATACGTATTGAGTCCGGCCCCTGTAATTTAAGTGTCCCATACGCATCATACGTTTTGTTTTTTCTAAACCATGCTTGTAGTAATTAGCTTAATGTGAACTAGTCTAATTATTCTTGTGTACAGGGGTTTGTCTTAGGGAGTTCCATACCATTTGTTTAGTTCGATTGACAACTATGTGTTTTTCTTTTTGTGTACACAGGGCTCTGGAATTTCGTATTAATTAAAATGTCGGACAACATACCATTTAACATACAAATGGAAATCATCAAAAGGCTTCCTACCAAGTCGTTAATTCAGTTCCAAACTGTATCTAAAACATGGAAGTCTCTGATCCATGATGCTGATTTTATTGCTTGTTATAGCGGCCAACAACATCTACTTGTAAGGTATTATTATTCAAAAAGTGATTATGAGCTAAAATACGTTTCATTTGTGGATGATGATACCCCCCCCCCCCCCCCAAACAAAAAGTTTCCATGACTATTCCCAAATTGGTTAGGCAGCTTCGCTGTCCTAGAACATGTTGGGAATCATGGTATCAAATACACAGCGGAAGCAGTTTTATTTATTAATAAAATCGATTATATACAATATATAATATGAGCCGATTCTATATATATATATATATATATATATATATAATATAATATATGTTTAATTTTATTAATCCAATTAACAAAATATTCCCAATCAGGATCTTGGTTAAACGCGTATAAACAAATAAATTATAAACAACCATAGGTGGTTTAGCAATCAACCTTTGACGACTACACCGGAATTGTAACACGCGGGTTACAACGAATCCTCGCTAGTAGGAAGTTCACACCCGAGCACTGGCCAACCGATAACAACACTTTGCAAGGTGGAGGCGGCAATGGTGGTGGTTTGCGGCGGACAAAGGGGCGACGGCTCTGTGACATCCGTCACTTTTTCATTATATATATATATATATATATATTTTTATATAATAATAATAATAATAATAATAATGATAATAGATAATAATATCCCTCTTATCCAATTCTAGACTAAACCATCAAGCCCAAACATGAGCCACCTTTCATTTTGTTAAAAAAATCTGGAAGCCCACTGATCCAACACAAGATCTGAGCCCAATACTCCAGGCCCAAGCCCTCCTCTTCACCTGTTGAAAAATAACAAAAAAAAGAATGCTGCTGACGGGTTTCGAACCCCAGCCGTGCCAACCAAACACACGCACACACACCACTGAGCTACAAGCTCTTTGCTGAATAAATCCCAATCCATTTTGTATTTACACGCTTCCGAATCTGATCCTTCTCCCTTTCTTCATGTCTGTTACTGCTGCGTACGACTTGCACAACAAACCCACAAAACATTGCTTTGATTGAGACATTATTCCTGGAAACTTTAATAATTAACAAACATTTAGTTGACCAATTTATTCACGCGTTCAATCAGCTCCTAAGACCAAGGTTTCAGCTCGATTTCGAGCATGGTTCACGCGAAATCATTAAAACGTTGTCAAACCTTACCAAAACGTTCACCAAGCTTCACCCTATAAATTGGACCCTCCTGGACAATCCTTAGACGCCGAAACACAAACCCCACTATCAAATTTTGCTCAATCATTGTTCGTGCGATTCTTTGAGCTCGGTTTGACTTTTTGGTTGACCAAACGATTGGTGCTCGATTCTGCTTCAAAGGTTGATCATTTGGGAAGTAATCTCAATTCGTATCTCGTTGTCCAGTTAAATCTCAAACTACTACGTGAACTGTGAGTATTACTTATCCCCTTTTTCCGCTTTTACAACTTTTGGGGTGATTCATGCACAAGTATACAAAAGTTTCATATTCATTTACACATACATTTTTATTCATTTACAATTCATATACGTGTCTTGATTATCTTTGTGCTTATGCTTGAACATGAACGTAGCTTACATACAAAATCATACATACAGACATAACTTTGTGTTATGGTGCTCTTTACATACAGACATAACTTTATGTTATGGTGCTCTTTACATACAGACATAACTTTGTGTTATGGTGCTCTTTACATACAGACATAACTTATGTTATGGTGCTCATTACATACAGACATAACTTGGTGTTATGGTGCTCATTATCAAATTCATTGTACAACTTTACATGTGAACTTTGTCTTGTTTGGTTACTTGCGTGTTTACATAATGCCTTGGTGATGCTAGACACATGAATTGTACTACCTTTTCAAACTTATACTATATGTACAAAACTAAGTAGTACTCACCAACATCATATGTTGACAAAATTATTTTCGTGCATGTTTCAGGATAAGCTGCTTGACGCTTCACATAGGACTTTGGACTTAGACTAAATCAATCAATTATCTTTATTTTTGTTGTATTGTACTTCATTTCACATGTTGTAAAACAATACTCAATAATCATATATTTACATTTTAGTACCATGAGCTTTTGAACAATCGTCACTACGTGGCACCTCGATGATTCCGCCATCGGTTGGGGTGTTACAGATTGGTATCAGAGCCATGGTTATAGGGAACTAGGTTATTAGATAAAATGGCCTAGACTATAACCGAACTTCAACTTTCATGCATAATATTTCCTGAATTACCCTACCCCTCATTTCCCTCTACTTTCCTTCTTCTATCTTTCCCTTCTTCTCTCTCTCCATTCTTCTCATCTTACATCATGGTGCATAGAGATGGTGTCCTACAAGGAGTGGAAAGTCTACATCATTATGGAACAGGGACAGTACCTTTCATGAAGACACTCTTAGGCATAATGCCTACTCTTATTTTTGCTCCTTCGAAGTTGTTGAACTTCAATGAGTGTGATAAGGACACATGCAATCTGGAAGGGTGGATGCCTGTACACTGGGTTTTCTGGCATAGGCAAGCATAGCGCATAAATCCATTGACGGACATGTTATGCTTACCTGGGGATTCCTGGAGTGAGTGTCCACTTATAGGCTAAAGCATGTCTTCTTTGATCACCATTGGGTTCATTTCCTTTGAAAAGTCAACGTTCTTGTTGGGCTTTACAGCTAGATAAGGGCACTCCAAGCATCTTATGCAAGTTTTTCAATAATACCCTCTCGTTTCATATACAATATTCTGTATATCATGATTTTCATATATTGCTTACAAGTTCATACTTTCATAATCATTTGTACAGTTATACACTCACATTTTCTAATCTCATGATTATTCATTGACTACCTCATAGATGTCTGCCCGCCGCATGCCCCGTGATGTCCGTCGACGCCCTGATCATGCTTCTGGACAACGTTCTGATCGTCGCCTCGCATCTTTAGTCGCTAAGGAAATTGCTGCAGTAATCCCAAACCTTGTCAGTGAGTTAACCCAGAATAGTAACAGTGCCAACACAGGGAGTACGACTCAATTTCGGTGCACTTTCAAACACTTTAACTCCTGCAACCCTACAAAATTCACTGGTGAGGAGGGTGCTACTGGCCTCCTCCAATGGTTCGAAAGCATGGAGAGTACTTTTGTGAACAGTGAATGTCCTGATGAACTCCGCGTTCGCTATGCTACTAGTGTCCTTCAAAAGGGGGCGCTAACCTGGTGGAATGGCGAAAAGCGCAATCGAGGAGCTGATGTTGCTTTATCATTATCTTGGGCTGAGGTTAAGGAACTCATGATCGCCAAATTCTGCCCGAGGAACGAAATCAGAAAACTGGAGGATGAATTTCGTGAGCTCAAACAAGACAGTGGTGAGAATCTTGCTTATAATACCCGATATCATGAACTTAGCATACTGGTTCCACACATGGTCACCCCGGTTTCTCGAGCAATCGAGAAATACATCGAGGGATTACCTGACCTGATACAAGACGTAGTCACTGGGAGCAAGTCCACTACGGTAGAAGAAGCAATCCAACTTGCAGCCACTTTGACAGACAAACATGTAAGGAAAGGAAGCTTGGTAAGGAAGGGCACCAAGACGTCTGCTGAGAGAACCACCCATGTTGTTGAACAATCTAAGACTGTTTTAGCAAAGGCCGCCACTACTACTTCGAACTCTAAGAGACGAATGGGCGATAATCAGAATCATGCCGTTGTGGATCCTGTAACTCAGCCTCCTATCAAGAGAGCCTACACGGGAGTCCATCCTCAATGCAACACTTGCAAGTATCATCACCCTGCAAATCTTCCATGTCGTCAATGCACTAGATGTGGAAGGTTTGGACACTTTGTCACTACTTGTCGAGTAATGGTTGGGACACAGGGTAATCATCAAACAGCTGCCCAGGAACCACTAAAGATTTCTAACGGTCGGGCATGTTATCATTGTAGAGACCCTAACCACATGCGACCTCAATGTCCCAAATTGAACAATGTAAACCTGGTGGCACATGGACGAGCTTTCAATATCGATACCAACGAAACAACTGATCAGGATGACGTTAATCCCACTGGTTAAGCCATGGAGGAGATCTTCCCAAGACTCGAGAAATCCAATACTCGTGCTTTCATTTTTCTTGATCCTATTATCATTTTGTACCCAATTTTGTCGCACTCATTAGCATACAACATCTAGAAATTTCCTTGCATACTGTTGTGTACGAACACAGATTGGAAAATTCATCATATTCAGTTACGTTTATTTTATATCGTATAAGTTTCAGACTCTACTTTACATTTCATTGAAACATTTGGACTTGAATTCCAAACCTCGATACTTGGTCCAACAGAGCCTTTCTAAAAACATCATTGGTTATTACATGAAACTTGATTTTTCCCTTAATTTGACTATTCATTGAACATTTAATTATTCATGATACTCGTAAACTATTTCTATAGGCCACTAAGATAACACCTACACTTAATGGTTTTAGTACTTACAAACTTGCTTGCGTGTGTGTATTATCCACGCAACTCAGATAAACATTTCATTTAAAGGGCTCCTCGGACGAGTGGTAGCCCATACTTAAATACTATTATGCTTACAAGTCATTGCAAACCCATGCAATTGACCTCATTATTACATGGCCTCATTTCATTGATAACATCTCATTGTAACTCAACGTGTTTGTTGTGTCATCTTCTTGTGAAATTGATTTGCGTTAATGTGTAGTTAGAATAGGATCATAGAAGGACATAAAACCCTAATGTAAGGTAAATTGATGATTCCGGTCCGGAACGTAATCATGAATTTACAGGTGCGTTAGGGTAGTGTGAAATTCTATTAGAGTTTTTGGTAGGCGTCCAGTACGTTTTCAAGGTATCAAAGGTGTGGTGGGTTAGCTGCGGTACACCCTGTATACAAACACTAATGATGCATTGAAAGTGAGACTGGAAGTCGGACCAGGAACAAACTCTAGTTACTTGGTAGTTCATTTAGTCTTTCTGTAATCAATCAACTCGTACATTTATTCTAGGATACCTAAAACTTGAAACTTAATGATTTACTCGATTCTTATTGTCTTTATTATTCGAGACGAACCTAATCCTTAACTCGCACCTATCAAACCCCTTATCCTAATCATTCGAATTTTCCAAACCACAGTTATCTTAATTTTTACCCAAGCATCCATAACCCTATGTTTCCAATAACTTCGGGACGAAGTTTCTAAAAGTAGGGGATGCTGTGACATCCGTCACTTTTTCATTATATATATATATATATATATATATATATATTTATATAATAATAATAATAATGATAATAGATAATAATATCCTCTTATCCAATTCTAGACTAAACCATCAAGCCCAAACATGAGCCACCTTTCATTTTGTTAAAAAAATCTGGAAGCCCACTGATCCAACACAAGATCTGAGCCCAATACTCCAGGCCCAAGCCCTCCTCTTCACCTGTTGAAAAATAACAAAAAAAAGAATGCTGCTGACGGGTTTCGAACCCCAGCCGTGCCAACCAAACACACGCACACACACCACTGAGCTACAAGCTCTTTGCTGAATAAATCCCAATCCATTTTGTATTTACACGCTTCCGAATCTGATCCTTCTCCCTTTCTTCATGTCTGTTACTGCTGCGTACGACTTGCACAACAAACCCACAAAACATTGCTTTGATTGAGACATTATTCCTGGAAACTTTAATAATTAACAAACATTTAGTTGACCAATTTATTCACGCGTTCAATCAGCTCCTAAGACCAAGGTTTCAGCTCGATTTCGAGCATGGTTCACGCGAAATCATTAAAACGTTGTCAAACCTTACCAAAACGCTCACCAAGCTTCACCCTATAAATTGGACCCTCCTGGACAATCCTTAGACGCCGAAACACAAACCCCACTATCAAATTTTGCTCAATCATTGTTCGTGCGATTCTTTGAGCTCGGTTTGACTTTTTGGTTGACCAAACGATTGGTGCTCGATTCTGCTTCAAAGGTTGATCATTTGGGAAGTAATCTCAATTCGTATCTCGTTGTCCAGTTAAATCTCAAACTACTACGTGAACTGTGAGTATTACTTATCCCCTTTTTCCGCTTTTACAACTTTTGGGGTGATTCATGCACAAGTATACAAAAGTTTCATATTCATTTACACATACATTTTTATTCATTTACAATTCATATACGTGTCTTGATTATCTTTGTGCTTATGCTTGAACATGAACGTAGCTTACATACAAAATCATACATACAGACATAACTTTGTGTTATGGTGCTCTTTACATACAGACATAACTTTATGTTATGGTGCTCTTTACATACAGACATAACTTTGTGTTTGTCACACCACGACAAAGGCGGAAACACGTGGCGCGACGGTTCAAAAGCATAAAGTCAAGGTTATGGCTAAACACAAGTAATTTAAAGAAAATGGGTCATTTATTATGACGTCGAATCAGTTTCAAACATTACACAAAAGATAATTGTTTTTGAAATAAACTTAGAGGTTTCTCAAATATATCCCAAATGCCTTGGGAAATAAAGGTGAAACCCCACAAAAGCTCGACGTTTGCATTGGAGATTTCCCGACCCTGCCTGCTTGATCTTTCATCTTCTAATTACCTGAAAGATATGTTTAAAAAGTTTCGTCAATATAAATATATTGGTGAGTTCACAGGTTTTCAGTTTCTAAAACTTGAATACTTGGGAATACCATGTTATGACAATATATAGGAGTTGCAAATTCCTATAAATCTACTTGAGACTATAATCAAACCAAGACATATAATAATTGTGCCCCGCTCCAAGTCGTTACTCGGTTTCCCACGACTTAAGTTCAGAATATTTGCACCCCAGGCATAACCTAATGCATAATCGACGCTATCGATTAGGGGTGGGCCTTGTCAGGCACCAATAGTACTATTCGAATATTCCTCCGGTTTCAATTCCCTGAACAAATGATTATAGAGGCGAGGACTCAACCCCGAGTGGCGGTCACACCTCAAGTATTAAATCCGTCAAACACTATCCCTAACATATCTTTCCCCCGGAAAACGTAAAAATAGTTTAAAATGGGGCCGTGAAACTCACCTGTCACTGTGTCTGGCTCAATAAGGTGGATAGCAAAGGGTGGTCTTGCACCTACAACGTCCTAAACGTATAAGTCACTATTCCTATAGTGCATGTGCCTTGGCAAGTTGTACACCCAACTCCCGACCACAAGTGGTTCCAAATCCCGTTTAATTATGCGTGTATCCTAGGTGTTGTTGGCGTTACATTACCCTTTGTGTTACAAGTTATATATTACTCTTGTTAATATTTCCATAACTTGTATCTTATTATCATCGACTCGACTTCACTTAACATATAATTATTTTCCCATTTAAATAATTATACTCAAGATCGCATCGCTCGATATAATATATAGTTCAATCCTCGACCCGACTCACTTTGCCACACATTTGTTTTCCCATTTAAACAAATATGCTAAGATTTTGTCGTTCGATCGTATATTCTTAACGTCCGATTCAACTCACCACACCGTATATTTATTTTCCCATTCAAATAAATATACTAGGATTTCGTTGATACGACATACACATATATATATCCTTGTCTTCTCGTCGCGGCTTTCCTTCCCGCATATCTACCTTCCCATTAAGTAGATATACTAGAATTTTGCCGAGACGAGCGTACAAGTATATAAATGTGTAATTTTTCTTGTTAAGTATATACGTTTGTTTTAACGTCTTATTCGTTTGTGTCATGTGTTTCTCCCACGAATTAATCCTCCAACACTTAGGAAAGTGTTTATTTATTTTCACCCAAAGTATATATATATATTTTACCTCTTAAAATATATATTTTTCTTATCTTGCCGCAATGGCATTTCTCTCATATTTTGTCCGGTTATGGTTCGTTAACGCGCTTTAGTTCGATATCTTAACTTGATTAGTTAATTTTTCCAAGTTTTTTCCCAACATGTATTTTATAGAAATACTTAACCATATTTCTTCCAATTTCCACATGTTACTTGGATGGTCAAAATACTTATGTATTTTTAACCCAACTTGTCAACTTACTACAAAAATGTTTCCAACATTTTTATATTCCCATTTATATAAAAGTATTCATTTTTGTATAAGTTTCCCAAGTTTGTTTAATATTTTTATAAAATCTCTATTTTATAAAAATCCTTATGTTAAAACCCTTTGTATTTTTATAACATTCAAAAAAATACACTTTTGTACAAAATACCCAAGTATTTTTACTAGTATTTACAAAAATCATCCTTAGACTTTAATACTTACATTTTTGACACCAAACTTTCCATACTTGTATTTTTGGACTAATAGTTTCTAAAATATCCATTTTAGTCCCTTAACTTTCAAAGTTACAACTTTAGTCCCTTAACTTACAAAAGTTGCATTTTTCTATTCTAACTTTCAAAGTTGGCATTTTTCACTCAAAATAGTTAACTTTGAAGATTCAACTTTTTATTGGTAAGTTATTTTTGTATCAAAACACTTATGTTAGTCTTATATTCCATATGAAAGACTAATTATATGTGTGTTTTATGTATTTGTCCATTTTATCAAAATTTCATCCATCTAAGTGAGTTAACTTTAATTTTCCATCTTATTCATTTATGAACTTCTAACATGTTTTACCACATATTATTACTTAAATGATCATAATAAGATGAATTAAAGTTAGTTTTAACATATTCAAGTTCATCTCAAAATATTAACCAAAACATCATCCTACTTAGTCTTATATGTAAACTTCATATATTTTCAAGACTAATATATCATCATCATCAAATCCATGGTTTATTTCTATATCTTTAACCTTTCATTTTACACATGAAAACCTATTAAAGATTATGTTCAAAACCATTTTTTAAACCCTTCATGTACAACTTGCTACTAGGAACACATACATGAATAATAACAATCAAAAACAAGATTAAGAAGCTTACTACTAGCACAAGGCTAGGGAAGACAAAAACCTTGGATTTGAGAGGGGTTTAGTGTGTTCTTCCTAGTGGTTTAGCTCCAAGCTCTTGAAACACACAAAAGGGGTTTGGATGATGGATGATTTTAAGTATTTTGGAGAAGTAAAAACTTGAAAGAACAATGTGTATGTGTGCTTGTAAACCCACGGCTCTAAGAAGGAAAAAGAAGGAGAGTTTTGCTTTGATGCTTCAAGCCTTTAACATGTGTTATTATATATCCAACTCATGTAATGATGCTAGAGATTTGAGAGATCTTATGGAGATTATGTGGGTGTACTTGGAAGATTTTGAAAAGTATAATATGTGTGTGTATGAATGTGGCCGTATGTATGGATATAGATATAGGTGTTTTGCTTGCAATCTTGGTTAAATCTTCATGGATCATCATAATATCTATATACAAGACTTCACATACATGCATGCACACTTGTGAAATGATGTTTTAGAGTTTGTCTTGGCCTTGGGTGGCCTTTGGCCGAAAATTGGCTCAAGGGGGACAAGGTTGGTTTGCTTTTGTACTAGATGTCTACTTATGCTTTTCTTACACACTTTGTCTTATGTTAACATGCCTTACATAGGTTATTATTATTATCAACACAAGTTGTATGGACTATATTTTGGCCATAAGGCCGGCCCCTATGATGGGTATAAGTGGGGTTTACAACTTCAAATATTTACCCATTAATTGTTATGTTTAATCCCCCGTCGTTCGGGTGTCGTTCGGGTGTTTTTCGGGTTTTAATCACGCGTCATCCGGACATTAAATGTACCTTTAATAACACTTAAATATAGTCTATTTTAAGCGTTGATTGATTATTTAGGCCTTTACCGGGTGAAATTACGAGCTATACGCGTATCGGGTGCGATACGCGCACTTTATTCGTTACCGGGAGATTTGTACAAGACGTTTTCATTTATGGTTTTGGAGTTTCAAAACCCATTATATCTTATGAAAATACCCTTTATTTTATATCCTGGGTGTCCGGGATCCGTTTCGTTTATTTAATTATTACCGGGTAATTGCCAACATCCGTACCGGATAGCTTATTCGCACATGATCCAATCATGCTTTACCATTAAACGTATGCATTCCTATGCACTATTTGGAAATTGCTATTCCCTAAGGCCTTGCTAATTAAATCACACATAATTGCATTTAATTACGTTAATCATATATTAATTAATTGTACGGAATTACCTTATTTTTGCCGGTTGTTACATTCTCCCCCCGTTAAGAGAATTCCGTCCCGGAATTCACTTCGAGTTCTTCGGTACAGGTGTCTTCTCGAATAGGGCGGGGTATTTTTGCTTCATCCGGTCCAGCCTTTCCCACGTGAACTCCGGTCCACGCTTGGCATTCCAGCGCACTTTGACCAACCTGATCTTGCTGCGCCTTAATTTTTGGACCTTCCAATCAGTTACCTCGATTGGTTCTTCCACAAAATGTAACTTGTCGTCAATCTGGATCTCGTCAGCAGGAATAATGAGAGTTTCGTCGGATAGGCACTTTTTCAAGTTCGACACATGAAACGTGTCGTGTATTCCACTAAGCTCTTGAGGCAACTCGAGCTTGTATGCCACTGTGCCTACCCTGGACAAGACTTTGAATGGTCCAATATATCGCGGGTTCAGCTTCCCGCGCTTCCCAAAGCGCGCGACACCTTTCCAAGGTGACACCTTCAATAGGACCCTGTCTCCAACTTGAAACTCTAAAGGCTTTCGCCTCATATCAGCATAGCTTTTCTGGCGGTCCCGGGCCGCTTTGAGTCGTTCTTTTATCAAAAAGACCTTATCCGTGGTCTCTTGAACAATTTCGGGCCCGGTGAGTTGCTTTTCCCCAACTTCCGCCCAACACAATGGCGATCGGCACTTGCGTCCATATAGAGCTTCAAACGGCGCGGCTTGAATGCTCGTATGATAACTGTTGTTATAAGAAAATTCTACCAATGGCAAGTGCGTATCCCAATTACCTCCGAAATCAATCGCGCATGCCCGTAGCATATCTTCCAATGTCTGGATGGTTCGTTCACTTTGACCATCCGTTTGGGGATGATATGCGGTGCTCATGTCGAGGCGAGTACCGAGGGCTTCGTTCAAACTTTCCCAAAATCTGGAAGTGAAACGACTATCTCGATCAGAGATGATAGATACAGGTACACCGTGTTTAGATACTACTTCCTTAATGTACAAGCGGGTCAGTTTCTCCAATCTGTCCGTTTCGCGAATCGGGAGGAAGTGTGCAGATTTCGTCAATCGATCTACGATTACCCAGATCATGTCATGGCCGCTTGTCGTCTTAGGTAACTTGGTAATGAAATCCATGGTGATTCGTTCCCATTTCCATTCCGGTATTTCCGGTTGCTGGAGCAAACCGGAAGGTCTCTGGTGCTCAGCCTTGACCTTTGCGCAAGTCAAACATCGCGCAACATAGGCTGCTATATCCCTTTTGAAATTCGGCCACCAATAAAGTTCCTTCAAATCGTGGAACATCTTGTCTGCACCCGGGTGAACCGAATATCTAGAACTGTGAGCTTCGGCCAATACTAGCTCACGCAATCCACCATATACTGGAACCCAAATTCTATTCATGAAATACAGTGTCTGGTCCGCTTTTGGTTCCAGCGAATCAACCATCTTTCGTAACCTTTCACCCTTGACATTCTCGGGTTTGAGGGCGTTAACTTGAGCTTCACGAATTCGTTCAGTCATGTTCGTGTGGATAGTCAATCCCAAAGCTCGAACACGCAATGGTTTAACCCGTTCCTTACGACTCAAGGCGTCGGCTACGACGTTCGCCTTACCGGGATGGTACTTTATCTCACAATCGTAATCGTTTAATAATTCCACCCATCGCCGTTGTCGCATATTCAAATCTTTCTGATCAAAGATGTGCTGCAAACTTTTGTGATCAGTGAAAATCGTGCACTTGGTTCCGTACAAATAGTGCCTCCAGATCTTGAGAGCGAATACCACTGCACCTAATTCCAAATCGTGTGTAGTGTAGTTCTTCTCATGGATTTTCAGTTGCCTGGAAGCATAAGCTATTACCTTTTCTCGCTGCATCAATACACAACCCAAACCTTGATGCGAGGCATCGCAGTAAACCACAAAATCTTCCGTACCGTCAGGAAGTGACAGTATCGGAGCGCCACATAACTTGTCTTTTAGTAACTGGAATGCTGCCTCTTGCTTTTCCGTCCACTCAAATTTCTTGTCTTTTTGGGTTAACATGGTTAAAGCTTGCGCTATCTTTGAAAAGTTCTCGATGAACCTTCTGTAATAACCCGCGAGGCCTAGAAATTGTCGTACTTCGGTAGGAGTTCGAGGTGCTTCCCAATTTTTAATCGCCTCGATCTTGGCTGGATCAACGTGTATGCCCTTCTCGTTTACCACGTGACCTAAAAAGTGAACTTCCCGAATCCAAAAGTCACATTTCGAGAATTTAGCATAGAGCTTCTCTTTGCGTAATACTTCAAGAATTAACCGAAGGTGATTCTCGTGGTCTTCTTTCGTACGTGAATAGATCAAAATATCGTCAATGAAGACAATGACGAATTTGTCCAGGTATGGCTTACACACGCGGTTCATTAGGTCCATGAAAACCGCTGGTGCGTTGGTCAAACCGAACGGCATTACCAAAAATTCATAGTGTCCATACCGGGTTCTGAAGGCCGTTTTTGGTACATCTTCTTCTTGTATACGCAACTGGTGATAGCCTGACCTCAAATCGATCTTGGAGTAATAGCTGGAACCTTGGAGCTGATCAAATAAATCGTCGATCCTGGGGAGAGGATAGCGATTCTTGATGGTTAGCTTGTTCAGCTCTCGATAGTCGATGCACATGCGAAATGTGCCATCCTTCTTCTTCACAAATAAGACGGGAGCTCCCCAAGGTGAGAAACTCGGTCTTATAAAGCCTTTGTCCAATAATTCTTGTAGTTGGCTGGACAGTTCCTGCATCTCTGATGGAGCTAGGCGGTATGGCGATCGTGCCACAGGAGCTGCTCCGGGAACGAGGTCGATGCGGAACTCGACTTGTCGAGGTGGTGGCAACCCCGGCAAATCTTCTGGAAATACATCCGGAAAATCTCTGGCGACTGGAATGTCTTCCAACTTTCGCTCGTCGGCCTTCTTGTCCACTACGTGTGCCAAGAATGCGACAAGCCCTTTTCTCAGGCACTTACGAGCCTTCATGCTCGAAATAATTCTTAGTGGCGTCCCGTGTCTTTCCCCTTGAATTGAGAGAGTTTCACCGCTGGCGAGGGGAATCTGAATAACCTTGTCGTTGCAAACCACAATGGCACGGTGCGCGGACAACCAATCCATGCCAACAACGATGTCAAAACTTCCCAATACGACCGGCAATAGATCAATCCCAAACTCGTGCCCACAGAGTTCTAACTTACAATCTTTAGCTACCTCTCTCGTTTCAATAGTTTTACCATTAGCCAGTTCTATAGAGTAGGGTGTATCTAGTTTGCTAGTTTTTAAACCAAGTAGTCTTTTAAACTCAATGGATACGAAACTAAAGTCAGCACCGGTATCAAATAATACAGAGGCATAATGACCATTTAGAGGAAACGTACCAGTGACCACATTGGGGTCTTGCCGTGCGTCACCGGCTCCAATGACAAATGCCCGGCCACGGGCCTGATTGTTGACTTTGGGGCAATCTTTCTTCCAATGGTCCAATGACCCACATGCAAAACAGGGTCTGGCCCCTCCGTTCTTTGGTGCTCCAGATCGGCACTCTTCAGTCTTGTGCCCGTTGCGGTGACACTTCCCGCAAGTCAACCCATTGTTTCTCCCTTGGTTTCCCTGTTTGTTGTTGTTATTGTTACCACGTCCTGTGGCGGCATAACCCTTTCCTTTCTTGTTCGAGCTTCCCGATGCTCGATCCCTTTTCCCTTCATCTCTCTTCCTTTTCCCAAACCTTTGCCCGTTACCCTGATCATTGGCTGCAACTGCTGAACTTGCTCCCTGTTTCTTTGCCTCAACGCTACTTGCTTCAGAAATTTTTAACCCAGAAACTTGGCGGATAAGGGTACCCATGCGGATAGCATCCTCAGTCAAACTTAGTGCCAGATCAATTGCCTCGCGCATGGTCGTGGGTTTGGAAGAGGTGACCATGCTGCGAATCTGTGGTGCTAGCCCGAATAGGTATCGCTCCACTTTGTTCTTCTCTGGTGTAACCAGGCGAGGTACCAGTCGTGCGAGATCATGAAATCTTGACGTATACCCAGTGACGTCTGCTCCTATCATGGTGAGGTTCCAGAATTCGGTTTCCAACTTCTGAACTTCACTTGCCGGGCGGTATTCGGCTGTCATCAATTCTTTCAGTGCCGCCCATGATAGAGAGTATGCAACATCATCTCCTAAAGACTGTACTTGGCCGTTCCACCAAGTTAGCGCTTGATCCAAGAACAGATTAGTGGCGTACATGACAGACTGTCGAGGGGTACACCCGCTGATGCGGATAACTGCCTCGGTCTTTTCGAACCATTTGACCAGGCCTATGGAACCCTCAGTGCCGCTGAAGTTTAGTGGCTTACAGTCCAAGAAAGCCTTAAAAGTGCAGCCGCGCTCTCCCGAGGCTGTCCCTGTAATAGTAACATAGCATGTTATTATGGGATAGGAGTTTGTGAAATATTCTCCCATCGCTTTTTCATTTATTTATAAACCTCTTACCACTGGGGGAGGTCTCACGTCGCTCACTCCCTGTCCTGTCATGGGAGTGTTCAGAGCGTGCGGCTTCATGTTCAGCGATGGCACGAGCTATTCGTTCAGAAATCATAGTTTCGAGCTCAGCAGGTGTTGTGGGCAGTCCGTCTGCACCACTGTTGCTTCGGGTGGCAGGTGCCATTTTTCTTCAATAATAATTATCAAAGGTTAATTTGGCAAACATTTATACAATACAAAGCATAAATAACAAACCAAAGCATGAACACAATAATCAACACCATATCATCACACAACATACCAACACATCATGCATAAATATAAATAGGAATCAACACAACATCACCACACAAATATACAAACCACAACACATGGAGTAAGCAATAATAATCATAGACAACAACATATTTCACCATAATAATAAGATTTTTCATTAATTTCAATAATAATAGTACAATGCTTGTTCATAACACAAAATGGAGAATACTCTTCTCATACAATACATTGCTTTTGAAATAATAAAACATCATATCATACGCCGTAATACCCGTACGGCTAGGCAAAACGCAGACGAGTGTCATCACCCGTGCTGTACTACCATAGTGCTGCTAGTATGCACATAATCTGGTGTGTCTTCTGTGCATCCCCAATATATCCTACTGTGGCGGTGGCGGGGGGTACTGGTACTGCGGCGCGTGCGTACTGATCGTCATACTGATCTTCATGATACGCTCGTACAAGAAATGTCGATGCGCAAAGTGCGCATCCCCTGTGATACCGCACTGAGCGTCCAGGCTCAGCAACTCCTCCGCGTAATGCGCCAAAGCATCCCGCGCATCTATCATCCTCGTCCACATCAGACGTGTCTGATGCTCCACCTGTGTTACGGTGCGCTGCACCGTATCAGCGAGAGTCTGAAAATCCCGCTCTAGTGTGATGGCAGTGGACCATGCTGGTCCAGACAAGGGTGTCGTCCTGGGTGGCTGGGATGGTCCGGGTATGTCTGGGTGTGTGGATGGGAATGGCCCGAAGGGGAATGGTACTGGTATGTGGGGCAGTAAGAAACTGGGTGGTCTGATGGAAAAGTGGTGTGGCATCAGATAAGGGTCCCCTGCACCTAGAGGGTATGGTGCAGGTGTCATGCTGGGTATGGCGGGGATGGGTGTAGTCATGGTAATGGTGGGTGGTGGCATGGGCTCAGCTAGTGGGGCTATCAGTGGCTCAGAAACAGTGGCCCACTCTGGAGTGGACACCACTACAGGGGGTGTGGGAGGGCTCGCAGTGGCGAAGGCCTCCAAACCTGCCCTATGTAGCTCGGAGCTACGGGCGGGACTACCCTCGTGTATGAGTGCTGCTGGTGCTGGCTCCTCATGGGGTATAGGCTCGGGTGCTGGTGGGGCTATGGGGTCCGCTGGGGCGTCCTCTAGCATGGGAGCCACTGGCTCCTCCTGGGCAGCCTGAATCTCGGGCACCAGCATGTGCCCTACTGAACCTACCGACTCGTCATCCGAGTCGTCGGATATCCATCCGTTTCTTCCACGGGGAATGGGTAGGAGTCTCATACCAGCAGGTACGTGAATGTGGGGTACCGGTGCCGGCTCGTGCTCGGCGTGAGCCTGGAAAGGAGACTCTGCTGCGTCTGACTGGGCGGGAACTGGTCGCGAAGGACCGGCACAGCCGTCAGGGAAATCCCTGATGGCTTGGACGGGGCGTACGGCCAAAGGTGCGGCCGGTACGATGGGCTGTGGCGCGTCGACCACGGCCGGTGTCCAGTCAGGATCCTCGCTAGGATCTGTCTCGTCTGAGTCGTCGTCTGACCCTCCTGCGACGTCCATCTCTACGTCGTCTTCTTCCGCATCGAGTACAACCAACTCGACTGGCTCCGGCGGAGGTGCGGGTATAATCTGGATACTGCTGTCAACACTAGGCGCTATACTTCCCGCGTCCGACATCCTGGCAAAAGAACCGTACATATATATATGATTTATTTAGATTAGACAGTTATGGCTTTACTCTATAGTAACCTTCCTAACTTCTAATTTTACGTTAAAGCATAACAATACTCATGGCTGGCTTGGTCGGAATCTCCTCATGCCCAATGCTTCTTGAAAATTACTTTTATTTAAAACCATGTACATTTTCTTTTGAAAACTTTATCTTTAGAACCAAATCCGGTTATAGTCTAGTTTTTAAAGAAAATACTCTAGTTCGCTATAACCTTGGCTCTGATACCACGTTCTGTCACACCACGACAAAGGCGGAAACACGTGGCGCGACGGTTCAAAAGCATAAAGTCAAGGTTATGGCTAAACACAAGTAATTTAAAGAAAATGGGTCATTTATTATGACGTCGAATCAGTTTCAAACATTACACAAAAGATAATTGTTTTTGAAATAAACTTAGAGGTTTCTCAAATATATCCCAAATGCCTTGGGAAATAAAGGTGAAACCCCACAAAAGCTCGACGTTTGCATTGGAGATTTCCCGACCCTGCCTGCTTGATCTTTCATCTTCTAATTACCTGAAAGATATGTTTAAAAAGTTTCGTCAATATAAATATATTGGTGAGTTCACAGGTTTTCAGTTTCTAAAACTTGAATACTTGGGAATACCATGTTATGACAATATATAGGAGTTGCAAATTCCTATAAATCTACTTGAGACTATAATCAAACCAAGACATATAATAATTGTGCCCCGCTCCAAGTCGTTACTCGGTTTCCCACGACTTAAGTTCAGAATATTTGCACCCCAGGCATAACCTAATGCATAATCGACGCTATCGATTAGGGGTGGGCCTTGTCAGGCACCAATAGTACTATTCGAATATTCCTCCGGTTTCAATTCCCTGAACAAATGATTATAGAGGCGAGGACTCAACCCCGAGTGGCGGTCACACCTCAAGTATTAAATCCGTCAAACACTATCCCTAACATATCTTTCCCCCGGAAAACGTAAAAATAGTTTAAAATGGGGCCGTGAAACTCACCTGTCACTGTGTCTGGCTCAATAAGGTGGATAGCAAAGGGTGGTCTTGCACCTACAACGTCCTAAACGTATAAGTCACTATTCCTATAGTGCATGTGCCTTGGCAAGTTGTACACCCAACTCCCGACCACAAGTGGTTCCAAATCCCGTTTAATTATGCGTGTATCCTAGGTGTTGTTGGCGTTACATTACCCTTTGTGTTACAAGTTATATATTACTCTTGTTAATATTTCCATAACTTGTATCTTATTATCATCGACTCGACTTCACTTAACATATAATTATTTTCCCATTTAAATAATTATACTCAAGATCGCATCGCTCGATATAATATATAGTTCAATCCTCGACCCGACTCACTTTGCCACACATTTGTTTTCCCATTTAAACAAATATGCTAAGATTTTGTCGTTCGATCGTATATTCTTAACGTCCGATTCAACTCACCACACCGTATATTTATTTTCCCATTCAAATAAATATACTAGGATTTCGTTGATACGACATACACATATATATATCCTTGTCTTCTCGTCGCGGCTTTCCTTCCCGCATATCTACCTTCCCATTAAGTAGATATACTAGAATTTTGCCGAGACGAGCGTACAAGTATATAAATGTGTAATTTTTCTTGTTAAGTATATACGTTTGTTTTAACGTCTTATTCGTTTGTGTCATGTGTTTCTCCCACGAATTAATCCTCCAACACTTAGGAAAGTGTTTATTTATTTTCACCCAAAGTATATATATATATTTTACCTCTTAAAATATATATTTTTCTTATCTTGCCGCAATGGCATTTCTCTCATATTTTGTCCGGTTATGGTTCGTTAACGCGCTTTAGTTCGATATCTTAACTTGATTAGTTAATTTTTCCAAGTTTTTTTCCCAACATGTATTTTATAGAAATACTTAACCATATTTCTTCCAATTTCCACATGTTACTTGGATGGTCAAAATACTTATGTATTTTTAACCCAACTTGTCAACTTACTACAAAAATGTTTCCAACATTTTTATATTCCCATTTATATAAAAGTATTCATTTTTGTATAAGTTTCCCAAGTTTGTTTAATATTTTTATAAAATCTCTATTTTATAAAAATCCTTATGTTAAAACCCTTTGTATTTTTATAACATTCAAAAAAATACACTTTTGTACAAAATACCCAAGTATTTTTACTAGTATTTACAAAAATCATCCTTAGACTTTAATACTTACATTTTTGACACCAAACTTTCCATACTTGTATTTTTGGACTAATAGTTTCTAAAATATCCATTTTAGTCCCTTAACTTTCAAAGTTACAACTTTAGTCCCTTAACTTACAAAAGTTGCATTTTTCTATTCTAACTTTCAAAGTTGGCATTTTTCACTCAAAATAGTTAACTTTGAAGATTCAACTTTTTATTGGTAAGTTATTTTTGTATCAAAACACTTATGTTAGTCTTATATTCCATATGAAAGACTAATTATATGTGTGTTTTATGTATTTGTCCATTTTATCAAAATTTCATCCATCTAAGTGAGTTAACTTTAATTTTCCATCTTATTCATTTATGAACTTCTAACATGTTTTACCACATATTATTACTTAAATGATCATAATAAGATGAATTAAAGTTAGTTTTAACATATTCAAGTTCATCTCAAAATATTAACCAAAACATCATCCTACTTAGTCTTATATGTAAACTTCATATATTTTCAAGACTAATATATCATCATCATCAAATCCATGGTTTATTTCTATATCTTTAACCTTTCATTTTACACATGAAAACCTATTAAAGATTATGTTCAAAACCATTTTTTAAACCCTTCATGTACAACTTGCTACTAGGAACACATACATGAATAATAACAATCAAAAACAAGATTAAGAAGCTTACTACTAGCACAAGGCTAGGGAAGACAAAAACCTTGGATTTGAGAGGGGTTTAGTGTGTTCTTCCTAGTGGTTTAGCTCCAAGCTCTTGAAACACACAAAAGGGGTTTGGATGATGGATGATTTTAAGTATTTTGGAGAAGTAAAAACTTGAAAGAACAATGTGTATGTGTGCTTGTAAACCCACGGCTCTAAGAAGGAAAAAGAAGGAGAGTTTTGCTTTGATGCTTCAAGCCTTTAACATGTGTTATTATATATCCAACTCATGTAATGATGCTAGAGATTTGAGAGATCTTATGGAGATTATGTGGGTGTACTTGGAAGATTTTGAAAAGTATAATATGTGTGTGTATGAATGTGGCCGTATGTATGGATATAGATATAGGTGTTTTGCTTGCAATCTTGGTTAAATCTTCATGGATCATCATAATATCTATATACAAGACTTCACATACATGCATGCACACTTGTGAAATGATGTTTTAGAGTTTGTCTTGGCCTTGGGTGGCCTTTGGCCGAAAATTGGCTCAAGGGGGACAAGGTTGGTTTGCTTTTGTACTAGATGTCTACTTATGCTTTTCTTACACACTTTGTCTTATGTTAACATGCCTTACATAGGTTATTATTATTATCAACACAAGTTGTATGGACTATATTTTGGCCATAAGGCCGGCCCCTATGATGGGTATAAGTGGGGTTTACAACTTCAAATATTTACCCATTAATTGTTATGTTTAATCCCCCGTCGTTCGGGTGTCGTTCGGGTGTTTTTCGGGTTTTAATCACGCGTCATCCGGACATTAAATGTACCTTTAATAACACTTAAATATAGTCTATTTTAAGCGTTGATTGATTATTTAGGCCTTTACCGGGTGAAATTACGAGCTATACGCGTATCGGGTGCGATACGCGCACTTTATTCGTTACCGGGAGATTTGTACAAGACGTTTTCATTTATGGTTTTGGAGTTTCAAAACCCATTATATCTTATGAAAATACCCTTTATTTTATATCCTGGGTGTCCGGGATCCGTTTCGTTTATTTAATTATTACCGGGTAATTGCCAACATCCGTACCGGATAGCTTATTCGCACATGATCCAATCATGCTTTACCATTAAACGTATGCATTCCTATGCACTATTTGGAAATTGCTATTCCCTAAGGCCTTGCTAATTAAATCACACATAATTGCATTTAATTACGTTAATCATATATTAATTAATTGTACGGAATTACCTTATTTTTGCCGGTTGTTACAGTGTTATGGTGCTCTTTACATACAGACATAACTTATGTTATGGTGCTCATTACATACAGACATAACTTGGTGTTATGGTGCTCATTATCAAATTCATTGTACAACTTTACATGTGAACTTTGTCTTGTTTGGTTACTTGCGTGTTTACATAATGCCTTGGTGATGCTAGACACATGAATTGTACTACCTTTTCAAACTTATACTATATGTACAAAACTAAGTAGTACTCACTAACATCATATGTTGACAAAATTATTTTCGTGCATGTTTCAGGATAAGCTGCTTGACGCTTCACATAGGACTTTGGACTTAGACTAAATCAATCAATTATCTTTATTTTTGTTGTATTGTACTTCATTTCACATGTTGTAAAACAATACTCAATAATCATATATTTACATTTTAGTACCATGAGCTTTTGAAAAATCGTCACTACGTGGCACCTCGATGATTCCGCCATCGGTTGGGGTGTTACAGGCTCCTAAGAGTGGCCGCAAATCTTGAGAGGAGACAAGTGTTATGTTGTTTTATCTTTTTCAAAACATGTGTGATTAGAGTTTGATCTATCACACCTATTTATATAGATAAAAGGCACTTGACCACTTAATTAGTCAAAGTCATTCACTTGACCATTTGACTAGTCAAGGACTTGACCAATTAATTAGTCAAAGTCATACACTTGACCATTTGACTAGTCAAAGACTTGACCACTTAATTAGTCAAAGTCATACACTTGACCATTTGACTAGTCAAAGTGTAAACTTTACTATTTAGTCCCTCGAGTTCAAAACTATTATTATTTCAGAAATAATAATCCACCAACACATGAACTTATCTGATTCGTGTACCAACGTGTAACTCTTCGGATCGTACCGGGTCGGGTTACGTTGACCTCGACTTTTAATTACATCGGACATACTATATATCCAACAGAACAATCGGCAGCTCTTATGGTTTATTGTGGTTGTATAGTGATCATCTAAAGGGACGTGATGGTACATTATCTAGAGCGGGTAGGGTTGTTCTTTGGAATCATTCAATTCGAAAAGCGGTTGTTGATGTGCCTAATGTAGCAAATGAAAACAACGCAACAATTCTGGCTTTTGGGGTTTGTCGTGAGACTGTTGACCCTAAGATTGTCAAGATTACACAGATTAATGATTGGATAGATGTTGAGATTTTTTCATTAAGCACAAGGGCTTGGTCGCTTGGAGACGTCCGTATATCAACCCCCTCATCAATCAATTAGTTCTTACTTTTTTCGGTCAGGTGTAGCTGCAAATGGAGTTTTTTTTATTGGTTGTCTCTTAAACAGATTGCCATGGATGGTGATCGATCTTTGTATAATTTGATTGTTTCATTTGATATGACAAGTGAAGAATTTAGTGAAGTAAGGTTCCCAACTTCCCATATGTAGCACGTCGAATTCTTTCTCAATTGTACATCAATAAGTTAATGGAATCTTTTGTTGTGCTTGAACACACAATTGAGGCTAGGCCAATGATACAATTATCATCATATGGATGATGGACTATGTAGGATGGGTTCCAAAATCGTTTACAAAGCTATTCATTGTTAACGTTAACACACCATATGCATATAGTTATGTTGTGGGATCTAGGAAGACGGGTCAACCTATAGTGTGACAACTGCCAAATTTCAGGTACTATCCGTACAATAAAATAATTATTAAATAAATATCAAAAATTGCGTGTTAGAATTAATTGGTGATGATTAGAGTCTTTAAAAATGAATTAGCAAAGTCCAAACATTTTATAAGATTTATGGTGAATTTTATGAATTTTCGTATCACGAAGCAATAATTAATCGTATTGGACAATGGTGGCGACTCGGTTAACTTTAAAAAGTATAGTTTTGACCCGTAATGCTTGGTTTGGCATGGAATAATATTTTCGGAATGAAAATATTATTAAAATCAATAAAGACTATGTTTGATAGTTTTAAAATCATTATGATGTAATTATTGCGCATTTTAGAGTTTTAACGCGAGTACGAGACCCGGTACAGTAGGGAACCCCACTAATATAATCAAATTAGCTAAATATGAATATTTTTAGCTGGGGAATATTATTATTAGCCAAATGAGTGAAAACTTTAGTTATTTAACATATCGGGGTTTTTATAAAAAATACAAGGTGTGTATGTTATGTTTATAAAGTTTAAAAAAAAATAGAAACACACACCCACACCTACATATAACCAGCCCCCCATATTATAATATTATTGTGATTTTAATTCCAATAATTAATAATATTCTTCCAACATAAAACATCTACACAACACACACTTCATCCATTCTTTCACCATACTTCACACACACATAAGAAAACCTCTTTATCTCCCTTCCCTCACCCTCTCTTGACCGTAACCCAACAACAACACCACCACTCATCATTTTTGTTCATCTTTTAACAAAAATGGACTCAATAACTTGAGTATATTGGTAATCTTGGTGATTTGGAAGCAAAAACCTATAAGAATCAAGTGATTTTTAGAGAGAGAAACTACAAAAACCCACCATTTTTACAAGTAATATTCAAATGTGAGTTCTTAAACTAAAAACTTGTGTAAAATCTTTATATTTTCTGTTTTGGATTTAGTTTTCACCAAACAAAGAAGGTTTTTGAAATGGGTTTATAAAAAGAAACAACGGGAATGAGAAAGTGGTTAAAAAGATGGTGCATGTGTGTGTATATGTGTGTAGGATGTGTTGTTTAGTTTAATAGATGATTATTATGCTTAGATCATGATGTTTTAGTAACATGCAAGCTGTTTTTCTAAATAATTTAGGATCTGATGTAAAATGGAATTTTTATGTTTAAGATGATCTTGATAAATGGTATGGAGTTGTATTTGTTGAAATGCGGCTTGATTGATCATTATGTTCATGTTTTTTGCATTGTTTGAAGATGATTTTGGGTTATTTTTAAGTTTAGGACAGATCTGATCATGATGATGATTTGAGGGTTTTGATGAGTCTAAAATAGAGTATATTAAACCTAATAAGGATCTACACGCTTGGGAGACCTTGCATGTACGATCAAGTTTATATGACTTATTTTGAAGGAAAATGATGTGTGATTAAGGTTTCATGAAAGTCCTAATGTAAAAACCTAAATGTCTTTGCAAAAGATGCGTGAAAACGCACGTCTTTAACAAGTTTTATGCATTAAAAATACTTATTTCCAGGTCTGATGTAAAACAGCTAGTTTAGTGTTAAAATGTGTATAAAATTCATCATTTGGGATGTATATTAGGTTTGCCATGTTAACGGATGCTTACAATGCAAAACTATGTGTTAAAAGTCGCCGAAATATGATTTTTGAGGCGAGTAAATGCTAGATTATGTGACTGTTTTAGAACATCGAATTTGGTCTTGTTTAGTGGTTTATATGCAGGTCCTAGGATGGAAATTAAGTTCATATAATGTACATAGGTTGATATGTGACATTGGGAACTTGTATATGATAGAAATTGCTAGAAAATGTCTTACTAGGTGATAAGACGATATGTTAGCATATGTGAATAAATTGAATAGATTATGTGAATCTATGTGAAATATGACTCGTAAGTTGATTACTTGAATGATTTCCATAAAGATTAGGCATTCTTTACGTAACGGGAGGTTTACTAAGAATGGTCGCGTTTTTGGTAGAAAACGACTTTTTATGGAAAACGAGTCTTAAATGTAGCAACTATGTGAAGTAATGTGCTACATGTGTATATTTGATTATGATGGATTAATAAGGTTTACTAAGGGGTCGTTTGGTAACGTCTAAATGGGTAAGTGCTGACCCAGTAAGAGTTCTGAATGGTTAAAAGGTTCTGAATGATTAAGTGCTGAATCATTAAGTGGTGTTTGGTTGGACATCTGAATGGTTAATTTTTTTTATCAAATTTATAAAACCCCAACCCACCTCTTTCCTCCTTATTAACATTCACGTCTGTTTACACTTTACCCAGCCCCACCATTAATCCTTTTTTTTCCTCTTTTAATTCATCGTTTTCTTTTACCTCTTTCAATAATCAAGAACGCAGAGAGAGGGAGAGAGGGGGGGGGGGAGAGCTGAGGAAAAGGGGAGGAGCATGATGGTGTACGGCGGCACGGGGAGGAGCAGGGAGGATCCGAGGCTTCCGTTCATAAGTGTGAGTTTGTAGACATTCAGGTGAACCGGATGAATTGAAAGAGGCGACCGAGCAGCACAACCAAACATGGGTTAGACCCTTTTTTTGTTTAGTCAGACTTTGGTTGGAATCTGACTGGGTAAGAGCATGGGTCAGACCCTTTTTTTGTTCAGAGGTACCCAGCCAAACATCCATGTCTGACCGAGTCAGACGTGAATGCCATTCAGAGTCCATTCAGAGCAAAACAAACAGCCCCTAAGTCGAGTTATGTGGAATTTGACTTGAAATAATATATGTGTGAACATATAAGTGTAAACCTAAGGGTCGAGTAATTAGACGTGATATGCATGTACGTGAAGTCTAAAACTTAAGCATTCGTCAAGGTCACCAATGGGTCTATGGGGTAAGGGTTTATCAAAATTCAAATCTTTTTAATTAAACTAAGTCGAGGGAAGTTTGGTGAATAACTTGTACAGACTTAGAATGTTTATTAACATAGCCCTTCGTATAATAGGGTATTGTTAGAAACAGATTGTGGTTTGGACTAGGAATTGCTTGTTGCTACGCTTGAGGTGAGTTTCACGCCCCCCCTTTTTTTTAAATGTTTTTGAACATTTTATAATCGGGCTATTAACATGCTTGTATGATGGGTAGACTAGAACTATATAGAACATATGATGGCCTTTGGTAGATGCACGACGTAGTGCTGGGCGCAAGTCATTCCAAAGGGTGGACTCTTCCTTGCATTCTTAATCATTAACTCTAGGTTTAGAGCCCCGAATCGTATTGATAGATCTATTGGGTTTGAAACCCCCTCCCAGGGCAGTCGCGCTGTGCCACATTGGGAGAACATTTTCATTAAAGACGCTGAGAGACACATTGGTGTGTACATAGTTGCGCAAACGGGAAGAAATGTCCTGGTTTGATTAAGGGTTTTAGGTTGCGATCATTCTTGTATGCCCTAGATAGTCTACTTGGTTCTCAGTTTATCGTACTCAATCATACGTTTTTAAATAAGGAAATAATTGTATTTGTCTTAAAACCTGTGAACTCACTAACATTTTTGTTGATATTTTAAGCATGTTTTTCAGGTACTGATGCATAAGGGTCGAGAGTCTTGGTTTAGCACGCACTACTTATGGACATGATAATGGGATCATAAAACTTTTTAAGACTATTTTTGTTTTATAAAACAATATTTACTTTTATTTTCGCTTCATCTTGGTTGAACATGTTTTTAAACTTCTTTGACCTTGGAATTTAAATGTGTTTAACTAGAGGGTGGTTGCAAGATGACCATTCATATCAATTGTGTGACTTGCTAAACTTTTGTGGTAACAACTTCCGTTACCTCATGACTTGTTTTCCGCTGTGCGCTGTCAGGGTGTGACATATAGCTCACATAAATTTATATCATCATGGAGTCATCATAGCAGTAACGCTTGTTGTTTATGAACCATACACAAAACACATCAATAATGTTGGGATTAGTGAAACAAGAAGTTTAGATGTTGTGCATTCCTACATGGAATCTCTCCTTCTACATGATCAACCATCTTATGGAGGACAAAAGTTTGATTGAGCATCTGATTATGCTATTCTACATTGGAAATGCAAGATGGAGAGGCTGAACTTGTAACTGTTGAAGTATTAATGTTCTTAGTATTTTAACAATACATAAATCAAGGATGAAGATATGACTTTTGGAGCAGAGGAGCACGGTATAGATATTGAATTTCATTCTCCTCATTCAAGTCATCAGGTATTCAGTATTGGACACGATTATTAAGTTTACAAGTTTCAGATAGTTTCTTATTAACCACGTTATGTTTTGTTTAATGTTTTTGGAAGCTGTTAAGAAACCATTAATAAGGTCTTATGTTAGAGCACACATAGATACATTATCTTGTTGATTTTGAAGATGAATCCACCAAATCATTGTGAGGATCATTTTATGACAACATGCATATTGATGCCAAAGGATGCTTTGATTAATCTTATCATTATGCTATTATGCTGACATTCATGATCCATCCGCTTGCTTATCATGACTACAACTCACAGGCAGTGGCGGATCCAGAAGTTTTTTCTATGGTGGGCAAAAATGGGTCGGAAAAAATACAATCGTTCATATACATGGCGAAGTATTATAAGGGCTGGAGGGTGACCCGACACCTATTGTATTTGGCTCATTAGTGCAAATTTACCCATTTTCGTCCAAAACTTTTGTATATACTGACCTCGGCTCCCACCGATTTGAAAAAAAATAACTAGCTCTCGTGACTTTTTGCCCCCACCATCTAAAAGTCCAAGCTCCGCCACTGGTTATATATGTGGTAAATTTGAGTAGGGACAAATAATGGATGGAGTTAAAGAAAATAACAATGAGAATAAAAAAGCATAAAATGATTTATATAACAAACAAAATACTAGGTAATCTGGAAATCAATTCACTAAACATTATTCATAACCTATATTAAGATTCAAGTCATAAATCTAGGGTCATTTAAATTAAATTTTAAGTTTCATATAGTCATTTTATTAAAACTAATGGCTTACTTTGAAAATATTTACTCATTTGACTAAAAAAAAAGGGTTGAGGAATTATGGTGTGCACATCCCCTCACAAAAGTGCCGAATCATTTTATAATAGTGGGTATTTTTACTAATAAAAAATGATCAAAATATCAAAGAATTAAAATTTGTATATGTGATGGTGGCTTAGCACGGTGGGCATCTGCCCACCATTCTTCAACATTGAATCCGCCTCTGCTCACAGGTGATAAGGATTCTACATGATCTGAGTGCTTAAGATTGGAGTTGTAACATAATTTGGCAACCACTCCTCCCATCCTTAGTTCCTTAGTCAATATTATGAAGTTGCACAGTATAGTCATGGGTGAAGGGGTCATAAAACAACATTGCCAACCACATCATTAGAGAAGGAATTTCCCTCCAACCTAAAAAAAACCATGGCGTGATGGTCGCATGGGAGAGTGGCGTCAAGGGGTTGGTTAATCAAACAACCAATCATAATCATCCGTAATTCAACAACCAGTCACACCCATCCATCTCACCCTTACATTTTGCCCTACGCTGGTGGAGATTTTTAAGTCTCAATGGGCCACACCCCTTCCATGCCATATAGGGGGTGGTGTTGATGGTGTGAAGGGGCTTTACACCCCTTTTCACTCCACCACACCATGTACTCTGATTTTTTTTGTTGTTGTTAATGTCGTGCCAACCATCACAGAAACTTAAAAAAAAAAGCTTCAAATAATTTTTGTGTAGTTGTTAACGTGTTAACAAATGGTTTGGTACTTTGGTTACAAAATCTCATAATAAATACATTTATTTTTTAACCATTCTAAAATTCGACATATATTCACGTTAAATATATAAATTAATTTTTTATTTAAACATATCACACTCTCTTACGACCACGACCAAAAGTACTAATTTGTCAAAGGAAATATTCATTTTATTTTTTTTAATAATAATGCCGGTCAATGTTAAGAAAACGTGAAAATGAGTCAAAATTAAAAGCATGAAAACTGAAAAGCAAAAACATATTATTTTAGAATGGAGTGGCATGCACCATTTCGGTTGACCAGGTGTTTCATAAAAGGAAAAATCACAATAGTAAAATGATGAATAATTTTTTTCTTTTTGAAAAAATTCACAGTAAATATTTTGATTTCAAATTAACAAATTAAATATCGAATTTTAGACTTTGTAAAACTAGCCATATCCAAAAAAATAAATTAGGAGAGGACAAATACTCACCGAAGCTAAAATATAACATGCTCTATGAAAAACCAATCAAAATAAATAATATGTGTAAAGTGAGCTAAAATTTAGACCACTCTATTTACGAGCCATGTAAAAGGGCATAGACTAAACTTTAGAATTAAAAAAAAAAAGAGCTTACGTCAAATCTCAGCCTTCGCTAACATTTATTCCTATAAGGTTATGGGGGTTGACATTTGACAAAGTGAGGTGTCCGCTCACCGTCCCCCTCACCGATACCACACCCCGCCTAAATAAATAGGAAGAGATCACATGTAAAGTGTTTGCCATGTTTTAGTAGGCTTGGTTGTCACTTTTGTTTGATAAGATCGACCGTAGTGGTCTAAGATATTAGCGCCCTTCCCTCTTTTTTCATTGGCACAACCCACTCCCAAGAAATCCACGGCCAATTTCAGCGCGAAAAATTTCACGCCACATACCAAACACCATATTTAGTGCCCAGGGGGTTGTGTAGGGGCGCAAATGAGGCATTTAACGCCCCTTTCATTTCTCCACTACGGGTGGTCTAAAACAAAATCAATGTTATTTTCTTCAATTTTGACAGCCAACTTGCTCATTTCGTTATTTTTCCGTGTATTTTTTTCAACCTAAATTGTCATATATTTATTTATTTATTTTAAATGGCACCTAAATAGTCATTTGACTAACAGTCTTACTGGGGCGGTGCGCTCCACTGACATATTTTCAATTTCACTGATTTACATCAATCCTACACTGTCACATCACTTCGACTGAAACACAGTTTTGGAGGCAGCACTACCCTGAACCACCCGACACATAAAAAAACAAAAACCCTCACACACAAAAACTCATTCACAGTCCGTTAACTAGTACATGTGAAACCTACCAGCAAATTACTACCCGTGTCACCCGGCGGGCAGTGTTACCGTGCTGGTAGAGGGTACCAACACCCAGTGGCGTAGCTTTTAAGGGGCGGCTACCCCCCCCCCCCCCCCCGAATTTTCGCTTAGAAGTTCCGATTATATAGTATTCGTATAGAAATTTTTTAGTATATACAGTTTCTAACCCCCGAAACTAGTGATTTCTGACCTCTGAAGTTTCAGGTCAAGTTTCGCCACTGCCAACACCGTTTGCTGTGGTGCCCCTTCCCCCTTTAAAACAACATAATAAACAATTGAAAATCTTTACTTAATGATATTTAGCTCAAACGGTGCCCACGAATCAGGAATGGACCCAAATATGCGCCCACCAGCGCAGGCATGACCAATATGAGCCATCAGTGCAGATATGACTGAATCCAAGCTGCAACTGGCCTGAACTGGACCCAATAGGGGTTGGCGTACGTGGTCTTTTCCTTTTACATAAAGCTAATCAAGAGTAGTGGCTGCTTTTGGATTTAGAAGCAGCTAGTTGCACAGTTTTGGACATATTCTCCACTGGCCTTTTGCAAATTTGACTCAGTTACCACATTATTTTAATCTTTTTGACCCCTAAACAGGGAAAAAGATAACATTACTAAGTTAATTAATAATATTTAATGGGATACATTTATGGAAAAATTACACAAAGAGACATTTGACGATGTGATGTTTGTTGGCTTAACCAGCGTTTGTCTGTTTTGGTAATTTTGATCTATGAAATGATTATTTTGGTAATTTGCCCTACATTTATTAATCTAGTGCAACAAACATCAAAGGTCTTTTTTTTTTTTTGAATGACCAACTAAACAACGCCGGATACTTCGTACGCGGCCTCTCAGTGGCAAAGACAAGGGCACAGCCCGGCCCACCTTGGACGCACGAAGCCCCTAGCCCGCATGACAGTCCGCTTTCAGGGAAAACCCGACCCACATACTCGCCCGAAAGCACGACAGTAATGAACCGGTAAAACCTGACGAGATCAGGACTCGAACTCAGGCCATGAGTCATCAATCATTTCTCATTATGTCCTTCGTGAGAATCGAACCTGAGACCTCAAGAGAGATCTCTGGTCTATTCACCAACTGAGCTACCCGTGAAGGAACAAACATCAAAGGTCTAGTATCATACCATGTGACAAAGGACAATTGATATATAGCTTTCGATCCTCATACTCATTTTTATGTGTAATGTACGTGCATAAGTAAAACTGATGGATCTGTTAGTGTATGGATCCATTAAATAAAAATATATGTATCATCAACTTAATAATGATAGGAATAACAATGAAGAACTATGAGTTATGCAATTAATGTTGCTTCTAAAAAATTATATCCAACTAATTTAATATGTTCATGAAATGAAATGAGGCAGTCGGATGACCATGACACTCATGTCATCATACGAACCCCTTTCTGCCGATAAGCTAACGAGCTTCTTACAAGCCGAAAATAGATCAGGTTTAATCGTTCCTACGCAAAAGGGACGAACAATGTCAATCGCTTCTTGGTTATTCACCTGAAAAAAAAGACATCTGTATATTAGCAATTGCTGATTTAATTTGTAACAAGATGATTATTCGAAGTTAGACAGGGTGTTTGGGATTGCGTTTTGAATCTGATTTTTAGATTATTGCGTTTTGAATACGCAGATAATCAGTTTTTAGTGTTTTGGATTGCGTTTTGAAAATGCAAATAATCAGTTTTTTAGGCTACCAAAACGCAATAATCTATAAGCAGCTCCACCCCTGCTTTTCCAAAACGCATAATTTGTTTTGAATAATCAATCCCAAACACCATCTGTAACGGATCAAATGAGTAAATCCCTTTCAGCCCTCCCTTATCGAGCTATATATAATGTTTTAAATTGTTATCAAAGCAATTACCTTGTCCCATATCCCATCAGAAGCAAGGATCAAGAACTCGCATTCGGGTTTGATTTCAATTATTCTTGTTTCTGGCTCCGCGATCACCCATTTCTTGAGATGATTGTCCCCTATCCCTCTTGACACCGCGAGTGAACCTTGTATTCTCCAAACACCATTGCGACAATCGACATATCCACCCTGGAATTAATTTTTTTTAATTATAAAATTTCATATTTAAATCACACAAAAATACATTTAGACAGTGGGTAAGTGGGCAACAAGCTGCGCCGCTATCCCTTAAATTCTTACCATGCTTTCGATTCTATTTTGTTCATCTTTCCTTGAAGGTTTGTGATCAACAGTGAGCGCTTCTGCCACTCCACCTCGGCTCATTACAGCACGACAATCGCCTGCATTAGAGACTATAAGGCTGCCCTTGCGAATCAATGCCGTTACACAACAAGCACCACCATTGACATCTTCTTTTAGGAACTCCGAATCTGTTGCGAGATATCCCTCTTTAATAGCTTCAACCATTTCATCTTCACATTTGTTTGCTACATTAGACATTATAATTCTATGCATATTCTTTGATACGAATTCTGCAGCCTTTGATCCCCCATGACCATCAAAAACTCCAAAGAATGCCTGTAATCATAAAATTTATATTTAGAAATGATTGCATTATTATATTTATATACTTATTTTACTAATTATTTAGTTGTAATCTCTCAGCACAAAGAGACTTGTAGGAGTTTTTTCTGTGCTAAAATGTTATTCACTAAACAGTGGCGGATCCAGACCAAAATTTTAGGGGTAACATTTAATAGTATTTAGGGGCAGCGTAGTACAAAAAACGACAAAAATACGAAAATTTTCCACTACGCTGGAAAATTTAAGGGGCAGCGGGCGCTACCCTTCCTCCCATGGTAAGTCCGCCACTGCACCAAAATGTTTGTGACATGTGTCATATAGTCAGGGGCGTAGCTTTTAAGGGGCGGGGAGGAGCGGCCGACCCCCCCCCCCTCCCGAATTTTCGCTCAAAAGTTCCGATTATCTAGTATTCGTATAGGAATTTTTTCGTGTATAAGGTTTCGACCCCTCGAAACTGATTTTCGACCTCTCGAAGTTTCGGGTCAAGCTTCGCCACTGCATATAGTACCATCAATATTGTCTGTTTTGTGAACGAGGAGATTACAATTTGTTTTTATTTACAAGAATATTAAAGAGTTCTTAGGAGGTCACCCATCCTAGCACTACTTCTGAGCAAGCACGCTTAACTTGTTGAGTTCTGTTCTCATCCCCAAACATTTATGTCCAAAACGTGTTGTTAATATTTAAAATTCAAATCAATTTATACCTGTTTCGAATCTCCTTGAAGATCAACATTGGCGGAGTATCGATCTTCAATGAATCTTTTCTTTCCTCTTTTACAATACACAGAATACTCTTCACCTTCCTCATCCATCTCTGCCACATCATCCTCCGGCCTAACAACCTCGTCCACAATCCTCAACGGTGCAAACGGAATCTGAATCCTTGCCGGCCTCTTTCTCTTTGAAAGCACAGATGTCGCCGATGAATTCGAGTCACAATCACTGACATTCGGTCCTTCATTGTATCCATTCGTAACAGAAGTTGATGGAGATGGCAATGCCGAGGTTGTGTGATGAAGGGAGAGCGATTGCGATGGTGATATCATCGGATGATGAAACATTGGTGATGATAAGAAAACCGACGAATTTGTTACCGCAATTGGACTGTACATGTTACCAAACTTTGCTATTTATGGGATTTACTGTCTTTTATTTTTTATGAAAAACGGGAAAAGAGAGATAATTATTGGTTTAACTTAATTAAGAATTTAGTGATTGCTTTCTTCCTATATATACACACACAAAAGAGTTAAAGGAGGAAGTCATAGAAAACGACGTGAAATTATGCATGGGCTTTGCATGAAAAGTTCAAAAAAAAAGTCAAAAAAAAAAAAGTTCAAAAAAAAAAAGTTCAGAAACAGGACCAGATCTTGTCAACGGTCAAAAAGTCAAAAACCTTTAAACATAACTTAAAACCTCATCCTCTACTTTTGTTTTCCACTTTTTTTTTTCCTAATTTTTAAATACATGACATATAATTCATGCTAAAAAATAAATTATACTATAAGTTATTGTCATTGGATGCGGTGCAGGACGGTGGTTAATGGTTATATGGTGGCAGTTAGCTATGACTTATGAGATCGGGTCAATGATGCGGTAATTTGTTGAATAACCAATCATCTAAATTGACTACATATTGGTCAAACACTGGCGTTGACAATTTCTTTCCATGGTTCCAGAATTTGTAATCTTGTTCGTACTCCCCAAAATTTCGGCTGCCTCTAATTTGGCGTAGTCCACTGTTTTTTTTTTTTTCCTTGAAAATGTTAAAATAACATCATCAGTGCGGATAAAAGTTTATTAATCACATTATAATATAATGCCTTTTATAGCAATTACTTGTGATTAGTAAGCAAGTGCGAAGCTTATTGAGGGCTGAAGGTGCCCTGATCTTTATTGATTTTAGGCTCAATAGTGATTTTCGGTCTTCATCATCTAAAAGTTCAAGATCCCTGTAATAGTAAGGACTATTTATACATTTTATACAAAATTATATTTTTAATAACTTCAGCCCTACTTATGACTGTGCGCATATAATGTATATATGTGTGGCATTCGGGGGTCAAAAGTAAGTTGCATTATTAGTTTTAATATTATTTTACTAATTTCGTGAAAATAACGTTAAAATTAACGGACGGTTAATCATGCATCAGGTAGTGACGTTGATAGTCAAAAGACAAGGGGGTACATGCACAAATTGGGTTTGTCCCGATTGCTAAGTCTTATGTGCCTTATGTCTAAGGCTTGATACAAAACCACTATTAAGCTAGGGGTCTCAGTGGAGGGTTGGGTTATTCTACAAAGGCTACAAAAAATGAGAAGGGTGAGAAGCCACTAGAAAATGACATGTGTCCAAAGGATTAACAAGTGGGAGGGGTAATTTTGTCAAAAACATATGCACATGCAAGTCACATGCCATTTCCACCTTCATTTTTAAATGCCCGTAACTTTTTTATACGTCATCCGTTTTTTAAAAAAATTATACCATAAAATTGAGCGTCTTTTTATCTTTAATATGAGTACCATATTGCTATACTTTTGAATTTTTTTTTTTAAAACCCACTTGCGTATGACACAATGGAATGTAAAACACAATGAACACCAATTAAATATAGGGTATAAAACACAATCAAGAGTCTAGTAAAACAAAATGGACGACATACTAAAGACACAATGAATAGAAGACTAAAACACAATAAATACTTTTGAAAAAAAAAAGTTGAAAACCAGTTGCATAAGACACAATGGATGACATACGAAAGACACAATGAACAAAAGACTAAAATACAATGAATACTTTTGAAAAAAAAGTTAAAAACCCAATTGTGTAAAACACAATGGACAACATAATAAAGACACAATGAACAGAAGATTAAAACACAATAAATACTTTTGGAAAAAAAGTTGAAAACCCAGTTGCGTAAAACACAATGGAGATAACGTAAAACACAATGAGTACCAATTAAATATGCAATAAACAATAGGGTATAAAACACAATGAACAGTCTAATAAAACACAATGGACGACATATAAAAGACACAATGAACAAAAGACTAAAACACAATGAATAATAGACTTAAACACAATGAACAACATAATAAAACACAATGTACACCTAAATACAAAACTCATTTGCGTAAAACACAATTAAAAGCATACTAAAAACACAATGGACAAAGTTAAATCATG
Source organism: Ambrosia trifida (assembly GCA_028751855.1). Lineage (NCBI taxonomy): Eukaryota > Viridiplantae > Streptophyta > Magnoliopsida > Asterales > Asteraceae > Ambrosia > Ambrosia trifida. The sequence goes on along the minus strand of CM054123.1, from coordinate 91,558,639 downwards.
TGTAGACTAAAAAACATAAATAACATATTTATAAAGCACACATACATACTATAACACAATGAACGTGCAGAAGACACAACGGAGAAAAAAACCCATTTAGCACGAATTTTTTTTTTCAATTTTAATGTAGCAATGTGGTACTCATATTAAAGATAAAAAAACGCTCGTTAATATGGTGAAATTTTTTTGAAAAAAAAAATGTCGTATGAAAAAGTTATAGACGTTTTAAAATGATGGGGGAAATTGACATGTGCATTGCATGTGGAGAGAGAAAGTCAACAAATGTTGTTTTCCTTTTATGCCCTTTCTCTAATTTATTATTTATTTTTTTCAAACAAACTAATCTCAACCCTTCAAATATATGATCAATGGATTACAATCCTTCTCACCCTTCCTAGAAAAAGTGTCTTGTGTATTTGATCCTAACCCATGAAAGTAGCCTCTCTATTTCCACGGGGTAGATGGGTTTTCTACATCTTACCATTCTTAAACCCTACCTTAGAATTAACTGATTATGATGATGATATTTTTAATAACTATTTATAGTCATTTATTGGTAAAACTATTCATACATTTTATAAAAAAAAAAATACATGTTTAGTAAAAAAATTGTGAGTGTGAAAGGAGTTTGGGATAAGTAATCTCTACGTTAGTGGTAAATATTACCTTATATTCATTCTTGAGCACCCCATTTTTTGTTATTTAACGGGTTTTTTTTTTTTTTTTCATAGCATGATAAATATTAGCTTATAAAATATACCATACATCGAGCATAAATCATCAACCAATCAAAATCTTTGACCATAAAGTATCATTCTAGTTAAAACAACAAACGTTATCAATTTCAACGTTTTCTTGGCACCTTTTCAACTCATACTTTAGTTTTACGACATATGGTATTCCATGCCATTCAAGCAAGGAGATGATGCGATTTTTATCTTATTTGAATGCATATCTAGAAGGTTTTATGATATGCACTTAGCATACTCCAGTAATAATCGTATAATGACCCGTTAAGCATGGGGAAGGATTGAAGAGGTCAGGGGTGCCTCCCCTTTTTTTTATTCGGTAGTGTAAATTTACTAGTATTTCACCTGAAAATTTTATATGTATTGAGTCCCTCCCCTCTCTATACATATCTCACCTACAAACACACACCACCTACGGTTACTACCAACCAAGAATGGTACCCGAAATGGGAGGGGCGGGGTAGCCGCTCGAATACCACCTAACCGAGGGTGGTACCCACCCGAAACCACACCCTCCTCCACCCTAAATATACTTAACCATTCGTTTATTATGCTATCTTAATATGTTTGAAGTTGTTGATTGATCTTAGCTTATATGTGGTTCATTGTAATTCATTTAAGTAATCCACAACCTTTATCTTGAACTCTTTTTGTAATTTTTTTTTTAACTGTAATTATGTGAATTTCAATTAAACCAAAGACAACCAAATTACAAGTGATACGTAGGTAAACGGGCCACAAGTTGCGCCGCTACCCCTTTTTGTATGGCAAAACCTATTCTATTGAAAATAAAACATTGGCCCTTAGCCGCTGGAGAATTACTTTGCACAACTTTCTCCACGCGTTCAAGGAGCTTGATTGCTTGCGGGGCCAGCGCTCCGAATGTATCAAAAGCGAAGGGTACAAACACATGCTGGTTCTCTAGACAAGCCGCTTCATGTTTATCCATTTTTTTGCTCTCGGCTTTCAAAACTGCTTGCCCAGCTACAAACCCCGAATCCCGGAGTCCCACCAATGGGGATACCCCGGTAAGGTCAACGCACGCGTGCTTGCCTTGCGCCCATCCGAACACAAGAATGTCCGCTGGCCTCAAGGTGGACCGCCCGTCAACTGGGTCCGTCAAGAAATTCACGGGAGCCTCTTTTTTGGCTGAAATCCCGGCCCTTCGTAACACATCCCATAAAACATCTCTAACCAGGTCATGTCTGTATTTAAAGCCTGGCAACTCCTTACAATGTAGGGCGTGTTCTCCAAACTTGTCTAAGCGTGTTTTTTTACAGATCGGACACGGTTCGTCGACGGGGAACATGGGAATCATAAGTCGGTATTTGAGGACCGCCCGATATTCGATAGCCGACATATGTTGCCCGAGTCCGTCAATTGGGAGTGTAGTGAGGAAATCTTGAGCATGGGCCTCCTTGAGGCATTCAAACACCGCTTTCTGGCGCGAAGACATGTTAAACTCCTCCTCCATATTCTGCATGGCTTTACAGTTAAACGCACTCGCCAAGATTTTTTGAGGCTTTTTTGGGGCGGTGTCTTTATCCGTAAAGCCGCCCACATCTACATTGGGGAGAGAGCTGCAAATGTTGTCCAGTGCGAGCTTATAATCTTCGTCCATCCCAACCACCCCGCTGTTCCTTAGTATGTGTTCCTGTAGCTCCCAGGACTGCGCCCTAGAAGCCACATATGCATAAGCGGACACATCTTCCGCCGAGCACAGGCCCAAGCCCCCCGAGCGGATCGGTAAAGACGCCAATCGCCATTGAAGATCCCCAAAAAATGCGCCCCCACAAACAACGATATCCTCAACAGCACCTCGGAGACCTTTGTCAAAAATGGATACTGCCTCCCCAACAAAGGTCGGTTGGCACGTTCGAAGCCCAAACAACAGTTTGGCCACACCCATACATGAGCGAAGCAATAAGAGCTCACTTTGGGGGTCCCGTAACTTCTGCAAAACGCCCATCAGGCCAACCGCACGCTGAGCCCTCTTGACTGCCATTGAGCTAATGTAATCCCCATCACGACTAACAACCCCCCCTAGAAGCTTTACCCCTGTCTGTGGTCTTCCGATCTCCTCAGGAAAAATACCAGGCTTCGCTTTCATACCATTGCATGTTGGCCAAAAGATCTCCGACTTCTTGATATTAAGCATAAGCCCAAACTGGGGACCTTCTGCTCGAATGATGTCAAGGGCTTTAGCTACTTCTTCGGCCCTGCCTATAATCGTGCCATCATCCAAATACCACGCATGAAAGGGTAAGGAACAGTGTTCTTCCACCTGTAGCACGAGCGGATGTAAGACAAGGGCAAAAAGAAGTGGTCCTAAAGGATCCCCTTGCTGGACCCCCGTGTAGGCCCCGATACAAGTATCTCCTACATATAGCCTGGCAGGTTGGGCGTATAAGAACTGAACCCATTGGTAGATAGATGGGCAGCGGATGCTGACTTCGCGCAGAAGGATTGTCCGGTCGACCATGTTGAAAGCGTTTGAAAAATCCACAGTGAGCATGGCCAGTGATCCGTCGTCACGGAACGCATTCAAGAATCTATTCGCACTGTGGAGAATAGCCTCTGCGCCATTGGGGACCCCGACCCCATATTGAAAGTCCCCTAAGTAAGCCGACATCTCCTTCCCAATTTTACGCATTGCAACTTTAGAAACTAACCTCCGCCAGATACCCCCGACAGCAATGGGCCGGATTCCGTTATCGGGCTTTAATAAGGGGGTTAGGGGGGCAGAGGCAATGAATTCCGCCAGAATTTTCGGGCACAGCCCTCGCAGCCAGATGTTAACTACCTCAGTGATGGCCACAAGAAGAGCAGATGGCGGAGAGGACCCCTGTCCGCACAATGCATCCAAAATATGTTGTGCTCTCAAGCCATCCCTTCCGCAAGAAGTTCCTTTGGGGAAGGAGCGGATATTCTCCAACACACAATCAGTGTTAACCTGAAGAGCATCTTTATTGGGCAAGACATGAGGCAAGTGGGGGGGATCCCTAACCGGATGCTTATCAACCAAGGCTTTTAAGGTGGACTCTCCAAATGGTGCAACTCCAGAAGAGCACAAAACCTTAACCGCGGCTGTGAAGTGACCATCAGCAACCTTCCTCAGACATTGTTTGATATTAGCCTCATTCTCCGATTCATTTTGTCTGACTGTCCCTATAGACGACTCTTCATTCGATTGGGAAAGGAGGGGGAGAACAAGCTCCTCCATGCCCTCGCCATCTTTCCAAATTGCTAAGGAGCGCATGATGCTACTGCATTGCAAGGATTTACGATTCCCAGACCTCCGTTCCTGCCTGGAAGACGGTCGGATAGTGCGTAACGTGCAACGAGGCAGCAACAACAACCTGATCCAGGCCTCAACCGACCCAGGGGAAGCCACCACCTTACCCAATGTATTTGATAAGGCCTGCGCAAATGCTAATCGACAAGACGAGGGGATGCTCTTAACTGTAGTAATCGGCATAGCAAAAAGTCTTTCCAGAAGACTGATATCTACAATCACCGTCCTACCAATATCCGGTTCGGTAGCGGGTTCGACTATTGGCTGGCTGGGCTTAGGGATCCCTATGATAAATTCACCCTTACCATCATCATTTCGCAAGAATTTGGTGACACCATCTTCATGATGACACCCCCTACTGAGAGCATGTAATGCCATGCATTGGCCACATAACCACTGATTAATATTCTGCAAGGCGTCCACAACTTCCTCAAATAGGCTCAAATCTCCGGAAATGGCATTCCGCAAGGTTTTTTTACCATCACCCCACCCAAAATGATCCCGTTTAAGGTGAGCAAGCAGCCGGGAGCTACTTGATATACCAAATTTACAAGAATGAAAAAATTTAAAGGGGCAGGCTTGTCCTGCATCATGAAAAAAATTTTGTAATTGTTTGAATTTTTATAATAAAAAAATATACATTAATGGTAACACATAAGAGAATAATGTTAGTAAAAACTCTATCCTTGTCAATTTCTATATACTAATACTACAAGCTTTTTGGTTCATGTCCTAGGATCGTCTGACTGTTGAAGGAGTAAAGTGTGATACAAGAATAGTACAAGTTCAACGTAAAACTCATATTCAAATTTGAACAAGCTAATTAAGCCCATGTGTTTGGACGTTTGGTCGTACTCAATTTGATACAAATCCCATGAATATGAGCCTATTCGGTTTTTTTTTTTTTTTTTTTTGGTTTAAATAGAATCCCAATCAAAATCCGGCATCAAAGATTACGACTGAAAAGGTATTTGATATTTGACCAATTTGTCTTACATGTACTTTTATTCCATACTTTTCTGATTAAAAAAAAAAAAAAAGTAGTTCAAAATGATTTTCTATCATGCACGATTACATTTTTATGTTCAGTTATATAAGTTGTAAAGAAGAAAATAATAAATCTACTATAAATAATTCATGTTTTCTAAATTTGTAGCCTCCTACAAATACATGCGTATGTAATGTATGTACAAGAATCATATAGTATGTATTGGGTAACATATTAACATCTCAAAACACAATTAGACCATGCGTAAGACTATATGTTGTGGCCCGCGAGCAGCCTGCCGCGAGCCACAATGTTATCCACGTAGATTGCTCGGCCCAAAACAACTCCAAGCGACCGTTGCCGCGAGCGAGCCCAAGCGACCTAGCAAGTCAAATTTAAAAAATCTAGCCGTTGGCAGCTCGCTAACGGTCAAAAGTAATTTATATATATATATATATATATATATATATATATATATATATGGTGCTAGTTGATAAAAAAAAATAACATCTATCAATTTTTTATCTTCCACTTGATCCAAAATGGCAAACCAAAACCAAAATCCAAATCCAATCCCGACCCCACTAAATCGTGTGTGACCACCAATGTGGACTGTAGAGGAAGAACTCGCCTTGGTGACTTGTTAAATTCACCAACAAGAGCAAGGAGATTTCGTGCGAAGCCAAACTTTTTGGCGAGCGGTTGTCACACGATTCTACCAACAAATGGGTGAAAACCATTGTCCAATTGACGCGATATATGGAAAATATTGTTCTTTGAAGGTGAAGTGCACCATATTTGAGCATTTCTACATAAATGCGATGAACGAGAACCCGGGTTTAAACAATGATGAGTTGATTGAAGTGGCTCGTAACGAATACCGAGCCATACACAATGATAACTACCCAAGGGTTGAGATTTGGAGACTTATGAGAGGACGATTTCTAATATAATCGTCTTTCTACTATTTACTTTATGTTTTTTAATAATTGTTTGATGTTTATGGAACGCGATGTTATTTTATGTTTTTTAAAATAATTGTTTGATGTTTTTATGGGACGTGATGTTATTTTATGATTTTTTATGTAATGTTTATTTTAATATTGATGCAATAGAATGTTTTATAAAAAATTACAAAAAAAAAAAAATGATAAAGTGATAGCTCACCTTGAGCCATAACATGATCAAGTAAGCAGGATTGACACTTTAGCAAGTGTCATGTCAGCGCCCAGTTGTCCTATTTTAATAGGATAAAGTTTCTGCTCACCTTGAGCGACAACAGATAGTCTAATGGGCATTATATAGGCGTGAATAAACATGATAATGCCCCAAACACCGTCTCCTCATGCATTATATGGGCATGAAGAGGGATGGTCATTTCTAGTATAATGCCCAAATATGATACAATATATGATGATAATGTGGCAAAAAAATGTCCCTTAAGGGGTATCAACCATTACTTATGGTTTAACAAAAAAAAACCCTTTTAAGAAACAACCCAATTATAAACAAAGAGAAAGTATAGAGTACAAAGTTCCTTAACATAAAAAGAATAAGAAGCCACCATGTGATGCCATCTGTCAACTTAACCAAACCCCAATTAACCTAACTAAACTCTAATTAACCTTAATCCTAGTTAAACCCAAGGGTAATTCAGACTTTTTTTATATGTAACTGATTACGACAATCACGTTCTATATTTTTGTAAACGATTTCATAACATACGTGAACGATTTTTTCAAATTCAAATTTGAATTACACAACAGTCGATCAAAAACATTAAGATTCAAACACATTATCATTCAATCATAATACGATCATCATAATCACAGTAAATTCGATTAATTCAGCATGTTTGGTACGTTTGTTCATAGTTTATTAAATCAGTTTCTATAGAATTTTGTTTAATTTTTTATTTTGTTTATCAGATTTAAACTTATTGGTTGATGATCAGTGTGTTTCTGTTGAGAATTCGAATCCAGATGTCGATAATATTGTTTTTCATGGTACAAATCATCATGCTCTGTTTTTGACTCATTTTTTTTTTAAATCTGTGTGTTTTTAATGTTGAAATTCGTAAACATGATGTTTTGTGTATATTCAGACCTGATTGAAGATACTAACCAGGATGTGGATATTCATAATTTGAACCTCATCAATGAATACAGAAGGATTGAAGGTATTTTAATTTTGTTTTTTTTAATATCATATATATGAGTGTGTTTAAATTATATGATAAGTGCGTTTAAATAGTTAAAACATAGTTATTGATCATGTAAGAGTGCGTTTAAGATGATCATGAGTGTGTTTAAATAGTTAAAACATAGTTACTGATCATGTAAGAGTGTGTTTAAGATGATCATGAGTGCGTCTGAATATTTTCAAATTATCAATTGTCAACGTGCGTTTGAAGTTTATAAAGTGCGTTTGTTTTGAAGGTGTTGCATTTGATGTTCCTGTTGAAGACCAAGCTATTAACTCCTTCATTCCTAATGTACCTGATTCACTCAAACCTGTAATAAACATGAAGTTTCCTAGTATTGATCATGCACATGAGTTTCATGCCAAATATGCAAAGGCTGGTGGATTTTTTATTCGAAATGGTACCCAAGATGTGCGAAGAGGTGTTTTAAGACTCAAATACTTTGTATGCTATAAAGAGGGTTTTAAGCCATTCAAAGTAGGTGCAGAGAGTTCTAATAAAGATGTTAAGGCATGTCATTACAATACTTGATTGATTTAGAATTCCAAACCTCCATTACTAACGACCATTGTGGATGTTGTTATCCCAAAATCTATCTATTTGAGCCTTTGTCATGGCCCTCATTTGAGTTTCCTGAATCACTTATCAAATATAAGTTGTGAGCCCTTTTTAGAGAACTTACTCAAAGTCACTTATCAAAATATACATAATTCACTCACAAATATATAGAGAACCTGATGTGATAAGTACCTTAGTTTTGACAATTATCCCTGTCACCTGCTCCTTTTAAACTACACGGTGTGGGAGCGTGAAAGGGGATGTGAAGCCCCTCCACAACACCTACACCACCCCTTATGTGTCGTGGGAGCTGGCATAGGGTAGGTGGATTGGAGTTTTCTACCGGCATGGGGTAAAAGGTGAGGGTGAGATAGATGGTTGTGGTTGGTTGTTTGTACAATAAATAATTATGATTGGTTGTTTGATTAAGAAAGAAAAGAAAAAAAAAACAACTTTCCATGCCACTCTCCCACGCCACCACCACCACATGGTTTTTTAAAGTTGAAGGAGGTAACGTGGCTGCCACGTATCAATCCATATCCTTTCACCATGACCGTGTAGTATTAATGTTGAAAGATATGTAATTTACCTCATATTAACGACCTCCTCTTCTTTCCCAATCGATACCCTAATCCGATTCAAAATCCTTATGTAGTCCAACGATCTCACCGCTGTTTTCAGACCCGAATCGGACCGACCGGTCGAACTGGTTGGACCGGGAACCGGTGGTTGGACTAATCCGGGTCATGAGTTAAACCAACCATGCATTGAACCAGTGGTCGGACCGACGAACAGGTGGTCTGACCGGGAAACTAGCCGATCGGTCCGGGAATTTTATAATGTTAATGGATCTTTTTTTTGAATGTTTTGCCGGTTTGTTAGACCGATCAGACCAGTAACCCGATGAAAAGTCCGGTCTAACATCTGATCTGGTTCTGAAAAGTCCGGTCTAACATCTGATCCGGTTCTTAAAACATTGGACATCACCTAACCCATTTTTTTAATTTACTCATCTTGACCCATACCCATCCTAACCCAAACCCATCCTGACCCAACAACCAATCCAACCCAACCTATCAATTTTGCCACCCATAGTTATTACTTACTAGTAAGGTGCCCGCGCGATGCAGCGGGAGCATAACATTTAGATTTTAAGGGTTGCACGAGGCGATTCAGTTTAATTTGACCCATGCGCTTATCAACTGTAATACTTCTAAAATTTTATCCTCTCCCCCATGGTAATTCTCCCAACAACATCTAAACCAAAAGCAAACAAATTTTGTATTGTATTGAGCCCACGCTTTGTTGCGGGCTTTGCTATGTTTTTGACAAGATTGGAATGTGTGAGTGAATAGAATTTTCATGTCACTATAAAGATCATATAAAAGTTCATACATTATGAAGCATGGATAAGTCAGTTGTTTAAAATATTGGCATAATATTCATCTAATAATTTCAGCTAAAATTAAATAAAACAAAAAAAATTACAGTTCTCTAAGGAGTATTCCATCTGCCATGAACTTGATTGAACAACAATTCTCTAATCTTCTTGTGATCCCTATGTTGAGAATTGACCTACTTCCCAATACCAACACCATGCTCAAAGCCATCCGCCTTGCAGTTGCAAGAATCGCCACATACTGCGATTGGGTATTACAATAATCCCCCTTCTACTAATATCGTTTTTGTTAGTAAAGCCAGCCTTACAAAGATATTGCATAATGCCACCCAAAAATCACCAAAAATTAAAAAAAAAAAAAAACAATATTGAAAAATTTAAATGTAATAAAGACAGCACATGTTCCAATACATTATAATATATAATAGATATGGTGAAAAACTTAGGTCATAATGTAAAATTAGAATTTAAATTAATCATGATTCATTTTGATTACATGAATCAAAACAGTATCTTTAAAGTCAAGTATGGTGCATTTAATATGTTGTATTAAATTTGTCTTGTCAAATGAATGAAATTACAATCTTACCCATCTAGATGAATATGAAAGTACTATTTTGCCCGTCTAGAATACACTATATAGTAGTATAGATATAATATATAATAGATATGGTGAAAAACTTAGGTCATAATGTAAAATTAGAATTTAAATTAATCATGATTCATTTTGATTACATGAATCAAAACAGTATCTTTAAAGTCAAGTATGGTGCATTTAATATGTTGTATTAAATTTGTCTTGTCAAATGAATGAAATTACAATCTTACCCATCTAGATGAATATGAAAGTACTATTTTGCCCGTCTAGAATACACTATATAGTAGTATAGATAAACCAAGTAGCTTGTGACATCCGCCCCTTCATTTGTTATCCGTTGTACAACTTTAGTCCTTTATGTATTCGTATTTTATTATTTTTTTTTTCTTTCTTTCATTTCGAGTCCTTAAATTTAGAAGCTTGTATTCAATAATATGAAGTTCCTGAATTTATACCTTTTCAACATTTCAATCGTCGTCCTTTTATCGTATGTTTACTTCGAAAGTGTATTTAAACGCTTGTTTTCAAATAAAAAGCTTACCTTTACATAAATTAAATATATTACAAATTAAAGATCAATGATTTGTTATCTTAATTTTTTAATAAATAAATAGAAATAATAATGATAATAGTTCATATTTATGTTAAGTTTTTTTTTTTTTTTTTTTTAACCATAACATAAAACCCATTTTCAATACCCACATACTCCTAACCCAACTAATGACCCAAACACCACTAATTCAAGTACAAACCATGCCCAACACCAGGCCCAAAAACGAGCCCAGGCTGCCCCACCCCTTCACTTTTACCAGATCGGGTCAGCCAGGTCCGACCCAGACCCGTCGGACACACCCACCGACATAAACAACGAATTGACAGCCCAAACGCCCGTAAATCTTCAATCAAATCCCGTGTTATACGCGTCTCGATTCTCTCTTCATTCCTAAATAACATTGAAGTGTTATTATACGGAATTGATCATCCAATTTGCCGATATATAAACTTTCCTTATCCAATTTTCGAATCTGTGTATATAAGCATTCTTAGATCGATTAAACCCTAACCTATACCCATAAAGTGCCGAATAAGATAACCCCATAGTTGAAACTCACTCTGGATCCTCCTGCGGCGCAAATCTTGAAGTTTATTCTCGTTTTATTCGGTTTCCTTCAAGTCGTAAATTACCCATCAACCGGTATGTGTTTCTTCAATTAAATCTGTCTAGTAGGTCGATTAATGGTGTATATTAAAAGCCCCATAGGATTAGTGTACTAGGGTTCTTGTTATCTTTGGGGGTTTTGCAGACTAAAGTTTTTAAGATTTTGTGATGGGATTAAAATAAAATCACGAGGTTTGCCAGATGGTGGAGACGCATGGTTTACACAGACAGGTTCGATTCCGACACAAACAACCTTTTTTGGATTCCCTGTACTACTTGGGAATATTTTGCTACCAATTTGTTTTATTATGGCACACGTAGTCGTTATAAGAAATTGTAAAATAATGAAGGGAAATCGATTCAGATCGTTGTGATGGAAATCAAATCATTGGCCTATCAGTTAAAAGCTAGGTGCTTTCCCCGAGCAACCATCAAAATATGTAGCTAGTCGTGCATGTTTCTTTCTCTCTATTTAGAAGTAGAGATTAAGAGGGTGTTTGGGATTGCGTTTTTAATCTGATTATTAGATTATTGCGTTTTGAAAACGCAGATAATCAGTTTTTAGTGTTTGGATTGCGTTTTGAAAACGCACATAATCAGTTTTTTAGGCTACGAAAACGCAATAATCTATAAGCAGCTCCACCCCTGCTTTTCAAAACGCATAATCTGTTTTGAATAATCAATCCCAAACACCCCTAAAATAGGCATCACCTTATATATATGAAATTGATCTTTGGTTCAAAATATAATAGTTTATTTGCTGCACACTTGGTTTAAAAAAGCGCGCCTCAGGCGCGCTTGAGGCGTGAGGCGCCCGAGGCGTTTGGAAAAACGATTTTTTTGCTCTGAGGCGGTACTCTACATGAAGCGCTGTGAGGCGCCGCTTTAAGCCTGAAGCGCCAGGCATCTGAGGCGCTGCTTCAGGCTGAATTAGGTCAAATTTAGTGAAAAAAAGCTAAAAACGAGTTCAAATCAGTGCTAATCGGACATGATTAGAGAAATCTTACCTCCATAGCCAAACTTAAGCTCCATTGAAGTAGCTGCATAACTCTAGGAAGAAGAAGAAAAAAGAGGTTGCTGAAGAAAAAGGAGGCTGCTGGAGAAAAAAATGTGAAACCCTAATCTTACTAAAGTTGGAACCCTAATATTTAGTGCAGCGTATAAAAGCACAGCCCATTTGGCCTATTTTTAATAAACTAAGAGGTCAGTATTTGATTTAATTTTAGGCCCAACAGTCTATAGAGGTTAGAACTAAGTATTGGGTTTTATCATGGGCCCAGTAGACTGATAAAAAAAACCCAAATAAATAATGTTTTTAGTTTTTAAGTGTGTTTTATAATATATTTTTGTGTTTATTATTGATTTATATGAAGAATATGTCATATTGATGGGTATAGATATTTTATATATTTTTTTCTAAATTCTATGCACCTCACATACGTGAAGCTCTCGCCTCGCGCTTTAAGCCCCGCGCCTCGGATTTTGGAACCAAAACGCCTCGGAGCGCCTCGCGCTTTTTTAAACCAAGGCTGCACATACATGCGGACTTCAAGATTTTATTAAATAGAACTTTGTCTTCAAAGTTATCATTCCCGGGTCCTTTTTCTCTCTTTTATATCTCTCTTTTATATTTCTCTCTCGTCTCTTGTGCTCTTTGCGATGGCGACGGTGTGCGTCTATGATGATGTTGTAGTGGTGGTGATGAAGAAGGCGGCGATGTTTCCTCGGTGGAGTAAAATGAATAGAAGATGAGACACAAAAAAAAAATCTAGTAGTTGGCGACTAGTAGCAATTCAAGTGGTTCAAAAAATGTAAGTTCAAATGAGAACACTAATAGCAATTCAAGTAGCAGCAAGTGCTCGTTTTTGGTCCCTCTGACTCCATGGACCGAATGCGAAATCTTGTAATCTACTAATCTAAAAAACTTTAATTACTCGGATCTCCGAATGGCCACCAAAAACTTCCAGCACAGTAGTAAGTTGGGTGAAGGTTGGTTTGGGTCAGTTTTCAAAGGGTGGATCAATGAAAAATCGTTTACGGGTTCAAAACGTGGAACCAGAGTTGTCGCTGTCAAAAGACTTAACCCAGATGGCTTTCAAGGTCATCGCGAGTAGCTGGTGAGCATTCGATTTTCGGTTAATTTGTTTATGCTGGTTTTAAACTTTGATGATTAAATTTGTGTTGGGTTGTTGTAGGCGGAAGTGAACTATTTGGGGCGGTTTTCACACCCGAATATTGTGAATTTGGTTGGGTATTGTTTGGAAGGCGAGCATCAGCTTTTGGTTTACGAGTTCATGTCTTGTGGGAGTTTGGACAATCACTTGTTCAGGAGTGAATTAATGTATTTTAGTATACGGTCATATAAGTTCGTTCAAAAGTGGGATTTTCAAAAACTAAAATTTAAAAGATATATTTTTTTAAACAGTGAAGGTAGCCTAATTGGTAGAGGCTTATTCCTCGTTTAAAAAATATATATTTTTTAATTTTAATTTTTGAAAATCCCACTTTTGAACGAACGTATATAACCGTATACTAAAGACATTAACTCACTCGTGAACAAGTGATTCTCCAAGCTCCCACAAGATATGAACTCTTAAACCAAAAGCCGATGCTCACCTTCCAAACAATACCCAACAAAATTCACAATATTCGGGTGCGAAAACCGCCCCAAATAGTTCACTTCCGCCTATAACAACCCAACACAAATTTAATTATCAAAAGTTTAAAACCAACTTAAACAAATTAACCGAATGCTCACCAACCACTCGTGATGATCTTGAAAGCCATCCTGGTTAAGCCTTTTGACACCGACAACTCCGGTTCCACGTTTTGAAGTCGTGAACGATTTTTCATTGATCCACCCTTTGAAAACTAACCCAAATCCACCTTCACCCAACTTACTACCGGGCTGGAAGTTTTTGGTGGCCATTAGGAGATCCGAGTAATTAAAGTTTTTTAGATTGGTAGATTGCAAGATTTCGCATTTGGTCCGTGAAGTCAGATGGACCAAAGACGAGCACTTGCTGTCACTTGAATTGCTATTAGTGTTCTCATTTGAACTTACATTTTCTTGAACCACTTAAATTGCTACTAGTGTTCCCGTCTGAACTTGCTCCTGAATGATTAAAAAAGCAAAGAATTCAAATATATATGAAACATTCGCTTTGGGTCACATGTTGTTTAGAGCCACATCTTTGAGATATTATATACCACATGCTACTAGAATTTAGGCTATTAGAATTTAGTTCTATCTTTGTTATTAGTTGATTGTTTTAAAATAGGTAGACTATTGATTTTGGTTGATTATATACGCCTCTAGTTTTGCTATTCATTTGTATTTTATGCTATAGTAGTTGAAAAGCAGCTCTGTGTGAGACGGGCTTTCAGCTTTGATTTTAGCACTCATACAGATCCCCATTGTACCACTTATTGCTTTGAATGACGTCTAAACACAATATTTAAAAAAAAAAAAAAGCAGCTCTGTGTGGTTTAAGGATTTTTGAAGGTGGCATATATATAGTTGGTAGAAACTTAATATAAACAGAAAAGATTTGCTATAAAAAGAAACTTAATATAACCAAAAAATATTTTAGACAGTGATTTAAAGATTTTAGACGGTACCAATTTACCTCCTATATCTGATTCACTTTCAGAAGCTCTTTGTCGATTCCTAACCTTAATAGCTTATTCAATCAAAAAGTCATTTTATAGAGTAAGACCGTGAGAAAAACCCCATCTCGTTCGACAACAAGCCCAAGCCCTTCTCCTCAAAGAGCACTAGTTGCCTTTCAAATTATAAAAAATCCAAAAGGTGTTCTCCAAGCCACTAGTTACCTTCCGTATTATGGTTTATAAGTAATAACCAATTAGATTTTGAATGTGAGAGCATAATTGAAGGACATGACAGGAAGTGTTTGGTGGGTCCTTTCGATTATGTTTAAAAAAAACCGAATGTAGTAAATGTTTATTGTAGTTATGTAATTTGCTATTTTGATAAAATCAATTTTACAACTATTTGTTGTTTGAAGGGTTTTTCACGAGTCGAGCCGAACCTAACAGACCATTGCTCATGCTTGGCTCGCTTACAACTGAGCGGAATATCGAACGAGCATTTTTCAAACATTTTTCGAGCGAGCGGTAAGCGAGTCACGAGCGACGAGCAAATATGTTCCTTCATCCACTTAAATTTTTATTTAAAATACAAAGAGGAAAGATTGGTTATATAAATAAATTGAATCGGTATAAATCTATACTTATCTATTCTCCATACCGAGCTAAAAAATATTCATATTTTTTTTTCACATTCCATATTATATCTCTTAATTTTTTGTCTTTGTATTTTATATCTTAATAACAAAATAATAATATTATTATTTAATTGTTAGGTAGATACTTATGTGAAATATCAACTTCACATATATGTAGGTTAGGGTTTTTATCCAAAAACGGGTGGCGGCACAATTTGTTGCCCTCATACCTGCTATCCTTATGTAATTTGTCATATGTTAATTCAACTTTAAAACAAAAACGGTAATTGACTAACTATTAAAAACAATATTCCATATAAAATCTGATGCAAATTAGATCAATAAATGTGTTTTCTTCTCAAATAAAGGGAAACCCAAAACAACTATAGAATTGCTTGACTAAAACCAATCACTCTAGACATATACAGACATTATTGTTGTTCAACCTAGTTACCATATATAGCAAACAAACAATCCATATAAAACTGATGCAAATTAGATCAGGAAATGTGTTTTCTTCTCAAATAAAGGGAAACCCAAAACAATTATACAATTGCTTGGCTAAAACCAGTGTCAATCTAGACATACAGACATTATTGTTGTTCAACCTAGTTACCATATATAGCAAACGCCGAAGGCCGTGGATAGGCGGTAATACGACATTCGCTATTCACAACACTCTTTTGAGAAACCAATGGCCTTGTATGTGCCTCATTATCTGAATGTTGCAACCACATAATCCCCTTAGTCAATTACCGTTTTTGTTTTAAAGTTGAATTAACATAGGGCAAATTACATAAGGATATTAAGTATACGAGCAACAAATTGTACTGCCACCCCGTTTTTGAATAAAAAACTCTAACCTACATATATGTGAAGTTGATTATTTCACATAAGTTTCTACCTAACAATTTAATAATAATATTATTACTATTTTTTTATTAAGATATAAAATACAAGAAAATTAAGAGATAGAATATGGAAGGTGAAAAAAAAGATATGAATATTTTTTTAGCTCGGTATAGAGAATAGATAAGTATACGTTTATACCGATTCTATTAATTTATATAATAAATATATTTCCTCTTTATATTTTAAATAAAAACTTAAGTGGATTAAGGAACAAATTTGCTCGTCGCTCGAGACTCGTTTGTCGCTCGTTCGGAAAATGCTCGAAAAATACTCGTTCGATCTTCCGCTCAGTTGTAAGCGAGCCAAGCATGAGCAAAGGTCTGCTCGGTTCGGCTCGACTCGACTCGTGAAAAGCCCTACAAACAACAAATAGTTGCAAAAATGATTTTTATCAAAACAACAAAATACATAACTACAATAAACATTTTACAACATTTGGTTGTTTCTTTAAACAGAATCGAAAATATGGAAGGTGAAACTATAATATAGAAGGTAAATTGGTACCGTCTAAAATCCTTAAATCACTGTCTAAAATATTTTCTAGTTATATTAAGTTTCTTTTTATGGCAAATTTTTTCTGTTTATATTAAACTAGATTTTTACCCGCCGCGCGTTGCGGCGGCGTTGTAGGCGACATGATAATGTATAGATGTTAAGATCCATTGTACGCGCTATGCTCATTCAGTCATTTGGGTTGCTTACTATCAGGAAAAAAAATCAGACAGACAATACTAAAACAGCCTCTAGATCGTACAGATAAACATTTCAAGGTCAAAACTGAACATTGACATATACTGACTTGACCAAATGAAATATGCACAAAAGTGGTATGGTTCTGCTTGCTATTATCACAGACTCGTCTTTCTATGTTAGCTTCAAGGCATTGGATCACCCTTTGTCTTTCGGTTTTCTTAACGCACAGGGAAACCATCGGTATGCCTGATGTAATATTCCTACAAAACGAAACAAAGCGTTATAACGTAAAAAAAGGGTCAAATTATAACAAAAAATAAATCAAGTTTGCAAATTGCAAACCTGGTATGCTTTGGGCCCTTCAGCATCGATATTTACAGGAAACACCACATGCATAAAGTAGGAAAAAGTTAAGTGAGGTTAAGTGTCAAAAGTCAATTGCAAGGAATAGAAATCTTTAACACATGCATACATTTAAATAATAACCTACATGATGCACCCTTGATAGACGCAACGGAAAGTTGTATTTTTTTCATTTAACCACGGTTATAATTCTGGCGCGTAGAAAAATTTGCTATGCATTAAGAGCTTGCATCTAACCATAGTTTTGTGTCGTCTGCCATATGTACAAAAATGTGTCATGTATTATGATTTGGTTAATGAGATTACACCATAAATAAAAATAAAATATTAGTTTCACATTCATATGTGTGGCAAAATAGGTTGTTAAACATAACTTTGAAAAACCTAAATAGAGAATATAGAGAACTAAGACTATGGGGTACGGAGATGGGAGGTTCTCCACGTAGGAAAATTTGTCAGTGCGGGCCAAATATCAAGAATGGAGACATGGGACCGGGGGGGGGGGGGGGGGGTGTGCATGTCCAAGACATGGGAGAAAATGAAACCTCATTGGCCAGCTCAAATGAAAGATTATTGTTATTGGAGCGTCACGGGCGTCCATATGGGGACATGGGGACGAAGACGGGGGTGTGGTGGGGGCGGTGTTGGGACGGAGACGGGCAAAAAAGGTGGAACGGGGGTGGTGGGGCGTCTCCACACCGCCCAGCCTAAGTACTTTGAGAGCATAGTAAGCACAAACCAAATTATCATAAATCAAGAAGTGAGAACACCTTTTAAATTTAATGGTTTTAAAATCTACAAACAGGATATACGACTAATAATTCAAAACTGTGGCTAATGTAACAGTTTTAAATTTAATCACTTAAGCCTTGAAATTCAGTTAATGTTATGTAGGTTATAAGTATTATAAAAAGCGAACTTAGGCGCACCACTCTAGTAAAAGGGAAGAAAAAAATGAACCTTGATATTTCTTGTTCCTCGGGTTTAATTGGTTGAGATATGCATCTAAACATAAAAGGTCTACTCGAATGCGGGTAATTAATCCTTTCTTTATTTCCACCCGTGCTTCGCGCTGGGGGCATGCTGATTTAACCATGGCTCAAAGCAAACTGGGTCAGATGGAAGTGTTTCCATCATCATAGCCACCAAAAATTCAAAGTGTAAAGTGGATCAGATTCATCAACAGCTAGTAACAGTCGAACCTATCAATACCATAGTCAGTCAGGTGACTAATGCACAGTACCAATCAAGGAAATAAAAAAAATAACTTTCCTACCATGGTCTGCACTTAGTTACACACGCTGCCTAACAAAAGGTGTGAAGAGTTGTTTTGTTCTTTATAGGTAGCTTCTATAGTTTAGGAGGTGTCCGCGGCTGACGTTTTTGACAGGGTCGTTCAATCTGGATAGCGAACCCTCTGTTTTGCTAAGATTGTTTTCTGCATATAATGTTTAGCAGTTAACGTAAGTGTAGATGTCACAATGAAGAAAGATTCGGTTTTGACGTACCTGTTGAAGAAAAGAGGGCTCTTTTTGTTCCTGCAAATGTGGTTGGTGTTGTTGTGGAGTTATGCTTGGGGCTGCATGATAAGCTGACTGAATGTCTTGAGTAACTGATTTTGTTCATTGTGTATTCATTGTGCATTTGAGACCTCCGGAACATGTATCTTTTTTAGTTTGGAGGTGTAAGCTCTTCATTTTTTCCAACTATTTGTTAAAGGGCTGATGTAGTTGTTGATATGCTCGCCTCTTTTGTTAGGAGATCATCGTGTTCGGCACCGAGCAACATTATAATATTATATGTGCATATATTGACGAAAAAAGGTCAATTTTCACATTATAATAAGTCTATAAAATTGTTCATAGTTTACTTGAACACAAAAGTTACAACTTCAATGTCCATATCCCCAAATACCCTTACACCCAAAAATTATATAATGTGAGGGATTAAAATGACTCTTTTATCAAAAAGCTACCGAATCCATTTTGAAAGTTAAATTGCATAAATTTAACCAAAAATTCAAAACTTTTTGAAATCACCAGCTTTTTGAAAGATTTACAATTATCTTTAGAGATCGGTCGCTATCCAGATGTTCAATAAACAGGTTACACGCATGAGTGAACTATCCATTAAGAATACGACGGTCAAGCGTGTCATTATCAAACCTGAAATCAAAATAGTGATCATACACGTGGTACCAAGTGTGTAGGCATTTTCATCTCGTAACCACACTAAAACACCATAGACATGATAAACAAATAACATCATATTACCATTATCCCTTTCAGGAATCTTGGCAGCCTAAGAACGACGCAATCGCCGTCGTCATCTTCATCTTCTTCATCATTTGCTCCCCTCGCCTTTGCTTGCTTTCTATCCTGCCAAAAACCTAAATAGAATGTAATCGCTATTTTGCAAGAATTTAAAATTCATTTAGTGTGTATGAATGTAACAATTGCAACATAAATAAAAGTCTTTAACTAAAAATAATAATAAAACATACAAAGCAAATGCCATGTAAGCAACCGGTTCAATCTCAAATCAAGCAGAGACAACCAACAGCAAGCACACATACCTCTTTCTTATACACAGCCAAATCTTTAGACTCTGAAACCGAGAAGACGATAAACTGGCGGCTGAAAGAACGACAAATATGAGGCAAACTTTAAAGATGCAAATGATATATACGAATACATACATGACATAATAGGGTAGCATTATTTTTGTAGTCAATAATGATTTTACTAACTCTCTGTATAAATTCCTAAATTGCATAAAAATGGACGATCTCCCATGACTCATCAATTTAAAATAAAAGTTAAAATAAAAAGCGTAAATCAAATTCACGTACCTCTTTTTTTTTATATGAAACCGAATGTCCAGATTTTGAAAGCCAAATGACGAAAAATAGGACCTGAAAACCAAAGAGAAACATATAACATTAGAAATCAAAGCAAACCATGTAAATAAATAATTTTTGAAACTGAATATATGTTCCAATCGAACACTGTTAAAGCCCTAAATCTTAACAAAGACAGTACATTTGCAAACAAACTAAACAATTATCACATGTCATAAAAGTAAAGATACCTTCGACCCATTTCCACCGCTTCCAGAGCTCCGGTCACGCTGGCCTGTGGTGGTCAAGGCTGCTTTGAATGATGTGGAAAATGTTTCTGTAGCTGGTTTGGAGGGAGATGCGGCTCGGTCAACGGAAGTTTTGAACAAAGGTATGCCTTTAGATGCATATTATGGTCTAGAAAATGGGGCGGCTGACAAATTTGTTATGTATCTTTTTATGCAAAATCTTTGTTAAGGTTATGTGTATGGGGAATAAGGAGTTAGGGTTTGCAATTGTCTGGATGTGGCAGATGGATATGAGGGAGTTAGGGGTTAGAGTTGGTGTGGCATAAAACAAAAGTGAAAGAAGGAGAAGCAGACGTGTCTGTATAAACCAGAAACCAGCCGATGGTTTTGTTATAAACCACCGGTACAACCTTTCAAGCAGAAGGTACAACAAAGCATTGCATAAATGCTTTGCTAAATAGAGGTATATAAATTCCTCCAACTATATAAAGGCCACTGTCTAAAATCCTTAAACCACATAGTGCTGCTTTTCATTTTTTTTAATATTGTGTTTAGACGTCATTCAAAGCAAGAAGTGGTACAATGAGGATATGTATGAGTGCTAAAATCAAAGCTGAAAGCCCCTCTCACACAGGTACAACTTTTGGTTACTAGAATTGAATCAGTTTGATATTCAACGATATCTAAGTTCTTAATCAACCACTATAGCATAAAATATAAATGAATAGCAAAACTAGAGGTGTATATAATCAACCTAAATCAATACTCTACATATTTTCAAACAATCAACTAATAGCAAAGATAGAACTAAATTCTAACAGCCTAAACTCAAGTATAGAGTTTTTTTTACTTCATATTTAGTTCAGTAGTATGTGGTATATAATATCTTAAAAAAGTGGCTCTAAACAACATGTGACCCAAAGCGAATGTTTCATATATATTTGAATTCTTTGCTTTTTTAATCTTTTAAGATCAAGTTCAGACGGGAACACTAGTAGTAATTCAAGTGGTTCAAGAAATGTAAGTTTAAATGAGAAAAAACTAATAGCAATTTAAGTGGCAGCAAGTGCTCGTCTTGGTCCCTCTGACTCCACGGACCGAATGCGAAATCTTGCAATCTACCAATATAAAAAACTTTAATTACTCAGATCTCCGAATGGCCACCAAAAACTTCCAGCCCAGTAGTAAGTTGGGTGAAGTTGGGTTCGGGTCAGTTTTCAAAGGGTAGATCAATTAAAAATCGTTCAAGGCTTCAAAACGTGGCTTTCAAGGTCACCGCGAGTGGCTGGTGAGCATTTAGTTTTTGGTTAATTTGTTTATGTTGGTTTTAAACTTTTGATGATTAAATTTGTGTTGGGTTGTTGTAGGTGGAAGTGAACTATTTGGGGCGGTTTTCGCACCCGAATATTGTGAATTTGGTTGGGTATTGTTAGGAAGGCGAGCATCGGCTTTTGGTTTATGAGCTCATGTCTTGTGGGAGCTTGGAGAATCACTTGTTCAGTAGTGAGTTAATGTCTTTTAGTATATGGTCATATACGTTCGTTCAAAAGTGGGATTTTCAAAAATAAAAATTAAAAGATATATTTCTTAAACGAGGAATAAGCCTCTACCAATTGGGCTACCCTCACTATTTGTATATATTTTTAATCTATATAAATTTAATCAAAATAACAGGCAAAGTACTCTTTTATGTATATGATTGTATAAACTATGTGTATAAGTATTGTTCATTATAATACGCTTAGATCACCTACGGATTTGATGATCTTAGGGTTTTTTTTTATTCAAAATCATTTATTAAAAGTAAAAGCATTCAAATTTTATGATACCATTGCTTAAAAAAACTCGTGGGTCTGGCCGACCTGGCTAACCAGGCCAATTTGGTTTAGTTTCTTTAAAAATCTTTGTTACTGGTCTGGTTTGGTCTAAAAATAACGTTAGAACCGGACTAACCACACAGTGAACACCCTATTCAAAATATACCTCTTGGTTTTTCTTGATAGGAGGATCTCATCTCTCCATTCCTTGATTATGTTGCGAATATGCTGAAACTGGAGGGAAGCAGCAGCCAATCGAACTGTATCTTCAAATCCAGGTTTGTCTAACCACGAGTTAAAAACTCAAGGCTTTGCTCTGAAAATGGTCAAAGAAATGGAAAGCATGAGAGGAAAATGGTCTGAATAGATCCACGGAAGCGCTCTCAAGCAGGTCTCCGGTCACTTGTTGAAGAACTCCGCATTAACCAGAAACATGTCGAGCTTACTGAGTTTTCTCCCATTGTCGCGAACACACGTAAATTGCTTCCCTTTCAAACTATACTCGAGAAGACCGGAGTTACAAATAAAGGCGTTGAAATTTCTAGCACATGAGTTACTGGAAGTCGAATTAACTTGCTCTTCCGGGAACCTCACAGCGTTAAAATCTCCCATCACCACCCATTGACCCGAACCGCTTCCGATGAGATTTTCCAACCAATTCCAAAGATCCAACTTGGCTATGAGCCCATGGGGAGCATACACATTAACCACAGAAAACTCATCTCCACTACCTTTAAATCTCCCGTGAAGCAGAAGGAAGCACTTATCCTTAACCGAAGAGACAAGCTCAAAGCAGGTTGGATCCTAAATACTAACAATTCCCCCAGATTGTCCAACCGATCCTACAAACTCCATGGAAAAATTTTTGTTCCCCTAAATACTAGCTCCAAAAAACCCAGAGACCTGTTCTAATTTAGATTCTTGTATGGCAACAAAACCAACCTCATGAGACCTCCTCAACTCCTGAATCCAACTGGCTTCGTCAACCCCCCCCCCCCCAAGTACCTCTCGCGTTGATAGAAAGGAAATACATTGATCAACCACATTAATGCCTTCATCCATAATAACTTTATTGACCATAAAATCATAGTTGACAAGATCTGTCCCCAATAAGGACCCAATAACAATAGTGGCTTCAACCTCTTTCTCCACTCGACGGATACTCGAGTCATCCTTTTCCACAACACCCTGCTCCGGGCCGTCAGGCGCAATCGATTCAAAACCCAAAACCGAGTTCAAATCAAACTGAAAATCCTATCACGTGGCATGGCAGAAAACTAAATGTGGGCCCTGATTTTTACATGTCATCTGCCACGTGGGACATTTTTACGCATCATCTGCCACGTAGGCAGAAAACTAACTTGGTTGTTTTGGTCTAATAAAATGAAAATCAAAACAAGTTGGGCCTGTTAGATTCCAATGTTCAAGTTGGAATTAGTGTCTTCCAACCCGACAAAATTGAGATTATTTAATTCTAATTCCCTTTATTACATCCATTTACTTGTAGACAAAAGTTAAAAGTTGTAGAGTTAAATGCCAATTTCAGACTTGAGTTTGGTCCAGTTTTTTGCTTCAGTACAAAAAAAGTGTTTTTTTTTTTTTTTTTTTTTTTTTTTTTGCAATGGAACCCCCGAGGTTTGGATTTTCTCTCGTCTTCATTTCAACCCCAAATCCCTCCTCAGTCGTTGCATGTCAATAGGAGACAGGTCGCCAGTTTGTGTTCGGAAATGGGTTGAAGTTGTGAGTTTCTTGCCAACTAAGCTGCTAGCTCTTAATTTCTTACAAAAAGACTCCATTTTTTTTACCCTTATTGAATCCGGAAAGAAGATTTGATAATTTAGGTATGAATATTTTGGATAAAAGTTAATGGGTTCTATGATTCTTGATGTATAAAAGTGCTTGTTTCTTTGTATTGATTTGGGTCAAAAGTATGCAGATGGAATATTGTAATGTTCAAGTTATAGACCTGGGTATGAGTGGCGGTGGTCGGAAACATTAACTTGACAGTTGGAGTGGTAGTGGGAGTTGTGTGGTTTACGTCTTCGATGATAGGGATAAGAGCAGAGAAACAAGGGGTGGTGAGGGTAGGTTTGGTGACTTTTGATTTGTTGGTGTAAGGATTTTGGTGTTATGTACGTAGAGAGAGAGGATGGAGATGGGTGTGTTTAATAATTAGGGTTTCATTTAAAAGGGGGAAAATTCAAAATAGTCATAATAGATGAAAGAAAATCCAAGCCTACCGCTGACTTAACGTCGGTTTTTAATTGAGTTAGTGAAATGGACGAAAATAGCAAGAAAATCCAAACCTCGGGGGTTCCATTGCAAAAAAAAAAAAAAAAAAAAAAAAACTTTTTTTGACTGAAGCAGCAAACTGGACCAAACCTCAGGGACGAAATTGACATTTAACTCAAAGTTTATCAGATGGTTTAAATGAAACACATATATATCAAACTAGGTTAGAGATTCATGTTAACACACGGTACATCCTCTAGACAAATGACAAAATTTTATAAAGATTGTAGTATACAAGTTTTATTTATTGAAAAGTTACGTAATACGATTCGTATGGATTTTGGTTGCATGTAAAATATAATAAAAAAGGTTTAATGTTACCCAATAATAGATATATATGAATCAACAATTGTTAGATTTGAGGTGATTTAAAACAAATAATGAAATGAATAACATATTTATTGTAACAATATGCAAATGAAGATTAAAATTCAAAGTAAATAAATATAGTTTAATAAATGATACAAAAATATTATAAAAAGAAAATAAAATTAAACGATTTATTCAAAATATGATCGCTTACTTATTCACAAATCTCCAAATATTTTTTATAGACAACATTTGTTGTTTGATTTTTAACTCTATCATCTTTATCGAATATTATTATCTCTACTCTTGACTCTTTGACAACACGACATACAACTGCCATATGCAAAAACAAGATCATTCAAATGCAGACCTACTCTAGATAAGATTGTCCTTAACTCTTGTTTATTTGTCATTGCGAAACACAAAGCAATAGAGAATTGTATTCCGTTAAATTTGAAAGAAATCTTCTTATCAGATAGGAATAGACTAATTCATGGGATAAAGGTTCGCATTCCAATGTTACTCTCTGAAATTATTTTAGCTTCTATAATACATAATAACGTGTAACCCTGGCCCGTTACACAAACCGTTTAGAAGCATTCAAGTTGAAAAGGTTATAGGTTCAAGCCCATCAGAAATAAAATTTGTTGTTAAAAAAACTATTTCAAATGGAACTCTTTTTTATATTAAACTAGTTTTATACCCACCGCGCGGAGCCGTAGAGGGTGCGAACGTAAGGTTCACAACGATAAACACAATTCATCTTGACGTGTTGTCGCGCATTGCGCCTTCTCAATAAGTTAATAAGTCATTACATCTATTATAAGTTCTACACATATAATAGACCAGAATTCAATTATAAGTAAACAATTATTGCGTCACTAAATCATGTTATACAAACATTCACAATAAAAAAAATCTAAGCATATTAGACATGATTAAACAACCCTCACCTGGGAGATTCATATCTTCTTGGAGTGAAAAGTGGGGAATGAATCAGCTCTAAGCTAAGTATGTGGCAAGCCATTAAACAATAATTACCGTACCACTGCCTCTTGCCACCGTCGAAGAATAGGCCCAAACTCCACATTTAAAACCAACCTTGCTTTAATGAATGTGTTGATCCTCTTTAAGCTAGCAAACTAAGAAACTGTACCAGCTCCTCACAAAGGAATTTGATAATTGTATCTTTATATAAGTCTGTCGACACCCAAATCGTTTACGCTAGCATCATAGCCAACCACCAATTCATAAGAATTAGGAAGAAAATACCCTTAACATGCGGCAACTAACATAGTCAACAGGCTCAGCCGCATAACGGGAAGCCGTTCGGTTGCACAGCATTAGTGTCATCATGGTCGACTTCTACGTCGTATACGCTAACATCATAGCCAACCGCCAATTCAAAGGAAAACAACAAAGCACACGTAAAGCCGCAATTAGCAAAACAAAGGCGCTCAGGCGCAGAACCGGAAGTAAAGACCTTGCAACGGCATTACAATCGACCACCGAATCCTTTACGCTAGCATCATATCCAACCACTAATTCATAGGAAATCACAGCTGATTATAGCGATACATTCAAAGAAAAACACCCATAACAGGAAACAATTAACACCGTTAAGAGGCTCGGGCGCCTAACGGGAAGTCGTTCGGTTGCACAACATTAGTGTCATCACGATCGACTTCCACGTCGTATACGCTAGCATCATAGCCAACGGCCAATTCAGAGGACAACAACAAAGCACCTGCAAACAGCTTGTGCTAAGCATACACACATCAATCTACATAATTACAGAACGGGGACCTTTAAGCAAAGGGGAAACAAAAGCACATAACTTTAAACAGAGGTATAACTGCATATTATCAGTAACATAGATGGTTAAGAAACCCTAAAATCACGGCAGTATACCCAAAAGGAGAAGTACCTTTGTAATCTTATCGACGAAGCAGGTATATGCTTAATAAAGTAGTACCCTGGCATAAAGTGAACGTACAAACGGTGGGTTGAAAACCCCAAATGGACCGCCGCCACCATAAAGGTCCCGAAACCAACCAGCAATAACAACTGACACCGACGTCTGGTAGCCGGTGAACGGAACCACGAAGGGCCCGAAACCACCCAGAAAAAACAAAGAACAGAAAAGAGAGAGGAAAAACAAAGAACAGAAAAGAGAGAGACAAAGCTGGCGAAGAGACGACGAAGGGTGAAGATCTAGAGACGAATATAAAGCAATTGCAGAAAACGAAGCATTCATAAGACGGCATGCACTTGTATTGAGCGAAGTAGTAGTCGCGTGTCACATGAAACCGGTAGCCGATGAACGGAACCACAAACCGGCTGAAACCACCCGGAAAAAGGTTGACCAGAGAAGAGAGAGACGAAGTTGTTGAAGGGTTGAGAGTTGCAGAGAGATAAAAGCAAGTGGGGAAAACGAACCATGCATAACAAGGTTGTACAAACGCATTGAAGGGGTTGTATTGAGCGAAATCGTTCCTGACAACGAAAGTAACAGTTGGCAATGGATATTTTAAAAAGGAAAAAAAATGGCAAACCAGTACTATTACATCACCATTTGCAAATCACACCGCACATATGACTACTAGTTTTCACAAACATGCACAAACAGATGATATCAAAACAACCAACAAAACATGAAACACCGCCTACATAGACACAACACACAGCTGCAACACATGCAACCATCGAAAAAAAAACGTTGTCGTATAACCGAACACCATCGCTAACTGTCCATCAACCTTCTTCCTCCTCTTCCCCTTGACCACCGCCGGTGCTCAGACCACCCTTTTTCCCCATCTCTTTGTACCCTTCTGTTCCCAACTGCTCTTTTCTCGCCTGCCCTCCTTTGCTCCGTCCTTAAACACAAACATACATACAACTCGATCATACATACATCCAGTGGCGGATCTAGAAATGAATTTCAGTAGTAACGTTTTTCATTTTTTTTCATTTTAATAGCAACGTTTTCCAAATTTCGTAAAAAAAACAAATTTTCCACTAATTTTCTACTAAGCGCGCGAAGTTGAGCAGCAACGGACGTAACACCTAGTTATACACTAGGTCCGCCCATGCATACATCACTAGAACTTAAAAATATTAATGTGTGAACTAAAAAAATAAAAAAAAGTAAAAAACATAGGAGGCTCTTAGGATCAGGGGCGGAGGTATTTGAATCGAACCGTAGTCACGGGGCATCATTGTTTTTTCGCCGTATATAGCCATTTATGCATAATTTTTTTGAGTGACATAAGTGTTTCTAAGGACCGTGACTGCATTAGTTATAAAAATAAAGAGAAGTAAAAGATACAGTTTACCGGAATTTTTTTCCTACCAGTAAATGCGAGTTTTGAACGGCAAATTACAAGTGAAAACGATGAGTAAAAGGTACAGCTTTCAATTTTTTCTTTGTAATATTATTTGATATTTTAAGTTAAATGGAGAAGTCCGAAGAAAAGCAAAAGGCATGAGTCCAGCTGGGATGACTGGACTGTTTTCGATTATATCAACATTTAAAGGTCAACTTTACATAATTTTAATTATTTATATTTTGTTTTATATAGTAAGTGGATAATTGTTACTTTTTTTTTGAACGGCAACGTTTCTGCCCGACTACCCATTGGACCCTTAAACTGGCGAACCCAAGAACCCCCAACGAAACGTTTCCCCATTTATCTATCCTTTTATTTACTTTATGTTATTCTGTTAAAACAATTGTTTATGTTATACGTTTTTTATTCCTTCGAAAAGTACTGAATAATTTTTTACTTATTTATCTATCCTTTTAGTTAGTTGATGTTTTATTCTTTTTTATACATTTTTTTATTCCTCCTACTATATATACATTTTTTTTAAATATGTTTCAATAAATAATTATAGAATATTACTTATTATATACATCAAAAGCCTAAAATTTATTAAAAGAGGCTGACAACATTTCTCATTTGTAATAATAAATCTATTGTTAAAAAAAACCAACATGGACTTGTGAATAAGTAAAATTCTATTTGGACTTGTATTGTATCTTTATTATGTGACCAACTGACCTGACACTACCCGAACTATCGAACCGACAATGTTTATGTCTGGTACTATGAAATTGAAGCAGTGACATCATTAGAATAAATTTCTGGATCCGCCACTGCTTAGGATGCCAGGGAAGACCACGGCTAGGGCATGTTTCATTCAGGGCACATTTTATATAAAATTGTTATATAAATATGTTATACGTGTGTTTTTTAATAAAAAAACTATTTTAAACTTAAAACTGAAAACTTATTTTAAAATTCAAATCTTATTAATCCATTTATAAGTCTAATACTTATTTAAAACTCTAAACTTAAATTTTAAAACTTATTTTAAAATTCAAATCTTATTAATCCATTTATATGTCTAATACTTATTTAAAACTCTAAACTTAAATTTTAAAAAGCAGCGTATTTTAAAACCTAAATCTTCAGGAAAATATTTTGAACTTAAACCATAAAAATGAAAACGAAAACTTATTTAAAATTTAAAACTTATTAGTCGATTTACAAGTGTTAATAATATTAATACTTATTTTAAAACTTAAAACTTAAGGTTTAAGTGAAGTATTTTAAAACCTAAATCTTCAAGACGTCTCTGAACACAAAAAATAACGGTTGATAAATTAAGCATACCTTGAGCAAGACGTTCTTGAGCCTCAAGGGATTTGCCACGAGTACCACCGGCAACAAGGGTCTCTCCTTGAGCCGCTCGTTGATCTAGATTCTTCTTCTCTTGTTCGGAGACCTGGTCGGATATCTTCCGTGCTTGTTGTTGTGATGCCATTTTTGGTTCACTCTTTTTGTCCACAATTGATGATGCAATAAGGTTGGAGAATATATATTTATAGTAAGTACCTAAGTATGCATATACATAAGAGAAGAAAGTAACATGCATGTTGGCACGTAGTATGATGACGTGGTGGTAAGTGGAACTAAGAGTATGAAACGTGTTCATTTATTTGGAAAGAGGCTCTCCTGGAGACACACGTGTCATCACCTTAAGTCGTTAGGTTGTAGCTATCCAAGACAGTGTAATGGCGTGACATGCGTTCCGTACAGGTAGAAGATAAAGAGTTATGTGTTAAATTACCCGCGCTTCGCTGCAGGAACTTTTGTTGCGTTGAGGGTTTGGTACATGGTAAAGATCGCGCCTTGCTGTGGCAGCTCCTGTTGCGTTTAGGGATTGGTGGACGTTAATTGTATTACCCCGCGCTTCGCGACAGGAGCTCCTGTTGTGTTGAGGGTTTAGTGGACGTTAAAGATCGTGTGTCGCCGTGGGAGCTCCTGTTGTGTGGAGGGTTTCGAGGACATAAAAGTTCATATTAGGTGACTGTTACTCTCGCGTGGTCTTAAAAAAAGTACTCGCGGCTAAAAGCTAAAAGTTTGGTGGTCAAAGTTTGAAATTCTTTTGGTGGTCAAAGTTTGAAAGCATAAAAGCTAAAAGTTTGGTGGTCAACGTTTGAAATTCTAAAAGCTAAAGGTTTAGTGGTCAAAGTTTCAAATCCTAAAAGCTCAAAGTTTGGTTGTCAAATTGGAAAAAAAATAAAGTACATAGGTTAGTAAGAAAGTTAGTTGCCAAAGTGCAATGCAAGTTTAAAAAAGTTGGGTGGTCAAAATTTGAAATTCTGAAATATCTAAAGGGTAAATATTGAACAAAGCTTGGTCATAATAGTAAATCGTTATGTGTCTGCTGTCAAAATAGGCCAATCAAAATTGGATGCCGCCCAAATTAACCAATCAAATTAAGGCAACCAAATATGTAGCCAATCATATTGAGGAGGCACTGTAGAAGTGTCTCTTCTTTATTAGATACTATAATTTAACGGTGTAGTTTTTATGAAAAAGGTTTAAAAAAATTATCGTATTCGATCAGAAATTTCCAAAATAAACATTGAATTTCGGGTTAATCAAAATAACTAAAAAAAACGAAGGCTAAGCCAGCAAAATTCACCATAATGTTTTAGTATATAACACTTTTTTCACCATTTCAAAATTTATTTACTTAAATAGTTCGAAAAATAGTTAGATAATAAAATAAAAAGAAAAAAGGTGTTTTAAATGAAACGGGTAAAGTGCATATGGTTTCTCAAAAGTAAAAAGGTTGGGTAATAGGCATTTTTTTTTGCTTTTTTAGTGTAATATCTCACTGGCGCAGCTTTGTTGGGGCGGGCGGGGACGGCCGACCCCTCCGAATTTTTGTGCAGAAGTTCTGATTATATAGTATTCGTATAGAAAATTTTGGAAATATAGGGTTTCGACCCCCCGAAACTTGTTTTCGACCCCCCAAAACTAGTGACTTCTAACCCTCTGGCGACTTCCGACCCCCCGAACCTTCGGGTCAAGCTTCGCCACTGTATCCAAGAGTTTAATTTGTGTTTATGATACGTGTCACGAGAAAAATTGTGTTTATGGTATTACCGCAATCTAAGATTGTTGGTTAGTCTATGTGGCTAGCTGACTCAAATTGTGGCACGATGAAGTGGACAGATGATTTGGAAAGTGAGGATTAGTGGGCCTATACTATAATCTTAGATAGCGGGTTTCTGAAAACTTGTATTATAACCGCAATCTAAAATTGCGGTTAGTCTTATATGTAGGGCTGGCAATGGGTAACCTGTATAATACACGCCATTGGGGTTGGTGGTCCAATGGTAAGGCAAAGCCTTTTAATACACTAAAAGTGTGAGGTCTTGAGTTCAAGTCTCACAAGAAGCAAAAATTCGCCTTTCAAAAAAAAAAACTGAAAAATACACTATGCCATTTTTTACTTTTTTTTAAATAATTAGAATTAAGAAGCAAAAATCCCCCATTTCTCTTTTTTGGTACATAAAACGTATAACTGCGTTATAAACATGAGATATAAAGTAGTTAAACGAGTCGTGTTCAAGTTTAGAACTTGTGTTGTTCGCGTCGTCAGAAACCTATTAAACCTGCTAAGACACGATTTGCTAGCCCTACTTATATGTATTATGTATTGTATTATAACCGCAATCTAAAATTTCCCTACGTCATATACTTTGATCCCATGACTGGCTAAACCATCTCCAATGGGATGTTTGTGGATGAAGTGGAGCCACCCATGTGCGTGTGTGGGTCGGAGTTTCTCGTGCGCAAGGATGGGTGCGCAAGGATGGGGCTGGGTTTGTTTAGGATTTTTTTTTTAAATTACAAACAAATTATATATACATATGTGTATATATATTGTCATTTTATAATTATAATTTTAAAAATACGAACCACTACTTGTGTGTACGGTTAAAAAAAAGGTATAAAAACAATATGATTATGGAATGTAAAAACGTGTTAATGATATGAAATTGTAGGATTCATAAGTACATTTCTAAGGTTTGAGCGAGTGTTGAATAGAAAATCTTATGATTAACATTTCGAATTTTTAAGGTTTTAGAAATGGTACAAAAGATCAAGTAAAAAGAGGTTTAAGAATAACCGCAAAATCTTAGATTACGGTTATAATACAACTTTTCAGAAACCCGCAATTTTATATTGTGGTATAGGCCCACTCATCCTCACTTTCCAACTCATCTGTCCACCTCACCGTGCCACCATTCGAGTCAGCTTGCCACATAGACTTATTATATATACATACAAAATGCAACATAACGGTACTTTAAACTTTAAACGCCGTTTTCTTTTTTTTTCTTTATTCACTTCCTTCTTCAACCCAACCGCCTGGATTTGATGGAGTTTCCGTTTCTCTTCCGTTTTTTCCGTTAAAAATAAAAATTTCACCAACCGTCATGTCTGGCCGCAACATATCGTCGCGTTGACTGTCGTTTCCGTCCCCTGTTCTATACGCATTCACTCGATCAATATCATCACCGCTTCACCGTCCTTCAACAGCATATCGCTAACCATATACCATTCAACCATATTCTCAATACGCTACCGCTTTCTTTCGTCAACAACCATCATCGTCAACTATAACACCATCGCAACGATACTTATGACACCCACTATAGCACCGCTTCAACTTCTGATTCAACCGTCGCAACCTTCCTTTAATAATTGTTACTTCAGCGTAATAACGATCAACTGCCCCCAATACTAAACATATCAGTAGATCTGCACCGGAAATTGAATGAGCGTCGTTGGAAGAACGGTTACTAAACTGAGCCATCGTTGTTCCGCCATCGGAAGAAGACATGTTACAGATTATAATCCCAAAGTCCCAACTTTGTGTGTCGTCAGAAATCATCGGTGTATAGGCATTGATGAGAACCAGAAAGGCAGAATCAAATTCAGGCCGAAAAAGGCCAATATTTGAATGATCTTTGCTTTCTTCTACCATGCTGATTGTTGCTTCGATTAAACCTTGGTCCGATTTGGATGTAGATGGGGTTTTTGTCTGAACAATTTGGGATTGAAGATTACCGAATATCAAAAAGAAGAATGGGGAGAGAGAGAAAGCGTGTACAAGTTGTGTCTCAATTCTCAATTCAATGGTTATTATTTTTTCAAGTACAAAATTCATTTGAGTGTAATTTCATTTTATGAAAATATGACATACTAAAAGGTGCAGAAGTCTTAAAAATTCATTAGTTTTCTTTTTAATAAATTATTTTTTTAAATAAACAATATTTTTCATTAAAAATAAATGATAAATTACATAACGACAGTAG
This sequence comes from Ambrosia trifida, assembly GCA_028751855.1. Classification (NCBI taxonomy): domain Eukaryota; kingdom Viridiplantae; phylum Streptophyta; class Magnoliopsida; order Asterales; family Asteraceae; genus Ambrosia; species Ambrosia trifida. The sequence goes on along the minus strand of CM054123.1, from coordinate 91,525,284 downwards.
GTAGGCGGGCAACAAGCTGCGCCGCCACCCCTTTTTGATAGAAAATCTTAATCTGCTAAAAACAAACCCCCGCCATTGAGGGGTGAAAAAGTTGTTATGCACTACCCGCTAAGGTTAATTAGTTTAAATTAATTTGGATTTTAATAAATTAATTTTGTCTTCTTTTTCAGTTTGAGGTTAAGTAGTTTAAAGTTAGCAAATGATAAATTATAATCGACGATTCGACGTCCCGCCGTAACACGTGGGTTGACGTGAACTCGTATATATACAATTAGCAACTTGGGTTTCCTCTAATCACCATCACCTTTCTGTTGTCCAATACCCACATTTTCACAATTTAACATGAATCTCCTTCAATAGTCACGACCCTTTACCCATCCATTGGCACCGTTTCACAAACTATACAATTTGCAACTTGGGTTACCTCTAATCATCACCAACTTTCTGTTGTCCAATACCCACATTTTCACAAATTAACATGAATCTCCTTTAATAGTCACGACCCTTTACCCATCCATTGACACCGTTTCACAAACTATATATTATTTATCCATTAAAAAAAACAAGTTTACTTACAATGTATTACGTTTAATTAATTTTAACCCATTTATTTAAGATTTAAAAACGAATAACACATCAATTAAAATTTCCCCTTATTTTGCTCATCACAATTCGGAAGCATATTGAATCCAAAATCAACATCCATAAACGGTCCAATAAACCGTTTTTTAGATTATTTTGACAATTTTTGTAAGGAAAAAACGAAATTTAAAAATTTTAAATAATAACAAAATATATTAATTTTATTTTTCAAGGAATTTGAATCGGTGTGAATACTCCGACGATTGGTAACCGCCATCTATTTAGAACTACTTTCTAATCGTCGGTCATCTAAATATCAATTACACGCTCACCAGTTATGCCATTCGATCTACCTTGCTCTATGTTTCATTGTTGCAATTGTACACCGACTTTGGCCGTAGTTGCCCATCACTATATATCACCGACAACCACCTCTATTTATCCATCAGGCAAGAATCTACATACTTTTAGGTAATCAAGCGAGGTAATCATTTTGTTACGTCAATCGCCGCCTTCTCAGTAGCCGGTACGACCTCTCACATAACACTGAAACGCCATAGTCGATGATGTAGTCATGAGTCGGTGCCATTTTTCTTCTCCAATCTCACCCGCTCCTTCTTCTCCACTCAATTTATACGTCTATTTATTTCCTATCTTAAAAAAGTTGAATAGTCCGACCCTTTTAACATTTTTAACTTACCCAAAACCACCTAATTTACATATATGATAGCCATTAACAAACTTCGCCAATTGTCTAGCCCCATGCGAACCCCTACCATTCTTGCTCAAATCGTGAATACCAATTAATTCACGATTCGAAAAACAACCAGATAGATTATAGAAATCTTCGCATATCATATAACAATACTAAACACATTCATAATCAACGACCCGCTGCAACGCGCGGGGTGGCGTAAACTCGTTAACAACATAAATCAAGTCAAGTCAAGTCAAGTCAAATCTCTTAGTCAACCATTGACTCCATAACATAAATCAAGTCAAGTCAAGTCTCTTAGTCAACCATTGACTCCATGACTTTAGCTATTTTATTATATTGTACATTATACTTAGTCAACCATTGACTCCATAATCTTAGCTAGAGTTAGTCATATGTAAAGCCTATATAAAGGCCTTGATGTATTGTTAATAGACACAAAAATATATTACATAATACAAATCCTATTGTTTATATGGTATCAAGAGCCTAAAAGCTCCCTTGAGCCATCTTCGATCCCAACCTCTCGACAGACACCTTCTGTCCGCATACTTTTTTTTTCTTTCGATTCACCATGGCCAAACAAATCACCCACATTACCGCCGTCACAACCCGAAACCAAGGGCCACCTCAAACTACCAATACCAACACTCGCCCGACTCGCAACAATAACACCTATTGCTACTATTGTAACATTCCCGGACATGACACTAAAGATTGTCGCAAACTTAGTCGCTTCCTACGAGAACACAATGTCTCGCCTCAAAATACCACCACCCCGGTGGTTAACTACACCACCCCTCACCCAACGGCTACAACCACATCTTGGATGTGGGACACCGGTGCGTCCAACAACACCGCGAACAACAACCAACAATTTTCCGTTCTTTCCGAATACGGAGGACCCGATAAGATCGTGCTAGGTGATGGTAAAACTCTCCCTATAACTCATATTGCTCAAACATCTATTCCAACAAAATCTCGCCCACTTCTTTTAAACAACATTTTAATTGCTCCTAATCTTCGAAATAATCATATTTCCGTTGCCAAAGTTTGTCGTACTAATCGTGTTTCCGTTGAATTTTTTCCATATCATTTTTTTGTCAAGGATCTACGCACGGGGGCGCGCCTCATGCGGGGAGTGAACGTCAATGATGTCTACTATGGACCAATCTCCTTGTCTCCTCAAGTCAACAACACCCAAACAAACTCTCTTCTCATGTGGCACCACATACTTGGACATCCATCGCTTCAAGTGTTCAAGTCTTTAATTTCTAGATTGGGACTTCGTTTTAATAAGGTGACCCATGAGTCTTTTCATTGTACTTCATGCTCCCTAAATAAAAGCCACAAACTACCTTTTGGCAAAAACTCTTTTGTTGCCAATAAACCTCTACAACTTCTCTACTCCGACGTATGGGGTCCCGTAAAAACGTCAATCGATGGCTTTAAATACTATGTCATTTTTGTTGACTATTTTTCCAAATACATTTGGTTATACCCAATCAAACAAAAATCCGATGTCAAAATTCTTTTTCCAAAACTTAAATCTCTTGTTGAAAATTTTTTCAAAACCAACATTGTTGCGTTGTTAACTGATAATGGGGGTGAATATGTGGGTCTTTCACCTTATCTTGCTTCTCAAGGTATCTCCCATTACACGACACCACCTCACACACCGAAACAAAACGGTATTGCCGAACGACGTTACCGACACGTTGTGGAAACCGGCCTCGCATTACTCCACTACTCCCACTTACCACAACATTTTTGGTCCCATGCCTTTCAAACCGCAACCCACCTAATCAATCGTTTGCCTACACCCATCCTTAACAACAAATCTCCATACGATATGTTGTTCAAAACTGCTCCTACTTATTCCAAACTCAAACCGTTTGGTTGTCTTTGCTACCCATGGTTACGACCCTATGCTACTTCCAAACTCCACTCCCGTTCAACGGCGTGCATATTTCTTGGGTACTCATCTTCCAAATCGGCATTCAAATGCTATGACCCTACTAGTCACAAACTATACCATTCTCGCCACGTTGAATTTATCCCACATATTTTTCCATCTCAAACCACCAACCCCCAACCCAAACACATGTCATTTGACTCCTTCCTATCCACATACCAATCGGCCCAATCAACCTCCTCTTCTAACCAACCCACTCCAGACCCAAACATCTTGCATCATCCAACCCTTACTCCACAGCCCACATCACCCGAAGCCCAAACCCCTACTCCGCAAATCCACGGCCCACCTCCTATACCTCCTGAACACAACCCACCCTCCCACACAACAGGCCCAAATAATCCATCCTCCCACACAACAGGCCCAAACAACCCAACCTCTCACACAACAGGCCCTACACCCCAGCCCACCGAGACACCCTCACCAACCGGCCCACCAACTCCACCCGATAACACCACCCCTACCCCAACCGCTTCCCACTCCACCGACCCCTGCTCACCAAAATCTTCATCCAACACATCCGATGATCCCACGAACTCACCTCCACATAACCCTCAACCACCTCGTCGACAACCAAAACCCAATTCAAAGTATTACAACCCCAACTTTGTCAACTCTACCACCATTCACCCTCTACCCGTTTCTCTTGAACCATCCACTTATACTCAAGCCTTGAAAGATCCGGATTGGCGCCATGCCATGGATCTTGAGTATAATGCTCTCCTTCATAACAACACTTGGGAACTTGTCCCTCACACAACCCAAACTCCCATTGGTTGCAAATGGGTATTCCAAAACAAACGCAAATCCGATGGCACGATTGACAAGTACAAAGCCCGTCTAGTTGCCAAAGGGTTTCACCAACAATATGGAAAAGACTATCATGAAACATTTAGTCCCGTTACTAAACCCGTTACCATTCGCACCGTTCTCTCTATTGCTCTTTCAAAAGGATGGTCTTTACGTCAACTAGACGTTAATAATGTGTTTCTTCATGGGACTCTTCACGAAGATGTCTTTATGGTGCAACCTCCCGGGTTCACCAATACGGAATTCCCACGTCACATTTGCAAACTCAAAAAATCCCTCTATGGGCTTAAGCAAGCACCGCGTGCTTGGTACATCGAACTAACCAACTTTCTCACTCGTTTTGGCTTTAAAAAATGCATTTCTGACCCCTCTCTCTTTGTATACAATCTCAACAACATCACTTGCTACCTCCTTGTGTACGTTGACGACATTGTCCTCACCGGCAATCACAATCCATTTATGGATTCCTTTGTTCAAGCCCTAAGCAACCAATTCTCTATCAAAGACTTAGGCCCTCTCCATCATTTTCTAGGTATCGAAGTCATTCCTACGCCTCATGGTCTATTTCTTTCCCAACATCGCCACATTCAAGATATTCTTACCACCTTTAAAATGGATGGTGCAAAAGAGGTTCTCACTCCTTTAAGCACTTCCGACTCTCTTTCTTCGTTTGACTCCACTCCCGCAGTCGATCCCACTCCCTACCGCCAACTTGTAGGCACTTTGCAGTATCTTGCCTTCACACATCCTGACATCTCCTTTGCCGTCAATAAATTATCTCAATTCATTCACTCACCTAAACAATCACACTGGCAAGCTCTCAAACGGGTAGTCCGCTATTTGAAAGGAACGGTCCATCATGGGTTGTTCTTGAAACGTAATACTAACCTAAACTTGCAGGCTTTTTCGGACTCAGACTGGGGCGGTATTAATGATGGGGTACAGTCTACTACAGCATATCTCATATATCTTGGGTCTAATATCATTTCTTGGAAATCTGCTAGACAAAAAACTGTCTCTAGATCATCTACCGAAGCTGAGTACAAAGCACTCGCTAATGCTGCGGCTGAACTCTCATGGGTTAAAAATTTACTTGGTGAACTCCGGCTCCCAATTAAGAGCATCCCATCGCTTTACTGTGACAACACTGGAGCTACTTATGTATGTGCAAATCCTGTTTACCATTCCTGCATGAAACATATCGCTCTGGACTATCACTTTGTGCGGGAACAAGTCAATTCCGGGCAACTCAAAGTTCTTCATGTCAGCTCCAAGGATCAACTCGCGGATGTGCTCACCAAACCGCTTGCATGTGCGCCCTTCCTATATTTTCGGTCCAAGATTGGAGTCTCCAACGGATCCTCCATCTTGCGGGGGCGTATTAACAACATAAATCAAGTCAAGTCAAGTCAAGTCAAGTCAAATCTCTTAGTCAACCATTGACTCCATAACATAAATCAAGTCAAGTCAAGTCTCTTAGTCAACCATTGACTCCATGACTTTAGCTATTTTATTATATTGTATATTATACTTAGTCAACCATTGACTCCATAATCTTAGCTAGAGTTAGTCATATGTAAAGCCTATATAAAGGCCTTGATGTATTGTTAATAGACACACAAAAATATTACATAATACAAATCCTATTGTTTATAAGACTAACCTGCAATCTTAGATTGCAATAACACCATAAACACAAATTTTCTCCCGACACATACCATAAACTCAAAAAATCTTGGTATTACACTAAAAAAAGCAAAAATATCGGGTACTAGGATATAAAATGATGAAAATAGCCTATGTTCTAGATTTGTATTTAAATAGGGTTAGCCTTAATATTTTAGAGTGTTACCAAATTAAAAGTTGATACATCATATTGTTACTTAATTTGATCTCTTAGAGGGTGTTTGGGATTGCGTTTTGAATCTGATTTTTAGATTATTACGTTTTGAAAACGTATATAATCAGTTTTTAGTGTTTGGGGTTGCGTTTTGAAAACGCAGATAATCAGTTTTTTAGGCTACCAAAACACAATAATCTATAAGCAGCTTCACCTCTGTTTTTCCAAAACGCATAATCTGTTTTGAATAATCAATCCTAAACACCCCCTTAGTCCCTAACCTTGGTTCTTTCCACAAACCTCAAAACCCACTATGTAATTAACTCTTAATAAAACATAAGCAAATGGTCAAAAGAGTGATCCATATAGTGATCTATACATTTTCACAAAAAAAATCTCATGCAACTCTTACAAACACTCTCTCACATTCAAAAAAACCTATTTTTGAAAAAAATTCCGTAATTTACTGTAAATCTAAGCTTTCTTTCTCTCTATATTTTTGAAAAAAAAATTCTTTAATTTACTGTAAATCTAAGCCTTTTTTTTCTGACTTTCTCTCTGTACCCCCTCCCCCCAAACCCAAAACACCCCGCTCTTCTAATAATGCTACATTAGCGACTCGCATTTACCCTCTAATAATGCTACATTAGTGACTCACGCTTACCCCTTTCAATGAGCTTACGCCTACCCCTTAATTCGTAGATCATGTTGCAACATCCGCTAATTAACATCGAAGTCTTGACATATACATATATTACAAATTATATCATGTCACACCAGTGGCGAAGCTTGACCCGAAGGTTCGGGGGGTCGGAAGTCACGAGTTTCGGGGGGTCGAAAACCAGTTTCGGGGGGTCGAAACGCTATATTTCCAAAATTTTCTATACGAATACCATATAATCGGCACTTCTACGCGAAAATTCGGTGGGTCGGCCGCCCCCGCCAGCCCCAACTAAGCTGCGCCAGTGTGTCACACTAACCTTCTTGATGTTGTAATAAACACTCATTGATCAAGAAGCTCATAATAAGGGGTGTTAATGAGTCGAGCAAGAGCTCGTCTCATTTATGTGAAGTGGTAGAGCTTGAACTTTTAGATGGTGGTGGCCGAAAGTCACAAGACCCAATTTTATTTTATTTTTTCAAATTGATGGTGATTGTACTTAATATATACAAAATTTTCAGACGAAAATGAAAAGCTTTACACTGCTGAGTTTCGGGGGGGTCGAAACCCTATATTTCCAAAGTTTTCTATACGAATACCATATAATCGGCACTTCTACGCGAAAATTGGGGGGGGGGGGTCGGCCGCCCCCGCCGGCCCCAACTAAGCTGCGCCAGTGTGTCACACTAACCTTCTTGATGTTGTAATAAACAGGCATTGATCAAGAAGCTCATAATAAGGGGTGTTAATGAGTCGAGCAAGAGCTCGTCTCATTTATGTGAAGTGGTAGAGCTTGAACTTTAGATGGTGGGGGCCGAAAGTGACAAGACCCAATTTTATTTTATTTTTTCAAATTGGTGGTGATTGTACTTAATATATACAAAATTTTCAGACGAAAATGAAACGCTTTACACTGCTGAGCCAAAATCGGTGAGGGGCCGGGGCGCCCCTTAGCGCTACATAAGCTTCGCCCTTGTTTATGTGTGTACATGTATATATACCATAGGAGTTACATTCTTTACATTGTTCGTGTCAACTCCATTTATCGGTTAATCAGTTAACTGAGTATTCATTTTTCACTCTGTTGCATTGTATCTCTGCCGGATTACCAAGGGCGAACATATTCTATTGGGAGGGGTAGTATATGCTACGCCTTAACTTTTTTGGTGTAGTGCATATTTTTTACGTTGTTTTGTATCAAGTTACTCTTGAAATTATTTAACGCCACTTCCAATTAAAAAAACAAAACACCCTCAAAGTTCTATTATTAGTTCAACATAAAAAATAGATAGTAGCCATATAAGGCTTAAGCCCAATTACTTAGTTAAAGTTTGAATAGGAAAGAAGGAAAGGAAAGAAAATAAGCTACATAATATTGTCGACAAGACAACTCTGCAGTTGCAGGCACTGCTGATTGGCCTCTCTCCATCGCCTCCGTCCTACGGTCTATCGCTTCCCTGGGACAGTGCGACCTTGATCGGGGAGTCGGGTATCAATCCTTCTTGTTCTAAATTCTATTTATTTATGTAAGTTTGTTTATGAAAGTACAGTAAAAGGATTTTTGTTTCGTTTAAATTTTAAAAAAAAAATTACATAGTATGAAAGTACGTTAAAAAAATTTTAAAGGAAGGATCGCAAAGAAAGATGCATGGAATGTCAAGTAGTAATATTTGATTGAAAAAGCGTCATATTAGCTGCCACTTTTTGTACTAGTGAATGGATTTTAGAGAGAGTAACTAGTAGCTTTTAATTCTATATATTTATAAGACAAATAGATTTTATTGAGAGTAACTAGTAGCTTTATATTCTATATATTTGTAAGTTTGAGGTTATATTCCATTCGTGTTAAATTGTTTTACAACAATTCAAGTTGTGTTAAATTGTTTTGCTTACGTAAAATTAATACATGAGCCCATATCCGTATAAGCGTATTAAAGTTTTCTTTTATATATTATTACTAGGTGAAATCCCGTGTTAAAACACGGGAAAACTAAATCCAACTAAAGCTGAAAATCCATTCATTCATTGGTGGTTGTGCTTCTGCCTTTGATAACCACTGATAAATAAAATAACTGATTGAAAACCACTGATGAATGAATCAGCTGATGATTATCCACGGATGAAGCAAGCAACAAATGATGAAACAAACTTCTAATGACAGCAGTGGTTTGCACTCAACAGATATTGTAATAAAAAGTTTGTTTCAGAGCAGACCCATTAGTAATAAAACGCTCGTTTTTTTTCGTTTTTTGTATAACACTATGGTACTCGTTTGAAAGATAATAAAACGCTCGTTAATTTGATGTAATTTTTTTTCAAAAAAAACGTCGTTTAAAAAAGTTATTAGTGTTTAAAAATCATGGGGGAAAGTGCATGTGCCATGCATATGAGAGAGAAAAAATAATTTAATAATAGATGGAGTATCCATGACCCATTTAATTGACCCGGTAAAATGAGCGGGAAAAACTTAAAGAAAGCTCCCATAAGATGCCATGTGTCCCTCATTAACTTTCATTTATATATTATAGAAGATTTGGCTTGAATTGATATCTATATTAAGTACGTACCTTTCTTCTAATGATCTAATCCTTTTACAGCAAACGGGGCAACCTCGGATTGGGGCCATCGGCTACGATTCAGTTACACCGTCGCTGTCGCCTGTCGATGCAGTTTGGCCTTTAGGCTTGGATTCTCAGCTACATCTCACTGAAGGTAAATGTGGGTTTGTGGGTGAGATCCATCTAATGGGCGTGTGTGTGTGATTTGTGGGTATAGTAAAGTGGTGAGGTCCTTGGTTCCAGGCTACTTTAGGCTTGACGTTTCCGGTATTTAGACTAGTTTGGGGTTGAAATGACGCTTCTAGCCACCTTACCATTCCCCTTAGAGCATCTCCAACAGTCTTTGTTGGACCGTCTGAAATGGATGCACAGACCAGGAGAAGTTAAGTTTGGCGTTGGAGGGGTTTGAGAGGTGATGGTCCGTTTGGTGGGATGGCCGGTCCGGTGGAGAAAATGGTGGGGCCCAAAGTGTACTTTGATATTAAATAAAAAAAAAAATTTTTTTTAGTGGTGTATAAATTAAATAAATAAAAAGTAGGTGATGGGGTGCAGGTTTGTAGTGGTTTGCGTTGAAGGAAAAAAGTAGGGTTTGGTTTGTAATGGTTTAAAATGATGTGGCATGCTGACGTGACGGTTTAGAGTGGTTTATGCTGACCAAGGTTGGAGATGCTCTTATAATAGCTTGACCAGATCTTTAGTAAAAAACAAAATAGACTGAAACAAAACATATTGTATGGTAAAGAATATCCGAAACACAAATATGCGAATTCGTTTATTTCGTCTTTTAAACATTTCATTGTACATTTGAGACAATTTTCAGTTGGCATTTTGTGACCCAACGTCTAAACAAAATTTTTCATAATAAAAAAAATAATAATGTAAAATTGCCCTTCCACAAGATACAAGGTACGCGGAAAAAAAATACCCACAATTAATGCCTAAATGAAGGTGAATAAAAGAGATCAGAGCTGGCTTGCGCCATCATGATCAAGAGTGAGAAATGATACGTGTATAAAGAAACTCATTCCATGTGTCAGGTAACCCAGGAAGACACCAATGTATACAATCTGCGTAAGTGTTTGGGTCGGCCTTCTGCTCATCTGTTAGCATCTTGCCTTGGCGAATGGTGTATACTGAGGTATGTGCATCTTTACGGTATTCTGAAAGTGAAGTTATGTTGAGGAAGTGGACCGGAAGCTTCATTGATCGGATCACATCAGTTGCCGCCCTAAAGAGCCGCTTGTCCGTGCCCACGCTTATAGGCATAGACATGTTTAGAATTGGACTAATCTCCTTTGCACATTTAATGCCATCCGGATTGTTCCAATCCAAACTCCTACAAAAATTTCCTTAAAGTTTTATTTATTTATTTTTTTAAGTTTTAAACATTAAGAGTAAAAAATTACTTTATATGCAGAGGAGACATGCTGCTGAAAAAAACTGTGGTACGGTTTGGGTTAATATTTTTGTCGGCCCATTTTGCCCATGTCTTCAAAACTCTTGTGTATGCCACGGGCCTTTCAACCTCATCATATTCTGTGTCTCCTTTGTCAAATGATCCTCTCCTATGTTATTAATTTTTATTAGAATATAACATTAAAATGATTAAAAAATTATGATGTTTTTCTTTTATAATAATTCTTATTGTAAAAAATATGAAAACTGTTATTGTAAAAATATAGAAACTGAAAGATTTGGGGTAAAATATAAAACTCACAGGACTTTCATGGCGAAGGTGTTCATCCACCAAATGTAGGTGTTGAAGACCAAATAATCGACATTTTTCCAATTTTTACCATGTTTATTAATAGATCCGGGCATTATGATTCGATTCAATATGCTATGCATAGTTGGATCATCCGAATTCGACTCTACCAAAAATGGTGCCCAATAAAATTCCACCGTCGCATTATAATCCTACAATCATTCACAACAAGTTATTAATTTCTAAATTTTATGATAAACTATAATCACGTCGTGTCAGTTTAACTATTGATATTTTAATTACTTGCAAATTAGATTGGCAAAAATGATGATAAAGTCTAAATGGGCCATGACCGTGCCAACCCATGAATATAGGAGCTGTGCTCAAGTGTTTGTGTCTAACACAATTTTCACGTGACGGTATAAAAACCGAAAAACAAAACAATAGTTTAAAGTGGGAAACCTCAATTCGGAAAATGGAAAGGGAGCCCGTTTTAATCAAGCTCTTTCTTCCCGGAGGTATAATGGATTGTGCCAAACACACCATCGATTCCCATTGATTTCTGTTTAACGAATCGCCGACAAACATTAGCCTCTTGTTCCTTAGTTTCTCCAACAACAATTTCGCCCTAAATCTTCATATCAAAAACAAAAATGTCAATATCTAATTCAGATTCAATCCTGAAATTTCACTTTTTTATTTTTCAGTTTTGATGAAAGTAATGTAAAAGGACAAGATGTCAACGGGAGCAACCTCTTTATCCAGAGGAAAAGTTTGTCCTATTTTTACTCTCCCCGTCCTTAGACCCTACCAATAACCTTTTACACTATGTTTTTTTATTTTTTATTTTTATTGTTTATTTGATGTAATTGATACACAAGAATCTTACTTGGGTAAGTTACAACTCTTAGGTTGCCACCTCCAATTCTGATACATAGAATCTTTTCTCCCATTTCTCATACATGTCACTTGAGCAGTAAGGAACTCACATTGATCCTCTTTATACAATGGATGTGTTGAATCATCAAAAACCCAACTTCCATCATACAAATCGCATTCTTCGGGTGGCAATTCAACCTCTTCATCGTCGTCTTCAGCTTCTTCCTCCACCTCATTGGCCACAGGAACCGGCATTTCAATCCCCTCATCCTCCTCGGATTTAGATTCCACGACTAAAGTCGTCGTGGAACTAATATCAATTTTTGTTGTGGAGAATGGGAATTCGGCTATTGACTTGACATCTTCATTGTACATGAAGAGTCCAAATAGGATAAGAGAGAAGATGACCACAAAAACTGAAAGATTGTTGTTCTTTCGGTGTTTCATGGCCGCGGTGTAGGCGGAAAAGGGGGAGATTTTCCTACGTAAAGGATGCATGATAGTAGGAGGAGGTGGTGGTGATATAATGGTTGAGAGACATTAAAATGGTGGGTTTGTTTATGGTAGAATTGGTGAAATGGGCTTGTCTTGAAGCAACTACTTTCTATGTTGGATGAAGGGTCATCTTCTTCATGAATATATATTTTATTTTTGTGTAACAAATACCCAATTTGTAACCAACTTCTTCAAGAGTGAAAAAAAAGTTTCCAAGAAGTTGGGTGATGATCAAGTGGCTTGGCTCCCTTTCAATTCCGGTAAAGTGTGTTTTTGTGTATTTATTTATAAAACTATACATACATGTCACCAATCATAAAAAGAGTTGAATTTATTTACTTCTATGAAACATAAAAAGAGTTTCTTCAAAAAAGAACAAAGAAAGTACACCTTTGTTGCCTTTAATATCACGAAACACACGATTGAGTCGTTGAGATCTATGCTCAACTATTTCATGTGAACTTTTTGCCAACTTTCTGCCACATACATGAGTTAATAAATTCACTATGGTAAAGTTATGTAATAGTGTTAACTTTAAACAACTTTTCTTATTTTAATTACTCGGTTGTAACACTTTTGGAGACATACTCATTGTGTGGTACGTAAGAGAGAGGACATGAATCACTACGAGGGGACAACTGACCCCTGATGATTCATGACTTTGATTTCATCTTCGTTGCAACATTGGTTTGTCGATTTTCGGATCTTAGAAAATGACTTCATAGTTAAGCATGTTGAATGACAAATGGCATATTTGGGTGGCTTTTTATTGAAAGTTACCGAAAGGTTAGCGTGAAGACAATAGTTTACTGTAACATAAGACCGTGGGGTGTGGTATTGGGGAAGCACTCAGTGAGATGATGTGGACCTCTCCCCCTTTAGGGAACACCGTGTCCCTCCAAATAATATCGATGCCTTCCGTGCTTTTTCCCCTAACTCCTCGAAGTATTAATAATAATAATATTATATTTTCAGTAGCAACTAATAATAATATTATATTCTATAAAAACATCATTCACATTAGAATGAAAGGACAGTTGGCACCAAGAAAAAAAAAAAAGGAAGGGGAACTATTTCCCTCATTTTGGAGAGGGGAAGAAGGAAACAACATGATATTGATGTGGACTTGGGGGAAGAAGGGGGAGAGTGTTCCCACTTCCCACACCCCATAGCCTAAACGAATGATCCTTATTTCTAGTGGCAGATTCAAATTTTTTTTAGGGGGTGCGATAAAGAGGTTTAACCGAACTTTTAAGGGATGCGATTGGGATTTTAGCCTACAAATTACACTAAATTTTTCTTTTAAGGGGACGCCCGCTCACCTTGGGATGTATGTAGGTCCGCCACTGCTTATTTCAATAACGTCATGTGTCAAAAACCATGGGGACAATCTTGTGAGAAAAAAAACTTTTTGGATGAAAATGACGAAAGTGACCAAACTATATGGTCAAAAATGAGAGCTTACACTAACTTACATGCATGATCCAAATTTTGATAACGAGCACATTTTAGCCAGAACATAAATTGAGGGACTTCTAATCTAAAGCTTAAAACTACCGTATCTGATATTTAAATAATCACAACTTGTAATAAAAAAATATTTGAGATTATATTTCAATCGATCAATAAAACGAGTTCTGAATCTTCTGATTAGTTAGTTAGATTACCGTGTATTAAAAAATCTTAGCTAATTTGGGGTATGGTGACAAATTATGTATCTAACATTTGGTAGGTGTTAAAGAGATAAATTGCAAGTTTAAGGTTTGTAGTCAATTTAATTAAGGTATCAAGTGAATTATATGTTGGTATAGGCATGAGTGAGAAAAGCACATACAAAGGCAAATTTAAATATTTTATTTAGAATCCGGTCCAAATGATATCTGGCTTTTAGGTTTTTGAGTGATTGATTGAGCTTGGTCACCTTATTTGTGAAGCAAAGCAAAGTAGCAAACCATAAAATCTTTACTATATGTAATGGAAAGCAACTGAACCAATCATATTACATGCAAACTATAGATTGGATTGGATTGGATTTTGGCAGATCTAGGGTTTCATAGTAGCTCAAGAGAGAGTGCCATTTCTTCGATTTTGATTACGGATTTGAGTGTGATTGATGGTTATGGCTATTAGAATCGGCTCAATACTAATAGGTGACTGGGGGGTTAATGATAGGTGACTTGAGACCTAATGGTTACAAGTTCGAGCCTTGAAAGACACCCGATTATTTATTGGCGTGTCTTTGGGCGGGTGGTTGGTCGGGTTTTCCCTGGATTAGTGGACCTGGAGGACTGGGTGTCTAAGACACCGTGTCTCGTTGGTATCCTGAATTCGTCATAAAGGGATTCCCACATAAGCCCGTGACGACTTTATTACCCTTTCAAAAAAAGAATCGGCTCAATACTTTAAATAAATATAAAAACTTATAGTCAACTACATGTGACTTTCCAAATTTGAAAGGATTATAAATTGTTGTAAAATTTGGGTTGTAAGTATCTTTTAATTTTTATTTTTAAATAGTTGCTTCTTTATCGTGAAAAGAGAATTCGTCATACTCAGTAAATTTTACTAGTAGCAAAGTAAAGGTAGAGTCTGAAAGGGGAGGGGTGAGATGTAGATGTAACACCCCAGTCTTACCGTAACTCTGTATGAATAGAGAGGTTGCTTCTAAATGTTAATTATAATTATATTATTTTTTATAACATTTAGGCTTTCGAGCCCAAACGAAATGTTATATTATTTTTTCTATGTGTGCGCCTTTGTCCTCTAAACATGTTCTATTTTAACTAATAACATTGGTGGTCGCACTCGAGCCGAACTTTTAGCTCATTTAAAATTGTTTTCAAATTACCTCGAGCCGAACTCGAGCTCTTTGCGAGCCGAGCTCGAGCCTAGTTCGGCTCGGCTCGGCTCGTTTACACCCCTACAAAAGAATTCAATTTGGTGTTAGCAAGAGTCAGCTTGAGTCTCATAAAAGCATGACAAGCCGAGCTCGAGTCTAGTCGGGCTCAGGCCCGGCTTGGCTCGTTTACACCCCTGGTATAACAAAAGAATTCAATTTGGTGTTAGGAAGAGGTAGTTGCTTCTCTTCAATGTTCTGACTCGGGTATATAGATTTTCACCTAAAATTTCCCCAAACTTTTCAGATTCAGAACCATCTTTTGTTATTTTGGAATGCATATTTGAACCCGAAATAATGCAGCCCCATCCTCTTTGTAAGTTAAGTGTCATGACCAGGTGGTTGATTCCCTGACATAAAACTCTTTTATCTATCAATAGATAAAACACACCTTAAGAACCAGAAAGCTCTATAATATGTGAAGACCTATAAATTCACAACTTTAAATGAAGAATAAAGATTTAACTGTTCATGTTTTTTGAGTTGAAACACATTTTAGGAACTAGAAAACTCTAACGCTGTGTTCCCTAGTTAACTTAAGAATGGAAAAGAAAAGAAAGTGAGGCATTTTCCCCCTTTTTTTTCTTTCTTTTCCTTTCATTTTCTCCCAATTTGGGAGGATAATATTTGATCCCCTTTTCAGTGCTTTAGTGCTATTCCTTTCCTTTCCTCTCAAATAAAATCTCTGAAACACAGTTTCTTCCCTTTCCTTTCCTTTCCTTCCTAAACAAAAAATCTCTGGAACACCATATTGTTTTTCTTTCCTTCACTTTCCTTTCTTTTTCCTTGTTAAATAAACTCGGGAACACAACGTAAAAGATTGAAAAGAATAGGATAGGTTCGCTTCCTTCATAAACTTGCAACTAAAAAACCCTAAAACCAAATTTTCAGTTAGTTCCCATACAGTGTGAAAAAGTAATAACAAGCAAGCCATACTATTTTAGTGGTTAAGGCAACCGAGCAGCAGCCGTAAGTTTGAGAGATTCAACCATCTTGTTTGCATGCGAGTTAGCTGAATTCCGCGCTTCCTACAACACAATGTAGATTGTAGAGCACCATTAATAGATTCTTTTACTTTGTCCCGGCTATGTAGGTATTCCTACAAAACTGAGGTAGACAATGATAAGAATAAGAAGATTATGTATATCAATGAAAGAAGCATGAAATAAGTGAATAAAAGAGAGACTCTTGAGTAGAGTTTCTTTTGTAACACTTGATGAGTTAAATTAGAGTGTTAAATCTCTAATTAAGTGACTAATTAAGTGAGACCTTTCATCCTTCCTCAAGTGTAGTATATTTAGTAGGTTATATGCCTCATGTGATACTAGAGAGAATAGAACATATATATGAAATATGATGTTCTTGGAGAAAGAGAGAATATGATGTTCTTGGTGAAAGAGAGACACCTGAAGACTAATTGTATAAAGGAATACTCTTTACTATTTTTATTCGTTCCAAATGTCATACACTACAATTTTACCTAGTGTAACCTCGGGTGCGTGGCCTTCTCCGGCAGTACAGACTGCTTCGGCTGTTGTACCCTGGGAGACAGACGCGTTGTCTTTGGTAGAGGCGCGAAATCTGTTTTAAGGGAAGCGTGTTGAACACGTGCCTCAGCCTCAACTGTCAACATTATGTTTGTTTATTTTTGCAGCCAAGAATGATCATACAAAAGACATGGTTCAAGGTTTCATTGAAGACTATGCAAAGATTCTTATGAGAAGACGCAATTCAAACTCTTGTTGAAGACTTCGGTTTGAATCTTTTTATGTTTTATTTTATATTATTTTCATTTGAATTTGTACACGGTGCATGTACTACAATTTCCCAAATGTATAAAGACTGTGTCTCTATTATTTATATTAATATTATTTTAATAAAATCGTGACCCAATTCCTACAATCTTAAAACAGACTTTGTGAGATTGTTGCTACAATCTTAAAACCTTATTCATAAGGATTTTGGGTTCACGAAGTGGTTAAAAAAAATTTGTTTTACAGATTTTTGTATAATCTTGTAAATATTCGTTTTGGGAAATATGTATGTAGTACAACTTGTTGGGTTTGGATTTATAGATATCGTGGTATAATGTTAAATCCTATACCGTGATACAAAACGAATGGTTTTTTATTCAAACCGTTTGGTTTTATAATGATTTTAGTCGTTATTTTTCTAACTAGCGTGTTGGAAAAGGTCTTTTTATATAAATGGATAAACATATAATGATTTTTGTAATCATTTATTTCTAACGAGTGTGTTAGAATTTGTTTATTTTATATAAATTGATAAGTTTTATAACAATTGTGTAATCGTTTAATTCTAACGAGCGTGTTAGAACTGATTTATAACAATTTTTGTAATTGTTTATTGCTATCAAGTGTGCTAAAAAACGAATAAAAATGATTTATGTAATCATTTGTCTTCTAACGTGCGTGTTAGAAATGGTTCATAAAAACCACCGATCTAAAAATAAAAAAGGATGGTAATAGTTTTTTTTTTTTTCTAACTTGTATGTTAGAAGTGGTTTAATATTATGAACCATGTGTGTTTAAAATATTTCGTAGAGAAGTTTTAATACTTCTATATGTGCACGTTAGAACTGGTTTTAGTTTCTAACATGTGTGTTAGAAAACTGTTATCGCTGATACGAATTTAGATACGATTTATTTTATAAAACGAAATATTTGGAAATATTTCATGAAAAAAAAATGACTCTAACGTGCGCGTTATGATCATTTAAGTTCTAACATGTTTGTTAGAAAGGTTTTATTTTGTAAACCACAATGAAAAAGAAAATGTTTTATGTCAACATTTTAATTTTCTAATATGTTCATTAGACATTGATTCTTTTATGGATTATATCATTGGATAACGTTTTATGTAAACGCCTAATTTTATAACGTGCACATTATAGCATGGTTTGTTTTTTAATATGTGTGTTAGAACATTATGGTAGATGTGTATTAAACTGAAACCATATAAAATACTTTGCTATTTTGGGTTTTGATATACGGTTTCATAAACCCGTATTAATATTGCAAAACTAAAGGAATGTTTTAGAATGATTTTTAAAACAAAGTTTTGCATAGTTTTGATAATTCAAACGGTGTGTTACTTTTTTCTAAATGTAGCATATGTTGAACCAAAGTAGTGTTGACACTATATAGCGGAAAACAACTTGGTGTTGTTGTGAACAAGGTTAATTGTCCAAGCTTCACTACTTAATTGTAGTTATTGTAAACAACTTGGTGTTGTTATGAGCAGATTTTGACTGTTCAAGTTTAGAATTTCACGATCAAATGAGGAACTTCTCAAGACATGTTGGAAGACGATATTGTTGTGATGACTTTGATCGGATGATAAAAGTGTTGAAGATGATAACACTATGAGATTTGATGTGTAGATATGTCTACTTATCCGTTTAAACTTTTAAAAGTGTTTTGCACTTTATGATTTAGTTTCGAATGTATATTATTTATTGTTTTGTGTTCAATATCTTCGGATAACACATGCAATTTTTATTTACAAAGAAATAAATCAGAAAGGTTTGTGACGTATGAAATTTTATTTTTTTTAATAAATAACTATAACGTCAAATATACAATGTTAAAGAACATTGTTATAAACGGATAGTATATGGAAAGAATTGGACATAAACAACTTAATAGTTGTTGCATTGACTAAAAGCTGGAGACGACACATCAAATGTCTAGCCACATCATGAAAGAATCGTGAAAGAAAGTGGTGAGTGTATTGAGATGAAATACACAAGTATGTTACATATCGATATATTTCATTAAAGATTGTCGTGAAAATTCACAAGGGTGAATATTAACATATGGAAGAAATATATGTTAATACCAATCTTTAATGAATCAGGCAAGATTTGTTCCAAAAGATTTACGATTGGAAATGGAGGACATGTTGATATGACTACCACTTTCAAGTTGTTGAAAGTATGTAAATGTTTTGACTTTAAAATTGGGAGAGTGTCCTAAATATATATAGATTTAAAAGAAAACGACAAGGCATATCACCTAAAGACGCATTTTGAAGTCGTTTTGTTGAGTGTGAATCTAAGTGATTTCATATCAACATAAAAGTAATTGTACACTTATATTATTCATACCTTTTGTGGGTGATGAATGTGTTCACCAAAGTTACTCGAGATAAGACTTATAGTCAATTACTTTTAAGTTAATGGTGAAGCCTTTGACATCAAAGGCAAAAATGTTATATTCTTAGACTGGATAATGGAAAATGAATGTTTATGTAACATACATATGAGACTATATGAAAAAAAAAATCTCATGGTCATGTATAAAATAAGAATGAATGTTGGTAAGAGATAATGCGTATATCTCTTAAGGCTGTGAAGAATCAGAATGATGCATCTTCTGTTCACATGCTAGAGTATTGTAGTCTAAAGCATGCTAGACTAGTACATGTTAATTTAGATGCTCTGTGGGGATTAAATTAACTTTAAACATTCAAATTATAAGATGGCATGAGAATGAATTTGGTGTCTAACAAACATTAAAAATATATAACTTCCTTCAGTCTAATGGATAGTGAGGAGAACACATACACGCAAAAGTGTTGGCATCTCATGCTAAGGCATATGTTGCCTTGTTTAGCTTTAGAACCTTTTGTGCACAAGTGGAATATGAGGTGAACAGTATACTCGAATGACTAGACTGGCACAAAGATGTAGATATTTATTATCTAATCAAGGTGTCTACTAGTCATCGTGAGTAGCATTGCTTAAACTTGATCAAAGTGCAAGTAATGTGGGGGAGAGATCCATTAAACAAACAACTATAGGTTTGTATAAATGGTGTTGGAGGAGTCTCTCAATCCATATAAAAAGATGACCTTTCTTTACCTTTATCTTGTGTTGGATTGTTTCAATCCAATAATGCTTAAATATGGGGGATAACTTGCATTTGATCATATGAAGTTAAAAGTTGGCAGTAAAGGTTATGGTTGTAACGAGTCATCTGGTTGGTTAGACTCAGATGTCAACTCATATGCCAACTTGATAAGGAGTCAATCTAATTTATTAGACTCAGATGCCGACCGGTTTGATATTAATGACTGATGATTGAGCATACCGGCCATATGCATAATATATATGTGTTCATATTGAAATAAGATTTTTTTTTTGTCTAAAAAGAAGACGTTATAACTAGATCAAAGTTTAGATCATGAGTTATAGTCTTACAAGTTGACAATAAAGCATGAACGACTTGCGAGTCAATAACACGTTAGTACAATTGATCTCAATTGCAAAATTATCAAGTAGTGACTTGACGAAGTCAAAGATAATGTTATGGATCCAACAACCTGAGGGTTGATGAGAGATCAAGTTGTGGAATGAGACTAAAGCCCGTAGAAAAAGGCATGTGAAGGAAACCTACCTTAGTTAATTGGAGATCCCAAGATCTAAGTTCAATAGGACAACTAATTCATATGCCTAAGGGTGGTCACTGTGGGGGTATGGCTAATATGTGTAAGCTAGTATATATGGTTATATATATCCCCCTAAACTATAAAAGGGTGTTTAAATACGTCCTTGTCTATTCCTATGACATTCAGTGACAAATTGTGAGGATAAGCATAATATATGGTAAATGATGTGGGTAAATCATGGTAACCATAATGCTTTTAATGATTTGAGGAAAATCACCTATGTTAGAGAGAAGTGGGGTCGCTTCAAATGGAATTGGGGGCACAATTCCTAGAGCTCTCGCAGAACCAGGATAGTGTTCCAGGACCATTATTGGACACGAAAATGAGGGGATGGCCCGGCTAAGGAGAGTATTGTGTGAAGTGTATTGTCCTCTACACAAATAGGGGTTTGTTCAAGTACATCAAGTCTACAAACCGCTAGGAGACTAAGTATGCTTCACAAAGGAAGGTTCAAAGCTAATACCTACCTATCCTGCAATACTCAACTGTTGAGGTTGCATTGGAAAATTAGTGTGTTTTTATCAATCTCCATTCATGTGGGGGATTGTTGGAATTTTGGAATATTGAATGGAAATTTAATTTAGAGATATTATTATATAGGGTCTTCATGTGGTGAATAAAAGAGAGACTCTTGAGTAGAGTTTCTTTTGTAACACTTGATGAGTTAAATTAGAGTGTTAAATCTCTAATTAAGTGACTAATTAAGTGAGACATTTCACCCTTCCTCAAGTGTAGTATATTTAGTAGGTTATATGCCTCATGTGATACTAGAGAGAATAGAACATATATATGAAATATGATGTTCTTGGAGAAAGAGAGAATATGATGTTCTTGGTGAAAGAGAGACACCTGAAGACTAATTGTATAAAGGAATACTCTTTACTATTTTTATTCGTTCCAAATGTCATACACTACAATTTTACCTAGTGTAACCTCGGGTGCGTGGCCTTCTCCGGCAGTACAGACTGCTTCGGCTGTTGTACCCTGGGAGACAGACGCGTTGTCTTTGGTAGAGGCGCGAAATCTGTTTTAAGGGAAGTGTGTTGAACACGTGCCTCAGCCTCAACTGTCAACATTATGTTTGTTTATTTTTGCAGCCAAGAATGATCATACAAAAGACATGGTTCAAAGTTTCATTGAAGACTATGCAAAGATTCTTATGAGAAGACGCAATTCAAACTCTTGTTGAAGACTTCGGTTTGAATCTTTTTATGTTTTATTTTATATTATTTTCGTTTGAATTTGTACACGGTGCATGTACTACAATTTCCCAAATGTATAAAGACTGTGTCTCTATTATTTATATTAATATTATCTCTATTACCTTATTAAGGAGGAAGCATGTCCTTAAAGGTAAATTCACTTAAATTTTAAGATGGCATATCAAAAGCCTCTTTACAAATTTTTATTTTTTTGTCATTTTCTTCCTTTTTTGCCCCTTGTGTACAACATCTCATGCTTATTGTATATGTGTGTAATACACACATCATATCACCTCCAACATGTAACCCCCTCCATTATTACACATCAAAATTAATCAATAACCTCTATTTACTTTGTTTTAAATATAAGTTAATCAATAACCCCATGTTCTTTTGTATCTTTCCGTAGCCCCATATGTGCATTATGCTCCAAAGAATAGTAATAGAGATTCTAGAGACCATGGGTGACGACATGACTTCCTAGCAAATGATGGGTATGAAAGCTATGGTGGTTTGCAGGTAAATGTTATTTTAGTTTACTGTTGATGATCAAAATAAAAATTACTTGTCATGTTTTGCTATCGAATGAATTTCACACTATAGTTTTGTCTTGTTTCTTGTCCGTTTTGTGTGTTTATGAAATGGACTTGCCATTTCTCTTATGCTATTTAATCTATCTTTTCATCTTTTTCTACATATGTATAAAGAAAAACGTTTTTATACTATGTCTTGGTTTTTAAGACAAATTTTAGAAGTGTTGTATATTTTTTCTTTGGCTTCTCTCTTTTCCACACTTCAACTGGAGTTTTTTCTCCTTTTGTTTATCAATTCTTAGTCCAAGATATAACTACATTACTTTTAAAATTGTTTTTAAAACTGCATACTTTCAAAAATAAATCATTTTAAGATTGGCTTTTTTGCTGCACTGCTTCTGATATGAGTCACACTTTGTATTTAATTATGTATTATGATAATGGGTTCTTCTTAAATATTTCAACTCACATTTCCAAGTAAAGAAATTTTTTTGGTTATTTATCGAAAACCAGTTGGACCGATGTTTGTAACCGATTAACCAAATTGGAACAAATGAATAATTGAAACCCATTAGTTTTTGAAATATCTTAATCGAAGGTTTTGGTTTTGATTATGGCTCGAAACCAAAGTGAACCGAACAACAACCTGTACACACCTTTAAAATCACTAATTGGAGTGTTGTGGTCTCCGCCGCAACGCGCGGGCACCCCACTAGTTTTAATAAAATCGTGACCCAATTCCTACATTATATTATTATCTATATAAAAATTATATTAAAATGCTAAAAAGCATATGTTGCAAAACTAAAAGTTAAAATATTAATAAATGAGAAGATTCTTAAGATCAACAGATGTAGCCATAGATAGAGAACAACCCAAAATAGTGTGGACAAACAAAACATAGGGATCTGGAAGAGTGACAAAAGCAACGTGGACGGATGGCACGATGCCTTGATTCCTGATCTGTACGTATTCTCAGTAAAAATCCAATCTTTCAACCTAAGATCACCCTGGATTCTCTAGAAGAGTGAAAGAGTCACTAGAAGAGTGAAAGAGTGATTTAGCGCCCTTTAAGGCCCTCTACGCCACCTTTGGGCCTTAAAATCTCGAAACAGGTTCAAGGCGTTGATTTTTTAACGCTACAACACAATTGAAACCAACCAATGGTATTATTTTGTTTTAATTAACAATAAATAAAATAATTATTGGGTAATCAGTGTGGGGGGGGGGGGGGGGGGGGGGGATTATGGGACCTTAAACCACTACACCTCATTTTCATTTAAAGCCCTCGTGCTGACTAGGATGTCACATGTCACAATTTGTCCAACTTGAGGCCTTAAAATTATCTCCCACTACACATAGTCTAAGTAAAAATTATAACTTTAAATACACAATCACAAACGACATGATTCTTGACACATCATTGGCAGGCAAATCGTTGTGGCCAGTGAAGATTAATCTTGAATAAGTAGTAAAGTTGAAGAGGTTAAAGTAGAAAGTTTAATTAATCAATATTAATTAATTATTAAATAATAATACTTGGTTAGTATTAGATTATAATTGCTAATAAAAGTATTTGAGTAGGATTATTGCGGTTATTTAGCACAAATAAGGGCCTAGCTTAATAGTTTTATTCATCCCTTGTTTAAAAGTAAGTTTTGTTGAATAAAAAGAGTTGCGGGTTCGTCTCTTCAATTATCTCGTGTTTGTGTTTAATCTGATTGTCTAGGCCAACAATCGGTATACTTTTGGCTCGTTGAATACACGTCTCGTTCTGCCCAGAAGATTACATTGCCAGAATGGTTTTCCGTTCTCGTTAAACGTCTATTGAGCATAAGAAAACGATGTTTGTTTGTTGGAATTGCAATTAATTACGTCATCACATGATATTGCTTTGTTGGGCATTGAGATTCTCTAGAAGGAATTTTTAAATCCTTTCAGGTGTGCGTGGAAGTTCGAAAAGAAAATAATATATTTTGTTTCCTTAGTGCGAAGAAACAACAAAAGAATGAATATTTTGGTTTGTTGCGTTTTTCTTTATTTTTGGAAAAATCACAAATATGGCCATTGACTTGGTTAATTTACCAAAATAGCCACCCTAATCGTCTTGGGAGAGATGATTCACAGGTCTCGAGACGTCTTCATAAGGCTTTAGTGGTGAACCAATAGCCGATTGCCACGTGTCAAAAATATAATAAAAAAATCTTCACAGGTCCCGAGACGTCTCCGTGAGGCTTTAGGCGTTGGGAGACGTCACAGAGACGCTTCCGACACGGTTGCAAAAGACGTTTTAGGAGTTGGGAGACGTCACAGAGACTCTTCCGTCACAGTGGAGGCGTCGGGAGACGTTTTAGGCGTCGGGAGACGTCACAGAGTCGCTTGAAGATTTTTTTATTAGAGGAGAGAGAGAGAGAGGAGAGAGAAAGTGAGGATAGAGAGAGAGAGAGACTTAGGACACGTGACTTGTTTTGATTGGTCACCGTCTCACCCGTCTTCGGAGTCGGCTCAGATGCCTCGGGACCTGTGAGCCGTCTCTCCCGAGACGGTTGGGGTGGCTATTTTGATAAATTGACCAAGTAAATGGCCATATTCGTAATTTTCCCTTTATTTTTTGTTGTTCCAAAAGCAACTGGGAGCTATCATTGAAAACAAAACGGATAGATCTAGTTTTGGTTCGTTCGTATGCATAAAAAATTTAGACGCATATAATGGCCACAATAAAGAACAGAGTTCAGGAATGAAGAAAGAATCTACGAGTGGTTTGTTTTTGCAGGCACCAAACTTGAAACTGACCAACTACGCAGCATGGTCGGTTATGATGAAAACTATATTGGGCGCGAATGGTTTGCAAGATGCAATTGATAAGGAAAAAGCGACAGGAATGGAAAAAAGAAAGAAGTTTATGGTCTTAGGTGTAATCTTTCAAACCCTACTAGAAGATGTGTTGCTTCAGATGGTCAAGTATTCAGAACCGAAAGATATTTGGGAAGCACTAAGAGTTCGTTATCTTGGTGCAGAAAGAACGCAGAAAGCTCGTCTTCAAATGCTGAGAAGCGAGTTTGATGGATTGAAGATGAGTGAGATGGAAAGTATTGATGAATATGCAGCGAAGTTGGGTGGAGTACAATCGAAGTACAAGAGCTTGGGGCAACACTCGAAGAAGAGGTTGTGGTTAGAAAATTCATGAACTCTATGCCTGATAAATATTTACCTATTGTTTTTTCAATCGAGCAATTTGAAGAAATCAAAACAATGACGTTTGAAGACGTAGTTGGACATTTGAAGGTATACAAAGAAAGAAATAAGTTCAAGAATGTAAATGAAAGTTCATCCCAAAGTCAGCTTATGTTCAACGAAACTGAAAAGAAAGTTGAAAAACTACTAAGGACATGGAAGATACAATAAACGAGGAAGATGGAATCAAAGATGGAGTACTGAACGGGATGAAGAGACGAAAAAGAACCCCAAAGAATGGCATGACAGAAGGAAGGAAGTGTGTGAGGTGCTACAAATGTGATAAGATTGGGCACTACTTGTATGAATGTAAAGCTCCTAGTAAAGGGAAAGAAGAAGCCAATTTGACAAATACAAAAGAGGTAGGTGATATTGATCCATCTCTGTTTATGGCAGTTTGTTCGACAAAGAAACTAAGTCTAAGTGAAGAAAGGGTTATCCCTAGTGTGTTTGAAAAGGATGAAAAGAATGAAGGAACGTGGTCCTTAGATAATGTTGCAAGTAATCATATGTCAGGAAAGAAAGAGTTTTTTCACAAACTTAGATGAACGAGTCTGGGGTAAAGTTAAGTTTGGTGATAGGTTTAAGATCGAAATCAAAGGTCAGGGTACTGTGACCGCGGTAGGTAAGAATGGAGAAAAGAAAACGTTTTTTTTATGTTTTCTATATGCCTAAGTTAAAGACAAATCTTCTTAGCTTAGGTCAGTTGGATGAAGAATGATGTAAGATTGAAAGAACCAATGGGATCTTGAGGCTACATGATCATAAAGGAAGATTGTTAGGAAGGTTTAGAGAAACCAGAATAGAATGTACAACATAAAACTCCATGTATGTTGTAATCCAAACAATCTTAAAGATGAAAAGAAAGAAAGTCATGATATGAAACCGATTATGAAAGTGAGAGAAATTCGGTTTGGAACGATCACAAAGGATTTGTTTGAAGTTCGTGAAAATATTAGTCAAGAACGAGTTGATGAGAAGAAGCGATTCGAGAAAGAAAGTAGTAATGCAACTTCAAATTTAAGTATGGAAGAAATGAATGCTAAGTTTGAAGAATCGGTCAAGCAAGTATGTTATAGACAGTTGAAAAGGAGGAACAAAGGCAAGAAGAAATACAATTCAAGATTAAAGGGTGAATGAAGATTAATCTTTGAATAAGTAGTAAAACAAGTCCTGATAGTTCCTAATAGCGAGAATCTATCATAAAAGTTCATATAAGTCTTTTGACTAATAACTTTAAGGTTATCTAGTCCCCGATTGTCCAGATCGTGACTAAGTTTGTTTGAAAACGTGTTTGGCTGCTCAACTGACACACCAGACTGACCCGCCATCCCGTTGGTGACCCATTACATAAACTAATCAAGTACACATAGATTACACATAAGGTTCAAGCTTAAAACACTTAGCGTGCATCACGAATCGCACAATTGAGGTTGTTAGGTCCAATCAGCCGAAAATGAAACTTGGTTCGACCCCAAGTGACTTGGTTTGACCCCAACAAGTCTCATTCGACCTATCCCCAAGTTCATACCACCTAACACATGTTCATTCGACCTTAGCACATGTTAATTCGACCTTAATCAAGTTCGTTCGACTAAATAAAGTTGATTCGACCTGTCTAACGCCTGGTTTGACCCCCATAAGCCCCCTTCGACCCCACGACTGGTCGAGTGGGGTCTGGTTCGACCCTGTCTGCAGTAATTGTTCTAAAACGCATCAAATCGCATCAAAACAACCCGAAAACATCACGAAACATCATGAAGCACAACAGTCAAGTATGAATAACATATCCTCACGAAACCCTACCAATTTTACTCCAAAATCAATCCCTTTTAACACTTGCCCAAAATGGTAAAATTATGGAAACGTCACATCATGCATGAAAACTTTACCCAATTTGGAAACTTATCGAAATCCTTTCATAATCATTTCAAAATGCTTGGTTTAGTATGTTCATGAAAACCCCCAATCGTTTTATTGACAACAACAACATGCATCATGCCCTCGATTTAACAAAAATCCCCAAAATAGACATAATAACATCATTTATCCAATTGTAACCTAAAACAATCATAAACCAATACCAATAGCAGCCCTAGATCATGTTTCTATCATCTAAACAACATTTAATCATTAAACCACATATAACACAACATAAAACACCATTAACACATGTTAATTTATATGAAAACTCAAGTTTAATGATTGGGTTTTGTTTAGAAAGATGTTTGAAAGGTTTTTAATCATAAAAACCACCTTAAAACAGATCTGGACCTTTAGGGTTTAATAAGAACGTATCAAAATGCTTTAAAAAGGGTTTTAGATCAAGAACACACCTTAGATCTTTGCTTAGATGATGTTTGTAGGTTAGATTATGATAAAACAAGGTCAAAAACTCCTTCCCCAGTGATTAGAGTCGAGAGAGAGAGTGTTTAGAGGCGACTAGGGTTTGTGAAATGATGAAAAATTGCAAAGTATGGTATTTATAGTTGCTGCAGGTTCGACCCCTGCAAGGGTCGAATGGGCCTCAGTTTGGTCGAATGGGGGGATTAAATGACTCAGGAACCTGGTTCGACCCCCCTTAAGGTTGAACCAGTTTCTGGGTTTTCCAAACTTTCCAGTTTTGTCGTTTAAACGTGTTTTAGCACATTCTAACACATGAGCATGTAATCCTGACATATGTTAAGCATATAGAATCATGTATAATCATGTTTACACCTTTGAAACACGTATTTGCACATTGTATCACATGTATGTATCAATCTACGTATAACACTTAATTCAACTTATGTAATTTCACCAACAATGGGACCCAAGACTAGTGTATACTCAAAACGACTCCCAATGATCTCCAGATCATTGAACCCTGGACAATCCTAACCTGACCCGACTCAGCTGACACAGTTAAGTTCGTTTATAAATGTTTTTCGCTAAGATAGACTTATGTTTTTCCAAAATGTTTAAGCTGAACATGTCGGGTGTCACAAGTAGGACTATTAGTATAATAATAGTTGTTAACGAGTCAAACTGCTACTTCCATTTTTTAACAGGCATGTAGGTCAAATTGCATACGGTATATAGAACGTAGCATGCTATCATGTCTCCTTGTAGTCTTTAAAAAATTACCCCACTGCGAAGCACATGTGCTTACACACACAAACATACACCTTACATATTAATTCTTTTAATCGTTTTAAGGTTTGAATTACGTTTTCATCTTGTATTGTCGACTCCGCTGCAACGCGCGAGTTTCGTGCTAATACTATTGAAATTTGAAAGCTGTTTTTCTTTTTTCTTTTTAAATTTGAGGCAAACCAAGCCGAGCCGAGCCGGCTCGGTTTAAAACCCAGCCGAGCTCCAACTTTAATTTTCAACTCGGTTTCAAATTCGAGCCGAGACCGAACTTGACCTGACTCGGCTCATGACCAACCCGACACCAACAAACTGAATTTATCTTCAGAACACCAAGAGTCAACTTTATTTCTCCATGTTTATTTATTCTCTTGACAAGTGTTTCTTTCAACAAAAAGAAACCAACTTGAGAAGGTCTTCTTTTGTCATTAAATCAAAGATTTCAGCATTCACATTCTTCAACGTGAAGCTAGCTATCTAATTAATGTTCTTACACGTTAAGCAACTAGAATTTTGGATACTATATAAAGCCCATATGGGTCTCCCGCCAATTCATACAAATCAAAACTTTACTTTCAATGGATCATTCATCGCAAACTCAACTCGATTTCCATACATTTCTGCACGATTGGATGATCGGTTTCAATGGCGAAGCTTGAGAATTTTGCTCGAGGGTCGGAAGTCAGCGGTCACAGGACGTGAGCTAAAACTTTTTTCTGTAGCTATGGTTCGGATGATATGTTCGTGTCAGTGATTCAATTCGGGTCGAGTTGAGTCAAACATTAAATACAATAAATATCAAAGTTTCAAGCATTGTTTAACAAACAATTGAATAAAGACACTAAAACATTAAAAATGAGACAAAGTGTTGGTACCTGGATGAAGAATTACAATTCATCCCGTCAACCTTTAAGAATTTTGAATTCTTAAATTATGGATAGTGGTGCAAATGAGCTGAGCTAAGCCCGAGCTCGACCAGGCTGAGCTCAAAAGACTTATGAGAGCTCGAGGTCGGCTCGTTTACTATCTATTAGTTAATATTTTAAATAAAAGTAATATAAATAATAGGTTCGGAGCTCGATAAATGAAATTCGGCTCAGGCTCGTTTAGTAAACAAGCTTAAATGGGGGGGGGGGGGTAAACATTATTAAATATTAATAAACCTAATAATACACTAAGGCTCGATGAACCTGACGAGCTACACATGCTAGGCTGAGCTCGGGCTCGATTAGTAAACGAGCTTTGTTTTAAGCTCAAGCTCGGGCTCGATAAGGCTCGGCACGTTTCGAGCTTTTTACCCAGCCAAGCTCGAGTAGCTAAGAGATAACAACTTCATCGCTTGCTCGTTGAATCTACTATCCTGCTCATCTAGTTGTTGTGCTTAGTACTTTAAGCTTTGGGCTTTACATTTACTTTGTTTTGGGTTAAAGTTTTGGTTTATATAACTATTTTTTTTAAACGGGGGGTCGAAACCGTATATACCAAAAACATTTCATACGAAGACTATATACTTAAAACTTCTGAGCGAAAATTCGGGGGGGGGGGGGGGGGATCGCCCCTCCCCGCCCCTTTAATGCTCCGCCCCTGATCGGTTTGGAGCATTACCTTAACCAGCTTTGTAACACCCCAACCGATGGCGGAAACATCGGGATGTCACGTATTGATGATTGTTTCAGTAGCACATGGTATATATTGAAATTTAAATACTTTAATGATAACATAAATATCCAAATGAAACGTCTAAAAATCCCAAAAGATCTAATACATAACATAAAATAAAACAAGCAACTTCAAATAACTTCATAGTAATCCATCAAGCATACTCTAAGCCCCAGCTTCATTGTTACCTGAAACATGTTAATTTTGAAAATATTTTTGGGTCAACAAAAGTTGGTGAGAATTACATAGGTTTGAATAAAAATGTTGTACAATTCAAGTGTCATGGCTAGTCTAGTCCATATGTGAAAACAAAACTATCAGGTAAATCGAGTGCATAATCAAACCTTGTGACTAGAATATTGTGGTCCATCCCATATGCATATGGTTCACTCGATTATGTTATGTGTTCGATAACAATCACCCGCGCTACCTATGTAGGAGGTGCACGTATCCGGGTGGGATTGTCAGTCCAATAGATCTATCATTGTATACCGTCGGCTGATCAATGTTAATGATTATGCTAGAATAATGTGCTTACCCTAGTAATGTTTAAGACATAATGCAACATAGAATAACACATAGACACTTATGATTGAATTGTAAATTGAATGTTGTAACATGTTTCACCCCAAAATAGTGAAATGGAAAAGGGGCTATGTAAAACTCACCTTGATTGTGATGACTTGCTATAATTTATCGAGAATCAATAGGAATTAACGAATGTGGATATGTTCTCTAAAGCATGAATCATGCATCACAAATACCTAAATGAAAGTTGAATAATCTCAATTTTAAGTTAAAATCCTACATGCTACCAAATATGCCATTTCTTGATTTTATTATTAATTCACGTTTTTTTTAGTTGTAAACCTACTTTTAATTTAATGGTTTTAATAACTTAATAAACATACTTTATAATATTTGTATGTCAAATATTCATATATGGTTTTTGAAAGAATAAAACACACACGTGCCCTGTCTTGTCATTTGCTTTAGTGAAAAGCTTATCCCAACCTCTTTATAAACGATGAAACAGAGGGGAAACAAGAGAAAGTCATGGATGATTTTGAAACCCCAATACACAAATGTGTAAATGAAAAATACCTCAAATAAAGAGTAGGGCCGGGGTACTGGCGGTGCTCACGGTGGTGCACAATGGTGTAACCGGCTTGTGGTGGGAACCGTTGTAGTTGCGTGGAGCTGGTTCGGGGATGGTGTCCGGTGGGGTTCGTACCAGAACAGAGGGAGGAGGAGGGTGAGCCGAGGTGTTTGGAGATGATGCCGATAGAGGTGATAAGTGGTTACGTACGGTTGGATCACGCTATGTAAACAATGGCACCGAGCCAATACGGCGGTCATGGCGGTGCAAGGTATTTGGACCGGCATTAATTCAGAATCTGGTTTGAGATTGTTTGTTTAGATCTGAAGGCAGTTCGGAGATCATTTTGCTAACCAACTGAGATTAGGAGGGTGTTGTTCGTCGTCGGTGTCGCAAGAAAGAAAAAAATGTAGCCGGAGTGAGAAGGCAGACAACAGTAGATTATGGTTAAAAAAATGAGTAAGGGAATGTTTGTTTCATGGGTTTAAAAACGCGGTTTCGATATTTGGAAATTTTCTAAACTTTTGACTGTAATTGAAGATGAAATAGGAAGCAAATAATTATTGCATTAAAACATCGCGTACATCACGGTAGGAGGTATGGAAAACATGTGATTGTGGCAGTCACAAAAGGAGTCAAGGGAAGGAAGTGAATTTGGGAAATGGTCAACAGATGCATATAAAGTTTTAGCATTTTGTCAATGTTATTGTTTGTGCTTATAAAAAGGATTAATTGGGTTATCTTTTGGAATAGTAGGTCACGAAAGAAAAAAAAAATTTATCATACTTGTAGTAATTAACAACTTACAACTTCTTTTTTTTTTTGTTTTGAAAATGAAGAATGTTATTATTATTATTATTATTATTATTATTATTATTATTATTATAATAGAGGGTTAAAATATATAGTTTTATTGAGAAAGGTTTTGTATTTATAAAAATTAATATATTTGACGTGTCTGAAATTTATAGGAGTGAAAGCAGTAATGTTATAAATGTGAATGGGACTTGAATAAATAAAAACGAGAATTTTATTAATTCAAAAATTTCAAAACGTTACAAGCTTCTCCAACATCTTCAATCCCTTGATCAATCTTGTGTGCCCACACATCCACCTTAGCATCCTCATTTTTGCCTCATACATCTTGCGTGCATGTGTATTATTAATGGCCCAACAATCAGTTCCATCTAACATAGTCAGTCACACTGCCATCCTATATGTAACACCCCAACCGATGGCGGAAACATCGGGGTGCCACGTATTGATGATTGTTTCAGTAGCACATGGTATAATTTAAATTTTAAATAATTTATTCATAACATAAATATCCAAAATAAAGTGATTGTCTAGAAATTCAAATACATGATATCAAAATAAAGCAACAACTTCTAATAGCTTCAAACAAAAGCTTCATGTTAAATCCTCATGCATACTCAAGCCTCAGCTTCATTGTTACATGAAACATGTTAATTTTGAAAATATTTTTGGGTCAACAAAAGTTGGTGAGAATTAC
Organism: Ambrosia trifida; assembly: GCA_028751855.1. Classification (NCBI taxonomy): domain Eukaryota; kingdom Viridiplantae; phylum Streptophyta; class Magnoliopsida; order Asterales; family Asteraceae; genus Ambrosia; species Ambrosia trifida. The sequence continues at coordinate 91,492,324 of CM054123.1, read as the reverse complement.
ATAGGTTTTTGATAATTGAATAAAAATGTTGTGCAATTCATGTGTCATGTCAATCTAGTCCATATGTGAGAACATACTAGAAATAAATCGAGTGCATAACCAACCCTGGAGACTGTTATAATATGATACATCCCATACGCTCATGGTTCACTTGAATATGTTATACGATAACAAACACCCACGCTACCTTTGTAGGAGGCACGTAACCGGGTGGGATTGTCAGTCCAATAGATCTATCAATGTATACCGTCGGCTTGTACGGAGTTAATGATTATGCTAGAATGGTGCTTACTCTAATCATGCTCAAGACATAATGCAACATAGAAAACACATAGACACATTGATGATTGAATTGCATAAATAATGTTATAACATGTTTCACCCCAAAAATGGTGATAAATAAAAGGGGCTATGTAAAACTCACCTTAGCAAATGTTATACTTCTTGAAAAGATGAAATAATAGTGTTGCCCAAACAATGCCAAATATCACCCTATAATAAGGTAATAAATAAGTCTAAGTCTAACTAGTTTATAAGTATATCCTAGGGTTTCGATTTGGGGATATCCAATTGTTGAATTTAAAATAAAATGTAAATTAAATAAAGGGAAATTTGATAATTAAATAAAAGAAAGTCTTTTTATAAAATTTGAATTTAGAATGCTCACAATAATGTGTTTGAAGTATAAAAATAATTTTTATAAAATTATTTCCTTTAAAATAGATTTTTAAATCTATTTATTACAAATTGCCAAAATTTAAATTTAATATTCAAAAATACTAAAATTAAAGAATTATTATTTTAAAAATCATATTTCTGTTCTAAATATTTAAAAATAAATTGTATAAAATTTTGGTGCAAAAATAATAAAAATTGGATTTATTATGATTTAATTATGATTAAATCTAACAAAAATTGATTAAAAATATAAAATAAATGATTTTTCTGAATTAAAAATCATTTCAGTAAAGTTTAACATTATACAAACATAGGATAATTTTTGTAGAAATTAATAAAATTGTTTTGATATTTTAATGGATTTTTATAAATATAATAGTATAAAATTGATTTAATTATTATAAATATTAAATCAATTAATTTCAGAAAACTAAAAATTGTAAATAACCCTTCTACCTCAGATTTGATAAATATAATTTTTTTAGAATTTATAAAAAAGTTTTAATATTTAAAAACGAATTTATAAGATTTAAATGTATAATATATATATTATTTGGTTTGTTTTTAAAAGGTAAAAAAAAAAGAAGTGGAAAAAGGACGCCCAAGCAGGGATTCGAACCCGGGTGCCCTTGGTCACCAACAACGATCACAACCACTTGGCCTAGGCCTGTGGTTGTGACTAACCTCTGTTTCAATAATATAAATATACTGTATCGATCCAGTTTAATCCCCAAATCACATTACGAGCCCTAGCTTTTCCAATCAAGCAATCCACACATCTTTAACCCGATTAATGTTAGGGCTTTCGTTGTATGGATGCCGATTAACAAAACCCTCAAAAAAATTTGGACTTACAGTGTTGTTTTGATCTCGATTGAACAGTCAACTTAAAAAGTCAAATCGTGTTCGCGTGGGTGGTTCAGAGGATGTTTTAGAGCAATTGGTGGTTAAGAGAGATGTGTGAGCGAGTTGAAATGATTCGAGGATGGTCAATTTATAGTGCTAAGCACTGGTTTGATGTTATGGTAAGGATTGACCACATAATAATGAGGGACGCGCCTTTGGGTTCAAATTTGGCAATGATTAATTGTGATTGCTGTGTGTCCGAGTCATACAGGGCCGGAAATCACCAATCCTTTCCATTCCTGGATCCAATTACGCGTTTGACTTGGTGATTGATGGAGTGGGCTGTCACAGTTGACTTTCTATGTCAACTGTGACTAAGTCTAGGTCGGGTTAAAAGGAAAGCGTGCATGGTTATAAACAGATGATATGGTTGGATCAGCTGGTTGAGTGTGTTGTTTGGGACGGCTTGGGCGCGGGTTCGATCCCCGGCCCAAGCATTATTTTTTTTTTGATAATTATTCCAAGCCTTACCCACATGTATTTAACATATATATAGTATTAAGGTTTCCAAAGTGCGACAAAAATAATTAAATGCGAATGTAAACGATAGAATCTTGACGTTTTATTAATAATGATCGTGTAACGTACAAGCTTAAATGCGTAATGTTACACTATAAAACTTTCCCTTTCGGTTATTTGGTAAATTCTTGTCGCATAGTACCCCTGAGGCTGCCTTCCACTTGCACCAGCCTGCTTGGACTCAATGTACACTATCTATGTCCCCGTTGCTCTGTAAAAAGGAACCTAGGTACTTAAAATTGGTTGTGTGTGGCACGACTTGACCTTCGATGGAGACATGAGTGTCGTCTTCGTCGGTTGCAACACTAAAGCCATAGTGAAGATATTCGGTCTTGGAACAACTAATCCTCAAGCCTTTACTCTCTAAAGCAACTTGCCACCCCCTTAGTCTCTCATTTAAGTCATATTTACTTTTTGTGATTAACACAATATCATCAGTGAAAAGCATGCACTACAGAACTGCCCCTTGAATCGACTTTGATAACTCATCCATACAACTATAAAGAGAAAATGACTCAAAGGCGTACGATCGCTTGTTTCAGTACTATCATACAATTCGATTTTGATAAATTATTTCACAATCACATGTAAACGAAGCAGACTAGATAAATAAATTTATCAACTATAAAATCCATACAAAATTTATCCTGCTCATTGAATCTACTATCCTGCTCATCTAGTTGTTGTGCTTAGTACTTTAAGATTTGGGCTTTACATTTACTTTGTTTTGGGTTAAAGTTTTGGTTTATATAACTATTTTTTTTAAACGGGGGGTCGAAACCGTATATACCAAAAACATTTCATACGAAGACTATATACTTAAAACTTTTGAGCGAAAATTCGGGGGGGGGGGGGGGATCGCCCCTCCCCGCCCCTTTAATGCTCCGCCCCTGATCGGTTTGGAGCATTACCTTAACCAGCTTTGTAACACCCCAACCGATGGCGGAAACATCGGGATGTCACGTATTGATGATTGTTTCAGTAGCACATGGTATATATTGAAATTTTAAATACATTAATGATAACATAAATATCCAAATGAAACGTCTAAAAATCCCAAAAGATCTAATACATAACATAAAATAAAACAAGCAACTTCAAATAACTTCATAGTAATCCATCAAGCATACTCTAAGCCCCAGCTTCATTGTTACCTGAAACATGTTAATTTTGAAAATATTTTTGGGTCAACAAAAGTTGGTGAGAATTACATAGGTTTGAATAAAAATGTTGTACAATTCAAGTGTCATGGCTAGTCTAGTCCATATGTGAAAACAAAACTATCAGGTAAATCGAGTGCATAATCAAACCTTGTGACTAGAATATTGTGGTCCATCCCATATGCATATGGTTCACTCGATTATGTTATGTGTTCGATAACAATCACCCGCGCTACCTATGTAGGAGGTGCACGTATCCGGGTGGGATTGTCAGTCCAATAGATCTATCATTGTATACCGTCGGCTGATCAATGTTAATGATTATGCTAGAATAATGTGCTTACCCTAGTAATGTTTAAGACATAATGCAACATAGAATAACACATAGACACTTATGATTGAATTGTAAATTGAATGTTGTAACATGTTTCACCCCAAAATAGTGAAATGGAAAAGGGGCTATGTAAAACTCACCTTGATTGTGATGACTTGCTATAATTTATCGAGAATCAATAGGAATTAACGAATGTGGATATGTTCTCTAAAGCATGAATCATGCATCACAAATACCTAAATGAAAGTTGAATAATCTCAATTTTAAGTTAAAATCCTACATGCTACCAAATATGCCATTTCTTGATTTTATTATTAATTCACGTTTTTTTAGTTGTAAACCTACTTTTAATTTAATGGTTTTAATAACTTAATAAACATACTTTATAATATTTGTATATCAAATATTCATATATGGTTTTTGAAAGAATAAAAACACACGTGCCCTGCCTTGTCATTTGCTTTAGTGAAAAGCTTATCCCAACCTCTTTATAAACGATGAAACAGAGGGGAAACAAGAGAAAGTCATGGATGATTTTAAACCCCCCCTACACCCAAAACCCAATACGCAAATGTGTAAATGAAAAATACCTCAAATAAAGAGTAGGGCCGGGTACTGGCGGTGCTCACGGTGGTGCACAATGGTGTAACCGGCTTGTGGTGGGAACCGCTGTAGTTGCGTGGAGCTGGTTCGGGGATGGTGTCTGATGGGGTTCGTACCAGAACAGAGGGAGGAGGAGGGTGAGCCGAGGTGTTTGGAGATGATGCCAATAGAGGTGATAAGTGGTCACGTACGGCTGGATCACGCTATGTAAACAATGGCACCAAGCCGATACAGCGGTCATGGCGGTGCAAGGTATTTGGACCGGCATTAATTCAGAATCTGGTTTGAGATTGTTTGTTTAGATCTGAAGGCAGTTCGGAGATCATTTTGCTAACCAACTGAGATTAGGAGGGTGTTGTTCGTCGTCGGTGTCACAAGAAAGAAAAAAATGTAGACGGAGTGAGAAGGCAGACAACAGTAGATTATGGTTAAAAAATGAGTAAGGGAATGTTTGTTTCATGGGTTTAAAAACGCGGTTTCGATATTTGGAAATTTTCTAAACTTTTGACTGTAATTGAAGATGAAATAGGAAGCAAATAATTATTGCATTAAAACATCGCGTACATCACGGTAGGAGGTATGGAAAACATGTGATTGTGGCAGTCACAAAAGGAGTCAAGGGAAGGAAGTGAATTTGGGAAATGGTCAACAGATGCATATAAAATTTTAGCATTTTGTCAATGTTATTGTTTGTGCTTATAAAAAGGATTAATTGGGTTATCTTTTGGAATAGTAGGTCACGAAAGAAAAAAAAATTATCATACTTGTAGTAATTAACAACTTACAACTTCTTTTTTTTTTTGTTTTGAAAATGAAGAATGTTATTATTACTATTATTATTATTATTATTATTATTATTATTATTATTATTATTATTATTATTATTATTATAGAGGGTTAAAATATATAGTTTTATTGAGAAAGGTTTTGTATTTATAAAAATTAATATATTTGACGTGTCTGAAATTTATAGGAGTGAAAGCAGTAATGTTATAAATGTGAATGGGACTTGAATAAATAAAAACGAGAATTTTATTAATTCAAAATTTTCAAAACGTTACAAGCTTCTCCAACATCTTCAATCCCTTGATCAACCTTGTGTGCCCACACATCCACCTTAGCATCCTCATTTTTGCCTCATACATCTTGCGTGCATGCGTATTATTAATGGCCCAACAATCAGTTCCATCTAACATAGTCAGTCACACTGCCATCCTATAAAACTTTCCCTTTCGGTTATTTGGTAAATTCTTGTCGCATAGTACCCCTGAGGCTGCCTTCCACTTGCACCAGCCTGCTTGGACTCAATGTACACTATCTATGTCCCCGTCGCTCTGTAAAAAGGAACCTAGGTACTTAAAATTGGTTGTGTGTGGCACGACTTGACCTTCGATGGAGACATGAGTGTCGTCTTCGTCGGTTGCAACACTAAAGCCATAGTGAAGATATTCGGTCTTGGAACAACTAATCCTCAAGCCTTTACTCTCTAAAGCAACTTGCCACCCCCTTAGTCTCTCATTTAAGTCATATTTACTTTTTGTGATTAACACAATATCATCAGTGAAAAGCATGCACTACAGAACGGCCCCTTGAATCGACTTTGATAACTCATCCATACAACTATAAAGAGAAAATGACTCAAAGGCGTACGATCGCTTGTTTCAGTACTATCATACAATTCGATTTTGATAAATTATTTCACAATCACATGTAAACGAAGCAGACTAGATAAATAAATTTATCAACTATAAAATCCATACAAAATTTATCAACTCAAAAAAAAAACCATACAATAAACAAACCGAATGACTCTTCAGAACACCAAGAGTCAACTTAATTTCTCCATGTTTATTTATAATACTCTAAAAACCAAAGGTTTTGTGTATTGGTGAGTTGTAAGTTGTGCTTTAGTGATGTTTTATGCATTGGTTAGTTGTACTCTATGGCTTTAGATGTTGTACAGTGGTTTTATAAAACCTGTGGGTATTGGTGGGTAGGTTCCACATGCCATTCTTCTTTCTCCTGACCTTTCTTTCTTCTTTTCATTCTCTCTCTCTCTCTCTCTCTACATACACCTAACCCAACCACCACAAAACTACCACAATCAACAAAAGTAGTTGCCGCCGACGGTGAAGTCGACTCACCGAGTCATCTGGCAAAGCAAATTGAGCGGACCAAGAGAGAGATGGTGGTAGCTGATGGTCGGTGCGCACAAAAACCCTACACACAGATTCGTTCTGACACTGCTCTACTATATGTAATGGGATGCCGTTTTATTGTTTAGACTAGAAATTTATGGATTATTTTTCTCTGATAGAATACTATGTGCATAATTACCTTTTAGAATCTGGTTTATATGCACCTTATGGATTTATCTGTTTGTGTCTTTTGAATGCAGCGACATGAAGAGCGTGTAGTAATCATAAGATAGTGAGAGCGTTATTACTGAGGCAGAGAATGAACTCCACCAAATTGGCTCTTTGGTTCTCATGGTGATGAGATATCTAATCTCAACTTTTTTATTCTATATTTTGTTGCTGCCATAAAAAAAACTCAACTTCATAGTTACAGTGCATATTTTTTAAATATAATAATCAAAATCGTGCACCTCACATTCTTGATGGTTTAGTTCCTGCACCTTTTCTTTTAATATTATGTTAGGATAATGTGCTAAACTGCTTATAGTCAATGCACTAACTTCATTGATTAATGAATAATGAATACATGTGAATCTTTATAGAGACAAATCCGTACTACAATCATTGTATTATTGTTAAAAAGGCAAACATTTTGTTTATTAGTACATTTTGTTTTCTTACTAGCTAATAAAGTTATTTTCTTTCTTAATATTGGCTCTTTTGATAGAGCAGATGTAGATCAGAGAAAATTTGGTGGGATTAGCTGATTAGGGGCCTGTATGTAATAAAGGCATTGTCGCATTTGGAGGCCAAAGGTAACATACTTCTCAATCTAAAATTGACAGTTGGTCATACTCCGGCGCGTGGAGGGTTAATCAAAGTCACAGGTCAAAAGGGAAGTGAGGGTGAAGGATTATCGCAGACTAAGATGGTTTTGCGGTTGTCTACAGGGGTGGTAGTCACAGATAATGGTGAAGGTTAGCTTTCCTAACAACAATGAGGAGGAGGATGGTCATGGTAGTTCCGACTGGGGTTCCGGCCTGATCAGTGACGACCTCCGACGACTAAGGTAAACCCGTGACCTCTGTTTCATATGGTAACTTAAAACTGTCAACATTTAAAGTCATATACTAATCAATATAAACTATGTTGTTTATTAACTATTAAGTATTGTATTTTAGTTTTACAAAGTTAACTCATTATTGTCTCTTATATCATTTACATTAACAATTTATTATAGTTTATTTGTTATGAGGCTGCTTATGGTAGTTTATGGTAACAGGAAAGGGAGTAAGATAACTAATGTTAACAGTGGTTCTCATTCTCATGATGTACAACAATAACAATGAACGGCTCATGAGGACGGGTTATATAGTAAATAATCAAAAGAATCTTTTTTAACAGGCCTACTTTTCTTGGAACCAAATTCAGCATCTATGATACCCAACCTCCAAACGATGAATCGTTTCAAGCAAATCATAGCCGTTCAAGTCGAAGATTTCACACAAAGCAGGTATCTCCTCGGCTACTAGCATGTAATCACAACATTGCCACTATCCGGTATGAACTGAATGCACTACGCACGCGGGTAACAATGTTGTGCAATGTATACAATATACCGAATGTTTTCTTGGTTGGAATGGACTGGCAATCGTGACAACATCCAAGTCGATTTACGGTATAAGACCACTTTTGCATATGGTCAACCAGTTAGGCCGTGAGCTGGGGCTCGGCCCGAAAAAACTAGAGAAAAAGATAGGCCGGCCAGTTTTCAAAGTTTTGTTTTCATATATATTTTTTATTAACCTGGATGTTTTTCCTTAAATACAGCGGCGATAGAAGTCGCATATCTTAATCGATATGGCTATAGCCGTGAGTGGGGGTTTAAACCAATAATGAACATGAGTTCGTCTTTGTTATTTGGTAATTTGTTTGATTAATTATTTTGAGATAAGAAGCTTTTTTTTTTTACAAATCAGTAAGTTATTTATTTTGGAGCTTGAAATACATACCTACAAGTTATATTATCTGGTCATCTTATTTTTTTTTTTTTTTTTTTTTTTTTTTTTTGACCCAACAATGACATTTGGTTATTTATGAATATTTTACAGTATCCTATCCTCATATGACATTTGTTGTGGACAAACATGAATTCAAGATTTTGAGTTCAGTGGCTAAATGGGTCAATAGGTACATCATGAAATGCAACAGGTAAAACTATCCTATCCTCAAGAGACTTTAATGACAAGTCATCGAGATGTCAATCAGTTCAATCTTTCCCCTACTAATCCTCAAGCTTATAAAAGAAATTGCTTCTATTCGGTTTAAAGAGCGTCTCTCATGTCCGTTGGTACATCAACTTTGTTATATTATTTTCATTACAAGTACGGTATTAGTTGTTGCAAGTTATGAAAGTGGTCATTTTTTTGTTATAGTTCAAGTTCTAAAAGTTGGAAAAGGCACTTCGGCTGACCTCCTCACCCACGTTACGAACCTCAACGGTGATGATGACGATGGTTTTGTCCGAAGACGTGGATGGCCTCCTGCAGGCTGCTCCATTGTGGCAATGGCGATGGCGGTTGGTGGTGGATAAAGAACTTGGATTCCGATCAGATCCCGACAACCATAAGCAGTTACGATGTATGTTTGTATGTGACATAGGTGTTTATATCTAATAGTTCTAATAAAAATGTCATGGAATATTAATTTACATGTGGTATTATGTGGTGTGGCCTTCGGGTAACCTTGATTTCAATAGTACCTTGATTTCCATAGTATATTGGGTTATGCTTTGCAGGGCGCGTAACAATGTTGAAGTGTTAACGGGCCGGTTGTAGACATCAAGAAGCAATCGATGGTTTTAGTCCTTAAAGTTTGTATGTACACATGTTAACAGATCGCTATAGTGCAAATGACTCTTCGCATAACCATTTTCCCCATAAGGTTTTGTTGTAATTAATATACGAACACCGCGTGTAGAAAACATGATTATCAGGTTGTCCCCCGTCGCAACGCGCGGGGGTCTACATCTAGTTTATTCTATTGATCAACATGTGTTTCTTTTAACAAAAAAAAATAAAAAAAATAAAAAAAATAAAACAACTTGAGAAGGTCTTCTTTTGTCAGTAAATCAAAGGCTTCAACATTCACATTCTTCAGCATGAAGCAACAAGAATTTTGGATACTATATAAAGACATGTGGGTCTCCCGCCAATTCATACAAATCAAAACTTTATTTTCAATGGATCATTCAACCCAAACTCAACTCGATTTCCATACATTTTTGCACGATTGGATGATCCGTTTGGAGCATTACCTTCACCAGCTTCTCCACCATGTTCAATCCCTTGATCAACAAGACGAGTCAACACTTCAACAACTCATCCACCGAGTCATGACTCACTATCATGAATACTTCCTTGCAAAGGCGCAAGTTCGTCGCCAGAATGTTTTTCTTGTTTTGTCACCACCTTGGTTCAGCTCCTATGAGCGAACCTTCATGTGGCTGGCTGGCTTGTGGTCTCGAGTTTAACTCCGATCAGGATGATAGGTTAGAAAGATTGACAACTGAGACTAAAGATGGAGAAAGGATGATTACGGATAGGCTAGCGTGGTTGGAGCAGCAGTTGGTGCCGCCACCAATGCTCGCGCTAGCGAGGATGGGAGGAAAGGAGGTGAATGGGATTGATCATCAAGCGGATACCGTGGTGGATAGGTTGGCGCAGGATATGGAGGTTTTTGTTAAATGCGGGGATTATTAGAGAGAGAACACCGTGGCTAAGGTGGTCGGGGTACTGACTACGGCTTAAACGGTGAGGTTCTTGGCGGCTACGGTGCAGCTTCAGCTAAGGATTCGGCGGTGGGGGCAGCTCGGGAACACTAGCTAAATCTTAAGCTTTTGGCCTAGTGGTAACAAAGTGTTAAAAATATGTTTTCAGTCACGTGTTAGACGATAATGAGAGGCGTTAATCTGGCCGTTTTTATGTACTATGTTATTAAGTTCTTCATTTTGTCTCTAGAAAAATTGAAAAACATAGATCTATTGTCATGGGAATGTTAGCTTTAGCGACAACGTCTCTAGCGACGTCGTCGTCGCTAATGCTCTGAATCCGAAACCTTTTTAAACTATCGTTTATGGCCATTGATTAGTCATAGATCGGACGGTTGGGGAGATAATAGTACAACATGCAATAGCGACGACCCTTTAGCGACGGGTCGTCGCTATTGATCAAAAAAATAGGCGGGTATATACTTTTCTCTTTCCCGGTTCTTCTTCATTTCCCCCCAAACTAGTTTCTGCTCTCGCTTCTTCTCCCAGTCGACTCCCACCTTCAACCGAGCCACCACATTTTCCAGTAACACCACCAGCCAAACATCCCTCCTCCACCCACAACCAACAATCTGAAAACAAGGTAAGAACAGATCTATTGTTGTACAGGTCTAACCATTGTTTTTTTTCTCATTTGTGTGTTTTACACATCTATTGTCGTACCGGAGCGGCATCACCTACCCAAAAAAAAAAAAAAAAAAAAAAAAAAAAAAAAAAAAAAAAAAAAAACAGAGACCACAAAAAAAGCGGCGATGATGCGGAGTTGATGTAAAACAACAATTTGTGGTTGAAACGATATGGATTGTGACTTATTAGGATGTTAACTATTTATGTTTATGTTCGTTTGGATTGTGACGTAAAATATTTAAGTTTATGTTTGTTTCGTTGTGTCATGAAACTAGAAATGAGCAGGTTTAAAACAGGAATGCGCAGGTGCGAAACTGCAAAAAACTGGGTAGAAAAAAGCTGAAAAAACCTGAAAAAATAATACTATTAGCGACGATTTTTGACGTTATTTGCGACGACAAATGTCGTCGCTAATGCTCCGAATTCTTGTAGTGACTTTTTTTGTCTTTTATGATGTGTCGTAAATCGTAATAAAATCGTTTGACCACAAATATGTTTCCACGTACTTTTCATTCTTTTAACTTTTGTGTATGTTTTTGTTGTCCTACTAAGCGAACTCCCATAAGCCATTAGTTGAGCATTTTTGTTTGAAAATGCCGTTTTATTTGGGGACAGCAGGGGCCGATACAATGTACAACCAGGGGCATACAGGGAGGACGTCTGTTAGGGCTGTTCAAATCGTTTGTCGCTCGTGGATCGTTCGTCGCTTGTTCGGAAAATGCTCGCTCGATCTTCCGCTCGGTTGTATATGAGCCGATCGGCTCGGTTCGGTTTGTAAATGAGCCAAGCACGAGCAAAGGTACGCTCGGCTCCGTTCGGCTCGAATAAATTATTATTTATTTAATAATAAATATACACACAATATACAAATAAATTTATGGCTTTATATATAAGATTCTATTGGATTTGACTCAGTAAATGCAAACAAAATATAACCAGCACACTTAACTCAATAAAAAAATTAACATTAGATTTAATAGTAAAACAATAAGTCATGAGGTGACAGTCTTGACTTCTTTATGTTATTAGTCGTCCATCGCTAATTGTCGCTTGATATCACACCTACGTCACAATGTAACAACTGTTCTCCGACGTATGTTCATCACCTCACCAGCCTCAATCTAAGCCTCATCATTGGACACTGGGATATCAATATTATTGTTAACATCGAACATTTCGACCTTAGTTGTCACCCGACAATGAAAACATCGAAGGAAACATCCCAATTTTATGATCATCCATACTATTCTTTGCTCAATTCTCGCTCGGCGCTCGCTCGGAAAATTTGCGCTCGAAGAATGCTTGTTCGGTTTTCGGCTCGATTGTAAACGAGCTGCTCCGCTCGGTTCGGTTTATAAACGAGCCAAGCACGAGCAAAGCTCCGCTCGGATCGGCTCGGCTCGTGAACAGCCCTAACGTCTGTTACTCCGCGATTATCCTGGTGAGGTGAAAAAATTTTGTTTTTTAAAGTTTTTTTTTTTTAAATGTTACCCTTAGAACAAATTTTGTGTTACCCCTTAAAATAATTTTTATAAAATATTACCCCTTGTTTTATTTTCTAGATCCGCCTATGATTCGGAGTGAAGTAACATTTACAACTAATTAACGGGTATGAGTGAGTGAGGTGGTCATCACAACATCACACCCAATCACCTTTTACCACCGCATTCCATCACAATTCTTCATTAAACTCATGGGGTGGAATGACACTCATCGCTAAACTTTTTTTTTAAATAAACTATATATACTACTTCTCGCCGGAAAACACCATCGTCGAATTGAATCCGAGCAATTAAACGGCTATACATAAATTATTAGTTTAATGTATATTTACGATTATAATTTAATATATAACATAATATATACTATATAATAATAAATATTGTGTGATTATATACAGAGGTGGAAAAACACCAGCTGCAACAAATGGGATGCGGGTCGTAGCTCCTTCGTCATTGTTGCCGTCGTAGCTATTGCAGGCCGTTGCTCCTCCCTCACTATGTGATACAGCTGCAACAGAGGTGGAAAAATAATTCGAACAAAGATGGGTTATCGGGCACCGGTGATAGAGGAGCTACGGCAGCAACGATGATGATGACGGGTGGTGGCGATGATGATAGATGGTTGTTGAGCGGATTTTTTTCTTCTTATTAAACTCCAACTCACTTTTCCAGCGTGATGGTGGTCACGGGATTTTTATCACGGGACCGTGATTAATTGGTGTGGGCGGTGGTCGTGATGTCACGGCCATCACAGGGTGGCCATCATGGATCATCCCGCCAACCCTAAAGGTCCATGTTTGTGAAGTTGTTTGTAGTGGTCTCTTGCCCATACTAAGCTAGGTTTCTAAAACTACATGATATGTTTATCCCTCACTCGAGTCTAAAGTGTAGACACTGGGACCATAAAGTTCTTCGCGTCTAAAGAATATGTTTGCCCCTTTGCGTCTAAAGAACAACCTCGCGTCTAAAGTTTAGACGCAAAAACCTTAAAAATTAAAGTGTCTGAAGGCTTTACACGTGTAATCATCTGATTGGTAGACGCAAAAGAGTGTTTCATCCGTAATGTTTAGACGTATCAGATGTTTATTTTAACAAATATGCTTGGTCAAATGTTTATTTTTATAATTTTCCCTTTATTTATTATCCTGACTTGTGTTTTTTTCAACAAAAAGAAACCAACTTGAGAAAGTCCTTTTGTCAGTATTACTTTCACATTCTTCAGCATGAAGCAACAAGAATTTTGGATACTATATAAAGCCGTGGGTCTCCCGCCAATTCATACAAATCAAAACTTTACTTTCAATGGATCATTCAACCCAAACTCAACTCGATTTCCCTACATTTTTGAACGATTGGATGATCCGTTTGGAACATTACCTTCACCAGCTTCTCCACCATGTTCGATCCCTTGATCAACAAGACGAGTCAACACTTCAACAACTCATCCACCGAGTCATGACTCACTATCATGAATACTTCCTTGCAAAGGCGCAAGTTCGTCGCGAGAATGTTTTTCTTGTTTTATCACCACCTTGGTTCAGCTCCTATGAGCGAACCTTCATGTGGTTGGCTGGCTTCCGGCCAGGTCTTGCCATTCATGTAGTGAAAAATTGTGGTCTCGAGTTTAGCTCCGATCAGGATGATAGGTTAGAAAGATTGACAACTGAGACTAAAGATGGAGAAAGGATGATTACGGATAGGCTAGCGTGGTTGGAGCAGCAGTTGGTGGCGCCACCAATGCTCGCGCTAGCGAGGATGGGAGGAAAGGAGGTGAATGGGATTGTGCATCAAGCGGATACCGTGGTGGATAGGTTGGCGCAGGATATGGAGGTTTTGGTTGAATGTGCGGATTATTTGAGAGAGAACACCGTGGCTAAGGTGATCGGGGTACTGACTACGGCTCAAACGGTGATATTCTTGGCGGCTACGGTGCACCTTCAGCTGAGGATTCGGCGGTGGGGGCAGCTCTCGGAGGCTAGCTAATTCTTAAGCTTTTGGCCAGCTAGTGGTAACAAAGGAAAAAAAGATGTTTCCAGTCACGTGTTGGACGACAATGAGAGGCGTTAATCTAGCCGTTTTTATGTACTATGTTATATTAAGTTCTTGTTTTTGTTTCTAGAAAAATTGAAAAACATAGATCTATTGTGATGGCGGTGCCTACTTTTTTTTGTCTTTTATGATGTGTCGTAATAACAAAATATGCTTCCACGTACTTTTCAATTTTTAACTTTTATGTATGTTTTTGTTGTACTACTAAACGAACTCCAGAAGCCGTTATTTGACCACTTTTGTTTGAAAATGCCGTTTTATTTGGACATCAGGGGCGATACAATGTACAACCAGGGGAGACGTCCCGGAAAGACGCTTGTTACACCTCGATTATCCTAGCGAGGTGGAAAAAATTTCTTTTTTAAGGTATTTCTTTTAAATGTTACCCCTAAAATAAAAATTTTTGTTACCTCTTAAAATAATTATATAAAATGTTACCCCTTGTTTTATTTTGTAGATCCTCCCATGATTCGGAGTGAAGTAACATTTACAACTAATTAACGGGTATGGATGGGTGGGATGGTCATCACACACATCTCCTTTTGCCACCGCATTCTATCACATTCCATCACAATTCTTCATTAAACTCATGGGATGGAATGACACTCATCACTAAACTTTTTTTTAAGTAAACTAAATAAACTACTTCTTGATGGAAAACACCGTCATCGACGTGATCCCCTGTTTTAAAACACTATCGTCAGATTGAATCCGAACAATTAAACGGTTATACATAAATTATTTGTTTAATGTATATCTACGATTATAGTTTAATATATAACATAATGTCACCACTAGAAAAAACACATTTCTTGATGAGCATTGCGTGTCATAATATAGTGTTTATGACACACAAAAAAGTGTCAAAGAAGTACATGTCATAAAATTTTTATAACATGCAATCACGTGTCATCTTTTAATGACACACATTAATAACACTCTTTTTTAACACGCATTTATGACACTCTATGATGACATCATTTCATGACATGCATTTATGACATTTACGACACACCTTTATGACTCATTTTGCGTGTCATGCTTTTTTTACCTAAAATATTTATGCAAAATAACTAATAACCCTGAATTTATATTTACAATAACAAAATCAAGAAATCCCATAATAAAGCTGCATATATTATATATACCACAAAAAACCAATTACAATATAAGCATTGGTCGAATCATACCACAAGCATTTTAGATACGATATAAAGCCCATGTGGGTCTCCCGCCAATTTATACAAATCAAAACTTTACTTTCAATGGATCATTCAACCCAAACTCAACTCGATTTCCATACATTTTTGCACAATTGGATGATCGGTTTGGAGCATTACCTTCACCAGCTTCTCCACCATGTTCAATCCCATGATCAACAAGATGAGTCAACACTTCAAAAACTCATCCACCAAGTCATGACTCACTATCATGAATACTTCCTTGCAAAGGCGCAAGTTCGTTGCAAGAATGTTTTTCTTGTTTTGTCACCACCTTGGTTCAGCTCCTATGAGCGAACATTCATGTGCCTGGCTGGCTTCAGGCCATGTCTTACCATTTATGTAGTGAAAAATTGTGGTCTCGAGTTTATCTCCGATCAGGATGAGAGGTTAAAAAGATTGACAACTGAGACTAAGGATGGAGAAAGGATGATTATGGATAGGCTAGCGTGGTTGGAGCAGCAGTTGGTGGCGTCGGCAATGCTCGCGCTAGCAAGGTTGGGAGGAAATGAGGTGAATGGGATTGTGCATTAAGCGGATACCGTGGTGGATAGGTTGGCGCAGGTTATGGAGGTTTTGGTTGAATGCACGGATTATTTAAGAGAGAACACCATGGTTAAGGTGATTGGGGTACTGACTACGGCTCAAACGGTGAGGTTCTTGGCGGCTACGGTGCACCTTCAGCTGAGGATTCAGCAGTGGGGGCAGCTCTGGGACGCTAGCTAAATCTTTCTATGAAAGAGCTTTTAGCCTAGTGGTAACAAAGTGTTGTTGGACTTTTTCATCACATGTAATTATCGTACTTTCATTAACAACAAATAAAAATTATCTCTGACTTTCTCGGGCGACTAAGGCGATTAGGGTTTCAATGAAGGGTTCCAGCCGTCTCAGGGTGGATGAGTGGTACGATGTTTCGATGAGGAAGGATAAGGATAATAGAGATCAGCATCATGCCAACAACGAGATAATAACAAAAAATTTTGTTTCGAATCTTCCACCAAAGTGCACGTCGGTCGATCTAATGAATGTGTTTAAGAGTTTTGGTGATTATGTGGGGTCCTATATTGCTCGGAAGTATGATAGATTGGGTAAGAAGTTTGGGTTTTTATCGTTTTGTAATGTCAGAGATGTCAAGCGGTTGGAAGGGGACATGTGTGATGTTTGGTTGGGGTCGTACAAGTTATTTGTTGCCATGGCTAGATTTGTCGACGGTGAAAGAGTAGACGGGGCTTCCGATGGTAGTAAAGGTAAGAATAAGGTAGGGGATAAAGTTACAAACACTAGTATGGAACCTTCACGTGAAGCTCATGCAAACCCTAACCTGGGGGAGAGACTTCGCGTGTAGGTGACGGAAGCAGGTCGTATCGGGACACGTTTTTAAATAAGCGTCCAGATGAGATTCAGGAGGTGTTAAAGATTGATTCAAGATACTTACATCATTAAACTTACTGTTGAAGAAGGTATGCGACAACAAGGTGGGTATTAAGCATGCTGGAGGTTTCAACTTGGTGTTAGTGTTTCAGAGTGAGGAGGACAGTCTTGGTTTCTCGGGTAAGAAGGAGGTTTGGGGAGAGTGGTTTGAGAGTTTGGAGAGGTCGACGGGTCAATGGTTTTCGTACGAGAGAATCGCTTGGTTGAAAGTTCATGGTGTACTTATCAATCTTGCACTTGATCAAGTTTATGAATCTGTGGGTAGTAGATACGGATCGGTGATTCAACCGACTTCCATGTCGGATAGCGATAAGGATTTTTCTTACGCGTATGTCGGGATTCGTTGTAATAGAGATTCCAGAGTGGGCGATCGGTTATTTATCTTGGAGGGGTGCTACAGTTAGGGTGTGGGTCGATGAGGGTGTAGGGGAGTGGGTACCGGATTGCATAGAGGAATTCGATACTTTATCTAATGATGAGGATAATACGTTAAAGGTGGACTTGAATCAACAAGGTAGTGGGGGTGGTATGGAGTTAGAAATGGGTGAGATTGGGGTGGAAGAGCAGGGGTGGAAGAAAATTATTCTAATGTTATGCCCAATTCACAAAATGAGGTGGAGCATTCGCATAATGGTATGGTTGTCAATGTTGTTAAAGATGGGGTAACACTGACTCGGATGAAGTATAAGAAAAA
Organism: Ambrosia trifida; assembly: GCA_028751855.1. Lineage (NCBI taxonomy): Eukaryota > Viridiplantae > Streptophyta > Magnoliopsida > Asterales > Asteraceae > Ambrosia > Ambrosia trifida. Next base: position 91,474,634 of record CM054123.1, on the reverse strand, counting down.
AATCACTTTTTAAGAACAGGGTGGTGTCTCCCGGTGTTCACGAACGACCAAAGAAGAGGGCTAGGGAGGATTCGGACATGTTCGGGCATGATAAATTAATTGGTATTATCAACAATAGTACGAGTGGTGGTGCTCGAAGCCAAGACGAGCCTAGTATTTCGGTTGGATTTTGTACGCCAGACTTGAATAAACAATGTGGTAGCACGGCTTCTTCTAGTGTGCCACATGAAGGTGTCGATAAGGAGTCAGAGGAGAGCATTCCAGATCATTTAAAGGTTCAAATCCAGAATTAGTTAATCATTGACAAAAAGGCGGTTGATACTATTGAGCTAGGGAGGTCTTTGGGGGCCGACAATTTGGGTGACATCATACCTCAAGTTCGAGATTCGATTAAAGAAGAAGGCTTTCAAGGAGTGGAATCATGAATATATTGTCACTCAATATTTGGAGGGTGGGGGTTCAAGGGAAAGCGAAATGGGTCCGGGATTTACGGCTATAACAAGAGGCGATCGTGTTCTTTTGCAAGAATTGCAGTGTAGTGATAGTTCGGATTTCGATCTTGGGGATTTTTTGGGTAGAGGTAATTATCAGACCGAAGTTGTTGACGCAAATGGTCGATTTGGGGGTTTGATTACTTTGTGGGATACGGGTTATTTCTCTTTGTTAGATGTTAAGAAGTCGACCCATTGCTTGTTGATTATTGGGTCGATAAAGGGTAGTGGGGTGATCACACAGATTTTGAATGTTTATGCACCACAGCAACCGGTGACTAAACGTAGTTTGTGGAGGGAGATTGAACAGATAGTGGGGTTGGCGGATGGGTACTGGGTGGTCGCGGTGATTTCAACTCGGTGAGAGATTGTTCGGAAAGGATAAATTCTAACTTTAATGCGACTACGGCTCATGATTTCAATGAATTCATTGATAATATTGATTTACACGAATATGCCTTGAGAGGGAGGAAGTTTACGTTTGCTGCAGGGAACAAGTTAAGTCGTATCGATCGTATATTTGTTACTTGGAATTTTTTTATGGAGTGGCCTTCTGCGGAGTATAGAGCTTTGTGTCGAGATAAATCTGATCATTCGTCGCTGAGTTTGAAGATAGTTTCCAGGAATTATGGGCCCAAACCTTTTCGTTTCTTTAATTCTTGGTCGGATCGGAAAGACTTTGAAGGTGTCGTTTCTGGTATTCTGAATGACGCTAATGTTGTGGGTGCTCCGGAGGCGCGTTTAATGGGTAAGTTCATGTTATTGCGACAAGGTATAACCAAGTGGAAGGATGAATGTTTGAGTAAAGAATATGAGGAGAATAAGATTTTGGATCAAGAGTTACTTCAATTGGAGTTGATTATGGAAGATCGTGAATTATCAGAGGAGGAGTCTTGGGTGTTGTAAGAAACCAAGGGTAGGATTCGAGAATTGGAAACATTAAGACAAAAGGATATTAGGAAAAAATCGAGATGCAAGTGGGCGTCACACGCGCTTTTTCCATGGGGTGATTAATAAAAGACAGGTTGTGAATAGTATTCCGGGGTTGATGGTTGGAGGCGATTGGGTTACACGTCCGACTATTGTTAAAAGAGAGGTTCTTCACTTTTACCGAAACAAGTTTATTGAAGGGGTTAAAAATCGACCAAGTCTAGTTTGTTCCGGGTTTAGAAATATTCTTGAAGATATAGCGGCCAATATGTGTAATTAGTTTTCAGGTTCGGAAATCAAAGAGGCGGTTTGGGAATGTGGTGATGATATAGCTCCTGGGCAAGACGGTTTCAATTTTCGGTTTATAAAAGGATTTTGGCGATTCTTTGAAAATGACTTTGTTGATATCATGCGTCATTTATGATACAGGACAGTTCAGTCGCGGTGTAGGATCTTCGTTCATTACATTGATCCCGAAGAAGGTGGAACCGACCGAATTTGGTGACTTTCAACCGATTAGTCTTATTGATGTTATCTCTAAATTCGTCTCTAAAATTCTTGCAAACCGTATTAAAGGTGTCATGGATATGGTGGTCTACGAATCACAGTCTGCGTTTCTTTCGGGCAGGTATATTTTGGATTTTTGGATGGTCCCCTCATTACTAATGAAGTTTTGTCGTGGGCTAAGAAAGCAGGCAGAGAACTATTTTTATTTAAAATAGATTTCGATAAGGCCTATGATAACGTGAATTGGGAGTTTCTGTTATCCGTTCTTGATCAGATGGGTTTCTCACCTTTGTGGTGTAAGTGGATTAAAGGGGTGTTATCCGCCTCGAAAGCTTCTATTCTTGTGAATGGATCACCCACATTCGAGTTTGCGTGTCAGAAAGGTATACGTCAAAGCGACCCTTTGTCCCCGTTTTTATTTATCTTACTGATGGAAGCGTTCTCGGAGTTAGTAAAAAAAGTGTGTTCGATTGGGTCTTTTGATGGCGTTCGCCTTCTGAGAGATGGTCCGGTTATATCTCATTTGCTTTATGCAGATGATGCTATGATGATGGGTGATTGGTAGATTTTTAATTTCTCTAATACGAAGAGGATATTGCATATATTCTATCTTTGCTCTGGATTAAAGATAAATATACACAAATCCGTGTTGTATAGTGTGGGAGTGCGGAATGAGGTTATTGGTATGATGGCCGAAAGGTTGGGGTGTAAATCTTGGACCCTTCCGTTTTCGTATTCGGGCATTATGGTGGGGGCTAATATGAATAGGATATCTCATTGGGACTCGGTGGTGAGTTCTTTTAGGAACCAGATGTCTAAATGGAAAGCTAATAATATATCTTTCGGGGGCGCGTTACTCTTATAAAGTCGATATTGGATAGTTTGCCTACTTACTATTTATCTTTATTCAAGGCTCCGATAAAGGTTATTAATCGTTTGGAACAACTTATGAGGAATTTTCTTTGGGGTGGTTTGGACGAGGTGAGGTGAATGGCTTGGGTCTCTTGGGACAAAGTGACTCGGAAAAAAAAGAAGAAGGTGGGTTGGGTTGGGTTGGGTTTGACTAGACTTGACGAGAGTAATAAGGCGCGTATATTAAAATGGTGTTGGAGGTATTTTACCGAACCGCATGCTCTTTGGCGAAAGGTTATCGATTCTATTCATGGTTCGGATCGAAAATGGGGTGTTCTTCTTTTAAATAGTAGTGTGTCCGGGGTTTGGAAGAACATTGCGTCGTTGTGTAGCAAAATCAAGGTGGACGGGGAAGGGGTTAAAAATATGATAAGGGGCCGAGTTGGTAACAGGCGGGAAATTCGTTTTTGGATTGATCCTTGGTTATGTCAATTGCCGCCGAAAGAGTGCTATCCGGATTTGTTTGTTTTAGAGACGCGGAAATAGTGTAGGGTATGTGATCGATTAGAACAGTATGAAGATCGATTTATGTTTAAGTGGAGCTGGAAAAGATCGCTAGGGGAAGAGGCCGAGATCGAGCATAGAGATGAGTTGGAAGCTAGATTGACTGGTGCTTCTCTTTCCGGTCGACGTGATGAGTGGTGTTGGAACGATGTTAAAAATACTTTCACAATGGCTGGGGCAAAGTATTGGTTGCGAGGGAAGGGTAATAAGGATAATCAATTCGGTTTTAAATGGTGTAAATGGCTTCCAGTGAAGTGTAATATTTTTATGTGGCATGCGTTTGTTGACCGGCTTCCTACTAAGAATGCTTTGCAAAGGAGGAATATTGTGGTCCAGGATGTCACTTGTGCATTGTGTGGAGAAGGAAGTGAGACTACGGACCACATCCTTACCGGTTGCGGTATAGATGTAGGGGTTTTGAACGGGATTTCCACGTGGTGCCGAGTTACGCCGTTGTACGCATTTACGACTAAATACCTTGTACGGGTGTTCGAGCAATGTGGTCTTTCCGGAGCCATGAAGAATGTGATTCAAGGTATCATTATCATCACGAGTTGGAGATTGTGGAAAGCTATAAACGAAAGGTTTTTTTCGACCAAAGCACCTAAAGTCGTGGAGATTGTTTCGGACGTCAAAGTTTTGGGGTTTCTTTGGTACAATAATAGGGTGAGATGGGGATTGATGGATCGGGAGAAATGGTGTAATTTTGATATAATGTAATTGTATTACTCGTTTTCGGCCTCTTATTCCATCTTGAGATAGGTCTATTCGTTGTTTAATGAAATATATCTTTTAAAAAAAAAATGTTGGAATAAAGATATTTTCAGTCACGTGTTGGACCATAATGAGAGGAGTTAATCTAGCCGTTTTTATGAACTATGTTATTAAGTTCTTGTTTTTGGAAAAATTGAACAACATAGATCTATTGTCATGGCGGTGCCAACCTTTTTTGTCTTTATGATGTGCCGCAATAAAATCGTTTGACCACAAAATATGCTTCCGCGTACTTTTCAATTTTTAACTTTTATGTATGTTGTTGTACTACTAAACGAACTCCATAAGCCGTTATTTGACCACTTTTGTTTGAAAATGCCGGTTTATTCGGACAACAGGGGCCGATACAATGTACAACCAGGGGGACGGACGTTCAGGAAGGACGTTTGTTACTCCTCCTGGTGAGGTGGAGAAAAATTGTTTTTTAATGTATTTTTTTAAAATTTTATCCCTAAAGCAAATTTTTTTGTTACTCCTTAAAATATTTTTTATAAAATGTAACCTCTTATTTTATTATCTAGATCCGCCTATGATTCGGAGTGAAGTAACATTTACAACTAATTAACGGGTAAAGGTGGGTGGGGTGGTCATCACAACATCACACCCAATTACATTTTGCCACCGCATTCTATCACATTCCATCACAATTCTTCATTACTCATGGGGTGGAATGACACCCATCACTAAACTTTTTTTTAAAATAAACTAAATAAACTACTTCTCGCCGGAAAACACCGTCGTCGACGTGATCCCCTGTTTTTAAACACCATCGTCGGATTGAATCCGAACAATTAAACGGCTATACATAAATTATTAGCTTAATGTATATTTACGATTATAATTTAATATATAACATAATGTATACTATATAATAATAAATATTGTGTGATTATATACAAAGGTGGAAAACACCAATTTTAAAAGAAAGATGGGCTATCGGTCATCGTTGTCGTCGTAGCTATTGCAGGTCGTAGCTCCTCCGTCACTATGTGATACAACTGCAACAGAGGTGGAAAAAAATTCGAACAAAGATGGGCTATCGGCCATCGGTGACGAAGGAGCTACGGCAGTAACGATGATGATGACCGGTGATGACGATGATGATGACGGGTGGTGACGATAATGATGGATGGTGGTTGGGTGAGCGGATTTTTTTTCTTTTTTTTTAAAACTCCACCTCACTTTTCCAGCGTGATGGTGGTCACGGGATTTTTGTCACGGGACCGTGATCAATTGGTGGGGACGGTGGTCGTGATGGTCACGGTCATCACAGAGTGGCCATCACTGATCACCCCGCCCACCCTAAAGGTCTATGTTTGTGAAGTTGTTTGTAGTGGTCTCTTGAACGTACTAAGCTAGGTCTCTAAAGATACATGATACGTTTGTCCCTCACTGTTAGTACACGTGGCATGTCCCTATAGTTTGTAACTATGATTTTTCCCGCCGTGCGTTGCGGCGGCGCATGGCGTGTTGAATGGTTCCGTAACACATGAAGTCTAAAGCAAGCATAAGACATAATGTGTTACTCACAATTCGTAAAACACGATGCGTAAACGACATTTATTAAAATGTGAAAACACAATGCTTTTAGTTTAAGTGGAAAAAACACATCACATATATGAGGCATTATGTGCAAGCTAAGTCGTTACACTTCATCGATGGCCAAAGAGCATGGTGCGCGTAAAAATTAGTTTTTTTTTTTAAGTAGAAGGACGTCACGTAAAAAAATGACATTTAACAATGTTATTAAAAATAAGGGTTAAAAATCGAAATGGAGTAATAGTACCTAAGGGTTGAAATTGCAAAATATTAAAAGTTCACATGTGTAAAAACGGAGCAGTAGTGCATGGGTTATAAATGAAAATTTTCAAACTTAGAGGATTAAACGAAAAAATAAAAATTTGAAGGGTTGGTGGCGTAATTTAAACTCGGGGATTAAAAAAGAAAATTTTAAAACTTGAGGAGTCATATAAAATCAAGGTAGTAATGTAAGGGGCAAAAGTGAAATTTTCAAAACTTTGAGGGTGGTGATCGTTTTTACCCACGGACACTATAAAATAGGATATAATTAATGCCTTTTAGAGGTAGTGAAGAAAGCTGGTGTGTCACTGATGTGGAGGATAGAAGTGTTGCAGGGACATTAGTCTTTGTCCCTGATTGCCCGTTGATGACAAACGGACAAATAGTTCTAATCTCGGTAAAAAGTTATCATAATATTGAAAATGCATTCCACAATATATATCAGTTCTCCTTAAGTTATAATTCTTTTTAATCTGTTTTCACTTCCACTCACGTGATACGCGATGCAATACAAGTGCGCTTGTCAACTTGAGATTACCTAATCTAGTTGACTAGTTGGGCATAAAAATAAACTTTGTTTTGAAACAAATCTTGGTTTGTGTAAAGAAGACCTGTCTGCAAATTTTTTATCAGTTCTCATCATAGGTGGATGTTAGCAATTATTCTTCACAATGAACAATCATCACCAACTTACCCAGTAAATCTCATTATAACGAAAAGTTATTAGTATGGTCTAGGGAAGATCAGATGTAGGCAGACATTTCCCCTATCCGCAAGGGCGAAGCATAGTGGAGGCCCGGGATGCCCCATACAATTAGATGTTGATAAATTATTTACTCCTTCACAATCACATGTAAACGAAGTAGACTAGATAAATAAATTTATCAACTATGAAGAAAAGAAAAAAAGAAAAAAAAAAGAAACATACAAACTGCCACCATAAACAAACCGAATTCAGAACACCAAGAGTCAACTTAATTTCTCCATGTTTATTTATTATTTTGACTTGTTTTTTTCAACAAAAAGAAACCAACTTGAGAAGGTCTTCTTTTGTCAGTATTTCAAAGACTTCAAAATTCACATTCTTCAACATGAAGCAACAAGAATTTTGGATACTATATAAAGCCCATGTGGGTCTCCCGCCATTTCATACAAATCAAAACTTTATTTTCAATGGATCATTCAACCCAAACTCAACTCGATTTCCCTACATTTTTGCACGATTGGATGATCCGTTTGGAGCATTACCTTCACCAGCTTCTCCACCATGTTCAATCCCTTGATCAACAAGATGAGTCAACACTTCAACAACTCATACACCAAGTCATGACTCACTATCATGAATACTTCCTTGCAAACGCGCAAGTTCGTCGCCAGAATGTTTTTCTTGTTTTGTCACCACCTTGGTTCAGCCCCTATGAGCGAACCTTCATGTGGCTGGCTGGCTTCAGGCCAGGTCTTGCCATTCATGTAGTGAGAAATTGTGGTCTCGAGTTTAGCTCCGATCAGGATGAGAGGTTAGAAAGATTGACAACTGAGACTAAAGATAGAGAAAGAATGATTGCGGATAGGCTAGCGTGGTTGGAGCAGCAGTTGGTGGCGCCACCAATGCTCGCGCTAGTGAGGATGGGAGGAGCGGATGTGAATGGGATAGTGCAACGAGCGGATACCGTGGTGGATAGGTTGGCGCAGGATATGGAGGTTTTGGTTGAATGCGCGGATTATTTGAGAGAGAACACCGTGGCTAAGGTGATTGGGATACTGACTACGGCTCAAACGGTGAGGTTCTTGGCGGCTATGATGCACCTTCAGCTGAGGATTCGGCGGTGGGGGCAGCTTTTGGACACTACATAAATCTTAAGCTTTTGGTCTAGTGGTAACAAAGTGTTAAAAAGGATGTTTTCAGTCACGTGTTGGACTATAATGAGAAGCGTTAATCTACTAGTTTTTATGTACCATGCTATTAAGTTTTTGTTTTTGTTTCTGGAAAAATTGATAAACATAGATGATATAGATCTATTGTCATGGCGGTGCCTACTTTTTTTGTCTTTATGATGTGTCGTAATTTAATCGTTTGACCACAAAATATGCTTCCACGTACTTTTTTTTTTTTTTTAACGACAAACCACTTTATATATAAATGTAAAGAGCTAGCAAGGCGCTAAAAACAAACGGGACAACCACCAAAACAAAAGAGAAACACGATTACAACAATTCAAAAACATCAAAATCCGACCACTTATCCCAGCTAATGCCTGGGAGCTTGGAACGATTAGAGATCCAAAGAAAGGCGTCCTCCTTGATAAGGTCAACCACCGTTTGCGTTGGAATAAACTTGCGCTCAAACACCATTTGGTTCCTAGCATACCAAAGCCGCCAAGTAGTAGCCAAGACGACCAAGAGAAGAATCCTTCTCCACCTAGTCAGGGGCGGATTTACAGCCATATCGGCGGGTTCTCGGGAACCCACTCGGTTTGTAATTTTTAGTGTAAATGTTTATAGAAAAAAAAAAGGAACCCATAAGAAAATTGTATTAGGAACCCATTGCAAAAACTTATTGGTGCCTTACTGGTAAGACCCGCTATAAGCATACGCACGAATCCAGGTTCGATTCCCGTTCCAAACGCCTATTTTTTGCGTTTCAGCTTTTTTTTTTTTTTTTTTAAATTCAAAACTAACAAAACCCTAAGTCAACTCTTGACCTCTCCTCCTCCTTCCAAACAAAAAACACAGACCTTCCTCCTTCCAATTTCCAAACAAAAAAAGCACAGCCCCCTCCTCCTCAGACCTCCGCTGACTCTGCCTTCGGACCTCCGCCTCCTCTGCCTTCAGAGTTCAGACCTCCTCCTTTCTCGACTGTAAGTTTATTTATCTATTTAATTAGCCATCAATTGTGTAAGTTTATCCTCCACCTCCTAGGCCCTGTTCCTCTATTTAGCACTAGGACAAATAGAACCTTCTTAGAGTTTGATGTTTTTTATTCTTTGCATATGAACCTTCTTAGAGTTTAAAAAAATTAATATGTTTGAATCGTTATTTCTAATAAACTTATAATAGGTCAAAGTATGTTTTTTTCTTGATTAGTTTGATGATGCTAAGGTTTGTTATAATCTTCATCTTGATTCCATTGGTGATTTGGTGAGATAATATGTAATTATGTGAATCTTTTCTTTGAATTAGAACCCTTCATGTTCGCTTTGTTTATACAGGTTGACTAAGTTTGCTCTTATATTTTGTATTTAAACTTGTTGGGTTTTAAGTTTGCTCTTATCGTATCAGGTATTTTAGGGATATTAAATTCTAACCTGTTGAAACCTAAACCGACCCGAACCCCTAAAACGCCCCGAACCGTCAAACCGACCAGAACCTACGTACCGACCCGAAATTTTTATGTTCCGTCATATAAAATTAGAGCATCTAAAAAGGAACCCAGTAAAAAAAATTCCTGGATCCGCCACTGCACCTAGTTGAGCCCGGGCTGGTACGAACCACATCCATAATCGCATCCAGACCATTTACATCAGGCAGAAAAGGAAGCTTGACCCATCTAAACACCTGCCACCACACACTCCTGGCCCAAAGACAGCCGGCCGTGGCATGCTTGGCGTCCTCCTCCATATAGCCACATCTATCACAAAGAAGGTTGCCAAAGTTGCAGCCGCGTTCATTCAATTCCACCTTAGTAGCGACCCTCCCCAATAACGCCCTCCACAGCAAATCATTGCACTTCGGGGGGGGGGGGGCCAAGAGACCCAATCAAACAGTAACCCAGAACCCTGATCGGGATCAGCCGCGTCTAACTGGATCCGAAGACTTTTGACAGAGAAAGAAACCCCCTCCGAGTTAGGCCAGACCCACTTATCCTTCAAGTCGCATAAAACAACCTGCTGCAGACGATCCCGTAACACCCGGAGCTGGAAAGACTCGGGCCCAGAAGACGGCTCCCGAACCCAGCCAAGCTTCCAGTGGACCAACCCCCCAATCATTTCCCAGTGATCACAAACCAGCCCATCTTTAACAGACGCAATATGATACAAATCAGGGAGATCCTCCTTAAGGGGCCTGTTACCCAGCCAATTATCAACCCAAAAGCGTACCGACTTTCCGTTCCCAAGGGAAACCTGCAAATAATCAGCGATGGAAATCCCTAGGGACCGAAGGGTGGAATCGATGGCTCCGATATCCTTCCATACACCGGGCACAGACGACTTCACAGGGATAAAGCCACCGTCATTCTTCTTCGAATGGATCGCATTGACAACCCGAGCCCACAACTCTTCCGGCTCTTGCTTAAACCGCCACCACCATTTCGTGATCATGGCGTAATTGAAATCCCGAATACTTCCCAACCCCGTTCCCCCACTCCTTTTTGGCTTAATAAAACGCTTCCACTTAACCCATCGAATTTTTTGGTTACTACCCACCTTCCCCCAAACAAAATCCCTCCTTATGCCTTCTAACCTCTTAATCACACTCTTGGGGGCTTTGAACAACGACAAGTAGTAGGAGGGCAAACTCCCCAGAACCGCCTTCGCCAACGTGACCCTACCCGCAAAAGAGAGGAACCTAGCTTTCCAAGCCGATAACTTTTTTTCGAAACCGATCAATAACCGGCTGCCAATGTCTCACCAATTTCATATTCGCACCTATCGGAACCCCAAGATAGGAGAAAGGAAAGGAACCGACTTGGCAGCCAACTACCTCAGCCAATCTCAACACCTCGGAATTGTCCACTCCCACGCCAAACAGTTGGCATTTAAGTCGGTTCACATGAAGCCCGGAGACCAGATTCAGACACCGCGGTAACCTGATAATGCTCCTGACATTAAACTCGGACCATTCACCAATGAAGAGAACATCATCGGCGTAACAAAGGTGGGAGAGGGTCGGGCCATTATTCGGGAGCGACACACCATGAAATAGCCCAAGAGAGACCGCTCTACGCATGAACATACTGACAACCTCCATGGCCAAAATCAAGAGAAAAGGCGACATCGGGTCACCTTGTCGAAGCCCCCGCTTGAAACGAAATTCATTAGTGGGGGACCCATTCACAAGCACGGACCCCATCCCAGATTGAAGGCACCCTTTAACCCAAGAAATCCATCTCTCGCCAAACCCCATAAACTCCATGACCCGGAATAGGAACTTCCAATTGAGCGAGTCATACGCACGACGGAAATCAACCTTGAAAATCATGATCTTGTGCTTGTTCTTCTTAGCCCACGACACCGTTTCACTAACAATAAGGGGCCCATCCAAAATATTTCTACCACCCACAAAAGCGGATTGAGTAGGAGCGATAAGATCCCCGATAACCCCTTTCAGTCGAATAGCCAAGACTTTGGAGATGATTTTATAGATTGACCCCACCAGGGAGATAGGACGGTAATCCGTAGTAGATTGGGGGTCATCCTTCTTCGGAACCAAAGTAAGAAAAGAGGAGTTGCAGCCTTGACTCACTGAACCCGTACAAAAGAATTCGTTCATCATATCACAAATAAACGGTTTCAACACTTCCCAATATCGCTTAATAAACTTCATCGTAAAGCCATCCGGCCCTGGCGCCTTACCCCCATGGCAGCTCTTGATCGCACAGAGGATCTCATCAGCTGAGAACGGACGATCCAAATCAGAGGATTGGCCCTCAGAAAGAGACGGCAACCCTGTATTGTCAAATAACGGCCTGCACCTCAACGGTTCATGGAACTGTTTACCGAACCAGTTCATAATCGCATCTTTAAGGGCTGCCGGTTCGGACACCCACAAGCCATCAAAACACAAACCATTAATCCGCCTCCGAGCATTATTAACAGTGACAGAGCTATGAAAAAAGGCCGTGTTGTCGTCACCGAACCGAAGCCAATTAATCCGCGCCTTTTGCTTGAGATCTTTAGCCTTCCTTTTTACCATCTCATTAATCTTAGCTCTAAGGGCCACGCGAACCTTCTTCTCACCTGCTTTAAGTGTGGCCGATTCAGCCATCACCTCAAGACTTTCCACCGCCCTATACAAATTACATAGTTGGGCCGATTCTTCCTCACGAGCTTTAGCCCTCCAAAGCTTAATCTTGGTTTTAAACTCCTTAAGTAACCAGGCAACAGCCGCAACTCCAACTTTAGACCCTGTACCTTTTTCCACCGTATCCTGCACAATAGTATCAAGCTGGCTAGAGCCAAGCCAAGAGTTAAAAAAATGAAAGGGGGAGGTCCAAAATCCTCCTCCGAACACCCCAGCCAGATCGGACAATGATCCGAAGGACCCTTCTTGAGGACCTTAAGGAGAGCATTCGGCCAACGAGCCATAAACAAATCACAGACCAGGGCACGATCAAGTTTACTGAGTTTGATGGCTACATGGTCCGAAATATAGGTGAAACGTCCACCCGTCATATTATATTCAAGCAAACCAGCCCGATGAATGAAGGAGTTGAAGGCATCAGCAGCGGCGGGATCAAACGAGGAGTTGACACGATCATCCGGGGATCTAACCTCATTAAAGTCACCGATACACACCCACATCCCATCCAATTGAGACTTAAGAACCACAATCTCCTCCCACAAACGTCTCCTAGAGGGGAGATCATTTGGGGCATGAAGGGTAGGAAGACACTAGAGGATGACACTTGTAAACCATAGTTAAGTCTATTAAACTTAATCCCGGTTGATTAAAAGGGTAATTTAGTCTTTTTTTTCTTTTGTCAATCTCTCTTCCAAATTCAATTCAAAATCAATTAATTATATTCCACAATCCAGTTTATAAGAAATTCATATATTCAATTCACGATCGATAAACTATATTCAATATTCGATTCAAAAAGTTTAATGAATCTCCAGTAATGCTCTGTTTTTCAAAAAGTTTAACGAATGCCCAGTAATTAACACGCGTTGTTACTATTTAACGGTTTGCGAAGCAATACTAAAACCTAATCCGTTTCCACAACTCAAACTCATATCTGATCACATAATCTATTTTCAATTCATTTAATTATCTCGCCTAATTTCATTTGTTGGGTTTTTTTTTTACAACAATCAATTTTCAATTCGCAGGTATGCTCTGTTTTTATGTCTTTTTATTTATTTATCTGAAAACGAATCTAAGAGATGACAAATAAGCACCGCCAACTAAAATGGTAAAGCGTGGACTAATTTTTAGCTAGCACAAAACATAACCTTGAAAAGTACAAAGACGTCAACAAAAGAACAAATAAAAAAATACACATTTAAAACGTGCGTTAAATTTAGCATACCCTTTTTATCCACCGTCTAAAAAAGCATAGACTAAATTTAGCCGTGTTAAGGAAATAAACGTATTCGTGTTCATTTGTCTTTATTTGTTAAATTTAGTTATCGGGCAAAAGCGAACATAAAAAAACCAAATGAACGTAAACGAACGAAAATATGCATTAATAAACAAAACCAAGCACAAATTAACACATATTAAATTCCAAAAATTTCATCACAAACATTGTCCAGCTAAAATATACTAAATCTAATAACCCAAATATAATTGACATAATCTTGATCACATAATGTCTCGTAAAAACATAAAATTACCATATTAAACTTGAAATCCTCGTTTAATCCACCTAAAATAACAGTTTATAAAATAGTTAAAGTAATATTAATATGTGATACACTAATATATATTAAATAATCTACCACTGGAAAAATTGAAGTACTTAAATTAAAAATAAAAAAGGTTAAAAACCCTAATGAACGATCGAACACAAACAAACATAACCGAACACGTTCACGAACATAAATGAATGAACGTGACCTCTGTTCATGTTTGTTTGTTTAACTAAACAAAAATAATTTCTTGTTCATTTAATAAACAAACAAACTTCCCGCCGAACATTTCACGAACTGTTCGCTGAATGTTTGGTTTGTTTACAGCCATAAGTACATAACTGTATTTTAAAGGCCAATACAAAATTACCACGTGTAAATTGTAAAAGCTGGCTTAAATGTTAGCAAGTGTTGTTTTTATTGTGATAAAAATTAAAAGTGAGAGTTCAGTTTAATAATTTTTCTAGTCAATGATTTTCCCCATATTTAAGCTTTATTTTTGAAATAATCTAAACTCATCATGCTAATCTTTCAAAGACTTGATCATCCCCAAAGTACTTTTCAGTATATGTTGTCGATCATGCTGAAATCACTGGTGAAATGGTCGCTCTTATTTTCAAAAAATTTGAAACCTCCTTATGACTTTTTACAAAAAGTTATAAGTAGTTTTGAAAAGTCATTCTTCCTTTACTTTTTAAAAACTCCTTTTTCATGTTTTAAAAACTTATAAGTAGAAGCTAAAAGTCATTTTTCCAAACACTTTATTTAACTTATCAACTTTTTAAAAAAGTAATAAGTTAGAAGGAGGTGAAAATAAGGATTATATTAACCTATGAGAATGAGAATAATAGCTGTCAAGACTTCAAATTTTGTGTAAAATAATGTTACAAAAACATTTCACAATAGGATGTTATTTATTTATTTATGCCACTAACAATGAATAAATAAATCAACGAAAAAAACCCACATAAACTGATTATACGGTCGGCTAGCTGACTCTCTTCAGCAATGTTTTCAAAATCGGACCAGACGTCGAACCAGATGCTCCACCAGTCACCACTCCGACCGGTTTGACCCGGTCAAAGAAACCGTCAACAAGCCAACAAATTCGCAGCCCGATCCCTATTTTTCCGGTCCAACCAGCCGGTTCAAAGGTTTTCCGGTCCAATCCCCCGGCCTAGACCGGCCAAGGTCCCAAAACCCGGTCCCGGTTTTAAAAACACTGCTCTACAGAAACCAGGTCAATTTCTCTAAAGGTTATTTACTTTTTTAAGAATGTCTTTTTCTTGGATGAATCAATTTCTGTTTTGTCAAAAAATCATAGATACCCTCGGGCCAACATTCAAGATTCTTAAACATGAAGGTAAGCTACTAAAGTTCTTTCACATTAAGCAACCCTAATCATGGCATATAAATCAAACTATTAATTTTCATGGATTATTCAACCCAATTTACATACCTTTTTGCGCGATTGGATGATCTAGTGGGAGCTTTACCTTTACCAGCTTCTCCACCTTCTACAAGACGAGTCCAAACTACAACAACTCAAGAGTCTTGTTTATGCAAACATATATGTTGTCGATCATGCTGAAATCGCTAGTGAAGATTTGGATTGAAGGTTAGAGATCTCAAGTTCAAGTCCCATCCTATGATACCCCGCAATTTCAGGTTCTCACTTTAACTAAACTCTAGTTACATTCCTTGCATTATACTTAACTAGGGTTAGCTAGATAGGACACACGTTACATAGTTATAAGTTAATAACTGCATAAAGTGGTAATTCGAGGAATTACCAGACTGTATACATGATTAGTGAACCTCGGATGTTGGTGGATAATGAAGTTTAATAATTGTGAGATAATTGGTTTGGATTGATTGCGATTACGTGCTTCTGTGATACTCGGTGAAACTATGTGCAAACCATATGTGATTATGTGAACTTAAACTAAATACGTTAATAAAAATCGTTAAAGGTGGACCATTAGGATGATTGGGGTCTTAACACATGGGGTTACACTTATTACGGTCCGAAATAGCGAAAACGTCGAAGGAAAACACGTCGGGTGACGAAACGGGCCACCCACGCGGGCCAAGGCCTTATGAGCGGCCGCTAACAGGGACCGAGCGGCCGCTCGCGGGTGTCTGTCGCCACCAAACTGACTTAATCACCTATTTAAGCAACCCTAAGCCTCTTGTATCACCTAAACTCAAACCCTAATCGCCCCTATTGCCCTACCTACGAAATATTAACCCCAAACCACATGCTAAGGCGCAAGAACATCGATCGGGAAGCTTCAAGAGCATTCGGTTGGTTGTTTCGAAGAGCTTGTGGTATAATCCTTAATCTACTATGCTTTAATCTTATTATTATGTTATAAAAACCCTATAACTAAGTTTGTCCAGGTCTGAGACCTTTTTATAAATATTAAAACTTGAAGTTTTTGAAGATTTAACGGGTTAGACATGATGATAGGCGATTAGCGATATAATAGATTATTTGTTGCGCAAGTTGTTGATGTTTTGATCATTAGGGTTATGATTTTTGCTTGTATTATGATAGATTTTGATCTTAATAGGTCTTAGGAATGTTTTGTAATGATTGTTGATGATTGTTGATCGATTATACGCAAACGTGAGTCATTTGAATAAAAGTTTATGCATGATTAAAATCTGGACAGAATGTTTGAGTCATTTTTGGAATTTTCTTTGAAAATAGATCATATCGGAATTTCGGGTTAACAAACTGAGTCGACTTTAAACCGTCATAACTCGAGTTTTATAAAGAATTAAGTTATGAAATTTTTACAAAGATTAACATTGGAATAATTTGGGTTTTCCAAGTGGATTCATCCCGTTTGGATGAATACACAATTTTTGGGAATTTTTCTACTAAATTGACCTGTTGTGAAAGTTTTCTGAACATAGCTGTGTTGAACGAATTTTAATAATTTTTGTGTTTGGTTTTGAGAGAAAACAAAAATATGGGTTGTTAAATGAATCCCAAAGAATATTCAGTAAAAATTTGGGAGTTTAACTCACTGATTTAGTATTTTAAATAAATTAGTTTTGGTGACGCGCAATCTGTCCTAAAAACGCAGATTGTGTATTATGTGTTTATGTGACTAATTGAAGTCCTAAGTGGTATGTATTTGATATGCAATTGAATGGGCACTTGTATTAGACGCATATGGAGTGTAAAACTAATTGTAACCAACATATTCACCAACGGGTCCGTAGGGTTTACTTATGCATGTAGAATCACTAGGTGTCAACTACACGCTTTTGAACATTTAAACGTCTTGGACAAACGGGTTATATGGTGTAATGGTATTACACATATACTTACTTAGTGACACTTATACTAGGGAGTCGGTAGTGCACCCCACTTGGAGTTTGGATTTACTTGCTTGCATACTAAGGTGAGTTTCACTACTTTTTTCTCAAAAGCATACGTCTCGGATTGAGACAACGTACTTAACTTTTTCTAGTCCGGTTTGGGACTACTTACACATCCCGGGTTGGGATGCTATGGATCCTTGTGTGGGTCGGTTTTTGACTCCTTGTGTGAGTCGGGTTTTGCTAGTTCGCAAACTGTGTCCTTGATGAACTAAACCAACTCTATCATCTGTAAGTCCTTCACATACCGAATGAGTTGTCGGGTTATGGCAAGCGGGGTTATTAGTTGATAGCGCTATTAGGTCTTACAAACCTCACACCGGCTCGGGGAGTGCGGGAGTGAACTATAACTTAACAAATTTTATCATTGTTGATAGGCAATGATGTAAGGCATGCAACTCACATTTGTGACTACACGTACATGAGCAGTTCGGTATATCGGTGTTAGTTATCATGAATGGGTTAGCTACCCTTGACATGCGATGAACTAGTGTTTACATGGTTCTTGGAACCAACTCAATTACTTGGTTACGTGGTTTTGGAAACCAGCGCGTTTACATACTCATTTACTTTACTTTGTGAACTCACCAACTTTATGTTAACACACGCTAGCATGCTTTTGCAGGTAACTAGGTATGGAGCACGACTAGGACATGCATCATATTATATCAATGGGATTACAAACATTTAAACTGTTTAACATTTAACTATTTACTTTTGGTTTTGGGCGCGGTGTTTTGCTCAGACTTTTATTTAACTGTTTTGTCATTCGCTTCCGCTATACTTAATTTGGTTTGGTTAAAACTTTTAAGCTTGGTTTTACAATAACGAACTAAATGGTTGGGCATTTAGAGTCGTTCATGTGACTTATGGCTATGGGATCTTGGTTTGTCATGCGCCTCGCGGTATAAATCTCGCAGTGAAAATTTGAGGGTGTGACACATCCGAACCAGGTTTTACCGTATTTGGCTTTCAGACGGCGATTTTCCCCGGAACTGAAGATGGTGTGCTTGGGCTACCCAACATTGTTTGCGATTTTGGGCGTATGAAGTCGCCTTTTACATTGGGTTACCCCAGATAGGCGGTCTTTTATTCGTCAGCCATTAATAGTAAAATGTCACTCTTTGTTTTATTAATTTACTATATTAACCTATGCGAATAATCAATAATAGTTGTCAAGAGTTCGAATCTTTGCTAACAATGTGTTACAAAAACATTTCACAATAGATGTTAATAATTTATTTATTACTTCTCAAGTAACGATGAAGACGAATAAATAAAATAACAATTAAAAAAAACATACAAACAACATATCCAGTCGGCCAACTAAATCTCTCTTCAAGAATTCCTCCAAGGTTATCTATTTTACTGATAGATGTCTTTTTCTTCAATGAACAAAACTTTTTTTTTTTTTTTTCAAAAATTCATAGATTCTCTAAGCCAACATTCAAAATTCTTAAATATGATTGTAGCTTGCTAAACTTCTTACAAATAAAGAATAATATTGGATGCTATATATACTCCATATGGATCCCCCACCACTTCATACAAATCAAACCATTCCAATATGGATCATTCAACCCACTCTCAACCTGATTTCGATACCTTTTTGCGTGAATGGATTATCCGTCCGGAGCTTTACTTCAACCAGCTTCTCCATCTTCTTCAAGACGAGTCCAAACTAGAACAACTCATTAGCTAAGTCATGGCTCACTTTCATGAATACTTCCTTGCCAATGCGCAAGTTTATCGCCAGGATGTTTTTCTTGTTTTTTCACCACCTTGGTTCAGCTCCTATGAGCGAACCTTCATGTGGCTGGCTGGCTTCAAGCCGAGTTTTGTAATTCATGTCGTTAAAATTTGTGGGCTTGACTTTAGCTCGAATCAAGCAAAGATGTTAGAGAAATTGACTGCTGAGACTAAAGATGGAGAAAGAACGATTAATGAGAGGTTAGCGAGGTTGGAGCAGTAGGTGGTGGCGCTGCCAACGCTGGTACTCGCAACGATGGGAGGAAATGAGGTGAATGGGATGGTGAATCAAGCGGATACCACAGAGGATATGGAAGTTTTGGTTGATGTGTAGATTACCTGAGAGAGAAGATGGTGGCTAAGGTGGTTGAGATACTTAAGATGGCTCAAATAGTGGGGTTCTTCAGGGCTATGGCTCAACTTCAGCTGAGGATTAGGCGGTGGGGCCAGCTGAGGGAGATTGAGACTCGTGGGGACGCTAATCTTCCTTAACGAGATCAAGGGGTTAATCGATGCATTAATCGATCTACTAGTTTTTCAATATGATGATGTTTTGTCTACTTTGTTTAGTGTTTTTGTGCCTGACAGTGGCAAGTTTTTGTTTTTATGTTTTTTTTTTCGGATCAATTTAGTGTAGTTTTCCTATGTTTCTACCTTCCATGGTTTTGTTTTTGTTGTAAACTACAACTATCAACCATGTCGTCTAGAAGGTGGTCTTAAATAAAACTTGTTGTTATCTTATTTGGTTATTTTTTTAACAGCAATGATTGTATTCATAAACAAAACGAGAACAGAAGCAACGGGTAACTGGAAAAGTGGAAATACTGTAGTTCCCATAACCAGATAAACAAGGAAATATAGCACACCCACTATATTTTTACATTAGAAACAGTGTGAACACTACACCAATTCTCCCAAACAACCGCCACCGATTTACCCCTATTCGACACCCAAGAGAATGAAGTCAATGTGGGGCTAGACCACTTAATGCAGGTGTATGCCTCTTAGAAGGAAGGTCCAAGGTTCAAACCTTTGCAAAAGGAGTAATTTAGAATATTTGGTATAAAATAGAGTATGACAAACATTCCTCGTAAAAAAGTTAATAGAAATTCCATATTCCTAACCTGTCAATTGCTTCATAGACGTGTACAAAACAGGTGTTTTTTTTTTTTTTTTTTTTAATCAAACCAGTTCGAATTATAAACCGAATCGGTTTGGTCAACTTTTGTCAAAACCGGTTTTGTTGAAAAATATTCAAACCTTCTTCAAATCGGTTTGGGTCGGGTTAAAGTGGTTTGGGCCATAAACTGGTTTTTTTTTAAAAGAATATATATTTGGTAGGGTTGAAACCAACTTCGTTCAAACCTACTCGGCAAAGGGGTTTTTTTAATGCTATGTTGGGTGAATTTGGGTAAAGATTACATGTCAAAGGGTCAATCCGGGTTGATTTGGAAATAGAGGATTTTAGTTACGGTTCAAGTTGGGTTGAAAGATATAATAAAAGAACGGCTCAGACTGGGTTAGGTTTCTAGAGAACGAGTTGATCATCTATGGTTTACACAGGAAGTCAGGAGTCAACTTCTCTGCTTGGTTGCTTCCCTTCTCACTGTGTTGGTTGTACAACTAACGTTGTGTTGTTTGACTGTGCTTGTTAAAATAAGGAATAGGGTCTTGTAAACCTCTGCTACAGAGATGAATTCTATTTCTAATTATTCATATGTTTTTGGGCTTTGTTTAAATAGAATCGTAAGAGGACAAGATTAGATCTTTAACTGCTCCCCCTCCCCTTCCCTTTTTTTTTACCTTATTAGTATGAATTCAAGACATATGTGAGTAACTGTGTACACAGTTTTAATGTAACAAAGTAACTCTCTTGACTCGCGTGTGGCTCTTAGACTCCTAAGAACAGCCTTTGACCCAACTATGATGCGATTCAAAAGCGATGGATGCAAGAATAACAAGATTGGTAATCAACCAAACCTTTATTGATTCAAATACAAGAGCCATACAAGCTTTACAAGGTAAACGCTTAGAGATTTTGGAGGTGATCAGCAAATGAGCCAAGATCACCTATTTATACCAGTCCCTAATCATCTAGATTGTTCCTAATCAAGAGAGTTCGAAGTATAAAATATATACACAATATCTATGATATTTACATAGATCATTCTAGTAACTTAACGCTTAATATATTGGATTTTTTCTTAGATTCTTCTAGGCTCCTCTTGATATTTTTAGGGATGATTTGCTGGTTATTTTCTAGCCCTTACCTAGAATGTTCCAGAACGATACACCTTGGTGCAACCCATAAACGTTGTCTTTTTATCAGAAAAATCAACATTTTGAGCTGATATATATGCGGGTCATGACATTAAGTTATCTTCCATTTTCAATACTTTGACTTTGTTGAACATTCTTCAAACTTACCAAAGAAGCTGCACTCATGATGTGAACAAAGTATAAAGCCTTTTTAATCAAACCCGCCCGTTTTGACCCGAAACCTGTTTTGACTCGGACCAGTTTTGACCCGAAACCCGTTTTGACCCAAACCGGTTCCGACCCGAATCAACAATACCCGTATTTTGAATTGCCCATTTTGACCAAACCCGTTTTGACCCGCCACTGACCCACCCGTTTTGCCAGGTGTACTACTCGGGTTGAAATCAGTTTGGGTCAAGTTGAAACAGGTTTGGCTCAAACCGGTTTGATAGTGCAAATCTAGTCCGGTTTGGAATCTCTACATGAATGTATGTATATTGGAAACAGATATGATGATGCTTTGAGATTATTTAACAAGGGTTAATGCAACACTAACTGAACCTGTGTATTGTGGAAGAGGGGTTGATCTGTTTGACTAAATGGAACCGAAACAGCACCCAGAAGTGAGAGAAGCTTTAAAGATGTTGTGTGAACATGCACGGACCACAGTGGTAGCCATAAGCGGAGGCCACCATTCGGTTCTTGATAAGGTTACATGTAGCTGTGTGTTTTCTTCTTGATGTCTAGTGTTAAGAGATGAATGTATGAGAGATGTTAAGTTTCATCACGTTTTCCAGTATTTCACCTATAGAACACCACTCTCTCACTTTGAGCTTCAGGAGACATCACAAAGAGAACATGTCATACATTATAAAGACATGAAGCAACCAATTGACTACATGTCCGCCTTGGCCATTTCCTTCTCAAGGTATCCATCACTTGATCTTTATATACAGTTGTGGTATATAATTCTAATTAGAAATATGTATATTATTGGGTTAGGATAAAGATTATATGTTTTTCGAACGGGAGACAGTGAGATCAAGCACCTTAACATGAGAGATCGCAACGGATATAAAAAAAGTCATCATCCATTTGACTGTAATGAGCGAGACAGCACTCCGTCAACGATGGATCTGGATAGTAACCATTACTTCTCTAGTGCAGTCATAAAGAAAAAGCGTTCCAGTGCCCGATATCTCCCAAGTTCATCACCTGAGGTTGTCGCCCTGTTGAAAAAAATCAGGAAAAAGCATACAAGTCACTCAAAAAGCAATTTTATAGCTGACCTCGTAAAGATTAAAAGTTTATTTATGAAAAATATTGTCCCACAAACATACTTATTGATTACATTAACTCTAATATGAAAATATCAACTGTTGATTAACAGGTTGAGCAAATACTATATACCTTTTAGGATAATCAGTTAAATATAAACGAATTTGTAAAGTTATAAACATATCAAGAAATAATACACCATACAAAGATAACTCAGCATATCCCAGAAGCTATAGTAAAAGGCAACGAAATTGAATACTTACATATATGATTAGATTATTTCGATAATAATCAAACTTCTTTAGTCATCATTCCATGAATATTTTCTTCTAACCCTTACTCTCTCACCATTAAAATGGATGTATTTCCATTCACTCAGGTACTTGCTAAGAACTACTTGCTGTTTCTCCATTTCACCAACATTTTTAAAGGCGCGTGCAATTTTTCTCACAGTGTCCTCGTCTGGTTTTACTCCTAGCTCTTCCATATCTGCAAACACCTGATTACTTACAAGATTAGTTTCATTCAAATCATATCGATTATTATTAATGTAGGTAGGTAGTAGGGGCGGCAATTATTGACACGACCCGAAAACCGACCCGAACCCGACACACACAAAAAAAAAAGATTTGGGTCAAGTGACACGACCCGTTTAAAAAAACGGTCGGGTTCGGGTAGGCCCGTATTAAAAATGGATCGGGTTCAAGTTGGCGCATATATAAAATGGGTTGACCCGTTAACCCGTTTAAGTATTTAGAAAAAAAAATCTATTATATTTTTTTTCTTTTTTCATTTTTCTATTTACATGGTTAGTTATATTGTGTTATTTTTGGCACACTATATTATTTATTTGTCACACTTATATACTCACCATTAAACATTTTATTGATAACCCGCTTACAACCTACAGCCCAACAACCCGCTTATAAATCATGAACATGTATGACTCATTTAAAAATTTGGGTTAAACGGATCGTCTTCGGGTTGACCCGGATTTTATGTGGGTCGGGTTAGGGTTGAAATATTTGACACAAATAATAATATGGGTCAGGTTCGGGTTGCACATTTCAACCCATCAAGCCGCCAACCCGCAACCTGTAAACCCGCCAACCCGCAACCCAACACGATTAACACCCCTGGTAGGTAGGTAGGTACCTCTATGATGTGATGAGGCATGTTATGATGAGCATACAAGGATATCATCCTTGAAAACAACCTTCGCGAGATAGATCTTTCATGGGTATGTAAAATCATATTCCAAAATGATTGCGCTTCATCTACCCTTTGGTCCATATCAAACGCCAACAGGAGGGTGTCAAATGTTCCCATTGTCATGCCCTGACCTTTGCCAAACATCCATTTCGCCACCTGTTTTTTTTATAAGAATCGCCATCACATAAGACATAATAGGTTGATAGATTTGTTATTCTCCATGCATAGCAATAATATTAAGGAAATAAGTTCATACTTGAATAACTCGTTTCCATTGTTTCCGTTGTTTTAGGATATTAAGAGCCTTGGCTACTGCTATCACCGGGAATTCTGTTTCCCAAGCTGTCCATTTATCAAGCGCTCCATAAATAACTTCTTTCTCATTTGGCAAGCCACAAACCTGTAAGTGAGAATTTCAAAACCCAAATATAAATTATCCAACTAAAAATTCACAATTTTCTGGTAAACGAAGCACATACAGTTCGAACAAGATTCAGCGCCTTTTGCCCAGATGCTGCAGAATCTCTCTTATTCCATAAGTGGTGTTCTGTTTTGGCAATTTTCCTACAACAATTGATAAAAAGCCTTAATTTCATTATACACACATAACAACAACAACACAACAATAAATAAGGGACACGTTAAATTAGTACCTATGGTAAATTTAGCTCAGTTACTCCCACTGCCTGTTTCTTTGAATTTTAGTTGCCTCAAATTGTAGTAGGCTCATGGTTTTAAATAGCGCGAAGCGCACAAAAGCGACGAGGTCTAAAACCGAGGCGCAAAGCGCAAAAGCGGTGGGCTTTTCGTACGCGAGGCGCAAGACAATTATATAATTTTTTTTTATATATATGCTATAGGTTTTTAGCATTATTTACTCAAAATATAGATACAAATAAGGTATATATATGATTTAACTAAAATGTACAACCATTTTAGCTACATGTATAACAATTTTAAGCACAAAAACATCATGTGTACAAAAAGCGCGCTTTTCTTGCGCTTTTCGTACACTGCTCGCCTAGGGTTACATAAGGCGCACAGATTTGCGCCTAGGTGCGCTTTGCGCTTAAGCGCGCCTCATGCGCGCTTTTTAAAACCAAGAGTAGGCTTGTAACTACTGGTGGTTTCTTGCTTTATTCTTAATACATGGTAAAAGTACATTATTCATTATAACCATCAATACCATGTTTTTGTAAAATCGTTACATATATTCAAAACTTAGATATACCTTGACTTCAAGTTATATAATTTGTTTAAAAACATTATGTGGCAAGTCAAATATCCTTCTTGATTGAATCCCGAACACACATCTCATGGTCATATAACTTGGTTGGGAAAGAAAGATCTGAATAACACACACTGCAAGACTATAGCGGTTTTAGGGCGAACGTTGGTTGGTACATAGAGACGGATATAAATCTACCATTTATGTGAAAGATGACAAAACCTTAAAACTTTTTTACTAGTTTTTACCTCTTCAACTGGACTGCTTTGATTAGTATACAATGCAAACTAAACTACTAACAGGCTTCCAGTTATATTTGAAATAAAGGGATAGTATTAGCATACCGGTCGACATCATTCGACTTGATCAGTTGCCGAGGCCTTTGACTGTTGACAATGTGCCGAATCGGCTATGAATTTAAAAAAAAAAAAAAAAAAAAAAAAAAAAAAAAAAAAAAAAAAACTTCACATTTTGTATAAATCTATTATATAAACATATAAACATATAATTTAACACAAAATAAATAAATAAATACTTGCCTTTTGTGCAGAAAATAATGTTTTGATTCCTATCTACAACAAGAAAGAAAAAATAAAATGAAATTAATAACAGAACATGAAACATTAGAGAAAGAGAATGGGGTTAAGTATTGTTTAGACCTGATATGATGAAATTGGGAATAACAATAGCATGCCTGTCTAATTATTCAAACATCAAATAGCAACTGCAAATTTTAACAATAATTTCAACTAACACTTATTAATTGAACTTAATACATGGCTTAATTGCGAAGACAAAGTTTTGAAGGTACCTCTATGAGACCGAATAGACGGACGCCTCTTCTTGTTTGCAATTTACTTCGGTGTTAGGTTTAGAACGGCCGTTGGTCGGTGATTTAGCAGAAGAAAGAAACCCGGAGGTAGAAGAACAAGTGTAGCAGATGATTTAAAGAAACCCAAAATGCCCTTGGGGTTTTTCTTAAAATGCTTGTTTGAACACCAAACTTTATTTATATCACTGAGACCCCTCAAAGATCATAAATTGCCAAAATGGACCATTTTTAACTGAGTAACGAAAGTCAGTTAAGTCCCAGGGGCAATTTCGTCATTTATGTCCTCAAGGGCCAAAATGGCAATTAATGGAAAGTTATAAAAAAATAAAATTCAAACACGTCTTTTCGAACACATTTTTTCGAACACGTTTTTTTTCGAGCACGTTTTTTTTCAAACACGTTTTTTTTCAAACACGTTTTTTCGAACACCGTTTTTTTCGAACACGTTTTTTTCGAACATGTTTTTTTTTTAAAGATAGCCTAACAGAAGGTCCTTAATGATTGCTTAAACGAGATTACTCGTGCGCTGCTTCAATCTGACGTTCAATTCAAGTTAAAAAAAAAATACCCCCTTATCATTCTTCTCCTCCTTTTCTTAGGACCGAGTCTAACCCGTACTCCTAATGGCCCATCCATGTTTAGTTTTACCCATTTTAACCTACTGTGTTAGATATATAGCACCTAACCTAAAAGAGCCCAAACACTCATATTAAGGGCAAAACAACCTGATTTTAAGCGACTAAAAGAAACCAAACACTTACATATTTAATTTTGGAGATCCTTTTTGCGTATCCTTCGGTTGATTGTGATGGTAAAACAATATTTGCTTATGGATAAAAATTATTTAAAATTACTAGATGAATTAGTTATTTGATTAAACATTTTCTTATTAATTTGCAGGTACATCATCATACTCAATTAATCCTATCAATCGCAAAATCTAAGGTAGGATTTCAGGAGGGTAAGACGTAGACGGCCTTACCTCTACCC
Source organism: Ambrosia trifida (assembly GCA_028751855.1). Lineage (NCBI taxonomy): Eukaryota > Viridiplantae > Streptophyta > Magnoliopsida > Asterales > Asteraceae > Ambrosia > Ambrosia trifida. The sequence continues at coordinate 91,448,201 of CM054123.1, read as the reverse complement.
CGTGGGAATAGAGAGGCTGCTTCTAGTGAGACCTCCTGGCTCAATAGTGGTTTTGTATGAAGTCTTAGACATAAGACACATAACACTTAGCAATTGGGATAAACCCGATTGGTACGTGTACTCCCTTGTATTTTGGGTATCAACGTCACCACTTGATGCATGATTAACCGTCCGTCATTTTAATGTTATTTTCACGAAATTAGTAAAGTAACGCTAAAATTAGTGCAACTTTACTTTTGCCCCACAAGAGCCACACATATATACATTATATGCGTACAGCCGTAAACGGGGCTGATTAGATTGTGGATACGATTTTTGCAAATTATTTATATGATTTTTACATAACCGTCTAGCCCCCTATCTATCTCCCTAATTAAATCAGCAATGCACTACATACAAATTTATTGTGTGGTTATTACATTTCTCTAAGATAATAATGGTTGAAAATAATCCACAGGTACACAATACCCATTAGGGTGTGAGGGGCGCCTTCAGATGCTTGTGTGCACCGTTGCACTTGCTTCGGGTTGTGAATCAGGATCAAGTTTCTAGCTCGTGAACCTATGAAATTTACCGAACAAGAGCGTCGGAAAAGGATTGCAAATTGTCCACTTCATCCGGTAAATCAATAACACCGCCGTAATTGCATCTGGTTCATCAGGTAAATCGGGAACACCAATACAATAAAGTGTCGTTGGCGGGTTGGTTCACTAGTTACTTTTGCCACCCCCCTAACACCGCCGTAATTGAATCTGGTTCATCAGGTAAATCGGTAGTTACTTTCCCCCTCCCACACACACCCACACACACAGTTTAGAAACATAAAAAAATAAATAAATTAAAAAAAAAAAAACATAGATAATGGAGTGAATAAGAGACCCACCATAAACTCTCTTTTACATATGCATAACAAGCTTGCAAGTTGCAACAACAGGGTACCCTAACCCAAATCTTGTGGTACGTGGAAAAAACATACCCTTGCATTCCATATCCTCATAATCTCATACCCCTTTTTATAACCTTCAATATTACACACACTCACACACACATTTAGATCTAAAACCCCTGCATCCCCATATCTATCTCCAATGGCCACATGGGTCTTATCACAATGTGGTGTTAGACCCCTTCCAAGATTATACACTAAACCAACATTTCAAATCTTTAATTCCTCTGTTTCCAATCCCCTGTTCAAGACCAATAAACCAATCACATTCCACCCATCATGTTCAAGAGTTAGAAATAATAATAATAATAATTGGGCATTGAAAGTAAGTGCACCAGTTAAGGTACATACTGTAGATGAAGATGAAAGTGAAGTAACCAATGGGTTTAACCCTGGTGCACCACCACCTTTTACATTGGCTGATATTAGAGCTGCTATACCAAAACATTGTTGGGTTAAGGACCCATGGAGGTCCATGAGCTATGTTGTTAGAGATGTGGTTGTGGTGTTTGGGTTAGCTGCTGTTGCTGCTTATTTTAATAATATTGTGGTTTGGCCACTTTATTGGATTGCTCAATCAACTATGTTCTGGGCTTTGTTTGTTCTTGGTCATGATTGGTAATTTAATAATTTCAAGATTTATTTATTTTTATTTTTGTAAAGGTTTCATTTTTTATTTTTTTTTTTTGTAAATTGTAATTAACTAATTATGATATGTGTTTTTTTTTGTTTAGTGGTCATGGAAGCTTCTCAAATAACGCCAAACTTAATAGTGTAGTTGGTCATCTACTTCATTCTTCAATTCTGGTACCTTACCATGGATGGTATGCTTTGTTTTTATTAATGTTTACATTCTTTTGTTTGATTAATTTGTAGTGTTTGATTTTTTTTTTTTTTTTTAATAGTTGTGTTGCCTGCCTATCTGCTATTTTGATGTAATTTCACATTCATGGATTGAAAAATGTCGTTTATCTAAAAATTGTGTTGGGTGATACAGGAGAATTAGCCATAGAACTCACCACCAGAACCATGGGCATGTCGAAAACGATGAATCTTGGCATCCGGTGAGTCTTTTTTAACTAATCTTATTTTTATGACATTGTATTTGATGGTTTGGTACAGTTTCTAATAGAATTATATGTGTTTTTACAGTTATCTGAAAAGATTTACAGAAATTTGGATAATGGTACAAGAACTTTGAGGTTCACCTTGCCATTTCCCATGCTTGCATATCCTTTCTATCTGGTTAGGCTCTTGACTGTGATCCAAATCAATTATTTTAAGTGTTTTTCCTCATATTATATGACTTTATAATTGATTATATGAATTTTTAAGGATGTATTCTATAATAATGTTGGTAATTAACAGAAATGTTTAACATTTGACTTTAGAATCTTGAATTTACAATTTTAGTTTTGCTCCCAAAGGGGTGGCGGCGCAGCTTGTTGCCCACCTGCCCGCTTCTGGACATGTTTACACTTTTATACATTTTCTAGCTATGCTACTACTGAAATCGTAATTGGTTGCGAATTAACAGTGGAGTCGAAGTCCAGGAAAGAAAGGCTCACATTTCAACCCCGACAGCGATCTATTTGTCCCTAACGAAAGGAAAGACATTATCACGTCAACGGCGTGTTGGACAGCCATGGCTGCCTTGCTTGTGGGATTATCCTTTACAATGGGTCCTCTCCAAGTACTTAAACTATATGGCATTCCATATTGGGTTAGTTAAAACAATTTATCTTCTTAATAAAAAATGTTTTTCCTTTTCTTTACACTAACAATCATGTTTCTTGATTTAAATTCAGGGTTTTGTAATATGGCTTGATTTAGTTACATACTTGCATCATCATGGTCATGAAGATAAACTCCCATGGTATCGCGGAAAGGTTTGAACTTTAAACCAACCATGATATCCAATTTGCATTTCATCATAAAAAATGGTAAATTTTTCAAATGGGTATGACAGGAATGGAGTTATCTAAGAGGAGGGCTAACGACACTTGATCGCGACTATGGATGGATCAATAACATCCATCACGACATTGGAACTCACGTCGTACATCATCTCTTCCCTCAAATCCCTCATTACCACCTAATTGAAGCAGTGAGTATCTTGAACACAAAAGTTGAAATCTTATTAACTATATGAACATAATACTAATGATTCAAATTCAATATAATGTAGACCGAAGCTGCGAAGCCAGTTTTTGGGAAATATTACAGAGAACCAAAGAAATCTGGGCCTATTCCATTTCACTTGTTGGGAGTTCTTATTAGCAGTCTGAAGAAGGATCACTATGTGAGTGATGAGGGGGAGATTGTATACTACCAGACAGACCCAAAAATGACCGCGAATTAGCGAATCTGTCAAGATTTAACAAGAGAAAGGGAAACTAGAAAACCTAATGATTCTTTTTCTTGACAAAAAAACCATTCAAAAATTTATATAAACACATTCTCAGGCAGTGTTAGGAACCATATTAATTTTCTTGAAATGAAAATTATGTAAACAAATAGACTTGAAGATGGAACAACAAAGATGTGGCCAAGATTGAACAAACAAATAGAAATTATATATGATTTTTTTTTTTTCCAACATGTAATGTCAATAAAATGTCCTTTTGTCAATTTTTGTGTGGTGTTTGATGTATCACATGTGGTTTGATTGGGTAGAGTGTTATTACTCATGGAAATATTAAAGATTCTTTTTAAAAGAAATAATACTTGTAGGCCTGAAGATGTGATTGAATATATGTATTAGACAAACATATGTTTAAGAACTTGACAAATAATAAACAAATCAAGACATGTGAAACAATGGGTACTTGACTTTGGTGTGATATGTCACTCTCGTAAAAATTAAAATGTTATCTTTTTTTGAAATATTTTTTATATCATTTAATACTTTTAAGCTCAACATGTACAAGTAAAATCTATTATAAAAAGGGTTTTATTTATATAAAAAAGAGTTAATTGCCAATTTAGTCCCTGGGGTTTGTCAAAAATTGCCACTTTCATCCAAATCTTTTTTTTGTTACATCTGTGTCCCTGAGGTTTCATTTTTTTGCCATTTTAGTCATCAGCACTAACTCAGTTAACAAAACCCAGTTAAGTCAAGGGCATTTTTGTCCATACACACCAAACTTTTTTCTTTTGCCATTTTTATCCAAAACCCTTTTTAATTTATTTTGATTTTCTTTTAGATATTATATTGTAACACCCCGTCGTAACACGGGTCTCGTAAACGGGTCGGGTCACACCCGATTGTATAAATTAAATTGTTCCAAGTTTCTTTCTCGTGACCAAACGCTCCATAATCTGCAGTTAATCTCAGCACCAAACACCCTTGGTGCAGTCTTATACCCGGTACCAAACACCCTTGAGCCAGCTGCTATCCTAGTTACCAAACACCCCTTAATTGAGACCTATTATATAAAGCCCTCCTTTTCTTTGGCTGCACAGAATCACGAAACACACACACTTGTGTGTTATTATCAAAACAACCGGCCACCTTCACCAGTGACCGGACCCACCGCCGCCGCCGCCGCTATTCTTTCCGGTGAACCATCTCCTCCATCTCTATTGTTTCGCTGAAATCAAACGCACAACCATGTTCTCCTCTGCGTCTGTCGTTTGGTGGGACCGGGTTGCAGGTCCGGTGGCTAGATCGAACGACGGAACCAGAAGCCGGCAACGGGTTGCAGGTCCGGTGGCTAGATCGAACGACGGGTATCGTGATGGTGGGCGTTGATTAGGTTGAGGTGAACAGTGGGGATGATGTTGGTGAGCCGTGGAGATGGTGGTGGACTGGTGGTGAACGACGGTGGTGAATGTTGCAGGTTGGTGTTAGGTTTAGGTGGTGATGGCGGTGGTGGGCGGCGGCCGGCCATGGCTGTCCGGTCATCGGGGAGGAGCTCTGATGTTGTTGCTTTGGTTGTGATAGATACACACAAGGGTGTGTGATCTTGTGAGTTATCAGACAAAGAAGAGAAGGAGGTGTATATAGTCCATCTCTAATTCAGGGTGTTTGGGAACGAGTATAACAGCAGGATATAAGGATGTTTGGCAGCAGGTTTTAGGCTTGCACAAGGTGTTTGACTGCGAGTTTATCAACAGATAGGGAGCGTTTGGTTACGTAAATAATAATTGAATAATTGTTTTATGATATTTATTTTATTTTTTTTACCAAATTTTATGTTTTTATTATTTTTTTTTATTAATTAAATATTGTTTGGATGAAAATGGCAAAAGGAAAAAGTTTGGTGTGTATGGACAAAAATGCCCTTGACTTAACTGGGTTTTAGTTAACTAAGTTAGTGCTTATGACTAAAATGGCAAAAAAATGAAACCTCAGGGACACAGATGTAACAAAAAAAAGATTTGGATGAAAGTGGCAATTTTTGACAAACCTCAGGGACTAAATTGGCAATTAACTCTATAAAAAAATTTACATTTTATATGAAGATTATCAATTTTGTCATCTATGTAAACTCATCTATAATTTAAGTTTATTTGAATTTTAAGTTCTAGCTGTTATTTAAATTATTGTTTGTATAAAGGGTTAGGATCAAATACACGTTGAAAGAAAAATAGGAAGTCATAAGAAGGGTATCAAACAGACTTCGATTTAACTCATTCAAGCGGCATTGAAACCTTCTCATCCAACCCTACGATCTTAGTTATTAGGTTTTCGTTTTTTTAATTTTTAGCTTGTAGTTTTTAGAGTTTGCGTTATATCATTGTGTTTTTTATGTTGCATTGTGTTTTTTTCTTATTTTCATCATTGTGTCATTTTTGCGATTCATTGCGTCTTTTTTCTTTAGCATTGTGTTATATTTTTCGGCCCATTGTGTTACATTTTGTGCTCATTGTATCATATTTCGTGATATATTGTGTTTTTTTGTATCTTTCCCACCCTTCTCGTTTTTTTACATGTGTAGGACAGGATTGTGCCATCCTTGAAATCCTTCACAGAAAAACCATATGGGTCAAATTCGATAGATGTGTAATTATCAATGTTAAATTGACGGACAGATATAAGGTTTTTGACTATGTTTGGGTTAAAAAGGAAGTTTTTAAGATATAAGGGTTTGGAGGCAAAATTTAGGGTGGAGTTTCCCGAACCCAAACCCGGAAGTTTATTGCCATTGCCAACAATTATTGACGCTATTGGTGCAAACGTGGAAAATGTGTCAATATTATTTTTTATCTAAAGAGATATGCACATGTATCGAAGTTCCACGGATCATTTTCATCACCTGAATCAACAGAAAGAGCATGAACCGCATCTTCCAGCTGTGTAGGTTCCAGAGGATCTACCTCGGTAAGATGAGCCTGTGCTGACCTTTCACTGCCACGGGTATTATGAGAACCAGAGGAAGGGGGGGGGGGGGACCACGGGTGTGACCAATTTTGGGTGGGGTAGGGGCAAGGTGGTGGTGTCCAATAAAGAGGGGCCCAAAAAGGAGGATAGTATGGTTGGTTTTGGAGGTTGTTGGGGTAGGGAGGTGGTGGGGTGTAGGATTGGTTGTACGTATTTTGGGGTGGGGCAGAATTGTTGCGGTTTCTGTTTGTGAGCCGGTGTGGTTAATTTCGAGAGTTGGGCCGGTGGGATGGGTTGGAAGGGGAACGGTTATGGTAGGCTTGAGGATTGGGGTTTGAGGTGGTTGGGCTTGGGTCGAGTATGGAGGGGGACGAGGGTTGATTATTGTTAGAGCTGTACACGTATTTTTTATAAATATTTATAAAATAAAAAACAAAACAAAAATAAAATAAAATTACACATATACATGTATATTTTTTATTTTTCTAAGTTAGGATTTATTGGATTATGAAAAGGTGAGGTAGATAGGTAGTATGAGCGGAGTTTTCAAAATTTGAATTTTAGAATTGCGTTTGGAGCCAAAATATATTACTTTCATCTATATATTAATCACACATTACACAACCCTGAGTCGAGCCATATGTCGAGCCATCGAGCCGAGCCACGAGCTTAACACCCCTGACTCGAGCTCGGCTCGATTACAAAACGAGCCGGCTCGGCTCGGCTCGAAAACAAAACGAGCCTTTTCGAGCGAGATTATTTCGAGCGAGTTTCGAGTGAGCCGCGAGCTTTTTGTACACCCCTAATTATTGTTGGTCGAGTGGGATGGGTTAGGTAGATTGGGGTGGGCCGAGGGTGGTATGGCGGCCGCTATGGCTGGGGTGTTGGTCACAGCATCGCGGGTTCTCATTCTACCGGTTTCGGAATTAAGTTGTTCAACCGCGTCCTCCCATGATGTCAAGGAATTGTTCAATATAGAGGATATTGTATCATATTCCTTGGGTAGGCCTTTAACAAGATGGAGGACACGTTATTGGTCATTCATAGGGAAGTCTAGGGCTTGAAGTTGGTCGGTTAGGTCTTGTATTTTTTGGAAATAGGCTTCTAGGTTGGGCATAGAGGCAAGGGTGGTGTTGGCAAGTTCATGTTGTAGGGCTTGAGACCGTGGACCTTGGTTACTATTATAGTGGCGTTTCACACGAAGCCAACCTTCATGAGCCGTGGAATCATTAACGAGTATTTTAAGAAGAAGAGCGTCCGAGAGAGTCCCATAGATCCATTGTAAGACAATGGAGCCAATGTTCTCCCACAAAGCATGCTCGGGTGAATCCTTGGCGGGTGGCGGCGCACCGTCAATATGATTAAGGACATTATATCCTTTAGCGTGGAGCGTAAAAAGCTTAACCCACGATAGATACGACACTTTTGTGCCATCTAAAACACGTACTTTGTGTTGATTATTGCTTACCGTGTATACTGGGTGAAGCGGTTTGTGGCTTGCAGGATCCGAGGATGAGCCAGCCAAAAGGAACAAATGTGTTGAAGTGACAGAACAAAAAAAAATGATCGAAAAGAAAAAATAAAAATAAAGTGTTGATGGTTGATGTTGTTCTTAAACAACAGTGAAGGGGTGGCAAGTAAAAAGATGTGATCGACAAAAACAATAAAATGGGGATGGTTGATGTTGTTCAAAAACAACAGTGAAGAATGGGATGGCAGGAGGTTTATGATACCATGTAAGTGTTGAATTGTTCTTGATTTCTTATTCACAATAATATAAAGCATAATATAATACAATTGGTAAGCTCATGAATAGTGTTTTTTCCCGTTATATATTGTTTATAACCATTGTTTTAGAAGATATTCCTGCAAGTTGTTCTAGCCCAGTTGCTTGGCTTATTGCCCTGATGATAAATCTGTCACCTAGGTTCAATTCCCTTCACAGCCATATCAGTACATTTTTTTTTTAACTTTTGTTTCCCCTGCCAACAAACACCTGTTCACGTGTTCAACCAACATGTGTACATTGACTCACTATTTTGCTTTTGCCTCATATAAAAACCTTAAACCACCTCATTCTTCTGCCTCTGTTTATAACCCCAATCTCTCTCTTGCTAGCTTCCTTCTCTGTCTCTCTATAACCCATCTCCCCCTCTCTTTATAACCCAACGCCAACCTTAATCGGAGCTGAAGGTGGATGGAGTATATGGGGTTGCCGCGGTGGTTCGATCTCTGCCTAACTTTTTTTAAAACATTTTCTTATTAGGGGTTGTGACTAGGGTTTTGGTGGATCGTGGAAGCCATTAGTTTCTGCTACAACTCCTTCATTTTTTCATTGGGATAAGATGGTATGCACTTTTTCCACCGCTTCTTTATTTCTTTACACTAGGTTGTTGCTTTTAGACAGGTTCCCGCACCGTGAAAACGTCGAGTTTTGAAACTGCCTACTCATCGTGGGAATAAGATTGTGGCGGTGTACGTTAGGTACCCGATGGCTACTCGAACTGTACTTTATTCACATGGGAATGCTGCTGATATAGGTCAGATGTATCAACTTTTCATTGATTTGAGCATTCATCTTAAAGTTAATCTCTTGGGGTTAGTCTTTATTATTATTAGTATTTTTTATTATTTTTGTTACTAATTTATTTGTCATTGTGTTGTTTCAATTTATCTATATCTATACTATATTATAAAACATGAGGGAAGGACGCCGGTAAAAGTTAAGTAATTACAACATTTTAAGCTTATGGTACAACAACTTAGTGAAGTTAGTAAATGGCCAAAATGGTCTTTCTACATGAGTATTAAATTACATGAAATGGAGAGAATAATCTTTTTACATAAAGATTAATTGTTCTTAAGTAATTACAAATGATAATGCACATTGTACAAACCTTTTAATTTATATGTATAATTAAATTTCAAATAAATATGTAATCACTACCATTAAAACCTTATTCCTTACTAATGCTAACCCCCAACTCTTCAAGTCCTAGATAAAATGGTAAATAAATACATATGACAACCTTTCACTTTTCTCACTTCCCTCATACAATAGTTACTAATATAATATTTCTCCCCCTCATTCTGCAATGATCAAGGGAAGCAACACTCAAAATGATCTTTAATCTGGTAAATAAATACGAATATGTTCATATCTTATTCACTATTGTTCATATTTTGTTGATAATCTCATTATTTTTCTCTAAAAATCTTAAAACACTGTCTCATGCTCTTTAACATCAGACCACATGGAAAGCAATACCCAAAGTGTTGTGACGTCTTTGAAATACAAATCTTGTAAGTATCATCATCCATGCACGTTAAAACATCTCAATGACTTTAATATTTATCAGTATCTAATAACTTTATTTTTTTTTATTTCTGATCGTTATCATCAAATTTGGTTCATGAACACTTTAAATTGGATAGCATCAAAATGGTTTTATTTATTTATTTTTTTCTAGACGACAACCATAATAATAATATTAAGGGTTTATTAAAAGTAATGCGTTAGTAAATACGAATATGTTCATATCTTATTCACTATTGTTCATATTTTGTTGATAATCTCATTATTTTTCTCTAAAAATCTTAAAACACTTTCTCATGCTCTTTAACATCAGACCACATGGGAATCAATATCCAAAGCGTTGTGACGTCTTTGAAATACAAATCTTGTAAGTATCATCATCCGTGCACGTTAAAACATCTTAAAGACTTTAATATTTTTCAATATCTAATAACTTTATTTTTTTTTATTTCTGATCGTTATCATCAAATTTGGTTCATGAACACTTTTAAATTGGATAGCATCAAAATGGTTTTATTTATTTATTTTTTTTCTAGACGACAACCATAATAATAATAATATTAAGGGTTTATTAAAAGTAATGTGTTAGAATAATATAGTAGTAACATGTTGGATGCCAGTTTTATTCATATAACTCAAGATTTTTATTTCTTTTTTTTACTAAACTACCAGGTCTATAACATAAAGACAACTAAATAGAGTTTGTCAAGTTAATCATGCTTTGTATAGTTTAGTTTTTTGTATTGTTTTAATGCCCTAAGCTGTTGTGGTAGATGTAATAATGACATAATATGAAGCGAAAATAAAACTATCGGTGAAAAAGGAACATAGAGTAATAATATAGGAAGATGAAACTCTCAATCGCTCTTTTTACGAGAGTCTCAATGATGAAGACCGGTGGTCGAACAATGTAGCTGGTGTATGTGACAAAAGTTGATTTCATTACGATGTAGTTGGTTGACATACGGAATTTATTCTTAAATTACTATCTTTATGACTAATTTTTTTTCCTATTCTTGTGTTCGAATTTTATTTTTAAATTACGTACTATATTTATGGCTGATACGCCCCACCTACGGTGTGCGCATATAATGTATATATATGTTGCCCTTGGGGGAAAAAAGTAAAGTTGCACTAGTTTTAACGTTATTTTACTAATTTCGTGAAAATAACGTTAAAAACGACGGACGGTTAATCATGCATCATGTGGTGGCGTGGATAGCCAAAAGACAAAGGGGTACATGCACCGATCGGTTTTGTCCCGATTGTTAAGTGTTATGTGCCTTATGTCCAAGGCTTGATACCAAACCACATCGAGCCGGGGGTCTCACAGGAAGCAGCCTATCTATTCTTAGGGGTAGAGGTAAGACTGTCTACATCTTACCCTCCTCAGACCCTACCTTAGCTTTGCTATAGGTGGGATTAACTGAGTATGATGATGATGATGATTTATGGCTAATATTTTGTTAGTCATGCGTTTTTTATTATTTAATTGTGATATGTAGTGCTCATGACGTTTATAGACCACAACGATCCTATAAAAAAGAAAATTAACAAAAGTACTATAAAATATATTACGAGAGGATTGATAAACTAACATAAAACAAGTGTGACATTATAAATTATAATCAACGTCGCATTGCACAACACTAACATTTCATTATTTGCTTCAATATATGTCGTCCCGCCGCATCGCGTGGGCATCCCACTAGTATATAAAAAGGGGGGGGGGGGGAGGAAGGATGGGTTTGGTATTTATCATTTTTAGTTTCTTATTTAAGTTTTACATTTTTTTATTTTGTATTTTATTAATGGGGTAGTTTTGTCTTAAAAAAAACTAGCAGGCTTTATGAATGACGTTAGTAAATTAGACTCAAATAGTAATTAAGATTTTTTTAACAGATAGGGATGGTAATGTGTCGAGGTTGGGATGGGTCTAGGTAATTTTAACTTCAAACCAGATTAAAAAAAATCTTGTTTCAAACCCGTCGTAAACCCACCGAGTTTGTTTCTGGTAATTACCCATCAAATATTGTCACGGGTTTTAGGTAACCCGTTAATTTAAAAATATTGCTCGTTGGGTATTCAGACATAAACTCGTCGGAAATCTATTGGGTAGCTCTTAATTAATTACATTAGCATTATGACTATGAAAATATATAAATAACTACAATGTATATGAATAAATACCTAAATGTGTATAAAAATATTCAAATGTATAGATGAAAGAAATAGTGTTCGTTAGTAATTGATATGTCATATATACACATATTTATAAAAAAAAAAAACAATCGAACGTATATCAGGTATACAATCGAGTAAAAGGGTACAATGTATCGGGTAATCAGGTCAGGTAAACGGGTATATCACTAAATCCCAAACTCATGAAAAAATAAAAACAAATCCCTAACCTGGTCCCATACCCGAACCCAAACTTATTCCAAACGTATCGAGTTTCTGGGTTACCCATTGGTTTCGGGTTCGATTGACATCCATATTCCCTACCAAGAGCATTTATATTTATCAGTATACCCTATAATTTAACTAAAAATTATATTTTAAAAAATTTATTTGTAATTTTTAAAAACCTCTCATGTCTCATCCATCATTATACCATCTGCGCCCAACATGATCGCGGGACGCTAACTGTCACCAGTGCTGGCATGCTCTGATTTGTCACACGTAACTAAGACGTTGGGATCTTCTTGTTGGAGCATGCAGATTGGCTGGACGTCTGCCCTTTTCTTGCCATACGTCCATTAGCTCTGATTGGTTCGTACACAATCGTCCTTTTGTACCGGTTGTCTCCTAGGTCTTGCTCATGTGTAATAATGTGCGCCCTAACTTGGGAGTTTCCTTAGAGCTAACGTTAGTGGCTATTGATACGCGGCTACAGTCATGCACTAGGGGATTTCCTTGACGCGCATGATGCTTGTTGCGCATAGTTATGCACGTGCTAGTTGTCTTGTAGGCTTTTTGGGATATAGGTTAACGCTATACACAGGGATTTAGAACTATATCCCTTTAGTTACCTAAGAAATAAAAATGAATTAACCAAACCGTTAAACACCACTAAAATTAACAACAATCAAAGCGAACAATAAAATTGGAGGATCTAGGCCCAATGGTCACCCCACTCAAGAGTTAAGCCTAGAAAAAACAATTTTTATAGTAATAGGCATAGCTCAAACTACTGGGCTGCTTGCTTTGCATGGGCTACTGGATGTCGCAAATAGCTTGTATAGTAATAGCCCAATATACTGATAGATGGACATCTATACTATACTATATTATAAAGCATTTGGGAAGGATGACCGCCAAATTTAAGTAAATACAATTTTTTATGCTTATGGTACAATACCAATTGAAGTTAGTTAGGGGTTAAAGTTGTCTTTTTGGCAAATACTAAATGAAGTCATGTTACACAAATGTAAGAGTTTTTAAGTAATTACAAGTGGTAATGCATATTTTACAATCCTCTTAAACTAAGCGGATAATTGAGTATTCAAATTAATACATAACCCCACTAATTAAAACCTAAATTAAAGGACTTATGTCTTGCCCAATCGTTCAAGAGTTTCTTTGCAACTCATTAATACCCATGAAGTGAAATAACCACTAGACCCTTTATATCCCAAAGCTCACCTTTCATTTCTCTCATGCAACACACACTAACACTCACATCTTTATCTCTCTCTGCAATGATCAAACAATGGACTTCTTTAAGGCTAAGGAACACAAGTCACTCATAATATCTTTAATCCGGTAAGTATATACGAATCTCTTTGCATCTTACTCGCTCTTGTTCATTTTCTATTGACAATCATGATTTTTTTTTGCAAAAATCCTAATGGCTTTTTCATGCTCTTGGACATTTAATCATCTGGGAAGCAATACCCAAAGTGTTGTAACATCAATGAAATAAGAATTTGGTACGTATCTTAATCCATGCATGTTGAAACCCCTTAGTGAATTCAATAATTTATGAATTATGTTTTTCTTTTTTTTTATTCTATCATTATCATCGACTGTCATGGATTTGAGAATCGACATATTTACTTGATAATGCTTTTCAGGAAATTAATCTTGGTAAGATACTCGCAACCCTAATTTATACCTAATCACTTATAGTTTCTTTAACACCATACGTATAACTACAATGTTTTTTGTTTAGCTTTTTTTTTTTATTAAGCCCACGTTGTTGTTCGTCTGAATCTTCTAGAAGACCATTCTTAAAATTTAAGAAGTACAAGTGTAATTTCTTAAGGTACACCACATAATGCACATATTAAAAGCTTTTTAAGGGCAAATTTGTCTTTTATGCATTACTTACACCTTTAACCCATCATAAATTTAGGTCCAATTTTTTCATTAAATTTTAAGTGGTACAACTCCTAAGAACACTAAATGGTTTATCAATTTATTACTTGAGGAAATATGATGAGACACTAACTCCTCAACTTTTTAACTTCTCTTAAATTTAAGACCAAATATTTCATTAAATTTTAAGAAATGCAACTCCTTTGAATGTTAAATGATCTATCAATTAATTACTTGATGAAATATGAAAAGACATCACACTCTTATAAATTATATAAAATGAAATGAAAACACCAATGCAAATATTGCAAATGTGTTACTGCATAACACATAATTTGCATTTGGTTTGTAATTTTCAGAACAGTCGATTCCGATCAAACAACATGTAAACGCTCACAAATGATTTGCTACGTGTAGCGCAGGTGAATATATTGATTCCATTATCTTTTGGTGCTACGTTTTTTAAGTTATCTTTACCTAAATTATACTTATATTTGTAAATTTGTTACCCCGCCGCATCGCGCGGGCTCCCCACTAGTAATTGAAAACTCATCTTAGATGAGCTAGCATGGTGAGTTTCTAGTTGCTAGGATTATTTTGAATTATGTGTCTTCTTTGTTTCTTGGTTAAAAAAATAAATAAAATTAACTCAAATATATCCATAAAGAATAAATAAACTTGTACTTGAATTATAGACATGATATCTTACTTGTTACTTAAATAGTTTAAGTTTATTATGATGTACATTTTTTCTCTCTTTTATAAGTTTTGGTCAACTAAGTTATCAACGCGAAAGTATAGTTGATTCAAATAAGTTAAATGTTTGGAGAGCGCTTTGCTATGGGTTATTCTTGCACGTTTGGGTACACTGGCCAGCTAGTCCCCGACTTTATTAGGGACGACCTTAGCGGAATAAAGCAGTGAATGTGTCTAGCCAATGTCCATCCGGTGAATGCGTTACTAGTTGGGAGTTGTTGTCTCATGATGAGCCCATGTCAAAACGAAACTACTGACCCATATCAATAGAGGGATGAATTGTCTTGTCCCGGAAAACCGGGGACCCCACATGGCATATCAATTATGATCTTATTGGGATTCTTTTTCAGGACGAAAAAGGTTTATGTTAGGAATATTTGATCTGATACCTTATTTTGTATTAATTATACTATAAATGCATTAATTTAATAACAAGTAATATTTTTTTAACTTTTTGCTATTTTTATATATATTTTAATATATAATGATTTAAATAAGAAAATAATCAAACTAAATAATAAAAGTTGAACGTGCTGGAACTAAGGTTGTTGGGTGTGGTGGGTTGTCTCGGTCTATCTCGCCTTGTCTCGTCTCCCGTCCCCGTCCCAAACACCGCCCTCCTCCCATGTCTCCGTCCCAAACGTCTCGTTTCAGACATTGAAGACGGGCCAAATGTATTTACTATTCTGACTGTTGGATAATTAACGGTTAGATTTAAAAAAAAATGGTTTTTCTAATTATAAAAACAACCTATTTTTTTTATACAAAAACCCGCTCTCAACTCACCTCATTTCTCTTTAATTTTTTATAAACTCAACTTTTTTTTTATAAAAAATACTCGTGGATCCATTAAGTCCCTTCAACCCAAACAACCCGAATCCAAACCCAAATTCAACGGCGGGTTGTTACACCCTGGTACTAGATCCACCAATCTCACAACAAGTACCACCATTTAGGGCGTTGCAACAATACCAACAAAGCCCGAACGCTTTCTCCCAGTTTAATCCAATGCAATATATGCAAATGAAACAGTTTATGCAAATGCAACAATCAATTCCCACTACTTTTCAATCAAGCCAACCATTTTCTCCACAAGCACCTCCCGCGTCATTACTTATCGGTCCATCTCAACCCGTCGGCGAGGATACTGACGACGAAGAGATCGTTCCGGAAACTCAACATTCGCCGCCCCAAGCTAAAGCTAAAGCTAAAGGTCCTGGGCAGGGTAAACCAAAGGATGGAATAGCGAAGCCATTGACCGATGTCGAAGAGGAGGCATGGCTTGCTACGTTAAAACGTGCCGTTGTTGGTAATTTTTTTGCGTA
Organism: Ambrosia trifida; assembly: GCA_028751855.1. Classification (NCBI taxonomy): domain Eukaryota; kingdom Viridiplantae; phylum Streptophyta; class Magnoliopsida; order Asterales; family Asteraceae; genus Ambrosia; species Ambrosia trifida. The sequence goes on along the minus strand of CM054123.1, from coordinate 91,432,212 downwards.
CACACACACATATAGTTTATTTTTTTACTAACAAAATACTTGTAGAAAATGTAGGTACTAACCAATCCTCAGAGGGTTTTTAGATCGATGTGGTTGAAAACTTCCATAAGTTCATGCAACAAGAGTCATATCGAAAGTTGGATTCTGATAGCTCGAAGCGAAGAAATATCAACCTTACTTGCGATAGATTTAATGGTTATTATAACCAAATAAAACCGAACCCGCCTAGTGTGTGGAATGAGCAAAATAGTTTTGGGGAGCTTTGCGCAAGTATAAAAACGGGCATGGAGAGGCTTTCGGGATGGTTAAGGTTTGGTCGATTTTGAAAACCAATCGAAAATGGGCGACGGTCCCAAACGAGGTTCAACGCGCCAAACGTAGTAAGCCCACCCACGAAGGAGGCCCGTCCACGAGGGGCACGCCCGGTCCAATTCACATCGTTATTAACGAGGAGGCGGAGTTTGAACAACCACTGGTTGAGGAGGAGCCACGTCCCATAGGTTGTTAAACTTTCATTTTTATCTTTTTTACATATTTTTTACGTTTTTTTCTAATACATAAATATTTTTGGTACTAAAATAGGTCGTGACAAAGCTCAAAAGCAAGCGGCGGCCGGAAAAAAAATCGCATCGGGTAGCGGGAGCAGTTCCAGGCTTGACAATTTAATGGCCCCAATTGAAGCTTTCAACCGGGCACAAACTGAAAAAATAAAGATCAAGAACGAAAAGCTTAGGTTGATAAAGGAATCGAAAGCGGTCGAAGAATTCAAAATTATGTCAACTGACCTTTCGAGTTTTCCTGAAAAACAACGTGAAGTGTTGCAAAAAATGCAACAAAATATTATTCAAAAGTAGAAGTAGATTATTAAAAATTTAGAAAATCATGTGTTTTTTACATTATATTTTTTTGTAAGTTTTTTTTTTATTAATTTTAGTATTTATTTTAAGTTTATATTGATTATTTGTTACTTTTGAAATATAATTAAAATTAATAATAAAGTTAAAAAAAATTAATTAATTAATAATAAAATGAGAGGGGATTGTCTCCACCCCATTGGATTGTCTCAAAAAAGGGAATAACCCACCTTGCTTAGGTGACATCCTATATGGCAAGGAGAACAACACATTTGAGTTGTTTCCACACCTACATATGCATGCAGGGGCGCAACATGTTTAAGGGTCAGGGGTGGCCCTGCCCCCTCTGTTTTTTGGCGCAGTAGTGGACATATGCGATTTTCGTAGGTAAATTGAGTCCAGGTTGAGTCCGGCCCCCGCCGATTTGCCACTAGTGATTGAAAAAAATTGAGTCCGGCCCCCTCCGATTCGAGAACCAAGCTTCGCCCCTGTATGCACGTACATGAATAATGGAGACATAACATTATACTGTAAGCGAAATTCAACATTCCAGAAAAGTGACAATAAAGAAAATCATAATAGAGTGAATTAGTGAAACGCTCCTTGACATGAGCAACTTCTGCAGTTGAGCAGAGATTACCCTACCAACATATTTACCAGGGAAACTTGATAAGGATTTCTCTTCATATGGATTTATTGAGATGAACTTGCGGTCCCTTTTTCAGTAACAACCTTATAGTTAGTGGCAGCGCTTTCGACTCATTTCCCCAAAGTGGGGCAACTAACTAAGAGGGTGTTAAGGGTTGAGTTTTGAAATGAATTTTTAGATTATTGTGTTTTGAAAACACAAATAATTAGTTTTTAGTGTTTGGGGTTGAGTTTTGAAATGGATACTTAACTTAGGCTATCAAAACGTAATAATCTAAAACAAGCTTAACCCCTACTGCAACAAAATGCATAATCAGCTTTCAAAAAGCAATCCCAAACACCCTCTAAAACGTTAAGGGTAATACAGGGTAAAAGTGGTAAAACCAATACCAATCATATTTCTAAAATAAAAGTTCAGTTTGGCCTCAAACATGCAAAGCCCCTACTAAAAATCATGATCCATTATTTAATTAATAAATAAATTGCTTTGAGTCTCAATCAAGAAAACATCCCAAATGTCAGGTACTCAGGTGCAAGCACAAAAAATATGTGATTCTTATGAAACATGATTATAACAGGAAACACCCTTTTTTCTAGAAACGAATTATAGATTGTTATGGCAGATGTTTTACAAGACGATTCGCAAGGGTTATTATTATTATTATTTTTTGGCTTTTAGTTAGTATGTGTCTGGTGCTTTTTTTTTCCAATTTTTGTAAGATAATTGTTTTGTTTGTTGACTTGTTGATAATTCTATTTGTTCATGTGAGGTGTTTTATCATAACATCAGTAGTGTTTTATCATAACATCATTAGTGTTTTTTCAATAGTGTTTTTATCATAACATCAATAGTGTTTTATTATAACATCAGTGATGTTTATCATAATATCAGTAGTGTTTTGTAGTATAACATTTCAAAACGGGTTAACATCAATAGTGTTTTATCATAACATCGGTAGGTATTTATCATAATATCTCCTTGCATGTCTGAAATGTGTGAGTTTTTTTTATAAATAGAAAGGAGAGATAATGTTGGTAGCATGAAATTAGGAAAGGAAAGATAATGTTGATAGCATGAAATTAGGAGATGAGAGAAACACATTCCATAATACATGATTAACACAATGACATTCATACCCTTAATTAAAACACTTAATAGACGATCTTACCCTCAATTTCTATAATACATTAAATAGATTCTAAACACAACTATATTTTTAATCTCCACCATCCATCTCTAGATCCAATGGATGAAAACACTTCCTACACAAATCAATTTTCTTACAGGAACCCCACCCTATATAGTATATATATATATATATATATATATATATATATAGTAGATTATAAATAAATGCTTACATAATTCTCTTCATTCTGATGGGTATCAAACGTCCCCTTCCTTCCTGTATGTTTAATACGGTATGCTTCATACCATTCTATGTCCTGTTTAACATTAAAAGTTACATTATAAGTTAAATAAATATTATCGTCTAAGTATATGTGTGTGTATACCTTTTTGTGACAGTGACTGGTAAAAGAGCCCATTCCACCTCGGTATGTGTTCTCTTTTTTTAGCGGGCGGCTTTGTTAATTTCAGACCTCCTCTTATGTTCTGGACTGCAGAAGTGATCAACAGCTCGAAGCCAGTTTTCAGGTTTCATACCCGCGGGGGGATGTTTCCTTGCTGTCTCCACATCCACACCATTGCTCGACACATTATTAAAATGTTCCTTTGCGTTGGCTTTGCGGTTCTTGTACTGCTTTCTGATAGCCGCCATAATGCCTCCTTGTTTTTTGGCAACGAGGTCATCATTAACAACATTGAAATCCATCTTGAACTTGCTCTAATAATTAAATAAAACAAGCTAGTCAGATAGAAAAAAAAATCAACAAATAATATATTACATATATAAGGATTTGGTTCAAATGAGAACCTTTCCCTAAATTGAGAACTAGAGAACCATTCTGAGCCACACATTTCTCTAAGGCAAAATTTTTTTTTTTTTTTTTTTTTTTTTTTTGCAAAAATCGCTGCTTTATATGTAAGGAAAAATTTTTTTTTTAATTTTTTTTGTATTTTTTTTCAGTATACACATGTGTATAATGCTATATACACATATGTATAACTGAAATATACACATATGTATAGCTGAAAAATGCTATATACACATATGTATAATTGTCATATACACATATGTATAAATGAAAAAAAAAAATTCAAAAAAAATAAAAAAAAATTTCCTTGCATAAAAATGTGCGATTGAAGCAAAAAAAAAAAAAAAAAAAAAAAATTGGCTTTATATGAAATGTGTGGCTCAGAATGGTTCTCTCAGTTCTCAAATAGGGGTTGGTTCTCTTAGGATCCCTACCCACATATATAATATATATTTACAAATCACTGACCTGTAAGACCTCAAATAACTTGTTTCTATCAACCTCGGAAACATTATCCCAGCATTCCATATCTAATAGGATCTCACGCCATATATACATATACGCCTCCCGGGTGAACATGCCACCAAGCCGGCCTACAGGCATGTAGGTGGCGGCCTCATCAAATGATATGTCTGACCGACCTTTGTTATCAGTTATTTTTTTTAAGGCAAGGTTTTTTTTTTGCCTTGCCTCGTGTTCTCCTGGGGGGGGGGGGTGCAATTAGAGTTAAAAATAATTAGTCACATTATTAGTATTGAAAATGAAGTAAAAATAGTACACAGTAAAGAACTGTAAAACTTACCACCATCTTCCTGGTGGTTGTTCCACCAATCATCACCACCTGGTGGCGGTGGCGACGCCCCTGCACCGTCTCCGCCAAGGCCCATAACAGCGACCATCAAATAAACAACTAAAAATCAAATCGAAGTCATAATATCCTGCAATTAGAAATAAAAATTATTAGTCACATTATCTCTACTTCTCTACTACCTTATTAAGGAGGAGAGATGGGTAAGAAGGTAATTTCACCATCATTTTAAGATGGCATACAAAAGGTCTCATGCATAAATCTCTAACTTTTACCATTTTCTTCCATCTATGCCCTTATGTACAAGTCACTAACACAAATCAATTGCACCATTCAATACATTTAATTCATGTATTAACTTTTTGTTACCTAGAACCATTACCAAGTAATAGATTAATTCATGTAACTTTTTTTTAATGGATTAACTTTTTGTTACCAATGGAATTTGAATTATCACCACAAGAAAAGGCTAAGCCTTATTTAACACTTTGTAACCAGTAGGCTAAAGGCTCTTTGGTTCATGTGTGTAACTAAATGTTGCAACTAAAAATCAAGCATGGATCGGATTGGATAAATGACAGTATGGTGTATAAAGTTTTGGCAATTTAAAATGTGAATAAAAATACATACCCGCGGCAACGCGCGAGCATTCTACTATTATATATAATAAATGAAGTATAAACAGTAAACATTGATTTATTATAATAAATAAATAAAATCATCAACAATTACTGTTTTTTAATCAAACTCCATGTCGTCATAATCGGGATCGTCCTCGTCATAATATGTCCCAGCATCAGCAACTTCACTGTCGTCATTGATCGGGGCATCAACTTCCATTACACTCTCACCCTCAGTAGCATGAGAAGATATGTTTTGAAAGTATTGGCAGAAGTCAATAATTAGGACGATATTAGATGAAGAGTTATTGTGAACGACGTCAACATCCTCGCCTAATTCAATGTCTACGTTTTGAACATTCTCGAGTTGTGGTGGTCGATCCCAAATTCGCCGGTGTTTAACATTTTCGACGACCCACCTATGTTTATTATTTTGGTTTCCTCGAGATGGTTCTTGGATGTAGAACACTTGTTTGGCTTGTCGAGCAAATATGAGCTGATCTTCTTTGTCCCATTCATGTTCTGTGCTGATACTGGTGATATTGTTTTCATATGTAACACCTACTCGAGTATCGTACAACTTGCACCGAAATAGGATAGTTGTATGCCCATGAGGATAACCGATCTCAATAATCTCTTCTAATACGCCATAATATTTCTCACCGTTCTCTCCCTCCACCATAACCCCTGAGTTTTGTGTTGCACATTTTGTATCACGTGAAGCCACCATAAACTTAACACCGTTTGACTATGCAACAGGTGTAAGTCTGGGCCATTAATTGCGCACCCAATGAAAGAGCATATAACTCTGGGTAGAATTCTGAAGAACTTTCTTTCTTCATCTTATAGACCTAACAAATTTAAAATAATATTGTTTGTTATATATGCATTACCTAACAAATATATAGTAACGAGTATTATATATGTATTACCTTGTGTTGAAACCAATTTAGAAATTTAGTTTTAATATCATCTTGGGGATATGTAGATTTGAATTCACTACATTGAAGAAAAAATGTATAAAAGCAAGAAAAATTAGTTTTAATTATATATTTGGGATGTTCGGTAAATATATAAAGGATAGGAGCACTTACTTCATGTAGCCCATGACTTCTTCACAATTATCGAGGACAAACCATTCTATCTTGAGTTTGTCCTCAACTGAAAGTAGCTTGTCATTTGTTGCACTAGTCGGGTTGCAGTGGGACTCAAACACCCATAACTTTCTTTTTTCTACAACGGCGTCCTCATTTCTCTCAGCTTGGTTGAACTTAGTCTTAACATTTTTCAGGTACATTGAGCAAAATGTTTGAGCTTCTTCAGTTACATAACCTTCAGCTATACAACCTTCTGGCCTTGTCGGGTTTTTAACATAGTTTTTCAGTTTTTTCATATACCGTTCAAAGGGATACATCCATCTCATATAGACTGGACCACCAAGAACCGATTCATCTGGTAAATGCATAACTAAATGAACCATTATGTCAAAAAAGGTCGGCAGATAGATCAACTCTAACCTACACAAGATCATAAGAATGGCACCCCTCGCTTTCTTCACATCTTCCACTACCAGTGTTATGGAGCAGAGCTGTTTAAAGAACGCACAAAGGTCTACCATTGGTGTATGAACATCTTTGCCCAAAAATGCTCTAACCCCAATTGGTATCAATTTTTGCATGAGAATATGACAGTCATGCGATTTCAAACCAGTAATGTTAGTATTGTTATCTGTCATCCTCTTACTAATATTAGATCCGAACCCATCTGGTAGTTTAACATTTTTTTATAAACTGACAAAAACTCTTTCGGTCACGCCAGGTGAATGAGTATTTTGGGTGTAGGTAGGTCCACTTGGTTCCTTTTTTTTTTTTTCAACCATTGCGTCTTTCGAATTTTTAGCTTCTCTAAGTCTTTCCGTGCATTTGAGTTGTCTTTCGTCTTGTTATTCATCAAAAGAGTACCAAGCAAGCTGTCGCACACATTTTTCTCGATATGCATAACATCTAAGTTGTGCTTCAACTGCAAAGAAGACCAATACTCTAATTCAAAAAATATGCTTCTTTTTCTCCAATGATGGTTGGCATCTAAGAACCGCTGATGGCCTACATACACGTATTTACCTATTACACGCACTGAAGGGGTGTCTTCGTTGCAAGTCGGGCATGCTTTGTATCCCCACCCGCTCCAACCTGAAAGAGTGCTACGAGCTGGAAAGTCAATTATAGTCCATAACAACGCCGCCTTCATTGTGAAGTGGCGTTTCCACTTTTTGAATACCTTATCTCATATATGACTGTGTATTACATGATTGTTTGGTTAAGAAAAATTCGGCAGCATTTCCCCTTAGCCCCCAAGTATATAATATAAATATATACCCGAGGAGCAAAGAGGAAACGCCAACCGAATGTTTCAAAAACAAACAATCATGTAGTACACATTCACATCCTAAATGAGATAAAGTATTCAAAAAACAGTCCCAAAACGAGGACTACCCGAAATTAATTACTAAATCAATTTCGGGCCGGTATTTCTAAGCTCACTATGTTTTAAATGAGGATTCATTTTCGACCATGTCTTACTAGTCTCAATATGTATTAACATATAAATATAAATAAACATACACTTATGCATTATACATATATACACTTATACATACATACATACATACATACATACATACATACACTCATACATACACTTATACATACATACATCTTTATGCTATATGTTTCCACGCACATTTGACAAATAAAAACCAATACACCAAATTATGTATTCATGATTTGCCTATCAGAATACTTGTCCTAATGTAGAATTTTTTTTGGTATGTTAGAATCAAACTAGCACATCCTTACTTCATTAAATATTCTCTACATGATAATGACTCCATTAATATTACTCGACCAAAGAATTTTAGCTTTAAAAAACAATGATAAATTTTGTTAATTGGTGCAAGAATCATGCTTTCTTTATAACATATTATACCTCACCTTTTACTCATGGTATCATTTCACACATACATACCTATACTCATACATACATACATACATACATACATACATACATACATACATACATACATACATACATACATACATACATACATACATACATACATACATATACTCATACACACATATACTCATATATACATACACGCATGCATACATACATACATACATACATAAAAATAAAAAATAAAAACAGAAAAAACAAAAAAAAAACAGAAAAAACAGGAAAAACAAAAAAAAACGAGAAAAAATTAAAAAAAATAGAAAAAAAATAAAAAAAACATAATACATACCTTAATACACACATACATACCTATTTACACACATACAAACCTATATATAAAATTTAAGGCATAAATAATAAAAAATAATAATTAAGGGCGACTACTAACCGGTATTAGGGGCGAATCTTCAGCGGGTTTGGTAGATCGGAGCTTCCTACAACTCATATTATTATTATTATTAAAAAAAATTAAACATATATACTTCAATAAAAAAAAAAAAAGAAAATAAAAAACTTACGGGCACTGGAGGGCAGAGGAGAGAGAAGAGCAGAGGGTGGTTCAGCGGTCCCCGTCGTCCGGTGGTGGGGGTGGTGTGGTGCGGTGGTGAGGGTGGGTTCGGTGGTGGGGATGGTGCGGTGGTGTGGGGTGGGTTCGGTGGTGTGGGATGGTCTTGAGAGAGAGGAGAGTGAGAGATATGAGAGAGGAGAGTGGAGAGAGTGAGATGAGAGAGGGCAGCAGTAGAGAGTGGAGAGAGTTTTGAGAGAATAAAAATGGAAAAAAGGGAAAGAAGAAAAGGCGGGTGTTTTTTTTTTTTTTTTTTTTTTTTACCTTTAGGGGCGACTGTCGCCATTAAAGGTGTCGGCCCTAAAGCCTATACGTATGATAAAATGTGGGTCGTTGATCTGCTCGTTGATCCGACGGGTGGGGATTGGATTGACCTTTAGGGGCGACTACCCGACGAATCACCCCTAAAGCCCGAAATTCTTGTAGTGTCAGCATATTTAGTTTTGTTGTAACTCAAGATTCATGGTGAAAACACATAACTTATAAAGAACTCAAGTTGATATTAGTACAAGTTTTTAGCAAATCGATTCATGGTTGTTTTGGATTTGTAGAGGCCGAGTTTAGAACATGTTTGTGAGCCCAGTTCAGCTGCTGGCTCGGTGGCTTTTTGGCCCAGTCCGTGTTGGATGCCATTTTGGCAATTCGGGTTGAGTTCCATGCTTGCTTCTCAGCCGTTGGATGTCTTTGCTTCTGGCCGATGATTGTTTTTCAGAAAGCACAAAATCATCAGCTATAAATAGCTGATGATTTCGTCCATTTGTCACTTTTCGATCATTCTAGACTTTCTCACTTTCTCTCTCGTTCACCCATTCTCTCTGAAATTAGGGTTTGATTATATTGATCATCTTGATCATATAATCTGGTATTCTCCTTGTTCTTGTTTGTTGTTGATCATCCAGTGGATGATCATCTGAGTTGTGAGAGATATTTGTAGTGAGGTTTTGGTTGTATTTGATCTTGTCAGTTTCTTATACCTGTCAGATTTTGTCGTTATTTTTCTTCATAATAAATAATCTGTGATGGCACAGTTCTTGACATGGTATCAGAGCTCTAGTTGAGCTCTTGATCTGTGGTGGTTTCCGCTGTTGATTCTGGTGAAGGAGATCTGTCGTGCCTGTTCATCTTCCTTGGATCTTGGCTGTTCCAGATCTAGGGTTTGTTAGTTGGAGGCATATCTTCTTTTGCTCTCTGGTGTTCAACCCTAAGTGAAGGTTGAACACTACGAGTTTTTTTGGCAAACCCTAACTTGGGCCTTGCTCGGTGAGATCGTTCTTGTTTACTGTTACTTGGTCTAGTGTCAGTCCTAAGGAGTCGTTTGCCAGGGCTTGAGTCCCTGTTTAGATCTAGGGTTTGTTTGGATCAACTGTTGGCTCCCTCATGACGACCTGGACCGGCACCATTTGAGTGACGAATCGGTTATCTGGATCACCGACGGGGCTTCGCCACTGTTGATTGGTCTATCTGATCTCTGTTGTGTACTTGTTGTTATGGCTGATGATCCTGCTGATGACCTGTCGTTAGGGTCATGCAAAACCTAAATAACCTAGGTAGCTAGGGTAAGTAAGGTATCAATCCAAGGAGCGTGTGGTTAGTGAATATTATTTAGTTGATTAAACAGCAGTGCTTATGAAGATGCTAGGTGACTTATGAAGATTGCACTTTGTTCATTTAAGGTTTTTGATTCAAAGTTGTTGTTTATAATACTAAGAATTAATTGAAATTATAAATAAAAATGATGTTGTAAACAATCAGATTAAAAAGATTACACTAGGGATTCGGCAACTGAATACTAAGGCTTTAACAATTGGGTAAACAGTAACAATGTAATTGGCACTAACGGAGTGATTGTTCAATAGGCTTAGGTATCAAGTTTTATCAATATCAAGATAGATTAAACTATACTTCATTACCTAGAACATACAATCCTATGTTTGTGTTAACGTAAGGAATCATGCTTATCTCACGAGAAATTGGCACAAGATCAATTAACTACAATGAGTTTAGCATAAGATTAATCACCAATTAACACGGTTAATTCAAGCACACAATAACATAAACAAAAGTTTAAGAACAATACCCAATGTGTTCAAACCCTAGATATCAAAAGCTTACATCCTCAGTGTAATACAAAAGGATTAGCCACTCATGACCATAGAGCTTGATGCCTCAAAAGTTGGATCTCTCTTCTTGTCCTCTTGATCTCTTATGCGTGACCTTCTCTGTCCCCAATAATGTGCGACCCCTTCAAAATATAATAATTCTCCCTCAAGAATTGCGATCCCTTTATCTCCAAGGAAAAATTAGAAAACGCCGTCACTCAAACAAAAAATACCAACCCCCAAAAATGGCGTGACCTTCTTTTCTTTTCTGACTCCTTTGGGCCGCGTGAAAGCATATCACATTTCAATTGTTTTATTTTTTAATAATAATTATTATTATTATAAATGGTATTATGACCCCGTGCTCTCGACTCGGGTGTTCGGGTCCCGAATATAATTTGTACTGTTTTAGCCCCGCTCCATGCGATCACCTACCAAAAATATGAAATAAATAAATTAATAGTATAAACAACCAAAAAGTAATAAAATATATACAATGCTAAAATAATAGAGTACAAGCCTAAAACTAATAAAAATATTATCTAATTGACTTAAAAATATACAAAACTGGCAAATAAACATGATGCCTGCAACCGCGCATCACCTGCTGCTGCTGCTACTGATGCAGCCGGTGGTAGTGGTGGTGCTATTATTGACCCTGTTAATGTTACCCTTGTTAGTAAACTTGATGCTAGTGACCCTTTATATTTGCATGCCAGTGATTCTACTAATCTTACTATTGTTAGTATAAAGCTTAAAGGAACTGAGAATTACACGGTTTGGGCTAATGCTATGATATTGGGTCTTCAAGTTAAAAACAAATTAGGGTTTATCAATGGTGATTGTGTTAAACCTATTGATGATGCTATGTTAGCTCGGCAGTGGGATAGGTGTAACAGTGTTGTCTTGACTTGGATCTTGAATTCTATTTCTGAAGAATTGTATATGGGATAGGTTTATTCCAAACTGGCTTCTGAAGTTTGGAAGGACCTTAAAGAAACATATAATAAAATTGATGAATCAGTTGTTTTCTCTTTATATCAAAAAATTAACTCCTTTAAACAAAATGGGATGTCTAATTCTGATTATTATCATAAACCGAATATTATGTGGAAGCAACTTGATCAAATCTTGCAGTTACCTTCTTGTGTTTGTGATGCTTCTAGAGAGTTTAATGACCCTACTAATATGATAAGGTTAATGCAGTTTCTAATGGGATTGGATGATGTTTTTCAAAATGTTAGGACTACTGTCTTACTTAGGACTGATCTTCCTTCTGTTAATGAGGCATTTTCTTTAGTTTCTAGAGAGGAATCTCATAGAAGCTCTAGAAGTACTTCAAACAGTAAACCAAATCAATCTATGAACTTTTATGCTAAAACTACTACATCAAATGAAAGTTCTTTTAACAAAAGATTTAATAAAGGTCCTAATCAATCTTTGAAATGCACTCACTATAATAAAACTGGTCATCTTGTTGAAAAATGTTTTGAGTTAATAGGGTATCCCCCTTGGTCTAAATTTAGAAACAATCAAAACAAGAAGGTTCCTGTGAGTAATAATAGTGTTTCTGATTGTTCTGATAAATCTTTGGGTGGTTTGACTAGTGACCAAGTTGCTAAACTATTGAGTCTTATAAGTGAGAAATCTACCGGAACAACTCAGACTTGTAATTTGGCTGGTAGGCTCTATTGTGCTTCTGCTATTAGCAATAATGTGTACTGTTTTACTAGTGCAAATGGCCAAATGGGAAGTTATTAGGCATTGGGTGGATTGTTGATTCAGGAGCCAATGAACACATGATTAATAATGAAGATGGTTTGTTTGATTATGTGGAAGTATCTGATTTAAATATAAAAATAAAACATCCCAATGGCACTTTTGCTTTGGTTACTAAAATTGGTAAACTAAAACTTTCAGATAATGTTGTTCTTCAAGATGTGTTAGTGGTTCCTGAATACACAGTTAACCTCTTGTTTGTTCATAAACTTGCCAGAGATAACAAATTATTTGTTGGTTTTGATGAAAATAAATGTTATCTTCAGGATTTAATCACCAGGAAAACCCTGGTGACTGGTAATCAAATGGATGGATTGTATATGTGTGGGAATGCTGCTGTGTCTTCTAAGTTTTGCTGTAATAGTGTTAACATGGTAAATCTGTGGCATTCTAGACTAGGTCATCCTGTTGATCAAGTTTTAACCATTCTAAAACCTGATCTGAGGATTAAGGACAGCAATGCTCATGATCCCTGTGAAGTTTGTCTTAGGGCAAAACAACACATGGAACCCTTTCCTCTAAGTGATCATAAAAGCAGTCATGTTGGACATCTTGTGCATATAGATGTCTGGGGTCCTTATAGGGTTGCTGATAGGGATGGTCACAAATATTTCTTGACAATTGTTGATGATTTCTCTAGAGCTGTTTGGGTTTGTCTGATGAAACAAAAATCTGAGGTTTTTCAAAATATTAAGGATTTTGTTAACCTAATTGGAACCCAATTCAATCAAAGAGTTAAAATTCTTAGAAGTGATAATGGTCTTGAATTCGTAAATAACCAAATGAACACTTTGTGTAAGGATTATGGTATTATACATCAGACAACTTGCGCCTATACATCATAACAAAATGGTGTGATTGAGAGAAACATAGACATTTGTTGAATGTTGCTAAAGCATTGTTGTTTCATAGTAATCTTCCTGTTAGATTTTGGACTGAATGTATTTTAACTACTTCTTACTTGATGAATATGACTCCATCCTCTGTTCTTCATGGAAAAACTCCATATGAACTAATGTTCAATTTTAAACCCTTCCTTGAACACCGTAAGGTGTTTGGTTGTCTGTGTTTTGCTACTGTTTTAAATGAATTTGATAAACTTGAAAGCAAGGTAGAAAAATGTGTTTTTCTTGGATACTCTAATGAGAAAAAGGGATATAAACTCTTTAGTTTAGATTCCAAAAACATTTTCTTTTCTAGAGATGTAAAGTTTTTTTTTAGTCTTGCTTTCCTTTTAAGAAACTAATGTTTTTCAAAGGTTTAACTCAAGTTTTGACACTTCTGTCAATTCTTCAAACTTTTTTGATTTATTTGAAAACACAGATGATCAACAACATAAGGTGAATGATCCCAATGATGAATAGGGGTCATAGTAATAAGGAGTCTAGAACATCTGTTCTAAAGCAACTGTTTCAAATACAGAATCCAGTGGCATGGCTAATTCTCAGCAGCCTGGTAATTCTGAAAATTTGAGAGATAAGGCTGAACAGGTGAGTATGGACAATGACTTGACTGATCAGTCTGAGGGTGACATTGCTGTTGATGATCTAAATGCCCCTAGAAGGTCAAGTAGGAGTAGTTATCTCCCTAAGAGTCTATCTGATTTTATTTTAGAGGGTAAGGTCAAATATGGTTTAGAAAAGGTTGTCAATTTGTCTTATGAGTGTAAATATTTTGCTTCAAGTCTAAATAAAAGCATTGAACCTAAGAACTTTGCTGAAGCCAGCAAAGATCTTCAGTGGGTTGTTGCTATGAATGAAGAACTTGAGGCTTTGCATAGGAACAACACTTGGGATGTTGTTGACCTTCCTAAAGGAAGACATAAGATATGATGTAAATGGAATTTTAAGATCAAATATACGTCAAATGGAGAAATAGAAAGATATAAGGCTAGGTTGGTTACTAAAGGCTTTAGTCAAAAAGAAGGCCATGATTATGAAGAAATCTTCTCACCTGTGGTTAAGTTGATCACTGTTAGGTGTGTCTTAAGCCTTGCAATTAATAATAACTGGAACATTTTCCAATTAGATGTTAATAATGCCTTTCTCTATGGTGACTTAAGTGAAGATGTCTATATATCTTTACCTGAAGGATACAGGTCTAATGATATCAATAAAGTGTGTAAGTTAAAGAAATCTTTGTATGGCCTAAAACAGGCTCCTAGAATGTGGAATGCTAAGTTGGTTAGTGCTTTATGTGAATTTGGTTTTGTTCAAAGTCAATGTGATTACTCAATGTTTGTTAAACATACAGATTCTGTGTTTATTATGCTTTTGGTATATGTGGATGACATTATTCTAACCAGAAATCCTATTCCTGAAATTAATAAGGTGAAAGAATTATTTAAAACCAAATTTCTTATTAAAGATCTTGGTGAACTTAAGGAAATATTGCACTGATTTGTTAATAGAATATGGTATGATAGGGTGTAAACCTGTAACAAATCCTATTCAAGCAAACCATGTTTTAACAAACATTGTGAATGACAACACTAAACTTATAAATGATGTAACTGCTTATCAGCAACTAGTTGGGAAACTTATATACTTGTCCTATACTAGGCCTGCTATTGCTTATGCAGTTCATTACTTAAGCCAATTTATGCATAAGCCTTCTGAAGGGCATGTTAAGATTGCCTTTAGGCTGTTAAGATATCTGAAATCTTCTCCTGGCAAAGGCTTATTGTTTTCTAAAGGTGAATCCTTTGATTTGGTTGCCTTCTCTAACTCTGATTGGGCAAAGTGTGTTGAGACCAGAAAGTCTGTTACTAGTTACTATATTTTCTTAGGTAACTGTCTTGTTGCCTGGAAAAGTTAGAAACAATCTACTGTTTCTAGATCATGAGGAAGAATATAGAGCTATGTGCTCTGCTGCTTGTGAGGTAATTTGGATGAAAAACTTATTGACAGAACTTTAGGTGTACATTCCTTTACCTATGAGTTTATCTTGTGACAATTCTGATGCTTTATCTATTGCAGCTAATACAGTGTTTTTTTTTTTTTTGATAAAACAAAACACTTTGCTTTGGATTTATTTTTCTTAAGAGAACAAGTGTCTAAAGGCATTATTAAGACTGTTAAAATTCATTCCAAAGATCAGTTGGCTGATCTTTTTACTAAAGGTTTGTTGTCTAATACTCATTCTCAGTTTTGTAACAAATTGAGAATGTTTGACCCATTTGGGAAATAAAATTATTGGGGGGTGTTAAAAATATTAACAGTATCCTAATATTTTATTTCTCAATTTTATTTCCTAATATTCCTTTTATAAAAATTATTTTTTTATAAATGTTTAAACATGTTGCATAAGGTAAAATGCAGGTGGGCTTTGGATTTGGTTTATGGTTGTTTTGGATTTGTAGAGGCCCAGTTCAGAAGATGTTCGTGAGCCCAGTTCAGCTGCTGGCCTGGTGGCTTTTTGGCCCAGTCCGTGTTGGATGCCACGTTGGCAATCCGGGTTGGGTTCCATGCTTGCTTCTCAACCGTTGGATGTGTTTACTTCTGGCACAAGACTATAAGGGATCTATGTTTCCTAAGCACAAGGCGGAGAAAAGGCTCACACCCAAGACCAAAAAAAGGGAAAACAAAAGTGCAATAGTATGAAAATTAAGAAGTTGCACAATACGCATTAGAAATTCAATAAAAGTTCTTTTTGGACAATTAGATATATTATGCATACATATTTAACATCAAACTATCCATCACCAATTATAGCCACAAGTGTTTTAGGAGACATCCATCACCAACTGTAGCCACAAGTGTTTTAGAGGACAATTTGGGTTGCATCCATTAAAATTCTATCAAACAACTCATCCTCCACTTAATGAATATTTTTAAAACACTTCATTGTGCATATAGTAATGATACTTTTTAAAATAGATCATTGTGCATATACTAATCTTACTTGATGGATTGATAGTGCAAGTTCCATTGTACCAATATTAATTAGAATTATGCATGTAGGTCCACAATACACTTAAATGAATCAAAGACAAATTTAATACAACTATTAAATGTAATTGTTTAACCTATTAAAAGTAATTAATAATGGTATGAAAACCATTGAAGCATTTGAAAAGTTTAACATCATGGGATAGAAGATTTTAGAGAATTCATAATATAAGCTTACATCAAGAAGCATTTTTATGAAATTACACAAATATTACATACAACTATAAGTCAATTTTGTACTTTCTTTAAAATTTATGCTACCACTTTGCTGAAAAATCTATAATAATAATAATAATCTATATGTATGTGTATATATATCTCTATATAAATATATCTCATATGATTATCAATATGATTTGCCAATAAAATAAGTCCTAAAGCTAAATGTAGAACATGAATTTGTAATTAGATTTTACTTCGTGGGTTTATACAAGAGTCTTTGATTGAATGAATCAAGAGTGTTTGATTGATGTTGGTTTGTCATTGTAGTGCTAGCTGCAGTCCAATTTCATCGAAATGCGCCATAATATCTTCCAAGTCCTTTTATTGTTTACATTGTTGTGTATTTTTAGCTCTGAAATTTACCATGAACTGTTACTTTTCCTTGACATTCTGAAGTTTAGGTCTACATGAGCATGATTTCAACTCATTTTATTTAGGTCAACTGCTAGAGCACAATTAGATGCATATGTATTGGAATCTACCGCTATTCAATTTTCATGGTTTGGTCATTAATTTATGAAATGTTGTAAGTCGAACACATCCTGTAGTCAATGATTAGTCTAACGTCATTAGTAAAAAAACTTACCATGTAACGATATTATTTTAGACATTATTGTTTTGTTTTTGCATATATATATGGAGCATACATAAAGTAATGCATGAGCTGATCATGCATGCAATATGCACAGAAGGAAGCCAATTCCACATGCTTTTGTTGCCTGAGCATTGTTAAATGCCCCTCACACCCCCTCATCATATGAATGCTTCTGAAACTTGCATCACCGCCACCATTCCCATCCCAACTACTATGTGTTTGTGTTCGTAATTTTACAGTTAATCGATAGGAAGACGACCTCCGTGTTGTGATAAACCATATGTCAAGAATGGCCCGTGGACGGTTGAAGAAGATGTAACTAAACATATCAATTACATACATGCCAATTATATATAGCCAAACATCGTGTAGCCCCGCCGCAACGCGTGGGTTCATGCTAGTATATATATACATAGTATATAAACATATATAATTGATGATGATGATGATGAAAGGTTGATGATTATGCGTGGTTGAAATATCTCACATTTAAGATGCATTATATGTTGTATTTTGTGTTTTAAAAGTTGGACATAAGGACAGAATTAGGATAAGATTTTAGGATGTGAGGTATTGGATTATGCTAAATTTACTATTCTACCTTTCTTTTCTTTTTGTTTTCTTTTTTTTTTTTTTTTTTTGAATGGCAAATTTCTACTCCTTATAGGACTTGAACCCATAACCTCTCCTTAGGTGTTCCTAGAAGCTTTGCTCCTACCATTGAGCCACCAACCCCAATGGCTCTACCTTTCTAATATAAGCATAATTCATTTGTATATGTTGCTTTAATAGTTGTATGCTTCATAAAATTACTAAATGGTACATCCTTCTTACTTAATAATAGTAAGATAAGATAATATAGAGTATTATTATTAATTATTTTTTAAATGTCATTATTATTTATTGTATTGATTAAGATTTAATTGTTTTCTTAAATGTGTCTTACTAATTTAATAAAATTACTATATTACCCATGTAGATAAATGTGAAATGGCCATTTTAGCTATCGAGAATATACTATATAGTAGTATAGATATAGATATAGATATAGATACAGATGATGTGACTTATTTGATCAATTAATTTATTTAAGTTATTGGTACTTAATTTATTTAACTTACACTTGATTTATTCTACTTATGGCAACCTAATAATGATATAAAATGAAATGATGAGAAGTCCATGTGCTTACAAAGTAATTAAAAATAGGAATTGGGTTGAGCACCAAATGAAAAAAAATCTCATGAGATAAAAGAAAGTTATGATGAAGTTTTTTCTTAAAAAGGTGGAGACACAAAAGCTATTTTAGGTATTAAGAAATACTTATTAATACATGTGTTTTTTTATAGTTTTTTTATTTTGTTAACTTAAACAAAGACCACGCAGAGTGTGTGTGGTTGGGGGAGCCCATGCCCACGCCCACTACATTGCGCATCAAAAAGGGGGTGTTGCCCTTTGAAGAAGGCAAGATTCTTATGGGCGTGGGGCACTTTGACTACAAGTTTTACAAGTTGGTTGATTATTTTTCTTTAAACTTGGAGCCCTTAACCAACAACTATTTTTATAAAAAAAAAAATCTTTTAATGTATTAACACTCTTCTATACCTGTATCTCCATACAAACAACTTCTATCACCCTAAAATTTCTCATTTCTTAAAAAAATGCAATTATCAAATTCGTCGTCGTCATCGTCATCTTTCTTTTGATGAATTCGTTTTATCATCTTCATTTGACCAGGGAGGCGAGCTAATAATATCTCGATTTAAAGAGCTCTACAAAGTATCGTTGAATATGTAGGGAGTTCACAACCCAATAAGAAAAAAAAAATATAATACACGATCGGGTCGCTACACATGAACTGTTGGTACATTATTTTTTTTCACCCAACCCCCTATATGATCATAATAATTTTAGGCGGCATTTTTATATAAGCCAACGGTCATTTCTAAGAATAGAAACAATTTAGAAAACAAATATGATTATTTTCATCAAAACAAACACATCACAACATTCGAGGTGATATATTTGGATGAATACATTTGGCGACTTCAACGATACAACGACGATAACGATGATATAATTAATGTCTGTAATTCGGTTTTCTTTGTTACGTAATTTTATAATTTTTATGTATTTTTTTTATTTAGTTGTTTTTTGAATAATAATAATAATAATAATAATAATAATAATAATAATAATAAATGATTTAATTAAAAAATGTCCCCTTGCTTGCCACCTCATGGGTTTTGAGATGTGAATGGCAAAAAATGTCCCTTATATAAACTAGGTTTTTATCCAGCCGAGTGTTGCGGCGGCGTCAATCTGATTTAGAAAATAATTAAGTAATGACATAGCGTTGCGACATTGTAAATCAAGCCTAAATCAATTTTCATTGTGTTCGTGATGTACAGTTTCATTGTAATTGATCCGTGTTATATCAGTGTTTGAGGTTAGTGAGATCAAATCCCAACCTGAACATTGATATACAGCCTTTTCATTTTGGAAAAGCAACTGTCCCACAATCTAAAAAAAGATATAGTAAACTAAGAGAACTTTATATACAACTTAACATGAATTGTCAACCTGTTATTAAATTTCTTAAGAGACCATCCAGGATTTCAAGACGGGTTCCATCATACCTACCTACACGGACCAGCTGTAGCGAAGCACAACATGAGCAGCAAGGCAATGTCTGGGTACCTTTTAAAAGTGATTATATATATAGTTATAAGACTAAACCTCAAAACATACTTGAACTGGTGGGATGCTTTCACAATTCCCATATAATTACACCTAGTAAAAAATATTACATTTTTTTGTTGTAATTGGCTCGTTTTGAATAACCAACAATTTACGCACAATTTCCCCAAAAACCGACGAATAACCAGCCTAAACCCCACTCGCTTGCCTCGATCTGTATCTAACAACCAAAAGTTGGCCCTGGAGCTTAAAGCATCCAAGTCACGATAAACAAACTTGTAGCAGAAAGTAACTTTTATCATCTTATGACCCCGCCATCTTCAAGCATCCACATATCAATAAACAAACCTACAAAGAGAACACAAAATTATGTTTCATTCCAGATATAATATCAAATGTAACACCGCCTTCGACGCCTGTCTCTACCGACAGTCCGACAACAACATGTCGTTGCTGTTTAGATCTGCTCAGCTTAGACGTTGCCTGAATTTTGTGGGTTATAGATGACAGTGTCGCTATAAGGAGGCATTGGCGTTTATGGTTTTTACGGGGGTTGTCCGGTAACACAGAGAACGACATTGAATCGTTCATAGTAATCTTTGTCGGAACACCACCGGAGATTACCTACTCATCAGATCGACATTAGTCGTCGGATTGAGGTTCAAGGACAACCGATCTAACTAAATAGCTAACATGCAATAGAAAAGGGCTTACCAAAAACCTAACATCTTGACCAAAGACGTTGCTCGCCTCCACCAAAGACCATCCACAACAAAATCATCAAAGATGCTAGACGAAGTCGTGTTGTCTGACCTGCGTCGCCGCGACATGTCTAGGATTATTAACCGACGCGCGTTAATAATCCACAAAAAGAATTGTATGGTATTAATAACTGAAAATCAAGTTCTTAATTACTTATGGACAAGGGGAGGATCGCAGTCATGATGCAAGTATGCTAACCCTGCAGCAGCTCCTGTAGCAATTTTTAATCTCGTGATCCAATCCAACGACTGCAACCCATCATCTTCCAAACTGGTAGATCTGCACAAAGAATTTTGTCACACCCTCAAATTCCACGTGCGAGGTTTTACCGCGAGACGCGTGACACACCAGGATCCAAGTCGACGATCACAATAAACGACAACTATATGATGTGAAAACAACGTAAACTGCCCATTAAGTTTTCAAAATATATCCACCACAGCGGAATCATAAAACGTTATTACAATCCAAAAGTAAAACTTAAAAGTCTGATAATGATCAATAAACATGCAAGTGAATCCTAGACGCCGTGAGACTCCGTGCGCCTATCGACTGCGGCTACCTTAGCGACCTGAGACAAACATGCTAAAAACGTCAGCAAATAATACCGGTGAGTTCACAAGTTTTTATGAAAACGACTCCAAAAGTTTCAAAGAATACCCTTGACCAAACTAGGCCATATGTATACTAACCAGATGATTACCTGTCACTACTACGATTGGAAAACCATTACTGGACTCGAATACATGAATACAAAAATACAAGAATACCTAAAGAGACAACATGCACCCGTCCGAACTCCGACCGACGAATGGGGCCGGTCACGCCCAAATAGATCTATCCACATTTCCCCCATTGTGCAACCACCGCACATTCATGGTTTCCCCCGAGACTTTAACAAATCGTATAGCAACCCAAAAGAATACCCCAATACATAAAGAATTCAAGAATACTAGTACGTAAAATCATATAGTAACTAACGACTACCTTGTAAGCTTTACCAATACAGGTACTTAGCAAATCATAGTCATTACGAATACCAAAACGTAGTTTGACACATCTTTTATGAAAACGTAAGTTGACACACGTTTAAAGAATACAACATGTTTTCTCCCCCGAAAGCAAAACCAGTAAAGAGTGGGGCTGTGAACTCACCTTACATTGCGTTCCTCTTAATAAGGCACAGACAATGCAAACGACAGTCCCTAGTATCGGCAACCTATCATTAAATGTATACGAGTACTCGAACTATTGACTCGCAGGTTAAATAGTCCCCAAGTGTCCAGACCATAACCATTATACGTTTGAAAACGTGTTTGATTGAAGACCAGACCATACAAGACAAGACCCGACATCCCATTGGTGATCCGACATCCTACGTGTTAGCCAAGAACAAGAGATCAAGTAATCATACACAACTATGCACTTAACAGGCATAAAAGTTCACCAAGTCTAGCATACAGTTCAATTAACGCATAAACGAGTCCGAACACGTGTTATCAGGTTATTAGACATGTCACAGGGTTCCTAACATGTTCCTAGATGTCCAATCATGTTTCGGGATGTCAAAATACACTTATAGTATCAAGACACGCGATTAGGAATCAATTAGGCATTTAGGAAAGTCAACAGGCAATTAGGAAAGTCAAACAGGCAATTAGGAGTTGTAATCGCCTGAAGTACACGTGAGTAGGGGCTAATCGCCCCTGTTTATACGCGAGTAGGGCTAATCGCCCAACTTATAGGCGATTAGGCCCATCCTACTCGCCTTTGCAATAACAAGTCTCATTTCGCGTGCTTAACCTTCCAAATCAGATCCGAAACATGTACAATCACCCAACATCAAACCCAAATCATTAAACAACCCATCCCAAGTAAAAACCCGCCAATTTATCATCAATCTAATAGCCCTAATTGCAAACATTTCCCAAAATAGCATATTATCATGAAAACATCACATCAACATGCAAAACTTACCCTAAACGGCAATTATCCAAATTTCATCACATAACAACGTTACACAACAACATCCTACTGCTTCTACATGCCACTAGAACAAACCCTAACCTCATATAATCAACAAAACACATCATGTCATCCTTAATCTTTCTAAATCATTCAAACGGGTCAAAACGCCTATTATCATCAATACTTAACCATTAACCTCCAAACTCATAAACAAACATGCTCACATCTTATTTATATCAGAAACACATTAAACACACAAGAATCCTCATGTTTTAACCATAAAAATTATATCTTGCATGAATACGCCACATAGAACACATAATGAAAAATTAGACTTGTTAAACAACTGATTTCAAAGGTATTCAAAGACACAAACATCACATAACTAGGTTTGGACCTTTAGGGATCAATATAATAGCATAACAAAGGTTTAGGATGAATAACACACCTTAGGTTTTGCTAAAGGATGATGTGTAAGGCTTGAAAGGATGAATTTTAAGGCATATACGTGTTCCAAAGGTTGGTTATGGTATGGGATAGATTTGGGGCGAGTTAGGGTTTCACAAATGATGTTTTAGAACATAATGGTGGTATTTGTAGGCGTTTCTAGTCGTCCAACATGTTATAGTCAAGTAGGTTGTTGTTATAGGCGATTAGGGCATGTAATCGCCTATAACCACTAGCGAGTAGGGCCTAATTGCTACTTGTAATCGCCTATAACCATCCTAATTGCCTATAAGTAGTTGTAATCGCCTTCAGCATGTAATTTCGGGTTTTTGGCGCGTTAAACAATATTTTAACACATATAAGCACGTATTCACATACCGACAAGTCATATAATGATTATAAACATATAATGCACCATAACTAACACGTTCATATTTGTTCACCAATCCCCGGGACTCGAGACTTGCGTGTGTGCATTAACCCGGAGATTCTACAAATCACCAATCCTTGTACATATGGTTATGGGCTGACTCCCAATGGTCCTGTGGATCATTGTAATGACTCCCAATGATTCCCTGAACCATCATAACGACTCAACTGACCCAATTTAGTATGTAATATGCATGATTCGCTAAAATAGACTCACTAGTTTGACAAAGGCTATTAACCAGAGTTTGTCGGGTGTCACATCATCCCCCTGTTGAAAGAATTTTTGTCCCGAAAATTGCCCGAAACCAAAAAGGAAGCGATGAAAAGAAAGAAAAAGTTTCTGGTTGTCACAAATTTGATAGGTCTCCATTTGGCATATACTTGTACACCATGAGCTTTTCCGTTTCATGTTCTAAACAACGCCCCAAACGCGATACCAATCTAGTGTGCATACCCTTACTGTATAACTGCAATTCCGCCATGTAACAATCTTTGCTCGAGGATCGCATATCAATTATTAAGGTGGCTGTGACATCAGCAGCGCAGGCTGCGACAACAGTAGCGATGCAAGTTGCAACCACAGCAGCTTCGCAAGCTGCGACCAGCAGCAGCGTAAGCTGCTACCAGCAGCGATCGAAAACAATTAAATTGAATAACATTATTGGTACCAACGTTGTTTGGTCAGTATCGTTGTTGTTCAGTAATCTATAATTACAATGATTAGATAGCATTCGATCCGCCAAAAAGCAAAACCCTTCAAATACTCTTATGTGACCGAGTGGTTTGTTGATTATGAACAAATCAACAACATATTATTAGATGTCGTATACCAATATTTGATTTCCCATTCCAATATACATAATGCAATATCTCGACATCACCAAACTAACAATATACCGTCATCATCTTATTTTTATTTGTTTACCTTGCTAGTTCTTACAATATCACACGTGCTCATACGCGAATATAAAATACAAAATAATATTAGTAGCTTTCGGACTCAGTTATACCTCTTCAAATGGCTGAGTTAACGGGGCTGCCGCCTTATACTGACCGAGTCAAATATCCAGATGCCGAGTTGACTCGCTGTTGACCCCACTCCACCTTTACCCTTGTCTGCATCTTCCTTTAGGATCTTGCATCTTTGCACCAATCAACAACACTTATCACTAATACTAAAATCGATTTCTATATGCGCAATTATAATAGTAGGAACAACTACCATCGAAAAGCAACAAGAATGCTAAAGTATTTCTAGCTGAAGATACAACAGGATCCTGAACGATAAACATCCATAAGTTATAAACAACAATACATACCTGTAAATCTGTAATTATACATTTATTCCTACATGTAATAATATCTAAGCCTCCAGATCTTACCTTAGGATGTGAAGAGATCGGTTGAGAGATGAGATGAACGGGAGTGCGATGTGTCAGCCTTCAACAATCACCATCTTCTGTAATCGAAGCCGTAGTCGGAAACCCAGGCCACTGTCGCCATCCTTTCCTTGACTCCCTCTCTTACCTCTAACGTCCCTTTCCCTTTCCTTTGTTATTACTCTCCCTCTATCTCTACGCATATCTCTCTCTCTCTCTCTACGCATCTCTCTTTCTAAAATAAACAGAAAATTATCGATATATACACTTACTGAAAACATGTTGGAACCTATCGATAACCCTAGCCGCACAAAATGAAGCCAAGGCCAAGAAAGGGGTTTAAAAGGTTAAGAAGAGGTAGGTTCTAAAGAGAGAGGAATGAGAATGGTGATGAAAAAGAAAGAGAAAGGAAAAGATGGTTGATAGAGAGGTGGGTATTGAACGTGTAACAACTTTGATAATTTGTATTAAGATATTACAAGGTTTTATATACAAGAAATGTTACAAGTAATTAGGAGAGAAATCCTCCCATGACATAAATGAAAATTACTAAAATGAGGGATTGGAGACATATGTCTTGGGATGCGTAATAGGTATGCTGTCACCTGTACACATGTATAGCAACTAAAGCCAACACCTGTCATCCACTAAACAATAACTCAAAAAATGCAAATTTTATAAGCAGCTTGTAAGGTTCAAACCCGGATACCTTGTGAAACACAAGGTCAATCACACCATCTGTGCCACACCATTTTTCATTAACATTTTTTAAAACATAGCTATTTAACATAATAAAAAAATAACAAAAGAATCAAATCATTGTTTAAATCCGTTTGCCTATTATTATAGTGTAATGGGACGGGTGTCAATAATCGAGCTGATAAACATCCCTATATTAAATTAAGTAAAATATTATAACGTTCAACGGGATATGATTAAGCGTCCAAAAATCTCTTGTTATATTGATTGATCCATTATTCCTCAAGTGGAATGTACTTGAGTATCCTCAACCCAACATGACGGATACTATTTGACCTTTAATGTTATTCAAATATAATATGCACAATTGTAAAATAAAATAATTAGTTTAGATTTTTTTAACTGCGAAAATTATATAAGTTATAAAAGAAAAGACCAACGAAAACTGTAAAACCCATAGTGCATCAAACAAAGCAAAAGAAACAACAATACAAACACGGAAAAACAACAAATTATAGAACTAATTCTCTAATGTTGAAATCACATCATCTTTCCTAATCTAGAGTTCTAAATTTTGATCCACATTTGAGCAATAAAAATGTACTAGATTTAATTTTGTCCACCGATCTATGTATCGGAATATTGTTCCCGTTGAAGTCCAATTCATTCCTTGATTTCCATACATACCAGAATGTTGTTTGTATTACTTCATCACTCGTCATCTTTCATTCCTTAGACCCCGAGTACGAGTTCTGCATTGTATGAGTGTACATTTCCTAGAAAAGGAAGCTTTACTTATACAAAATACACCACCTTACAGATTTTTGCCAACAAATAGTTAGCAAATAATTAGCCGGTAATCATCATCATCATCATCTTCATCATCATCATACTCAGTTAATTTCACTTATATCAAAACTAAGATTGGGTCTGAGTAGGGTAAGATGTAGACAACCTTACCTCTACCCCTAAGAATAGAGAGGCTGCTTCTAGTGAGACCCCCCGACTCGATGTGATTTGGTATCAAGCCTTGGACATAAGGCACAAAGCACTTAGCAATCGGGACAAACCCGATCGGTGCATGTACCCCTTTGTCTTTTGGCTATCCACGCCACCACATGATGCATTTTAACGTTATTTTCACGAAATTAGTAAAATAACGTTAAAACTAGTGCAACTTTACTTTTGCCCCTAAGGGCCACACATATATTAGTAAATTCTTGTTCATAACCACATTTAGAGCACATATAACTTTGTATTTCAATTCCTCCATTTACTAAGAGCATCCACAATGCTAGCATCAACAAACCACTCCAAACCGTCACGTCACCATGCCACATCATTTCAAACCATTTCAAATCACAACCCATTTTTTTCCTCCAATTATAAACCATTCCAAACATCCACCTCATCACCTAGTTTTCTTTTTATTTAATTTATAACCCCACAAAAAAAAAAAAAAAAAAAAAAAAAAAAAAAACTTTTTTTTATTTAATGAATAAAGTACAAATTGAGACCCATTCCAAACCAAACCAACCTCTGCAATAATAAAAGGGAAGTTTTGTGGTCCGCCGAAGGGAGCAAACCATTCCAAACCTCCCATTGTGGCTTCTCTAACTACAAATTAGATGGAATCCGGTTTAAAGTGGCCTTCCAACAAAAGTGGTTCATCCTAAGCGGTACCCACCATTTCCAAAATGGCTAAATAACATCCTTGTTCGCACTAAATACCTTTGAAATAGTTGTTGAAATATATGGAAAATAAACAACTATATGCAAGAGTATTACATCATGGTTACTCATTTGATAATTTGAAGAATTAAATTAATTTTTAATTAGAATTCACCATTAAAAACGGGTCATCTTATTTACATTTCTTAGAAGATCATGTTGAACAATGAACATCTAGAAAACACTATCACTAGAAAATTGTCGGGAAGAAAGAGCTGAGAGTAGAGAGAGAAGAGATGAGGTGGGGTTGGCCGGTTGGGTTCTATTTGTATTAATCATTGTTTTTATTTAGAATAAAATACTTATCATTTTTTTATTTAGCATGTGTATTTAGGATTGGTACTATATATCAACAAGTTGTATATTAGTTAAAAAGATCAAAATACCCCTTAAGTTAACATGTTAAATGGATGGAGTTAGTCAGTTGAAATGAAATAATAATCATTTGAAACCTCTGGGACTAATTAAAATGAGACTAAAGTTGCAGTTTACTCATATATAATATTTTCACACAAACACGCAAAATTCTTGAGAAGTGTATGGTCGCTTTGTCATATATTTCAAGGTCATTTGCACATAAATCAATGAAGTTCCTACTTGAAATAATATTTAAGCCAAATCATTATCAAACTTTCGGATAACCAAGAGATATTGTTGATGGACATTAAAAAGCCAATTTTACAAATATATGAAATGATGGATACATTGCAACGGGGTACTCAAGATTTTACAAATTGACATGGTTTTGAATTGGTGGTGATTCTTGCACCATTGTAGTTATGGCAGGTGGCGCAAGCCGTTTTGGTTCTGAATATATACTCACTACCTGCCTAGGAACACTATCGTTGGTTTCTCAGGTAATAAGTTTCAGGTTCAAGCCTCCGGTGATAAGCAACGACACTTCATCTCACCCAACGACTCCAAATGTGATCGTTGCGTTTATTTAAAAAACAAAAACATTTTTCCCGTAAATTAATATATACATCGTAACTCAGCCCAACTCAACCCACTACAACTCATTTCAAATACTCTCGTCCATAAATCAAACATTTCAAACATTTTCATTCATATTTTTATTTTTAATGGATCCAAAAAAATTAAAGGGAGTTGCCAACATAAAATTCCTCTACATCAAGTTAAGTGGGTTGAAGCGGTAGATGAGCGGGTTTAAGGGGTAGCGGAGCGGGTCCAATTGCGGAACAAATGTCTAGGCCGGTGATAAATTTTCCACCATCACAAACACCACTCCCACAACTTTAATATTATCAATACTCACAATATGCATTTCCGTCACAACCACACTTTTTTACACAACCACATGCTCAAGTACAATACACTAAATATGTGTTCGACGTGTTAGCAATGAGCGGTCCAAAATCTTCGGCACTTACATGAGGAAATTGAGCGACCCATCCCGATGCGTTAGCAATGATGCCTCTGCATCAGTTTCTGGATTGACCAATCTACTGTTGAAACCAGGTGTCCAAGCATCGATTAATTAATGCAACTATTACAGTACGATCCATATAGTTACAACTTGGACTGCGA
The DNA here is from genome assembly GCA_028751855.1 of Ambrosia trifida. Classification (NCBI taxonomy): domain Eukaryota; kingdom Viridiplantae; phylum Streptophyta; class Magnoliopsida; order Asterales; family Asteraceae; genus Ambrosia; species Ambrosia trifida. The sequence continues at coordinate 91,403,456 of CM054123.1, read as the reverse complement.
ACAAAGAATAATATTTAGTCGTTAAATATTATATATATTACAAATGCCACTTATTAAGCGGTAATAAGTATTTAGAGAATTATTTATTAGATTGGTTATTTGGAATAATCGTAACTATTGTTCAGAGAAACAATTAATTGGATTATGGATTAACTAGCGAATTTCATAGAGCGTTTTGTGTAACAATATATATTGTGAATGGGTTAATACTGCTCTAGTACGGTACTCCTATTCGTCACAAAATGTTCTTTATATGTTATTGGTACCAAACTGGTACGATATCAAATTTTTGAAAAAGTATGTACCGAATACCATAGCGAATCTATCGGTACGGTACCGATACTTGGTCCCAGATACAAGATGCTCACCCCTAATTACCACCAACTTAAGAGAGATCACCAATGTTAATTCTAATCAACTAATGGATAACCTTTGTAATTTCCACCTAAAGTTGTTATGGACAATCAATATTTGTCTCCAATCAATTCATATATCACTTCTACAGCATCTTCACAATGTTGGTAGCATCACCAACCATTACCTCCATTGAAGGTAGGTATCATCTTATCACATTTTAAAAACGTTGGTAGGAGTCACCTATCATTTCTTTAAATGAGAATATACATTACATTTACAATTTATCTAAAATGTTAGTATATAGGCATCATCCCTAACAATTACATATATACAAGTGTTTGAAAAGATATATAATAGTATGTTCAATTAATATAGTCTTATTTCTAATACGAAAAGTATTTAAATAGGTAGAGATAATGTTTATATGTAAACTAGTGGGAAACCCGCGCGTTGCGGCGGGACTGTTAAACCGAACAAGAAATAAGTAGGGGTGTAAATGACACGTAGCGACTCGAGAGCTACTCGGGATCGGCTCGGTAAAAAGCCCGAACGAGCCGAGCCTTAACGAGCTTGAGCCCGAGCCCGAGCCTGAAATATGGCTCGTTTAGTTATCGAGCCCGAGCTCGAGCCCTAGATACAAAGCTCAATTAGGCTCGCGAGCCTAAACGAGCCCAAACAAAATTATAAGTTATTTATATATCTCTTATAATTTATAGCCCACATCTCCAAAGCCCAAGTCCTTATTTCATAGGCCCATTTAATAACACTCGCGAGCCGAACTTTTGCGATATCGAGCCGAGCTTTGAGCTCATTTGAGATTGTTCTCAAATCACCTCGAGCCGAGCCAAGCCGAACTCGAGCTTTTGATTTTGCTAGCGAGCCGAGCTCGAGCTCGAGCTTCATAAAACCATAACAAGCCGAGCTCGAGCCCAGTCAGGCTCGGGCTCGGCTCGACTCGTTTACACCCCTAGAAATAAGTGGGAAACATTGAATCACACACATGTGTGGCAGCAAGTTAACTCGCCATACTAAAAATAAAGTTAAAAATTATCATAGAAAAACCTAAGTAAGTCTAAACCGTAGCATAACTACATAAAAAGAAATAAAAAAAACTTTCATGACTTGTTCGATATGCTTAGATGACTTGTATATTATAAACACGCAATTATGTTTTAAACGAAACTTACATTGAAAAGTATATAAAAATGGAACCAATATAGGAACTACTCATTTCTCTTTCTTATAAACACAAGATAATATTATCAAAAACAATAAGTTGTAATTCATATCAAATGATTTAAGGATATGAGATAACTTTTCTTTATAACATAAATTTCCATTTTCGATCCCCTCTCCCTAGAGTATTAGAAATACTTATCTATCAAACTCCAGAGTTATCTTTTTATTAATAATCATTCAACTAAATTTACAACATATTAAAATTATCATACAATTCAATATCAAATTTTCACATATTATGATATGTCAAATACCTTTTGTAAAAGAAAGTTCACTTCCATGTAATTTAATCATGATCAATTGACCACAATTATGGGAATTTGTTTGAAATTTATTATAAATGAAAACTTTCGTCCCCGGTCATAGAATCCGGTGATGTATTGTTTTAGGTAAGATTATGCATGTTTGGGTGCATCAATATAACATAATGATTTCAAAATGCAAATCGTTACCTCATCATTATTGATTTCTTATAGTATTATCAAGTTGATAAAACCTTAACTTTTATAAAGTATATAAAATATCATAACAAAACATGTAGTATTATGAATTATCTTTTATATGTTTTCTATTTAATGTGTTAAAGTAATTGTATAATTAAATGTCATGTGCTCTCATAAACATCACTTAACTCTTGACTTCATTTTAATTAAATATGGTGTTTCAAGGACAAAATTGCCCCTAAAAGGTAGTTGTTATATGCATTGGGTGTTGTAAGGTAAACAATTAAATTTGTACCTCTTAAAATTTAAGAAGTCCTTGTCAAATGCTTTATAATATAGTATAGATATAGATATAGATATAGATATAGATATAGATATAGATATAGATATAGATATAGATATAGATGTAAGATAAATAATTAAATTTGTACCTCTTAAAATTTAAGAAGTCCTTGTCAAATGCTTTATAATATAGTATAGATAGATATAGATAGTATAGATATAGATATAGATATTGAGAATAATTAGTGAGTCGTTTAAAACGTTAAATGATCAAAGATATATATTTGACTTAATGAGTCGCTTAAAGCACTATATATATATATATATATATATATATATATTTATATATAGGTTTAGGATCATGTACAAAACCTATTATTTGTGAGAAGTGTGAGAACCAATACTAGTGTGACACATGGTAGCCTATTTTATTATCTAGAAGGGTATCAATGTAATTTGCATTGCTAATGTTATTTTTAGGAGGTAATTGCTAATTAATTACGTAATTAATTATGAGCATTCTTATGGGATTTTTGTTTCAAATTGAACGGATATTTATGTAATATTTATAAACATTCAGCACATTCATCATTCATTTACTGAATTATCATCGATCAAAACAACATTCATATTGTTATTTACTGATGTGAGCACATGGTGTTTTACTGGTATACCATAAGGTTTGAAGATATAACACACCTTTTGTGTTATTTTTATAAGGAGGTTTACTGATGCAAAATATGGTTTTTTTATGCACATTGGTGTTTTATTATAGTTTTGTAAGTTGCTTCATCCACAAGGTGTTTTACGTTCATGCCCGTGTGTTTTATCACCATATTCTCAACTTTGTGTTTTAAACAGTCCCGTGTGTTTTATCACCATCTTCTCCATAATCCAGTGTGTTTTATCTTCATCATACACAATCAGTAACACATTCAAAAAACACAACTATACATACATTTAAAATGTGTTTTAAATTCAAAAACCACTAAACCACACAAAAATCCTTTGAACATAAAACACAACAATAAACAAATGTAAAAAATAATCCACCATAAAACACACTGATCCATTATCACCTCATGTCGTCTTCATCTTCATCCCTAAAAAAAACACTCCGATGATTTATGTTTGTGATGGTGGCTGTCGAATGATGGTTCGGTTGATGGTGGTGGTTTGTGGTGGTTGATGGCAGTTCTGTAGGTGGCGCAGGGAGAGAGAGGAGAAAGAGAGAGATAGAGAGAGAGAGAGAGGGAGAGAGAGAGAGAAAGAGAGAGAGAGGTGAGAGACACTTAAATGTGAATTAAATGGAGGGCGTAAATAGGTAGATTGAATTTGTTAGGCCTTCCATATTTTTAATTAGACCCTTTAAATGTGAATTAAATGTAGGGTGTGTTTTACCATTATACCCCTAAGTAGCCTAATTACTTATTATAACTATAACATTATTTACAAAAATGCCACCCAATTAATCTACACCCTAGATCTAACACATCCTATGGTCATTAATCCTTCTTACCCTTCTCACACAAAACACCATTTGTACATGATCTTGACCCTTTATATATATATATATATATATATATATATATATATATATAGGCTAAGTATCCACAAAAAAAAGCCCGCGCGTTGCCGCGAGAGCTATAATATAAAGTATGATACTCCATATTAGTTTATCAAGTCCATATCCAATGTTTTCATATACCAAATCGTCAATGCGACAAGCTTTTCTACGTAAAAATGTGTTCTTAAGCATTAAAAAAAATCTTCGACTTTAAAGTTAGCTTTCAAGAACTTAAGCAAGATCACATCACTTCTTCCATCTTTAGATCCAGATGACTTCAGTCATATATTATACAAATTTTAACCTGGGTATAGTATTATAGCAGACTCTACAAGTTCAATTTTAATTCAATGAATTGGCGTTAAGCAAAGAAAACATAAGTTCTCACTATCACAATTATGATGAAACCAAAAGGTCTTCTTATCAATCAACATACCATACTCATTATCCATGAAAATTTAAGTGCGTGTACTATGCAATGTGTTTTCAAACTATATTTCACATAGATGTATATAGATAACATAATGCTTGTATTTGTAATGTTGGTAACATTAAATTAAATATGTCTATTTATATATGAAGTATATCATTTACAAACCATCCAATTGAAAAACAAACAAAAATCTAGTTGCTTTACAGTTTTGCGTAAATATGGCACAAATTAATAACTCTCAAAGAAGGAGAAAAGTAAACAGAAAATATGAGACTTCAATCAAAAAATGAGATTTTATGTTTTACAATTTACAAATTACACTTTGGCAAACTTTTGACCCATCCGACCTATTTGAACAACATTCTTCCTGTCTAATTTTATTTTATTTTACCTAGTTGGCCCATTAGAGAGTAAAATAACCAAATTCATAGGTCAAGAAATTACCTTTCGGTTTGCCCTAGAAGAAATTCGAGATGCTTATCAAGAGCTTTTTTCTTCTTTTGATCAAGCTCTAACCGATGCTTGTACAACACCTAAAATGACATGATATTTTATAGAAAATAAATATGAATCAAAATTATAATGTAAAACAAACCCCTCATATACTAAATTACATATATGACTTAACAGCTTCTCAATTTTTGTCCAAAATTTCTTCACCTTGGAGATATTTAGTGCAACTTTTTTCATCCGGGGCTCTTCTTCCTAACCATTAAAGATAATGAACTACAATATTAAGAAGATGACATATACACTTCATCAGAGGCATTCAAAGGTCTCACCTTCCAATAAACACAATTAAAACAATTCTTAAAGATGATTCAATGGATAATTTATTGGTGTGGTCATGAGGTCAAGAGTGGAATAGAATCTTAAGATGTGAGTAAGATAATGATGGTAAAAGTACAAACATATCCTCCTAAGTGTCTTAATGTTCACAATTATACCCATAATACCCTTAAATTTCTTGCTAAAATATGTTATACATGTTGCTTCTTAAGTTGTACGGAAATGAAAATGACTCCTTAATAAGATAATATAGATATATATATATATATATATATATATATATATATATATATATATATATATATATATATATATATAGGCTAAGTATCCACAAAAAAACCCAAAATTTTGAAGAAACTCGGGAAACTCTAACTTCCCAAGCTTTTTATCATCTGAAAAAATTAGGGGATGTAATATACATGTTTTTAAGAGTTTTGAGCAAAAAAAACAAAAAAGCGCCGAGTAGATATTTAAAAAAAAAATAAATAAGTTTTTTTGTGTAACGTATGTTACACACTTTACAGACATGTAACATATGTAACACAAAAAACTTATTTATTTTTTTAAAAAATATCCACTCGGCGCTTTTTTGTTTTTTTTTTTTTGCTCAAAAATCTTAAAAACATGTATATTACATACCCTAATTTTTTTAGATGATAAAAAGTTCGGGAAGTTAGAGTTTCCCGGGTTTCTTCAATTTGAGTGGGTTTTTATTTAACCCTCCCCCTATATATATATAGGGGAAAGATCCTGTACAAATTGTTTTTTGGTAAGAACTGTGAGAATCAAAGTAGGGTATTTTTTTTTTATTTTTTTTCCCATATTGTTAAACATGTATTATAGTATTGAAAACTAAAAAAAAAATTTGGGGTAGAGTAATTACGTGTAGAGTAATTACATAATTACTCTAGTGTAAATTAATGTATTTACTTTAATGACGTAATTACACTAAATTTTTTATTATTATTCATCTAGAAAGTATGTTTAAGCACATGGGAAAAAAATTCTAAAAAAATTAAATTTTTTTACCCCTTTGATTCTCACAGTTCTTACTGAAAAACACTTTGTATTTGATCTTTACTGTGTGTGTATATATATATATGAATTAATCATTTTTTTAACGTCCAATAAACATTTTATTCATATTGGGATAGCAACGCGTTAACCCCACCAAGATTACATCTACCAATAAAAAAATTAAACACCCATACAATTAACATCAAAGTTACACCATTGTTCCCAAGAGAAATCTAAGAGTTTTGACCTGCTTTTGACCCACAAATAACCAAGACGTCTGATCTCTTCCCTCATTCCACGTAAATTGGGTGCCTTCCGATTAAAAACCACATCATTTCTGTACCTCAAAATACACCAAAGGGCCAACTGTACAACCGAATAGATAAGCTTATTCTAGCGCTTAGAACCCCTGCACAATTTCCAGACATTTACCATCTCCTTTGCTTCAAATGCGTATAGTCCGGGCAGTCTACACCATTTCGATTAGAAGTCCCACACAGACTGCGCAAATTAGCACTCAACAAACAAATGATCTATTGTTTCCTCAGCTTCTCCACAAAGTCTACACTCCATTTCACCAACATTTACTCCATTTCACCAACATTTACTCCCCTTCTCAGCAGCGCACTAGCAGTCGGTAACTTTCCGAGGTACAATCTCCATACCATAAAGTTAACCTTAATCGGGACCCACCTATTCCATGAGAAGTCAGCAACTTGTTGGGGAAACCTTCGCGCCTGTAGAACCTTCCTCAAAGAACACACACAGAAACGACCTGCATATTCAATCGTCTACTTCCACGAGTCCGAACCTTTCCCCATTTCAGTCCACAACAGCAGCTCAGTTAATTCATCCACCTGCCCCAACTCGCCCTCCGAAACTGGTTCACGACACCAATGAAACATTACTTTGGTGATCCCATTTTCTAAAACAAATCTATCCGCCACCATTACAACTTTAGCGACTTCCAAATGAAACAACAAAGGATACTTTCTGCATAAGGGAACATCCAGAATCCAACATTCTTTCTAGAATGAAATCTCCCTTCCATTACCATGTACACCTCGGAACAACTCGTGAAAAACAATATCGTACCTGCTCAACTCGTTTGACAACTTCAGAACCTGTTTCCAAAAGCCACTAATTAACATCCTCCTCGGAATAGGATTCCATTCCCTCGAACCCTTATGTAGACTCCAAATAATCTTCCTCCACAGCCTGTCCCGGTCTACTTTAAACCTCCGGCACCACTTTGCCAACATCGCTAAATTCGCCTCTTTTAATGATCCGATCCCCACCCCACCCTTATCCATAGGAGCCATAGCATTCTCCCACGCCACCCAATTAATTTTGTGGAGAACTGGTTGACTGCCCCAAAGAAATTCTCTCCAGATCCTCTCCAACTGATCAATGACCTGTTGTGGCGCACGGAAAATAGAAATATAGTATGTTGGCAACGAGTTTAGGACAGATTTGGCCAATGTAAGTCTACCCCCAAATGAAAACACTTTCCCCTTCCATACGGACAACCTCTCCTTGAACACATCAACCACTGGCTTCCAGTTTTTTGTTAAATTCATATTTGCTCTGACTTAAAGGCCTAAATGAATGAATGGAAAAGACCTTTTTTTACACATAAGCACATATGCCAATATTTCCACCTGTTCCGATGATACCCTCACTCAATATAACCGACTTTTTGACAGATTCACACGTAGACCCAGACACGAGGAAAAAGTATCTAAGAATCCTCTGTAAGTTTTTTGCATTTTCCACCGCCCAATCCCCTACAAACACGACATCATCCGCGTACATAAAATGAGTTACCGGGATACCACTAGAACCGCATTTAACCCCTCTATATAAACCCAACTCCGATGCTTTCTTTATAATGCCCGATAAAGCTTCCATGGCGATTATAAATAAGACTGGCGAAAGCCGATCCCCTTGTCTCAAGCCTCTATGACAATCGAATTCCTGAGTCGGAGACCCATTAACTAACATCGATGCCCTCACAGATGTGACCGTAGCCAAAACCCACCTAATCCATAAGTCAGGAAAGTTCATCTGTGCAAGGACGAGTCGTAAGAAACCCCAATTTAATGAATCATACGCCTTTTCGATATCAACTTTAAATATCATCCCCATTTTTTTGTTCCTTTTCATCCACGGAATGAGTTCATTGAGGATTAACGGTCCACCCATAATGCTCCTACCTGATAGGAATGTCGTTTGCTCTTCAGAAATTAGCTTATGAATCACCACCTTCAGCCTATTCGCCAATTCTTTTGAAATAACTTTGTTGACGCAGCCGATTAGACTTATAGGCCTGAAGTTAGCCAAAATTGTCAGGTCCCGACACTTTGGAATCAATGTCAGAAAAGAAGATGAACAACCTTGATTGATCGACACCGATGCATAAAATTCCTGAAACAGTTTCCGGAAGTCATCTTGTTAGAATGACCAACACCTCTTCAAAAATCTAAAGTTTACTCGTCCGATCCCGGCACCTTGTCACCACCACAATCCAATACAGTTTTTTTAATCTCAATACTGGAAAACAGGGCAATAAGTATCCCCCGTCCGAATTCAGTAACGAAACTAGATTAGGACACACCGAATTCGGCCTTTCCACCATAGGCTCCTTTGAACTTTTCTGTGAAAAATGAGCACGCCGCATCCTTTATGATTGGAGGAGATGTCACCCAAACCCCGTCGATCCACAGCCATTGATCCGATTATTGCTGATGTTAGCGTTGACAACACTTGGAAATACACAGAATTCTCATCCCCTTTAATGGCCCACTTGATCCTTGACTTTTGTCTTAAATCCACCACTTTTTGTTTATCAACTTCCATAACAAAAGCCTTGCACGCCATTCTTTCCTCAAGTTCCGGGGAAGACAAAGATCTATCCTCGGCCTCCAATTCTAAAACATTGAGCCTTTCTACTTTCACCTTGTATAACGAGTCCCTAGAAGCTTTATGGTTGATCACCCTATCTCTCATTTTATACTTAAGCCACTTTAATTTAGTTGCAATCCCTAAGTCAGCAGGCCCATTAAACCGAAATCTCGAGGCCATAAACTGAACATAATCCAACAGCCCCGGCATCTCCAACCAAGTGTTAAACATCATGCACGGAGTTGGACCGAAATCAGAGGGTGTGACCGACAATAATAGTGGGCAATAGTCCGAAACAACATTTGATAACACTGTGACAGACGCTGATGGCCACGAGTTTATGAAATTCCCACACACCAGGATCCTATCAACTTTGCTCTTATTCACCCCGTTATCAGAGTGGTATGTAAACTTTCTACCACTTGATTAATACTCCACCAGCCCAGCGTCTCCTATAAACTGATTGAAATACTCAGCATTCAATGCAACAAATTTATAGTTAATTCTTTCTGATGGTTCTCTAATGTCGTTGAAATCTCCTAGGAATATATATAAACCTCTTATAGAGTTCTTAACCCACAATAGTTCCCCCCACATCGCTCTTCTCTCAATCAGATCGTTATACGCATACACATTCACCACATTCAAAGAGATCCCTGTTTGACAGAGTTCGCCAGACAACACCATGAACCTTTGCCTTTTCAACACGTTTAGGCAACTAAAAACCGCTAGATTCCACATACACAGAAGCCCACCTGATCTTCCGATTGCATCCACTTTTTCAACCCCAAAAGCAGATCTACCCCATAGCCTATTT